>CM032354.1:148146635-149492766 GCA_019023105.1 Diglossa brunneiventris | reverse complement strand
GACAAGATTCAGCGGATGCCACCTTGGAAATACCTGGGCCTGCAGATCACCAAGCGGACCATTGCTCCGCAGAAATTGGCTATTCACCCGAAGGTGAGCACTTTGGCGGATGTCCACCAACTGTGTGGGGCATTGAATTGGGTGAGACCCTGGCTAGGCATCACCACCGAGGACCTAGCCCCCCTTTTCGACTTGTTGAAAGGGGGAGAGGCGCTGTGTTCGCCTAGGGAACTCACCCCAGAGGCCAAGGCCTCGCTGGAAAAGATCGTGAAACTTATTGAGGCAAGGCAGGCCCACCGGTATGATCCGGACCTGCCTTTCAAATTTATCGTATTAGGCCGACTGCCACACCTCCACGGTCTCATTTTTCAATGGGATCGTTCCCTAAAAACATCTAAGGGAGAGAAGGGAAGGACCGAGGCTCGGGGGACCCCCTCTTGATCATAGAGTGGGTGTTCCTCAGCCATCACCGGTCCAAGAGAATACAAGGCCACACGAGCTGGTGGCAGAACTGATCCGTAAGGCTCGCCTCGGATCAGGGAGTTGGCGGGTAGTGACTTCGCGCGCATTCACATTCAATTGCGCTAAAATCAGGCAAGCTTCAATCTAAATTATGAATGAGCTGCTTGCAGAGAGCGAAGTTCTTCAATTCGCTCTAGCAGACTACAACGGGCAAGTCGATGTGGGGCGCCCAGCTCATCCCCTCTTTAGTGACGACTTGCATTTCAAATTTTCCATGAAAAAAGTGATGAGTCGCGTCCCCCTCGATGCTCTGACAGTGTTTACGGACGCATCCGGGAGGTCTCACAAGTCAGTCATGACTTGGGTGGACCCCGAAAACTCAGCGTTGGGAGATGGATGTTAACGTAGTTGAGGGTTTCCCTCAGGTCGCTGAGTTGGATGCTGTCGTCAGGGCATTCGAGAAATTCAAGGACCGGCCATTCAATTTGGTTACCGATTCGGCGTACGTTGCAGGTGTAGTCGCCCGCGAGAGGCGCGGTTCTGCAGGCAGTCTCAAATTTGGCCTTGTACAATCTGCTCTCGAAATAGTCGAGCTCATCTCCCGGAGAGAGCAGATGTACTATGTGATGCACACGAGGTCACACACAGACCTGCCCGGGTTCATCGCCGAGGGCAACCGCAGGCTGATGCGCTTGCGGCCCTGTGGAGATAGAACCCGAAAGGGCGCTCGCCACTGTGGTGAAGCATGCCCCACTCCCAGACGTGTTCCAACAGGCTAAGATCAGCCACCAGCTGTTCCATCAGAATGCGCCTGGCCTGGTCCGCCAGTTCCATCTCACGCGCGATCAGGCCAAGGCCATCGTGGCCACATGCCCCCACTGTCAGCAGGACCAGATGCCATCGTTGCCTGCTGGCGCGAATCCCCGGGGGCGCATAGTTGTGAGGTGTGGCAAACAGATGTCACCAAAATTCCATCGTTCCCCGGCCGCCTCAAATATGTTCACGTGTCGGTAGACACCTTTTCCAGCGCTGTCTTCGCCTCTGCCACGCACAGGGGAGAGGGCTTCGGATGTTCAGAAACACCTCATCCAGGCCTTCTCCGTGTTGGGCATTCCCGAAGTGATAAAAACAGATAACGGGCCCGCGTATGTGTCCAAGGAGCTCCGCGGCTTCCTGCAGCGATGGGGAATAAGACACAAAACCGGCATCCCTTATTCCCCCACAGGACAAGCCGTGATCGAGAGGACCCATCAGAGCCTTAAGCGAGTTCTCTCGCACTTAACACCGGCTATGAAGATGGAGTCCCCTCAGACCCAGTTATCTCGGGCGCTCTATACTTTAAACTTTCTCAATTGTTCTTTTGACAGCCTCAACCCCCCCATCGTGAGGCACTTCGGGGCAGGTGGGAAGCTCCAGATGAGGCAAAGGCCCCGGTTCTGGTGAGGGACCCGGAGACCTGGCGGCAGGAGGGGCCTTTTGAGCTTGTGACTTGGGGGAGGGGTACGCTTGCGTGTCCACTCCTCGGGTCTCAAGTGGGTCCCTTCCCGCTGGGGTCCGGCCTTTTGTCCCCCGCACAGGAAACGCGGCTCCAAAAACACCACAAGTGGCAGTCGCAGCGTGGCGGCGGAGGCGGAGATCGCCCCTTACCCCTCTTCTCCTCCTTCCAGTCCTTCCCCGGAGTCCGAGGCCCACCCTCAGCCCTTTACCTTCTTCCTGCACACTTCCTCCCAGCCCAGCCCCCCCAGATCCATTCCCTCTCCAGACCCCCTCGATCCCGGACTGTCTTTCCTTTTCCCCGGGATCCAGGACCCCTCTGCTCCCTAGGGACTGGAGACCTGTCCCTTCCAAGTGGCCCGAGCTCCGGAACCCTCACTTCCTCTTGAGATATCCTGCCGCTCGACCCCCCTTGGGGCAAAATCCGATTCTAGTATTAATTTTTTCTGTTTTACTTGTTTTCAGGCCCACCCGACAGACATGCTCGGCTTCCGGACCCTGCTCTGCTCGCAGCCTGTGCAGCCGCGATTCCACCAGCGGCTCCGTGGCCAGTTGCCCAGCCCACCGAAACATCTGGTCGATGCTGGCGCAGTCCCTTGGCCAGAAGGAGATCTGCTTGCACGGTGGTGATGCGGAAAGCCCGCTGGGAACCTGCCTAGTGGGGGTTCCCACCCCTCTAAAAAACTATCCTATCAGTTTAGACTGGAGCGCCTGGTTGGGTAAACCCAGAGTGAACCCCGTTTTTGAGTTCCTCCCTTGGATGCCCCAAGAAACCCCTTGAATTCGGCTGCTCGGCTCCGCCAAAGCGCCTTGGTGCGTTGAGTTTCATCCTCCTACGGTCCCCGGAACTCCAGACAATCTTATAAGAGTAAGGCCAAAGCCCCGATTCTCACGCCCGCTTTGGTGTAGTGGCAAAGTTACCATCGTCCTGAACGCACCACCGTGGACCGTAGGCCCCGTTCCTTCCTAAAGGTTATTATTTAATTTGCGGAGACCGGGCTTGGGCTGGCATCCCCTCTCTCCTTGTCGGTGGTCCCTGCACCATCGGGCAGCTGACGCTGTTAACCCCCAACACGGCTCAAGTAGAACATTGGCGCGAACTAAATTTGGTAGATGGTGCAACATTTCGAACCAAAAGAGAAGCTGAGCGATTTGATGCCCATTGCGATTCCGAAATTGTTCATTGGCCTCGCACGAAAAGAATCGCAATGTCTGTGTTGTTGCCTTGGGTGGCCGTTAGTAAGGCCCTGGGAGAATTGGGTGAATTAGAGTGTTGGGCGGTTAAACAGGCGAATTGACTTCAGCTGCCTTGAGTGACCTCTTACAAGAAGAGAAAATCACTAGGCAGGCCACCCTACACAAAACCGGGCAGCCATCGACTACCTCTTGCTTCTGCATCACCACTCGTGCACGGAGTTCGCAGGTCTCTGTTGTTTTAACTTAACATCAAAGGCGGGGGACGTGTGAGCCAAGGTCCACGCAATGGAGCAGCTGGTCAGGAATGTCACCAAGGAGCCGAGCGACTGGCTCTATCATCTGTTTTCGGGCTCGGGACTGTCGGGATGGGCCACCTCCGTTATCAAAGACATCATTTACGTTCTGTTGTCTCTTATTTTGTTGTTAGTTTGTTCAGCCATCATTTGGACAGTGTTAAAGAGATATATTCGGAGCTCCCTTCCTCTTCCGGAGGTGAATGCAGTGTCCACCCTCGCTGTGCCACCACAATACGGAGAGAATGAACCTACGTATGAAGAGATGGTCCTCCGTACACCTCCGCCTGCTTACCACCGGGAGACTCCACTTCCACCAGTGAGTCCTTCAGCGAGAACGAGGAAGTCGAAGAGGAAGAGGACTCCACCTGAGATTTTGTTTTGGACTTTTGTTATAACCGTTGTTGTAGTTTTTCGTGCCGACCCCTCCTCCTCCTTCTTTTTTTGTGTAAAAAAGGGGGAGATGTTGTGGCGCGTTTTGTGTTCTGGTTGAAGAAAGTTGTAAAGTTTTATTAAGTTAAAGTGGGTTTGCCTCAAGCCCCCTCCCCCCACCTTACTGCAGCTCCCTGCCAATCTCCCGTTGCTATGGTTTTTCCCGCCCTTATGTATCAGTTCTGTTCGCCCCTCCTTGTTTTCCTCATTATCTCAGTTTCCCCTCCCCTTGTCACCCGGGCAACCCACCTGTCTGTCACCCACTGCCCACTCCCAAGATCTGGAAGCTTCTGCCAGGGACAGGGGGTGATTGGTGCAGGTGGGGAGGCCACCCCTTTTACATCCCCTCATTGGTTGTAGTCCCATGCCTGTCTTATGTTCCTGTAATCTGTTTGGTTATCTTGTCCGGGCCCCTCCTTCTTGTTAAGTTATTTAAGTTGTTAGCAATGCCACGCCCAGTGGCAGTTAGCTGCAGCCTCCCTTTCCGCCTGTTCCCGTTCTCCCTGCAATAAACCCTATCCTGCTGCGACCAACTGCTGCCTCGCGTGCTTCATCCCAACCTCTTCGCGGACAGTCAGGGGGGCGACCTACGAGGTGCCGCATCCTGCACCCGAGACGTGCAGGGGGCATCTGGCTGGCCGGAGCCTCACTCGCCCACGCACTGGGCTGAGGCTGGGTGGCCACACGGCCAGCCCCCGGAACCTGTAGCGGCGGACACTGTGGGACCTGCCGGGCTCCCCAGGCACCTTCACCTTCTCCCCCACGCTACTACATCTGAACACAGTCCTGAGCAACTTTCTGTAGGTGTTTCTGCTTGAAAAGGGAGGTTGGACCAGCTGACCTCCAGAGGTCCTGTCCAACATCAGTGGTGTTATACAATTTCATCACTATAAAGAATAGGATTTTTTGGTTTTTACCATTCATTTTCTTAAGCATTTTCAGTTAACAAGAAAGGCTGTTCCTTCTACCGCCTTGATAAGGAATAATATACCTTCTGGGCACCATTTTGTACAATCAGCTTGTATTTTTGAATCATATAGAAATGTTTTAGCACCCCATATTTTGTGTTTTTCCTCAAAAGTACAAACCTGGCTGTTCCTGCCAGGTTCCCTCTTATTTTGTTGACAATCACCTAGTTTTCTCTGATTGTGCACTGCAGCAGGTACAACAGTGCACTTACTGCATTCTCAGTGCCAGCCTGCCTTACCATTAGAAGGTCCTTCTCTTGCAGAGGTACGGCCCTTTTCAAAAAGGTGGATCTTGTCATAGGCAGTTTTACAATACAGATAAAATTGCACACTCAAGAAAGCAGCAGGTTTAAAATAAATAGTTACAGGACTTAGCAACTGATCTGTGAGGCTGCTTGTAAGGAGCAACAATAAGCACTGGGAACACTGGCAAATTAGAGAGCTGACTCTGAAATAATGAGGAACCACACAGGGTCCAGTTGCTGAGGACTGGTGGGATTAGTCACTATAGCAGCCATGGCTATGTTGGTGAGGAAAAAAATATGTCCACATCTAGAAAAATTGCTTGGATTTATGGAAATCACAAAGCTTACAGGACTCTCAGAACTTTCTCATCAATTGTAATCACTTACAACCAGCACCATTGAATCTTTCTCTGAATTAAAGAGATTATATTAACATCCTAACATTTTACAATAAGGAATAAATTTAATCCTACTTCTTAATGATGTTTTATAACACAATAAATTTAAAGAAAGAAGTGTTAATTTACATTATGAATATTCTGAGGACATTTTATTGAATGTACAAGAATCCATGATTTCACAAACACAGAAAATCTTTCATTACACACACAAAAATGTCTTGATTAAAAGAAGAGATGAAAATGACAATTCTAGTTTAATGTGCAATATGTTATGGAAAAAGAACCACTTCAATATAATGAATTCAAATGGAATATTCAATGTAGGCAGTTGATGAAGAAAGCAAAACAATTGCTGAAGTTTAAATGGCCCAGTAAAATCATGGCTCATAGCCCAGTAAGTAGGGGTATTGCAATGGAGGTGAGCTCCTAAGTAATGTATGCACTTCTGCTACATTTGAATGGAAATATAAGAGGTAAGGATGCACAACAAAGAAAAATATTCAATATATATTTTACTTTGTGTAATTCTGTGAACAAAGTAGAAAGCATAGCATTGATAATAAAGGCAGGTAAAAGTAGTATTTGCTGAAATGCAGAATTGTTATGGCCTGAAGCTCATCTCTTATAAGATCTATTTTGAGAAGCTTCCTGAGCAATAAAAAGTATTAAATAAATAAATAAATAAATAAATAAACAAACAAACAAACAAACTGGAGTTGTGAGACTTCTTGAGTAAAAAGACCACCAGCTTTATGTATAGAATTAAGAAAGGCAGACAAATTTTGCAAAAATTAAAGAGTGCTTTGCTTGGTTTCAGTCCCAGAGAGAACTGTAATGATGAAATAGTTATCCAATACACAAAGCATAAACCCCATAATTAATGTCTATCCATGTGGCTCATCAAATAAACACATCATTTTTGTCATCATGGCATAACTGTTGAAAAAAATTTCTATGAAAATCCATGAAAAATTTGTCTTTTTATTATCCCAAGAGTAAAACAATTGGGATTCATTTACCTGGGGGAAAAGAAAAAATTAAGAGAGAGAAAAAAAGGAGTATTCTGCTTAGATATATCTGGGCCTAGATACCAAGATGGCAGAAAAACGCTTTCAGGAAAAGGGCAAATATGTGACAAGGAAGTATGAGTTTAATTAAGCTAGAATTTAGAAGAAAGCTTTTAATGTTAACAGTAATGTGGTTTTGATACACCAAAATAATTGCAGCAGGCAGGCAGATATCCTTCTTTGTTTATAGAGCAGTCTATAAAATGTATTACATAACATCATTGTTTGTGACAAAACAAAACTGTAATTCAATGACATGGAATGTCTCTTCCTATTCTGTGCTGTTGTAATTCTCCCATCTGATCAAGCTAAACATATTGATGTAGCACACTGGAATATCTGCAGGGCATCTGAGAAAGTACTACACCATGTTTTACTTTCTATGGAACAAATAAAACATCAAATGGATTAATGTCACTTTTAGCAGCTGTTAAAGGGAAGTCATCCATGAACTGACCAATTTATAGTATTTGTAGTGGAGTTTTTAATAATTGTATCAGATATTTACAGATAAATCTTGGTGGTATGAAAAAAAAGGTGAAATAAATAATGGAGATGTGTTTCTTCATCAGGGTATTGTAAAGTACCTTACAATTGCTTCCCAGAGATCAGCTGCTCAATAACATGTGCAAGAGCAGGAAATTCATGCTGAGTTTACTTGATAAGGGATCTTAGAGTGGAAAGTGGTAAGTTGTAAAAAAACCTCCTTTTGTTCAACAAGAAAATATCATCTCAACATGCTGGCAGTGAAGCACTGTAACAGAAAGGACTAATATTGTCTTCAGAAGTATAAAAAGCAGGATTGTCAAACCAAAATAAAGAAATTGCCTTGTCTCTGTACAAGATCTGTCAAGATCCTCAACAATTCTGTGGTGCAGAATTTTAAATTATGCAGAAAAATACTCATGCAAGAAGGAATATGGCAGGAGGGCAGTAAAAATTCTCTACAGATCATATTTTATGTTGAAAAAATGTAGCAGCTCAGTCTATCTAGCTTATTAAAGAAATTGGGTTTTGCACTGTATTGTTAATGAGGCAAGTGTTAAGAAAAACTTGTAACAGTATTCAGTGAACAGTGAGACCAGTTTAAGTCTGTGCATCCCTGAATTGAAAAAAAAAAAAAAAAAAACTAAAAACCACCGAACAAAAAAAAATCCCCAGAAATTATAATGTGTGGTTTCCAAGCAATTAGAGTAATCAGGCACTGTAACAGTTCAGAAAGGAGGACAGAGAGGTCAGAAGGACTGGTGCCAGGAGAGGTTTGAGTGCACTGGTGATTGATGTGCACTACACAGTCATGCACACTGATACAGGGTTTTACCTCCAGGTTGTCCTCAGTTAATTGGAGCTCTGTGAGCCCCTGGTGCACACTGAAGTCACTCCTTGTGCCCTGCACCAAAATTATCTATATTGTGTCATTTCCTTTTGAATCTCCTTTCACTACAGTATAAAACCAATGTGGAAAATATGTCACATAAACATACTTTTTCTAATTTTCTTTTATTTCAATATCTATAAATAAATATATAGTTCTTGACTCATTACTAAAGGAGACCTCTAGCATAAATAAACTTGCTGCAAGACTATAGTTTCAGGAGATTTCTCGGGAATCCAGACAACTCAAATGTAGGTATCTGCACTGTCCAAACATGATGAGGATGAATCGTAATACAGATAAATTAATTCTTCTTTCCAGGTCTGCATCTACAAAGAGGACAAAACCACAACATTTGAGGGATTGCAATTCTAACACTTCATGGATTTAAGACATGTAAATATAAATACCAAGAATTCTATATTACAAATATGTGAGGCAAAACAGTATATTTTGCGATATATGTGATCAGTGGGTAAAAATTTTAAAGCACTGCTTAATATTTGAACTTTTTACATCTGATGGTGTACTCTCATTTCTGGAACACAAAATATTTATTATTTTTGTACTCAGGAGTCAAAGTCAATGGTCCTGGTTGATACCTGGAGTTTCTGCATCTCCTCCTTCACTTATTGATCTTGCAGAGGCTTTACATTTCGTTGGGAAGCTCAAAATTCTTACCGTTTTGGTTTAAAGCAATAACTGCAGGCATTGTTTGGGTTTCCATTGGTAACTGATGAAAGTCAAGGGAAAATGCATTTTATACAAAAGAAAATATATGATAGTAGTTAGTGAGTTCTGATTTTTTTTTTTGGTTGGTTTTGATTTTCCTTAACATCAAAGAGGCCATGCATCCTATAAGTCAGAAAATTTCCTTCAAATGCTTGACTTGTTTGTTAGCATTATATTATGGTGATGGTAGTATTAATAATAATAACAACAATAATGATTTGAAACTAGGGCTGTGTTTTCCGCATGTTAAACTTACTAAGAGGCACTCTGAGATTTCCCTGCTTTGGATGAAGAACTACATTTTGGTTTATTTCTGTCCTGCAAGCCCTTCAGACTATATAGGGCCCCAATTTCTTCTTTTCTCTGTCTGTATAAGAAAGAATAAATAACAGCCTATGATATACGTGAACACTGGGGTTTACTTAAGACAGAGGTAAGAGTTTTTCCCTACCTGATTTTCCAGCTTACTCTCCCTCTCCTGTGGCTCTGTGCTCACCAGACCTTGACTCTCCCCTGCAGAGAGGTCACTGCTGGTCCATCATGCTCAGGATGCTCAGGGAGAAGAACACCTTGGTCCAGGCTGTGCTGCTGCCTCAGTCACCAGCCACAGCTGCCACTGGCTGAGGTTCCTGGGTGTCCTCAGAGACTCCATGAATCTCATCCATCTCCCAGACCTCTTCCCACTTCCAAGATATTTATTCCAACCAGGACCTTCACCTTCTTATTTCTGGAGCCTGTTTCTTTCCCCCTCTGCTTCTTTCAGACACATTTTGTCACCACGCTCCTAAGAACAAAATAACAACCTGTGATCAGCCTTCTAACTGGTGGTACTTTCTCATGTCCCAACAAGTTCAGGACAGTATTGAAATTTGAACTTCCAAGAAGTTTCCAAGAGGAAACCTGAACCACAAGATATTGGATGTCTGAACTCCAAGGTTTCTTGCTAAGCAGGATCAAACTAAATGATAAAAATGACCTTAAAACCTGTTTATCTATGAACATACCAGATGTTATCTCACCAGGTGTCTTTCTTTCATGATGCAAGGTCTCAGAGTGTACAGCAGAAAATCATGTCATTCTCTGATCTTTAATTGCAATGTTTATCACATTAATTAATTAATTTATTTATTATGGATTATCACCTCCAGATTTTAAGTGTTATTATTTGATTGTGTTTTCTCTCTTTTCCTAAATACTATTTTCCTTAAGTTAATTGCCTTGCATTTTCCTAGGGTAAATGCATTGTTATTTTCTTTATCCTCTAGGTTCCTCTTGGTGACTTTTTATATTCTTTTTTTTTTTTTTTTGCTCTACTGATGTTTCAAAGATCAGTTTGAGTTGCATTTCTCAGAAGTTCTTTCAGAGTTTCAGCAAAAGAACTCTAAGGAAAGAAAAAAAGCATAAGAAAAGAAAAGCACATCACAGTCTCCTAATCTTGTTCTTATGTTGGAACTGATCGTATGCAGTTTTCATACTCCTTTGGATAGTTTTCCACACAAAATTATGTTTCTATAAGCTGACTTACAGTAATATGTCCCATCAAAGAACTGTGGATTCTCAGAATAGTTGAAGCTGGAAGGGACCTTTAGAGGTTATCTGGTCCAGTCACCAGCACTGGACATGGCACACTAGGTCTGTGTCACTACATTAGAGGGACAATGTCATCTCCCATGACCTTCACCAATGGCAAATTGTACCTGACCAATCTACTGGCCTCCCACAACCTCCCACGATGGAGTGACTGCATCAGTGGACAGGGGAAGAGGTACTGATGTCACCTGGACTCTTGTATGGGCCTTGGAATGGTCCCCAACAACATTCTTGCCACTTAAATGCAGAGATAAGGATTTGTTGGATGAGCTTTTAGATGGATAATGAATTGGCTGGATGGACATATCCAAAGTGTTGTATTGGGACCAAAACTGCTTAGTGTCTGCATCCTTGACATAGACAGTGGGATTGAGCTCAGTTTCAAACTGAAAGATGTTTGGTTAAATTTGATGTTAGGCAGAATTATTATGATGAGAATGGTGAGGCTGTAGAACAGGCTGCCTAGTGAAATTGTGAATGCCCTATTCCCAGAAAGGTTCAAGGCCAGGTTGGACAGGGTTTCAAACAATTTAATATAGTGAAGGAAATTCCTGCCTGTGTCAGGTGAGTTGAGGCAGATGATCTTTAAATGTCCCTTCCACTCCAAACCATCCTGTGACTCCATGATTTACTGGCAATGCTCTCCCTAATGCAGCCCAGGAGGTGTCTGACCTTCATTGCTGCCAGGGCACACTGCTGAATTACACACAGCCTGCTGTCCAAAAGGGTTCCTGGGATAATTTCTGCAAAGTTGCTTCCTCGCTGTTCTTCCCAGGGGCAGGATTTTGCCCTCTACCTATGCTGAGCTTCATGAGGTTTCTGCCAGCCCATTTCTCCAGCCTGTTCAGGTCCCTCCTGATGGCAGCAGAGCCCTCTGGTGTGTCAGCCACTCCTTGTGGTGTTACATCCTCTGCAGCCTTGGTGAGAGTACACTAATAATGAAGAGCTCAAACAGCACAGATCCCTGGGGTACCTCTTATAACTGGTCTCCAGATGGATTTTGTGCAGCTAATAATAACCCTTTGTGCCCAGCTCTTCATCCACCTTTCAGAGCATCTCACCATTCATTCACCTTGCCCTTATTTCATAGATTACCTAAGGAAGTTGAGTGACTGTGTGAAAAGCCTTGCTGAATTCAAGATAAAAAACTTCTACTGCTGCCCTCTTGCCCACCAAGACAGATCTTGTAGAAATCTGTCAGGCTGGTCAGTCATGATTTTACCTTTCTAAAACTGTGTTTAATATTCCCAATCACCTTCTCCTCCTTCATATATTTGGAAATGGTTTATAGCAGGATTTTCTTCATCATCTTGCCAGAGACTGAAATAAAGTTACAACTCAGTATTTCTACAGATCCTCCTTCCTGTTATTCTTCAAAATAAGAGTTGGTTTTTTTTGTTTTTTTTTTTACTTCCAATCCTCAGGTACCTTCCTTGATTGTAATAACCCTTAAAGACAATCAAGATTGGCTTTCCAATTGCATGAGCCATGTCCCTTCTTGTGTGAGTTATTACACAAACACTTCAAAGAAGCTCCCAGTCATGACTATTTCTCTGAAAAAATACGAGAGGTTCCCTCACACTTAGACCCTCTAGGCACTTCTTTCTTGGTGTGCATATTCTTGGGGTGGAGATCCTTCAGCTCTGTTATTTTTTCCAAGGTCTCTCTACTCCACACCACACGGCACACTTTGCTTGCCATTCCAGTCCACCCTTTCCTCTCTTCTTTGTGCATCATCATCTCCATTATCTCATTATATAAAACAGTTTGGATCATCTTGTTTTGCTCTCCACAGCCATGTAGGCAGCTTATCATTAGTTTTGCTGCTTTGTTTAGTGCAGTTTATGAAGCACACTTTGCATTCTGTGTGCAAAGCAGAGGCAAAATGTTTGACTTTTTTCTTATAGGACTGTGCAGCTCCTTAGAGCTTGCACATGTTGTCATCCCATAAATGCAGCCATTGAGGAAGCAAAAGGAATAAGCCATTACATACACATGGTTTGAACTCCCCAGAATGCTGTTATTCTAGATAAAAAGTTTTGCTGACAAAGCTAAATAAATATTCACCTGAAATACTAGTCATTGTAATGTAGGAGGAACAAAATGATTTTCTAGCAAATAAGTATTTTCTTCAGGACCCTTTCAGCAACCATTGTAAAGTTTGTCCAAATGTGTTCTATAAACATTTTTTTTTTTTCAAATAAACCAGTGGTTATAGTTCTGTTGATGTTTGGGGTGAGGGGACACATATCTAGTTAGTTGGCTACTTATTTTTACTATCACCCATAAAATAAGTAATGAATTGAACATCAAAAAGCCAGACTTCCAAAACCTGGAAAAAAAATAATACCACAATCTCTGCAGGAGAATTTTTTGTGTTTATTGGTTATTTTAGTTGTGCTGGGGAACAAAGAAATAAACATTTCAGGATTCATCAGAAAGTGTGTATTTATCTTCAAAAAATATGCAATATAACACTCAGCACATCAAATCTGCTGGAATTTTATTTCATGATATTAAACTTTTGCAGAATCTGCTGCTTTATTGTTCTGTTGTTCTGACAGGAATTGACATAGCTGTCTGAGAGGGATCTTGTGCACTTAGTGGGTACCCAACACATCTGATGTAAGAAGACTTTCATAAGGTTTGCTGCAAACTTGGTGCCATTTACAGCAAATCGCAGCAGCTTTATTACTGCCTCAATTTGCTTTATAGTCTGTCAGCTTTATTGTTTGGAATTCAACTCTCCCATGTGTTCTGTTGAATCTGCAACTCGTCCTGTGGTGGACAGAGATACGAGCTGGGAAGTTTCAGTAAGGAATTTTAAGGCTGATATTTCCTTAAAGAACACAGTACAGGGCAAGCTGTTGACTACTTTATAATCATCCAAAATTATATTCCTGTACATTTTAAAGACAGGTTTTTATTACCAACTTGTTATCAGTCCTTGCTGACACATGTGACAAGCTTTACCATGCAGGCAAAGCCACTGATGGTAGTAGCACCTCTTATGTCTCTAAAGTTGGGATTAAGCACTTTGGTTACCTAAACGATGCTTTTCTCCCAGTTTTCATCAAAGATAAGCACAATGAAATGTTGTACAGGGGAAAAAAAGAGATTAATCTCCACCTTATCCCCAGGTCTACTTGCTTCCATTAACCCAGGAAGGCTTAGTAACTGTTGGTAATGCACATTTCTCCAAGAGCGCACCATCCTCACAAATCTGAATGCTCTTTCAGGGGAGGCCTATATAATTATTTCTGCTTTACAGCTGTCAAAGGTAAGCTGTAAGAAAGGCAAAGCAATTTTTCAAATCACAGTGCAGCCGAGTCTGTCCAGGTCAAACCATGCATTCTAATATGGCCAGTCTGTCCATCACATAGGATGTTTTCCCTTTTGGGAGCTTTTCCTTTTATTTTCAGTGGCCCCCACTGAATAATGCAATTTTAGGGAATAGTTTATAAGGCATTATAATAACTGGAATAAAAACAACTTATAAAGAAAAATCAAATTAAAATTCTTCTATGTAAGAAATGTACATTTAAGTATATTTTAATTTAAAAACATAATAGTCCTTTCAATGCTTGCTATAGAAGGAACACAAAATTGTGCTTATTAAGTAAGGTCTGCTCTAATTTTCTGAGTTTACAGCCAACTAAATCAGTTGATAATACGAACTAATTCCAAAAGGGCTGTTCTTGCTCTCTATTTTCCTTCACAACCACGCTAGCCCCATCTTTTATGTAACTCCAGCAATAATGCTCCTGTAAGATCAGTAATTCACTAACTGATCCAAAAGAAAACTATTTTTCTTTTTTCATGGTTCATTTTCTGCATTAGCTTTCAGGCAGGTCAGCAAATTTGGCCAATTCATTCAGTACTCTGAGATAGGCAGGCACTAATAATTAAGATGTACCATGAATTTCCTGCCTGCTTATTCTTGTACTCTCCATCAATTACCAGCATAATGCCTTTGGAGGGGGCAGGAAAGATATGGAGGTAGGAAGAGAGGCTGTTGTAAATTCCCCCCTATCCTTAGAGACCCATCAGCCTGTAGGAGAGGCTCACTTTGCTCTCACTCTGTGACACAACACATGGGTAAAATCACAAAGAGTAGTCAAGAAATATGTATTAAGCTGCCACTTAAGTAGCAAAACATCTGATCACAGAGCAAAACCAGCAATTGCAGTGCATAGATATGCTTTCTGCTGGGCACTTAGTGCAAATGAAAAGGATGAAGATAGGTATGATTATGACAGAGTTAGACAGATGAATCTGCATTAAATGGCCTTACTTTTGGGTTGAGATTCTCTGGTGTGTTATTATCCTACAAAATAGCCTTTTTCACTAAACTTTCCACATATTGCTGAGTTCTACTCCTGAAAAGAAAATGACTGTAATGGCACATTGAGTAGCACAAACAGCATTAGAAGGTATTAGGCAAAAACATTGGTGATGGTCTCTTCTTGAGTAAGAATTTCACTGTCACAAGAATTTATAGTCTTTAATAGAGGAAAACATTGATCTGTCACTTCAGCATGCTACAAGTCAAAGGGAAGAGCTACAGACAGAAACAAATTATCAGGCAAATAATTTTATTGTAGAAATGGATTATTATATCTGACATAGTTGTTTTGTTCTTAGAAGTGCTGCTGAATGCCATTAGCATTTCCTGATGTCATTTTAGCACTTATTGTTTGTTATATACCTGTGATTTTATATTGTGCATTTTAAAATATATTTACTCTTCTATGAAAACATGTGCTCTTGAGATTTCTCTTGTCACTGTCATATTTACTGGAAAAATCCCTTGCCCAGGATTTCTCTCCTGGGAAGCTGAGAAGCCTCAAAGAAAAAGGAAAACAATATTATCTCCTTTGCTTCTCCTGTGTTTTGTTGCTTTGGAATGTGGTTTGGAGATTGTTCATCCAACATGTAAATTGTTTTAATTTAATGACCAATCATGGTTAGGCTGTTTTGGACTGAGCAGAGAGTCATGAGTTTTTGATTAGTATCTTGTTAAGCCTTCTGTCTGTATCTTTTCTCTATTCTTTTAGTATAGCATTCTTTAATATCATATCATATCATATCATATCATATCATATCATAAAATAATAAATTAGCCTTCTAAGAACATGGAGTCAGATTCATTCCTTCCTTCCACAGGGGACCCTAGAAAATACCACATTCTCTCTAATGTGCTTTAAGTGTAATGGAGAGTTCTCCTTTTGCCATTGTATTATTTGAAAAATGCACAACTTGGATATTTTAAAGTTGTCCTATTATGATAAAATAAATACTACTGTAATCCGCAAGTTTTCAGATGATAAAAAAATTACTAATACCTCGTTCCATCTAACATCTGCACCAAAAGTATCTAATTCTCTATTTCTTACATGGAAGGATTTAAAAAAAAATTCAAAATCCTGATATATTTTTATCCCACAAAACAGAAGAGTGCTCTTATCTCCTGTCTGCTGATGAGGAACTGAGGAACAAAGAGTAAACCAAAATGCAAATTATATATTCAGTACTCTGTGATATTTACCAACAGGTCCATATGCCATTTAAAACATTAGGCACAAATTTACATGTCCCATAAGTTAAAACATCTTTTGCTAAAAGGTTTATTCAAAGTTTAAAAGGAAGTCTGCAGAAGTACAAGAAATTTAATCTAAAACTCATAAAGGTCAAGGTATAGCTTTTTATATAAAACCAGCGTTCCCAGTAAGAGCAGTCAGAGGTGGGAACAGTTGTGTCAGCAGAGGATCAGTTTGTACTGAAGAGATGCCCCTAAGATGATTTGACTCAGTGTTGTCATAACCTGCTCTTCTTTGTAAGCTCAGGGATTCAAAATTGGCCAAATGCAGCATCTCCCAGACAGGTTAATGGGTCACTTGTCAAGCCCCTTCAGGAACAGCCCTCCTGATACAGTGTTCAGTGGCAGGTCTAATGCACAGATTGTGCCCTAAAGGAGATTTCATAAGAAATGCTAAATCTGAGTGAGTGTTCAAAGGCAGGCAGACAGGAAGAGAAGTTATATGGTCATACACTCACAGAAGGATTTGGTTGGAAAGAACCTTCATCTTGTTCCAAAGCTCCTGCTATGGCCGGAGACATCTTTCACTAGATCAGGCTGCTCAGAGCCCCATCCAGCCTGGCCTTGAGGTCTTCCAGGGATGGAGCATCCACAACTTCTCTGTACAACTTGTTCCTGCTTTACCACTCTTATAGCAAATAATTCCTTCCTTATATTTAGTCTAAATCCAACATCTGTCAGTTCAAAACTCTTGTCTTTTGTCCTGTCTTGGGTGGGACTTCATTCCAAAAGTGTCTGGCATTGCATCTACTTGAATGCTGTGGGAAGAGCAATTCTCAGTGAAAAATGACCTTCTCCATGTCACCTGCCACCTATTCTCCTGTTTCACTTATTGCTACAGTGAAGTTTCTTTTGTCTTGCTTTTTCTGGCTAATCTACCAGTAGAAACCCTTATTATTCCTCACATTCCTTACCAAATTTAGCTTCAGTTGTACCTTATCAATCCTCACCCCACCCTTACAGGCCCAGGCAGTTATTCCTATGTTCTTCCCAGAATGCAAGTCTCTACTTCTGCTGCCTAAGCATTTGCCTCCTGTGTTTCAGCCTGACCAGGGGGTCCTCACTTGGCTGGGCTGGGCTCCTGCCTTCCCTGACCAATTTCTTGAATGTGGGAATTGAGAGCTCTTCTTGTGCTTTAAGTAAAATAACATTAAATAGTTGCCAGCTTTCTTCTTCTCCCCTGTCCCTGAAGACAGTTTCCCAGGGGGTCCAATCCACTAGTTCTTTAAAAAACTAGAAGTTAATTTTCTTAAGGTTCAGGTTATGTCTACACTTTTTGCCTGGTCTATATCACTTCAGATCATGAATTCCACCAAGGCATTATCTCTCCCCTGTCATAACAAGACACAGTTGGCTTAGGGAAGCAAATCTTGTTTGTGGCGGTTCAAGGGAGGTTTTTATAAATTTGAACCCAACCATAATTATGCAAAGGAGTCAGAGAGATTCTTCTGATAAAAAGCAATACACTAATTAATTACATTACATTAGGGAAACATTGGGTGTATTTTCTGCCTTGGGGACAAAATATTTATTCAATCTTCTGCAATCTGAAGCATTTGCAAAAGTTCACATAAAGACTAAATGTCATGCTATAGGAGGAGACAATTCTTCTGGGAAAAAGCTGGACAAAGTTCTTTTTGACCCTCACTGACACAGAAACATCTCAGGAATCCTTTCTTGCATGCATTTTATCTCTGTCAGTCAAGAAAAGGTAATGTCACCTCTGAATTCAGGGGTGTTGATCCTCTCAAGATCAACAAAGTGTGGCATCAGCTTTATTTCAAACACACTCAGAAGCGCAGTCCTGTGGGGAGAGGCAGCACAGCGTGATCTGGAGACACACATTAGTTGTACTGAAGGCAGAACAAAGACAAAACCTTTGCTATCCACATGTTCAAATTGCTTAAACTCTCTGGTCAGTTTAACACTTTCATGTGGCACATCCTCTGCCCTCTAAAAACACTTACCCATATCATTAAAATCTCTGTTTTTCCAGGCTCCTGATAAAATCTCTCTAGAATTGCTGATCTGCTTTATAACTTGTAGTTGTCATTCCTTCTAAAAAGCCTTTATACCTTTTTTTTTTAATTGTAAACAAGTTATCAGATAACTTTTTTTTACTGCCTTGAGAATTGTTAAAAGATTTGACTAAAGAAATTTCATAAGGCTTTCACAGAAAAGCATAATTATATCTCTCTTGAGCTCTGCAGTACTTCATTAACATGTACAAGGCATGGGAATCACCTGTCTTTTTCAAATGATATGAAATCTTTTTATCACATTCTAATAAATTGAAGTATTATATTCAAGTGACCACTAAGCCCTATTTACTGACACATTTCCCACACATAAAATAGATAAGAAAGGAAAGCCAGGGACACTGATATGGAAAAACACCTGATTGAATTCACCTTGGGAAGCACAAAAGAAAACATTACACAAGTAAACATTCCTGCCTTTGTGTTCTTAATGCAGACAATAAGAAATCTAGAAGAGAAGCAGACAAATATATACAAAAAGCCAAAGGAGAAAAGGAATGCCTGGGAGTAAATGGTATCACCATGTGTTGTCTTATTTTTTAAGATGAAAATAGATATTTATATTTTCTTTTTCTTCTTATTTTCTCAGCTGTACTCCATCAATACCTTAGATTAATGTAGTAATAATTCTCTCACATTAAGGATTGCAATTTGCTACTCCTTCAGGGTTAAGCTGGTGAATATTCAATATTTTCCATGGACTAAATTGCCATCTATAAATCCTTTATTTTCTTATTGATAAGTTGCATAGTTTTTTTTCTTTCATTTACAGTTTTATTTCTCATCTGCCGTTTCTTCATTAGAGAGGGATAGAGAGCACTTTTTGTATTTCAGATGTATGTGTTGGAATTCTGCTCTGTAATTGTGCCTCAGCCTAGGTGTCTTGTGACAAACTCAAGGGCAACTTGGAGAAAGAAAAGGACAAAATAGAAATATTTTCCCAAACTTAGAGAGGTACTTGAAAAAGGGTCATGTTCCAAGGACTCAGCGTAGCTTGATGGGGATTTTCTTCAGCAAAATGCAGTGAAACCTTGTCATGTTAATCCATTGTTCACAACGACAGTGCCCTGAGAGGAAGGACTGATTGGTTTGGTCACCCTCTCCTGTTTGTGTACCTGTAGCATTTAGGGGAGCAAGTTAACGCCTCCTCCCAGCACCCCAGAGTGGCAGCAGGGACATCTTCCATCACACAGGCTGGGGCAGGCAGGAGGACCTACGGCTGTCCTCAAATTCTCATCTGACATCTGATGTTACAGAGAACAGCTTTTAACCACTTTAGATATTGACTTGTCCACAAACACAATTGTTAATTTTCACCTCCACTGAGCTCACAACAGTCCCTAAAGATGAGGACATGTTAAAATATGCAGAGCAATGGGGATTTGAAATGCACCAAAATATAGAAATGTTTGAATAGAGCATTTTGGCTCAATGTGCATAATGAGAAACACTGGCCAAAAACTCATTCACACCAGGTTCCAGGTACATCCTCTGACTTGCTGTCATCAGGCAAGCAATGGCAAAGTAAAATATAATAAAAAGCAATGTATAGTTTCAGTTAATTTCTCAGCCCAAAATAAAAAGCTGGAGTGTCAGTATGAAACCCCTGTATCTTGAAAGATTGTTTCTTATGTACAAACCTCCTGGCTTTATCCAATGTTTTCATGTACAATCTTTATTATTAATATAATTAAATATATATTAAATGAGAGATTCATTCAGGTGCCTTAATCCTTTTCTGAGACTCTTTTTATAAATGATAAAAAAATGTTTCTAAGTGTTCATTTTGGTTTTAAGTACAAAATGTTCCTACAGAATGTAGCTTAAATGAAATGAGACAATAATTAAATAACTGCCAGTGAGGCTGCAAGCAAATGATATTTAGGACAATTGGCACTGCTGTTGTTTACATGGTGAGACAATAATAGCTTCTTCAATTGAAAAAAAGGAACAAAACCCCCATCCAAAACCCAGGCCAGAACCTCCAAACAAAACCTTTCAACTATTGATGGACTAAGTACCAGCTTGTTACTAACTGGATGTCTGAGATACACAGAGATATTTTGTATGCCAATATGACAGTTTTCAGGGGGGGGAAAATGCTAAACCAATGCAAAAGCTGAGTGCTCTTCTCTAAACCCTGTATTTTGAGATGTTTCCAACACTTCCCATAAAAAACCAGCACTTTCTCTTGGCAAATGTTCAGTAAAATGTAGTGATGATCTGGTCTATTTAGAGCAGGAGGGAAAGGATGTGCAATCAAAGAGAGGCAGGATCTAACAAATACAACACAAGCAGAAAAATTCTTGTTGCCTGGTAAAAGGCTTAGACTGCACAATGAAAAGTCTGTGCATTTAAATATGTAATATACATTTATTTTTATTTTCTCTTTAAAGTGAAACTCATACCGTTGCTTTGGTAGGGCCACAAAACTGGAAAATCTGAAAATAGTCCAACACAACCTTCATTCTGCTCTTGGGAATCTGAAGTGACAAAGAATAATATCCAACTGCTTTTCCATTTTAGACCATTCATGCAGTAAATCAACAATTAGCTCTTAATAACAACAGTGGAGTTTCTTTGGGAGCCACAGACAGATGAGGTGTTCACTCTCATTCTGGAACTGCTCCTCAGCTCTCATCCCTTTAGCCATTCCTGTGCCCACCCCTCAATAGCTGGTAGAATAGATAAATCCTGCTGTTCCCCAGTACTCCTGATTTTGTCTTGCCCCCAGGAAGACAAAGACTTTAGACTCATGTGGAGCTGCAATTTGGATTTGTGGCTAAAACACTGTTGCAACCTGCCTCTGAGGCAAAGTAAACCAGGTTCATTGCTAACTGACCCTTTGAGTTGGATTACAGCAAAACAACACTAAATAACTTATATAAAATGAATTTTGTTAGAACAACTGAACTGAGAAAAAAAGTAAAAGACTGGAAAAGGGGTTGTATAGATGTTCCGGGGTGTATGATCACCCTAAGAGAGGAAAATTGGAAAGAGAAAAACAGAGAGAGATAGAAGAGATAGAAAGACATCACCAGTCATGGCTCCAGCAATGTGAGGGTGATCATGGTCCACAGTTGTAATGTGCAGCCCTGGTCTGTCAGAGCTGGGGGACCCATGCATACATTTTTATAACTTCAGTTCTTCCAGTATCTCTTCCAGGAGGAGTTCAGTGCATTGGCATTCTTCTTCCTGGAAGAATCTGGGACTCAGGCAATGTTGGTGGAGGGGTGAGTGTCTGTGAGTCTGTCTGTGCCCAGACAAGTTTTCTGAATAATTTTTTGTCAATAAACTTTTTCTGCACAGTGGTGGCTTGCAGTGCAGGAGAGAAACCAGCATGAAAAAATCTGCTATGCAACTTCTTCAGGATCCATGACTTAATGGTGCTTTCTTCTTTGGTTTGAAAACAGCTGGTTTAGGGCAAAATTTATCCACAAGGTCTAAATGGTTCACTACAACAACACAACAGTGTTTTGGGTATTACTGGACTCAGCTTGCTCAATGGCGAGGCTTTCTTTTTTTTCCCACTCCGCCCATGCAGGGAATAGGCTGGGGATGACGAAAACACTTGGACAGCTGACCCAAACTGTCCAAAGGTCTTTTCCATACCACACAACATCATGCTCAACAATAAAAGCTGGGGCAGAGAAAGAAGGGGAGGAGAGGTAGGTGCTCAATTTCCAAGGTGGCTTCTGCTCAGAGAGTGGCTGGGCGTGGACCTGTTGGTGGGAGATGGTGAGTGATTGCTCCTGCATCACTTTTTCTTTTTTTTTTTTAATGTAAATCCATCCTTCACTTATTAAACTGTCATTAACTCGACCCACAAGTTTTCTCACTTTTGTTCTGAATCTCTCCCCCAACCTGTGGGGAGGCGGGAGACAGAGGGGAGTGATCAAGTGGTTGTGCGGGTGTGTGGCTGCTGGCCAAGGCCAACCCACAGCAGACCTTTACTTCAGAGAAGTGAAGATCCAAAATGTGAATAGAATCAAAACACAGCCAAATCCCCCATAGCCATGAGAGAGTGTGAAGAGATTGCATCATACTGAGAAACATGAAGGCGCACAAGGTGTTGTGAGCAGTGTGAAACCATTGATCAGTCCTGTATGATTTATTTCAGCAAGCCACGTTCTCAGTGAAAGGTGTTTACTGAGAGTTTTTCTCTATGATTCCAGTCCAAAGTTCATTAAACGTAGTGGAAAGCTTCCAATTACCATCTTGGTGCCTTAAATTAATGTCTTGGAGTACCAGTACCTCTTTCTTCTTCTCAGCCAGAGGTAGGAAGATGTGAAATAATAAAATCACAAGAACCCTCTTCCTGTGGTGGACTGAAACTAATTATCAGAGAAGAAAGGCATAGGCAGGCTAGGTAGTGGTCAAAAGGATGGTGTCAAAAGTCTGAATTTGCCACAGTTTCTTTTTGGTTTATTAGGATTTGTAAGACTTATGGGTCACTAAGCACTGAAAGCAGGTAGATCTGCAAGGTAAACAGGTTCAGGGTTGTGAAATGGGCATTAACATGATCTACTAGAAAATGAGATGTCCTTCAATGTTTTTATTTGGAGCACTGCATAAAACCAAGGTATCTGCAGTGAAGATGCCAATAACTGAGTTTTCTGAAATATTTTTAGCAGCAGAGGAGGGAACTGGGGACATCTCATCCCAATGTAAACACCTAAAATAAATCAAATGCACTGTATCCATTCCTGCCTGTAAATGTTCAATAAGGAAACTAACTTGGATGTAGAAATGTACATTGTGAAAGTTTACCTAGGGAAAATTAATTCAGCCCTGGAGGCTCAATTCATTTGCCCACACGGAGGCACTTAGTGCTGTTTGCTGTGCCTGAGGGGATCCCACAAGTCCAGATTCAGCTGTCACACCTGAAAGTCGTGGCATTGAGCAGCACCATTGGATGCCTCAGACACCCACATTCCAAATGACACCATCTGCCTGTGTTTAAGCAACTGAGACCTGATTTCCTGTAAGTCCATTGACATCTAGGGAAGGATTACTTCGGGCAAACTCTGTGGCAATGGGTTATGGCTCTAAAATTATGTGTCTTGATACTATCACTATCCAGCTTCCTGATCACATCATCCACACTCACACAGCAGAGTACCCTTGAACAGAGACAGTGCCCAAGGCAGTACAAATGACTAAAGTTTTCTTTTAAAGCTTCCTTTCAGTTCAGTTTCTCTGGAAATCTAAATCAGAAAACAGTGTTACTAAAATCCATTTTTCCTGTTGGATTCACAGTTTTGAAATCATCCTTCTGGATTAAAATCAGTAACTCAGATATTTCACTCGGCTCTTTATTTGGAACATAGTGTTTCATATATGGCATTAGGAAATGGGAATTGACTAACTAACTGAAACATAAGGAGAGGGATTTCAATTATCTTTCTTCTGTGCTTATATAAGTATTCAAAAATCTGTTGTATTGCACTTACACA
Source organism: Diglossa brunneiventris (assembly GCA_019023105.1). Taxonomy (NCBI): domain Eukaryota; kingdom Metazoa; phylum Chordata; class Aves; order Passeriformes; family Thraupidae; genus Diglossa; species Diglossa brunneiventris. Next base: position 149,469,416 of record CM032354.1, on the reverse strand, counting down.
TAGGAAGCATAATTTGAATAGATCTGTTCCCGTAATTAATATACTTTAATTAGAGCAGAATGGAATATCTGTTTCTTTTTTTTTCAGTATGGCCCAAAATCTCATATTTAAATTTTCTATTGTTAACTACAGCTATTCCCTAAAATTATTTATTTCTACAAAATCTAGCATTGCGGTGGACAAATTTAGAAAAACAAGTTATCTGAGTTCAGAAAATAATAATTTGCGTGAAAAGAAGGAAATAACGAAATTAAGATGCACAACAAGATCAGAGCACTATAGCTGTATTGCTTTTAATGGAGTTTTACTGATTTATGGGAGTGGCTCTCAAACTTCATATTTTGTTTTATGACCGACACAGTGCTCTACAGTACATACCTCTAATTACATATTGATACTCCACAAAGGGATTATCATTACAGAGGAATGAATCATCATTTAGAGGAAAATTCTCAGATCAAGAGATACAGACAGAAAGGATAAGGTCACAGAGGGCTTTCTTTTATTTAGTTCTGTACCCAAAATCAATATTTGGTCCCAAAGTGACTTTGTACAGTTCTGGCCCTTTTTTCCATTTCACCTTCAGTGCAGAACCCGGTGCTGCATTTCCTGGGTGATGAAGAGAGAGGAACTGGTAATTGCAAGCACACATTGACCCTTTTACAGTGGAGCAACAGGGACAGGGCTCCAGGTGTGCTCCACAAGCAGGCTGGTGCCCAGTCCCTCAGGATTACCAGGAGTCTGTTATTCCCACTCTATCTTTAGACCACCTCAGCTGGAAAGAATCATCAGCTCTGATACAAAAGAGTTTCTCCCCAGAGCACCTCATGTTTGGAATGGTGTTCATCTGTGCTGCAGCCCTGGGGGTGCACAGGAGGGGCTTGGAACATCACCACAGGCAAAGAGAGGAGGACACAGTTGCACTCCTACGCGCACAGGAGCGTGCCCTGATGCTCAGACAAGTGTAATACAGCCTGTTTACATTCTACTTTTATAATAACAATACCTCACCTTGTAAAACTGAAACAAGAAAACATCTGAAGTGCCCTGAATTAATCTGACCTCAAGACATTTAAAAGATATGCTGCTCCATTCCACATCCATAACCAGACCTATTAAAATAAAACCTATAAAGAGGCAACACAAAATTAATTCTATGATTATTTTCTGCAAAATCTCATATGCAGCAGTATTTCTCCTAGTAAAACCATGCCAATAATTCTATGGAACTACTGTTTTAAAACAGAAAGCCTGTGATAATCTGCATAAAAGGATTTAGACATGTAGTTATTTCCTTAGACTTATTTTGCACTATGAAAGTGATTGCATAGCAGACTTTAGGAAAATGTAGGTGCTGATCTCTCTTTGATTGCTAACCCCCTTTAGAATCTAGCGCTGCTGTGTGACTGAGAAATCACTATTTAATTCTAACAAAAGGATATTTTCCCTCCCTTTGGTCAAAGGTGTCAATGTACCACAATGAGAAACACATGAACTATTAATCTTTCATTTACACTGGATAATACAGCTGCCTGGATAATACATTGTTTTTTTCTCCGACTTTTTAATGACATTTCCAATTGATAAGATATTACTTTCCTTCCAACATTTCTGATGAACTGAAATTCATGCATCTGGACCGGTATGATTTTATTTCTTTCTCTTTCAGACAGAGTAGAGATAAAAGAAATCTATAAAGGACTACATAAAATACTCTTTTAGTGTCAAGAATGACCAGATCCTCTGAATAATAATTTCAGCTGAAATATGATTGCAAACCATCTCAGTTAGCAAGAAAAATAAAGTATTAAAAATAACACATCTATTCAGAGAATAAAAGATTCTTATCTAAAGCTTTATTTCTTTCTTATAGGGTGTTTGTTACAGAGAATACTTCTGTAAGTATACAGTGATGTTCCTTGAGCACACTTGGATGCAAATATCAAAGGTTCAAGCTATGTATGAGACAATCTCTATTCAATCTCTTTGAAGCAACAGTGAAATGCCAGATTTAATAGGAACGTAGTCATAAGGAGCATAGGGTGAAAGCCTTGAAGGTATTTAACCAGACATACATGAACATGAACATTAAAGTTCATAGTGAAGTTGCAAAGAAACATCAACCTGCTCTGCTGCTTAGCAAAAGCAGGCACATCTCTGGAATTGCACAGATCTCCCCTCAGCTGTAGCCACAGAAACCTGTTGTTTCAGGATGGGATTGGGAACATCAGTTAACAAAATTTTAGGGTTAAGAATTATTTTAGGGTTTTTACATTTTGTTTCTTTGTTTGCTTGTTTGCATACATTTTTTTTTTAATATTTAGTCTTTTTTCCTCTTCCTTTTTTTTTGTTTTTTAAGTTTGGATTGCTCTGAGTTTCTCTGTAACATCTAAGTATTGGCAAACTGATAAAATGTTTTGACTGTAGGGGAAACTTCTCTGAAAAGGGCATTTCAAAACAAAGCTTCCTTTTGTATTTCTTCAATCCCCTGCCCCAGCCCCATATTTATCATGAACTATAAGAAAGGTCTTAGAGAAGTTTTTCTCCTCCTTCTGTATCTGGATGACGTGGATAGTATCATGTTTAGTATTGAAAGATCTTGTCCTTATTTTACTGTCTTACTAGGTATTTGAGATGGTTTTAAATGTCAACCCAGAACTCAAAGGACATTATTGACCTGGGAGCATTGTCCATGTTCATGTCTTCCACTGCACACAATTTTGGGAAAGTGATGTGCTGGCTGCTGGGTGAGGATATAATTATCAGAAAGGACCGGGAGGACAGGGGTTGTCTGTGGTGACTGTCTCATGGTCTGGTTTTAGCTGCTAAAGTAGGTAAGAAAGTCTTAAGTGAAATTTCTCTCCAAATAAGATGGATCTTCACTCCAAAATAAAGGCATCAAAAATACTTTCATTTCTTTTACAGAGAGTAAAAGAGGCTTAAGTCAAAGCACATGCTGTTCACCATGAGCAGTTACTAAAGTTCAGCCAATAAATCAACACATTATAACCTTTTATGTCAAAACCCCTGAAAATTCCCAAATGCAGGAAGAGGGAATAAGCTTCCCTTTTGCAATGGCCTGCTCTGGGATGGAGAACATGCTTTCCTTCCTCATGCTGTCACTTTGCTTTTACCTCACATTAATCTTCACTCTTCAACTTCATCCTCTTTATTCTGTGGAACTCTTGCTCTGATCAGCTGACTCATGTCATCATCAGCTTGTCAACACCTCCATCCCTTTTGGAAATAAGTGAATACTTTTTCTTGACATATATAAATAGGAGGAGTTATGGAAATCTGTTTCTTACAGATTATTCTTACAGGATCATGAATCTCAGCTGCACCACTTTACCTGTAGGAACAAAAAAATGCAGATGAAGTGCTCTGGAATTAGCTCCTTTGGGACCCCAGACTGGACCAAACAGCACAGAGCACCTTGTGGCATGTGGGAATGGACAGACCAAATGGTTGCTTCTCCCTTAGCAAACCAACTTCTCCTTAACTTGGATGCTCCTACACTGCCCAGAAATCACAGCAGCAGCTGCCACAGTCCTGTCTCCTACTGAGTGGAAGAAAATGGGGATGCCTAATAACTCTGCATGGTGATTCTCCTCTCCTGAAACACAAATGCAGTTTTCAGGTTCTTAGATGAAGGAGTCGACTGCACACAGGTAACAGACATTAGTCCAAAAACTTTAAAAGGCAACCCAGTGTGATGTTACTCAAAGTTAGGGGGAGGAAGGGGGGACATCCTGTTGTTTTAACCTACAGAAGGTGACAGCAAAGCCCTCTGAGGATATCTTAATATGAGTTCAGCAGGGAGAAGACTATTTTCTGAAAGAAGGAACATTTTCTTGGCATTCTTGGAACAAACAAACTACTTGGGGAAAACTGCGTCTGCCAAAAGTGATCAAATCACTCTGCTTTCAGAGAGAAGCAAACTGCTACTGACAAAGCTTCAGAAAGAGCATGCTGGAACTCAGAAGCACCTAGGCCTGATGGCTAAATTTCCTACCACATCCCTGCCAAGCAGACCTTCACAGTCAAATGAATAATAAAACAGACTAAGAATTTAGAGATGTTATGCACAAAAACAGCATGAATTCTAGTGATGCTTAAACTTTGAGCATAAGCTGCTTTGCTGATTACTTGAGTGCTACTTGAAACCAATCCCCACACAGTCAGCACAGACAGTCTAATCCATGCCCTTCCATAATATTTTTGGTGAGAAGAACTTATAGAGATATGCACAGAAGAATTGCACAGTCCTGGTTAAAGGTCTATCCTGCATGGGCTAGACATGGTTGTTGTTGGAGAGGTGCCAACAAAAATGTCAGATATCTGCAGATTCAGATTTCCAAAATCATCAGCATACTGCAAAGGTCACTTGCCCATCACATTTGGACATGAAGACTTCATGCCACTAAAAATGAGAACAAATGGTCTTTCTCAAGAGCTTCTCTAGCCTTTCTGTTTAAAGTTTAAAGTACTGTTTAAAGTAGTGTTTAACGTTTCAGTACTTATTAGCACTCAATTTTCTCCTCTTACAGAGTCAAATTGTACAATTTCAATTTTCTTATTTTTGGTTGTACATAGCAGAAAACTTAAAATTACTGTTTAATTATTTGTTAGGTGCAAATTAATTATTTGTTAGGTAGGATTCACCAGCTAACTTCACTGGACTGGGAAGATTTAAACCAGTTTTCTTGATTCCTATTCTGATTAAGCTCATAAAAGTATTCAGATAGGTGTTTTTCTTTAGTAAGTTGAACTACTTTTTTGAAATGTCTAGACAAAAAAATAGGTAAGTTACCTAAACCAGCTGTGTAACTTGAAAATGCAAGAAATTCAGGTGAAATGGAGACTTCCTGAAGGATGTGAAAGATACATAGTGCAGACCTGCTGCTGCTTGAGTAAGAGCTTGCAAGCAATATTAACTCAGACAAGTCACCAAACTGGTAAATCAGTGGTGGCTTTGTCACCTGAGACAATATTATTGTAGGTCAATACACTAAATATGCCAGATTATTGATGGAAATATTAGGGGTGTTTAACACTGTGTATTGTAGACATGTGCTAAGAGATGAGATCTGTTATAGGTAAAAATTTAATTTAATATGAAATATTTTTATAGTCTTGAATAAATCCCCAGTACTTCAGGTTCAAAGCCCATCAAACTCCACGGAAATTACTAGACAGACAGTATTTATCAGATAAAATGGGAAAGGGATAAAATCTGACTCTCTCTGTATGGAAGAGCCACACCTGACAGCATATGAGAATGACAGCATCACCCCCTTCCTCCCATCACTCCATGCAAATGATGGTTCTGCATCAGCAACTTGTCTGAAACTGCGTGGTGAGAGCAGCAAAACTTCCTCTGCATATTCTTCATGTATGGGATGGATGAGATATTTCATTTCATACATCATTTACTGTTGGCTGCAGTTATTTCACAAAGACCTATTTTGACTTTGCTAGAAACGTGAAAAAGTGTTTCCAAGTTTGGAAATTTCTGCAAACAAGCTGAACTGCAACTCCAACTGATGTGAGTCATCAGAGACCCCTTGACTTCAACAGCATTGTATATTTATGTTATTTGTCTACTGGGTGTAGTTTTGAAATCAAGTAAAGCTGTGTTAACATGGTAGGAGTGAGGCTGGGAATAAGACTATTTTTCCACCTGGAACTGAGTTTTATAGAAAGATGTTTTACTTTTGATATTTCAACCAGTATAGACTTACCAATGAATATTTTCACACTTTTCCACTGCTTTTGTCTGTCTCTGAGCAATCTTGTCTCACCAACTCAGTAACATGGTCCTTCAAAAACTTGGTCTAAATTATCTGCTCTCTAGAGCAAGAGAGATTACAGTTGCATGTGCGTGAGTTTAAACTTGGTCCAAATACTGATCAGAAACTTTCAGAAGCCATTTAGAAGCAGTTTATCATTGATAAGCAGTTCCTTTTTTATTCCCATTCCCAAAATGGGCTTCCTTATATTTGAGACGAAAAAATCAATATTCAATATACTCTTTCTTTTCCTCCATTAACCTTTTTATTTGAATCATAGGAAAAATAGGCTGCAATTCACACAGTATATGAGGGATTAACTCTTTTCTTAATCTTGGCAAGGACTAAGGAAGAAAGTAGTACCTGATACACCCCTGTGCCATAGAAATAATTTTCTGGGAAAGGGTTTTCACCTCTTCTTTCCCCAGTACACAGCCATATATAAATACTATGGTAATTGAACAGAAATTAGAAGGTATTTGGATAAAAATTACTAATAATTAAAAGAAATTGGGATATTTTTTAATGTCTGCATTAAAAATTAATTTAACACCATGGTCTGGAAGAGTTGTATGATGTGACCTGCTATATGTTACCATGTCATTGGTCTTAATATCTAATGTGGCACTTCCCATTTTTTGGTTTCCTAATATAACACTTCTAAATGTATTTTAACATCAGAAATTAATGACAATTTAAAAAGAACCTGACAGTTTTCCTGTCATCCCCCTTCTTCAAGCTAAAATGTTTTAGAGTAAAAAAAAGGTGATTTGTTTTGGAACAGCACAAAATTCTAGACCAGTTTAATTCTCATTATGAGCCTTGTTGCATTCTTCCAGTCATTTTGAAGAGAAAGCTGCAAAAACAAAAGGCTGGACAGTCAGGGTCCAAATCTTTTTTATCATGATTGTGGAGGAATTTTTAGGCAAGAAATGCTGTGTGAAACAGAAAACAGAGAACAGAGAGCACATTGCAAATCCTCCATCTGCCTGGGCTGGAAATAAGGACATTACAGAGCTCATCTGCAGACGGATGTTGCTATTTAATGTCATTTCCAACAAACCATTCATTAAATTCATAGCTGCACCTGATACCCATTCATGTGTTCCTGCTTACAAGTTCTCTCAAAATAGGCTGTTCTGCAACTTTTGGAAGCTTTACACACCAGATTACAAGAAATGGAGGCTGCATGCTGTAAGGGGGAAATTAACTGTGGATTTCTGGTGAACATTTAATGATATGTTTAACATCTGAAATAGAAGGGGTGTCAAGACTTCTAAGTAACTTTGAACTTCCCACTTTCAAACACACTTTGGTGTGGATCCAGGAACACAGAGATGACAAGGAAAGTGGGAAAATGCTCTCTCTAAATAGGCAGCCCTCTGATTTCAGGAATGTGGAAAAGGCTGCAGTCTAACCTGCCATATGCAAGGAATTAAAGCAGTCATCAGAAAACCTGTACTCCTACAGGTCTGTACAAATCTCAGTAATTTCAGCCTAATGGCTTCAACAGATCTTTTCTCATTTTGTATGCTTTTAATTGTGTTAAGAGTATTTCTAGATCAGACATTATTCAAACTGGAAACAACTTTCTGGCTTTTACCAAATAACTTGGTCAATCCACAGTAACACAGGTACTAAAATAGTAATAGTACAATGATAGAGTGAAGATTTATTAAAACAAAATCTCACCTTTTTGGACCTTTGGACAGAACTAAAGAAAGCATTAAACCTTATTATACATGTAAAGTTTTGAAGTGTTGAAATTAAAGTAAATAATGATAGTACAAATAAAAAATGTCTGGGAGCAAAAATCAAACAATATAAATTCTGTCTTCCCTATTGTGTTTAAAGATTTCACCTCACTCTTCATTTGTATAGAGCCTTTCTGCAAATTGACAAGAGCCTGAGTATAGTCAATTATAAATGAGAAATCCTTGGCTTTAGGATATATCATTTTGGGTATATAAAAATCAGACATTTTCAGGTCATTGAGCTGATATATTGTTTCAACGTATATTACTTATCAGTGATCATTGTGTAAAACCTCATATTGCACCTTGTGGAAAATGAGAATTTCCCATGTGAAGTGATACTCTCTTCAATTTCTTTCTCCACCTGTATTTCCACCTGTTTATTGTCTTCCCTCCCCTGTCTCCACTGAAATGTCTCTGTACTTTCCACCTGTAGTCATTTGTTTGGTAAATAAGCAAATTTTCCCAGGTACATAAGGGATTTTGATTTTTTTTTTGCCTTCTCTGTAGAGATCATCTTGCTAATATCCTTTGAGACCCCACTGACAGGTCAAAAATGTTACAGAAATAAGCTGCCCTAAATGGCAAGTGGAGCAGACCTCAGTGTGCAACACCTTTTACCTTGGTCCCATGTACCCCTGCAACGACTGCACCAAGGTGATGAACTCCAGCTCTCTCTTCTCTTTTACACAGTCACTGAAGCTTTACTTGTGGGTAAGCTCCTCAGAGCCTGAAATTACATATTGAACTGACCTGACTGTGAGACTTTTGTGTGTAGATCTTCCAGTAATATTGATACTTCTTTCTTGTAATTTTTTTCCTTTGCCTATTCATGTTTCTTCTGCCCAGAGTCGGAGAAAAATTCAGAAAAGCACAGGATAGCCATTCCTAGAAAAATCTGGAATCACAGCCTGGACAACTGTGGAGCCTAGGGTCTGTTGTCTGAAGTCCCTCAAAGGGAATGCCAAGGATCACAAAAATTTGGTGACTTTGCAAATGTAGTGCTGAAAGTTGTTTTGACTGTGCTGCTGTGGCACTGATACCCAAATCATATAAAGCCTAGTGTCTTATTAGATATAATAATGAGACCTCAAAATTAGCAGCTGAACATAAAAATTAAGATTACAGTCTCAGAAATATATGCTGACAATTTTGATTTATCATGGTTGTGGTCACTTTTACATGCTCTTGATCTGGATAGTTCAGCCACTGTGGCCTCCCCAGCACAGGAGAAAAGGATCTTCAAAGGATCATACTCATTAACCAAGGAGACCTGGCTGAATATCTGACTTAGATATCAGTGAGATCTCCTGACATCCTTATTGACTTTGCTGTGTAGATGACATCAATTAAAATTGCTGATTCTTTTGTCAGCATAAATCCATGTTTTGTCACGGTCAGTAAGGCACAGAGATATACCTTTTTAGTGAAGACCTTACAGTTTGTTCTTCTATGATTATTCTTTAAATGTCTTATCATTACATGAATTATGCCTTGACATTCTTGTTTGATATTTATTCTTTGTGCCAGAATACTGGAATGGGGAAGGTGTTGTACCTTCCCAAGGAGAGCAAGATCTGCAAGGCTGGGTAGTAGACAGCTGTCCACAAAACACTAAAACAGGTTCAAGTTTAAGGCTTGCATTCAGCACAACCAAGGAGCATTCACCTGAGATGCCTAATTTACAGATCTGTCTGCTCTGGGTTCCTTATTAAAGTTATCACCCTTAACAGCTGCTTGGCTTCTCCATAGGCTAGGGGAGAGAGCAGGGTATCTCTTCTCAGGTTGAATGACACAGTTAAATGCCTGAGAAATACCCAAAGGTGTCAGTGGCACCACTTATCTCAGATTCTTACATAATCCCCTTTAGGCATCAGGGAGAGCTTCCTTGGCTGCTGCTGATTCATATCTCACTTGAAGTGTGTCCTGGTGGGTGGCTGTAGGGACATTTTGTTCTTTGTGCCTTCCTTCCTCCTCCCCCTCCCCATCACACTTGAATTCTCTGGCAATTCAGCTGAGATATCTCTTCATAGTGGCATTTTCCCAGGGACAGAACATGCTGTACATATTTGCAATATATTTAATAGAAATCAACATTCACCCATATCATTAGAGCCGTTCTAGGAGCAGGCTTTAAATGAAATGCTGAATCCCAAATACACCAACCTGCTTCACCCTGTGTCTTTTGCATCATAAATTCCTTTAGCAGCTGGGAGAAAAAAGATATAAGATCTGATTCTGTCACTCATACCAGATTTCTCTTGCCCTTCAAACTGAAAATTAGTCATAAATAAGTGTGGATTCATGTGTGACTATGAATATCTGTGCAAATGTAGCTAATGCAATTTACCCCTTCTCCACCCAAGTGCTAAAACGTCAAAAAAGTTGAGGGCTCACACTTCTAGAAATATAATCTTTCTCAAAGAATATCTTATGTGATACATGATGCTCAGTAAGTTTTATTATTTTGTTTTATCCTGTGGCACTTGTAAACGTGATTTCCCTCTTGCTGCTATAGTAGTATGAGGCACAGAAAACTGAAAAGGAATTGCAGTTCCCAGCAAAAATCATTAGTCACACTGAAACCAACACTTACACAGACATCATCACTATTGCTGGCAAAAATTTATCCTCTTAGAGTAGTTCTTAGAGACCTCCAACAGTAGATGAGTTGTTATTCTGGTAATTACTGGACACACCAATAATACAAATTCCTCCATAAAAAGTTAATGGTCTGATTGACAAGAGCCAGTCAGAAAAATGAATGGCAAGTCATGCTAAGGTCCAGGAGGTAGATAAATGGGAAAACCACAGTGTAAAATAAAATGAAAATGCTCTAAATGCCACAGAGACAAAATGTGTGTGTCAGATTGTGTCCTAAAAATTGTTGAGGCTGGATAGCTCCTGCTCCTCTATTTCTGGGAGTTTTTTCTAGAAATTCCTAATACCCTTCTGCTCTCTGACCTACATCACCACCTTTTAGGTGGAGGTTAGCATCTGGGCACTTACCTAAGGCCATCTGGAAATTTAAATGCCCAAATCACCTAAGGGCCCCTTTGGCCAGCCTTGCTCAGATCAAGGCTCAAACACTCCTGCCACACTCAGCACAGGATGAAGCAATACCTGCAACTTTGAAAAAGTATCTGCCTGTCAGGGAGCAGCAAGGGCTTAGGTCCCTCCCTTGGGGACATGGAGCTGAGAGCCAGGAGTGGCCTCAGCACATGGGGTCTGTCCCTGCACGTGCTGATGTCAGGGTCCAGGAGCAGTGGCAGAGCAGCAGGGAGGGAGCCAGGTCTGGGATCCACCCAGTGAGCCCAGTCAGGAGCTAAAGGAGACGGAGCCAGAAAAAGGAATGGAGACAAGGCCAAGGGTGCATCCATGATACAGGGACAAAGGAGGTGAGTTCCAAGGCACATCAATGTATTTACCCACAGGAAATCTGCCTGCTCTGTGGGCTGGAAGCCCATGAAAGAGCCAGTGGCAAAGCTGCAGAGGTGGAGCAACAATACAGGAAAATCCAAACATGGGCTGACCAGGCCAAACTGAAAGAGTTGTTTGAAAGTGTTTGTTGTCCCATGGTGCAAGTGATGGATCCAGGCAAGGTTGGCCATGGAGCCCTACTTATTGTTTCTGTGAAGTTAGGAAGCAGACAACAGTCTTCTTTTGTGCTGAATTAAGAAAAAGTGTCTTTAATAAATGGAATTATCACCTTCTGAAGGAACTAATGTTCTCCAGAAAGTTAATCTTAAATTCCTAAAATCCAGAACCTGAGATTTGTGCTGTCTTTGGCATAACAGCCCAGTATTTACAGCATTCTTCAGGAATTCTTACAGTATTCTTCAGGAACTAGGAGAGCTGGTGTCAGAGACCTGTCTTAATTGGATGGGAGTTAAGATCTTCACATCAGAAGACACTCTAACCTGTATTTTATCAGCCGCTGTGAGATGTTGGATCTGTCTTAAGGCATCTTTTGCATAAATTCAGCTTCTATGATCAGAGCTAAGACACCAGTCAAAAATGAACTTTGGAGGAGTTTGTTTTCACCAATATGATTACAATGTTTTATTTGGAGGGTTTGCCTGCTCTAAACGTTGTGCTCATGGTAGAGCAGCAGAGAATGAGGGTTTGTGTTTTCTTGATCTGGCTGCTACATTTGATGTTAATTGAGATCCTTTCACATGGAGGAATGTTGTACCTTCTCTGTATGCCATCATGGCTCCAACTCAGAGGCAACAGACATTTTCATAGAAAACCATGTAGACTTTTTGTAGTTCAATACGTTCTTGGGAGTCTTAGCTTGACACAAAGACTTAATGTGCTGGTTTTGCGTTGGAGCCATTCACAGAAGTGACTTTCTAATAGAAGCTGCTAGCAGTTTCCTCTGTGTCTGACAAAAAAAAATCAGTAATTAGCTTTGAGAGTTGACAATCTGTTAAACCACTGAGAAAGATGGACACACCTCTATGAAAAACATGTTAAAAACAAAAAATCCGGGGAAGCTCTCTTTTCCTTCTGGCTTTGAGCAGGTAACAAGGCTGGCCCAGCCCCATCTGTCACTGTCATATTTTCTGGAAAAATCCCTTCTCCAGGATTTCTTCTCCTGGGAAGCTGAGAAGCCTCAGAGAAAAATGAAAATAATAATTATCTGATCCACTTCTCCTGTGTTTTCCTGCTTTGGAAAGTGGTTTGGACATTGCTTACCTACTGGTCATTGTTTGGTTGGTTTCATGTGAATTGTTTTAACTTAATGACCAATCACGGTCCAGCTGTGTCGAGGCTCTGGAGAGTCACGAGTTTTTAATTAGTATCTTATTAAGCCTTCTGTAAGTATCCTTTCTCTATTCTTTAGTATAGTTTTAGTATATTATTCTATCATATCATATCATATCATATCATATCATATCATATCATATCATATCATATCATATCATATCATATCATATCATATCATAAATTAAATTAGGCTTCTAAGAACATGGAGTCAGATTCTCAATTCCTCCTTCATCCCGGGGACCCAGCAAATACCACACCCATCTTGACTGGCCCCATTGGCTGTGGGCAGGGGGAAGGGAGGCCATCAGTCCCTGGAGCTGCAGCTGAGCCCTGGCCTGGCTGCTGAGATCCGAGCCACTCCCCACCCAGCCCAGCCCAGCCCAGCCCCCAGCCCCAGCTCCAGCTCCAGCTGCAAACTATCGAGCCTGGCCAGGGTCACGTAACCATCTGCAGGCCTCATGTGATATATTCACTTTTTCAGTGCGCAGATACGATTTACAGATCTTCAGTCCTCCCTCAGGTGAGAGAAAAGGACAGAGTGAGAACACATAGAGGAACAACATGAAGACACCAAGGTCAGTGAAGAAAGAATCAAGTCTCAGGTGGGAGGGATGAGGAGATGCCTTGATCTTGGGGATGAAATTCTCTTGAAAAGCTATTGACACATCAGACTCTTTTCCCCTGTAATTTGTTGTAATTTGTTGAAAGCAGATGAAGTGTTCGAATTGTAGATATGAGCAAAGGCATTTATGCTGAAGCAAGAAGACGTTGAAGTAGCTGTGATCCCATAAGAAGTTTGAACAGAGAGAGAGAGAAGTGTGATGGAGACCTGTTGCAGATATCTTTTTCATTAAAAATCTTTTCTTTAAGATTTTTCTTTCTGAGAAGCTGCAGCCTCAGAAACAGAATGTAAACAATAATTATCCGCTGCTGTGGAATGCAACAGGTGGATCTGTGATTAGTCTGGTGTGGATGTTTTGGTTCAGTGACCAGTCACAGCAAAGCTGGCTCTCTGGCTCGGTCAGAGAGCTGCCTCTGTTGTCACTCTTTTCTAGTCTATGCTTAGCTTAGCCTTCTGAAGAAACCTTTCCTTGTTTTTGTTTTTAGTATAATGTAATATATATATATATCATAAAATAATAAATCAAGCCTTCTAAATATGGAGTCAGATCTACATCTCTCCCTTCATCCTGAAAACCCCAGTGACCACTGTCAGAGACCCTTTGCCCTCAGGGAAAGAAGAAGACCTCTGTTCCCAGAGATGAAGATGGTCTCAGACATAGATATAGAGAACTTTTGCTCTTGAACAGCCAATCCTTAGAATAACACCCCATAAATTGACATGGCCCAAAAGTGCAGCTGTGGGAAAAGCTGTGAAAGATGGGAGGGACTTAGCAATTCCAGACTCCTGGGTGGCTGCTATCCACGGAAATTAAAAGCCATGAGAAAACTGTTTTCTTGTGGAAAAGTCTCCATAAATTGATAAGAGGGACTCCTCTCCCTAAGTAAACTGGAGAAAGACTATTCTAGAGGTGATAAATGACTGAATTGTTTCTGTACATTGTTAGTGGGAAAGAAAAGTTTGTAGGGGGGAGAAGAAGTGTTCTAGAGGATTTATTCTGATTCTTAGTATTCTTTTTTTTTAGTTACTGTTAATAAACTTTTCTTTATAACGTTTTAAAGTTTTGAGCCTGCTTTACCTTCTTCCTAATCCTATCTCACAGCAGGAAGTGAGTATATTCTAGTGAGTGCACTGGTTTAGCCAGCACTAGAACCCACCACATTGATTGGTGCGTTGGCCGGGAAATCTCAAATTGGCAAACAAAAACCACTACACTAAATGGGTGTTTTTGCCCAGTTTTGAACAGAAATCACCACATTTAAAAAAGAACTTGTCTCACAAAGATATGTGTCAGCAAGGGTATTTTTGTGTGTGTGATTCTTTCACTTTTTTCATATATGACAAGGGAAATTTGAATTTCTTTACTTTTTATGAATCTCATTTTCCTTTGTTTTCAGATAAAACAGAACTTCACAACACAAAAGTTTGGTCTATGCTTTTGTTATGCTCTTAGAAAGACAATCAAGGTCTTTCTACACAGCGTTTTGCTTACCGTGGGATTTTGGCCCAAAGGCACAGGCTAAACCCTTTTTCCTCTGCGCCTTGGCTTCCTCTTTTAGTCCTCCTGTGAAAGAGAGATACAGCTCAGGACTCAGATATCCTATTTAAACATTCCTGTAACTTCCTTCCTCCCTCCTCCTTCTCAGCTTGAGCTTTAGGTATTCTGCAACAGGAATTATATATCTAAACACCTTTATGGATCTCAGCACAGATGAGATCCTATATGTATATATATACATCAAGGTCAAACATGTCCTTGACATAAAAGCATATTCTTTTCTGTGAATCTAAGAAAACTTTTCTTTCATTTCCTGCAGTTATTATAGGCAACCAAACAAAACATATTTCAAAAGCTAACACTCCCTGTCGTTTATTTCAAAAATACTGTTTCAGCCACCTATTAATCTGAAGAAAAATGTAGGCATTAGTGGCTTGTTTTTGTTCTAAATTGGTTATTTAATACACAGCTGCACTGTAGCATGTCTATCAGAATTTAGAGCCAAATCTGAAATTGTTTCATCTTATACAACAGATATCTGCTCTTGTTTACACCAGTGTTACTCCAGTATGATTATATTCCTTAAGGTGGTGCTCCTGACTTCCACCCTGACAAGTGAGAGGAGGATCAGGCTGGGATGTTTATTGTTACCTTTTACTACAATTGCCTTTCAACCCTTGCACTAAGTCTACATCGAGGACTATTGTCTTTGACTGATTAAGATTAAATCACAGGTACAAACTAAAAATTAGCCATCATACCCATGTGAGAAATATTAAGGAATTCATGAAAGTCTTTTCTACACTGAAAGCAATGTGTAAGAAATAGTGTATATCTGCAGCTCTAATTGTTGAATTCCTTGTACTTTATTCTGTCCTAGATTTACCTGCACAGATGTTACAACTATTTGTTGGAGGACAAATGGTAGGAGGTGGGAGGAAGGTGTAGGAAAAGGAAACAATTTACATTTAAAAGCATCCTTCTTTCTCCTCTTTCCGTTAGAGATTGTAGAATTCTTTTCCCTCAGGGAATTAGGTGTTGCCCATAGCTGTGAACACACACATGCTTGGCTGATGCCCCTGTGAGCAAAACAGGTTGGTATTTGGCAGATTTCCTGCTCTGAATGAATGGAAATTGGCACAATTTCATTTCCTAGTGTAGACACAGGTTAAAGTTGCTGACAGCTCTAAGAGCTGCAATTCCCTCTGCATATTCACTCACAAGGGTGTGAGATGAAGTTTTTGACTCTAGTAACAAAGCCTCCCATGGGACTGCACTAGCAAGAGAAGGAAATTGAGGTAGTGAGATTTGGAGATAGCCCTGGAATTTGCATTCCAGAGTTTATCCCTTTTTTCTGCCTTTTTCAGGCGCTCTGACTCTTTCATACCATGCCAAATATTGCACCTTGAGGATGATGTGCCTTGAAAAAATGGTAGCAGGGTTGTTTGCTTGTTAGTTGCAAATATTATGTTTTTCATTTAACAAAACTTATTTTTTCCTGTAATTTCCAAATTAAAAATGTTGTGAGGTACATCTGACCTAGCTTGGGATAATTTTCTGTGTGGATTTCCCATGTTTTTCCAATAAAGTCTAACTTCTGAAACTTGTGACTTTTTAATGAAACAGTGGAGAAAAGGATATGTTAGAAAAGTTATAATCTTCAATTACTGTTTAGGAATATATTTTCAAGTGGTAATCCTAAATGCATGGAAAGGAATATGAAAGGAGGATGAGTGAATGGTCAGACCAAAGGAATGGCAATATAAAGTAGAGCATAGAGAAAGAGTTTTACCCATCTGTATGGCATCAGTGACATCAGGTGTAGAGCTTCAGGCTGTGAAAGTACAAATGGAGTTGTTTCTTTTTCCTTGGTTTTTGCATTTGTTTTGTTATTGTTGTTTGCTTATTTTTGAGAGGGTTGGGAGGATTTTTGTTTGTTTGTTTAGTTGTTTTTTTGATTGGTGTCTGTATTTTTTTTCAGTGGAAGTACAGTCTGTAAATTCCAAGTCTCTTCCAAACCCTAGTGCAACTGGGCAAGTGTATGGAAATATTTGTGCACAGTATCTGCCACATTAAAACCTGAATTCCAAATGGAGCCCCCGTGTTTTATGAAAAGTTACTAGTATCAGTAAAACAGCTGATGAATCCTTTTCTTCCCTGGAATGTATGCCAGTATGTGTGTCAAATTTTCTCCTTCACCTTATTTCTTCTAATCCTACATTTCACTTCATTATGTCTTCTGATAGAAATGCTTCCATCACAGCTAGCCTAATATAGTTTCTGGTGAAAGGACTGCAAATTAACTCCAGCTTAGCTCAGTTCAGTGAAATAAAGTCTATTAAGTGATGATGGTTTCACTTTCTCACAGATTCAATTCTTATGTCTTTTAAATCATTCATACTTTTCTAGGTGCAAGGTGCATTTGTTATAATTTGATCCCTCCTCATCATAGCTTTAGGAAATTAAATTCATAAAGGCATTTTTCATCTGTTAAGGGGTCTATTTTAAAGTGTCCTTCTATAAGTTTTCATTAAACATATACATATTTTTATATCTCTTTACAAGGTCTTGACTATGTGAACAGGAGGTGATTATCTCAGAGCAGTGCTCTGGAGGCATCGTGTTCTGACCTTTATTTGGTCATTCCGTAACTGGAGATAAAGCTGTGAATTGTGCACCTGGGAAAGTCTTCATACAGAAGGGACCAAAGAACAAATTGCAAGAGCCATATTCTCAGTGGATGCGAATTTAGTCCTTCATATCAGTGCCACCATCTCAATTTACACCAGCTGCGAATTTGGAAGAAATTAGTAAACGTTTTTTGGACAGGTTTTTAAGATCTGGTCATTGCCTTTTAAAATCTCATGAGACAAATTCTTCTGCAAAAGACTGACCCTAAATCATATGCAGTTATGATTAGTGTCTCAGGAGAGATCTGTGAAGTGAAATGAGTTTGTGAATTAGCCTTGGTGCAATGTAAAGTTAAGTAAATTGATTGATTCAGAACTATACAGGTAAAATCTGCTTTAAAAAAAAAAATCAGTCTTCTATTGTACCTTACAGTGTAACTTCAGTATCTAGTGACACAGGAGTAGACAACTGTTCGGAGGGAAAAACTTGATGTGTTTTTACATGTCTAGAAATAATGGAATGCTTCTCTGTTTGGCTGTACAACCTAGGACACCAAAGAGATGAGGGTGAGGGCTTGGATTCCTCTGAAAAATCAATCTTTTTAAAAAAACTGTTTTGTTGACATTTAAGGAGTAAAGAAACATTTGCTATTCTAGCTCTTCTGCTCCATCCATCCAGATATTTTGCAGGTAACAAGTAAGGGGAGAGTTCAGCTGAACTGATGGGGGTATCATTCTTTTCAGGAGGAGTTACATTACCAGTGTTTAAGCAGGGTCAGGCTTCTGAAAAGCTAGAGAATAAAAATCAAAACAGAATATGAAAATGTTTCTAAGCTGATATTTAAAGTTACTTGCTTAGGTTCATCAGACCAACCACAATTAAAGACTAGAAATAAGGATGAAGGAAAATTATATAGATGATCTTTCAGGGAAGCATAGCTGTGTTGCTGAGAGAAAACCTTTGAACCATTGAACTGCAAAAGCACTTGAAATCTCTGGTTCAGCTATTATACTTTATACAGGTTGCTGCTTGTGGTTTCAGACTAATGAAATAAAACTTGCTGTGTAACTGCTTTATTTTTTTTCCTTGTAGAAATTTTGTCTGAAAGGGAAAGTTACATTTTTTTTTTCTTTTTTTTTAAGTAGGGTCTGCCTTGTTTGGAGTGGAAGGACATAAAATAAAAACCATATGTTGATAGATGTTTTCTTTTTAAAGCTAGGGCATGGAATAGTAATATTTAGGATAACATTGGGAGTGTTTGGAATGATGCAGTTGTCAACTCCCGTAGGCAAGTTTGTCTTCAGTACTCCTCAGCCTTCTGCAATTAGGTAAGCATAGCTTTCTAAACCATTTTAATGAATTTTTATAGTGAATTTAGAGATTGCAGCAGCAATGCAATGAATTCTGAAAAGTTAATCTGGATAAACATACAGATTTAATGAACCTGTAAACTCATCCAGACTCTGAGCACCAGGAGACTCTATATCTCCTTAACTGAAACATAAACGTTTGGTAGCAAATCTATTTTTAAAACCAGAGTTGTGTGGTTTTTGGGAGTGAAGCGCTAGTTCTGTACAGATTTCCCTTCGATTTTTGACTGTCTCTTATGTGATTCAGTTCCTTTCCTGGTAATTAGTTGTAATGGTTATATTTTAAGTTACTCTTTTTCCAACACAAAACAAACATTATTTAGTAGCACGCTAAATGTAACCTGACCCTCTTCTCCTCTTCTCTTGATTTAAAACTGCCTTTTCTCTCTTTTTTATTTGTTTTTTAATCACTTTCAAAAAGAGGATATCTTCTACCATATATCTGTACTATGCCCAACGTAATTGCCTCTGAGTTTGTCTGAAGTTTCTGTAATAAATGTGTAATTAATATTGTGTCCTCTCAGATGTATGACATAAAACCCTCATTTCCAAAGTGGGCTGAACAGGAGGAATAAATATAATACTTCAGCCTATATTTCTCTGCTTTTAGCACCCAAAGCATCACATGAGTACTGGAACAAATGGAGCTTGGGTTTCCCAGGGCTTCCTGTATGTTGGTTGCATAAATATGACTGATCAATTCTTTGGGACATTCAAACTCTCTGCTGTGTTGCAGCAAATAAAGGCTGAACTCCCAAGCTCTTCCCAATGACATTTTTCTAAAACCTATTCCATGATATTTCCAGAAGGTAGTGTCATTGCTGTCTGTTTCCCAGTAACAAATCAGGTTTCATTTGGATTGTGGATTCCAAGAATAGTTCTGGGGGAGATGACAATAACAGAGAAAGTGCACAGTGAGATCATACATAGTATTCTTAGAGAACTATTCTGATAACCATGCAGGCCCTGACCCACTAGTTCTGAGTCAACCTTGCAAAGACCAGAGCTCCATTTTTTTTACTCTGAATTTTCTCTCACTGTTCGTTGGTTTTAAATTGAAGTGGAGATTCTGGAAATATTTTGGCATTTTACTTTCAAATTGAGGTTCTGAACCCATGCATCTATTCCAATCCACAGCTACATCCAAGCACCCCAAATGGAAAAATTCCATTTACTTTTCTTTTTTTTGGCAATTAAGAAATTGCCAAACAGATATTACTATTATTAAAGCCCTGTACAGAAATAAAGCATAAAAAAAGTGAAATAATTTGTCTCCTGCCTTTTTCCTGTTTGTAACTATGACATTGTTGGGCTTTTGTTGGCTGATAGAATGGACTGCTGTCCTTCTGTTAGATGTGGCATCATAGCAATTTATCATTTTCTGTACTAATTTCAGGTTATATCCTCTGATTCTCGGTTAGCTCAGAATCTGTACCAATGCTTTTATTATTCTCACTGCAGAGCATTTCTGCTGCCTTAAGAACCCCAGTAAGATCTCAGTAGATCATTGCAGAGAAATTGCAGCTGAAATAGGCAGAGGCAAAAGCCAGCCAGCCTAAGACATGCTGTGCCAAATGCATCACACCCCAGAAACTCCACAGTCCTTGGACAGTCCTGAAATTGAGTAAAAAAAAAAAAAACAAAACAAATACAGAGTGAAAAACTATAAACTCAAGTAATAAAAACAATGTGATTTATGATTGACCCTGTTCCAACCCCTAAACTGACAGAGGATGGGAAAGGGGGAGAATGCCATCTAAACTATACAGAGAGGTCAAAAAATAGGAAATTATAAAGGAAAAAGTGGAAATGGGAGATAATAACACTGGTTGCTTCTTCACACCAAGGATGATTTCTGCTGTGCTCTGCAGTGTCTCAGTCCATGTGTCATTTCCTAATGCTTGTCTAGATGACCTGTCAGATGAGGACTCAAAATGCTAAGGACACAGTAATTAATGGGTGCCTCTGATCTTTTGATTAATTATAGAGCAAAAATGACCAATCTTTACTGAGCCTATTACTTGTTATTTACAATTTTGTGCTCCTGAAAAAATGCTCAGGAAATGCTCTCGTCTTCTCATGCCTTTTTGTTAACTTTTCTTTTCTGTAGCAAGACTTAGTGGTGCAAAATTGCATCATCTTGAAATAGCTTTTTGGAGCTAAGGGTTATCCATTAGAACTATTCCTAAGAAATCATTTTAGTACAAGTCTGCAGGTCTGGCTAGAAAAGTAGGCACTAAATTTCAAAAACTGGAATTTAGTATTTGTCAGCTGTATAGGATAGGGTTCAGCTCTGGCTCATCTGGCTATTAAATCACTCATAAAAAAGAGAACCTCCAGACTAATAGTAGACACTGAAAACAGGTCTACATAACTCAAATGAATTCAAAGGAAAAAAAATCCTCTGAGAACATGTAAGTAGAAAAGATGGTGAAATAAATAAAACGTAATACACACAATTTATTGAACAAGCATTCTGTGAAATACTTCCCTGTTGACTTTATTTGTAGTCTTAATTAGACTCCATTAAAATGATGTTTGAGCCCCTAAGAAAGTAAATTAAAATTATTACTTTGACAATTTGATAATTAGGCCACTGTTTGTTTAGTTAACAGCATTGTGGAAGCAAAACAATGCCCTAAACATTGTAGAGATATGCTTAGGATCCTGACAGGTCTCTTTTGCCAAATTTGCAGTGCATTACACTCTGAGATAATAAGATGTCCTTTCTTGTTCTGTGCATACAAGTTGAACATCAGTAGTTTGGCCCATTAGCAACTTACAAGGAAATCCATAATACCCAGCAAGTTCATTCAGAGATAATGATTAAAATATTATAGGTTATTCTGAGTAAGCAGTGTTTCTGGATTTATAGTATACACATTCTAGTATGCTCCAAGAAATACTTAGATTTTTTGTAAAAATCCTATACAAAAATTGCAAATCATTGTTTTTCTTCTCAAGTTAAAAAAAAAAAAGCAATAATGTAAAGAAGGTTTTAGTTTCCTTATATGTGATACATAAATGTCAGTTTGCAATAGTTTCTAGGATACCAGCTATATATGTGAAAGCTTCATTACCAGAAATAAGAAAGAACAGCCTTCTTTGAAGCCCACATACAAATGTCCAAGCACCAGTATCTACCAGTTTGAATTATTTTGTGAAAAAGTGGATTATTCATTAGGATGATCACCTTCCCTCCTAGCAATCAAGTACATTTTGATAAAACATTCTAATACTGAACCTTGATACTGACACCTTAAGATTAATTAGATAGAACAAAAAGCTGTGTATATTTTTAATGTTTTTTCTATATTTAATCATGTGGTAAGTATGCATAACACTAATATATCCTTCAGCTTCATGAGTGCTTGAAGCACTTAGGTATGAAGATCACAGGATAAATCAGGTGTGAAGGAATCTCAGGAGGTCTCCAGCCCAAACTCCTTCTCCAAGAGGGTCAGGTATGGGGTCAGGTTGCTCAGGGCTCTATTCCACTGAGTCTTGAAAACCTTTGAGGATGGAGGTGGCACAGCCTCTGTAGCCCACCTGATCTAGAGCCTGACTGAACTTAAGGGAAAACTCTTCTCATTATATCCAATCTGAATTTTTTTTTCATCTCTAGATCTGCTGTCTCTCAGCCTCCAACAAACACCACGGAGAAAAGTGTGGGTCCATCTTCTTGGTGAAGTCCCCACAGTGTGCTGGGGGCTGCTGGGAGGTGCCCCCCAATACCACCCCTCCTTCAGGCTGAACAAGCCTCTGGTCCTCAGCCTCTGCTCACAGACTGAGTGTTCCAGTCCCAGCATCTCAGTGGCCTCTGCTGAGCTTCCTGCATTTTATTGATGTTAGATCAAAGCTTCTGGAAGTCAAATTTCTCTTGACTTCAAAAGGGCTGGAGCTAGACCACTCACTGTGTGAATACTTTTGGGCTCTGTTGCTACCTCCTTATCCTGAGGTCATGTTTTAGAGTTAAGGCTACAGACTGTACATTTTTGCTGTCCAAATCATGAAAGAAGGTAGAATCATAAAAGAGGGACTCAAAAGTTCATACACCCAGAACTAGTGTGTTCATAAGAGATAAAAGAATGGTTTAGTTTATGTAGTTATTTTCCGTATTCTTGCAATACCATTTCCCTATTCACAAGTACATGCAGAATTTGCACTCATCTGGTCCCCATGAAATATTTTTCAGTCCCTCCAAGTTATCTGTGGGATTCAATAGAATAATCCTGTTTTTTGCACTGACAGCTAAAAAAATAACACAGTTTGCACCATACCTGCCTTGAAGAGCAAAGCCCCATATTCCTTTGTGTGGAGAGAGTAATCACTGTAAAGGTAAAGTGTATGCAATTTCCAAATGCCAAATCCTATAGAGAGAAAAATACTACTTTGCTTTGGGCTTTTCAGCTAGCTGAGGCCTTCTCATACGACAGGCCATAATCAATAAATCATGTGCCAGTTTTGTTGATTCTGTATGTCAGGTCATATCTCTTATTTCAGTTTCCAGTTTCTTACAGAATATTCACTTGTGTTCACATCTTTCCTCCTCCTCAGCATCAATTTAAAAACTGTTATTTTTAGGCTATAGAATTTGCAACCCACCTGCCCCTCTCTCCTCAAAAAAACCTTATACCATTGTCCAGCTTCAAAGCAGGAACATAGAAAGAGACAAATCCCCTGTCTGAACTCTGTGATATACCAAGGAGCCCAAATTCTCTTTGTGCATACCTTGCCCATGGTTGGCAAAGAGATGACATGATGACAGCTTGTCAAGACTGATCAGTAATAAAGATTTCAAAATTAATAAAAAATAAAAAAAAGGTCTTTGTGGTGGGAAGATGCTTATTTCTCACTTACATAATCAATTATTTGCTCAAATCAGTCAACTTGACATCTCTAGCCTTACTAAGGAGATGTCTGATTTGGCAAACTTCCTGGCACAGACTGCTTGGCCAGAGCAGGAATTACCAGAATCATTTTATCTATCAGAAATCTGTCTGTCTGGGCTGTGTGGGTCACTCCAGAACAAGCCTGCATTCAGCAGATTGCTCAAAAACCATTTAAACTCCTCTATGGGCTGCATTAGTCCTGGTTCTGTTCTAACCTTTGTGCTCACTCTTCCCTCCCTTGTCTCCAGAGTTCCCCATGAAGCTTCAGGCAAAGTCTGCCTCTTTTCTATTCCTCATTTCTCATGGAAGGGACAGACACTAACTGTTTACAGCTCAGTGGTGTTTTGAGTATTGATCAATACTTCTGTGTTTTGGGAATCACTAGACATACAGGTAGCCTCATACTGCAGTTCCTAACTATTGTAACTACGGACTCTGAAATTAATTGGCATATCTGTAAGCAACAGTGGTATTTTACTTTGCTGACACTTTTATTTATTTTTCCACTTTGAATGAACATTTAAACTTGGAGCAAAGCCCTTTTTTGGATCTTTCAAGAACTGTCTTTGACACCATGTTCCCAGCTGATGAATTACATTGACACGTTTACCTCCAGTGCTCCAAAGTGACTATGATGACTCAACTTGCAGATGACAAACTGATTTGTGGCCACCTGGACATTTCTTCCATCTTTCTTTATCCTCAGTTTTTTTGTTTGGGTTTGGGGACTTTGTTGTGTTCCTTTTTTTCCCTCTGTACTGTTTAGAGCTCTCCTTACATACAGCCTGTCCGCCTCCATCTCTTCACCCTCCTCTTCTATACCTCATCAAATTCTTCTTCAAGCTCAGTTTTTCTGCACTGGGTTTAACTACAGGGTCCCATCAGTCAAGAAATTGAGTTTTGAAGCCCCAGCAACTATCACAGTTGGCTCATCTCTTAATGTTTGGCTTTTCTGATGTGTCCTTTTAAGCAGAAAGAAATGGTACATTTATTTTTTGAGTGGTTATAAACAAGAGGTTATTTTTGTCTTTTGGTTTTTTTTTTCCTTCTTACTGAATTCTGTTCCTTTAGTGCAGACAAGATTCTTTTTATTGTCTCAAAGCAATGTTAGAGTATCTGTGCTCATAGTAAAGGTATTTTGCTCTTATTTTACCACAGTTTGGGTTAATTATTTTTCATTAAACAAAATAAAATAGTCACAGTCATTTGGGCAAATAGGGTTAGTATGATGTGGAATTTCTTGAATGTGTTCCCCTGTTTTCCAAAAAAAACCATTATTTTATATGCCTACATTATATAAAGAGCTTGTCAAAGTGTGGACATTTTTCTTCCAATAACGTGTCAGACTCATATTGCCAAAATTAACACAACTTACCTAACATTTCTGGATGTAATGCCTTTTGAATTAACAGGAAATTCAGGACCTCTGCATGGTTCTGGCCAGTGTAACACTGGATTCAGGGCAGATCTGCATTGTTCTGGAGTAGCAGCTGGTGGTTACATGAGGTACCTCTAAAATACAAAAGTGACACCAGGTGCCACAGTGGGGACATAAATTTCTCCCCATCACGTTCCCTTGCACATCTCTTTATGTAAATTTGCCATCTGGTCTCCCATTATATTTGAGAGAAGTCTAGAAGTGTGGTCAATACAGTAGCCACAACTTAGGATGAGATTCCCTGCATAAAAAGGTATTTCAGCAGGATCCTCATCTTCATTGTCTCTGCTGGTCACAGTGCTGTTCACTCCAAAGGGAATGACTGTGGCTTTTTCTCATGGAAGGACCCACTCTGTGAACTCTAAAATTTATTCAGATGGCTCCCACCTAGACTGAGGCTACAGCTGGTGAGAGCTTTCCAAATCTGTGTAAAGTGTGACTGTTGACAGACATTGTTCAGGAAGAAAAAGATATGGAGAATATCTCAGAAATTAAGGAAAAGGGCTTTTCAATGAAAATTCTTATCACTTCTTCTGGTCTTTTTTTTTTTTTTGGCATTCCTATTTTTTTCTGCCTTGTGATGCTTCCCTGTTCAGCTGATGATAATAATTAAGACACAGAGACCATCTTGCACTTCCTTGCAAAATGCACTAGCCCAATCCTTCAAGATGATTTAGCAGTGCAGGAGCTCCCAACCTACTTGAGGTTGCTGCTGAATTTTATGGTATAGAAGGCCTCAGACTGAAGCATATTCCCTTCAAGTTTTTATTAGCTGTAGGTGTGGAAGGAAGGAACTTTTTCACCTAAGGATAATTTCCTGTGCTCACATTTGACAGGTGTCTGCTGGTTTTAGTTTTGGGTTTTGTTTCTAAAAGATTTCAGGAACTTCTCCATACCAAATGTGTTTTCTTACTGTGTAAATCACTTTATTATTGATAAAGCTGTTATTTACTCTCTGCATACCCAAAATGGACCAAACATGCAAACAGAATATCGTTTTATTTTTTTGTTTGTTTAGGTGCTAAATAAAAAGTGATCAACATGAAGGGTTGAATCTTCCTCCTCATAAAAAAAAAAATCTTTCCATATGATGAGCATCCTGAACCTGTAAGGATTAGAAACATAGATGAAGCAACCAGCATCTCTTTTAATTATAGCTGAAGAGCTGCAAGCAGCCATAAACTGCAAGCCAGAGTAATGTATGTCATTAGGGTTACATATATGAAATATGAACTTTTTTTTTTTTTTTTTTTGTCCCCTAGCAGAGATAGGGGACAAAAAAAAAAGGGAAAAGTACCTATGTACCTCACATTTTATGTTGAAAAAAAAAATCAGATTTATTTGCACTTTTAGATTAAAAAAGAGATGCATCTTGCTATTTTGATATACATAAAAATATATATCACAGTTCCTAGAGCATGAGAAAATATTGAATGAACGTGACTCAGACAATAAGACATTCCCACAGAGACAGTAGAAAGCAGAACCTAAAGTTTTATGATTGTATCAGTTTACCTGACAGAAAAGCTATGATTTTGCTGGTAGTGTTCACTGGGTGGCTTGTGCTATAAGGTACAGACTCATCTGAAGAGACAGAATTTACAATTTAAAAAAGCTAATGGCTAGAATTGGTGAAAAAAATTCTGATGGTATTTCTTTCTAACAGAAGATTTGAATTGTGTTGTTAAGATCTGAAAATTTAAAATATAGTAAATTTATGAAAAATATTCCTAGAAGTTAGAATTTGAAAATTATCAAAGAACAAATTTGTGCAGTGTTCGAGATGGAGAAGTAAGAGTTATACAATAAAACAATATATTGCAGCATAAATTGCTCCCTATAAGTGTTCAAAGCCAGGTGGATGGGGCTTTGAACAGCCTGGTCTAGTGAAAGGTCCCTGGCTGTTTCAGGGGCGTTGTAACAAGATGATCTTTAAGGTCTTTTCCTACCCAGATAAGTCTATAAAATATTTCTAATATTAGATCTCACTCCTTAATTATAATCATATTCTTAAGTAATTGAAAAGAGCTTAAAGCTCATGATTCAGCTGAAACAATAGAAGACAAATTTGCTTTTCAAGGATACTTCATTATTGTTCTATTTTGAGGATCCTGCAGGTGATTCTTTAAAGGGAAGGATTTTTAAAAACTTGTCCTTGGTAATTCCTGAACATATGGCTTGTTCTGTGGGTCCTTTCTGGATCTCTTCCCTTTTTTGCCCAAATTCTTAGATGCCTGTGAAGTGTAGATCCTCACATTATGGAAAACATGATACATGTCTAACATTAGATACTCAGAGTAATTTGGGACAATAGAACGTTCTACAATAATTAGGTTTTCTACATTAAGTCTGTCCTTTAATTATGATATAATGAACTACAGATGATTTTTTTGTCCTTTCTTCTTTGAGCTTCCATTACACAAAATATGATCCTGTAACCTCCCTCCCATTTCTATTCATCCTGTAAACATCAGACTGTAGAATGTCTCTTTTCAGAAGGCCTCTTTTCTACAGAATAAACAAGATTACATTTCCAATGATGAGCATTGAAATTGTAATTTTTTTGCCATTAACATGAACAGAAGACAATCTGAGATCATAATAATATTCCAGAGTTGCAAGAAATTTTTTGGGAAATGGTCTCTTAATATTCTCTTTTTCACTAACACAAATGAAAACTTTACAACTAAAGAATTTTATTTTACTATATTTAAAACTACTGTAAGAAAGAGATCTTCTATGTCCATGTGAATGACCAAACTATAAACTGATTTATGGCTAACAATTCTGAAATGACAGAAGAGTAAAAAAGATTATAAAAATCATTAAATATAATAGGAATCAGAATTGGGAATGGAAAATGTTTTCATTTGTGAGTAAGCATCAGTTCAAAGATATTAAAAGAAATACAATTATCATAAAATCAGAGAATGGTTTGGGTTGGAAGAGACTTTAAAGATCTAGTACCAATCTCACTGTCATGGCAGGGAAACTGAGCAGCACAGTGGCTAGGTTTTTATTGGAATAGGTTTTAGACAACAGGCTCCTAGACAGAGCTCTCTAAATTCAGAGTTCTCTAAAAAACAAAATAAGGGAAAAGTGAAGTGTCTATTCAGACCTATCTTTATTCTGAGAAGATACAGCAAGTCAGCCAATGCGAAACACAGACAAATTACTGGGTCTAAGAGCTTAAAATTTCTGGAATGTACAGTTGTGCAACAAAAATCTACTCCAATATCTGGAGCCCAATTCCCCATGGTATATATCAGTAAAAACTCTTCCAAAGGAGTGAGAAAATTTCGCTCTCCTCCCTAAAACACATCAGGAGCAGCACTCCCTTTGTTCAGCTTTATGTCATAGTTCATAGTTTATCTTGATTTCTCCTCTCTGGCTCTGTATTCTGTATTTCCCTGAACCGAGGTAAGTAAGGTAACAGGACTCCCTTCAAAACGCTGGGGTTTTTTTGGTTTTTTGGGGGTTTTTTTTGTTGGTTTGTTTTGTTTTGTTTTGTGGGGTTTTTTTACTTGCAGGATAGCACATGAAAAAATGCACCCTAAAGAGTAAACAGGGCAGTGCAATCTCCCAGCATGCACAGATAACTTATGTTACCTAAAGACATCCTAAAGCATTATTCATCTTCCAGACTGAGCACTAGGAAAGTCTGCTCAGCAATATTCTCACCAGGGACAGCTGCACAGCCAGACATTTGTGCATTTCCACCGTCTGCAAAACTGAGCCTGCAACCTGGTTGTTGATATATTTCCCAAATAAGCAGGAGCCCTGCCTTCAGTGAGCAATTTGGTCTTACTGCTCAGTCCAGTACCTCTTGTTTTCTGTGCTGTTTCTGGCTGTACTGGGTTCCTGTAGCGTGGATTGTGGATAACAAAACCTGGCAACACTCACTGAATAGCAATGGCCCCTGAGCCTGCCTCGTGAGATAAGCTGCTGAGAGAAAAGCTTGTGGGGTCAGAGGATGAGTGAGTAAGAAAGAACCTGGCACTGTGGTTTCGTGTTTAGGCAGAAAATTTGGGACGGAGCAGGGCAGGTTTCCAGTCAGGCATGTGTCTAAGTCCCATTAGACCTTAAGTGCCTTGTTCAATCCAAACCTTAATTAGAAACTGTCTTTACCAAATGTCAAAATGTTCCTTTTCCCTTCATAAAACATTAACAACCACTAGAGATGGAGAAAATGGGCTTCATAATTCCCCTCTGTCAACATGTCAGGACTCCAGTCCACATGATTTCCTCTGCACTGACTTGCAAGGGGACTTGCATGCAGAGCTCAAATGAGGTAAATAGAGTCTCTGGTTTTGTTTTGTTTTGTTTTGTTTTTTTAATAATGCTGAACACCACTTCTGGTGGTGTTCCTCAGTAAAAAGTCTAAAATACTTGAAAAGGAAATGTTACTACCTGCATCAAACACTATAAAAATAACAAGTTCTCCTGAGACTCTCTCTGAATTTTATGAATTGCTTGTGGAAATAATATTAAGCACCTCTGCCTCTATAAACAGGGCCTTATGTTAGAGCAATTTTACTGTAATAACAGTGTCAAGAAAAAACACTGTAATTTCTTAAAATAGATTTGCTGATATTAATGTGCTATTTTTTTTCTAAACATCACAGCCTTGAAGGCATCAGCAGAAGGAATTTACTCAAAAGGGTGAGTGCTGCTCGAGGACTTCACTCAGGTGAGAACACTCCTCGTATCAGACCTTCAGATGATCTAAATTGAAACAGCTCCTTTGAAATTATTTACCCTAATTACCTGGCCCATATGGTTAATATTTCTAAGACCACCCAGTAATGTGGGTTAACTCACCACCACCCTCACTGACTCCAACAGGAGCTGTAGCTGGTTGCTGCTCCAAGAAGTACAGCTTTTTAAACTGCTTCATATGGAATAGCAAAGTGCAGAAACAATGAAAATTAGTGAATGCTTTTTGAAAATAACCCATTTAATTCAGTGACAACCTCCAGAGATAATTACTGTGTAATGCAAAAGACAGTGATCCATTTGACCATAGGATGAATAACATATTAAAATGTTGTTACTGTCTTAAATATGACAAAAAGAGTTTTCAAGAGAAAGATGCCCTTTACAGTAAGGCAGCACTGTTTTCCCTGTTTCTTTTGAATTAGGGAAAAATGAAGCTTTTAAAGCAGTTACAATAAAAGACCTGCTAAATATAGATCTGAATACCTTTTTTTTTTTTCCAGAGGATAAATTTTTCACCAACAATGGTGTTATAGACATCTTAAAATTACTTTGATAATTTGACCTTAATTCACTGAATAACTTCAACCAGGGTTTGGTGAGAGAATAAAAACACAGTTCACAGCTGAATTCACAAAAGTACTGGAGCAGACTTTGTTTCTCCTTTATCTGGGGACTGAATGTCCTTTGTAGGACCAGTCCTAGTTCTCCCTAAATGGTCTGGAGCTTTCTTACCATTACCCTCAGGAGAGAGACCCAACACTTCTGCTGTTTTGTTTTTGTTTTGTTTTTGTTTTTTTAAATGTTTCTAGTTCTTCCTCCTGAAACTGCTTTTTTGCATGAAATATTGCCTGAAAAGGGTCTGGAATCTGGGAAGTTTGTCCCTCAAGATGGTGTTTTGAACACTACCAGGCACTGCAGAATGAACAGTAAAACAGACACACAAAGCAGAACAGCTCAGACAGGACAGAACAAGAAAAACTTTCCTTCAACCTCTCCAGTTTATGGATTTGGGTCTATTGGGAACAGCACTGTGCAAGTCCTCTGTCTGAGCACAGAACTGCTCAAAACAATCTTTCTTGTGTCCTCATAAAACCTTCCCAAGTGTCTGTGTGTCCCTCAATCTCTCCTAATGACTCTGTCCCATTTGCTATGAAATATTTAAATCCTAATTGAGTCAGAAACTTATGCAACTTCATTGTCACTTGAGATCATGAGGCTGACTTCACTCCCAGAAAAAAATTAGTAGAGGACTGGATTTCTCACTTTGTTATTAAAGTACCTTAAGAAGAACACCATGGACCATCACTAGCACATTAGAGTTCATTTTTTCTTCTCCTGATTTTTACTACAAATTTTTATCTATGAACTACTGCATTTTCAGCTATGCAAAATATTTTTCTTATCAAGAATTCAAATATCACAGGTTTGGCAGGGAAAAAAACACGGATGCATGCATACATGCACTTTAGTTTTTGATGACATGAAACTTTTCATTTATTGTTTTGGCTTAGCATGGAAATGATAAAGTATTTTTTCACTATCTTACTGAGATTAGTCTTTTTAATTTAAGACATACTTAATTAAAAAAAATTACTCTTCAATAGAATTTAATATATTAAGCCTTTTTTCTGACCTTTGATTCTTCAACATGTTCTCAAAAGATGACTATCTGGCTCCTTTGAGAGACACTTAAGCCTTGAAATTGAAATCCATAGCTGGCTCTGACTGTCCTCAAGCACATGACACTGTCAGTCACTTGTGAATGAAACAGTCCCTTGCTTGGCTTTTCCTCAGGCTATGGAATGAACTCCAGCAGGATTCTCAGCCTGTCACAAGCATCACTACTCCCATTCCTAGCTGAAAGAGAAAAACTTCTTGTCTCTGATGAGCAAATAAACCAGAGGAAAGAAGAAGGAGAATGAAAGAGGAGAAGGAAAAGGAAAAGGAAAAGGAAAAGGAAAAGGAAAAGCTACACAAACTTACTTTTCCTTGGGAAAAGATTAGAGTAAAACAAACCTCACATAGAAGAGTTGTGGCACTCTGGAAGAGGCCCCGGTGTCTGTCTTTGCAGAACAATTGTAAAATGGTTCCTGTTTTGTTTGGAGAATGTATGTTACTAAAAAGTCAAAGTTATGTGATGCAACAGACCAGCCTGATCTTATTTTTTGGCAACTTGCTGTTTCATATGGTGCAAATAATCATAAAATCAAATTGCATCTACTTATAATATTATAGTAGTTGCTTCTTTAACACTTGCCAGTTTTTCCATAATAACATCAGGTATAATTAGTATGTAATTGTCAGGCATAAATAATTATAATAAATTAAAACTAAAATTAAAAAACAATAAAAGAAAAATCTAAACTTGCAAATCCATCTTTTCAGCCACTGTTGAACTATTTGATAACAGCATGAGTGAATTTACATCAGTAACATGTAACTCTCTAGTTAGTCTGCAGTCTGTAATTGTTATATAATTACAGACTAGTTATTTGCTTATTTGGACTCTGCAAAAAAAACCCTTTCTGATAAAACATTGAAGGAGACTTGTGCAGATTTTGTGTTTGAAAATCATTCTTAGAGCTGTCAGGAGAAAGAAAACAAGATGTAATACAGTTATTGAAATTAGAAACTGTTCATCAGTTGCTACATATTTATGGTGATGATAAAAGAGAAGATGCAGAGAAAAAATAAAAAATCAATGCAAAGATTTATTAAAATCCTACTAAAGTAAATAGGTACTTCTCAATCTCCTCTGGATTCAGATAACAGGGAGCTCTGGGATGAGAAGCAGCAAGTCAGAGTGTCAAGACAGTTTTGTTTCAGCTGTTTCTCTAAAGCATGGCCTTGACTTTCTTTTCCCCCATCCCTTCCACTCCCCTTTCACCTCTTTCCTCTCCTGACCTTCTTTTATCCACTTCCCTTTTCTTCTCCCTTTCCTATTGGCTTTCACCTTCCCTTTCCTTTTCCCCTTGCCTTACCATTGCCTTTACCTTTCTCCTTTGCCTTTTTCTCTTCTTCAATGAATCACAGAAACAAAAAGAATGATATTTAATAATCAGATAAACATCTAACTGGCATGAAATTCATGAGCCACTGGATCTTGGGAGAAGAAAGCCCCAGATGAAAATATCCAAGTACTCACTCAAAAATTGCGTATCTCGGATGACAGTAAATCTTGGGTGAGTGAGTTGGTACATTGCATTCCAGGACAACAGTTTTGTAACAACTTTAAAACTGTGATATTAAGGTAGTTCTAAAACACTTTCCCTAAGATGTTTTTCTCTCCTTTTTTTTATTTTTTTTTGTTTTGTTTTGTTTTGGGTTTTTTTAGAATTTTCTAAGGCATTTTACAGAAGATACAACATGAATTAAACCACTCTTTAGCATGTCTGCCTGAGCTTCTGCAGTGATGTGGGTCCATCTGGAGTACAAATGCAGGCTGGGAGGAAAATGGATTGAGAGTACTCCTGAGGAAAAGAACTTGTAGGTGTTGGTTGATGAGAAGCTCAACATGACTCATCAAGGTGCACTTACAACTCAGAAGGTCAAACATGTCCTGGGCTGCATCCAAAGCCCTGTGGGCAGCAGGTGAGGGAGGGGATTCTGTTCTTCTGCTCTGGTGAGACACCACCTGCAACCAGCTCTGGGGTCCCAGCACAGGAAGGACATGGAAATGTTGGAGTGGGTCTAGAGGAGGCCACAAAGCTTATCAGAGGGCTGGAGAACCTCTCCTGTGACAATCTGAGAGATTGGGCTTTTCAGCCTGGAAAAGAGAATGCTCCAGGGAAGTCTTGTAACACCTTCAGTGCCTAAAAGGACAGCAAGAAAGGTGGAGAGGGACTTTTTACAAGGGCATGGAGTGATAAGACAGGGAGAAAGTCTTTAAACTGAAGGATATTAGGTTTAAATAAGATATGAGGAATTCTGTATGGTCAGGGTGGTGAGGCACTGGAACAGGTTTCCCAGAGAAGCTGTGGCTGTCGCATCCCCAGAAGTACTCAGAGCCAGGCTGGATGGGGCTTTGAGCAACATGGTCAAAAGAAAAAAAATTCTGTCCCTGCCAACGGCAGAGGTATTGGAACTGCATGATCTAGGAGGTCTTTTCCAATCCATATCTGTCCTTGGTCCTCTGATTCTATGATAAATATTTGTAAATCTGCACTTTATGACTTTTACTATTAAGATCTGAATATTACACATCAATTAAGAGAGGAAAATGTCATCTCAGTCTGGTGAAAACCCATTAGAGACATGCTATTTTACCTGGAACTGATCCTTAATGGTGAAACTTGTAATGTTTCAATATTCCTATAATATCTGATGACTGATTTTCCAGATTATTTTACTTCTTTCTTACAAGAAATGGAACAGATAAAACAGGAGGAAAAATAAGCAAAGCAGGATAGATAAAATAACTCCCTTAATGTTAAGTAGAAAATTCTGAAGTAGAACGAGAACTGGAATACAGTTTGGAAGCTAATGAATAATTCTTTAAGTTAGCTCCAGAATCTGATGTGCCTGTGAATGGGTTTTATGAATTAGATTCAAGATCCCTGGAGAGATTAAATTATTTCTTGGTAGGGAGAATTTTGTGTCTAGAGCTAGGCTTTATGCTGGAAGGTGAAGAAAATTAAAGAGGAACATGAAATAAATCACCTTTGGAACTGGAATCACTGTAAAACAGTGTCCTTTTCTCCTTTTTCACAGAATCACTGAAGGGCTGGGCTGGAAAGGCCCTCTGGAATTCATGTGATTTAACTCACATGCCTGCTGGTGCAGGTTGCTCAGAGCCACATCTGTTGGGTTTTCAATATCTGAAAATATAAAGACTCTGCAGCCTCATTGTGCCACCCATGCTACTTCTTGCTTCCTTTCACTCCCCGATCAGATCAACTCCTGGTGTGTTTTGGCTTTTCTAATCCCACTCATACATCATCCTTGGATAGTCTCTGTATTTTGCTCTTGGGTAGTTCCTTGTTTCTGTTACTTGCATGCTCCCATTTATTCTTTGAGTTTGCTGAGAGATTCTTGTTCACCCATGAAGTCTTCCTGCCATATTTGCCTGGACCTGCTTCTCTTCAGGACAGTTTTTGATGGGATTCTTCCAAGCAGAACACTGCACTTGCCAAAGTCTGCTTTCCTAAAGTCCAGGACTGTGGTCCTGATTTTTGGGATTTTTTTTTATTTCCCGGCTTCCTCCTCTCCAGATACTGAGCTCAACCGTGTAATGGCCATTGTTTGCAAGTATGAGGTCAGGCAGTGTTTCTTCCCTCATCAGCTCCTCGATTGTCTGTACCAAGAAGTTTTCATTCTCCAAGAAAATTTCTGGGTTTGTTGTGCTCTGCTGCTTTGGTCTACCCACAGATACTAGAGGAGTCAAAACCCCCCAGGAGGACCAGGGCCTAAATGTGTGAGACTTCTTCCAGTCACCTGCAAAAGAAGATGAACAACAAACATATTAGATTGTACAGTGTATAATACTGACATGAGATATTAAACAATTGAGATATTTTTGTTAATTTATAATTGTTATTATTAATTGTTAAAACAAACAGACAAAAAAATCAGAATTTATGTTCTGATCTTATAATTAACCTTCTACACTGCTGCATAATTTTATTTTGAACATTTTTTATACTGTAATATACAGTCACAAAGAAAGAAAACCATTTTTGTATTAATGGAAAAGTGTTATATAGTGTGGGTGATGGTATAAGAAGTCAACAGGAAACATTTTCTTTAAATTAATATTAATGAAGAAAAAATATAGAATGGTTTGGATTTCATTAAATACAAGCTTTTAAGGAAAAAAAAAACAAACTAGTTGAACAGAAAAATTCCATTTGTATTCAGTAACAATTGTGCAGAAGTTTAATCACTGGTGACCAACACTGTCATTGCATTACTTACAGTGGTCAGGTAATTGTGCCCCACTGAGTGAAAAATACAGTTAAGACAAGGAAGCAAACAGAAGACAAGCAATTTCATTTTCTTGTGTGATACTACCAGACTGCATCAATGAACATGGTATGAATGTCAAATAGGGGCTGGGTGTATTCCATCCTGAGGCTGCACACATACATTTACTCTGTGTTGTTCCATTTCATGTCATGCTCTGGAATTTTCTGATTCTTGGAGAAGACACAGTCAAATCAGCCCTTCATTGGGTCTGCTCTCAAAATCGTCTTTCAAAAACAGCCCTGGATGCAACACTGAAATCTGTCTGTGTCTCCAATAAATAAGGGTTAGAGCAAATAAATGCTGAGGTCAAAATACAGTGCTTAGGGAGAAATCTTTTCTGGGAAAATAAAACAAAAAAAAAAAGAGGGGGAAAC
Organism: Diglossa brunneiventris; assembly: GCA_019023105.1. NCBI lineage: Eukaryota > Metazoa > Chordata > Aves > Passeriformes > Thraupidae > Diglossa > Diglossa brunneiventris. The sequence continues at coordinate 149,433,589 of CM032354.1, read as the reverse complement.
AAACAAACAAAAAACTCATCCTAATATTTATCTGAAACAAGTCTTATGACTTCAGGTGAAATCTTCCTCCAGATCCAACACAGAAGCTCTTTGTCCTCTGTCTTTGCTGAGCTAACACTGAGACACATTATCTATAAATTTCAGAATGTCCAAACCAATCATGCCTGAAACAAGGACTCTTGACAAGTCCAATTTATTTTCTAAATGTATCACTTGTGAGGATGATTTATGTTAAAATGCAATTAAATAAGAAACTAGACTTTTTTTTATTTCTTGAGAGTGAGATATTTAGGTTCTACAGCAGTCTCACACTGAATTTCATATCTCAACACATTAGAAAAGCCTGAAAAAATATCTTACTGATGGCTTGTTTCCCAAGCTTACCCAGAACTTGACTACTGAATAATTAGGAATAAAAAAATGTTAAGGATATGGGTGATGAAGAGGTAGGCTTACTTGAAGACGCTTCTTCTAGTAAGGATGTCCAATAAGAATATGAATTAAGTATGAAACCTTACAGAGATTTCTGATTATGTTTTAAAATTAGCTTATCAATGTATTAAACATTGAGTAGACAAGAATGAAATGTCAGTCTTCCTTAGATGAGTTTTATACACACCAGGCTTTACAGTTTGACCTGTAAGTCCTTGAAAATTTGAACAAATCTGGCTTTCATATGGCCTGGGTTGAACAAGAGGCTCAAAAGAGATGCATGGCTCAGTTTATCTTAGAGTATCACTCTGAAAATTGCTGGCAGAGGTCAGGTATCCATGAATCACTGAACTGAGCAGATTTCTTGGTACTTATCCCAAGTAATGCATCACAATCTTCAGTAAAGGTCCAACAAAGAGAAGCCATAACAAGCCCAACAAATCTGAAATATTATACTTTCTTTGAGCTGTCTGGGCTGCTCTCCTGTGCTTTCCTTTGAATGTTCTTCTGTGGCAGCACAAATAGATAAAACCATGAAAGTTAAAATTTTGCTGTATAGGCAGGACTGCTTTTAGGGAGAAGATATAAATCCAAAGCTGACAGCATATTTAATTTTTCAGCCTCCTTAATTTAACATTCATCGTACTATTAACCATTTAGTTCACAAGTCATTCCCTATCCAGACAAGATTTGCTTTCCCAGAGACATATTTTCTTTTTTTGTTTCTAAAACTTAAGATCCTGTTTGTGGTTAAAAATAAACAGTAACTGTCCCTAAAAAAAAAAAAAAAAAATCTGTTTTATAATGAATCACCTATGATACTATGAAAACAAAGAAAAGAAGAAAATAACCCAAGAATAAGCTTTCACATATCATTTTTATGAAGGAAAAAAAAAAATCAAAATTCACACCACTGAGTTAAAAGGCTGCCAGCTCATTTAAACCTCCAATATCTTAGATCAGCTCTGCACAGGAATCACAGTAAGTAGAGTGGCAGGCTGTTATTTGCTCCATCTTTAAATGTTATTTAAAGCTGCCTACGACTGGAGCTCCAACTCTCAGAGATTTAAAAGAAGGAGCATGAAACAGCTGTTCATTCTTCCATTTCCAAGAAACACATTTCAGATGATCCATGCTTTCATTTAAAGTTGAAAGGCCCAGAATAAATATGCCTTGTAGGCTAACCAAAAGTTAATTTGCTATCAGTTGCCAAGGCAGCCACTTGCCAATGCTCCCAGTTTTAGCAAAATGCTGGGCGGAAACTGTAGCAAAAAGGGGAAGTAGGATTCATGAATAGCATTACCTCAGAGAAAAGCACCATTTCTAAACAGACTTTGCTTCTAATCCATCAATAAGGAACCGAGTTCTAAAAACACCTTGGAATTACATTTATATGCAATTGTGTGGAACAAATCTAATTATATTCACAATTATAAGACTTATTTATAGCAGAGAGAAACTGCTAAAATGCATAATGTAAACCATGGCAAAAAGAGTGAGAAATAAATTCAAAGACTACAGGAAAAACATTTTATCTGAAGTTAAAATGCAAGGAAGGAAGAAAACACAGAATTTCAAAACACTGTTTAGAAGGAAGTTCTTTTGGGTGGCTTTTTTTTTTTTTTTTCCCAAGGTTTGTGAATTATTTTGTTTAGTGAAAAAAAAAAAAACATCTCCAGATATCTGTGTGGAGAGATTATACCACTGAAGGAAGAATTACACCACACAGTTGGATAAGCAGACCACAAGAAATGAGCAAGGTCTGTCCAGTCTCTGGTCAGGAGCACATGGCCAGGAGGTATCACAGAAAGGAGTTAACACAGACTTTGCCGTGCTGGAAGGACGCACACTGCTTTGTCTCAGAATGTCAGCCTAAAGTCTGATCTAAACTACTGCTGCTGACTTTGTACTTAAAGAGATGGAAATAATTTGCTCCAAAGGCACCTTGCTTACTTTAGGCATCTGTTACAGGAGGCAATTATAATTTTAAAAATATTTCTGTAACCTCACTAAGGAATTTGCCCATGGAATTTGCTTACACTGAAAGCTTAAATTGTAAGTACCTATGATAAATCAATTAAAATTTTATCCTCTGCATGCACTGAGGAGCCAATCTATTGAGAAATGAAGTTTCAGTACATGAGCCAGATTACCTGGCTGGTCTCAAATTAAAGTCATTTGGTAGAGTCCTTCCAAAGACATGTTTAACCATTCATATTTTCCTAAAGTTTCTTACCACCAGTACCTTTTACAGCAATGTATCTGCAGTATTTTGGAAGGCTCTTAGGAAGGTCACAGGGGAGAAACAATTAATTTCTTTTATGACCTTGATAACATGGAAAATCCTGTTTTATGAGTAGTCCGTATGAACTGTCTAACCTTCCTAATCACTTGTGCACTGAGGGGCATGGGGGGAATTCTTGCTTGCAAATAATCTTTTCATATCCTGATGGCCAATATACGCCTCAACGAAAATCCCAAAACACAGGGAATTATCTCTGACAAAAGCTTCTAATCCAGGAGCTCTTTCATCTACTTGCAGAAAGCCACTTAAACCTGACAGGGTGCCTGCAGCACACCAACCAAACGTGGCTTACAATTAGTTGATTTCCACAGTGGTTTCCTGGGCACTGAGTCCGCAAACCCATCATCTTAAGTGCTACCTAAGACAACCTTGAAGTCCCAAAATAACCTCACACCCTGTGGCTGCTGGCAGTCCCCGAATGGGAGGGAGAAATCCACGTGTATGCTGAACTCCAGATCACTTCCAAAGCACAGCTTAGAAACAGATGTTCACCATAAGCACCATTATGAAATCCTCAGCAGCCAAATGTTATTTCAGCCTAAACTTGCTGAAATAACAAATCCACACTGAGTAAGCAAAGCCTCTAGTTCTGCAAAGCTTGTGAAATTACCATAACACCTGAAGAAGTGACATCACCCCTCCAAAACCAAGATTATCCAAGAGTACAGATCAGGACCAGAGACACCTGGACTACTGTGGTATGATGTATTGTGGCAATGTAATATTGTGTAGTGTAGATATTTTAATTTTTGCCTACACTGGCTATTTTTCACTGCTTGCAAAACTTTCCCATTGACCTCATCCTCTTGGATTCACACAGAACATTTCTGACAAAGACACAGAAAAAAAGACATCAAAGGTGTACTTTACAGTTTTTCTTTTGTGATGTATGTTTTCAGGAATAAATATGCACTTTGCATCACTGCTGAGAAAATACTTCAACCACTGAGAGAAATAGGGTAGACCTGCCTGATTATTCAGAGTAAATAAAGGTAACAGATCCTGAATCTGTATAAGTCTCTTTCAGACTAATAAACTACTTGCAGTAGAATTGACAGTAAAGAAAAAGAGATGGGCTGTTGCATGGACAACTGAATTGTGGCTCATGGACCAGGGTCGTAGCTGGACCAGGATGGCTCATGGACCGGAATTGTAGCTGGATCAGGATGAGATGTCATGACCTGGTGGCAATAAAAGCATGAGGTTCTCTGGGTGAAAAGGAGGAAGTCAGCTCTAAAAATTCTATTGAAGGTAAAAACAGTTGTTAACCCTGGCAAGTGATGGTGTATTCAGCGTTGCAGGAACACAGCTATATTACCTGCTTCCTCCAAGACAATGTCATCCTCCCTTTGGTGGAATGAAGTGTATCATGAATCTTATAGAGATCATGGTGACTGATTCTGGCAGTATGGCCATCACTAACACAAAATACTGACTACCAGTGTGCTTGAAGCGAACCTGAAATAAGAATATATTTTTGAAGTTATGCCTGGCTCTTAGTCCAGTTCTCCAGATGGTTTAAGTCCATGAAGTTGAAGCAGAATTTGAATTTATAAAATAAAACTGAATGGAAAGCACCAAAATAGTCATTTGGATGCAAACCCAAGATGGATATTGAGCATATTTTACACAGATTCTACTTCATTTTAAATATTACAGCTTCTAAATACCTATAATTGGGCAATTATGAAAAAGAAAAAAGAACGATAGTTTATGTGTAAGCGCTACAGAACAATGATAGACCATTAATTGAAGTGCTAATTACCTTTCACAAGTGTTTTATGAGCAGATAGCTTCAAATATACAGCTACGAGCAACACTCGGAGAATTACTTCCATCAAAGCTTCTAGGCTGTTTTTAGGTGCTCTCTCTCCCTTCAAACAGCCTGCACATTTAGATACTTGTTTCCATGGAGCAATCTCTCATTTTTATCTTATATTTACTTCTCCACAATGGAGAAACTCTTTCCTGCCTCTTCTATTCAAAAAATATTTGGAAGTCTACTCTGTAGTGCTGCTGTGATGTAGAACTTTAACTGGATGAGAAGAAGCTGCCCTGGCTGAGAATTTCACAGAAACATAAACAATTCCAAAAAGAGTGAATCTACCCTCAGAAGTGTTTGAATCCAACGAGGTTCCAGGACTCATCCAATGAAGGCAAAACACCTGTGAAGGTCATTAAAATTCTTCATGAGAATAAAGTCGGGAGACTCAATATTGAAAAAAATATCTTCCTTGAAAATGAAAGTATGAATGTGATTAAAACTATTTACAAAAGCAAGTTCATCAGAGAAAGAGAATTTATTCAAAATCTCAGAAATTATTTTTTAACTCTGTATACTTCTTTATTGATAGAAATGAATGCTACATATTTATTGTAAATGAATTTACACTTTGCACTGGTTCATTATCTCTTCTCTTGTCTCTGCTGCCACACATTGCACCTTTGAGACTGGGAATTTTGGCAAGTGTGATTTTGTCCTCTATTACCTTTTTTGGTGGTCTTTGTCCCAAAGCCTTTGATTTGAATGCAATTTTGGCTCATATGAATTCAGTTTTTCAGAAACATAAAGATGGACAGATGCTTTGGACCCCTCATTTGCATATGAGGCTTTCTGTGCATATACATGCAAATGAGTGTGTTTATCTGCATATGTTTGGTAGTGTGACCCTATTATGAAGTTCTATCATTGACTGGATCTTCATTTGAATTATCCTCAACAATTACTTGGTATTTGGAGTAATCATATAAAAATATTGCTTCTTTTAATGTGCTGACATTAGAGACTACAAATCTGGTGACTTGGGAAGCTTTTTGTCTTAAGGACTAGCCCAAGAAATTTTGCAGAGGAATAGTTATCAGAAGTTGGTTGTTGATAAATACCCAAGGACACACACAGGACAAAGACTTATTTTGATGACAGAAAGTGGCAGAGGAGCTAGCAGGGGTATTGATAACATCTGACTGAGGAAATAGCTGGGGGATTAATTCCTTCTCATCACAATGTTTATTCAAGTGGAGGTTGCATGCACACTTCATAAAGAAGGTTCATTGTTGGTGGAGTTAATAAGTGGCTTATTTCAAGGATGCTCTTCAGAAATCCTGGGGAAGGCTCTGATACGGCCCATCATGGTGCCAGGAACAGCAAAGCTGTGGTGTTTACCAAAACCATCTGGAAGATAAAGATACTGGCATTATTTGTTTAGATTAAATGAGTTGTCAGTCCAGGTAAGAGACACACACCATACATACCCCATAAATTATAAATGTGTTTTACAGGCCCAGTGCCAAGTGTTGGAGATCCCAGGACCCACCTAACAAAAAAAGTTACCAAGAAAGGACCTTAGGCTGGCCTAGCAATTGGCAGGTTTCATCTGCCTTGGACCTAATCTATTGATAAAGCAAGACAGACTGAGAGAGTTGTAGACTTACAACAAGTAGGATAGAAACAGAAGTGTAAAGAAACAAAGTGGAAAAGATGAAATTAGTACTGAAAATGACAAAATGCAAGTGATTATGAGGGTCTCTTGCCTAAATTGCAGATCTGACTTTAGGAAAGAGAAAACAGAACAAGATTTTTCCTTATTTTAATAGGGAATTTAAGGTAAATCTAAGAATGGATCAAGCAGATTCTGATATATTGAATGATTTCCTAATGGGGGTAGGGGGAGGGAGGATAAACCAGCAAAATTAGATTTTTGTCTTTGAAAAGTGAGTTATCCATTGTAGAATATTTCAAATGATCAGCCAGTCCCACAAGGTATTGTATATACAGAGGTTAGTCTTGGGTGTTACTTGAGTGCAGCACAGATAACTGCATGTCCCACTGGGTTTCACATTTACTCCCTTGGCCTTTATTAATCTGCCTAAAGAAGCAGCAAATCCAAGATCCTTCCATTGACATCAGTGAGCCCTGACAATGCCCCAAGGCTGTCTGTGCTGTAAACTGGTTCGCACAGGTTGATTCCTGTGTCTGCCTAAGCTTGCCAGTAAGAAGGAGTGTATTCTATGCAGTCAGACTGCAGAAGCAAGGATTCTTCCAGTCAAAAAGACATCTGGACAGAACTCATGAAGGTCAGCAATCCAGACACTGTTGAATCAAATACAACTGAAGTGCTGAACAATCTCCTGACACTGTGAGCCTGGTATAGACAAATATCCTATACAAGTAGCACATGTATAGGGTCAGACTCCAAATTATGGCTCCACTCTCCCCAAGGAAATATCTTAATGGCCACAGGCTCTGAGGAGCTGGTGTTCACACAGCAGGAGGGGAAAAAAGGAGAGGAAAAAGGCACCATGAATCAAGCACCTCATTGGTATCAGGAGGAAGACAGAGCCAGCATGTGACATATATCAGAGTTCTGCTCTCACAAATTGTTTTCCTAATTATTAGTCAAATTAAAATAACAGATTCTGTGAGTTTTGCCATACTGCCCCTCCCTCATTCCTCCTCTCATGGTGCAGTTTCTATTGTGTCTCTCCAGTCTCCTACTGAGATAAAGGGGAAAAGCTGACCCTGCTGTTGGAAATTAAAACACAGGGAAATGTTAGAGAAAAGGATCACAGCCAAATAATTCTGTGCTGTGTCAGGTTCCAAAGGAGAGGGAAAATATGCAAGAGTGGGAGAGAAAAGAATACAAGACTAAGGCAGAAGAGAATTATAGATACAGTGGCTAAAAACCTTATGGTAATCATCCAGTCTGACCCATGTAACACAGGTAATAAAATTGTACCCAATAGTTCACTCCCAAAGCAAACTCAAGAGCTTGCAGTTGATCTGCCAAAGATAGCTGGATGATCTTTTAGAGGCAGAATCTGTCCTGAAAAGGTTGGATAGAGGGAGAACTGCCCTCACCTCTATGGTGGTGTGTGCTCCCACCACCAGCTTTGTCCATAACCCTGAGTGGGTTATGAGTGGTTACCATGAATGGTAACCATGTGGTGGCTGCACCAGTGTACTCTGGGTTTTGGGGGACAGATGGTGACATGGTAGCCAAGGGCTGTCTGGAATGATGACCCAGATCACTTGCTGATACGCAAATATGACTTTATGACAATCATCTTACGTTCTAAACATTGGACAGCCCAGGGCCCACTGAGCTCCCCTGCAGGACACTGGGACCCTGCACACCAGGATCTCCCCTTGATGGGTGACCCTTCTCTGGGTTTTCTCCTTAAGCCTGAGAGATTCCCTGGGGCACCTGGACTCCTCTCAAGGAAAGGGTTCAGAAGGGGGGTCCTTTTGAATCTCAGTAGGAGGGTATCCCTGACAGCCTCATCAGAGCCCATCTTCTAGGCAGTAAAGAATCAAGTGTACCCTGGTTTCAAATCTTGTTAAACCAATGTGGCATTTACCATTGAATTTGTTAACTCACTGGTTTATATCAGCAAAGTGTATTGTTGCTTCTCTCTTATGAGTGAAGTGCATGGCACCCTCTGTGACAGCCTCATAATTAAAGAAAAGGAAGGCAGAAAAACAGAACAAGAAAGAGAAATAGCCCTGCAGTGCAGGAGCATTGAGGAATCTCCACCCAAACTGGATTAGTGTGATCTCAAAAGAGTGCTTTGAAACCCAATTCCTCTCAGTGAAAGGATAACAAGCAATGGGGAAAATTGAAATACAGGAAGCTATATAAGAAAACATATTTTTACTGTGAGGATGGTTGAACACTAGAGCTGTTCAGCCAAGAGAGTTTGTGGTGCCTTGCACCCTTGTTATATTCAAAGCCAGGCTGTACATTGTCACAAACCTGTTTAAACTGTCAATGCTTTTGACAGGGGATTAGACTGGAAAATCTCCGAAGTCCCTTCTCATTTTAATAATTTTATGATTCTTTGAATGAAAGTAATGGTCTGTAAATGTATCTGATTATTGTTTATTCAACATAAAAGCAAAGAGATGGAGAAAAATAATGAATCACACCTAGACACACTAACTGACCCAGTCAGGAGATACCAGGGTCTCAGATCACAGGTCAAAAGACTCTACTGGTTTTTTTGACAAGGTTTTGATAGTGTAGGGCTGCACGTGTGGCTTTTGTGAGAAGACACAAGGAGCTGCCCCCAATATCATAGAGAATCAGTTTCAATCAGCTCTGACAGATCTGTCACAGGCCATCACCAATTAAATTAATCTTTCATGAGTCTATTTTGACCATTTGATTAATGCAATTTGAGTGTTTTGAGTATTTCATTGGTAATTTCCCTGTCCTTATATTCACCCATAAGATTTTTGGTCGGGTTTTGCCCCTGTCCTGCTGAGGAGTGGGAGTGAGGGTACAATTTGGTGGACACTTGGAAGTCATCCAAGGTTAGCCCCATGACAAGAATTAGTGAGGGAACCTCCCAAGCAACAAGAGGGTGAAACTAGAACCCCATGGGTCTTGGGTTGGACTCGATGGTCTTTAAGGTCTCCTCCAACCAAGTCATTCTGTGAATTCTGTGAATTAATGTCCACCAGATTTGTGTTCCCTTAGCAATAAGAATGTACCTCTAAATTTGGAATATCTTCCTGAACATGTTGGTTTGACTGAGGTATAGCTTATGCTCTGGCTTTTAAAAAGCCATGGCGTGAGTCCACTGGAGTTAAGCACAACAGGGGTAGGAGTATTGAACAAATGCAAAGTGGCTTTTTTGGAGGTCTTCAAAATATTTGGAAGTAAAGAAAATGTAAGATCTAATTAACCCATTTTGAGGGTGCTCACCAGAGCACAACCTGTTTTCTTCTAATCTATGTTGTATCAGCACATATGTAGCACACAGAGCTCCAAAGACATATTAAAACTAGCTCTGCAACATGGAAACTATGTTTTTTATCCAAAAGTCTTATCAATAACATGTATTCTAGGCTCAGTTCAGTAAAAGAGGCTTCAACCCCTTCCTGTGGGATTTCTTGGTAAGATGTCTGTTCTTGTTGCCTCAGTGACTGTTTGCAGTCACCCACACAGGCATCATATTGTCACATACTTAGTCTGTACACATACTACCCATCTTTAATGTTTTTTAAGGAGGAAACCACATAAATATGTTACATTCCCTCACTCAAGATCATTTGCTTTTTCTGGGGCTTGTGAAACAGAGCAACCAGCAACAGCTTTTGTCCCTGCAGTGCAAAGACAACAGCACAGATTTGTATTGCATATTCCTCCTGTATTCATTTTTTCCTTTCTTGATGGACAGTTGGTACTGAAGGACATTTCTTTATGCAGTTTTTGTTTAGACAAAAACTTGTCTAACTGCTGACCTTGTTTCTTTGCTTCAGGAAGATCCCATTTCATCATGTATGGTTCTTCAGAACAAAGGTTTTGTTATTCACCAAAACAGCAGACTAATCTCCTACTAAAGTCCAAGCCATTAAATTCTTCTATTTTTGACCTTCAGGTTGAAGTTCCTTTTTTTCATTATTCACTTTCTTTATAAGTATTTTGCTTTTACCTACGCTGAAACAAGGTTATTTCAAGGCTAGCATTTCTTACCTTGCTGGTCAGAGTTGGACCCAGTGGGTTGGTTATAATTCAGTTCTCCTGCTTTCTAAAGAAGTGGTTCAGTCACTATGCTGTAAACACATGCACACAGGTTGTTTTTTTATTATTATTTTTTTTTAAATTCTGTTTATTCTCTAGATCTAGCACAGTGGTTTTCAATTTGAATTGTGGAATTCCATGCCTGAGAGCCTTATAACCTGTAAGGGGTTGCAACCACATTTAACAGCTCTTTCATCAGCATGGAAAATCAATGAGTTTTCCTCTGCCAAAACACATTTTTCTGGGACACATACCCTCTGTCTAGACATTGTGATTTTCTTTAATTGAGCCCTGAAAACGACATTTTAAATAAGAGATAGAATATTGTACTGAGTAAAAGCTATGCAACATCAGACTTGGATGCCTCACAGAAAGACTTGCAGCTTTTAAAAACTTCAGTTGAGGCTCTAGAGCAACCACATCCTTTGTGATTTCCCCTTCTTTCCAGGATGGTCTCAGAACTGAGGTGGCATGGTTGCCTTCTTTGCTTACATTTCAAGGAGAGCTTGTAAAATGAAAGTGATTTCACAAGATAAGATTACATCCTGTGCTTTTCAAATTGTATGAACGATCTTAATTTGGCAATTTTACAAGAAAATTTCATTTCTAAGAAGAAGGAAAAAAAAGCTTTTAAGACAAACAAGACAAACAAATCAGAGGCCAAGAGAAAGAATTACTTTGCTTCATACAGGAAAATGTTCTTTATACTTGAGTTCATCTTTTTTGAAATAAAAGAAAGAAGGGAGGATTCACTTTTATATGATGTCATGTTGGCTGTGTTTTTCATCAGAGCATCTTCAGGGACAGCTTCACCTGCAAATGAGGATTAAGTAGCATAAGGGATGTCCGTGCAAAGCATTTATTTCTCTCTATCTCCTGGATGCCCATAGCAATTAAGAGTCATCTACAAGTTCTCAGAGGCCATGTAATTTCTTTCCCAAAATTCCCAAAATGAGACTTGTTTCAGCCCTCTCTGATGCCTGTATTTTCTATATTTATAACCCTGAATACACTGTTGATCCCTAAGGTTGTGAAAGGGTCTTTTTCCCCATGTGCTATAGTGAATCCCCTAGCACATGTAGCCTAATTGAGATGTCAGACAGAAAGCAAATGTGGGGAAGCAGAGAATACACAAATGATAAAAACACAGAAAATATTAATATACCTGCTGTGAAGACTAAGTTTTGCACAGCTCTTATCTTTGTCTGTAACACACAAGGAACTAGATATAAATAACATAAAACCTGGTCTAGTGGGAAGATGGCCCTGACCATGGCAAGGGGTGGGAACTGCAGGACTTTTAAGGTCTGTTCCAACCCAAGCCATTTAATTGTTCTCTGAACATCTAGGCACCAACTCAGGCTGAATAAAGCAATGAAAAGCTGATTTAAGACTTCCACAACATCATCAGCTCAAATCTGCTGCCCAGAACATTTCTGAAGGCACTTTGTTAGATGATTATATAAATTATCTGATCGCTTTCTCAAAATGATAATACTATAAACTTGGAAAAGTTATTTGTGTTATGGTTGGGATTTGTTTGCTTGTTTGTTTTAATTTTATATGTTACTCTTCTTCTTAGCATGACTCTTTTAAACTTCTAAAAACCAGCTTGTTTGGCAGCAATAAAATAAAGGGAACACCTGAGCCTATTCCAAGAGAATCAGTATTAATGTGTTCAAAGAAACTAAGAGAAAATCACTCAGAACAAATAAAACTGGGTTTTTTCCTTTTTTTTTTCTTCACTCCAGAGTTACCTGTCTTTGTGGTTCAGACTAATAACTTGTCTCACACACACATGCCTCTTGCATGGGGTAAAGGCAAGTGATGACATTTGAAAAACAGCAGGGGAAAAATGAGCATGTAAGAGGTAAATATAAATCTAACTCAGAGGTAAAGATCAGACTGCATTTGCCTTCAAAGGCCCAGACAAAAATCTAATATGAGGGCTTTTCTAACGCTATCTTATCATATGCACAAATTTCTGCTTTCACCTTTCAAAAAAATTTATACTGTAGCTGTGTGTCTTCCCATAAAGTTCATGAGTGCCATGCATTTCAAACCCACAAGCTGGCTGCTTTGTGAATTTTATCTTGAATGTCTCCTTTTGATCAGAGCAGGTGTCTGTAGAAACAACCCCCAGTTTTGCAGCTCAATTGCCTTAAATAAAGCTGATAAATCCATAAGGAGGGCAGACTGCTAAGTACTTATTTACCAACCTCTCTGCTGATTGAATTAACAACAAGCCCAAGATGTCATAAGAAACAGTAAGTTAGTCTACATAGCATTACAGTTTTCCAATAAGCAGTGCAGTGACATAATAAAATAGAAAAATAACATCTTACTTGCTTGGAACGCAGAAGAGTGACTTCCATATTTCTCTTCATATGAAATAAAATTTAAGGGAAAAAAAAGGAAACACATTTTAAAATATTTCAGGAACGTTCAAAGATATCAGGAAGTAAATAAATTCTTCTGAGCATTTGGTTTTATAGAGCTCAATCATCTACAAGTACAACATATGTAAGATATAAAGACATAATTAAGCTTTCTGATGTAGCATACCATTTCCCAAATGTTCCTTAAAAATAACCATTAAAAATTTCCTCAGACATAACCACCAAAGCCCCAGTAATCACATGGTTAGTATTTCACATATTCCTTGAACATGATTTCATTAGTGCTGGTCTTTCAGGAAGGACAAACGATTTTTCTTTCACCCCTCACTATGCCTGTTGGACAAAATTTCCCTGGGAAACGACTTTTGTCTTTGAAAAATTTAGCCATTTATTTTAACTTCATAGGTGGAAGCAGCGCCCATATTGAGTTTTACTAAAAAACAAGTGATTATTTGTCTTTTAATAACTTCCTGTTTGGCTTCTCAGAAATGTGGCAAAGATTTAAATCCCTGCTTTCCTCTATGCTCTTCCTATTTTTTGTACTTATAATTATGAACAAAGAATGTTTAACCTGTGCAGTAGAATAAAATTTAGGAAGGCATATTCTCCAGGCTTTGCAATAATTATGTGATGAGCTGGCTTACGTACAAACCAGAAGATTTGTGCCTGTGCATTTCCTGGTGCTTGGGAAGTAACTGCGCCAGTCTTTGACTGAATATTACTGTGGTAATTTTGAGAACTTCTGAAATAAACTACAAACATTTAACTGAAACAAGTTCACCTGGTAAGCTGAGAGAAATATATTTTAGAAATACCTTCAAAATGCTTTTTCTACATCAGATTTTTGTCATGAGTATGTATTCCAACCACGGACAGCAACCATCACCCACAACAAAATAAGAAGGGTGTTTTGTTTATGCATTTGTCTTTCTCCAGGACTTTGCCATTCAGTTTCATCTCTGACATGTTATAGTTCCTGACAGGGCCAGTAGTTATTTCTGGAGTCAGATGATTACTTTCCAGTTCTATGTCTTTATATTAAGCTGATGACCAAAAATATCTTCTCAGAATTGTATTAATCTTTGCACTAATTATATAACTTCATTACTACCTTCTCCCCATAGGAGACAGCAATTCTTTAAAGGCAGCTTCAGTTTCCTGAATTAGAATGGGCTGAATTGCTCTTAGGTTATTTAATGTAACCATCTTTAAAGTTTGCAATTATTTGGCAAATGGAATTTTGTTTCTGAAGCTTTTAGCTGTTCTGGGAAAGACATCAAAAGGAGAAACAGCAATAACTTGCCGCTTAAATATTTTCCTCGGCATAAGTAGATCCAGGTCATATAATCACTTTTAAAATTAAATACAGCATCATTTATGTATTCTGGTTCCTCACATCAATGAAGTGGCTATTTTTGTCCTAAGTCACTTTACCAGTAGTTTATTATATAAAAGGAATATTATTTTTTTTTCCCCTGAAGAGATACAAAAGAAATTTAATAAAACAAATAAAAATGCCTAAGGATTTTTTTCAATTTCCTTCCATTGTGAAGTAGTTCTGTATCAGCTGCTGGTTCTGAAATCCACTTCATATTTTGGGAGGTTAAAATCAAACTGATTGACAATGTTACATATAACTGGAATTAATTTTCTATCATATAGCCAAAAATAGTACAAACACTAAGATACTTGGCAGTGACCATAAAAATATTTTTTTTTTTAGTGGGTTCATCTGTTTTATTCTCAAATGATTCCTCAAGTAAAAAATCTGACTATTAAAAACCAGTGAGTTTTGGGGTTTAGGTGTTTTATATAGAACTGTTGATAAGCACTGTCTATGGTGGCTCCTTTTTCCTTCCCAGAATCTATTTTTTTTTTTTTTTTTTACCATCATAGATGGAAATTACCCCACAGCCCACAGCCTTTGCAGAAGAGTGTGAGTGTGAAGTAAATTGCTTTATATCGCATTACAGTATTTTGGAGAACTGGTGAGAGGCACAGCTGCTGCACAGTTAGTGCAGTTGATCCTCAAAAACCTTCCAAGAGAGATGCCACACAGCAAACTGAGGAAAAATAAAGTAAAAGTCATTGTACCAAGTGATGAATTATTTTCTTTTAAGTTATCACTGCCTAAAGTGGAGCAGATGAAAAGTGCAGTAGGAGGAGAGCTGGAGCAGGATATATTGTCCACAGCAGCCTACAGGAGATGGCAGAGATTGGTCTGGCACAGCCAGCATCCATGAACTTATGAAGAGGTGGGAAGGTCATGCAGTAAAGATGTCAAGGAATAGCACAGCACTGGCATCTGTATCCGCCTACCAAGGAAACAGCACCAGAACCCAAACTCCTCAGCTGTGACATGCAAGAACTGCTCAGTTTTGCCCACTGCAGCTTTGCTTTTTTTGTTGTAGGTGGTGAGTAAATTTAATGTCCTGAAGCTGCTGGTAGATAATTGAGGCTCTGTGTGGGAGTCAAGAGCAATCACCTTCCCACACTGTGGAGATCTCCTTCCCTTTGGAACTGAGCTGAGTGGGTCGGGTGCACTCCTCTGCTAACAGGTGTGATGGGCACGTTCTGCTGGGGAAGAGTTCATATATAGATAATTCTGGCACCAGGAACTCCTGAGGAGGATGAAATTCCTGATGGGAGGGAGGTAGGTATTGCAGACATCTTTTGTGAAAATCCTTTTCTTTAGGATTTTTCCTTCTGAGAAGCTGCGGCCTCAGAAACAAAATGTAAACAATGGTTATCTGCTGCTGTGGAATGCATCAGGTGTGTCTGTGATTGGGCCATCTTGAATGTTTACAATTAATGGCCAACCACAGACCAGATGGCTTAGACTCTCTGTCCGAGCCACAGATCTTTGTTATGCATTCCATTCTATTCTTAGCTAGCCTTCTGAGGGAACCTTTCCTTCTACTTCTTTTTAGTATAGTTATAATGTAATATATATATCATAAAATAATAAATCAAGCCTTCTGAACAGGGAGTCTACATTCTCGTCTCTTGCCTCATCCAAGAGCCCCTGTGAACACTGTCACAGGGAGGGAGGGAGGGAGGAAGGAAGGAAGTGGCGGAAGGAAGTGGCGGAAGTGGCGGAAGTGGCGGAAGTGGCGGAAGTGGCGGAAGTGGCAGAAGGAAGGAAGGAAGGAAGTGGCGGAAGGAAGGAAGTGGCGGAAGGAAGTGGCGAGGAAGGAAGGAAGTGGCGGAAGGAAGGAAGTGGCGGAAGGAAGTGGCGGAAGGAAGGAAGGAAGGAAGGAAGGAAGGAAGGAAGAAAAGGAAGAAGGAAGGAAGGAAGGAAGGAAGGAAGGAAGGAAGGAAGGAAGGAAGTGGCGGAAGTGGCGGAAGGAGGAAGGAAGGAAGGAAGGAAGGAAGGAAGGAAGGAAGGAAGGAAGGAAGGAAGGAAGGAAGGAAGGAAGGAAGGAAGGAAGGAGGAAGGAAGGAAGGAAGGAGGAAGGAAGGAAGGAAGGAGGAAGGAAGGAAGGAAGGAAGGAAGTGGCGGAAGTGGCGGAAGGAAGGAAGGAGGAAGTAGGAAGGAAGGAAGGAGGAAGGAAGGAAGGAAGGAAGGAAGGAAGGAAGGAAGGAAGGAAGGAAGGAAGGAAGGAAGGAAGGAAGGAAGGAAGGAAGGAAGGAAGGAGGAAGGAAGGAAGGAAGGAAGGAAGGAAGGAGGAAGGAAGGAAGGAAGGAAGGAGGAAGGAAGGAAGGAAGGAAGGAAGGAAGGAAGGGAGGAAGGGAGGAAGGAAAAAGCTGAATATCATTCAGGAAGAAGAGAAGACAGGAAGGAAAGTTTTGTACTGAAAATGATAAAAAGGACTTTATAAGAGCAGGGTGACTCCTTACAAAGTGTGTACACAATCCTTGGAACCTCACAGTCAACTAAAACAAATCACTGCTATCAGTCTACAAGTTAAAGCAACTAATTAGAAGTCTAGGTTATTACAGCCCAATCAGAGTGCTTCTTCCCCTTTAACAGTGGGGTTTTTTTTCTTATTTGGAGAATAAGAACATGAATAATTTTGTCAATTCAGCTATGTGTTTGATCATCAAATATTCCAGGCATACACTCTCATCTGGCAGGAATTTTAAGAAATGTACAAGACACTAATCCCAGCTAGGTGCCCTTTTGTCTTTTTCGAAGACTCCCAAAGAGAACAAAATATTACTGCAGGTTATTGTGGGAAACTGGAACCTATCAAGTGCAAGTTAATACATGTGCTGTTCCACCACCATTGGCTGATATGTTGTATGACTCTTAAATATGACCTGTTTTAGATGAGAAGCTGTTAGCCACAGGTTTTGAGCTGCTGACACAATAAAGAGATGGATTCTCTCATTTCTGATGAATAGACTGGGATTATGTACACATGTGCCAAGCAAAAGACATATGTAAAGAAAATAAAGACTTCTGTAGAATATTTATTCTTTGTCTTTGATTTAGTTTTATCATTGGACAACAAACCTTCACAGTAGAGTATTGCAATACGATCCAAATATTACTGGATGGAACGTCCTGGGCTCATCTGGCCCTTGCTGCTTGACCAGAGGCGGCAACTGAGATGGTTTTCACCTCAGAGACACCTTTGGGTAGCTGTGTGCTGCAGCTGGCACTTGGAACAAGTCCAGGCAAGCAGGAACTCAGTTTTACCTCTCTGGTGGAAAGGCTTCAGGTGATGGTGAAGGGAAAAAGGAGACGGATTCTGACGGAGGGTTTAATCCAGAGTTTTATTCCAGGGTCACAGATCTCTGAATCTTGTAACGGCTCCAACAGAATGCCGACCGCATGGTCTCAGTGTCCTTTTAAGCCCCGGGGGGAGGGGGAGGGAAGGGGTAGGTGTGCCACCAACCAGGTGGGAGCGGGGGAGTCTCAGGGGACAATGACACCTAGATGGGCCAATGACCCCAGGGCTGAGAGGCATCTTTTGAACTTTTGCCAATCAGAGATGCCCTTGCTGGGATGTTAAGATTGACGAACAGCACCCGGCAGGAGACAAGGGGGAGGGGGAAGGAGAGGTTGTTGTTGGCGCGCCTGAGGGAGGAATTGGGATTGCATCACACTGCAACAGTAGAGAAGACATCACTGTATCTCATTCTTGGCTGATAGCTCCTGCCTTTTATTAATTATCACACATTAAATTGCCACCTACTACCTCAGCATTATTGAATAGAGCTATTTGTGTAGTGCTAATAAAAATTCATTTATAGACCCTGGGATTGGTCTGAAAACAACACATGAAGAACAAAATAAATGAACAAAAGCCAAAATCTTCAAGAAATTAATCACAAGGAATAATTGAGTCAGTTGCTGTCAAATGGACTTAAGTAAAAGCCAGGAGGAAAGGCTAATCTAATGCTTAAGAGAGTGATCTGTGATTTTACTTCCACCTCTGCCAAAGGTGTCCTGTCTGCCCTCATTTGACCACAAACAATTTAATTTCTCTGTCTTCAGACTGTAAAATGGGGATGATCTGTCTTTTCTGATTTTCACTTTCCTTGATGTTTTATCTTGCTTTAATCTGCTTTTGCTTGAGGTTTCTAGGTGCAATGTAAGCAAGCAAACTTGCCCATGGATATACATGGATGAGACAGATCTGCTGGTTTGGAGCATAGCTTGGTTGTGTTCTCTGCCCTGCCCACATCAGACATGGACTCACAGGGAAGTACTGGGGACAATGTCCAAGTTCCAAAGTCATTACACAGGGAGGAGAGAAAGGATCTCATTCTGGCTTGTACATTACTGAGAAATTTGAATAAAAAGTGAAGTGTTCTTTAAAAATAAGATTTTCAAGGTTTTTTAACTGTGTAACTTCTGAATTGATTATATTCCCTATATAATTTAAAATATAAATTAAAATGCCTTTTAAAAATATAATATTTTAAAGCATAAAATTCTTTACTATGTATTTTAAATATGGGTCAATTAAGGCCTTTGCAAATCCTGTAGTAATATGATCAAGGAGAATGTTCATCTGCAGAACTCTTCTCTGCTGTTTTACTCAATTATATTAAGTAATTTGTGTTCTTCATAATTATTTTCCTTCCAAGATACTTAAAAAACCTTCTAAGCAGCTTTTATTGTGGAAGGGAAGGGAAGGGAAAAGGGAAGGGAAGGGAAGGGAAGGGAAGGGAAGGGAAGGGAAGGGAAGGGAAGGGAAAGGAAGGGAAGAGGAAGGGAAGGGAAGGGAAGGGAAGGAAGGGAAGGGAAGGGAAGGGAAGGGAAGGGAAGGGAAGGGAAGGGAAGGGAAGGGAAGGGAAGGGAAGGGAAGGGAAGGGAAGGGAAGGGAAGGGGCAATTCCTACAGGCCAGTAGTAATTCAGGTACTTGATATTTTCACCTGAAATGAAAGAATCTTAGTGTTTGTACTTTAAAATGCCTGGTTGAACTAAGAAAACTACTCCAAGTGGTTTTATTTGTCAGAAGCTGCTAAGTTTCAAAGTCAAGACCTCCATGAGACTGCAATTTCTAACAAGTTTATTTGTTTGATCAAACCTTGAACCCCATAAGTTTACATGCAGATTGTAAGTCTTTGCATTGTGTTTCTGTATGTTATATTAAGATATAAACTATTTGTATGAGAGCCATAATATTCTGAGGAATAGAATAATAATTATATTATTTTTCTTGTGATGTTTCTTCTGATATAATGACAAATCCACAGTTATATTACAATTTAACACGTAACTTGACCTTCCTCTGAAATAAAATGGGAGTAGGGGGAAGGCCAGTTCTTACTGAGCTCTGTAAAGGCTGCTTTTCATCTCCATTACTTTTCATTCACTGTGGTGGGTGAAATCCACCCATGTACCTACCAAGCCACTTTATTATCCCCCTACTCAGCAAAAACAATTTCATGGGTCGAGATAAAGGCATTTTAATTAAGCAAAGCAAAGGTCATGCATAGAAGCAAAGAAAAAAAAAAAAATATTTGTTCTCTACTCCTCACCAGCAAGTCCAGCCACTTCCTGGGCCGCAGGGCTTCATTGTGATTTCTTCAGAAGACAAACACAGGAATGAATTCCACACTCTGCCTCCTTTCTGTTGTGGTGCGTTGGTTTAGTGTTCGGTTCGGGTTTTGGTTTAAGTTTTATAAAGGTTTTATGTAAGTTGTAAAATGTGAGTTTGCCTCGGGCTCCCCTCCCCCACCTTGCTGTCTCCCCCTGCTGCCGCTGTTCGTTTCTGTCAATCTCCATCTCCATGGTTCCTCCCGCTTTTTGTTACAAGTTTTATGTCCATCACCTTATCCCCTCCCTAGTTGGCATGGTGACCCTCTATCCATCCACTCTCTGCCCACCCCAAGTCTGGAAGCTTCTACCCTGGGCAGAGGGTGATTGGAGCAGGTGGGGAAGCCACCCCCATCAAGTTGCCCCATTTGTTGAAGTCTCATGCCCTTCCTATATGTTCGTGTTATCATTGGTTACCTAGCTTGGGCCCCCCCTTCTTACGATGTATTTAATGTCTGTCCAAAGCCCCACCCTGTGGGACTTACCCAGGGTTTTGCTCTGTGGTCAGTCTCCCTGTTGTGTTCTCCCCTTTGCTTTGGGCAGTTGGCAGCAGCCACTCCCCTTCCTAATAAATCCACTCCTGCTGCTGACTGGCTGCCTCTCGCGTGCTGCTTCCGTCGGACACTTGCACTTCGTGGTGGGAAGAGAGAACCCACGGGGACGCCTCCTGCCCCATCGCCGGGCAGGGGACACCCGACCGGCTGAGGCTTCATAAGCTCTCCCGCCGAGCTGAAGATAAGGGCCTCTCCAGCCGGTCCCCGCAGCTGTAGCTTGCGCCAGCCGAAGCTTGGCTGAGGCTGGGGCGGGCTAGCTACAGGTGGCGCCCAACGTCGTCGAGCCATCCTCTTCGTTGGACCCCAGCGTCCCTGAAGTTTTGCCCACTTTCCACCATCTGACTTGCGCTGTTGGCGATCGCCGTCCGCAGCCCTCCATCCTCCTGGACTACGGCGGATCAAGACTTCGGTCCGTTTGATCGCGAAGCACCCTCCGTGAGCAGACCCCTGGCTCTAGGGGTTGCGCTCCTGAGGGACCTCTGCGACTTTGCCCTCTCGTGCGCCAGAGATAGTCGCCGGCGGACACCTGTCACTCCGACCCCGTTCCCCTCCCGATCCGGTTTTGGTGAGTTCCCGCACCCCGCGCCTTTTACCCTCAACCTCCTTCTCTTTTTCTACGGGGGGGGGAGGCTGTCTACCCTGCCGTAAGTTTTGGGCAGGGCGGCGCGGGTCCATTCGGGAGACCCCTTTTTGTTTTTACCTCCGGTTTCGTTTTTCTCTACATTCTTTCCCCCCCTCCCTTTTTGTTTCGCGGAGTGTCGGGTCCAGCGGGGGGTAGCAAGCTTCCACCGACAGGATGGGCGCGCGCCTGTCAGCTACCCAGCGGGAGGCTGTTCGTGTTTCGATTTCAGTGTTAGACGCAGCCGATCTCCGTTTTAATAAAGGAGGAGATCGGCAGTTTAATCAGGTGGATCTCCTCCCAGTTCGAAGATTTTTCCCCGCGCTGCTGTAGAGACCTCCCCTTTTGGGAGAGAGTCTCGCTCAAATTGTCAGATTCGGTCCAGCGCGGGGATTTAGACCCGTTTCAAAGGAACAAATTGGCGCGGCACCTCAATTGGGTGGCGCAGTTGATAACTGCGTTAAGAAAAAAGCCGAAAAAACAACTGGGAGGACACCCACACAGTTCGGACAGTTTTCGAGGTTCAGTTGTCCCAGTTGTTCCCTTCCAAGTCTCCCTACCCCTCAATCCACCCCCTCCTCCCTTCGTCGCTCTGGGATCCTGAGGCGGGCAGCCCCAGACCACAGCCGGCAGGAGCCCCGTCACCGCCCTGGCTCGTCTCAGGGTTCCCAATCCCCCCGCCGGCAGCGTCCAACGGCCGGGACGCGGCGGATTCTCCCGTCCCCGCTTCTCCTAGACCCTTTCCCCGAGTTGTAAAATCCCCAAGTTAAATGCAAGAGTTCGCTTCGTAGTGCCTTCACGAGATGGCCCACATGGGGCACAAGATGGCGGGCGCCACGAGGCACAGCGCAGGACCCTTTCCCGCCACGCAACCCCTTCCTGCCGCCCCCCAATCCCTTCCTTGACAGCTGCACCCCCCGGCAGTTCATCCGGCTCCACCTCCATCCTTGGCTCACACCCCCAATCCTTTCCTTCCCTCCCCGAAGGCGGAGCGTCTATCGTCACCTGACCCCGCCTTCGATTCCCACGCTCCCTCCGCCTATCCTCCTCCCACCTACTCCTCCCCCGGGGCGGAGTCGTCGTCGTCAGCGAGCTCCGTCCCCTCTCTTCTTTCTCACCCCACCCCCGTCCCACCCCCCTACCCCTCCCCGGGGCCGGCGCCATTGACGTCGCTGAGCCCCACTCCTCTTTCTCACGCTTCCCCTCCCCGGGGCGGCTCTCCCCATGCCGGCGGGCCCCGCCTTCGATTCCCACGCTCCCTCCAACCTATCCTCTCCCACCTATTCCTCCCCCGGGGCGGAGTCCTCGTCGTCAGCGAGCTCCGTCCCCTCTCCTCTTTCTCACCCACCCCGTCCCACCCCCCTACCCCTCCCCGGGGCCGGCGCCATTGACGTCGCTGAGCCCCACTCCTCTTTCTCACGCTTCCCCCTCCCCGGGGGCGGTTCTCCCCATGCCGGCGGGCCCCGCCTTCGGTTCCCACGCTTCCCTCAACCCCACCCCTAATTCCCGCGCCCACCCTGGTTCCCACGCTTTCCCCACCCCCCCTATTCCTTGCCTGGCCCCACTGGGGAAGATACCCCCCCCTCTGGGTACCAAGCAGTCTCAGGAAAGGAGAGCCCCGTACCATCGGGCCTCGTCCCTGTTCCCTCGCATCCTTCTCCTCCCTGGGCCGGCCCCATACCATCGGGCCTGGCCACCCATCCCCCATCCTCCAGCAGCACCCCGTCTCTCCCTGCCCCCTCTCCCGCGTCCTCGGCCTCCTACCCTCCCCCCCAATACCCGCCTCCAGTTCCGCCTCGCCTTTTGGAGCGGGGGGGGGGTGAGGGGGGGCCGGGGCCGGCCGTGCCCACCACCTTCACGGCCGCCCCGGTGACCTATCACCGGGCGCGCGGAGAGCGGGGGGCATGGTTCCGAGGTGGGCCCCGGTCCCGCGGTCCGAAATTAAGGACCTCTGCAAGGCCCAGAAGGAGTTCGGGACTCGGAGTGCCTACTTCCGGGGCACTCTCCAGGCTGTCCTCCTTGCCCACGAGCTCGTTCCAGCGGACATTCGCCAAATTTTCGAATGTCTGCTGGACGAGGCTCAGTTTCCGCGGTGGGAGGAAGCCTGGAAGAGGGCTGTGACGGGGATCCTCCCTAAGCTGCTGGAGGACCCTAATAACAATCAGGATGGGGATGGGAGAAACCTCACCGTTGAACACCTGTGTGGGCTGGGTGAGTGGGAGGACGGGCAGAGGGCAGCAGAGAAAATTCCATCTAAAGCCCTCAAGATGAGTGCCCAGGCGGCGGCAACAGAGTTCTATAGAGTGGCGGCAGGTCCTCCTCCGGTCGAAGTCTTTTCTATCTTTCAGGGACCGGAGGAGACCTTCGATGCATTCGTGATCCGCCTCAAAACAGCAGCGCTGGCGGAGAACGTCTCAGAGGAAGTCCGGGCGGAGTACGTAAGGAACCTCGCCGAGGCCCATGCTAACGACACCTGCAGGGCCGCCATTAACGGACTTCCTCTAGAGCCGCGGCCGACCCTGAAACAGCTCCTGGACGTCTGCGCCCGCAAAGCCTCCGCGCCTCGACGGGCGGGCGACCAGAAACATCAGGTTACTCGCCGAGTCGCCATCGCAGACGTCCCAGAGGAGTGGCTGAGAACTCTGCCTCCGCTGCTGCCGCCGCAACACCGCGCTCCGCCCCTGGGACCCCTCGCCCGCTGCGTCAGGGACAGGGACAAGGACAATGCCACCTGTGTGGGGGATCCGAGTCATTGGATGCCGGACTGCCCCCTGAAGCAGGGTTTCAATGAATATCGCCGGATGCTTCAGGCGGGCAAGAAGGGAGCGGACCAAAAAAACTGAGCCCGCAGCGCAGCGGCCCCCTGCGCTTGGACAAAAATAAAGGCGGCCTCACAACAACTGGAAGTAGGGGACCGGGTCAAGGAGGGGAACCGCCGCCAGTCCCGCCCCGACCATCCGGGCGGAGGGACTCTTTCACTACCGGACGTGACATTGCTAAATCCGCGACTGCAAGCTGCCTTTCCTGTGCGGTTCCGGGCCCAAAACCGGAGCCGGCACTTACCACCTTTTCAGTTGTCTCTCCTTTTAGGTTGGTGATAACCAGGGCGCTTCATCTGCGGAACTCTCACCTTCAAGTACTTTCCGTATGCCCCGACGCCCCAGGTAACTGGGACCAATTAGACCATCGGTTCGTCGTCGTGGGGGACACCAAACACACGCCACCGGATCTTCAAATCTACCCAGGTTTGGTGTCCTCAGACCAGCCACATTTTAAGCTCACCGTCTCGTGTCTGCGCCCCCCAATGTTTCTCCCCAGGGGAAAAATCATCGCCCAGGCCATCCCGGTGGATGAAATAGATCTCATCCAAGCCGGGGTGTGGGACCCAGACAGCCCCAACCAACGTGCTGGCCTCCCTAGTTTCCGCAAGGAGGGGAGGCGGGGTCCCACGCAGGAGTTCACTGTAGCCTGGGCGCAGAGGCTGGGGGCTTCTAAGCCCCGCCTCGAGTGTCAGCTATCCCGGGGGGGGGACTCTGTTAACATCCGGGGGATGGTAGACACGGGGGCAGATGTGACGATCATTCCCTCTCGGGAATGGCCGTCACACTGGGAGCTGCAAAGCGTTGGAGGTCGAATCTCAGGTGTAGGGGGACACAATTGGCTAAACAGTCAAGGAACATCGTGCAAATTACGGGACCCGACGGGCAATTGGCGCAAGTACGCCCGTTTGTTTTGGATTACAACGAGCCTCTCTGGGGGAGAGACACCCTTTCACAGTGGGGGGCCAAGATTGACCTACCGGTTCCCCAGCCGGTTTTTCGGGCAGCGGCCATTGAGGAGCGCGCCACCTGGAAACTCAGTTGGAGATCAGATAAGCCTATCCAGGTGAGACAGTGGCCGCTGAACAAGCAAAAATTAGCAGCGCTCACGGAGCTCGTGGAGGAGCAAGTCCGCAAGGGCAACCTGGTGGAGACCATGTCCCCATGGAACTCCCCAGTGTTTGTCATTCGTAAGTCATCTGGCAAGTGGCGGCTCCTGCACGACCTCCGCCAAATTAATAATATTATAAATGATATGGGTGTACTCCAGCCAGGGATGCCATCCCCAGCGATGCTCCCCCGAAATTGGAATCTGGCTATTATCGATATAAAGGATTGTTTTTTTCAAATTCCTCTACACCCGGACGACGCACCGCGCTTTGCCTTCACGGTTCCGTCTTTGAACCGTGGAGCTCCCGGCAAACGTTACCACTGGAAAGTGCTCCCGCAAGGGATGAAATGCTCGCCCATCATTTGCCAGTGGTACGTTGCCGCCCTTCTCGCGCCCATCCGCGAGGAGCACGGTGATGCCATCCTTCTCCATTATATGGACGACGTGCTGGTCTGTGCCCGCGATGACGACCTGTTGGTCCACGTCCTCTCCCGAGTAACCGATTGCTTAATCGCTGCAGGGTTCGAGTTGCAGGAGGAGAAGATTCAGCGGATGCCACCGTGGAAGTACCTGGGCCTGGAAATCACCAAGCGGACCATTGCGCCGCAAAAATTGGCCATTCACCCTAGGGTGAGTACCCTGGCGGATGTCCACCAACTGTGTGGGGCCTTGAATTGGGTGAGACCCTGGCTAGGGATCACAACTGAGGACCTAGCCCCCCTTTTCAACTTGTTGAAAGGGGGAGAGGCGCTGTGTTCGCCTAGGGAGCTCACCCCAGAGGCCAAGGCAACACTTGAGAAGATCGGTAAGATCATAGAGGCACGGCAGGCTCACCGGAGCGATCCGGACCTGCCCTTTAAATTCATCATATTAGGCCGACTGCCACACCTGCATGGTCTCATTTTCCAATGGGACCGGTCCCTCAAACCATCCAAGGGACAGGGCAAGGACCAAGGCTCGGGGGACCCCCTCTTGATTATAGAGTGGGTGTTCCTCAGCCATCATCGGTCCAAAAGGATCACGAGGCCACATGAGCTGGTGGCGGAACTGATCCGTAAGGCTCGCCTTCGGATCAGGGAGCTGGCAGGTTGTGATTTCGTGCGCATTCACATTCCAATTGCATTAAAATCCGGCAAAATACAGTCTAAATTACTTAACGAGCTGCTTGCGGAGAGCGAAGTCCTTCAATTCGCTCTTGCTGACTACACCGGGCAGATCGACGTGGGGCGCCCTGCGCACCCCCTGTTCAGCGACGATCTGCATTTCAAATTCACCGCGAAAAAGGTCATGAGTCGTGTCCCACTCGATGCCCTGACCGTTTTTACTGACGCATCCGGGAGCTCCCATCGGTCAGTGATGACCTGGGTGGACCCCAAGACTCAGCGTTGGGAGACAGAGGTTCATGTAGTTGAGGGATCCCCTCAAGTCGCTGAGTTAGATGCAGTCGTCAGGGCATTCGAGAAGTTCCAGGACCAACCTTTCAATTTGGTAACTGATTCGGCCTATGTCGCCGGTGTAGTCGCCCGCGCTGAGAACGCGGTTCTGCAAGCTGTCTCTAATCCGGCCCTATACCATCTGCTCTCAAAACTTATTGAACTCGTCTCCCGGAGAGAGCAGATGTGTTATGTGATGCACACAAGATCACACACCGACCTGCCCGGGTTCATTGCCGAGGGCAACCGCAGAGCGGATACTCTTGCGGCCCCTGCGGAGATTGAGCCCGAGTGGCTGCTCGCCGTCGCGGTAAAGCATGCCCCGCTCCCAGATGTGTTTCAACAAGCTAAGATCAGCCACCAGCTGTTCCACCAGAATGCGCCTGGCCTGGTTCGCCAGTTCCGTCTCACGCGCGACCAGGCCAAGGCCATTGTGGCCACATGCCCCCAGTGCCAGCAGGACCAACTCCCATCTCTACCGGCGGGCACCAATCCCAGGGGACTGCGCAGCTGCGAGGTGTGGCAGACAGACGTGACAAAAATTCCATCATTCGGCCGCCTCAAATATGTCCATGTTTCCGTGGACACCTTCTCGGGTGCTGTCTTTGCCTCTGCCCACACAGGGGAGAGAGCTTTGGATGTCAAGCGTCATCTCATCCAGGCTTTCTCTGTGTTGGGCATCCCCGAGGTATTGAAAACTGATAACGGGCCCGCGTACGTTTCGCGAGAACTCCGTGACTTCCTGCAGCGATGGGGAATAAGTCACAAGACCGGCATCCCTTATTCCCCCACGGGACAGGCTGTGATTGAGAGGACCCATCAGAGCCTCAAGCGAGTGCTCTCGCATTTAACACCGGCAATGAAGGTGGAGTCCCCTCAGACCCAGTTATCTCGGGCGCTGTATACCATCAATTTTCTGAATTGCTCTTTTGACAACTTGAATCCGCCCATTGTGCGGCATTTCGGGGCAGGTGGGAGTCTGCAGATGAAGCACAGGCCCCGGTTCTGGTCAAGGACCCGGAGACCTGGCGGCAGGAGGGACCTTTTGAGCTTGTGACTTGGGGGAGGGGCTACGCTTGCGTGTCTACTCCCTCGGGTCTCAAGTGGGTCCCTTCCCGCTGGGTTCGGCCTTTTGTCCCCCGTGCAGGAAACGCAGCTCCCGGACCAGCACAAGTAGCAGTCGCGGCCTGGCGGCGGAGGAGGAGGCAGGACACCGCCCCATCCTCGTCCCCTCGGACTCTGAGGACCTATCAGCTGCTCCTCTCACCCTGATGTACCTCCCCGACCTCCCTCCCTCTTCACCTCTCCCCGATCCTCCGAACCCCTTCCCCCCTCCCGACCCTCTGGACCCTGGCCTTAACATCCTTTTCTCTTAGGTCCGGAGGCCTTACCCTTCCTACAAAGTCCCCTGTAGTCGCTCCCCGAGCCCGAGGCGGAACCTGTTTTTTGACAACTTTGTTTTTATTTGCTTTTAGGTTACCTTGACAGCCATGTTCGTGACCCGGACCCTCCCGCTGCTCGTCGCGCTCGTGGCAGCTTTGGCCCCTCCATCGGCCCTGTGGCCCATCGCTCAATCACATAACAATATCTGGGCCACACTCGCACGTTCCATGGGCAGAAAAGACATCTGTCTCCACGGTGGCGATGCGGAGAGCCCGCTAGGGACTTGCCTGGTAGGGATCCCCACACCCATTAAAGATTACCCCGTTAATTTGGATTGGGGCGCCTGGATTGGAGCCACTAGGACCAATCCCATTTCGAACACCTTCCTTGGGCGTCCCAAGAACCCCTGGAATTCGGCCTGCTCGGCTCCGCAAAAGCTCCCCTTTGTTTTGAATTCAAACCCCCAGACTTCCCTAAAGCTACCGGAACCCTAATTGTTGTTAGACCCTTGACCCGTTTTTCCCGGCCAGAATGGTGCAGTGGAAAAGTAACTATCATCTTGACCACCAGTACCGCTGACCACCGGCCGAGGATCCTCCCCAAAGGTTTTTACCTAGTCTGCGGAGACCGAGCGTGGGCGGGCATCCCATCACTTCTTATAGGAGGCCCATGCACCATCGGGCAGTTGACGCTGCTGGCACCCAACGCCTCAACTGTAAATCATTGGCGCGAACTAAATCTCGTAGATGGTGCGAAAATTCGGCCGAAAAGAGATGTAAGACAATTAGAGGCTCATTGCGATTCCCAAATTATGCATTGGCCAAAATCCAAAAGAATCGCAATGTCGGTGCTGCTACCCTGGGTCGCAGTTAGCAAGGCCCTGGGGGAATTAGGTGAGCTTGAATGTTGGGTAGCCAAGCAAGCAAATTTAGCATCAGCTGCCTTGAGTGACCTCCTCCAAGAGGAGAAAATCACCCGGCAAGCCACCCTTCAGAACAGAGCGGCCATTGACTATCTACTCCTCTTGCATCACCACTCGTGTGAGGAGTTTGCGGGGCTGTGCTGCTTCAATCTCGAGTCCCGCGCCCAGGACGTGCGAGCAAAAGTGAGCGCGATAGAGAGATTGGTCAAGAACATCACCCAGGAGTCCGGTGACTGGCTGTATCATCTTTTTTCGAAATCTGGGCTGTCAGGGTGGTCTACTTCAATTATAAAAGACCTTATTTATGCCCTCCTTTCATCAATCCTTTTGCTGGTTTGTTCCTCAGTTTTGTGGTCTCTGTTGAAAAGACTTGTTTTAAAGGCTCTTCCTCCCCCGATCACGGTGAACGCTGTGGACACCCTAGACCGTCTGTCCCAACACGACGCGGTGGGACCCGAACATGAGGAGATGGCCTCCCGCACCCCGCCGCCAGCGTACCCCTCCACGCCGAGCATCGCGAGTGAGGGGACCACTTCGATCGAGGAAGAAGAAGGGGAAGACTCAGTTTGAAAGACTTTAAATTTTGTTCTTTCGGGGACCTTTGCATTTTGGACTTTGTTTAATTCCAGTTGCCCCCAAGTTTAGACTTCCACCCAGCTCTCCCCTCCCCGGCCCTTTTCTTTTGTGTGTAAAGAAGGGGGAGATGTTGTGGTGCGTTGGTTTAGTGTTCGGTTCGGGTTTTGGTTTAAGTTTTATAAAGGTTTTATGTAAGTTGTAAAATGTGAGTTTGCCTCGGGCTCCCCTCCCCCACCTTGCTGTCTCCCCCTGCTGCCGCTGTTCGTTTTCTGTCAATCTCCCATCTCCATGGTTCCTCCCGCCTTTTTGTTACAAGTTTTATGTCCATCACCTTATCCCCTCCCTAGTTGGCATGGTGACCCCTCTATCCATCACTCTCTGCCCACTCCCCAAGTCTGGAAGCTTCTACCCTGGGCAGAGGGTGATTGGAGCAGGTGGGGAAGCCACCCCCATCAAGTTGCCCCATTTGTTGAAGTCTCATGCCCTTCATATATGTTCGTGTTATCATTGGTTACCTAGCTTGGGCCCCCCCTTCTTACGATGTATTTAATGTCTGTCCAAGCCCCACCCTGTGGGACTTACCCAGGGTTTTGCTCTGTGGTCAGTCTCCCTGTTGTGTTCTCCCCTTTGCTTTGGGCAGTTGGCAGCAGCCACTCCCCTCTCCTAATAAATCCACTCCTGCTGCTGACTGCTGCCTCTCGCGTGCTGCTTCCGTCGGACACTTGCAAGTCGTGGTGGGAAGAAGAACCCACGGGGTGACGCCTCCTGCCCCATCGCCGGGCAGGGGACACCCGACCGGCTGAGGCTTCATAAGCTCTCCCGCCGAGCTGAAGCTAAGGGCCTCTCCAGCCGGTCCCCGCAGCTGTAGCTTGCGCCAGCCGAAGCTGTGGCTGAGGCTGGGGGCGGGCTAGCTACACCTTTCTCTTAGGTTTTATTGCTCAGCAGACACCATATGATATGAGATATCCTTTGGGGCGGATGTTCTGGCTGTTTCTCTGCCCAAGATCTTTCCCACCCCCAGCCAAATGGGTGAAGGGAGAAATTTTGGAGACAGCGCTGGGGCTGAGCCAGCTCTGCTCAGCAGGAACCAAAACACTGCAGTGACATCAACACCTTTGTAGCCACCACTGCCCAGCACAGTAATGTGAAGGTTGCCATGGGAAAAGTTAAATCTATCTCAGTCAGATCCAAGATGTTTAGTTGCAGTTATCCTAAACTAGAGAGTAAAGGGGGCTATGAGTCAGATCATGTATTGTGTTTGAAATCATTGAACCACAAGAATTTCTGAAAAATAAACATGTTCATTCCCTTGCTAGGGTAGTCTAACATACAGTTTTGACTAAAAGGCAATTCAGAGAAATTTTTAGACTATTTTCTTAAGGAAACCAGACCTATTCTCTTTTCCCATCAGTTCCTATCAGCTTCTGATTTCCTTGTCCAATTTCTGTCAAATGCAAACAGAGAAAGCAGCCTCTAACATGCTGTATTCCTACATACCTTATGAAAATAAACTGATGTGGAGAGGAGACTCAAATTCACACTTTTCCTGAGGAAAGCCTTAGCTTACTTCAGCTTTGTTCCACTCTGTATGGAACCCATCTGAAAGGAAGGAAATAAGAATTCCCATTTTGAGAAAAAGCTTATCAGACACACAGTAAACCTAAAATGAAAAGAAACCAGGTCTTAAAAACTTCAGCTGATTGCTAAAGCAATGTCTGTCTTTCAGAGTCAACCTTGCCAAGAAAACCCCAGGGTGATGTATTTTATCCAGTGAATGCATCCAGGAGACTTAACATTCATTAGGAAGTAGTACAAACCATTAGTGGAACTAACTAAGTAATGTTTCCAAAGGACAGAGGCTGCTGAATACTGTACTATTTCTTTGTCCATTATCCTTGCAAATAACAAAGCTAGAAAATACTGCAGAAAATTAATCTGCTATTGTGGTGCCAAAAGCCTTTCTCACTCAGCAAGAGGCAGCTTAAGACAAACATTGTTTTCTGGGCCACCTAGAAACTGAAGAGGACAGTGGAGATCAGAGGTGTTTGGGAGCAAATCTAATTAATTAGTAGACCATTAATCACATCTTCCAACTAAAGGAAAATTTGTTCTTATTTAATCTCCTGATTTCAGTTCATCTTTGAATTGGAAATCCTGAGGGAGAAACGGTCACTAGAGTAATCTGTGGAAAACCTCATGCATAACTGCTCTGATCAAGCAGGTTTAACTGGGCAGCCTGAGGAAACAAAAACAGAATAGTTTTCAAAAACCAGGAGACATTTGGATACATTCTTTGACTTCTTCACTCGCTTGCCATGGGGAAGATCCCACTGTTCCACACAGATGCGTCAAAGCCCCTCAGACCCTTAGCTCCACCATTCTTGTGTTGAACACTGTGTGTGAAGGGGTGGCTAAGTGCAATCAAATGTCTGTCCCATAACTGGTTTTTACCATCTCCTACTTTCCATGGCCACCTCTCCTCACATACTCACATGGACCTACACACATGCTATCCCAAGTTATGAGAATGGCATCTATGCCTTGTGGATATCCAGGACGTGGACTGTGTAAAAGTGGCATTTACAGAAGAATGACTCATGGACTCCCACCACCAAGAAGACCAGGATGAAGAAGGGCCAGTGGGACATCGCAGGAATTCTCATGGTGCTGATATTTTTCTACTTGATCTCACTCTCTCTCTCTCTTCCTCCCTCTTCCCCCCATTTCTTTCCATCTCTTTACCTCATATTTACTGTTAAATAAAATTTGTACAATTGACTTGGTCATATTGTCTCATTTGCACTTTAATTTTGGCACAGACACCTCTTATAATCGGATCATAACTCTTGCTTCACTTTTGTCTATTGTTCCATTTTTTTAAAATAAAAGTTGTCTCATGAGATAACTTTTAAAGGAACTTGACACTTCTAGATTATTGTCACATGCTTAAAGGGCATAATTTTAATTTTCTATTCTATGATATTTGATTAATTTCATACTCCTTTTATTAAAATCCTTTGCTTTGTTCTTTATTTAAAACCCAAACCAAAGTATACTCTATTTTTACACCCCTTTGGAAGTCATTAATTTCTTTTTCCTTATCCTACCCATACTATTTCTGGAGAAAATAATATGATAGGGTTACAGCACAGGTACATAAGGACAACTGCTTGTACTTGTTCAAATAATTTGACATTGTGCCACGTGACTTTCTTGTCTCTAAAGTGGAGAGACAGATGGAGCAGTCAGTGGATTAGTAATTGGTGGATGGTTTCACTCAAAGAGGTGCTGTCAACATGTCAATGTCCGAGTGGAGACCAGTGACAAGTGGCATTCCATGGGGATCCATATTGGGACTGGTGCTGTTTGATATCTTTGCTGGTGCCATGGGCAGTGGGATCGACTGTGGCCTCAGCAAGTTTTCTGGTAACAATAAACTGCGTGGTGCAGTCTGGAGGAAAGGGGTGCCATCCATAGGGACCTTGACAGGCTTGGGAGGTAGGGCTGTGTGAACCTCAGGGAGAGTTCAACAAAGCCAAAAACTGCATCCAGCTCTGAGGATATGGAACTGGAGCTAGTCTAGAGGAGAGTCATGAAGATGATCAGAGGACTGGAGCATTTCCCTTATGGTACCAGACTGAAAGAGTTTGGGTTGTTTAGCCTGAAACTAGGTGGCTCTGGAGAGACCTTATAGCACTTTCTAGTACCTGAAAGGGCTACAAGACAGCTGGAGAGGGACATTGGGCAGGTAGATGTAGTGGTAGAACAAAGGGAAATGCTCTTAAACTGAAAGATGGAATTAGAATAGATATTAGGCAGAAATTCCTCACTATGAGACTGATGGGTCACTGAAACAGGTCCTTGCCTCATCCCTGGAGTGTTCAAGGCTGGATGTGGCTTTGAGCAGCCTGGCCCAGTGGAATGGGTCCCTGCCCATGGCAGGAGGGTTGGAACGAGATGAGCCTTAAAGTCTTTTTCAGCTCAAATCACTCCATGATCCTTTGACACAGATGATCAGGGTAGAGGGCCTGGACTCATCCTACAGGGTTCTGGACTGCAATAAGCCATCTCTTTGCCTGACAATAGGAGTGTAGAGTTTTCTCTCCCTTTGTCTTTTGTCTTGAGTCGAAGCACAAGCACAATCTCTCCTTCCTACTATGAAAACCTGGTAATGATCTACATGTTAGGAAAGCCTCTGTCTCTATATTCTTGTCACCTCTGTGTCAGGTGTGATATACTGTCCTCCTTGCTTTCTGAAACCTTTATTTTTTGATGTCTCACTCATAATAATCCTGAGTCTTGGCAAGATTCCCTTTTTTTTTTTCAGCTCTCTTTTATTTCCTGGTTCTTAGGATTTTTTGGTGAAGGTAGGTTTTTTCTTTGAAATTACTGGGAAAATTTTTATGCCCTTAGTGTGTTGTTGTTCTTGATACTTGCATTTCACAAAAAATATAGTCAAGTAGTCATGACACATAAAGAAGAGTAACAGTTGTGCTGATGTATCATATTACTATGCAAAATAAAACCATGTAGTTGTTGAAGTTAGTGTACTCAAAGTGAGATATGAAGAGGGAATCATGTAAAAAAGGGACATATATTCTTCTTCTTTCAGTTACTGTTGCGCATAAACAAAGTTATCAGAACTGAATTGGTGGAAGAACCTTCCCATAAATATCTTCTGAGTAGAGAGACTGAAAAAACTCTCCTAATGGAAAAGAAAACAAAACTGAAAAGAATCAAAACAACACAAAAAAAACCCCCAAACAAACCTGGTGTGTTGAACAAGTAAGATGGAAATGAACTCAAAATGTCGATGCAGTTAATCCCAGAATATTAGACACAATCAAGTAGGATAATATTATAATCAAAAGTGTAAAGAGCAGCACTCAAATCAAGCAATATTAAAACACTCCAATATCCAGAGTCAAAGTGCATTAATAAACCATTACAAAAATGTAGAGAAGAACACTTTCTACTCTGAGACTGAGTAAGAAGTGGAAATTATCACAAATGCTGTTTTCCAGTAAGCAGTGAATGACTTCACCAGACAGATGTCTTCTAATTTCAAGAGTTAAAGTTATAGCTAATTCGGTTCTCAACACTCATAAAATCACTGAATTCTGCCAGGGGATGTTCAAATCAAAGTTTTCTTGTTTGTAAGATGAAGACAAGCTGGGAAGTTCAGATTCACTGTTAAATGAATCCACTCCACTTGTGCTGCAGTTCTGAGAAACTGCCATTAATATCTTTTTCAATGAAAAATATCAGTATGAGCTAGGTTGAAATCACTGAGTGCTTCCCTTTGGCTTATTTCTGTTCATTGCAGAAAACTGGAGTTTTTATAGCCTATTAAATGGCAGCAGATGCTGCAGAAACACATGCAGATATATATAGACACATATACACACAGATTTTAAGAGAGAGACACAGAACTTCTAATTCTTTATCAGTTTTGAATTCTTTTTGAAGGTAATTATATGTCATATGAATAAAGTAAACATTTAGCAGTAACAAAATGAGAAAGAGTGTAGTATTAATCCATTTACCAGCAATGACACTGAACTTGGAGAAAATGTTTAGAACATCCAAGTGAGATAAGGTCAATAGGCCAAGCCACAAATTGCAAATTTCTGACACATCTTCAGCAAGTTTTATAAGGTGGCCTTTGTGCAGTTTGATAACAAAGGTGCTCATTATCAGGAAGAGATAACCAGAAGTTTCCTGGTAAAGGTTGAAATGTTGAGGTTCAGAAATTTCTGCTGCAAACCTTTTTCAACCTTTTACATTTCTCTGCATACTTGGAAAGGCTTCTACCAATGCAGAACATTTTTGAAAAATAAGAACTGTAGCAAAGTCAAGCACTGCTTCACCAATGAGTAAATCACTCTAGAATAATGATGCATCTGTAGGACACTTGCTCTAAGAGACTGAAGAATAAACCAATGCCACTGTCAAAGGATTGTTTTGGCCCACCATTGGAACCCATTCAGGCTAACAGCCTAAAGGTATCTGCCACCAGACTGATGTTGAAGAGCTCATAACTCAAGCCAAAGAAATGTAGGGAAACTTAAATTTATTTGCCTGATCTCTGCAAAAAGAAAATCTATCTGAACAAACTGTTTCCTTGTGCCTTTGTTTAAATAATGTCATTTTATGAACGTAATCCCAGAATCAATACAAATCATACAAGCATTTGTGTGAAATAAAACAAATATGTGTGGGGAGAGTGAGAAATTAACGTTTTTGTTTTCCTCACCTGCAAACGTCTGACTGCTGGCAGCACTTCAAATTCAGAGAGAAGCTGGTAAGTTGAGGGCTCTTCTCATCCATGTGGGAGACACCATTTCTGTCTGAAGAACCCTTGGGTGCAATTCTTTCTTCATTTTCTGGGCTACCTCTATGCAAGCTGCCTCTCCTGCCATGGCCAGTCTGCAGGGGTTTAACCCTCAGAATATATTAGAGTATAAATCCGTTTTGATACTCATATATTCAAAAGTTCTCACATTTTAAAGCAAGACCAGACAAGGATTTTTATTTCATCAGGCTATAGTCCTGTTAACTTTTAGGAAAAGCATTTTTCATTGTACTACAGTCATTGCAGAAACTGTCTGGCATTTGTTTTATGTTCTTTTAAAAATGGTAAGACATCTGTAAGTGGTTAGGCTTGATGGAGGAAACCCAGAATGAAATTTTTTGGCCTTTATAAAGATACAAAGAATAACTGATAATTTTTTGCAGTAGTTTCCTTTTTTATCCTGCAGCAAGGCCCAGGTCTCAAAGAAATCAGAGATGTTCATAATCAAAATTGTTCATCAGAGTTCTGTTTCCTCTCTCTCATGTTATCAGGGGTACAATCTGAAAGCTAAAATTTGAAAAGTCACATAAGTTTCTCCACAAGTGTGGACAAACATGCTTAAATTTAAGCATACTTAAGACAATGTTTTGATTTATACTTAAGCTTGTCAAAGCTTTAACTCTACATGCTTTTATTATGCTGCCACTTTTTTTTTTTTTTTTTTAATTAGCTTCTAAGGACCGATTTATGAAAGATGTTAGTTGAAGAATCATTTCTGGCAACTACTGATAGTTGGATGTCTCCTGTTGATAGTAGGAGATATTGAATACCTTTCCAGACTGGTGTTTTCAACACCTTGAAAAGCATTTTTAGAAATGATAGTAATAGTAAAGGCTATTTTAACCTTCAATCAGCATTTTGACTCATGATGTTTAATATCAGCCATAACAAGACTAAAAGGGAAACACTCTTAATTCAGATAGCTGTTTTGGGGAGAACATGAGATGTCAACAGACATGTCAACTTTTACCACACTTATTAAATCCATTGCTAATACTGTGAGATTACACAGATCAGACTTTGCTTGGCTGGTAGTTACTGAATAGTCTGCAGAGGAACTTTTTTCCCTAACAGAAAAATTTAAATTCCATTAATAGCAATGGCAGCACTGTAGCTAAAAGAAAGTAGGTTTGTCTGGTATTTTGTCTAAAATAGCCAGGGTAATTGATGATGAAAGAGAGAGAAGGAGAGAGGGACAGAGAGAGAACACCCATTATCTCAATGATTGATATAGGCCTTTTTCTAATTACATCAGCCCTTTCCAGTGGAGACAGGTCATGGTACTTATAGATCTGCAGCTACAGGTTTAAGACTATTTGACAAATAACCATAATTTAAAATACAGTTATTGAAAAGATAAGATGGATGCTGTACAACTTTTTCTGCACATGTAGGACAGCAAAGGAAGAATGGAAACTTTTCCACAGTTGTGAATATGACAGAATTATCTTTAGAACTCTGTTATACCAGCATTACAGAGGGGGAGATTTTAGTATTTTATAGTTGAGAGGATTTCCCCAGAACTATGTGAGGTGAACACATGTGAGCCAAATAATAGGAATATAAAGATGAAACACATTTAACTCCTTAGTTTTTATTACAGGACGTTGCTAGGTAAGGCAAGACAAGGTTCTTAGGTACATGAGTTCATAGCAAGAGCTTCCCAAATTAAATGCAAAACTTCAACAAGCCAAACATTTCATCAGTGTCATCAAAAGTGATGTAACAAATGAAAATCCGTAACCTTTTAAAGTGTGGAAACTGATATACAAAAATGTATGGCTTCTTATAGTTCATATTTGTGTATTCAGAAATTTTGAATAAAAAGGATCTCTCAAAAATTTTGATACTAAAGTTCTTCAAAAAATCTCTCCGGTATAAAATAAAGCCAGTTTCTTTTCCTTATAGCTATTATATAAATAAAAAACTCAGTTAATTTATCTTATAAACAGATGAACACACATAAATCTGGTTCTAACCTGTGAACAGTCCATGAACTGAATACTGGATGATACAAAGGACAACATGGTCAGCTAGAGAGTCACAAGTTCCACTAACAGTATGTTATTAGCTCTCAGCTGAGGTAGGTTTTCCACTTTGAACCTCACTTTTCAAGTGTGAATTAGTTTGGGGGAGCAAAGGACTATTAATCATTCCCAATCAGGAAAGACTGAAATAGATGGAGCTGGTCAACGTAAGGGAAAGAAGACTGGATAGAAGCTCTGTAAACACTCTCAAAATGTCTGCTGCTACAGAAGGAAGAAAAATCCTTGTTTATGTGCCTATGGCGAATAAAAAATCTGAGGTTAAATTGAAGAAGGAGTGATTCAGGAATATACATGAGAAAAGCTTTTAAGAGGAAGTATAAAATGCTGAAACAAACTCCCTGAGGTTATTGTGGAGTTCTCCTTACACATCTCAAAGAACAAGTTAGACAACATCTGTCAGGAATAGCACTCATAATGTTCATCCTGCCCTAGGGAAGAAGTAGGAATTTGACAAAGTGTTGAGTTCCTTCCTAGGCTTATTTTTATGACTAAAATAAGCAAGCAAAATACTTCCTAGAATAAGGTAATTTAAGTTTGAAATTCATGAGCTAAAATTCAAATGATAATAGATATTATTTAAGTTCCTTGACAAATACTCTTAGAGATTTCACAGAAATCTCTTGTTGTGTTATCTCTATGAACTATGTTTAAAGATGATAAAAATATCAAACACAGTAGATACAAAAATGTTATGTTCTTGCTGTGAATTTCCGGTTATAAATCTATATGCTATCCCTAAATCTGAATGTTTTAGTGTTCAAAAAGAACTACCAATATAAATGTTGTTTAAAGCATAGTATTTATTTATTTATTGTTTGTTTGTTTGTTTGTAGGAAAAAAAGCTCAGTAGTTTTCACTTCTTAATCCCTTTTCCCTTTTGTCTTCAAGCAACATGTGGGTGTTTATTGCAGCTTGGATAATTTGGCTTATTTTTTCCATGTATTTTTTTTGTTAAGGAATTAAAAAATATAAATGAAGATCCTGAAACTTTTCCCAAAAGCTAAGTATTTCTCATGGAAGTATTCCTTGGCTCTACTAGTTCTTTTTCCCATATAGAATCAGAATCATAGAATTAGGCAATGATTTCCTTGCCTAAACATCTTCTTGTTGAAACTCTCCTGCTGTGTACAGGAACACCTTCCACTAGACCAGAGCCCCATCCAACCTGAACTCATCCATGGACAGTTCCAAGGATGGGATCCACAACTTTTCTGGGAAACTTATTCCAGTGCCTTAATTCCCTGAAATAAAGGATTTCATTCTGCTATCATAACTAAACCTGTCCTCTTTAAGTTTGAAACCATTGCCCCTTTTCCTTGTAGTCTCTCCCCATCCTTCTTGTAGGTTCCTTTAGGTACTGAAAATGCCACGACTTGGTTACCCCAAAGTCTTCTCTTTCTAGCTGAACAATCCCAATTCTATTAGCCTTTCCTCAAAGGAGTTGCTCTCTCCTCCTCATCATCTCCGTGGACCTCCTCTGGATTCACTCCATCAGGTCCACGTCCTCCAAGGGAAGGTGCTGGGTACCCCAGCGCATTCAGACATTCTGCTGTGCTGTGTTTCACACAATGTAAAATCTCCTTATTAGTTTCTTGATTTCTGGGCTTTATGTTGGGTTCTTTGGGGGTTCTTTTGTTGGGGGAAAACTTTCTTGGAGTGGTTTTGTGTCAGGAAAAGGAGAAGTAGACAATTTTTTGGTCTTTAGCTTTTTGTTTATTATCATCTTATTAAAAGTTTTGCATGCTGTCTACACTAGGTTCAGTGAATTGGAAAAGCACTGCAAAAATGGCTAACAATTTCTTGTTACGAGGCCTTTTAAGACTAAACTATCTAATTAAGAAATTATATCTAAATTATTTTCTCTTTTAACTCAATAACTGATCTCTCAAAGCCTGCAATGTGGACTTTTTAATCTAATTACAGAACATCACCCAAAGCCGTGAAGAAGGGAGAAGTTAGAAGAAGGAGCTTGGGACACTACTCTATGCCCTCCATCTTTTTCTCATCTACAACATACTAAAAATCTCAAAACCTAAATTTCTCACACAAGTGACATACTATACTACTCTATAATCTATTTCATACTTTTGAGGATTCTAGTCTATCTTGGAGTCTTGGAAGTTTTCTCCATGAATGAGGATCAAAGTTAGTGTCTCTTTGGGGGTCAGCACACTTCAGGGCAGACAGAGAAATATTCCCTGTGCCTCCTGAAACAGCCCCTGAAATCATTCACAGTTCAAAGTCACTTTCTGAAGTAAAAGGAATAAACATGTATTTTCCATGCTATGATTTTAGCTTTCACTATATCTGAATGTGAGCGTGGCGTAGAACTCAGGGTGAGATTTACTGGCCTGACTTCCATCTTAAGCTTCAGTTGCAAAATAGACCTTGGACACTACTAAAATTAATCCACTGGACTAAACTTAGTGGCTTTTAAAGACAGCTGCAGGACACTGGGAAAGGCTCAAGGAAGACTGTACACTTCTGGTGCCACAGCTGAAGGCCAAGAAATTACTCCAGGATTCTTTACACAAGAATCACACCTTGGTTGCTCCCCCCTCCCTGAGGCAACTCTGTTACTTTGCATTTCTCTCTGTACCACACACATCCACAACACAAAGCAGTTGTGAAAGTTTGGTCAGCTGGGTTTTTTTTCTTCCATTAGTGAACACATAGTGGAATTAATAAAGATGATTAACCACAGCTCACAGACTGATAGGGTACAGCTAATTTTTAAGTCACAGCCTGGAAGTCTCTTATATTTTGAACATCTGGACAAACCTCAAGGTTGAATTTATCCTTTTACTAACTAATCTTCATGGACAGGCTAGACTTCAAATTCCATCACTGAGCTGAATGGTGCGATTAGAACAGCACAGACCAGCAAGAAGAAAAAAAAGTTTCTACTTGGTGAGACAAGCCAGCATACACCTTCCATAGAGAAATTGCACACAAAACAACCTGCCCAATTTTGCTTTTAGCATATATGCATATATGATAATGGACTCTTTCTGCCCATTCCAATCAATCAAATCCAAATGCTCTGTTTGGGTCTAGTCTCTATTAGCTATTTTTAAATCAGTTTAAACCTCCCAGTCTGCACATGGAATGCTCATTAACACATTTTACTCTTACTGGTAACTAGGAGCTGTCTAAAGATCTAAATTGTACTGAGAAGGAATCTTCCCATTACAACCTGTTTCCTCTTGTCTTCATTTTTGTCTTTTATCCTCTAAGGAAAAAAAAAGGAAAAAAAGATAATGGACAAATCAGACAAGCCAGAATTTAGGAAGAAAACAAATAATTAAACCAGTAGGAGATTTGTGGAATGGAAATGAGCTAAAAAAATGAAATTGAAGCCAGAGCCATAACAATTTAAATTTGCCTGCTTCAAATCATAGGACCTATGACACACTATATCATGCAAAATAGATGGATTTTGGAAAAGCACAGGTTTTCTATGATGTCCATTAATTTCACGGTTTGTTGTTATTTTAAATTTAGGATTAAATGTTCATAAAGAGGATAAATGAAGACTAAGAAGCAATGGTAAGAGGATAGCTTAAAAGTATCATCTTACTAATGAGAAAGCAGAATTATTTCATTCAGGATCAAGAGCGGTGGAGGGTGGGGGGGAAGATTAGAAGTCTGTTCTGTTCATGTGTTTGTTTTCCAAAGAAAATTATGTAAACATCATTACTTAAGTATTTAAAGCCTCTCAGGAAGAAAGATCTAAGCAGTATATTTTCAAAAGAAAATGATGCATCCTTCCAATATTTAACTCTCACCTTGATGTACACCTCATTTGTACCAGGTTCAAATGATTACAAACATTGATATGACTTGGAGCAAATGCATGTTAAAACTAATGAAGCAGAAGTACTCAAACAAAGATGCTCTTTTTATAGGCCAACAATATTCATACAGAGGCTCGGTGCTTTTGAAATCTGGACTTTCCAATTGGCTCACACAATATTGCTTCTGAACCATTTCTGTCCTATCATGACTCAGTGATGTCCTGAACATGTATCAGAGCTTTCTGAGCAGGATCAGGGATGATTCCCTTCACCCACAAGGAAATATGAACTTGAGTGTGAAAGTTTAATGCTTGCAAATATGAGTTATGCTGGTGGCAATTCCTAGCATTTTAGTGCATCATTTTAATCCCTTTAAAAAGCTTTCATATTCTATCTTCCTCTATTAGACATATTCCACACTTCACCCAGTTCGAAAGAGGATTATGAATATATAAATCAAGACAAAGAATCCTATCCCAAACAGGGAGCTCTGAATTTTTTATTCTACCCCTATGCACTTTGTGACACTGGGATTTGCAGACTGCATTTCACTAAGAGGAAGCAATAAAATTTCTCCCAGTTGCACTTATTTGCAACTCATTCTTTGAAAAAATACCAACCTTGACCTAAGACTGACCCCGAAACAGCCCAGGAAAGACAAAAAAAGGCAAAAAAATGAATATTGGAGTTAAGACAAAGCTAATACTGTCCAACTGACACAATGCATAACACACAAAATCAGAATTCAAGAATTCAGGCCAAGCTTTTGTGTCAGCTGTGACACATCTGTCATCTGCATTGAGACATTCAAAGGACCTGAATGAAACCCTTAAGCTGATTTATTTTTACCTGTTTCAGTGCTCTTTAGAGTAGAATAGACATTTAAAAACAAATTCACATCTTTAGGCAGCGTATTTCATTGCAGCAATTCAGAGCAATATTCACGATGGGAGGTCTCAAGGGTTACAACCTACTTCAGTTTTGTCACTGTTTTATTCGCGGAGCCCTGACAGCAAAGAGTGGTCCACATATATATGGGAACATATATATACATACAAAAAAAAAAAAAGCCCACATCAAGTTCTAACAGCTCAGATCCCTTTTTCTTATTTGATATCTAAAAAATGTGAACATGAATGAATGCAGTACAAAAAATGATCCACAGACTTTTAGTTCTAGAACTAAAATAAGTCAGTTTAAGACCTTTTTGTTGTTGTTGTATTTTAGGTGGTTAGGTATGGTTTAGAATTGGGAAGCAAAGGAAATAAAAAATGAAGTTTGAGAAATTATGATCTAGCCTGGATTTTATATTAACATATTAAAAGAAAAGGAAATTGCACTTGGATTTGAGGATCGTGGACTTGGCTTTCCCAAAGAGCTACCAACTGTCACCATCATTCAGGAAACTGTATCATTCTTTGAAGTATCAGAACTATTATTTTTCTCTGGCCAGTCTGCTTTAAGAAAAGGGAACTTATGCAAAGCATTCTTTTTCTAACATGTTCCTCAACAATTAAAAGCTTTGAAATTCTCCAAACAATTTGTATTTACTGCCCATGGACTTTCTTTGAACTGGTCTGTAATGTCTCATTATAGACAAAAGATCCATTACCTTTTAAAATTTATTGTCATTTGATTCCTTTCAAAAAGAAGGGAGATCTGTGCTTGGTGACTGTGGGGGGAAGTAGAAGTCACACACATATTCATGTCCAAAATGCTTAATATTTAAGGACTTAAATAAATAATAATGATTAAATGCAAGGGACACCTTCTCAGTCGAGGACTTTAGTGTGAATATGAAGCCCAGCTTCCAAAAAAGTCTATTTGACTACTCTTGAATAGTGATTTTGATGTTAATTTTATCTCTAAAAGGTACA
Organism: Diglossa brunneiventris; assembly: GCA_019023105.1. Classification (NCBI taxonomy): domain Eukaryota; kingdom Metazoa; phylum Chordata; class Aves; order Passeriformes; family Thraupidae; genus Diglossa; species Diglossa brunneiventris. The sequence continues at coordinate 149,390,435 of CM032354.1, read as the reverse complement.
AATTTTACTCTCTCTACTGGAAATCGGATACTTCAAAGATTACATGACAGAATAAGGAAATCGTTGGCAAAGGCAAAAAGAACAAGAAAAGCTGGCTCTCAAATGAATATGGAATATTGGCCTTTCTATAAAAAAGTATCATATTGGGATTCTCATGCAGTTATTCATCCATACTCATCTGTAACTTAGAATGCATTTAAATGAAGATGATTTAAATCATTAACATGATGATTTGGAGGAGAGAGATCTATTTATTTAGATCCACTTGTTTGCTTAACTGGCAAACAAATTGTCCTCTGAAAATAAATCATTAGACCCATGTTGTACTAAACTGTATTGCTTTCTCACTTGAACCTTTCAAATAAAACTGAAAACTAGAACCTTACTACACTGCATCATAGAATTGACTTTTCAAATTGATAATTTCTATGAAAATAACTGATTTTATGCATCTTATAAATGTTCCAATATTCAAAAGTTCGAAAACCTAGAAAAATCACTCAGTAATTTTTCTCCTTTTTCCATCAGAATAAGTATGTTCTTCTTTAAAATCCATTGTATGACCAAAAGAAGGAATGCAGCCTGGCAAGACACTACTTGTTTTCATTCCTTTCTTTTAAATTACTTTTGTGTGAAAGACAGAAATGACAACACAGAATAAAGAATTTCTCTTTTATTTACTGAAAAGACGCAACAATGTAACTTCAAAAGCATCTTTGAAAAGGCTAAAATATTGGTTGACAAGAGGATTTGGATAAAGATTCTGATCTCATTTTTGCAAGAATAAATGTAAATTCAGCACCTTTGGTGTACAGCAAATTATATCACAAAGTGGCCACCAATTCTGCAGTAGCCATCTGTGGTTGAGAGACAAAACAGCCACAGGAATTTCTCAGTAGCCTCTCTAGGGTTCATTTTCAACAAAAACAGTTCCAACAGGACCTGGTTTTCAACACCTGAAACAAATCTTGATTTTGAGGTGAAAAGCATAGGATAAAATGCTCATAAAGAAAAGTGTATGTTTATGTACAGTTGCATAAAGATCAGTTTATTATGGCTATATAAATGCGTATACATCCTTTAGTGATTGCTATAACTTCTCAGAATTTCTTAATAGAGGACTGAAATCAAAACAGACAATGAGTTTCACAATATCGTGTCAAACTTGGCTTCCGCCTAGAAAAGTCCATGAAACTTCAAACAAGTGGAACTTAGCAAGATTCAGGTGGCATAAATTGTCAAAGCTCATGGATCCACTCCCTTCTGTAGTAGTTTGTACCTTTTCAGTATTTCTATGACATTTAGAACTGCTCATTTAGAACTGCCCAGAATTTCCTTTCAAATCTTTCTGTGCTCACAGATCTCCATTTTCACAGTTATCCTTAATACTTTTAAAAAAACAAACCAAACCAAACCAAACCACAAACAAAACAAAACAAAAACCACAAAACGCCCCAAAACCCCAAAAACCTCAAACCCCAAACAAAACCAAAAACCAAACAAAAAAAGAATCTTTTAGGAAAGGTTGGAGGAACTCTAGTCCCAGACATAAAATTTTAGACAGGGGATAAAAAAACAAGACAAACCTTCAAAATACCCCTTACATGAACAAGAAGAGATAACAGGTTTTCACTACTGCAAAAGCATTCAACCTGTTCCAAATGCTGGACACAGCCTCGTCCCAAGTGGAGCAAGTTCTCCCTGGAGGACTGCAGCCCAGGGAAAAGCCCACCCTGGGGCAGAGGGACAGGGAGGAGGGAGGAGTAGTCCAGAACACCTGGAAGGGACTGACCACAGTCCCACCCTGACTTTTCTAGGTTTTTTCTGGGTTCTTTCTAGTTCATATCCATTTAGGTGTGGGAAGATGAGTCATTTGTGCAGTACCAGAGAGGGGCTGAGGCATAGATGCTCTGCAGTGCTGCTGTTTAGCAGCTGATACAGATGCATGCCTTGCTAAAGGGGGAGAGTTCAATTTCATGGATGCAATTAGTCATTTTTCATGACCCAAATTATGCTTGGAATCATGATCATATAATGAAATATTCAGATTACACAAAAGATATGAGATCTGATTCTCTGCTAAGTTACTCTGCTCTAGGTCTGGTAAGTGTCTTCTAATTATCTCTTGTCTCCATGAAAGGAAAATGAGGTCCATACTTATGCATCCAGCTAGATTAGTTTACATTTTCTTAGATTAGGTGAAATTGTCTAATGCATATGTACGAGTAGAGGGCCACAGTAATACTAACATATTACTGCTAATAAATCCTCTTCTATACTTAAACAAATTAAGCTCTCATCAGCTGGTACATAATAGTTCCATTGTCATTGACTTAAAAATAAAATGACCTGATAGCAAGGAGACACTTTTGCTATTGCCATTATCTGCTTCTGAAAAATGTGAATTACTTGCAGGCAGCAGAGGGTTCCACTTGCAATTAAATTAGCACTAGTGGACATTTCACCCACATCCAGAGAGATCACTGGAGAGAGGAAAAAGACAGATTCTAATTTATCAAAAGCTACTAGTTCTTTGTGAAAGAGACAGGTTTAAGCTATTCTTGTCCATTTTCTGAAACCCACAGGAGCTTGAAAATTATCTGATAATCTAACTGAATGATTTATAACTCCCTTTTGGCCCCATGCAAGGATTTGCCCCCAACAATTAATCTTCCTGGAAATAATTGGAGTTAAAATTAAAACTACATTACTCCTCAATTCATTGGGATGCACTTGGCATGGGCTTTTGTAACAGCTTCAGGTAACATAATCATTAACAATGGCAAATGATACCAAGTTTGGCTGGCCAAAAATGAAAATGAGGGAGGGAAAATTAACACAAATAACAACCTTTCATCAAGACATCAATACCTTCCAGCTGCTCATTTCTATGGTACCAAATTGCTGCAGTAGCAATTACCTGATATTGGTAAATGAAGCAATTCTTAAGCCCCAGAGGTATAAAACACAATGTAATTCAAGAAAAGTCACTAGAAAAAGTAAATTTCTGGTCCCCATTCAAACCTAAGGAAGAATCAATAAAACTTAAAATGGATTAGCAGAGACACTGTCATGGTTTGATGCTGGCACAATGCCAGTGCCCCCATGAAAATACCTTCTCCCTGGTTTCTGCTGTGAGATGTGACCAGGAATAAGCAAAGCAGGCTTCTACTTAGGAATAAAGGAAAGAAAACTTTATTAACTAAGCTACAACTACATATAAAAAGAAACACACACAGGGAAAATGAAAACCCCACTAGAACATTTCCTCCTCCCCCCACCAAATTTCTCCAATACAATGCATCTATCCCCCAAATCACAAATTCTCAGTCCATCACCACCCTTCAGACAATCAATCCTCAGTTCATCAAGAGGAGAGGAGTCCTTCTTGCACCATAGGCTTCCGCTGGAAACACCGTTGAAACCTCGTGTGTTTCCGTGTCACTCGCGGCACCGCCCGGAGTACATCTGCCATCGTGACTTCTTCCTTCCATGTCCAGTGCTCTCACCACTGCACATGGACCAGAGCTGCTTCTAGGGCTGTCCTTTTAAGCGTGCTTTGTCCCATTCCAAAAAGAGCACACTCTCTCACTTTCAGGACATCTGTCCCCCCCAGATTTGTTTGCCCCCTGGGGCCGAGGGGCACCAACACTGAACCCTCTTGGTTCTGAGCCATCGCCTCCCCCCTGGACGCAGTCTCTGTATCGCAAGGAAACATGGTTCTGTCCATGGCTATACAAGAAAAGTCTAGCCAAAGGCCACTCCATTATCTCCTGCCACAAAGGATTCTTCTCAAGTTCTCTTGGACATCTTCCACGTGCACAAACCTGCATCACACTTGCCCATTGCCTGCTATTCATCCCTATCTCTCTTCTCATTCAACTCCAGGAGGATCAGCATGTGTAAGATTTCCATCATGCAAGAAAAGGATTTAAAATCTCGGGCTCTGCCTGCCCAGAACTCCCAGGCTGCCCTGCCGAGGGCACCCCCCCCTTCTCCTTCTCAGCCGGGCTGCTATCAAATTTCAAGGCGGCACAAGCACAGACACCGGCGCTCGCTCTCTCTCTCTCTCTCCTGGGCAGGGAGTGGGGCTGCCCGATGACTCTCCAATGTTCCTCCACCCTTCCATCCTGCAAGGGCCTCTTCACCTCCCCTCTCTGTCCAAGGCCCTACCTCATGGCCACATGGCTTCTCCCCTCCCCCCGCCCAGCCAGCAGCTGGGACAGGGGGAGAGACCCGAACCCAAAGAGAGCTTCTCCCGCGAGAGCTCTGCTTTTAACCCCTGTGTTCTCAGAGGTGTATCCAATGCCCCAGTGGCCAAACCAGGTGCCAATATTAAAATCTGAACACCTATTGGTGGCCACAGCATATCTCAGAAAACCTACTTCCTCTTAAACCACGACAGAGACCCAGGCCTGTTCACAGGCCTCAAGGGACCCTTCTGGGTGCAGAATAAAACAGCTTTTTTGGCCAATGGCCTGACTTCCCATTTGCAGAGGAGTAGCACAAAGTATAAGTCTTTTCATGAGAGCCCTTGTGTATTTTGCAAACAAGATTTCACAAACCACCATAGCAGGGTTAGCACTGGAGGCAGCCCCTTCAAAAGGGAGGCTGCTTTTCTTCCCATGGCAGAGTCCTGTGAGAAAAGTGTCTTGTGAGTTTCATTGATAAATTTTGTTGCTTAGCTTGTTGAGTATAATTTTCCTAATTTTCTTCCTCGGGGAGGTTTCTCAGTTAGGAAACCACAGACAGAAACTGTTTGCCAAATTATGGCATTCAGTGCCATTTTAGATGCTACAAAATACATTCCTGACACTTTGCTTCAGTTCCAGAAGAACACAGGTACCCTTGAGGATTGTTATCAAAGCTAGTGGTCTCAGACGGGTATTTTGTATACTCTGGCATAAATCAGTCTACACATTGGGATTAAAGTCACTAATGTTCACATTTCAGCTGTGTCAGTCAGAATACTTATGACAGATTTTCCAGCAGAGGAAAATATTAGGTTGACTTTTTGGAGGAATGTTACTTCAACATAGACAAAAGTGTCAGCATTTACTCTGAAACCTTACTTGCCTCATTTTTTTCATTAGTGAAATGGAGTTAAACTCCCTCAAATTCTGCAGGATAAATTCCTTCATATCAGTGATCTCCTGGGATATGTGAGAACAAGAACAAAGGTTATACTGGTATAGGTTGAACTTTCTTCTCATAGGCTGGTTTATGGCTGGTCCATATTGGTTTGGTTTAGGAAGGTTGGGCTATTCCATTCAGTGTCAGATGGGATAAGTGAATATCCTGTTACATTTGTGTAGCACAACATGGCATGGGGCAGAAGTAGCAGCTGCAGCTCTGGAAGCTGCAGAGCCATTCCCTCTGAGGGCACACAAAGTGATCAGAAATGGTTTTTGTAGACAACATAGGGGTGTCTGTCCAGCTGGGTATTGTAGATTAATGCTGGAAGCCCCATTTCCCATCACTCAAAGGTAGAGCAGAGCATTCCTTGCAGCACTAGCACCATTGCCAGGCTGTAGGTAACACACTCTTTTATGGGGGGTTTTAATTCAATTTCTGCTGCTTCCATTGTTTGGCTTTGCAGTTTTGTTAATCTTCCCCTCCACCCCAGCTCCCCCACCATGCTACCCCTTACTCAACACATTTAGAAACCCCCTGAGGTTTCAGGTGTGCCATAATCATTGTTTTTATTAGGTTATGTATTTTCAGTACAAGACACAATCCAGGAGGAATAGACTACTAAATGAAGGCTCGGTTGACACTACATCTTCTGTTTCATGCCAAGACAACACAAACTCCCACTGTGTGGTCTGAGCTACATCCAAGCCCTGAAGATTAGAAATTCCAGGTGTAAAAGTATCATGGATGAAGGGCTCCAACTTGACAATATAATTCCACATCAATTTTTGTCAATCTTCATGCAGCTTAATTATCACTAGCAAGAACTGTGTTTTTGAGAAGCATGAGAGGATTTACAGGCCCATATCAACGGGAGCAGGATTCAATCTGGAAAAGAAATAAGGGCATTATTAACAAAAATCCTCTTTGAGATTGGGACTCAGCTTTATGAACACAAAAGGCTAATCCTTAAAATACAGCTTTATGAATACTTTCTCTCTAGTAACCTCACTGTGGACAACAGTTCTCTCTCACCAAAGCTCTGACAAGTAAAAGCTCTCCTGTGCTCTCTAAAATAAAAGACACTAAAAATTAAAAGGCAGAAAAATTGCTCTTTTACCCAAAGCAATATGTTGCAGAAAGCTGAAGTGCAGCAGCAGTGGGAGCTCTTGCTGGTTTGCTGTGTATTATAATTTGTCCACTACCAACAAACAGTGGGATTGTCAGGACTGATGCCTTATGTTTTAGCTTTCATATTTTTCAGATTCTGTACTGTCTTAGTGCGTTACTCTGAACCTCATATAAAGTGTTAGCAAGTTCTCTTCACAGTTTAGTCAGACAAAACAATCCTTTTCCAGCCCGAGAACCAAGGATGCTGTTGCAGCTTCAGACCCATAAAGTACAAACAACAGCAAATTGAGGAGAGCAAACTGGGAGGATGTGCCTCATAACCAGAAGTTGTAATTGGACAATTGACCCTAATATATAAATGAACTGAAACTTATAAAAGTGTGAAAACTCATGACCATGCATCTATCTTGTGTCTATCTTGGGTCCATCTTGGGTGTAGCCTTGGCTGGGCTCTTGTGCTGCCCAAGGTGTATCCTTTGAAGGCCTTTTAATAAATACCTACTTTATTCATTTAACTCTGTCTAGCCTCTGTTCCTGGTAACCTCTTTAGGCATCAGGATATTAATGAAAAGTGAAAACCATGAAATAATATCTCCTGCATCACAGGGCTAAGACACCCAGGCCAAGCTCCCTTCCTTTGATTCAACTGCTGTGTGTCTGCAATAAGAAGGACACACATAGAAGTACAAACATTACAAGCCAAGAAGGTAAAATAGACCAATATTCCTACTTCCTTTTAAGAGTGGAGAATAAGAAGGAGGCAAGTTTTAACAGTCAAGCCTGCAAAACAGATTTGTGCAAACTGTGTCCAGAGCACTATATAAGTTATTTGTCAAAGGTCACACAGGAAACTTCAAGCAGACTTAGCAGTAAAGCTCATTTCTGTGGAAGATATTATTTGGTCCCTTAAAGAGCACTGGAGAATTTTGGTTCCCTTTTTTGTGCATTCTGACAGTTATCACTCAGAGAGAGGAATGGAGTGGGCTGCCTTTACTGAAAGTCTGTTTTCTGGAGAGGGCAGTTCTACAAATGTCCATTGGAGGTCAGAAGACAATCCTTGATCTTCCAACACACCTGAAGAATGGTGATCCTTGTCAAATCCTGAATAGATTTCAAATTGGAAAAGTTCCTGAGGCAAATAAGATGTACCTTTGCTGAGAAGAGGAAATGAACTGAGGAAGATTCTACCTCAATCTATTGCCATTTGGGTGTTCTCCCCTTTTACTGCTCTGACAACAAAGGATTGTAGTGAAGATTTACCAAATAATGAAGACATATGACATAGGGGAATGAAAACTGCGCAAATTGTCAACACATTTTGTTTTGCTGCTCAGTGTAAATCTTTTCTTTGCAGATGCAGATGTTATTCATTATGTTGTAGATAAATTCAGAAATGTGGTTTACACTGATTTAGCATTGTACTTAATTGCTTTTAAATCTAATGCACTGCAATAAGCCTTAAGTGCTACTTTGCTGTGAAATTTAAAAGTGAACAGTACTGTAATTCTGCTTTGGTAGGATTTCTCTGCAAGCAATATGCTTAAATTCAACAGCCTCTCACTGGGAATATAACAACAAAAAAATCCACTTAAAATGTAGCTTTCTTAATTGACCTCAGTTTTTAAAACTCACATTTGAGGACTGTGTTAGTGGGGTTAGGTGTGAGACAGATACAATGACAAATCTCAAATCATGGCACTTAGCATGGAGCTCCTTATAATGTAAAAAAGCCTCAGACTATCAGCAAGTGACAGCTGGTGAGCCAGAGCAGAGCATGTTCTGGAAGAACAAAGGAAAGCAACACAAAATGCTGCTGGAGTTCTGCAAACCTGAATACCATACCTGTAACTCCTGCTGCCTATGACTGTAAGCATGGGACCACTCTTCTCCTTGATAATAGATAATCTTAATTGGACTAGATGGAACCAGAGGAACTTTAAGGCCCTTTTCAACCCAAGCCGTTCTTTGATTTTGATTGAGAGCCAGGATACTTTTTCAGGATGGATTTATGTGCTATCACTTCTTCTGAATCCAACCCCCAGAATATGCTTTCCACATTTTCCATGCACTTGAAATGTCAAGGATTTTTATTTAACTGCTATTTTTCAGAGAATAACTGTCCTGAAGATAAGGCATATAGCTACCGAAAATCCTACTGCAGCAGCCCAAATATTAGTCTTTATTTCTTTTCCTGAAATTCTCTTCTCCTTTCATTTCCAGCCCAGATGTTGAGGACTTTGACAAATTGTCTTTTCAAATTAACCCACCTGCATAATCTACCTCCTAAATGAAAATTAGAACATTTTCTGCTTTTAAAGAAACATATTGGCTCCTCTATTTTAAAATTACTTCTTTTAAATATCACTCTTTGTCATGGTTTGACACTGGCACAATGCACAATGCCAGCACCCCCATGAAAAGATACCTCTTCCCTGGTGTCTGCTGTGAGATGGGCCAGGAATAAGCAAAGCAGGCTTCTAGCTTATGAATAGAGGGAACAAAAAGTTTATTAACTACACTACAAACAAGACACATACACACGCAGACACACACACACACAGACAATGAAAACTTCACAAAAGCATTTCCTCCTCCCCCCTACCAGATTCTCCCAATACATCTCTCAAAGTTCAACTCTCAGTCCATCATCACTCTGTAAATACTCAATCTTCAGTCTATCAAGAGCAGAAGTCCTTCTTGGGCCATGGTGACCTCTTCCTTTTCATGTCCAGTGCTCTCACCACATGAACATGGACTAGAGCTGCTTCGAGGGTTGTCTTTTTAAGGATGCTTTGTCTCTTTCCAAAAAAAGCACAGTCTCACCTTCGGGACATCCTTTGTCCCCCCCATATTTCTCTACCCCCTGGGGCCGGGGGGTCTCCAACACTGAACCTTCGGGACATCCTTTGTCCCCCCCATATTTCTCTACCCCCTGGGGCCGGGGGGTCTCCAACACTGAACCCTCTCGGTCTGAGCCACCGCCTCCCCCTGGATGCAACCTCTGTGTCACAAGGAAGCATGGTTCTGTCCATGGCTGACAAAAAGCGTCCAGCTACAGCCACTTCTTATCTCTTGCCATCTGGGTTCTCTCACAACCCCGCATTCACAACACACTGCCTATTTCCTGCTCCAGAAAGGGTCAATGCTCTGCAAGATTTTCATTGTCCAAACAGGGGTTAAAGGCTTCTACAGGCGGCCAGGCTCTTTCTCCGCTGCACCTTCCTCCCCTTCTCCACGAGCCAGGCATGCTGCCAACTCCGAGACTTCAAGGCCACAGCACCATACACTGAGCGCGGTTTCTGTCTCTCGTCTCCCGGGGAGGGGGGGGGAGCTGCCCAAATTCCTCAGCGGGGCTTCTCTGCTGGGAGGGCTGCATAAGGCTCCTGGTGCACCTCCACCCTTCCATCCCGGGGGCCTTCAAGCCCCTCTCTGTCCCAAAACTCAGCTTACCTCAAGGCCGCAGGTCCCCTCCCCCGCCCAGCCGGCAGGGCTGGACGGGGGAGGTCTGACCAGGTCCCAGCTAGAAACCAAAGGAAGTTCCCAGGGGACAGCTCTGCTTTTAACCCCTGTGTTCTCAGAGGCGTAACCAACACCCCAATGGCCAAAACAGGTGCCAATTTCAGAATCTGAGCACCCATTGGCCCTGACCACTCCATTCCCAGAAAACCTATTTCCTGTCAACCCACCACACTCTTCAAAAATCTTCAGCCAAATTCAAGCAAAACCAATTTTAAAACAAACATCTACATTTGTCTCTGTAAGTGATATATACAATATGCATGTTCATAATGCTCTTAATAACTTTTGAGAAGTAACCATCAAGTGCCTCATTTTTCTTGTTCTCAAACTCAGGAGTCTGATCCTTATAATAATCTGCATGTGTGACTCTATTCCACCACCCCATTTTTCCTTGTAAATTATAAAACTTTCCAAAATAAGGCTTGGACATGAAGGGCAAATTAGGTATCTATTCATAGTGTTAAAGAAAAGACAGGGCAAGTGACATTCTCTCTTTGAAGACATTTGTCAAAATTTTATTAAGGATTTAAGGTAAGAACAAGACAGACTAAAAATGGAATTTGGCTGGTTTTGACACTGGAGCCTTGGCCAACCCTGTGAATGCCAGACCTGTCTAGAACCTAGAGATGACTGCTCACAGAAGTACCTTCAACAGTAAAGATGGTGATTCCTATCAAAAACATCCTGGATGCCTTGAAGTCAAACCAGCTGGAGAGAGTTTTATCTCACTGCAGCAGCCTGGGATGTGAGGGGGGCAATGTGGATGTCCCAAACATTGACAGCTGGGTGGCTGTGGAGCCATCCAAGGTTTGCTGGTAAGAACATGCTGTCAGAAAGAACAGGTTTTGGACTGGAGAAGGGGCCTATAGGGAATAAGCATGTTTCCCAAACTCAGACAACCTTTTTACAACAGTCACTTATGAGCAGAAGCAGCTTTTTAATTCATGGTGAATCAGGGAACTCCTAGAATGGATTGATTTATAAAGACAGAGGACACTTTTCTTTCCTCTTTTTTATTTCCTGAGACTATCAGGCAACAGCATAGCCTCTTATATTTAAATTCTAATTTTAAATTTCATGTTTTGTTTCATTATTTGATGTGTTACGCTTTTGTGGGTTTCTTTGGGGAGTTTTTTTTTAGATAAATGTCACCACAGATCCCAGAAAATAGACAGCAACTTGAAAATGGCTTTTTGTTATAGTGACACAAAGTGGAACAAATACCAATTAAAAAAATCCTTGGACATCTCAGTAACCCTATTTACATGCAATCTTTGGTGGAAGTGAAGAATATCCTGTGACTTGCAAGAGAAGCTTATCTGTTAGTTTTCAGTAAATTTCCTGGCATCTTACAATGCTTCAGGGAAATAAAAAGCAAAAAAATGTCAAGTACAGCCTCCCAGCAGTACACTATTTGCTTTAAGTAGCGCCAGCTCTGCCATATGAACCAGCTTTTTTCAGCTTATTATTTGTCAGTAGCAAACAAAAATACCTGGATAGTCCCAGTCACAAGCTGTGTACATCCCAGTCTTTTCCTGCCATCCTCAAATCTGATCTCACTTGCCAGTGTGCTCATCTCCATGTTCTCCAGCCTGCATTAGTGTATTAACTCTGCCTCCTCCACTTCCAACATTATTTCTAGCTGCAGCTATCAAAACACATTCAGTAGTAGCAGAGCTCATCACAGTTGGTTACTAGAAACAGGGATTATTCAAGGATAAGAGGGGAAAACAGATTATGCAATTCAGTTCATGACTGTTAGTGAGCAAAACCTAATTAAGAGTGCTATTGACCACTGTTAGCATGCATTTTGAATAGATTATTGATCATAAGTGTTACAAAAATATATACACTGATTAATGGCAAGTATTAATAACAAACTCTACAATTACTGAAAATTATTTTCTTGGGAACATTATAGACCTCTTCTAATTCTGCATTTTCATGTGATATCCTAAAAAACAAGTATAAAAATTTCAAGCTGAGATTTCTAGTGTTGCTTTTCAAAGTAATCCTAAGGGAATATTGACATTAGCATTTCACTGATACAAAATCAAGCAATGTCAGTAAAGGTACCAACCAGGGTATGTACCAATTTCTGCCACAGGCTTTTTCCATGACAACATCCATGTCTATGCACATGTCTTTGTGTCTTCTCTCCATGCAACTTTCTTGTGTTATCTTCAAATCAGACAGAAAATATCTGAGAAAAGAGAAAATGTAGCCTTGATCTACCCTCAGGACACACTCTCAGAAAAAACCTGTTTCTTTAGTAATAGCAGCCCTATTTTCTCAATTCCCAGTGGAAATCCTGATTAGCAGTACCTCCTGGGCAGCATATTTCATTGATGGAAACTTATTAAAAGTGGTCAGAATACTTTACATCTCTGTTCTATAGAGCTCCAGTTCTGGCTTTTCTCAGCTTCAACCGATGTTGCTGCATTGGCAAATTCAGCAAAACAGTAGAAACACCATATTTTATCTTTAATCAAATCTGATTTTTAAGACAACATTATTAAACTGTGGAATTTTTTGTGAATTCCCCTGGGAAGTGGAATTTTGCGTATGATATGACAAAACCTTTCAGTCTAATCATGACATGAAGGTATATGAGTTTAGTTTGCTGGTTCATACAATTACAAAAAAGACTGTTCCTCAGTGTTTGGTGTCATGGAGGGGATTCATATCATGGTGTTTGAGTGTAATTGCTTGTCCCCTTTATTCTCAAAAACAGGATGTATGAGACTGATCAGACACAGTACTGTAGGGTCTACACAGGGAAATACATACTTGAGCAGGTTCAAGGGTACCTTGGGGTATCCCTCTTTCAACACAGCTGGCTCCCTCTAAAATTAGTCTAAAAGTTGCTCCTCTAGGAAGCCAGTGTGTGTGTTCCCTGAAGTTCCTCAAAATGCCTCATGTTTTGAACACAACCAATGTTTTGCAGACCTTTTGCTTCAAAGAAAAAATAGTCAAATCTTCCAGATCTCTGAGTTACTATATATAAGATGTAGAGAAAGCTAAGAAATGGGTATCAAAATACATTTTCATTTTTTGAGAATTCAGACTAAGGTAGAAATTAGCTGTCCTAATGCCATTAGGATTTTGCTATTAGCTTCAATGGAACCAGGACTTAATGCTCAGACCTTAAGTTAAACAACTTTTCAGCTGCTAGTAGGTCTGAAATGCTGTCATCTGCATTTTTTATTCTTCAGGTCCATTTGAACAATGTGTAACAGATATGCTAATTCCTCATCAAGTGTGTTTAAAAAAACATATTGCTGAACTGATCATTTAAAATGATCAGTTTTTAGAAAAATGTGACTGCAGCCAAGATTTACAGCTCAGGAAAGGACTTTTTGTGGAGGTGTCCTAATGTTATTCAGATTTTCTGAAGATCTTGACATGATTTCAAATGCATATATATATATATTTAATGGCATTTGTTGCATAATAATTCCAACCACAGGAACTCAATTTAATATCTAATATACCTATAATTAGTTCTTGATATAGAACAGAAATAGCTTACTAGCATTTTTCTTGCAAATTCCTTAAAATGTACTATTCTGGTTAATCACGTGGGCATGTTGATATGTTCTTCTTACTTGTTTTTCAGTACAGTGTTTATCACCTTCGCTGCTATTCCACAAAATCATAGCAAGATGTCTACACATTTCTGCCAGCAGGCCCCTTAAAGATGGCACAGGTACAGTCTGAGAGATGAAAAGATATTTGCAGAGAACAAAGCAAAAATTTTAAACTCAAATTTGATTTTTAAAGGCTTTGATAAAAATAGATCCCATAATACAGATAAGTAAAAAAAAAGTATTTAATATTTGTAATAGAAAATACAATAGGGCAAATAATCATTTTAATTTCAGATTTCTGTACAGAAGAGTGAAAGGGAGAGAGTTTTTCAAGAAAAACAGGGTTTAGTGTGTAAAAGGAACAAAAATACTTTGAAAATCTACCTGAGCTTCAACTGCATTTTTCTTCTCTTGAAGAGTTTAATGAACCTGAGGCAGTCAGTCAACAGAAACTTGGTACAAAACCTCTCCCTGATCCTTAGATCAGCCTGTAAATGCTACTGGGGGTAAGCCAAACACATTGCTATTAACAAAATGACAGCTTCACTCAGGACTTTCAGAACTGGCTGTGTCCTCAAAGTTGTTTCAGTTGCAGACTTGGTCAACAGTGAGAAAAAACCCCATAATGATATCCACAGAATAGTTTATTTTCTGTTTATTCTTGGGGGAGGTGGAGAAAAAAAGTAAAGCAGAAAGAAGTTTTGGAGTTTCCTCAATACATGAAATGGAAAAATGCCCATGATGATAACTGAGATCACTGCTGTGCTCATCAAACTTTTTTATTTTCTTCTTTTCCTTTTGGATCATATCCTGGAAGTACAAGACACTCCTTCAAAGTCTCAATAGCTGTTTAGGATTTTAAGCTGTTCTATACCCAGCCTGTAGCAGAAGTCCTACAGTAACAACTAAATCATCAACTAATGGCAGAGTGCAGCTCACACAACATATCCCTTTAATATTTGAGTAGCTACAACAAAATCAACAACCTTACTCTCAGAGTAAATTACAATTCTGTGTAATAGCATACAGCCCATAGCATCTTGGAGAAGTTAATACAACCAAGATTTCTCTGTCAATAATAGTATAATTTGTTCCATGAAAAAATTTATGAGTTTTGAGCAAATATGGAATAATTATAGTATAATAGAATGGATTGGGTTGGAAGCAACCTTAAAGATCATCTATTTCTAACCTCCTGCCATGACCAGGGGCAACTTCCACCAGACCAGATTGTTCAAGGACACATCCAGCTGACCTTGAAACCTTCCAGGGATGTGGCACCTACAACTTCTCTGGCCAATCTGTGCCAGTGCCTGACCACCCCCAAAGTAAAGAATATAACTACCTTCAATTATTTCTAATAGTAGGCATAATTTTAATCCACCCCCTAAATCCCTGCTTTCTATTTCAAAAAGTTCCTTGCTGAAAAAAAAAAAAAAAAAAAGTGTAAGCTTTTGGATCTCTAGCAATATGCAACTGTATCAAGAATTTAAACCCATTTTTTACAATGTACCTAATTTTATCTGTAACAATTTTGTTTTTCAAAGGTGTAATTACAACAGCTAATGTAACACTCTCACTAATTTATACCATAAACACAGATGATCTGTCACAGAGCAATCTTTGCATAACACTTCTTAGACAAAATCCTAAGCTATTAAAAAAGTGTGAATTGCATATGCTCACTTGCTCAAAATAGATTGTGTAAAAATTAATGTTTTAGCTAGTCAAGGGGAAAGTTACTGTTTATTATTTAAAATGCAATGCTGTTTAGAGGCAGCTTCTACAAAGTATATGGAAGGAGAACTGTTGTCAGGTTTGCTAATCAGGAGCTTAATTGTGTTGAGATATTTGAGAAAATGATTATAACTTTATATATATATATATATATATATATATGAAGATACAAATTTATGTGTGTTAGACATGTTCATATAATGCCTCACTGACTTCCTCTGGTAATTATATCACAAACTTATTAATGAATAAATTAAACTTGTTTCCCAGAGAAATCATGAATGCCCCATCCCTGGAAGTGTCCAAGGCTTCTGGTCAAGTGGAAGGTGTCTCTGCCCATGGCAGGGTGTTGGAACAAGGCAATCTTTCAGGTGCCTTTCAACTCTTTTTTTTTTTTTTTTTGGTTCAGGTTCTACCCTCAGTGACTCCTGTTTTACAGCTGCAGCACTCCACTCTCATTCTCAGAGACTCTGGCTACTCTGTGTGAACATCTGCCTGACTGTTCTGATTGGCAAGGGCAGAGCTGGATATTTGCTACTCGTGCACAGTAAGAGTCTTGTCTGTCTGCCTTGCAGAGACTGGACACAAACATGTAATGACGTCACTCTGCCTTCCTTAGGTTACTGTGCTAGAAGTGCTTTTCTTTCTGTCTGCTCTTAAGGCACCAACGTTTAATGAAATGGAAACTCTGCTCAGCAAATACCCTGCATCTATCAGATATACCTTATCAATAATTTCACCACTGCAGTCCACTGAAAGGATTCCATTAATTTTGTGTTTGCCCAATGTATTTCGTCTTTCATGGGGACACTGCAAAAACCAAAGAAATTAATACTTCCAAGGAAAGGAACAGCACCTGTAAAGAACAGGTGCATCACAGGCTGCTAGATTGAAGAGCAGGTAGGCACCAAACCCTGTACTGCAAAATTTTGTTTACTTACAGCACTAAAAGGGAATTATGTGTCTGTGTAGGAAAGTAGATGCCTAGACACATTCAAGAGTCACATTCAGTGAAATTCCACTGACATTTGGAGGAAATAGGACTGAGAATTAAAAATACATAGTGAGCTATGTCCTCAGAGCACCACACTCACAGACATATTTCTCCTTTTTTCTTCCACAGGGTTTGTATTTTGGGCTTCTGCCTTTTGACTGAAGAATATTCCTTCTTACATCTAGAAGTCTGATGCATAAATTGCTAAGACATTTGATGGGCTAAATGCCCAGATATAAGTGTGGGTGTCTAAAATATCTCTTAGCAGAGAGCCTGGCTTTGCCTTACATGCTTTGGTAGTGGCCAGGAAAGGAATGTCCATGTGATAGGAACTGAACTGCAGAGGAAAGCAGTGGTATTTCCCAAACGTAGCTTCAAACCAAAATAAATTCTTGGAGGATTTTCTTGTATTTAACACCTGAAAAAAAACCCCCGTGATTGAACTGGGAATGAAGTCTTGTTCATTTGAGAATTCATGCGGTGTCATCAAGACACTGAAGTCAGAGAGGTCAAGGGGCAGGCATTGTTGGTTATTGAATTATTTAACTCACACTTTACAGAACACAACACAGTCTTCCTTTCATCTTGCTGAAAGCTGAAGAGGCTGTTTTAATGTGGAAAAGACAGGAACCAAGGTCAGAAAAGCCTCTTTGATATGGTCACTTGACAGAGGCTGTGTTAGGGCAAGAGGAAAGTCACAGCAGCGCTGTAGATCACCTCTCTCCCCCAAATCTCATTCAGCTACTCAGTATGGAGAATGACAGTGTTGGAAACCTTGCCACCAGAAACAAAAACAGGAAAGCACTTGGAAAAGATCAGTGAAATTCATAGGGGAGGGGAGAAAACTAATTTAAGGCATCAAAATGTAGGTGACTCAGTTGCTGAAGTACAAGCTTATGATGATTTAGATTGAACTGACTAGAACTTGGGACATGCTAATCTCCCTCTTCATTGATAATAAGCTTACAATAAATGTCCGATTTTTAGATGACTGAAGTTGTATGGGCAGCTTCTGTCATAAATCACAAAAGATTGGTTTGTGCTGCAGTCAAAAGCTGTATAAACACAACAAAAGTAGTATACTGCTACACCAAAATTAGATCAAATATATAATTAGATATCAAATATCTATATTAGATCACCTAAGCTTCTGCTGGACCTTTTTCTGCAATTTAAGCTCATATTTCATCTTTGTGTGCCCAAGTTCCTCATCTATACAATGGAGATAAACCTTCTCTATTTGTTAAACCAGTAATTTTATATGGACAATTAGTAGTGAGACCCTAGTCTGTTCCAGTTATATGAGATACATTAATTTATTGTCAGATTAAGTAAAACAAAGTGAGAAATCAATATACCTTGCATATGGGAGGAGTAAATTGCTCATGACTGCACTGGTCAACCTTCATGTTACAAAAGGGAGAATCTTGTAATTTGCTTAATGTTTCTCTAGTAATCAGTTTCCACCTTGCTTGTGTTCAGCCTGATACTGTCTTTTCGCTCCACAAATTGCAATATTGCTAACACCTAGTTGACTTCCTGTTTTTGTCATGGAGAAATCCTCTGTCAGGTTTTAACTTTTTCCTTTAAATTCTTTCATCTGTGATGTCTCTTTTCTGTGTCACAGTATCCTACATCTTTGTTTAAAATTTTCCACCCATGGCAATCAAGACTTTGACTCATTTTACATGTCTTTGTATTTAGATGTAAGGAAAGCAAAACCAGTAGAAAGAAGAGAGAGAGAGGAGGCAGTGTGTGACTTCATTATTTAAACAAAACAGAGTTTAGTTGCAGAGAATGATATTCCTTTGTTCTCATTCACACCCAAATAAATTACTGTTTTCTTAGTCTTTCCTAATTGCATTGTTTGTGGCAAGGGGCAGTCTCTTACATTTATACATTTGAACGGTGGAAAGACAATGAGACCCAATCTCTAAAATTTCTGGAATTATCAATTGTTGTAAAACATAATTTAGCAAATTTTAGCCATCTGTGTTTGGCTATACTGCTATGGTTTTGTTCTCATACTTCAGCATATTCCTGCATTTGTTTGAAGGGTTAGACCATAGATTTGAAATAAGAATTTTCTTTTTATTGCAAAAAAAATTAATGTCTTTAGGCCCATGTACAACTGCTGTTTTCAAAAGCAGGAGACTTAGAAAAGATTGAGATGTGACCACACATTCTGTGTTTCTTTAGCAGAACATCCACAAAAGGGTGAGGCTGACTTAAAAAAACCTGAAATCTTTATTTATATATTTTTTCCCACTGTAATATAGTTTGGCAAATGCCATGGGTATTTCAACAGATCTTTGCAAACCTAACAGTGTCATGGACTTTGCTCTGGTGCAGTGAAGAGCAGAGGTGCTTTACTGTTCAGTTAAGGGATCACTGTGAGGTGTCTGGGGCCAGACACTTCTCTGCTTCTCTCATTTTGTTTTCTGAAGCTTAAAATAAGAAAAAAAGGGTATTGCTGACATCTACGCTGGCAATCACAGCACATCTAACTCTTCCAAATGATGGGTAAGGTATCCCCTAACTGTGAAAAAGAAATCCATAAAAGACTTAATTGCCAAATTCATAGAGAAATCATTTTGTCTTATTGCAACATATACGACTTCACTACAGGAATTAAATACTTAATGGTTCAGGATTAGACATTTTCCAATCTCTGTTGCCTTCCTTTGTGACGACCTTTGGAGACTATACAGTGCCTCTTGAATAAAATTAGTAATTGCCAGACTTAGCCATTTCTTGTAATTACAGATCAGATAGCAAGATCCTCAGGGCAGGGATCAAGCACTGTGGCCTTTTCTGGGAAAATGCACAGGAAACACTTAGCTAGAGAGATAAAAAATGAATACAAAGAGTCATAAATAATAAATACTGGTAAATGCCCATGTTTGGGGGTAGCTATTTATCTTCTGTAAAACCAGCTACAGTAGGATGAGTCAGTTTGCACAACAGAAGGTCAGAATTACATCACAAAAGGGACCCATTTCACCCAGTTTTCCTGCTCTACTCATCACTTACACATGAATACAACACTTCAAGAAGAGTAAATTCGTTCGTTTTCTTGGTAGAGATATTCAACACGTTTATAGACATTCTGCATCACTTGGGCCAATGACCACACTTTGTTCCCTGATTCCAATATTACAGAAATGACATCTTGCATGCCACAGGTGCAATGAATCCATGTGTCAAAAGCATCTCAAAATTGCTGCTATGTGGTGAGGAACTCACTGCACAACTCTCTGTACATTCCCTAAGCACCAAGGGTTCTGCAGCTGAAGTTACAGCCTGTGCTGTAACTTCTGATGTTGCAGTAATGATACACAAAAGTACAGCTGTTATCAACTCTCTGAGCATTGTCAAAAAATGTTATTTTCACCCTTTTGTCTTTTTTTGCAGTGTCACTATCTGGAAGAGAATGCAAAGACTTGAAAGGGATTAAGGGCTCTCTTCCTCTGTAGTTTACCTAACAATGGAAGACTATTACAAATCTAGGATATGACAAGAAAACCTTAAACCCACTTAAAGCAAATAAAGAGTCCCTGCACTCTTCAAAGATGTATTTAAACAGTATTTTTTTAAAGTTAAAGAAAATTTCACATGAACTGACACATATATTTCCATTTCACACCCAGGCAATTTGAAACAGACTTGGTGTTAAACCCAGAAACTGGAGCTCATATTGGCATTCTGACATGCAGCATTTCTTTGAAGAATTTGAAGGACACTGCCATAATAAAAGTAAGATCCTTGTAATTTTGAACACTTTTTCCAAATTTCTCTCATCTGGGATTTAGTTCACGTGGCCTGTCTACAGTTTCCAAATGATTGTAAGCATTAATGGTGAGAAAAATAGTTATGAGCAAGCTCTTTGCTATAAATCAAAATTATTTCACTGAATAAATTGCTTTATTGGCACAATGCTAATTTACATTAGGCAAAGTTCTCAGAGTACTGTTGGGAGTTTCTATCTGGCATGATCTAAACTCTTCAAGATTTAAGTTAGGTTGGTCAGCCTGGTTCTAGACATCCTGAAATTAGCACTGCTGATTTAATGGGGCTTTGATGATCACCTCTCTATCTGTGAAATCAAATTCACATGATGAGTCTTCATTTATGTGTTCTGCTTTGTGCAAAACAACTCAGGAAGGTTGTGGGACAGATGGAGAATGGTCTGAGGTGAGCAGCACGAGTTTAGAGGACTTGAGGACATGATCTGAGAGGAGAGATTGAAGAAATCATTACTGCTTAGTTTAGATGGACAGACAGGAGACAAACACACATGGAATATAAGAGGAAATATAAAGGACATAACCCTCAATCATATCTGCTCTGGTCAGGAGTTCAAACATTGGACATTAGAAAGCTGATGAAGGGTAGAGATAGTGGGGCACTGGAATAATTTTTTTAAACCATAATTTCTTGAGATTTTTAAGAGCAGGCTAGAAAAAAGTGGGTCAGGAATGGTATGAGCATATGGAATCTTGTCCTCCTTTATGTGATTTTTAAAAAACTTTTACTTTATTTATGTGCTGAAAACTCCTCTTATTTTTTCTACTTTCTCCGGCATTTTTAAAATCTGTCTCCCTTTCCAGAGCTCGCAAGTACAAGCTTCCATCTTTTCAGGGACATGTGGACACCCTCTAGAAACTAGCAAACAGCCAAAGAGTAAATGCAGCATTTTCAGCCATCTGCTCCACCTTTCCTGAAGTGTCAGCATGCAAACCTTTTCCATGTTTTCTTGTCTTCTCTATTGGCTGTCTAGAGGCTCAGTGAATTTGGCTTCCCCACTGACCTACAGGCGCTCTGTGCTGGAGCAGTACACGCTCTGTAGCCCAACCAGATGTTTTCCATTATTATGGAAATCACCAAGAAATGGTTTCTTCCTCTCAGTCTAATTTGCCTTAACACAACAGCTGTGTTTGTGCAGTGGATATTTTCTCTCCATATCAAATGGAATAAAAAGCAGTGTAGGACGCTCACAGTGTGTCATCTCTCCCTTTCTTTGCTGTGAAGGGGGAAGGAAAGGGACTGGGAGAAAACTTATGGAAGAAAACTAATCTGTTATATCAAATTCTCCTCCTGATGTTGTGACAGCTACCTTAGAGATACAGGCACAAGAAATAGAACAAGCACCATAACTCATGTTTAAAGTAAATCTACTGCTTTCAAAATATTCTAAACTATCTCAACAAATCACATTCTTTTAAAGCTCTTTATAATTTGAAATGAAGACATACACAGAGATTTTTTTTAAATAAAAAAAAGCAAACAAATAGACTATCAATAAATTTTGGGCTGAAAAATAGAGGATTTTAATAGAAGAACATAAATTTAGAACTTATGATACAATGGTATAAATTAATTACTACATAAAACAAATAATAAATGTTTCAACACATTTAAACAAAAACATGACAAGTAGAAGATAAGATAATGTCTTCATTTGAGAATGATGTGTCAGAATAATCAATAAAAGTTCATTGCATTACATATATTTTTTCACAAGTAGAAATTTTCTTGTATATATCTGTGCATGTGTATATACATATTATTAGTGGAAAAAACATGCAAACTGTTAAGTCAAGCATAAAAAACATCAAAATATAGCATTGAGGAATTAGAAGTTTGGTCTTGTCTCTTATTGATCCCTTGTCCATCTGGCAATATCAGCTGGAGAGCCATTCTTGACATTAAGAATTGTCATTCATGGTACATTCCTTTGAAGGGCTGCCAGTAGGTCCTGCCATATCACCCCATCTTATGGAAATACAGTCCCCAATCTCCTTTCAGCACAAGGAAAAGGCTCATTTCAAAGCAGACAGCAGAAGGACATTTATGGCCCTCTAAATGAGTTCTCACCTGGAGTACTGTGCAGCAACCCACCAATCTTACACACCATTATACTCTACAGGGGTAATGTCATTCTTCAAATGCTTGTTATTTAATTTTGTTCAGCATGGAAATTCTGAGAGCATTGATTTAATTTCATTTTTATGCATAATAATATATCTTTACTGAATCTGAGGGTTGTGCAAGATTTAGTGTTTATAGGGTGGCAATTCAAGAAAGAGAGAAAGATGCATTGCTTGGAAACCTGAATTCAAATGCAAACCTAGAAAAAATTCTGTGAAGCTCTGCCAAAAGGATTTTGGAAAGCAGACAGAAATCTACCCTAGTCTAGGAAAGCTGGCAAAAGAAACAGGCCAAATAGTTAAAAAGTCTCCTGTCTGTGTTATGCAAAAGAACACATTCCATCTTCTGGGTCAGTCTCCTTTCTGACTGAAAATTAGGCTCCTTAATTGCAAACTTTTGCTTTGGTCTCTTGTGACCATGAATTTCATAAGCTAGTCAGACATTTCCTTTTATCAGGTCTAATTTTCTTCTTATCCTCTACTCTCTCAGATTCACCATGCCATGTAAAATAACAGCTGCAGATACTATTGACCTGAATCTAATATTTATACACAGCTCCGGGCAGTGAACTGTTTAGCACATCATTTCTCCCAGTCCATAAAAGGCAGGTTTGTACATTACAGCTGATCTCACACAGTCCCAAATTCACTGTGGCTTGTACCCTTGAGTGTCTGTTCTACATGGATGCTAAGGTGGAAGCCTTTTTAAAGTGTGTTTTGCTCATTTTTCAAGCAGCATTATCCCTTGCAAAGCAACTTTTGCACAGTGTTATGATTAATTTTAGATCAAAATCAGGCCATGGCAAAAGCTTGTCATCCATACTTAAAAAAATATGACTTATTTATAAGCCACAGAATAAATAAATGCACTGCAAAAAAGTCCAATCAGCACAAGAATAGCAGAAATGAGGATCACAGGGGAGTAATGAGACAAAAAAGGGCTCTCATATTTCAGAACCTCAGCCAGCCTGTGCCTTTGCAAATGTAGAACAGTCCTCAGTAAGGGGAAAACTTCACATAACTTTGGAGTCTAGACAAGCTACACTACCAGAAAAACACTGTGCTAAAATAGCATCACCTCCTGCTGAACTGCATCAAAAGCCTCCATGAGGCATAAACATAACCATAAATATGACTATTAAATTAAAAAGTGAAATGGAGGAAGAGGGAGGAGGGAACCCCAACAAGCACAATGAGGCTAAACAAGCTCCAGCCCAGATGAGCGCCAGGGCACCCTGATGAAAAAGCACACACAAGATGAAAAAGCACATAATGAAGTCATTGCTTGCAGTTTATCAGCCAAGCCACAGATCTCATAAAGGTGGAAAACTAAAAGTATCCCGCACCAAAGTAACCTATTGCATTACAGAGGAGGTGAGTAGTAAAGCTGCTGAACAAATGTATTCCATTTCAAAGCCAGCAAGAGGCATCATTAGGCATCCATGGAAGGAAAGGTGGGAATACAGAGCATCAAAAATAGAAGGATCAACAGAAAATGGAGTACAACTATAGGTACCATGAGATTTCTGT
The DNA here is from genome assembly GCA_019023105.1 of Diglossa brunneiventris. Classification (NCBI taxonomy): domain Eukaryota; kingdom Metazoa; phylum Chordata; class Aves; order Passeriformes; family Thraupidae; genus Diglossa; species Diglossa brunneiventris. Next base: position 149,366,871 of record CM032354.1, on the reverse strand, counting down.
AGACTCCTCTGGAAAAACAATATGCAATAATTCTCAATAAATACATGTTAATTATTGGATTTGCCAGCACAGCCATTCTATATTCTTTTTTGTTTTCTCTACTTGTAAGGTGTGATAATTCATTACTACTACCAAACAGCTGAACTTTATTCCTATTGTTTAAAGAACCTTGATGAAAGTAAAAACCTTTTTATTTAAACCACATTTTTAACAACACTCAAGGTTAACAATACTCAAAACAATATTCAGTGTTATTCAAATAGCTCCTCCTGCTAACCCGTGCTACACAAGGAGGCAGCCCTGCCCTGAAAAGTTTCATATCTAAGACACAAGGTAAGAAGCACCTACCAAGAGAGAGAACACAAGTATTGTCTCATTATCAAGTCTCCAGACAATAGAGTTGCAGCCCTTGACAGCTGTGTTGAAGGCATCATAGCAAAAGTAACTTCAGTACTCAAAATACATAAACATATATAAACACTTGAGAACTGTTTACAGAAATGTTGAGTAGATTGTATTGAAAGGGATATTTAAAGGTCATCTAAGTCCAAGGCCCCTGCAATGAGAACAGATCTCTTCAACTCAATCAGATTGCTCAAAACCCTGCCCCATCTGACCTTGAATGCTTCCAGAGACAGGGCACCCATCTCCTTTCCGAGCAATCTCTTCCATTTTTTCACCACCTTCATTGTAAAAAAATTCTCTCTTACATCTAACCTAAATCAATGCTCTTGTAGTTTACTATTACCTCTTGCCCAGCCTTTGAACTGGCTTCCTTTGTGTGGACATTGAGGAAAAACAACTTCACCTAGATCATGAGGAGCATACAACAACTCTGTGACACAACTGAAAATTCATCTGATGCAACTTCAGGCATCTATCATGCAAACAGAGACACTTGGGACAGAAATCAGATAGAAAAATTGAGATATTTCCCAATTACAGCTAAATTGATCTCCAAGGCTTCCGTGACTGCACTGGTTAAACCTCTGCTGAGGATGGTGGGAGCTGAGGTGCTTGGCTCACATGCAGACACCTGAATTGAAGACACCTCGTTTGGATGTCTGAGCCTCAAGCTGAATCCCACCCCCTGCAGCAGGATTTCATTGACTGAATATGGGCATCTAGTGTCCCCTTAGAAAGGCCCAACTTCCATACATTGCACCAGAAAAGCACAAGGGATTGTCCACTGTTCTGAGCATGTCTGTCATCCCTACAAAAAATTTTTGGATACCCATAAGAATATCTAATGACACAAGAAGCTGATGTTTCAGCAACCAAAACTGCTTATGTGCAGGGTTAAATGCCTTCTAGAATACAATGTATCCAACTCATTATAAATGTCTACCTTAAGATGAGTTAAAAAAGGAAAAAAACAGGAAATTCCAAATATATATATAAAATTCACATAAGCATTTACATGTCTCAAGTTTTCCAGTGAAATGCCAGCTACTGTTTTATGCACATTTTAAGCTGTATTGAAAATATTAATTCAGGTTTATTGAAAAAGTTATGATGTTGATATGAATTTTTTATCTTTTCATTTTCAAAACAGACATTTGTCAACCTGTTTCTTTGGCAAATGATGCCTATATGATCAGCCTGTGCATTATGTGCCTGTCATTCCTTTTTCATCCCTGCAAATATCTTTAAAACTTAATTTTCAATTTCAAACATCTAGAGGGACAATATCTCACAGCTATAAAGGACAAAGTTTCATTAAAAGGGAAGCGATGTAAAATAGTGAACCTGCTGTGGAAATGTCGAGAGGTTTTGATTAACAACAAAATTAAAACACTTCAGACAATCCATACCAGCAAAAGGTACAGGAAAAGCATCAGCTGGAATAGGCACTTTATTAGAGACAGGAATTTTATTGGAGACAGACTTGAAACACAGAGCCAGAAGGCTACAGACATCAGAAATCTATTTTTACAAAACTTCAGAAATATAGAAATTGTTTGGCAAAGAAGTTAATCTGTAAAATACTAATTTAAGTAGTGTTTGTAATATGGTTAGATGAAGAAAAACCCATACAGAGAGAAAAGAAGGGGCAAGAATCTCAGATACATAGCAAGAATCAGAAAGGAGGATTAATAATACCTTTCAATGAACTTCTGGTAAAGAATGGAGGGGAGACACTTGAGGCTTAATCATGTAGCAAATTGCAGTTCAGAATGAGGAGATTGTGACTCTCATTGAAGTGTAAGACACTGAAGTACATTCAGGAAACAAAAATGTTTCTAAATGTGAGTTATCATTTGCAATTTTGTTGTTTTATGGGTTTTTAAATTTTCAGAATATCAATAATCAATTCTGAGTGCTGTTGACAGAGACCAGAATGATAAAGTTGAACATCCAGATTGACTTTCACCCCCTCTATTTTTAAATCTGAGCTACTATTTTTAAGTTTGAGCTATTCAACTGGTCAAGAAAAAACAATTTACCAAGAAAAAACAACCATCAAAAATTACAGCAACCAAGCAAAAAAAAAATCAAACCCAAACAACCAAACCCTAATAATTTATTCTATGACAACTGGAACATAGTGCCTTCAGGGGGCAGCTTAGACATCTATCTAAACAATTTACTGTGCATGCCACCTCCAAACTAGCTCAGGAAACCAGTTTGGGAATTTATAGTGAAAACCAAAATATGGTCCAAACAAAAGAAATGTGTATGATAAGGAGAAAAGGCCAGGTGTGCATATGGCTCTTTGGTGCACAACTTTGTAAGCAGGTGCCTAAATTCTTAGTAAGTTCTTTTTATCATAGTTGCATTTTTATATTGGATGTAGCTCAAGGTTTTTACACTCTCATGCACTAATCTGTACTACTTTAAGATTCAATAAGAATAGGGGACATGAATACTATAGATTTGGGGTGGGAAGGGATTCTTCTCGGTTCATGAAATGCCACAATGAAAGAAAATGTTAAATAAAATTTAATACCTTCACATATCTGTTCACATATTCATCCTTATGAAGAAATGAGAGGTAAATTAGTTTCCCTCCTTTTCCAGGAAAATTATTTCCTGTTTATGAATAACATTATGGCAGCACAGAAGCCAATAGAAATTCTGCCACCAGTTTCAACATCATTAAAGTATCATGGAAAACTATAACATGTCTAAACTCTCTTACAAAATCTTCTGCTATATACAATTTATAGATACACACACATTCAGATCTATATATAACAGAAAGTTAACCTTGGAACACCATCTCCCTGATTCTATGAAGTGCTTCAGTGCTTTGTATTTCTGGTTTTGGACAGAATCCTGTGCTTTCTTTTTTCTTTTCTTCTTTAGGGTAACAAAGAAATAGTGCAAGGAAGTTGTAGCATAACCAGAAATGGAGAAGGAGTTTTTTCCTGTGATAGGAAAAAACCCCAGTGCTCAATAAGTTCTACCAATTACTTGACAAATATACAGCAAACTTCGCAAGTGAATGTCTCTATCTCCTTAAGCCTACTCAGAGAATATTTGGATTTATTAAGCAATCAGATGCTTTCTGATAGAGCTCAACAGGAAACAGCAGCTGGCTAATTTAAAGTCACTTATAAAGCTGTGAGATTTAGTACAAATTAAACAACTTGGAGAATTCTGTTGCACAAAGTCCTGAAGCAGTGAATCCTTCTCTCTTTTACTTAATTTCTAATCCAATTTAAAATCTGCTAGTTTCACAAATAGAAACCAGGTGTTTGGGCAAACCAACAGTATCAACTGAAGTCTCAGTTTCCCTTAATGCTAAAGAAGTCCAAGTCCCCTACAAAAGTCCACACCTCCCAGAAACCCCTCTATATCACTTACAAGGTACCAGGGGTACGAGGAAGCCTGTGTAGGTATTCCCAGGCGCAGCAACCTGCATTTTCTGTTGTTGTACTCCATAAGGCTCCCTCCCATCTGCCCTTTTCTCCAGCCTATCAAGGCCCCGCTGACCATCAGCACAACTTCCTTGAGGATCATCTGCTCCTGCTTTGTACCTTCTGCAGATCCACTCCAGGTGTGTCCTATCCCAGCATGTAAGCCACTAATGGAGATGTTAAATGGTATTGTTCCCTGTAGCAGCACGGTTTCCCTACCATACATCTTCCATGACTCCTCCCAGTCACCTCCTTGTCCTTCATATGTTTGGAAATGGCTTCCAGAATCAGTCACTGCATCACTTTTCCAGGAACTGAAGTGAGGAGGACCAGCCTGCAGTTCCTTGGATACTATTTTTCCCTTGTAAAGATAGGACTGACATTTTCTTTTTTCCATAGCTTTTTTTTCCTCACCTGACACAGCCTTTCAAATATGGTCAACAGTGGTATCTCACTGACATCACTGACCTGCCCCAGCACCAATAGCTGTGTCCTGTTACCTAATAAATAGTGTGAGTTGTTGTGTGGCCAGTTTCCTGACATGACCTGATCTTCTTCCACCAGGCCCTGGTTTTCCTTATTCCAGATGTTCCTGTTGCTCTCAGTGACTGGGGATTCCTGAATCTGTCTTATCACTACAGGATTGGTTAGAAAAGCCACTGAATTCCTTGTTCTTTGACATTGGGTATCCTGCTCCCTTAGCAGGAGATCCACCTTTTCTCTAAACTTGTTATTACATCTCTCACCAGCTCCACCTGGGCTTTGGCTTTCCCATCTGCTGTCAATGCCCTTACATTCCTCCAGGATAACCTGTCTCCCCTCCCACCTCTTTTATGGTTCCTTTTTATATTATGCATTTTTATGACCTCCTTCTTCATCCACACAGGATTCCTGCTGCCTTTGCTTGCCTTCCTTTAAATCATTATTTTTCTTCTTGACCTTGGAGGGTGCTACTTAAAAATCAATCAACTCTCCTGGGAACCTTCTTTCATCCATGACTCTCTCCCACAGGATTCTTCCAAGAAGATCACTATAGACTTACTGTGTAGTCAAAAAACAGAAGGCTTCAGAATTGTTGCTTCCCAAGGGATAAAGACTGAAAAATAGTGCACTTAGACTTTATGAATCCCAACCATGGCAGGGTTCAAGGCCAGGCTAGATAAGGCCTTAAGCAACCTGGTCCAGTGGGAGGTGTCTATAATGGAGGTGTTAGGACAAGATGATCTTTAAGATCCTTTCCAACCCTTAAAATTCTATTAGTCTATGATTGGAGCTTGCCTTGCTTAGCTGTCCTGGTGGTGGTATGTTTTCTTCATTTAATACAAATATTGTTTCTTATACTAATTAATTTTGAGACTGGGGAAAACTAGGTCACTGAGCATCAGAAATATTATTTTAGCTCTCATGTTTCTGTGTGGAGGCTCTAATGAGTGTGTTAATATTTCTTCACATTAGAACCTAGTTCTTGTTGCCAGTCAAGTTCTGGCAGAAGAGTTGCATTATTATGATTTTTTAATTATGCATTTTAAGTATGGTGATTGCCTTTCTGAGAAGAAAACAACAGCAAGAATAATAAAAAATTAGGTATCCAAATACCCTAAGGTGATAATGCTTAGCAAGAGACACATATAATTGTTTATGAACTGTGAAAATGTTCCCTGTTCCTAGATCATGAGGCTGCAGCAGATATCCTCTTAATGGGGTAAGTAGCTCAAATGTTAAAATGATAACCAAATGTGTTATCCATAGAGATGTCCCAAGGCCAAGGACCTGAAAAATACTGCAGTGACTGCACGAGCAGTGGCAGTTTAATAACAATGCTTGTGCCATTCCTCAGCTCAAAGGAGATATTTGTTTAAAGAACAAAGTGTGTTGAATCTGCAGGGAAATTAAGCAGGATCAATGTCTTTACAGTAATTCATCTCTTTAGTTACAAAAAGAGTGTTCCACATGTTAAAGTAGACAGAAATTAAAAAAAAAAAAAAAAAAAAAGAAAAAAAGGAAGCATTCCTGTTTTTCTAGTTATTAAAGAAGGAATAAAGGTGCTGTCTAATCACATGATTTATGGAAAGAGGATTTTTTTAAACAGTGAGAGTAAAATAACATCATTAACTCTGTCCCTGATTGAGAGAAGTTCTTGAGTGTGTCCTTGACTGTAAAGTACATACTTGTGGTTCATTGGCTTTGTAGGGACTGAGCCAAATAGTTAATTGGAGTCAATTTAATTCCATGGTTAGGGTAATTTGTTGATTCTTGACCTATAAGAATGCTGTGACATGAGTGTCAGATGTTGCTGAGGAAAGATAATGTTGAGGAAAGAACCACATTTTTTCAGATAGCCAAGGAATTTTTTCAGATGAACAATCCTAGGTAAACAATGGCAAAAGATTTTTATGCTTGTGGAAGGCAAGAAGGTATTTTGATTGCACAATGGTTAAAGAATATGTAAGGAAGCCATAAGGAAGCTGCTGTTGTATTTCCATGGTCCACAAATTCATCTCTCCCTTGTTACGCTTATGAAAAGTGAAGTAAGAGGTCTTTGGGCTTCAGCAGCCATATGACTAAACTTGCATAAAAATGCAACTTTATGTCATTTACTCTTCTTTCCTTACTTACTTCTTCAGCTGTTTAAAACCATAAAAATCTCCTAAACCAAGCCAAACCCAAAACAAACAGGCACACGCCAGCACTGCAGCCAACCAGCCACATGCAAGAGTTTAGGAGCTATGCATTTGTACAAGGCAAAACCCATGAAAACTTTGCTGTCATTTTGGGACTTTGGGTACTTCTAATGAATAAATGTCAGAAATCTGACTATACAGAAAAACAATTTTATTTCTCCCTTCTCACTATCACCACTTAAGGTTCTTAAGTTGCAATGATGTCAACAGATGAAACAGGTATAAGAAAGACAATGGTCCTAAAGTCTCACCTAAAACTAAAACCAAGTTAATATTGGGCAGGGTGTGCAACTACTCAGCCCAGCTAATACTAGCTAAGCTACCATTATAAAGAAGCAATGAAATATGAAAACTACACTAAGAATGCATTTGAAGGTAAGTGAAGAAATATGAATAATGAGGGTCATTACTGAAAACAAAGATGAGTCCTTAAAGCAGAGATTATTTGTAAGAGGATTTCTAAAAACTCTAGATGGGGGGTTCAGTGAGAAGTGTATGAATAAAGTATATGTGCTCAGGAGCAAGAGCAACTCACAGGTTGAGGAAGCCTTCACATCCAATGGCTGCAGAAGAAGCCAATGGCTGCTGTTTTGTCTGTCATATTGGCACACAAATGTCAAAACCTCACTCATTCATTACTGAGCCCAAGCTCCAGAGCAGAGCTTTAAAGATCTTTCATGCAACTGCACACAGGGCAAGGCAGAGATAACAAAAATCACAAAAAATACTGTTGGCAGTGAGCAGACCATAGAGCCCAAACCACCAGAATCAGTAGCAAAATTATTTTCAAATTATTTTCAAATATATTTTTCAAATGCAGAATTCTTATCTACAACAGTTTTCAAAGTTGGATAGAGAAAGAAATCAGCCAAGTGCTTCACTGAACTATACTCTTCTTTCCTCATTATTGTTTTCTTTAATGATCTTCACATACCTGGTGTGACTTTTCTCCCTTTCTATGATTCAAATAAGTTATTTAAAAGGAAAAGCCTTTCTCAAACATAGAAGAAAACATCTGATTACAGCAAAAAGGACACACAGAAATAAAAGGTTCTTACTCATATGCACTCTCCAAATCTGAGGCGAGCACAGTACTGCTAGTCCCATGAAATTATGTAAACACAAATCCTAATTAACTCACACTGAAGGTTTGGTTTGTGTCTTTGACTATGGCAACATCTTGTTTATAGATGGCTTCTGCAGTCTAGATATTTTATCCATAGTGCTGCCATTAGTAAGCTGTAGGTTGTGACCCTTACTCTACCTACCCCCAAAAACTGTGATCATGTCCTGATATTCTCAATCAGACAATCACATCTCTAAGCCCAGTTCCACTGGAATATAATCGGAATTAATTGACTGTCGCAGACATCGTTTATGAAAAATCCTTTCCTCAGGATTCTTCCTCCTGAGAAGCTGAGCGGCCTCAGGAACAAAATGTAAACATTGATTATCTGCTGCTGTGGAATGCAACAGGTGGATCTTTGATTGGTCCATGTTGGTTGTTTCTAATTAATGGCCAGTCACAGCCATCTAGCTCAGACAGAGCGTCTGAGACAGTTGCCCTTGTTATCATTCCTTCCTATTCTATTCTTAGCTAGCCTTCTGATGAAATCCTTTCTTCTATTCTTCTAGTATAGTTTTAATGTAATATAGATCATAAAATAATAAATCAAGCCTTCTGAAACATGGAGTCAAATCCTCGTCCCTTCCCTCAACTTGAGACCCCTGTGAACACCGTCACAATTGACTTGGACTGGCTGTTTCTTTATGCTTCTGACACACCATTTATGCACAGAAAGTTCTTCTGTGGAAAACATTATCCTCTGGGAGATGAGAACAGATGGTGTAACTCTCTTTACTAAAGCAGTTTCATACTGACCATGCCCTACAGTCACCAGACTGTTATTGATAGCAATTATGAATGGTTGCATTCAGAATCTATTATCATGGTCAGGAATATGAAGTCTCAAAATATGTCCTAAAATTATAATTTAATAACACAGGAGAGGGAAAACTATGAGGCAACCAAAAGCAAAAAAATCTACTGACTTCTCTAGAAGATGGAAGAGATTTAAGGGTTAGTGAACCATCTTCTGAAGCTCTAGATCTTCCTCCTTCCCATTTTGTTCAAGAAAAATTATTTCTTCCTCATTCCTGCCTACTGCATCCACTTACACTGGTTCCTGGAGCCAAGGTCTGGGCACCTCACGTGGGTACAGTTATAACTCTTCAGTGTGTATGGAACGGAATCAATATTTTCTGTCCTGGAAAGCTTAAAAAAGTCAAAAATAGCAATTTTGATTGCATTAGCATGATACCATCATTGAGGCTGTGACAGGCCTCAGCAAAAAAGGTTTAAGCTTTATTTACCCCATTATTGCAGACACTATGAGTCTGGAGAGTGTCGGGTTGCTATTCATACTGTATTAGTTGTATTTCCTTATTGAAAGTTTGCACAAATAATTTAACTGTAAAGTAACTCTTAAATTTTATGGAAAAGTCTCTCAAGAAGGTATGAATTTCAAGAGAGATATTTTCTTCAGAAAGCAAGAGATAAATTCATTCCTTGTGTACTCCTTTGGTTACAAATATAAAGACCTCATGATGCTTAGCTTTCTTCAATTTCCCTTGCTAGCATTTGTTTTCAAATCAGATCCAAAGTATAAAACTTGAAGTCTTGCATAACTTTGAACAAAGCCTCTCTTCAGAAACCTGTGCTTCTATCTGGGGTTCTTTTTATTTTAAAAACCTGCCATAGTAGGCAGTTAAATCTCAGTATCCATAGGAGGTTATTTCAACAGCATAGTAGAGACTGTGACATGTAAGAACTCTAACTGCCATTTTTAAGACAAAGATGGATGGAAAAAGGAAAGAAATGTCACAATAGGAGTCCATTTTATTGACAGGAGCAGCAACAATAGAAATAGCTGAAAGAGAATGCATCAGTTGCCACCATGGGTTTTTAAAACTATAATCTTTGTCACTTTGTGTGTAACAAGCGTTTCAGATGGCTCTGCTATTCATCAAGAGCTGGGCTGCAACCAACCACCAGACACTGAGTACTCCACAAAGTTGGGTGGAAAATGCTGAATAGAAAACTGATGGGAACAAAAGATGACTGAAAGGGTACCATGCAAGCAAAGTTCCCTGCTCAGTCCTAGCAGTAGTTCTGCTCCACTGTTTTTCTTTAGTATCTTAATGGTTTACTGTTGTCATATAACCCAGCAGGCAGCTCAGCCCCACTGAGCTGGTCACAAACCCAAAACACGGCACCATATGAGCTACAGTGAAAAAAATCAACATTGTGCCAGCCAAAACAAGTACAGTTACTTACATCGTCTGCCTTTTTTTATTATCCAGTCATCAATAGCTCACAGCTATTCACCAATAAAATCATGTCTGTTAGATTTTCCCAGGCAGCCCTCATTGCATGTTGTCTTCATCCTCTCGCAAAGCAAAATATTCCCATTCAAACTATTCTGTGTAAAGCCCATTGAACAAAGGTCTTAACATTTTTGGTTGTTTTCACAACAAAGAGAAATGGAAGACTTCAAGCAAGTGTGAACAAAGATAAGGTTAGAACATTTCCATGGATACCCCCTGTCATGCTCTGTCCAAGGCCTTATTTTCATTCCCAAAGTGATAAAAAACCTGTTTTTTTCTGTCAGGAGCAATATAGGTGTCTCAGGTAGACAAATAATGAAATTCATCTTACACAAGAATTTTGAGAATTCTTAAAACATAACAAAGCAAAACTTGTATTACACTCAGAGAACAGCCTTCCTTTCTTCTTCTTACCAGATAATCATGTGATTCTAAAACCAATAATTATAAGGGGTAAAAAAAAAAATTTGTTTCTGCAACCATTTTTTTTTCTGCAGTCAATCTGACCTACATCTTCCACATTTTCTCAGTACACAAATTCCTAAAAAAATTCAATGAACTCAAGTGCAAATCTGCATTCTCTTAGCATTCATGGGTCTGGTAGATGTACTTATTATATTCCCAGGGAACTTGCAGAACACTGATTAAAAGCCAGTCAGTTTCTATTAGTATCAGAAGTAATATTAACTTTCCAACTACTCTTTTTCCTTATCTGTGGCTTTTTTTTTTCACCACTAACTAATTTAGTACTCACACACTATTTTTCAGAAGTGAAAACAAGTCCAGAAAGACTTTACTCAGCCTTTATAAGTATAAGAATGTTGATTTTTTTTATGTTGAATGCCATTGTTGAATGTTACAAGAGTGTGTTAATTCCTCACACCCTGTACTAGCCATTTCTTAAATACACAAACACATACAGAAAACATCTCTCCTACACTTCATGGGTACCCTGCTAAATCCAAAGTACCATTCCCTTCACTTTCAAGAATTGTCTGCACTTAACATCATCAATTTTTCCCTGCTGCAAAGATGAGTTTTTCAGGGTTAAAGGTGACCAATGTAACAACTGAGTTTTAGTCCTCAAACAGCTCCATTGCTACTGAAAGCGTGTTCAAATTTCCCCTCTATGCATTCCAGATCCTGATTCACTTTAGCAATCACTACTTAATAATTTGTGTTGGTTTTATATTTTTAGACAAATGCCTTTTTTACTGTGAACATGAATTACTTGGGCATATTAAATAAATCTCATCAAATTTCATTTCTGCTGTCACTTCTCTTGTATCTGCCCAGTGGTACAAAACACCAGAGAGAGCTTGAGCTGGAAAGATGCTTCTTAGTCTGTAGTTGATACTGACATAAGTAGTTCTTTTATATCCCTTCATGAGCAGTTCCTTTATATTCCTTCATGCAAACCTAATCTAGCAACACACTGTGCACAGTCAAAAATTCTGCTGGATGTGTCATGGCACAGCTACCTCCTAACTAAGCCAATAACTTGTCTCAGATCCAAGAAATGATTTGATGCTACTGCAAGGTCTGCTCTGAGAAACAGTCACCAGTGACAAATGCAAGATCACAGAGCTAACTAGGCCTACCTAGCACGGGGCTAAATTTCAAATGAAATAACATCTGTTTCTTTCCATGGCCATGAAACATGTACCAAAACAGTACCAGCCTCTAGGAATGTCCCCCAGATTTGTCCCATGGTTGAGTTGTAGATGTATAATGTCCACAGGTAATTTGTAAGGCAGTGAGGCAGGAAAGCAGATTTCTGCAGCTGCTTGATTCCAGAACTCTTTTTCTATGGCTTGCTATCAAATTACTCTGGTTTTATAGCTTTGGAAGTATATCCCTTTGGTCCTTATCTCTGTGGGAAGTGATAGCTGCTCCAGCACCACAGCTAACACATCTCTGCTGATTGGAGTGGCTGTATGTGTAATGAGCATCTCCAACTCATCTTCCGAGCCTGAGTCTGCCAATGTGCATCAGGGATTTGCTGCAAATAAGGGAAATGGAAAGTGTAAATGATGAATCCACCACCATACACATCATCAAGCTTTTTCTGCCAGGAATAGAGGAAACTAGACACACAGCTGCTCCAGCTTCGATTTTTGTGGCATTTGTGGTGTCCCTACTTCTTTATTTCAGAAGGAACTCCCCAGTGACCAACAAGCTGCTGAGACTTCACTGGAGACAGGATTTGGAGTTTAATGAGGAGAGATTCAGTAAAGCATGAGCAACTAATGATGTAGATTGGAAGCCCCGTGTTGTTCAGTGCACTGCCAGGTGTCAACTGTGATTTCAGTTGTAAATTTATATTATCTCAGAGTAAATGATCTGGTATATGAAAAAACTAAAACATCTGACTTCATTAGAAAAGGTTCATCTCATGGGAGTGCATTTTTTACCCAGTGCAGGATTATTTTTTTAACTTGGCGTGCTGGAAGAGAAACAAATCCTGCCAGCTTGGAGTGAAAAACAAACAAAGAGAACAGATGTACAGTAGCATTAGATGAGATCAACAGAGAGAGCAGGGCAAAATACTGGGAAAAATACACTGATTGGGAAGTTACCACATCTGGACCTTTAAACATTATAAAATTAAAGCCATTCTCATCCTCCTTGCCTCTTCAAAATCAAGCAACCAACCAATCAAAAAAAAAAAAAGAGGAAAAAACCATAATTTAAAAAAGCTTTGCATTTTGCAGTAGCTTTCTAGAGTCTCTGAGTATAACAAAGTGAGGATCAAAGTCTATCTGGTTTGGCTCTTCTGTAATTCAGAACTTACTAGCTGGGACTCTACATCTCTGCTCCATCGATCATTCATGGATATATTTCCTTCTGCATTCCTGATCCCTCTGGGCCTCAGCAACCTGCTCTGCAGACATTTCACTGAACTGGATGAAAGCATAAGATTAATTTCATTTTTTTTTCAATAACTGGCTTTTTTTGATTTTCTCACTGAAAGGAAAAGGAGTAGTAACAAATCTTTAAACTATTCTTTGATTGCATGTATATATTTTCATGTGCACTCATAAAACCCATTATCAGTTTAGTCAACACCCCTTTCATTTCCATTTACACCTAGTAACTGCTCAACAAAGCATCTTTTTTGTCATTTTTAGTGTGTAAAGTCACTCTGGCAGAAACACTGGCTCTACAGGTGGTCTTTGTCCCACCTCTCCCCTGCACTGCAGGTGCAGTCAATTACTGAGCACAGAGCTGGCCCCAGTGCTTGCCCAGAAGAATTCAGAATTTCTTCCTTTATGTAGAAGATAATTTAATTTTCCTCAGTTATTCCATAAAGAAGAATAATCAATACATTTCCAACCTTTCAAATGTACTTGGAGATTTATGGATGAGAGCAGAGGTCATTCTCACCCTTAAAAAATTAATTGCAAATGACTTGGAAAATGGCTACAGCAACAACAGCTAGGAACTTCCCAGTTTTCTCTTTTTCTTTAATTTCTTTGTCTGTTGTGACAGATAGCAGAGGTGTGTTATGGAGTGTGTGTGTTACTGTGATAAACTAATTCAGTCATGTGTAAGGTTTTAGTCCGAGGCACATCAACTGAGACGGCGATGTATAATTGCTTTGCAAATCCCATTACAAGGGGGAAAGATAAAGCAGGTTCTCTGACTAATAGACTTGCAAAAATCATGAAGTCTGATTGAGGTTCATTACAAAGTAATGCTGCTCAGAGAGTGGGAAAATAAAAAGGCAACTCCATTGCCCCGTGGTACACTGGGCATATGGAGAAGAGTAAGAAGGATTTGCTGTCCAGTGAGAGGTGAGAAGGATTCAGCTCCTCAGAGGGCACATTCTCAACCTCCCCTTGGACATATTGTAGATAATTCCCATAGATCATTGCAGCAGCTGCTGCACAGATTCAGGCTGGATCATCAGCACTTCGTAGGATACCGGGGAAAATACTTGAAATTGCATTCTTGGAGCTACAGTGAGCATTGCTGTTGGGTTCTTTCACTTTTCAAATGTAGGTCAGCCTCTGGCTACTCTTGCTTTGCTTCTGCTTAAGCTACATTTCCACTCTTTTTTATCTGTTTTGATTTTATATTAAAACATCTGACAGGAAAGACACTTTTCTATTTTTTGCTATGTCTTGCAGTAAAGATATTAGAAGCTTATTACTTCCTTAATGTGGCAAGAGCTGAATCATCTGATTTGAGTGTGTTATTTTCCTTGGTAATGTCTTGTTAGAGTTTGTGCTAATGTTAAACTTAATCGGGCCCTATACTCTTATGCTGTAAAGTGTGATTATCATTGAATTTTCATACAGAAAATTTTAACTACATAATTTCATATTCAGTTTTAAGCACTTACTTTCAGTGGAAGACAGAAATTTAATCATTACAGCCTAATCCAGAAAGGCACATTTACAACAGCTAGAAGTCTTGTAGGAGCAACTGAAGGAAGGGCATATTTCATAAATCAAAATTTTAATCTCAGGCATCTGCAACAAATTACCCCGGCCTTACTACATGGCCCTTCTCGTGCTGAGCTGTTAAATGGTCTGAATTGTGAGCAAAACTGCTGGTTACAAACCATTTATAAGTCTGTCCTTCAGGGTCTGGACTTCAAAGCTCAGTGTATCCCACACACTACCTTTAAGTCTTCAAATAAACTGTCATCTCCCTAAAATAGGTTTTCTACAAACTACAGAGGTAGAAATTAAGTTTTGATATGTGCTTCATAAACAACTGAAGTTAGACAGACAGCAATCCCCCTCAATACCACTGCTGGTTTGGTGTAGAAAAGCAGAAAGAGGGAAAAATCAAAATGTGCTTAGTTCATATATGTGTGATGCAGTAACTGCAAATAAAAGAAAAAATGAATTTATAGGTTTGTGTCTTTATGTCTTCTTACAGTTAAGCCAACCATTAATCTGTAAAATTTTTCCAAGTTTTCTATTTGGATTGAAAAACCCAAATTAAAAGTAGGGTCACCCTGGATATAATGAGTCTTTGCAGAGTCATAATGGAACATGAAGGAAGTTTTAAATTAATCCAAAGGTGAATATCTATTCATGGATATTTTGTGTGGTTTCAGCTCAAAAACTAAGTGAAATCCCCATGGTGTCAACCAAGTCTTTCTTTGGGGCTTTAAAATTAAGTTATGCTTGCAGGTGGAGGGTTTACGAACTTCAGCACTGACTGCGTAGGCTGCCACCAACATTTGAACAAGCTGGGGGGCAAAATCTGTTACAGCCGAATAACTTTCTTCACTCCAGTCCAGTACAGACAATTACAGCAGAATGGATACAGAAACATAGAGTCATAGAATGGTTTGTGTTGGAAAGGATCTTAAAGATCATCCAGTTCCAGCCCCTCTACAATGGACAAGGACAACACTGCCTAGAACATGTTGCTCAGAGGGACATAAAAAGCTGGTATCTTATCTGCACATTATGGCTTAAAAACTGTATTAGAGGGAAACCAACCAAATTTAACTCCACTATGTACAAATACAGACAAACACACACACACACATACATATAGATATGCATGTTATTGATTATACAAAGCAATGCAACAATGAATTGACGCTGGCACAATGCCAGTACCCCCATGAAAATACCTTCTCCTTGGTTCCTGCTGTGAGATGTGACCAGGAATAAGCAAAGCAGGCTTCTACTTAGGAATAAAGAAAACTTTATTAACTACACTACAACTACATATAAAAAGAAACACACACAGGGAAAATGAAAAGGGTTAAAAATCTCAGTCTCTGCCTGCCCAGAACTCCCACGCCCTGCGGGCACCTTCTCTCCGCACCCCCCCTTCTCCTTCTCGGCCGGCCCTGCTATCAAATTTCAAGGTGGCACAGGCACAGACACAGGCTCTCTCTCTCCTGGGAGGGGCTGCCCGATGCCTCTCAGTGCTCCTCCACCCTTCCATCCTCAGGAGCCTTCACCTCCCCTCTCTGTCCAAGGCCCGGCCTACCTCACGGCCACATGGCTTTTCCCCTGCCCCCGCCCAGCCGGCAGCTGGGACAGGGGGAGAGACCCGAACTCTTCCTGCTGGGAACCCAAAGAGAGCTTCTCCTGTGAGAGCTCTGCTTTTTAACCCCTGTGTTCTCAGAGACGTATCCAATGCCCCAGTGGCCAAACGAGGTGCCAATATTAAAATCTGAACACCTATTGGTGACTACAGCATATCCCAGAAAACCTACTTCCTCTTAAACCACGACAATTCAGTATCTCAGCTGAGTCAGATATTTAAAATTTTTGTAGTAAACTGTTTAATTAAAAATAAGGGAAACTCAGATTCTCAAATTTTGTTCACTCTCCACCCCAACCTCCAGAACCAGACAGACAGGAAGGATGAACAAATGAATGAATGAATAACATGTATGCATATGCAGTGTGTATGCCTCTATGTTTACAATTTTCTTTTGATTGCAAATGTAATTATATCAGACAGAGCTTTTGAGGTTCCATTCTTCAGGAACTAAACAGGTTCTACTTGTGTTTCTTTTTTTCACCTTGAAGGAAGCAGTCAAATTCCATGAAAGTGCTTTCAGTCAAAGAAAAAAACTTTCTATCAAAATAATTTCTGCGGAACAAATTTCAACTGTTTCTATTTATTAAAGTTAACACAATAATAAAACTCCTACACCAGCAGTGCTCATTAGCAGTTATTGCTTAACTATTATTTTTGTCACTACAGCTGTCTAGGTGCTTTACAGGAAGTGAGTCATCCTTGCTGTGAGGTACTTCAATTTCTAACAGGCAAATCCCATGAAAGACAAGGAGATGGAAATAAGAGAAATTAGTACAGTGAAAGTAATGCCATCATCTTAGAAAGGATCAATTTTATTTTTTTTTCAGTTGGTTCAAAGACATATTCACTAGGTCCAGGATCAGTCAGGCAATGCCTGTCTCTGTGTGGGAGATATAATCCTTAAGCTTGTTTTGGAAGAAGTGTATTTAAAAAAGGACTTGTTGGATTTGGAGAAGAAGAGAAATTGCATGTCAGACTGAATCAAGAAAGTGATTATCAGCGTAATTGTGCCCTTCCCTACGGATAACAAACATGGTCAGGAGATGACTAGTCTGATAGCCTGGGAAGGAAAATAGACAAGAGTCATTGGCTCATTTTCACTGTAAATGAAGCTTGACAGAAGATCTAAGACCTCTCAATACATCAGTGTGAATCACTAGGCCAGAACCAGGCTGTTATTAGCTGGTAGCAAAGCTTTCCACTAAGTATTCTGATGCTGCTTTTATCTGACAGGTTGAATAGGATCGCAGCAGGACTGGAAACAAATCCATGACTTCATAGCTAGAAACAAACCTTTCACCAAGACTTAATCAGAGTTAGGTAAAACCCAAATTCTAGTTTATTTCAGATAGGAATTTGTATTCTTATTTGTTAATATCAAGGTTTTTTTGGGAACAAAGTCTTTTTTTTTTGAGTTAAGGATATAGCTGAGATAAATGTGCTGGTCTTTGCTTGGCTGAACTTCAGGCAAAGTGTGGTGAGATGCTGAAGTGCAGCACAGGTTCAGTGAAGGGGGTTTATGCAGGTGGAGATCTGACTTTATGCAAAACTGATTGGCTCTTGTATTGCTGGCTGAATATCTCTCACCAACCTGCAGTCTCTTGAGAATAAAACATGATTAATCCTGTGTTCCCCAAGTGTGCCTACAGTGTGTCACAAAGACATACATACAACATTTCTACAGTCAAAGTGCTTAGCTCAGTTCCAAGTATTGTGTCACTCCCCTTCCTAGGCTTAAATCCTGCTTTCAGAAAACATATCTTGGTCAATATATAAGGAAGAAATGAGGAGTAGTAAAGATTAATTATGTGGAAATGCTTCATCTACATTCCTTATTTTAGCAAGTAGTTAATCAGCACTGTAGCATTTCCTGGAAACATGATCAAGTTTAATTTATTAATTTCTTAATAGCCTCCAACAAACACTGAAAGTAATTAACACCCTTGCTACTTCAGACTGATGATTTTTAGAGCTGAGTGAGTTTGATTGTCTTGAGAGTGAACAAATCTGGCTCCAGGAATGGAAGCATTCAGCTAGAAATCCAAGACTTGCTGGGTGGCCGGTTTATTTTCTGATTTGGAGTGAAAATAATTGCAAAGATGAAACAAAACTGGGAAGACTGGAGGCTGGACAAAAAAGTAGATGAGTGAAATATAGGGATAGAAAAGACTTTATGCAGAAAGAGTGAATGAGAAGAGAGGTCTCTTAAGCAGAGTTTGTAGGTCATATTGTTTTGGTAATGTGTATTACAAAAACACACCTAAATAAAATGAGAGTTTAATTCCTATTTTTAAACACTGAATGGATGGGGAGAAGTTTATTTCAAAAGATTTTGAGGTCCTTTGTTCCATAAAATTACTGAATGTTTAGAGGTCTCCACCTGTTTAATTGTGATTTTTATAGCTTTTAATAAAATAAAGTTGTAACACAAGCTTGAAATTTTTTATCTTGTCAACTACAGAATCAAGTCTTTATTAACTTTAGACATACCAATTTATTTTTTAAGTCTACAAAAAATTGAAGAAATTATATCAAAAAGAAAATTGAAGCAAAATGAAACCTACAGAATGAATCTTAAAAAAAACAACAATAAAAAAACCAAAAAACACCCTTCAATTACATGCAAAAAAAGGGACCATTATTAAGCAAATCACTCCACCTTAAAAACAGTCTTCAAGCCCACTGACACCTAACGAATCATAAATTTAGAAATATTTGCTGACTCGGGGCCAGATATATCAGAAAATACAATGATACAGATTACTGATTCTCTGACTGAAATCCAAATGGTGTTTGTGGTTCATGGAGCCATGGTAAATGGTTCCCAGGTGGTTCATGGAACCTTATAATTACAGAAAATTGTAGTGTTTTGAGAGCTGACAGTGATCTCTGAGCTTTATGAGCTGGTGGTGACCATATTCGGGAGGTGGATGAATATGCATTCTTGGACTAGAGCAGAAAATTAAAAAAACCCCATAGAAAAGAAGAAAAAAGTGTGTTAGCAAGAGATAGCATTAGCGATTTAGACTGGGATACTCCACATTTACAAGTTAGAAGTATATGAAAGCGTCCACTTTCTGCAAAGATCTGTCTTACTTCAGGAAATGCTAGCTTTCATTTTCTTTCTTTATTTTTATTTCTGTGAGTTTTCTTTTTTCAGATCTTTAAACCTGTAGTTTTGAAAAATATCTCATAAATTATAAGCGATACTCTGCTAATCTGGGTTTTCCTTCTGTCCCTCCCTCTCACTGGACACACAAAGTCCTTTGTGAATCATCAATTGAAAGTCAAAGTTCCTTGGTTGGAGGAAAAAGAGAAAATATCCTTTTTGTTTCCACATCAACTTAATCTCAGTGAAAGGTTCCTGTCTTGACAACACTGCAAACTGATGGTCTCTCCTCATTCTTGCAATAGACCAAGCACAAAATGTGCCATTAGGAGCCTTCAGTTGCTGGCTCAACTTTGTACTTGAGGAATCAATTTTGACTGGAAATTACAGAGCAGTCTACAAGTATGATATTCATCTTCCTTGTCCTTAACCATGGAATATTTTGCCACCACTACTAAACTAAACCAAACCACCAGACTTTACAGTCTCTACTGCTCTCTGCAGTCCATGTAGAGAGAAGTCTTTAGCAGAGGTATCCAGTACAGGTGATCTGGTTTTTGCCAATTTACATCTTTCCCCAGTGAGCTAGAGGCAATCCAAACTTGAACTCTATTGAGTTTTAGGCTAGGATCACCTTTTTGACTAATAAAGAACATGGAATCAGCCCACATTTTAGCCTGCATCTATAATGCTGTGTCTACTTTTGTCTTCCCTCAGAAAAGAAAAACATCTACAAACTGGGAGAAGTTCAGTAGGGAGCACTGAGACGGTCAGGGTTAGAGGATTGGCCAGTGAGATGAGGCTGAGGGACTGGAAGTTGCTCATTCTGAAGAAGGGACAGCTGAAAAGGACCTGGAAACCAGGAGATTATGAGGAGGCCATCAGGAGAGTGGAGCCAGGCTTCTCCCAGCCTTGCAATGGAGTTAATTTAAAGGTAAGGATATGTATATGTTTGTATCAGGACTTCTCTCATACGGCCAGAAAATGACTTCATTGAACTTTTGAGACATTTAATAATTTCCAGGTACTCGTTCCCCATGACTTTCTGTTCTGCCTTAGCAATCTAAGTCAGTTCTATTTAGGAACAAAAGTTGCTGTAGGAACCTGATGCTTCATAAAAGAGAAAAATGAGGGTTTCTGTGACAGCAAGGTTGTGACAGGAATGGCCATACTGTGCCTCATAGTGAAATTGTGAATGAAAAAATTCTATTGATAGCAAACCAAATTTCTTTAGAGGGTCCAGGGCAATCACTCTGGATGACTCACCTAGGATGAGTTTCACTAAGGACATCTGAGTGAAAATGGCAAAGGAATTTCCTCAAATCTCCATTAATTTGGACCAAGTTTTGTGCCAAGATCCTGGCTCAAACCATGACCCAGAGTGTGTCATACCCTTAACTATCTAAAAAGCTGTAGGTTCCAAAGTTTGACATTTAGGCACATATGGAGTAGATGGAAGGTCTAATTTCCAGTTTAAATACATCCTGGAAATTAGATTAAGAAAATTTCATCTTGATTGTGGCAGTCACAGGGAGAACGCAGATGTTTAGCATTTACAGAATAATGTTTCTGTTTTAAGGCATTGGTTATTCCTTGCTAACTACCCCAAATCAACACATTTCCATTGCTTCCAGCATATCCATACCAGTTATCAAATTAGGATCTGCAACCATTCATTTCAACTGCTGGCTTGGCATCAGTGCATAATGGGCAGCCTAATAGAAAGGCTATTTGCTAACAGATGCAATTGGCTCTCTAATGTACACCATCCAGTTTTATTCAGCATTTACCTGCCTCAGTTATCTTTATGCAGCTAATTCACAGATGCAGCAAACCATGTATTATTTCATTTAACTGAAGGATCCATTTATCCCAGTCCCACTGCCAAATATGCACAGCATAGGAAATACTCCCTTATTATTGTTGAAGGGGGATTTGTTTGTTTCCTTTTTCAGCTGTTATGATTGCAATAATTTAGGTTTTTCTTTGAAGAATATAGTCTTTTACAAAAACTAGAGATGAAATTATTTAAAAAAATAAAGAGTTCAGATTACTGGGTTTTTTTGAACAGTACTTTGGGTAGTTATCTGCACTTTGGTTCTGTTGTGGGCTAACCTTGGATGAACATCAGATATCCAACAAGCTGCTCTATCATTCTCCTTCCATCAACAGAACAGGGGGAGAGAATACAATAAAAAGCTCATGGGTTGATACAAGGACAGGGAGATTATTTACCAGTTACCATCATGGAAAAAAGGGACTTGAATTGCAGAAGATTATTTCAATTTACTGTAAATTGAAATCAGAGTAGGATAATGAGAAATAAGAACAAATTTAAGAACTCAGTCCTCAATCTCTCCCTTCTTCCCAGGTTCACCTTTATTCCCAATGCTCCTACCTCCTTTCCTTGAATGGCTCAGTGGAACTAGAGTGGGGTTGTGGTCAGTCATAATGCTTCAGCTCTGCCTCTCCTTCTCCTTCACACTCTTGCCCAGCTTCAGCATGGAGTCTTTCCCAGGACAGAGTCCCTCACAAACTGCTCCACCATGAGTTTTTCCATGGGCTGCAGTTCTTTACTGCTCTGGTGTGGGTCCCTCCCACAGCGTACAGTCCTTCAGGAGCATCCTGCCCTGCTGTGGGTGTCCTGCCAGAAAATCTGTTCCTGTGTACGATCCTCCCATGGGCCACAGGTCCTGCCAGGAGCCTGGTCCAGCACAGGCTTCTCACAGGGTCACAGCCTCCTTCAGGCATCCCCCTGCTCCTTCCCTGCTTCCCCATGGAGCCCAGGCGCTGCAGGGGAACCTCAGGAGCTCCACACAGACTCCCGTTCCCTTTGTAAATGGTGGTCATACCCATTAAATTAGGAACATAACAAACATCAGCTTCTCAGATCAAACAGCCATACTTGTGGAATCTTTCTCCCTAGAAGCCTCCCAGATTTGTCTAAGCAAGCCTTTCACACCCATGGAGAACAGCAGTCCCACACAAAGTAGGAAGTTGGATTAAAGGACCTCCAGAGATCCCACTAAACCATCTTTGCTTTTTCTTCACCGTAATGATATTCTCTTCAGTGCTTTGTCCTTCCCTTCACTCTTTTTTTGTAGATCCAGGAAGACTTGAGACAATACATTTTTTATTTATTAGCCTGTGAATAGTGACTTTTTTCCCTCAGTTTTTTAGATGAGATAAAATAAGGCATTTATCCTACAGGAACAAAAAACCCAAACCAAAAAACAAACAAACAAACAAACAAACAAAAACCAAAAAAACAAGCAAAAATACCCTAAAAGCCAAGCAAAAAAAACCAAACAAACAACAACAACAAAAAAAAACACAAAAAAAAAACCCCACCACAAAACCAAAACAAATGCTTTCTAGGACAAATTTAATACTAGATTATCTGATCTTTGAACTTTTAAAATGGTGGTGGAAGTAACAGAATTCTCCAGTTCCCCCTTCACAGTTTTTCATGGTTTTCAATATACTTTTCTCAAATCATTGCTCTATACTGCTAGAACATTTCCCAACAGGAGCGTTGTGCAAGTGACAGTTTCCTTTGTAACCTCAGGGTGTGTGAGAGAGATGCACCAGCAGATACAGGACGTTTTCATGTGCCTGTTCTGATCCATTATTTCACTTCCATTTCATCAGTATGTAATCAATTGTCATGAAGATCAGCCCTTAGAGGGCATCCTGTCTCAAAAAGTTATCACCTCACAAGGCAAAGCCACACCAGAACTTGTGGTCACCAGCCACAAGTTTTAATTGTTTTTTTCTCTTGTTTTAAAGATCTGTTGTTATTTGTGGCTTAAGGTATAATTTCTCACTGTGGTTTGGAGGACGGAGGAAATAATTAGCTGCTGGCAAGCATGTGGAAAAAAATTTTGTTGTCATCATTGACAAATGGAGGGAGACACTTTCAACCACAAATTGTTTTAAGTCCCACATGTTTTCTCCAAGTCTCAAAGGTCATCCTGGAGGACTGGGTGATGACCTGAGTGCTGGGGTGCCACTGAGATTGCCCAGCCAGGGCTGAGCTGTACTGGCACTCCAAAAGCAGCTGTACAAACACCCAAGCCCTAAAGTGCATTCACATCTATGAACCCTCAGGTGGTTTTTCTTTCTTTACACACAGGAAAGTCTGGATTTGCTATGGGTGGGAATAACAAGGACCATGTGGTGATTGAGCAGCACTGAATGTGGTGTATTTTACCTCCTCAAGTTTCATGGTTGTGTCAGCTGCTGCTTAAAAGGCTCTAATTTTCCATGTCCCAGATGTCTTTTTTATGACTGACAAATAAGAAATTTCAGGGAGTTATATTTGCAATGCTCACATCCTTCATAAATAACACTGTCTTGTTATTGGGGGGAAAGAAAAACAAATGCCATGAAGTCAGGCAGTCCATGGGCTATCAGCAGAATGGAAGGTGAATGCACAACCCTACTTACTCTCACACCCAAGGGCTTTGAAAAATCATGAGATATGATAACATTCCAGAATTCCACCTGAAGTCTTTTTGTAATTCTTCCAGCCAATATCCACCTCACTTCTTTTCCTTTTTTGGTCTCTGTGAGGGTATCTATGAAAGTCCTGGCAGCAGGTAGGCAGCTGGTGGGTCACGACTGCTGCTTATGACACGGGGAGTGATTGTCCTCTTGAAACCTTGTGTTCCCACCATCTGTCTGTCATATTTGCCTGCTGTGCTTTGTTTTATCTTTGCATTGCAAACTCTTCAGGGTTGGTTTTCTTTTGACATGTATTTCTGAAGTGCAGAAAAAGGTAGGCTTTTACTTTAAGAGTCCTGGACGTATAGAGAAAATAAATAATATTCAACTCTGGGTTTTTTTAAATGGTAAGAAAACCACATCTGGGTTAGTCACACACTCAGAGACATACAAGTCTGTTCCTAAACCTGATAGAATTTTTAGCTTGTAAGAAAAGTAATAACTCTGTGTAATTTTCCAAAGGAAAAACTCTTACAGCAGGAAATAAAACTTTAAGTGGAGTGGGCACAGAAGCTGAACTAGAGTGTTACACCTGGTACCTAAGATTTTGCTTTTCTTTTACAACAATATGAAAGTGCCAGACACATTCAGTAGGTGATATCTACTTCCTCTGTTGCTCTTTAATAACTATTGCTAGATAGCTTTTTCTCTGGGCAGAAATATTCCTGCCCATCACATAATATGTAACTGCATGCAAAGAAAATAAAAGTATTGGTATTACAGATGTATCATTTGTTTCTTCACTGTCAATATCACTTTCAACTTATCTCTCAGCAGCAACTGCTAATATTAAAAAAATCAATTAAATGTAAGATGGAAATTAAATATCCTTGATTTTGAAGCACTACGATGTGTATTTTGTGTGCCATGATTTGTCATTTCACTGGGGCATTCAAAGGAAAGTTTTTTAATGTGGGACTGCTCCCCAAAATAGCCGTTTCTCTTTTAGAAAATAAAATTGTTATCAAATCCAAAGCACTGCAACCCAAGTGTCTTCTGGATCAGTGTGCCTGTTACACTAAGAAGCTGTAGTGAAGAGCAAATCAGACAGGAACATGCACTACAAGAGCACAAAACAATGGTACCATTGTGCTGGAGGGCAAATCTGAGCAGTAATTTGATGATTTCTAACCAAGAATATCTCTGGAATCTTACCCCTATTTACAAGTACCAAAAAAAAAGAAAAAAAAATCAAATTAAAATGAAATGGTTTTCTATTTGTGAAAAAAAAATTCGCAACCGAAGCAAAATATAATACCTATGATGCCCCATTCAGTTATTTACTCTAGAACTCCTCTCTAAAAATAAGTTCTTCAATATTTATAATCTGTTCCACTGCTGACAACAATAAGTGGTAAATTATCTCCCTTGATCACGGGACATCCTGCCAATACCCAGATCTTGGTAGAGGTATCACATAGGGAGCATGGGGCAACTTCAGAGATCCAGTAAGGAATAAAAATATTCTTCATTTAAAGAGACCTAAAAGTAAGGAATTTTTTTTTTTTAATTAAAAAATGCTTTGTTATTACCTGTATGTACATACAAGTTGTGTAACAGAAGAATGAATTACATTTTGCTTGTTTGTTTGTTTTATTAATGGATGACTTGTGGGCAGCATATGCAAAAATCCATCAGCTCAGTGAAATGATCTAAGGATTTACAACACCCATTAATCTCTGGGAAAAATCCAGAGAAAGAAATATTAAATTTCCATTTTACTGACAGTGCAGTAGAGAAATAGCCATGACTCATGGTGTTCTGGTTCCAGCATCAAAATACAACTTAAAATCTCAGGGTTTGCATTTTTCATCTCTACTTTCTCTTTGGCGTGGGTTTTTTTTTTGTTTGCTTGTTGCTTTTCTTTTGGTGATTGATTCTGGAAGTCACCTGACTTGGAGATTCTCCTCAGTGTCACAAGGTGGGGCTGGCACAGAGTAGAATTGTGATCAGTCAGAGTAAAGAGAGGCTTCTCTCCAGGTAATACCTCATGAGATTGGTGTGTCAGTGATGGAGACTGTCACATTTCGTGCTAAATCCTGGATGGCACAGTAGCACCACTGTAAAGAAAAATCTGACATTTATGGTGAGATGATATTTATTTCAGCTTGAAGTTTGTAGAACTTTTTTTTTGGTTCCAATTTCTGAGTTTGCCCCTGTGCAGGATTTCTCACCATCTCTCTCTACCGGTAAATACTGAGATCATTGCAAGCACATTTCCTATGCTACTATAAATAACACCATTTAAATATTCATCTGCAAACATGTTGCAATAAATTATATAAAGAGTACTCATGATTCACTACAAATTATTGGATCCTAGAGCCCCATGAAAAGTATCTGATTTTGAAAAATCTATGAGTTTATTTTTTCCTAATGTGAGAAAAATAACCAAGTTTGAATGATTTTTTGGGATACATCTCTGCCAGACAAGGTTTGGGCTAACGTTGTGGAAATCAATAAGAGCTCTCTTGTCAATTGCATTATGTACTGTATCAAACCTGCAGAATATTATGCATCTATTTGCATTGATTACAGGCACTTTTTATTCCCACTCCTGGAACTGACTGCAGTATTATCACTGCTTTTTAGAAAAGGCAATGTAGCATGTCAGTTTGAAAGATTGCTATCGCTGATCATATTAAAGTAGGAAGAAAAAGATGTAATTTCCACGTTTCTCAGGTTCAGCCTTATACTGAAACACCACTACAAAGCACATTCCTTCTTCTTTGATGCCATTATTCCCACCACACAAGTGCCATGCTCCATATCATTGACTTTGTGTCTCTAAAACTTTCCCTTGTGCAGACCCTGGTTTCTCACACAAGAAATCACACAGAATGTCCTCAACCTACAAATTTTACCTACTCTGCGACAGATTCATATTTTGATAACAATAATTACATTTTAGAACTGTGGAGCGTCAGTCTCTTCCCCCAGGTAAAAAATGAGAGGATGAGAGGAAACAGCCACAACCTGTGCCAGGGGTTTAGGCTGGATCTTAGGAAAAAAATCTTCACTGAAAGAGTGGTGGCATTGAAACAGGCTGGACAGGGAAGTGGTGGAATCACCTTCCCTGCAAGTGCTCGAAAAACCTGTGGATTTGGCATCTGGGGACTTGGCTTTGTGGTGGTTTGTTGGACTCAGTGGTCTCAGAGGTTCTATGATTCTGTGGTGTTTTAATCCTTGAGGACTGAAAAGAACAGCTCACTAGGGGGTGTCAAAATACCATGACAATTAAGAGTTAGGAGGTTACTGTTGCCTGGGAATCATGGAAAGGTGGGAATAACTGGAACAGGACAATACAGGTTAGCAAACAGAAATCTGGGCTGGGGCATAGAATCCACTTATTTCATTGGCTGTGTGATGAGATGTCCTAACACAACCCAAGCTCCATTGCATTCCTCATATAAGCACTGCTCCCACACAGTTACAAGAGCTTTCCAAGACAGCACAACAAATTTTTGTTATTTAAGGATGAAAGCTAAATTGTTCTTAGTTGTGTCTAAAATTCTTTCTTGTATTTTAATCCATGAGTGGTGACTTCTTAAAGCAACATGCCACAGAGCTGAAGTTGTTCTTCACAACCAAGAGGAATGGGAAACTTTGTGTGTGATTAGAGCATAATAAAGAATAAAAACCAAGTAAAAATATAACAGTAACAATAATAATAGCAGATACTTACAAATATATTTTTTTAATTCCTCACCATTAAATTATTAGAGTGTGATTTTACTGATAAGTGGTAAATAAAACCAAATTCACTGACATTTACTGTTGACATACCTACAGACCTGGAGATTCCCCAAACCAATTCCACTGGAAAAGAGTAAGAGAGGACTAAAATTGTAAAATCTCACTGCATTAGCACAAGAGTCAAAAACAATCATAAGACCTAGAGAAGAAGAAAAGAAGAACTTACCCTCTTTTTAAAATTTATTGAAGGTCTTGTAACCAGCATCTCTTTGTGTGTTCACAACCTCCCCTTTATTAACTTTTACTGCCATATTTTGAAATATGACAGTTATTCAGTGAAACTATAAATAAGCCTCCTCCCCCTATTCCCCCCGATACAGTCTATTAGATCCAAAGCCTTCATTTCTGTTTTGCATAATTGACATCATTATTTGTCAGGTTGCTGGGCTCAGGTTTGCAGTCATTATGAGATCATTAGGAAAAGGGTTGTAATAAGTTCAGAAGGCCAATCGGCTCTGTTCTAATCACTGGAGAAGAGAGTGCTGATAGGTGCCTCAGGGAGAAAGTATTGAAGCAGCTAGAGGATTTTTAATGACCAAATCAAGTTAGGAAAATCACCACCTGTGCCTCAGTGAACAGGATAATTTCAGCTTGGGTGAGGGTGAGTGTAAAATGGATTTGTAATCACTTCTATTTTTCTCACATTCTTTTTTTATTTTTTCTTCCCTCTTTTTATATTTCCTTAGGAGTGGGGTTGGTGACTGGAAATCTACAGAGCAGAGCAGCAGAAAATAAGGAAAAAAATCCAGAAAATAAGGTTATTGAAGGAGAATGAAAACAGCATCCTGTATCAGCTGAAGGCAGTTTCAGGTCAGAACAGAGACTCAGCCAATTCAAGGTAACATTAAGCATTTCAAAATCAAGAGGAAACAGTTCTGTAATGTAAAAATGAAAGTGCAGTCTTTTTACCAGTCAGGAAGGGAGAGAAAAGCCACACCCACAGATGACTCAGTCCATTGTAATTTAAGTGTCTGAGGTGAGTGGACAGGTAACTTCTGTGGGAGTGTTTGCCTTTGTTCATTCTCTCCAGAGGGAATATAAATGAGTAGCTGAGTTAATAAAGCTAATTATTAGACAGTTAAATGATCACTCCAAGAGTTAAATGACTCTCAGTCATGACTAACTCTAGCAGACACAGGCACACTGATTCTGCCTTGGACTGGTTTTGTATTTGAATGTGAAGTTATTCAGTCCTTCCCCAAGAAACTGCCACTCCTATCCTTTGTCTTACCCACCCAGACATCTCCAAAAATCATATTGCTCTCTTTTTGTATTCTTCAGAGTTATCTATTCAATAATGTTCAGAAGACCACAGGTCACTTTACCTATGCTTGAGAGAAGATGTCCTGGGAAACCCTAAACACAAGTTAAGATACAACATCTTTAATCAGCACTCAGTAGCTGGGGCTCAACACCCTGTTATTTGTATTCACAAGGCTTCCAGCTAATGTGGAGCACAGGCAGACAAAATTTCCATCTGCTTTGGATGCAAACAGAATGAGCTCATGTCTGCTTAGAGGGCAAGAGCCCATGTAGGTGTATCCTACGTC
Organism: Diglossa brunneiventris; assembly: GCA_019023105.1. Lineage (NCBI taxonomy): Eukaryota > Metazoa > Chordata > Aves > Passeriformes > Thraupidae > Diglossa > Diglossa brunneiventris. The sequence goes on along the minus strand of CM032354.1, from coordinate 149,337,992 downwards.
TGGCTTATCTCTTAGATAATAAATTAATCAGAGCAAGAGCAATCTCCATTTTGTATGTTTGTACAGCCCTCAGCACAGGAAATTATGGGTCCTGCTGAGGTCTGAAAAGGCCACTCCATTATGAAAACTGAAATTTAGAATGAATGCACTGTCATTCATATCTTCATTAAATAAATATATGAAGCACATTAAAGCCAAGGTGAAAAATATTCAGCAGATATACTTCTAATGGAAAGATAATTTAATTGAAAAATAATCTGTTCACAATATTCTCACATACACTATTTTATTAGATCATATTACCAAGAACCCATTTACTCAGCATCCTTTGGAAGGTATTATAGTGAAGGGAAAATTTAGGCTAGATGAATGGATAGTATGTGGGATAAATGAATCTTCCTGTATTAATATATCTCATGTTAACAGAGGTAGGTAATTAAAATAATCTTTTTAAAACCAGATATAAGTAAGGAGACTAAGAAAAGGATTGTGTCAGGTCTTTTTATTTTTTTCTCTTCTTTGTGACTGGTCTTTGTCAAGGGAGGTTGTTTCCTTAAAAGCTTTTTTTGCTCTTTTTTTTCCACACAGAAACCTTTGACTTTATTATGAAACACTACCATCCACATAAAGGACTATTTAAAGCAAAGAAACATATGGTAGTTCCCTACCTCTATTTATACTATCAGATTTGTGGTTTGTTTTGCTCAAAAATAGGGGTTTAGGCCACCAAAGAGCACTTTATGCTGCATAAAATTGCTATATGAGCTTACTTAGTAAATGAATCAATAATGGTCCTGCCAGTTCTCAGGGATATCAGATTTTACTTGTTGACAAAATGAAAATATGAAACAGATCTCCCTTTTTTTTCCCCCCTAAAGCTGGAGGAATCAGACTCTCTGCCACTTGTTCATTGCCTTTGCAATCACCCCTAGAGATGCTGAATTATTGGGAAAAGCTTCAGTTATCACAGTCATCAAAAAGTGCAGAGTTTTTTTGACTGTCACAGTTTTGAGATGTGTTCTGCACACATTTTTTTAAAAGGTTTTACTATTTACTCTTAATTATTTATTTATTTGGAGAGGACCAGAGAGTGGTGATGAATGATGCTACATCCAGTTGGTAGCTGGTCACCAGTGGGGTTCCCAAGGGCTCAGTACTGGGTATTTTTGTTTAATTTCTTTATTCTTGTTTAATGTCTTTGTGGATGAACTGTACAAAGGGATCAAATGCACTCTCAATCAGTTCATGAATGATGCTAAGTTCAGCAGGAGTGTTGGTCTGCTGGAGGGCAGGAGGGCTCTGCAGAGTGGTCTAGACAGGCTGGATCAATGGTCCAAGGCCAGCTGTGTGAGGTTCAACAAGGCAAAATTCCAGGTCATGTCCTTGGGTCACAACAACCATCTGCAGTGCTCCAGGCTGGGGGCAGAGGGGCTGGAAAGTGACCCAGTGAAAAAGGATTGGGTTCGGTTTTGGGCCCCTCACTACAGAAAAGATACTGAGGTGCTGGAGCATGTCCAGAGAAAGGAACAGTGCTGGGGAAGGGTCTGGAGCACAAGTCTGATGAGGAGCAGCTGAGGGAGCTGGGGGTGTTTAGTCTGGAGGAAAGGAGGCTCAGGGGAGACTTTATTGCTCTCTACAACTCCCTGAAAGAAGATTGTAATCAGGTAGGGTTACAGGTAGGGGCTGGTTTCTTCTGTCAGGAAACTGATACTGAGACAAGAGGACATAACCTCAAGGGGAGGTTCCAGGGGAGGTTCAGGCTGGGCATCAGGAAGAATTCCTTCACTGAAAGGGTGGTTAAGCATTGGAACAGGATGCCTGGCGAAGTGATAGAATCACCATCTCTGGAACTGTTCAAGAAATTACTGGAAGTGGCAGTCAGTGCTACGGCTTAGTCGACAAGGTGTTTTTGATCAAAGGCAGGAGTCGATGATCTTGGAGGTCTTTCCCAACTTTAATGGTTCTAAGATTATTTTAAATCATATTAAGGATAATTATATCTTTGAATATGTTAGCACATCTCCTGCCTGTGAGCCCTGGTTGATCAACAGCACCTTCAGCACTAGTGTAAGACTCACCTCACTGACTCAAACTGTTAAACCACTCCTCTGCTCTCCCTAGTCATTAAAGAGAAACAGACACTTATAGAAAATTAATACCTCTACTACTGCTACTACTACAACACTACTACTACTAACAGCAACAACAATTTTTATGCACCTAAGATAATTTAATTTAATCATTTGAAGGAATTTATTTTTCTCTGTTAAATATAAAACATCAGTTGATATTCTACTGTCTGTAACTTCACATCACCTGAATATTTATGTAGCATAGCATGAATATTTTTTCCCCAATCTGCCTTCCATGGTCTTACATCATTTTTATGAAGAAAGAAAACTTGAACCTTCTGTATGTGAAAGCAGTGGTATTTCTAGACCCTGCATTTACTCAGTATTGATTCAAGACAGTGGGAGAATTTCCACTGAACATGTGACAGGCAACTATGCTTAAAATGTGGCTCCTTTCACAGCTGAATTCAATAAGTAAATTATTCTGTAATTGTAAAATCATCCATCTAAAATATTTAGCTATGTCTGCAGCAATATATATATAAATATATATATATATAAAATAGACTAAAATGACCAAAGTTTGTCCTATTGGAGAAAGCCTGCCTCACTAGCTGTGACGGATATAGCCCTTGGCAACACAGATATGAGAACAGTTTGACTCACACATATGGTGAATTGTCCCTGCAAAGCCCAAATTCCTATTTCAATTCCTTGTTTAATTTGTGAATCATCTTGGTTTGAAGATTCATGTCAACAATTAAGTATAAGACACTTTCTGCACTCATGCAGACTATGTGCATGCTGAGATTTGTTCATTGCCAGAAGCTCTTTAAGGACTTTAGATGAGAACAATTAATCAAGAGAAAATTTATTTCAGTGTGTGATTTGATTCAGTTACTGTCTCAGTCTCCAGGCTCAAGCCATAAAGCTGTTCTCCTTTTTAACTTCTACTGCCTGTTTGCAAAACCCCTCCTGAGTTGTGCTGTGTGTCATTGTATGAAGCTTTAGTTGAAAACTCTGCTTGAACCGAAGTTTTTGACCTCACTCCTTTATTAATCCAGCTGGTAAATTCTGCTTCCCTTTAAAAGAAGTATGCTCTTCTGGAAATTAATCCACTGGACAAAATACATCATCCTTATTCAGACAGAAGTGCCTTGTAATGTAGTCTCACTGAATTTCATGACTGAGCTGAATAAGAAAATATTAATACAAGTCAAATGAGAGAACATGGCCATAATTGGCATAGATAGAAATTAAGGATTTGAATTCTTCATTTTCCTTCCTTTATTTTAAATGAAGAGTTTGTACAACTTAATTAAGAACACAGAAAAAAATATTTTTTGCCTTACAGAGATACATTTTTCCTTTTAATGGAGGCTATGGTTTCCAGTGATTATTTTGGAAACTCACAATATCCTGTTATTGATGAGCACCTTTCCCTAGACTTTGACCTGATCAAAGACCGTATAAGTCATAGAACCATAGAATTGTTTAGGTTGGAAAAAACTTCTAGGATAATTGAGTTCAACCAATAACTTAACACTGCCAAGTCCACAACTACACCATGTCCCTAAGTGCCACATCTATGTATCTTTAAAATATATCCAGGGATGGTGACTGCACAACTCTCCCGGGCAGCCTGTTCTGGTCCTTGACAACACTTTCAGTGAAAATTTGTTTTGAATGTCCAGTCTAAACCTTTCCTGGTGTAACATGAGACCATTTCTGCTTGAGCACTGCCTGTCAGGGAGTTGTAGGAAGTGAAAAGGTCTCCCCTGAGTATCCAGGCTAAATATCCCCAGCTCCTTCATCTGCTCTTCATCAGACTTGTGCTGTAAACCCTTCATAGCCTCATTGCTCCTCTTTGGACACACTCCAGAACCTCTACCTAGTAACTGGAGATTGAAGAGTCATTTTTCTTTTAAAAATTCTCTTCCTATAGAATTGGATGAAGATTCACCTTTCTGTTGCCAAGTATGGGCTTGTTAGATGGCTTTTCCTGATACAGGAATATTCTACTGCTAATTGGATCTTCTCCAATATTTGTCAATAAGAGTAAGACCATACCAAAGGAAACATGGAAAAGCTATCACAGCCTGAAATTTTACTTTTTCAGCTATCTTCACTCTTTTTCAATATTTGTCAATAAGACTAAGAACATACCAAAGGAACCACGGAAAAGATATCAAAGCTAGAATGATTACTTCTTCAGCTATCTTCACCCTTTTACACCCCAGTTATAAAAATGGAAGCTTATGTACATTTTTTATAATTTATTTTTATCTTAGAGTCAAATCTGTGATATTAAATATTTTTTTTAATATAAGTCTTCTGCACAAGAGATGACAGCATATTAGTGATATTTATTGATGAAAAAGGTGGAAGTAGTTTTGTCTTGATTTGAGAAGCCATTTTGGATCATTTTATGCCTAGTAAATTCATTCTGCAGTGATGAACAGATTGCCCTGTTTGCTTCCAAAAAGAAATCATAGTAGCAGCATTTTAAAATACACTGAATTCTGGAGCAAATATAAATATATGCTGTTGCTGTTATTTTTGCCATTACAGTAGCTTGATCTCTGCTTCCAAGGTGCACAAACTTTCAGCTAACAGGCAGATATTTTCATCTGAGCACCCTTATTAAAGAGTTGCACAAAACTTAGTGTTGACAAAAAATGTGCCAAGAACATATTCAGCTTTTTCTCTTTAAGGAAAAGTTTTTCACCCTATGTTTCACAAGGAGCCTACTTGTGGCTCAGGAGAGGCCAGAGGCTTTCAAACAGGACTCTTTCTGTTACAGCTTTCTGCACACAGCCCAGAAGCATTAAATAAAGGGAAAAAAAAAAAACCAAACCAAAACAAAACTCATACAAGACCACAAATGGTGTAGAAGCAGGAAACAAGGGAAATCCTTTGCTGGTTCACAGAAAGAAAAATGTTTAGGAAATTTTGCTGGAAAATTGGTCAAGTGAAAGGAGTAATACCAACTCTACATTTCCTGCCAAAGGCTCTGAGATTGCTGCAAAGCAAATCTTGCACAGAAGTAGACAGAGAGGATATGGATAAATCCTTCATTTAGTGGTCTACATGACAGAGGAAACACATAAAGCAGCATAAGGATTAGATCTGAGCCTCCTGGGATTCACCTAATTAGCATTTAGCCTCCAACACTATGCTCCTATTTTTGATGTATGGTTCTGAGAGTGCTCCCTACAGAAAAAAACAAGTGTAAAAAGGGTTTGTTGATCACAGCTCACCATTCTCTAATATCACAGAATGGTCAAGCCATGCAATATTTTTCCTAAACAACTAGGTATGCCATTCAAGTACCTTAACAAGATATCTAGCCCTTCCTTTGTGATGCCTTATACCTGAAATATCTGATAATCAATGGTTTTGTCAGATTTATACCTAAGTAATTTTCCCCTCCCATCACACAAAGCACATCTGCCTTACATGTCTTATTTCTGAAAACTAACTTGAAGAAAGAACAGCCAATCAGCAATGTTCACCACCATGAGATTTTATTGTTTTAAGTGAAACCTTCCACAAGAGCCTATTTCTTCCATAAGTGTTGAATCTTTCAAGTGTTTTCAAAATTGTAGCAACTGAATGTATGGAACACAGCACAATACTCTGCCATCTGATATTTGAAATAATAAATTTCATTCTCCTGTTTTTCTACAAAAAACAGTCTGGTGACAGATGGCAATTGCTAGAAGATAAAGAGACCACTATATTACCCAAACAGGCTGAAGAGTGATACAAGTTTCCTAATGACTTTTGCATGGAAAGATATCTTATTAAATGAATTAAATAAACATTTTCTATGAAGATTTGAATTATAATTTGAACTTTTATTACAAGTGCCAAGGCTAAAGCTTTTTTTTCGTATTCTGCATTGCTTTGATGGGTTCCAACATCAAGAAAATAGCAGGGTTTTTATCATATTTATCATTTTTATAATCACAAATTTTATGTGAAATTGTGATATTAGGAGTCATAAACTTTATTATACTAAATTTTGTTCTCATAATTAATACCGGACAGTCTAGATGCACCTTTTGAGCAGACAGGATGATCAAAACACAAGAGGGGAAATAAGGACATAGAATTATTCAAGCATCAGTGACAGAACTGGAACTGCTTAAGGTCATAATAACTCATTGAATCTAACACTTGTTATTGAAGAAAATAGAATTTCTGCTCCATCAGAAATCAAATGGTCTCTCAATTTGATCATAGTGTCTCAAATGTCAACTCTTCCCATTTTCCCTACTTCTGGGATAAAAAGCTCTCCTGCCAAAAGGGTTATATGCCTAGCAATGTTTAGTTGTCATGTATTTTGTAAAGGGACAGAAATATTCAGTGTGAAGAGAAAAAACATCTGTTTCTTTGACTTCTTACCTATTATCACCTGAAGGAAATATTATTCACCTCGACCATCCTTGCTTTTCCTTTCTCTCTTTGCATAAGTGACAGAAATGCATGTAGATAAGGATGATTCAAAACCAGACATGTAGATGTATATGGAGTACAGAAATATCTACTGCCCTTCATCAGAGATTTTCTTTGGGTCTGGAAGTACACCAGCAAAACTATTACTGACAGATGGACACTGCTAACAACGGAGTACTTTAAGATTACACATTGTTAGGAAAAGTTTTGCTATGAGGCAGAATCTAAATAACTTTTTAGATTCTGCATGTGAGGATTTTAAACTAAGGCAGCCCTCAGTATTGTGTCAGTATTCTACTACCTAAACAAAGAGAGAAGGAAGAGGGGAAAAAAGTGTTGACTTTGCATTACCAGCTAAACACTCAGCACACATGACTGGGCATGACCTTTCTGTTCAAACACATGCTCTCATCAACCAGGACAATAGAGGATGTCAGGCTCTAATGTTTGATATATATTCCACACGCTTGGTGAGCTGGATATGGCCCATTTTACTTTCCAATGAAGTAAGTGGTCCTGAACACACAATCATTCCTGGTAATGGCTTTTTTTTCTTTTTGTTCTCCCCTCTGAATTGCAGTGTTGGATGAAATATTTTGGGGTTATTTTCTTGTTTTTATGCCAAAGTTTGCACAGCTTTCTAACAAAGGCATTTGCTTTTGTGCTTGAGGTTTCAGTGATATTCAGCTGGGGGTATTATGCAGAGAGAATGGTTTCCTGACCAAATATCATCAAGCATGCATCCTGGGAGCTGATGGATTTTTAAGGCAATGTCCAGTTACATATGAAATGAACATATTTGTTTCTTATAGAGATGAATCAGTAATGAGCTGTACTCTACAAAATGTTTTTACATTCTAAATAGAAAACAGACAAAAGAAATAAGAAAAGATAGACCAAAGTGCTTTTCCATAGAGCCAACAACAACAGTGATAAGAAAACTAGGCAACCAATTCTCTGTGCTCTCCCTGGAATCAAAATAACATCTGGTAATTAGAAGGGTGATAAATTACCTATTTTTGATCTTCCTACCTATTAAATCCTAAGGCTTTGATTGTGCCTTTGATGTGCCACTGATGGAAAACTGGAGAGAGATGAAGGTGGGAGACAAATTCTTGCAATGCACCACAAGTTGCTTCCTGATGCCATTTCTTATATTGCATCCAGAACTCTAGTTACTTCTAGGTTTTGTTTTGTTTGTTTGTTTGTTTTTGTTCCAGGAGGACAGCATTCTACCTCTTCATTTTCACCTTTATGCACTCTGAGAGAGAATCAGTGCAGTGGAAACTGGATTCCCTCCATTATTTGCTTTTCCCCATTGCCTTCTTTCTACATTTCATCAGTGCCACTCTGGCCTCCATGGACAAGATAGTATCAAATCTGAGCACAACTTACCAAAGATGTTATCAATACCATACTCACCAAATGAAAAAAACTGTGAAAGAATAGATCAAAGAAGTTGATTTCTTTGGAACAACTTTGCTACATTACAGGGGCTCTTTTGGTTTCCAGCAAATCTTAATGAGAAAAGCTCTATTTTTCTTCTCTAATTACTTTCTTTTCCCTTATCCTTATATAAAAACTTCAATTAAGTTCATTTAATGATCAAAATAATATTTTGTACACACTATTTACTTATAATCCATTTGAGGGTACCAAAACATAAGAGTCATTTCACCTACTTCCACGTAATAATCCTCAGTAATGCCGCATAAATATCCTGTAAGCAATGGAACCCAAAGAATAATTTTCATTGCCACAATGTATTAACAAAACCTGGACTCTGGCCATAATGTTGTAGTCCTGGCTCTATTTTTTGCTGGAAGTGCAAAGTTCTGTAGTGATAACTACAGATGTGCATCGTTTGGCTTTGCATTTCATGCAAAATATGCCATTTCAGCAGATGTTTCCAGTCAAACAAAGCAGGATTTCTAGTCAAATTCTGACACAGTGTGATCTGGGAGCACTGTGAAGTGCTTACCTGAAGACAAATAAATATCTTACAAATTTATTGACTGAGAAATGCTTCTAAAAAAGAGGTTATCAGACACTCTTTATATGCTCTTTTTGATTTTCATCACTTCATGTTTGTTTCATAGTAGGTACTCAAACCAGTGTTTATAGGAGTCAAAATTGTTTCTGGTACTGCACTGATCTGTGACACTTTCTAGGTGCTTCATTAGAGCACAAAGATCATATCCTGAAATGAGTTCAGTGATAAAGAGAAAGGCAAGTCCAACCAAAGCAGTAGAAAGGTCCCTTGGAGAAGACAAAAAAGCTGGAATAGATTCTGATGCCTAATTCATTGTTGATCTTTGAATGAATGATTGAGATCTCACTCTACAGATGCAAGTTGGATTGCCGTGGAAGAAATATAGTTGAAGTCAACCACAAAGCCAACAAGTGTGGTGCAAAAGTGGAGAGGGCATTGTTACACATCAGTCGTCGACACAATGAATGGAGCATCGAAAATGAAAGCATCCACAAAGAAAGGTGGACATAATTGTTGGATATGAAAAGTAGTAAGGCTGACAGAGGACAAACTTGGTCTTAGCATGATCAGGTAGGAGTAGACTTGGGTTTTCATGTGGCCTGTATTTCTATCCCCATTTTACACAGGGAACACAAAGCAAGGGTTTCCGATAGCTCACAGCCTGCCTAAACTGGGACTTCAAGAGAATTTAGATACAGATTCCCATTCTGATTGTATCACTATTTTTTCCAGGTGTGTCCCCCAATCAGCCTGGTGATGTCTTAGGTGTGTTCTTCAATTCATTCCCTGGAGAGATGATGAAGCAGTTCTTCTTGGACTTCTTCCTGCTTTGGGACTCAGAAGTATCCTTGGTTCCAAGTTTTGAAATTAAGTTCAGCAGATATTTTCCCTGCTATTTCCTCCAGTCATCTTTTAAGGAGAAACACTTTTATTCATTCAACCGTCTGTTTTCAGGAGATGATGTGTCTGAATCCTAAGCAGGCAGAAGTCCCCATTTGTGCAAACCTAATTTGGAACCTAAGCTCAACAAAACTAAGTAAAGTCCTCGCTCTTAGCGTTTTTTGCACAGCTTTAGATGCATCATCTCTCAGAAATCACATTCTTTCTTTGGTTGTTTGGAGAAACTATTCACCTTAATGCCTTCTTTTGAGTGCTTTATCTGTTTTTGTACCTACCTGCATTTTCTTCCATGCTGCACAGTAACTAATGCTGATGGTCAGAAAGAAAATCTACCGTGAAGCAAGAAATAAAACCTGTGTATTTCAAACCTCAGTTTATAATCTTAATGCCTACAGCATGCTTTGTCTTTGTGAAAATATACCAAACAAAATGCAGACAATCCAGAAATGCCTCCATTCTAGAATCCAGGAGAGATTTATTCGACCATTGATTTTCTGTAATTCATGTCTTCTAAGTGCAAAATAAGGCTCTGTCCTGCAACATAAACTTCATAGTGATAATAAAGGTACATATTTAAATGTCTGTATGACTGAGGTTTAAGAATTTAGGCTGTACTATTTTCATATCCCTGTTCTTCACTGTCCCAAATAATTTTCTCCATCATCTCTTCCCACTCTAGTGTTCTTAGATTTCTGGACTGAAAGTTTATTGGGATTCTAGTTTACTTTTCAAGTGATTATTTTTTTTCTGTGTAATGATCAGTTAGTAAAATTTTGTGCGTTATATCAAAATGGATAACAGTTATAAGAAAAACTCCATAGGTCTCTGGAGACAGAATTGACAGAGACCAAAATAAATCTCTAAAGAAATGCAGGTATTAGTAAATTAAACATTTCCAGGATGATATTCTGATACTGATACCATCTGTCCACAGAGTCAGATGCATCCATGTCATTAAACTCTAAAATTGTATGGCTAAATCCAAATGTATTTAGGAATCTTTTCAGATCCAGGAAAGCTACTAAACCATGCTCAAAAATTTATACAGATGGTCCCAGTTGTCCAAAGCTAAAATCATATCAAGGACCATTCTAACAGTTGAGTGACCGCTCAGAAACTTTTCCTGATACTGTTCAACTTACTCTTCACATAGCTTAGAGAAGCAAAGGCAGATAAAAAACAGGGATCAGAAGATTCTTAGAGGTAAGAAGCAAGTCAGTGTCTGACACATGGGAAGTACAAGCTGAGGTCTTCACACCCTTCTCTTTACAACTCAAATTGGCAGAGCAGTTCAATGTATCTTTGCTCAGGACAGCATTAAACTGAATGCTTCCCTGTTTTTTTTCCTTGATGTTGTTTTTCCTTTTCTTGAGAATGGCACTTAAGACTACCTTGTAGTAATAACAGAAATAAAGTTGTTCCTAAGCCATGGCAGGAAGAAATCAAGCTCTTGAATAAATCAAGACTTTCTGAAGGACCAGACTTTTGTGAAGAGAGTCACATTCTGAAAGAAACAGCAATGAAACTACAAGAAAATACATATATTTTTGAAAAAAAAAAATACAGTCATGAGCACTATGTCTCTCAGAATAATGATGGAGTGACATTCTGTCTCAAAAGACAAGCTGAGATCATAAGAATTTGGTCATGGTTGCTAATAAGCCTGAGATTTTAATTGAAGTTTAATGACATGGAACTTGCACTGATGGTCTTAGAAAAAGAGTGAACTTTCACTTCTCAGTCCTATTCTGAGCTGCTGGCACTCGAGAGTGACCAGCCCAAGCCATGTGTCTGGGCTATACTTGGAAGCAATGAGAGCTCTGAGACAAGAAACTCATGCTATTAATTTAGCCTCACTTATTAAAATGCTAATGAAACTTCAGCCACAGTGCAGAGCCAGGACAAAAGGAGAATGAGAAAATAAACCCACTGAGTGAGAAAAATTGTTGGTAGGCTCAAATGAGGCTCTACTATGCAGATACCAGGGGGGTCTCTTGCTTTAGAGGAGACAACATATACATGTATGGGATAGCCTGAAGAGAGTTGATGGCTGAGCTATTACATATTTCCTATTTCATGTTCTTCTGTGAATTAAGGTTCACAGAATGTTTCTCATAAATGTTCATAATTTTAGATTCCTACCTGAAAAATCAGAAGAGTAATGTTTATATGCCTTTGAAAAAAATTGGAAGATTTGTTGGAAGATTTCTTACCTTAGAAATGTGAGTAACTATTTTAATTTCATTTTCCCAGAAGCATTACCTTAGTGCTTGAGGACTTTACCCTACTTATATGCAGGATTGTAGTTTTCTGCCACATTACAGTCATGTCAGCATATTTTGCATTCAAATACAACTTGGAAACCTTGTATAGAAAGAAAGATATGGCTATTTTGAACTTGTTGGAATAGAGGTGTTAGACAAGATGAGCTCCAGAGGTCCTTTCTAAGCTCAACTATTCTCTGTTATTTTGCTCCAATCTCACAAACACATCTGCAGTGAAGACTATGCCTCTCTGAGTCTTGGTTTTCAGGCATCACTTTCACATCAGTCGCCTTATCCTGGGAGAGGGGTTCTGTGGAGTGATTTGTAAGCACAGCAGATTCACAGCCTCACAGAGGAAGAGAGTGAAGAAAGACAGACAAACAAAGCCCTTGACAGCAGGACAAAATGAAGGAGATTAGGTAGCAACAAATCCAGCTTCGCCTTAATTCAGTTTATTCTGCCATCAAAACAAATCCCTGACCAACATGGGACAAAATTTCTGAACAGAGAAGCCTTTGGTGACACAGGAATGTAATGAAGCATCTGCTGTGTTGAATGCACACAGAAAGAGCAGGGGCTGAGGAAGAGGTGTTTAAGGAGACAAAAAAACTACCCAGGAACCAGCACACTGCTGAAAATTAACTGCTGCCTCACAGACCATAACGGGAACACCCAAGCTTTCCAGAGCCACTGAACAAGACTCCTGGGATTATTGATTTTCTTATATTTGGCAGTGATGTTTTGGAATGTATTACAGATGTTATTTGCTTTATCAGAACATGTGCCAATTGACAAATTTCTCAATATGCTACAGGACCGTGTAATGTCTTTACTAAGCCCCCCCGGGGCCCATTACACTAATACTAAAGACATTAGTGATGTCTACAGTGGTATAAAGATACCTGCAGAAGACATTAAAGTGTCATATGGGAATCCTTCAGCTATTTCTGGCCAGATTGGTGTATCCCTAAAGCATGATGCTCTACCACCCACTGATTGTAATGAGGATCTCAAGGGCAAGAGGTAAAAATTGGAGCATAAAGATTTATCATGTGGCTTCTGTCTCCACCGATTCAGCACAATGAGCTGTCTGTTCCTAATTTGACTTGCCTCCTTTGTATTGACAAATCCTCATGCCTCATGTTAGCCTTCCCTTTGCACAGATGAAAAAAAATTAATACATTTCTAAGAACTGGAAACTTTAAAAATAGAGGCCAGTGAGTAGGCCCGTGTTTGTACAGCACCTAATATAATGAACAATGGATGTATGCCCAGAAATCCTACATTTTGTCACAAGAGAAATAATAACTATTATTACAGTTAATTTGTGATTTTTTTTACAATCATTATCTACTTTGCTCATAGCATCAGTCAAGTAGCCTTTTCCACAGTAGAGAAGCATCAACAGAGTAAAATAACAACAGCTGCCAATTTAAGGTTATTTCCACCCATGAAATTCTGTTCACACTGTACTTTTCACACATTCTTTTTCTAGGATGGAAAGCAAAAACTAAAATAAATTATACCTCCTCTGTTTCCATATATTGAGATATGTATTTGCCAGCACTAAGATAGTGATTTAATCAGCCCAGAGGGTTTCCAAGAAGCTTGGGTAGCAAGAAAGGAAAGCAGCCCAGAACAAGTGAAGTAACTGCTACCAAATGGACGACTCTCAATGGGAGCTGGGAAGAAAGTCTCAGACTTTTGGAATTCCACTCAGACTGGTGAGAAACTGTCAGAAAAACAGATACTTACTGTTCTTGACCAATATCCACTTTTATGATATATGTTGGTTGAAATAAAACAGGGCAGGAGAATTTTCTCCTTTTAATGCCTTTATTAAAAAGTGATCAGCTCAGGATGAGAAAGCCTGACGGGTCTGCAGTCTCCGTCTTCTTCCCCAGCGTGGCTCAGAGGAGGAGGATATGCACAGCTTTGTCCACTAGGGACAGAGCTGGGGGTCCAATCCTCGTGAGAGCGTCGGCCAAGACCCTGGTGTTTCTCGATTTTCTCTGCTTCTCGGCTCCGGATCACCATTCTAGACGACTTTTGCAGTCAGGGCGAGGGGCACCAAGGTCTCTTAACATCTCTGCAGGCTCAGCACTCTGTTTCTCACGTTCAGGAATCACTCTAATTTCTTAATTTTATAATTGGCTCGTTGTTTTGGGGGTTTTTAGGTACTTCCCAGAGTACACTAGATCCAAAATTTACATATTGTAATGCCCCCCTCCTCCCCATGTTTTCCCTGTCTGGTAAGAAGAAAGACAGTTTAGCCTCGGGCTAGGTTTTATCAATACAAAAGAAGGGCTATCGGCCCAGCCCTGGCCAGGGTCTCAGTGATACAAACAGAACTATTAACTCTAACGACTTGTAATTAACATAACAAGTAACACTGCCACAGCAACCCGGGTTTACAGATTTTTGTACTTTGTTTTTTTTTCTCTACAGAAATAGAATTTAACAAAAATCTTGTTCATAACATTGGTGTCCTGGTTTTGGGACAAATTTGGAAAGGAACTTCCAAAGGGATGTTTTCCTAAAGGGCAAAATTCAGCAGTCCTTCCCTCTACCTGTTCGGGAGATAAACTTCCTTTATCCTTTATCCCTTCCTTTTATCTCCTACCTGTTTGGGAGATAAATTTCCTTTGAGAAAAGTGGAAAACTGTTTATTTAACAAGCAAAGTACTCACAATCATGGAAAAATGAATAATACTAAACAATGGAACCTCTCACTGTTCTGAAGAGATGGCAAATTCAGAGAGAGTCCTTTATGCGGGGTGCAACTCAGCTCACCCAGTCTCTTATCAGTCCCTCCTGCGCTGGAAAATGCCACAGGCCAGGCCCCAGTGGGCCACAGACAGGCATGAGCTCCCGGTGTTTTTCTAGGTTTTCAGTCCAGACCAAGGCTGATCAGTTCCAAGGAAAAGAAAAGCCACAGTCTGGGGAAATTCTCTGCCTCAGCTAGCTAAAAACTAACTAAAAGCAAAGGAGAGCTCTCTCCTGCTGTCCATGCTGGAGACAGCACAGTCCAGGAGCAGGATGCCGGGAGTTTCTGCAAACAAACTGTGCATTTCTTCTCCTCCCCTTCGCTCTCAGAACCAGTCTTAAAGGTGCAGAACTTATTTCCGGGCTAAACAGAGAAATGGGGATGCAATTCAGCATCATAAAGTCATTCCAAGACAGTTGGTAATATTGCAGAGAAAAACTTTTGAAAATCTGGAAATCCCTTTGCATACAGTAATTCCAGTAATCCAAAAAAATATTTCACACTTCTGGGGCTCCATATTGTGGTAGATCATATGAAAGTAGTCTTTCCTCCACCACAACACAGAAAATATCCCCTTACCACATGTACCCAAAGGATTAGAGTAAAAAAACAAAAAAAAATCCTGAAGAAGTAAAGTAACACAGGAGAATGATTTCATTTCTCAAAGACAGTCACTAGCTCCTTGCTTTTCCCAGTTTGCCAAAGATGTATAACTGGTTCCAGTCTTCATGGCATTTGGGAACAAAATAACTCCCTAATATCCACCTTAAGCACAAGTCTGCACGATGCAAAAAAGTTTTCATTTTCTAAAGTGTAATTTCTGTTGTAATATTAAAAATGGGTCTAGTTAATGATTTTACCATTGTTGAAGAATATTTGATATTCAAAGAAGTGACTATTTTTCTCTTTTCTTTCCCTCTCTCTTTCTTTTTTTAAAATTATTTAATTAGTTATTGCTGTATTCCACTGAAACACATACATTTCACTAAAATTATTGGTGGGAAGGTATCTGAAATCCAGGGAGAAATCTCTGCATGCTCTAGCTACATCTACATCAATAACCTATGTGTACCCTGAAGCATTCCCAGACACTGAGGTAAGCTGGCAAAGAGTCCTGCATCCATGTTAATGACCTGTCAGTCACCCAAAAGAGCTCAGCATTTGAAACCTGCCTGCTGGGATCTCTGGAATAGTCTAATTGCTATATCTCATCCAGAAACCCTTTGGGAAGGGGCTGCTGCACCGGGCCAAAATCACAGCATAAAACACTTCTGAAATATTACTAGTACAGGTATGTGACTCCAAGTTAAACCTGAATTAAAACACTTGACATTTTGGGAGTAATCCAATTTCACATTCTCTCTCCCCACCACACACACAAAGAAGGGTCTGAAGGATTTCTCATGCTTCCCAATTAGCAGAGGAAGAAGGACCAAGTAAGAAGGGACACAGAGTTGCCCTCAGTAATAGACACAGACTGGTTACACCCATAAGAGCAGAGAGATCTCAGAGCAGTGTGTAAGAACCAGCTTGCATGCAGGCCCTCTTTGAATGGCAGTGATGTGACCATAACCCCACACCATCATGCTAACAATTCTGAATTGGAGCCTGTTGACATAAAACCACCTTCAGTTTCCCCCATAATTTTGCTGTTTGATGAAAGTGTGTAATTATAGACCACAAAATTGCTTGCAATAATATCAAATGATCAACATGAATCACATCAAAATCCATGGATTTATCTTCTTATTTCCAGGTGGTAATCTGTCTGGCAGAAACAAGCTGATCCTGGCATATTTTGAATTGACTGAAACCCTCATTGCCAAAATTTCAGACTTGCAAGCCTAAACCTTAAGTTTCTAAATATGAATATAAATACCTAAATTTATAAATGTAAGAACTTAAACATTTATAAAATATAACTACAGACAACTAGATCTTTCTCATTGTTAAAGATGAGCAGAAATTAAAAATAAATTCTAGCCGAAACCGAGATATTTTGAGTAACAATTCCAAGCCTGTCCTCTAGGAAGACAGATATGTTCTCAACAGAAATAGATATGAGTACTGTGTTGAAAATGGAATTTAATTAGACAATTACTCTAGCTTATTTATCATAATATCCAGCATTAAAAAAAAAAGTTGGTTAAAAAAATCTATACCAATCACCTCATAGAAATAGAAATTACTCTCCCTTCTTCTTCTAAAGTCTTCTAGATCATTATGACACCAACCAAAAGTCATTCAGAGTTAATGCAAACAATCTTGTGTGTTCTCTTTCTTTGTTCATTTGTTTGTTTGACAACAAGTTCTAGTATAGGATGCAAAAGTTTGGGTTTAAAAAAAAACAAACTTAAAATTGGCAATAATTTTTATCAGCGATAACTTGAAACCTTTTAAAATTATTACCTATTTAATTTAAAATGTAATTAAAGGCACATCATATTTATAGTAGTAGGTGCCTTAGACTCATTTTTTGTTTTTCAGTGTGAATTTGACTCATAAAATGTCAATGTCTGTGCTCTGTGAAGGGAGATGTTGCATTCTGTGTGTTTCTCTCTGAGAGCATCCTAGGAACAGTGTCTTTGAGCCCTTGCAGGGAGTCGCACCAGTACAAGAATGAGAGAACTGAAGTAAAGCTGCTGCAAGATTCTGACACCAGCTTCTATGTGTGGGATTTGTATCAGAAAATTAAAATGTTCTGTACAAGACAATTTTTACTAAAGATCCGTTTAAAACTCTGTCAGAAAAGATTTGTTGCAGACTTTTTGATCTGCTTTAACTGAAGGATTCCTATTAGTGGAATATCAGATTTGACATTTCACATGAAAATCCCTCAAATTGACTTTGCATTATGTTGCTTGATCTGATATTGGAAGTTTTTTTTTTTTTTTTTTTTGCTAGCAATCCTATAAATATTTTCCCTTTTAATATCTATTCCTCCATTGCTGTCTTCCACCATACACCACACAAATCTGCAGATCAAAGTAAAACAATTGCTATATACAGTGTGACTCCTACCTTCTTTTATTGTTGTTGCTGTCAACAGCAGGATTTTTATTCAAAAATGATAAGAATATAAAATATATACAAAGGAGCTTAATCTACAGCTGTTTACCATAACATTTAACTGAGAAGCTAATATTAGTTACAAAAAGAATCATTATCGCTCTAATAGATTAGTCCAAATGAAATAAATAAACTCTATTATTTTTGCTGATTGAGATGATATTAGTGTGGGATGTTTAAAAACCATAAAAATAATGCAAAAAGATTTTTTTTCTTTAATCTTGAACCCATGCTAAAAGATGTCTGTGCCTTCCTCTGAAGAAAGCCCATATATTCAAGGTAATGCCTGGCTAATGCCTGGTAATGCCTTTAGATTCCCTAAAAAACCAACAGCAGTTCATCCCTGGAGGAAGGAAGCTGAAACAGAACAGCTGAGAAGTGTCCAAGAGAACTCAAGGACAATTTCAGATGCCCATTATTTAATTGTTTTATGGAGGTTCAGATCTCGAATAAAAGCTACAGTCCTTCCTTGACTGTTCTAAAGTTTCCATAACCTGAAATTAGACAATATCATAGGTAAAAATCTTTACAAATGTGCATTTTAGAATCCTTTTAAAGCACAGTCCTGGAAGAAGTGAGACCTCAGAGTGAGGTAATTCAGAGTGCATGTGATGGAAGAAGTGCAGAAGAACTGGCCAGAATTTTTTTGACTGTATAGAAATACAAAGGATGTAAAAAAAAAAAAATCGTAAGCCCCAACACACTAATTTTAGAGTACAGAAAACTGGGAGCTATGATTGGTTTGATCATTGCTGCAAACACTCTGTTGAAAGGGAGGAAGCTTTTACTGAATTTAAGCCCTCAAGGCAAGAAGAGAGAAGGTTGAGATAATTGTCTGAAGAAGAAAAAATCAAAAGGGAAGAAAAAAGAGTATGAGATTCACAGTTCTTAGAACTGAAGCAAGCTCATGGTCATTGAGGAAGAGGAAACAAGGATAGAGAAAGTGATTTTTGTGAACAAATCAAGATTTTTATGGTGGGACAGTCATAATTAAATGAAAGCCATGTCTGGAGAATAATAGATTCTTCTCAAAAGATGGCTCAATGTTGCAGGATTGGTAAAACAATACAGAAACAGGCCAGCATAGCTGCAGCCTCTGAGTACTGTTAGCTGACTGTAAACACAAAGAAAAGCAATCTGAACATGTATTTTTTCTCTGCACCAAGAATTCCTGTGTACCAGACCCGGGGATCATTCAGCCAGTCCTTACACATCACCAACAATCCTGAGATTAGGCACTTGGCTGACAAAAATCCATTTCTTTGATGCATTTTTGTGCCATCATTTCATATAATAGACCAAAGTTCATGCTTACTGTAGATAAATGTATAATGCTGAAATGGAACATAAGCATCTATTACTCACATACCATTTTTATAAAGAACAGGTTTCTCCTGCAAAGAAAGACAAAACACATTTTTTCACTGTGGACTGTAGGTTCTGGTTACACATACTACAGTAAAGTCTTCACATTTTCAAAAAAAATCTATTTAATACTAGAGCAAAGCCTAAAGGTCACATACACCCTTACAAGTACTTTAAAATCAACAAAAGATGAAGGATTTCCCAGAAATACTGATAATTCTTGTGATGTTTTGAGAGTTATAAGGAAACTCGTGTTTGGTAGAGGAAGGAATGAGAGATATCTTTGAATGTTGCTTACTGTGGGGTAGAATGGGGCAGTTGCAGTCATTTCCCATTTCAGTTCTAATACATAAACTACTACAGAGAATTTATTTGTATAACTTGGTTCAGAATAATTTAATTTATATCCAAAACTTGACTGTTTTCTTTTTTTTTACTGCTTTTTATAACAAGAAAGGAATTTTGTATTTCCTATGAAATGAAAAATGTAGTCCTTGCTCTCCTCTATTTCTAACATCATTTCTTTGAAGAGCTTGTGCAGGGAAATCTGTTAATTGAAAATACTGACAGGATCCCCAGAAGGCAAAAAAATCCAGCTGAAAATTAGTCCAAAGTTTTACTGAAATATCAGAAGTTCTCAAAACTAATTAACTTCTCTTTGTTGAATGCATGCTAATGGAATAAAACTGTTCCATTCACCACATCAACATAGCTGAATAGTTTTCTAATAGATTTTTTCCTCAATCAGTGTTATCTTATGAATATCTTGCCAGCCTCACTCTGCCTGAATAGAGGCTCAGATCTGTAGCAGTAGTTAGGAATTTATTAATTGAAAAATATAAATAAATAAAAGATTCCCATCAAGATGTGCATGGTCTTCTGTCTACCTTCTCTTAGTTTCCTTTTTTCTCCCTTTTTTTTTCCTTTTCTTTTGTTTTTTTTTTTTTTTTTTCACTCTAAGCAGGGGACAGGTGTTTGTGTTTTTGAAGGACAGAAGGTCGTTGCTAGCAAACAGCTCAGTTTGAAAAGCAGCTGCTTAGGAGGTGCTGACAGCACGAGTCCTCTTGTGCTCGGGCAGTGAGGAGCTTAGGGCTGCACAAAATCTGAGCTGCAGGGCTCTCGCTGGGCACAGTGCTGAGCTCAGGCCCAGAGCATCAATTAGCATCTGTAATATACTCAAGTCACCCCAAATTAAACCAATTGTCAGATCAATTGGTAATTTTGAAGTCAACATAAGGAATTTTTTGCATTTATTCTTTTATGTCAGCAGTTTTGGAGCGATTTCAGGTTGGTTTTTTTTTTTTTTTTTGGTTTTCTAGGATTTTGGTTTTTTTTAATCTTATACCTCAAGAGACATTTCTTGTTGTTCATACTGCTGAGTAGCTCAAGCATAGCTCTGAGATGATCCCAAACACCCTGCAGACCTGCTGCTGATGGTCCCAAATTCCCCAAATTCAGATCAGACTCAGCCAAACCCCTGCACAAAGCCTGGGCCGTGTGCAGGCACACAATTACCTGAGCTGACCCTCTCTGGAAAGCTCTCAGATGTAGCCCCCAGGAGTGATTTTTGGCACAAGTTTCAGCATTCCTGATGTATCCAAAGCATCAGGCTCAGTTTGGGGAGCACAAAGACCCATTTTATACCTGACAGAGCAGTGCTGAGTAACACTCAGTGGCCATGTCAAATATTCTGAGCCAGACTGTTTCATTCCCTGAGAGAATTTGGAGGAATATTTTGTGTCTGGTTCCAATAGAGCCCCAGGCCATTTAATCATATCCATCCTTGTCTGGAAAAGATTGTGCTACTGATACACAAAGTAAACATCCATCAGTTTAACCCAGGGATCCAGTGAATTCAAACTATTTATGAAAGGTATTGTATTTGCAGCTAAAATCAAATAACTGATCTCTGTCTAGGTTTACATCTGTTTCACCTTTCATGAAGTTCATCCCATAATAAAACCAGTTCATTCACCAAGTGAGGATTATTGAAATATTGCTTTGAGTATTACATAAATAATTTGGATTTCATAAGTACAATCCTTTTGTCCTTCCAGTGCAATGTTCCCTTTTATATGTTTATCATGTTGCAGAACAGTCCATGGCAAAAGTATTTCATTAGCCTGACTTCAATGAACTTCCCCCTTTCTTCCCATCAAATATGAGCTAACATTACAAATGTGACCATTCTCAGCTGGGGGTGAGGGGGAAAGGAATGCAAACCACATAAACCAAAACAAAACAAAACCAAAAACCAAACCAAACAAAAACCCAAACAAACAAAGAAAAAACAAACAAACAAACAACATTAAAAAAAAAAAAAAAACAACCAAAAAACCATAAAACACAAAACCCACACCTAGCAGTAAAAAAATACAGACCATATTGCCCAAACTAAAATTCCTTAAACCTTTGCACAACCTTTTGTTTGCAATCCTCCCACTGAAAATCATTTAGGATTAGTTGTTGGCTAAAAATAATTCTTAAAATATATTGAGATGACCTGGATGTTGTTTAGGTCTGTAGTGTAATTTGAGTGTCTGCCTGTCTGCAGGTGCCTTCTGATGATAACTTGGAGCTGGAATGGACCCAACCTGGGTAAGCTTCTGGTTTTAGCAGTAGTAAGTCCAGGAGCAGCCACAGCCTGTGTGCCAAGCATGCAGAGCAGCTCAGGAAATTCTCCATCAGACAAAAGACTGAACAATCCAAAGATGGGAGTGACTCATCTGAGGTTATATGGCAAAGATAAAAAGGGAAGGTTTTTTTAATCCCCTTTCTCAGGTCACCAAGCCCCACTGCCCTTCTCATTGGAGATGTATTCTGGTCTTTGGATTTGATAATGTCCTTTCAGAACAAAGGATGATGTCAGCTGATTAATGGTGCAGACAGAAGATTGCAAGATCACCCAAGGTTAATATGATAAACAATTAGGGAACTTAGGATGCAGCAGAAATCATATTGCCTGACAAGTCTTTCATCGTTACAGTGGTGAAACCCTGAAACAAGCTCCCCACAAATGCATGGTCTGCCTTAGCATCAATAATAATTCACATCTCAGTGCTGTCAGAGATAAATTTTGCTGATCTCAAGGCCACTGAAATCATCCTGAACCAATAGTTACAGCCATCAGTAAGAGAGATAGAGTGATAGAGGAGGAAACACTGAGAGAGAAGCTCTTAGCTTGTGTTTGCCACCAAAGCCCTCTGTAACTTCTAGTTAAGTCAGTCATGAAAGAAACTTTTGATCACAATGCCCACAAAAGAGTTCTACTCACTGCATATTGGGCATCCTAAAAGAGTTTTGTGTGTTAGAGGCACTGGGAGTCCACAGATGTTAATTAATTTAATATGACTGAAGGTCAATCCAGCCAAAAAAAGGGATGTGAGCATTTAATCAATTCAAGCTGTTTCTTCCTCTCAAGCCAGATTTTGAAGGAGGCAAGAACAGCCCAAAGGACTGTCAATACACATATGAAAGGAAGACTGGAGAATGGGAACAGTCAGAAAAAGGCTTTAGTGGTGCAACATGGAGTAAATTGGCAAAGGGAAAAAGGAACTGAATGGACTTTACAGAAATGGGCACAAAGATATTCACAGAAAACAGCTGTAGATTGGGGCAGTGGCACAGGAATGCACAGCATCAGCACCTCTGTGCTCCATCCACTTTAAATCCAGTAAGTCAGTGGCATTAATTGTCCACTTTTAGGGGGGTGTTGTTTTACAGAATCTCTAGTGACCTCTGAATTTGGGTTAACAACGTGTGGCAAATCTATGCTAAAAGTAGGGTGATGTGAGTAAAAGAGAATGAGAAACAGCTTTCTCAGGAAACAGACAGAAGAAAATGCTGACCAGGTTTAGTTAGCTTAACTAATATCTTTTCATTTAGGTATTTGATCTTAAACAATTTGTTAAGTTCAAGATTCAAAAAAATAAAAGTGTCTTCAAATGATGAAGTTAAAAGATTTGTTTGGTATTTGTAGAAATTAATTTTTTTTAAAGCTGGAAAAAGTTTTTTATCAGGAGTGATTTGATGGACCCAGCCTCATTTATTAATAAATTATTCAATTATTCAGAAGATTCACCATGTCAAAATCCATAGAAGACAACATCCAGGCAAAAGGAGGCAGTGGTATCATGGCAGACCTACAAAGAACAGAATAAATTCAGAAAAAGTCCACATTTTAAAAGCCAGAATTTCTGTGAATGTCCTGATGTGAATCTGAAGTAAATATGAACTACAAAGTCTGCTAATTTCATAAAATATTATTTAAATAGACTTACTGGGGGAAAAAAAAACCTACTAAAATAAAACTAAACCTTACATATCTTAATAAATGAAAATTGATTTTATATTTCTTTCTTTATATCTGTTCCCTTTTAGATCCAAACCAATGTTCAGCCAGCTCATAGGGCCTCAAAGCATCATTCTCATTTCTAAAATAGTGAATGTTGCAAAGGGCTGCCTGACAATAGCTCCAGGTTTATTTATTATTATTATTGATATTTAACCAGAGAGTGATGAGAAAAGTTTTTAGCAAGATGGCAAAATGTCATTCTAGAAAAGTGTTGATTATCTGTTAAATTTGGAATAAAAATGTGCACATTGGTTGCACACATATAAAGTGTCAGCAGGATTTTTTCAACAGGAAAATACTAAAGTGTAGAAAAATAATTTTTAAACATGTTACCACTAAAAGGAAGTATAAATCTGACAGAAGTTAGTCAAAATTTTGGTGCCTGTTTCACAGAGTGAATAATATAATTGCAATCATCATCATCATCATCATCATCATCATCATCATTATTGTGCCATTTACTTTAAAGAAAATGGATGGCTTGCTGTCAGGCTCTACCCAAACACTTCTATGATAATGGTAAAAAGTTATGACAGGAGAGATCATTTGATTTAAAAAATTAATTGTTTCAGACAAGCTGTCAAGTTGTTAACACTAACATGCCTTAAATGTAAAAATTTATATACCCAGAGACCAAGATTCACACTTGATTGTACCTGACTAAGAGGTTTTCAATTCTGTAATGATTTTTGGCACTAGAAATATGCCTGCAAGGTTCAAACACTTTACAGAAAAATTGCCTGGCAGATTGTCTGCAGCCTTGTTTGATTACAAGATCAGAGTGAATTGACTGGAGGTGTTAGCAGCAGTTTTATGTCCTTGTTTTAGAAATTTCAAGAAAATACTGTGAAAGACCATGAAAACTAATGAGCAAGTGGTAAAATGTCGCTGACATCTTTCTTTATCCTAGATGTTGTCTGGGTCTAAAGTCCACTGTGTTTGAGACCTTATTGAGCTTTGGGAGTTGAGGTTTCACAAAAGAAAAAAAACATACAAACAAAAACCCCAAAAACAAACAAACAAAAAAACCCCCAAGAACCCCCAAAAAACAAAACAAAAAAAAACAAAAAAACCCAAAAAAACCCCCAAAAATCCTGCACCCAAAAAACTGAAGCAGCTTTACTTTTTCTCAAATATGAAAAAACCAGAAATAGTTTATCAAGAGACGGTGTGATACTTAAAGTTGAGGATATAAATAGATGATGATCTGTTCTAGGCTTTACTTCATCTATTCTAGAACTGGAACAAAACGATCTTAGCTACTGAAGTTTTGCTTTTGAAATCTGTCCTCCTTTCTCTGCTTTTTCTGATGCCAGCTGAGATTTGAAGAAGTAGCTCCAAATTACCGAGGGAAATGCTGCTGTTGAAGCATACTGAGGCTACACAGAAATAATGGAAAGGAATCCTGATAATCTGCCTTGCTACACCCTCCTCTCACGGAGCTGTAGAGAGCGATGTTTTACCCTGAGCCTCCCTTTCTCCAGGCTAAGCCCACTCAGTTCTCTCAGCAGCTCCTCATCAGACTTGTACTCCAGACCCTTTCCCAGCTCTATTCCTTCCCTGGACATGCTCCAGTCCCTCAGTGTCCTTGTAGTGAGGGAGTACGGGCAGTGTAGGGACAGAATGAATGAATCAGGGTAGGAATTGTCTCCTTTGCCTCACAGACAGTGGTGTACTCACCTACCCAGGTGTGCTGGGGAAAGAGATATAAACAGCCCAAACCAACCCTGCAAAACTTGCTACCAAGGCTGAAGATAACCCCTTTAATTCAATGTCTCTCTCAATAAAATAGATTTCACCAGAAGATTTGGTTTGATTTTCATATAACCTAAGTCTTAAGAACAAGCCCTATCTGTTTTTAATATGACGTTTAGACAAAAGGTGTATATGAAGGCTAGTAAAATAAAAATAACTTTACAGGAAGATTCCTCCAAACATCAGTAACATATGCTTTTTCTAATCCCCTTTATTTTAAAACACTTTTGTTGACCTCAAATTTTAACAAAGCACTATTACTTTTACTGCAAAGTAAAGATAGATATTATTATAAGTATTTAATTAAAAAAGCAAAGAAATATCCTGACTTCTTATATAATGCAAGCATCCAGTACTGTATCAGGGCTTAACAATAGTACATCATAATTCATATGGCGTAGTCTAGGACCATGATCCACTTGAGAAAAGGAGCATGTAGAAGAGATATAAGTATTCACCTGAAGCTCTGCATCAGTACAAACACAGGGAATTGGTACCAAACCAAAACAAAGAATCTGGTATAAATTCTGCAGCTGGAAACTTTCAGTAGCATCCACCTTATAATGTATTTTAGATAGAAGTAGACGGAAAATGTTGGGGTTTGACTGAGCTTGTAAGGAATCAAGGGCATGTTAGATGTGCTCTGCTTTGAACAAACCCCAGGCTACCTGGACAGAATCTGTCCCTGAGCCCACAGAGGTCACCCAAAGTGGCACAGGAGCTGCGAAAGGCCCTGGCTGTGGATATAAAATTACAGCTTTTCCTTTCTTCTCCTGCATGAGAATTCCTCATGACCACAAGGAATCTAAATTGATAAGGATAAAAGATTGCTGTCACCTCAGCAGTGCCTGCCATGCCAAGGTCAGCTCCCAGGCCACCTTCCCTGTGGAGCAGCCTGATCCCAGACAGGGAGGCAGAGTTGAACTCTGGGTCAGGGAGATGTTGAGCTACATTTAGTGCATCACATTATTTAGGTATTTAGGAGCTCTGGAGAACTGCACCACTTCAGCAGTGCTGCTTCAATGTGCCATTTGTTGGCAAATCATCAAGGTGAGATAGAAGAGCTTGGCAACCCAGAGATGGAAGAGGGAGCATTTTCAAATACAAGGGTGAACATTGTAGCAGATGACACAGACTATTTTAAATAACTAAATAAATAAATAGTTGTGAGTGTCATTGAGGAATGTATAACTGAAAACACTGGTAACTACAGACATGGTGATCCAGAGATCTGACTTATGAATTGGTAGATGTGATGAAGTATGTAGAGAACATCTCCAAATGTTTAGAAGTGCTTTTTGTTTGGTTGGTTGGGGTTTTATAGGCTTTTTAAAAAATTTTGTTTGGTTTTATTTTTTTTTTTTATTTTAACACGTGTGAGAAGTGAAAAAACAAACAGGAAGTGAAAAAATAAATGCATGTAAAAAGGAAAAAAAGTTACAGTAAGGAAGCAACTTTGCCTTAAAAGCCCACTCTTTGTTTATTGAGTATATGACAAGATGGTAAGATGAAGACTGATTTCTTTTTTTTTTTAAATAACTGGAAATCTCTAAAACAAAGAGGAGGCAATGTGACGTTGATGGCATCATACCACAGAAGCCAGAGAGGAAAGCAGACAGCTGGGTGTTAAAACTTGGGACAGGAAGTGCTTGGAACTCCCAATATAGGCTGGCAGAAAGAGAAAGGAAGGGAAAAAGCAAAACAAACAAACAAAAAGCAATATAGAAAAAATCTAGGAGGAAATTCAATTTCCATGACTTCTGTAGTGGAACTATTCCTCCTATGGACTAATTATTTTCCACCTCTGTGAGGATGTACAAATTCCTCAGGACCATGGGAAAGCCTTTAAAGGAGCCATGAAAAGCTCATGTGGAAAAAAACCACAATTCTTCTGTTGATTATACTCACTAAATTGGGGGTTAAACTTGTCAGGAGAATGAAAGAATATAGAAAATGACTGCTCCAGTTATCTTCAGCTGTGTCTTAGCATTCTTACTAACCACCCTAAGAACCCAAATACTGATCTAATCCATTTAGGTAATTTTTATGCATCTCTTCAGCTTTGAATAGTGCAAAGCACAGGCAGCCAGAGGAAAATATTCCCCTGAGTCAGGATCAAGAGCCATCCCAACCACAAAGACACCTATTCTTGCACCATTTCACTCTGTCCATTTTCTCCCCAGCTTTCTGTCTGCAGAAGCAAGAACACAGGGAGAAGTTTTGCCTTTTTGCAAAAGTCCATGCAAATCCCAATTAAAATAAGAACAAATGGACAATAAAAAAAGACAAGTAATAATATTTTGTTTCCATATTTGTAGATCATAAATTAATCTCAACTCAAGATATTAAATGCAGGACATAAATATGAACTGTAATCTCATTTCAAAGTATATTTAAGTTAACAGCTGTAATGAGGGAACCACAGTGGTGCTGCTAAGTCCTTCCTTTCTCTACTACTTAATAACTGTAACTCAGAGGGAAGAAATTGTTCTTATCCTGTCTTTACTCTGGTGAGATTCTGTACAAAAGAAGTCTCACGTTTGTCTCTGCAATTAGTGCTCTGCAAACTCAATGCATTGCTTCAGTAAAAGAAAATAAAAAATCCATTAATGAAACCAAAAAGCAGTGTGCCCATTTCAAGAAAATATGTTTATTGAATTATATTTCTAGTCAGGCTCAATTTTTGCTGCCATTATTGAAGAGTAAGGAAAAAGCATTAATAATCCAGGCAGTACTAGGAAATAGTGTTCAAATGTTTTGTGATAATTCAATTTACAAGCCATAGCTAGTGAATATATGCCCATTTCTTTAATAAAAGGTGAACAGATTTCTGATTATCATGTCTTCTTTTTATTGCAGTTCTTCTATTTAAATATGTTTGAATTTCAAGAGGTATTTTAGGAAAGTAAGGGTAGAATTGGCTTTTAGTCATGATACTAAATCCCATTTCACCTTTTTTCACATTTTTGCCCTAATGTGAAATAGCTGTGTTTATCAGTTAAAAAAGGAATTATTATAAATAAATAAATAAGTAAATAAATAAATATTCATTGCATTTAGCTTCACAGGAATACAGAGCTGAAAAAAAGATCCCTCAGCTTTCCAGGGAAATTATGGACGCCATTTTTTTCCAGACTAGCAATTGGCATAACTGCTCATGCAAATTTTTTGTGGTTTTAAGCACACCTTAGAAAAGGTGGAATGGAGAATACTGGAGTGATTTGAATCAGCTCATCACAGTGCAAAATTCTAATGGTGTTCATATAACAGGACCTTAACCTGAGACCTTCAAGACACTTAATTCAGGAAGGAAGGTATAAGTAGTCCTGCTTGACTGCATGGAAATGGAAATGTGAAAAATGAAATAATTTCCTGATAGAAGAGGGTACTGTAATCAAGGATTTTAGTCACAGCTTTGAAAGTGAGGTTTTAGGAGTATAATTTCAATACTGGCTCACAGGAATGCAAAGAAGAAATTACTTCCTAAGCTTCTTTTTGCCCTAACATGAATCTGTTTCCTTAGTTGGATCTATTCTCCTTTTTTTCCTGTACAAAATAAATAAATAGTTTATCATATTGTGAGAAGGAGGCAAAGATTAGAGGAAAAAGTTGTTTATATAATCTCTTGAAAGAAGATAGGTTTGTTATCTGTATAAATACATGAATTAAGGTTGTGTTGTTTTTTGTTTTGTTTTGGTTTGGTTTAAATCAGCCTACAGAAAAATGGAGGTAAAAAATACTAATATAACTTTCATCCTGAGTTTCTTTTGCTGTGTTTGTAAATGTGGAGGGAAATGGTTTGCCTGTGTCCTTCTGGGGAAAAAAAAATCATTTATTAGTTGAGCTGTAAATAGACAATTAGATTGAAGTAACACTGTTTTCTCTTTTTTTCTCTAGCTAATTAGCCTGAAGTTTGACTTACTCAGTGTATGTGGTGTTAGAATAAGAATAAAATGTTAACATCAGTTAACATCCTAGAAAATTTGAAACTTCCAATGTAGCTGAAAGATGACTATTTCAGAAGTCGCACATTATCTCACTATGTGCAGTTATTTTACAGTAATTAAAGGACAGATGTTCCCAAATGAAATCAGAATTATACTCTCAAAGTCATCCTCAGTGGTTGCTGCCAATGAAGATATTATATTTCAAGATTTGTTAACACTTTGGTGCCTTATTCCAGCTGAATTTTGCAGTGCACAGAAAAGATCAAGCACTTCAAAGCAGGTAACAACTCCTTCCATTAATTCAAAAGTCAAATTCTGCAACCTTTTCAAGTACAAATACACTTCCACTCAATAAAAAAACCCCCTAATATAACAAACCTATGACTGTCTTGTTTTTAAAATTATTGTAGTGTTTAAAGAATTATTTTGAATGACAGTATTATGCAATACAGTGAACTTTTCAGATATTCCTGTCATTAGTCACAGAACAGAGGGAGAAACTACCTGCCCTTACTGCAGCACTTTATGATCACATTTCCCAAGAGAGAAGCTAATTTTCCATTTATATTCTTCTATTTGTGAGGAATATATTTAAGATCCAAAATTACCATGAGCTTTTCCTGGAACACATCCCTGCTTCTTTAGTCATTCTGAATTTTCAGGGTTTATTGCCCTAACACTTGAATAATGTGACATAACATTTTCCCACTTACTCCTGCACTTGGCGCTTGCTATACTGGTCTTGCTTTATTTAGATAATAGGAACCTCTCTTGTTTAAGGTCTTATTTTCTATCCTATTTTTATTTCTCCAAGAGTTCAAGACTTACGGCACTGTTCAGCCTTCCTGGTCTTCTTTATTAAACCAGTTGCACTGTAAGACCTAGGACTGGATATAGTTTACTGCTTTCAGCTGGAAAAACAGCTGTTATACACATTTCAATCTCCCATCAAAATATTTATAACCAGTTTTGTTGTTGGTTTATTTTTTAATAAAAAAAAAAAAGCAGCATTGCAAAATGACAGAGAAAAGACAAGTAACCTCTTGAAAACTTGGAAGATCTTAATTCATTCTGAAGGCAGTTCCCACAACCAGGAATGGAGAAATGGCATGGCTTATAGCGATGCCATTTGGGTTTTGACTTTTTTTTCTTTTATATGTTCTCTGTATACTTCACACATATATTTGTAATTCTGTCTCCTGTTGTATTAGTAGCTAGTTTTCCCAGTACTTTTCCATGATCTTTCCCTAAGCAGAAAGACAAAACAAATTCCAGAGCTCCAAGCCCCAGGAAGTACAAGGCCCTCCACTATCTTGGTTCTTCCTGGCAACCAAGACCAAGAACAACTCATGGACTTCGAGATCCATTCTCATGGACAAAGTACAGCTAGTGCTGAAGGGGGGACTCCAGAGAAGGCGCTTGACGGGGGGGAATTGCATCACCCCTTGTCCTCCTAATTGGTGCTTTTATCAATTATGCTAATTTCCTAAAACCCATAAAAATGTACCCACCCCTAGGGGTATGGGCTTTTGTTGGCATTTTTCCATAACTTCCCCTGAAGGCCTTCATTAAAGATCCCCTTTTATATTACCTCCTTACTAAAATTATCTTGAGTTTCATTTCCAGGTTGGGCAAAAGGCAACAGTTATTCTGGCAACCCAGACAGAATGAAAGAATCTGGTACCCTTCCTCCACATCAAAAACATCCTACAAGGAATTCTTTGCTACTGGCAAAAATTCAAATTCAAAAGAATTTCCTGCTTTAGGGAATGAGGTTGAGACACCATGGTTCCAAGATCCCACTGGAAGTAATATAAAGGTACCTCTTTTTGTTGTGTAGTATGTAGTTCACATCTGTGTGCATATTGTGCATGTATTGTGTATCTGTTTAAGGTCAGTAATTGCTGCTTTTGGAGTAGCTTATCAAAGTTTTTTGGTTTTTTTTTTTTTCCCGTGGCTTTTCCAACCTGCCCCAGATGAGGGGGAGAGGCAGGGCACACATGTGTGTGTGTTTGCCATCAGCTGAGATTGCTCACTGGCGGAGAAAAGCAAATTACAATGCGAAAGTTTATTTTGTGTTTATTGCTCATGGGTTTTGGAATAAAAAATTGGCCTGGGGACGCCTGGGCACAGAGCAACCGGCGGAGGCCTGGCCTGGGGAGGACTGGCCTGGGGAGGCCTGGCCTGCTCCTTGGTGGGAGGTGGGGAAAGGGCCCTCACTTCCTCCAGGTTGGCAGGAGGAGAGGGAGAGATCCCCACTTCCCACAGGTTGGTAGGATAAGGGGCAGAGATCCCCACTTCCCACAGGTTGGCGGGAGGTGAGGAAGGAGCCCCCACTTCCCAGAGGTTTCACAGAGTGACCAAGAAAAACTGGACTCGCACCATTGCAGGGGAGGTGGTAAGCGCCCCCACTTCCTATGTTCCATCTGTGAGTGAGAAACAACTGCTCACTTTGAAAATTTAAAAAGGTTTATTAAACCTTAACAAAAATACAACAAAGGACTACATAAGGAGAAAGCTGCAGAGCTGGGAACTGCCCCTCATGCATACCAGGTGGCCAGCTTGTCTTCAAGATGGATGCTCAGTCTTTTATACCCCTGGGGGTTGCATCAGCCAGCCCCGGCCCTTTCCAAAGTCTGTCAGTCAGCTCTTCTTTGCCATTTATCGGTAGAAACTGTTTTCTTGTAACTTGATTGGAGGTCAGAGGTGTTGCCATGCCATCCCCCTAAGCACCAAGCTTTTCCATTCCCAACTGCCCCATGCAAGGGACACATGTGCAGCCTTCTTTGTACCTGTCCTAGACAACGGCAGCTGTCTGATGGTCACAATACAGGGGGGGAAAGGGAACTATGGGGAGAACAGAGGACATCTAAACTACAATAACATAACTATACATCACTAAAGTTTTTCTTAATATTCGCACAATAGTTATCTTTTAACTGCGAGAGCCAATCATCTCATTTTCCATCTATAACATATGGCAGGATTTTTCCAAGATTTCAGGGCAGGGGCGGCTCCCGGACTGGACACACTCCAGTGTGGGACGGCCCCGCTGCGCAGCCACGGCCCGGCTCGGCCCCGCCAGTGCCGGGCCGGAGGGGGCCTCAGAGCCTCAATCCCCCCGGGCCGCAGCGATTTTGCTGCTGCGAGGGACGGGAGAACAGGCAGAGTTGAGCCGCTCTGAGGAAGCTGATGTCGCCTTTGTAGGCGGGGGCGACTCTACCGCAGTTTCCACAGTAACGAGTTTTGTTTTAGAGAGACCCGAGAGCCGCTGAGAGCAGCGGCACGGCCCGAGCGCGGCTGTGCCTGCATCGTGCCTCTGCCGCCGGACCGGGCGACGGGCAGGGAACGCTCTTTGTCTGCGCTGTTAGATAAACAAAAGGGAAACACCGGGTCCGAGG
This sequence comes from Diglossa brunneiventris, assembly GCA_019023105.1. Classification (NCBI taxonomy): domain Eukaryota; kingdom Metazoa; phylum Chordata; class Aves; order Passeriformes; family Thraupidae; genus Diglossa; species Diglossa brunneiventris. The sequence continues at coordinate 149,305,644 of CM032354.1, read as the reverse complement.
AACAGCGAGCCGTTTTCCAAGCTTCCTTAAAACAGGCTTTAAGTAAGCACAGTCCTGAGTTAACAAATACCTTAGAATGGAAACTGAGTCAAGATACTGTAAAGGCTTACAGAGGGGTAAGAGGCATAAGAGCTTTTTTCCAGCCCTTAAAATATGAATTTAAAAATTTATCAGTGATTTATCAGTTTCTCTATTTGTCAAACTGTCCTATGAAGGATCCGTTGGATTTTTGCAAAAGGAAGAGAATAACAGATAGTTTAGGATGGTTTACTGAATGGATATATACAGTATGTACAAATATATGCAATAGTATGTACACCTGTATTACTTATGGCTCTTAGCCATTATAATTTATTGAGATTAGAGGTGACTGATGGTAGGCTTTGCCTTTATATCACATATTTCTGTACATTATGTATAGCAAAATTGCCATCAGCCTGGCTAAACAAGAAAATGCTTGGTCAACAATGCATTAAAGTACCTTAAATGTAATTTTGAACTGAATCAGCTACTTTATAAGAATCTTCCAGGAGGTCAATGAAGTATCAATTCCACAAATAATTTATGTAACATCCTAAATGACCAGATAATTATTCTCGAATGTGGATGTTTGACCTCATCATGATTGTGTTTATTCTGAGTCCTTCCCTCCTTCCCCCCTCCCCAGCATTCAATCAGAAGACAAATGAAGAATGTACAGCTGGCCATGAGTCATCCTAATGGAGGCAACTCAGTGAGCCTCAGCTCTGAATAGGGGCTGATCGTGATACTTCTTGGTAGTAGGAATCTTATGAATGGTCATTCTGGTATTTTTGTACCAAGCATGAGAGTGCTCCATGTTGGTCACACCTCCAGGTTATTTTGCTGAATTAGGAGCAGTGCTCCTTGCTAATCCTCTAACAAATATTACTTATGAATTCATGGATCTGTGTCAGTAGGAGAGGCAAAAACCCTCCTAAAAATAATTATACATATGCAAATGGCATTCATAATGATCAAATAATCCTTTCTATAGTAGGGTAAGGAAAAAAAGAATACCAAACCAAACAATCAAAACCACTTCTACCATTTTCAGTTTGTCCTGGTGAGGATGAGGTTAACCTGCTGGTGATTTCAAAATCTCCAAATAAACTTTCAAAAAGCAAAGATGACCCCAGTGAAAATCCTTCTTTCATCTTGAAAGATATCATTTCACTAAATTCCCTGTACCTAAGGGGTTTGGAGGAAGAAAACTAGGCTGCTTTCCATTGATGTGTGATGTAACTCCTGCAGATATCTCTGGCAAGCAACATAAAGTACCCCAGCTAATTAAATTCAGTACTGTCAGTTTCCTGAGCAAAGATAGAAAGCAACAGATCAGATGTAACTTTACCACCTAAGAAAACTCTGAAGGGCTTTCACTGTGTTTTTTATGTCTGAATTATAGTGTCTTACTCATTTGTCTACTGAAGAAATTCAAAGAAAACAAGCTCAGCTGAAGGTAATGGAAGTCAGCCCTGCAGACAGAAGATCATGGAACAGATCCCACTGGAAGAAATTTTGAAACGTATGGAAGACAGGGATGTGATTAGAGACAGCATGGACAAATTGTGCCTTACTAATCTAGTGGCCTTCTATGATGGAGTGGCTGCATTGGTAGACAAGGGAAGTGTTATGGATGTCATCTGCCTGGAATTTTGTAAGGCTTTTGATACAGTTCCCCAAATCATTCTTTCTGCTAAATTGGAGAAATACAGATTTCAGGACTGGACTGTTCAGTAAATAAGGAATTGTCACAGTGGCTGCATTCAAAGAGTTGTGGTCAATAGCTCCATGTCCAAGTGGAAACCAGTGAGAAGTGATGTTACCACTCAAGGGACTGAATTGGGCTCAATACAATCTAATATTATAACATTTCAATTAAACAACACTAACAGTGGGACTGAGTACAGCCTCAGAAACTTTGCTGATAACATCACACTCAGGGGTGCAGTTGATTGGTTTGAGGGAAGGAATGGCACCCAGAAGTACTTTAAAAGACTGGGCTCATACGACCCCCATGAAAAAAAAAAACCTAAAAAAGGTTTAAAAAACCTAAAAAAGGTTTTTTAGGTTAAAAAAACCTTAAAAAACCCCAAAAAACTTGAAGGCAAGGTCCTGCACATGGGTCAAGGCAATTATCAGAACCAGTTCAGGCTGGGTGATGAATGGATACAGAGGTTGCAAAGGGAGTTGGGATGTTGATGGATAAAACTTGGATATAAACGACAATGTGCACTTGTAGGCAGAAAACCAGTAATACCTTGAGTTGCATAAAAACAAGTGTGACAACAGGTTGAGGGAGGTGATTCTGCTCCTCTGCTCTCATGATACCTCACCTGGAGCACTGCATCCAGCTCAAGAAAGGCATGGACCTATTGGAGCATCTGCAGAGAACACAGCGTTAGAGGGCTAAAGCTCCTCTCCTGTGAAGCCAGGCTGAAAGATTTGCGGTTATTCAGCTTGGAGAAAAGAAGGCTACAGGGAGACTTTATTGCAGCCTTTCAAGACTTAAACTGGGCCTGTATGAAAGACCAAGAGAGACTTCTTACAAGGTCCTGTAGTGACAGGAGGAGGGGTGGGGGTTTTAAACTGAAAGAGGGTAGATCCAGACTGGACATAAGAAAGGGCAAAAAGGGGTAGTGAGACACTGGAAGAGGTTTCCCAGATAAGTTGTGAACATCTCAATGCTGGAAGTCTTCAAGGTTAGGTGTAATGGGGCTTTAAGCAACCTGATCTAGTGAAGATTGTCCCTACCCATGTCAAGGTGGTTGGACTGGATGAAATTTAAAGGTCTTTTATTATCCAAACAACTCCCTGAAGTGCTGCTTCAGCGCATGGGGAGTGTATGCACAACGGAATGGACAGTTGGAACTGTATTTCTGTGTTTTCATTTTTATCTGATGTAGGTAATCCCTCAGAAAGCTGAAAGAAATGATGGAATTCAAAGAGGATGAGGAGGAGGAAAGAGAAAATAGTAACATAGAAAATAGTATTTTGACTCTTGTAATATTCTAGTCCAAAAAGTATGTCACTTCTGGTCTTCTGTGCACAGCTCTGATTACTTTGGGTCAGCCTGTCAAAGATATTTGGCACCCAATTAAATTTACAAATTAGGTGAGTACTGAAGTATTATTAAGATCAATTGCAAGTCTCCTCAGCATTTAAGATGTCTCTGAAAAGCCTGGCAAGTACCTATTTGCATAATCAGGAGCCTAAACAGCTTTGAAAAATATGCCCTTAACCCCTAAAACAGATTTTGAGAGAGCCAGGAGCAGGCAGAAATGGTCAAAGAGAACTAATAACATGGAAGAGGATATGGATCTTAAGGAAGCAGCGATAGATGTGATGACAAAAACCAATTTCTGACTCTTATTAAAAGAAAAAGTGAGGTTTTATTTAATCCATCAAAAGAAATAACCAAAGAAATAAAACGTAAAACCTGGCATATACAGAGGTTGCTATCCACAGAAGCTCTCCCTATTTGCATCCCTGTCTCCCTAAATTTGCATCTTCTCATGGGGTGTGTTTGCCATAAGATGTGTAAGATAGTACTTTTCAAAGTAAAACAAACTTCACAGTTTTTATATACATAATAATCATCACAAATTACAGTTACATGGGTTCAAAAACCAGACCTTCAAAATCAACTAAATAAACCTCTCACCTTTTGATGTGTATAATAAACATCACTCTTACAGCCTGCAAAGGCAATCAGAGACTAATGGAGTTAAGGGAAAGGTTCCTCTGTGGTTCAGTTGCTTCATCTTTGTCAACATTTCTTATACCTTGTGAATACTGATATTGGTGTTCAACACTGACAGAGGTTAGATATGATCTTAATGGACCCTGTCCAGGCTCCTCCAGTGCAGAAAGCCTCATGTTTACATGATAGTTTTTTGATCTTCCCCTGCTCAGTAACATGGCTGGTAAAGATGCAGTGGAGGGATGGCAACAGTCCTGGCTAAGGGGTGTCCAGTGGCTAGAAGGTGAGGGGGGGGGGAAGCAGAATGTAACAGGCATTTTATTACAGGAGAATTTGGATTAAGAATTGGCCAAGATTTATCATCATTGACTTGAATGATTCCCAAATTGCTGAGATTGAGACAATTTTCCTGAATGCTGATGTTGATCTGGCTTTGCACAAGTGATTTAATGTCTTTGTACTTCAGTCACTCTAAGTACACACCATCCACAACGCATACATTCTTCTTCTAGCTCCAGTCCAGCCATGTGGTGAGATTGGATCTGCTCTTGCTCCCTGCATTTCCTCTATTTCTTTTTGCTCACCTATCTACTAAACCAGTTCATTGCATTGGTGTTGATTTTTCTTTCCGTCCTTCAGTTTCTTCCTCAAGGCATGTTAAGTAAATATTTTTCCCTTTTTTTTTTTTTTAATAAAAAAAATTAGGGAGGGTGTCTATTTTTTTTTGTCCTATTCTCCTGCACTGCAAGAAACCACTTTTGCCCTTCTCGGGGCAGCACAGAAAAGGGTAGACCTTTCCAAGGTACTCGTACCTCCAAGTCAGGACCATCAGGCCCACATTGCCTCATTTTGGGCCATTGGGTCATCTAACACAGGCATAGTCTACAGGATGGACATGTTTTTTGATAAATCCAGTGCTGAATTAGCATTGAACATGACTTAAATCAAGCAATTTCCTGTCGTCTAGAGGAGAAAGGCACTCACTTTTCTTACAATAGATTTAATCATTCAGGAAAAGTAATTTTGATAACAGTTCCAAGATTTCTTACAATGACACTGGCCTAGTGTAGCATTTCATGTTAAAATTAGTTCCCCTATATTCTAGGTATTTTCACTTAGCATCCCAGCTCTCAAGAGCATCTTACCTTTGTTCTTTTACCTTAATTGACCAGTCATTTCTAACCCACCTTCACCTAAGAAATAATAAAACTTTGCTCTGCTTAGGCTTCCTGGTCTCCTGTTATTTCTTTAGGTCCACCAATTAAGGATTTTTTCTACTTTTGCCCTGGCTGCAGTGTGGAGTTGAGCACCTGTTGCACTTCCCCCAGACATTTGCATTTCAGGGACTGGCAAAGCAATCTCCAGTTGCACAGAGTTCCTTAATACAGAAGCTCTTGCACTTTAGCTCTGAGGACAGCAGGTGAAATAGATGGAGATTATTCTCAAGTTCTTCTACAGAGCATTCCCAGAAATATCTGTGTTTACTCTACCAGGCTAACTAGAGAAAGCTTAAAAGGAAATCCACTGGCAACAACTTCTACTGCAGGCAGAGGCTGCATCTCTCCATTTAGAAATCTCCTTGTTCTCATTATTGTAGCTTCATTTCAGGCTGCCTGAGAATGTGAAAGCCACTCACACCTGCAATGGCACAAAAAAATCCCTAATACTCCTTCTTTGAAATTAGAGGTCAGGCAGATGTTTTGAAGAGAGCTATCAGACAGTGTATAAATTCTGGTTTGATTTACAGATCTTGCTGGCACAGTTCTGTCAGTGGCATTACCTTCACTTATTCTTGCACAATACTTAAGTGCAATAAAATCTAATCCAAAGGCAAAAAAAAAGGACATCAAAGCTTTGTCAGTGCCATGACAAAATGTAATATCTAGCTTTAACTCACTCTAGATCATTACAATCCAACAAATAACACAGGGAAAAAGCCAGTGAGACAAATATTTGGAGAGAAATAATGCCTTATTACAGAAGTAGAAAGATTTTCACTGCCTGTTCCTTTGTTCTTTAAAAAAATATATCTCCTGATCCTGATGTTATACATTTATATTGAGAGTCGTCTGAACACTGACGTCCTGGCTATAATGTATAAATACAGATATAAGTACTGTGGGAAAGTGAAGACCTCCTACACAGGTCTTTAGGTTTTTGTTTTGTTTAAACAATTTTTATGAAAAATTGCCCAAACATGTCTCTTTTCAAGTTTTTTAGGGTGAAGAAATGTAGGCATAGAGTGTAGAAATGATGCAAGGCATTAACAAACAGAAGTCTGTGCCTAACTCTTTCTCCCAGCCCCATTTCTAACACATTTAAAAAAGAACCCTCAAATGCAAAACCATGATAGGAACAATTGGCTGAAGAAAAAACAGTCCTGGGGAAAAATATCCTGAAGGCAAGGAAATAGTAGGCCAGATTTTTATCTGTTGTGTATGTAGTAAAATGTCTTCATTATTGGAAATTAATTATGCCTTTTTTTTTACCCAGTAGTCACATCCAACGTGAGTCTCAAGAGCAGATCTTTCTTCCTCTATCTCACTAGAGAAAAAGAAGTCCCTTTCCTGTTTCTGGATAGATAATGTAAAGATCTTCAATGGAAAAAAAGGTAAATGGAGGAGAACATTTAAACAAATATGTGATAAAGACAAGGTACTTAATTTTTTTTTTGGGTGATAGCACTGCTGTCTGCAAACCATCCCATAGCTAATGAGTGAACAGCTGGATCAGCATTCTCAAACTAGGGAGAGAAAGATTTACCCAAACTTTTCTGAACAAATCTACATATAACTAAGAACAAATTTTTTATTTTGTCAAAATTAATGCTTGGTGGAAACTGAAAATATTCCAGTTCCTGCAGATCTGGAAGTAAACTTCCTGGGGTCAAGATTATCAAACTGCCTTCACAAAGACAAATGTCAGTGTTGGACAGGAGATCCAGTGCTCCCAATTCACTTTCTACAGACAATTCCAGCCAAGGTCATGTTCACAGTGACCATTTAGCAAGTGAGCAGAGCAGAGTGAATAAAACTGGTGGGTGGTATAACTCCATGGCAAGTTGTCCCTTGTTTGGCTTTGAATTCCTTCCCCTGAAATTAATGCTGTAGTAAAAGTGAGCTGTCTCTCCTCATCCTTAAGAGGATGGCACCATTCCCAGGTGGTTTCAGGAGCTTTTGAGTTTCTTTTACCTGTCTCCCTAAAAACAACACTTGATATCTGATTTAAAAAAAAAAAAAAATTATTTGTGTCTCAGGAGAGCCCATCTTATTTGCAATTCCTTTCTGGCCCACTCAGGCGTGCTGGCAAATGGGGAGTCCGAGTGCTCGGAGCAAAGGTCAGTGAAACATCTGCTTCCCCAGTCTTGTTATTACCAGCGTGCTCTTGCCCAGCTTCTGTTGTTCCGGAAATCTTTCAAGCATATAATGGGTAAAGTTCGCTCATATCTAAACCTTCAGCTCCAGCTGACACCTCAGTAATTTGTTTCCCATAGCAACTCATTTGGGATTCTTGACCTTGATGGAATGGCTAATGCGGCCACGTGGCCAACCCGGCTTCAGCACCGCGGAGAGATTGTGAGCAAACTGTGACAAGTGCGTTTGTTTTTGTGTTTGGTGCTTTCATTTTATTAACCCTGGTTTGCTGTGGTTTCAGCAACAGTGGCCCATAGCAAAAGCTTTCTCTCAGATCTCTTAGTTTTAAAAAGAGTCACATTTCTTGTTTTAACAGGTTGATATAAAATCAGACACTGAGGGCACCTGCATTTTCTGAAGGTTAGATGGAATCAGGATGTTTCTGGTTAAATTCCAAAATCTCTGATAAGTTCCTTATGAGCAGCATTGCTTACTTTGCAGAGGCAAGACAAGCGCCAAGCAATTCCAGAACACAGTTAAATGCAAGTATTTCTGAAGATGGTTGTAGTGTAAATCAAGAGGATGAAGTTCACGTTCTCTGTTATTCCTTTATGTGAAGGTCTATCAGCTGTATAATTAAGGAAGCAGTTTCTTATTGTTGTTGATACCTTAGGTGTGAATGCAAATTTCCCATTGTCTTAAATAAGCCATAATTTTAAAAATACATTTCTTAAATTAACATTTTCCCCTTTTTCTTAAAGTAATGTCTTTGAGCTTGTAAAAAAAAGTATATTTATGAGTGAAATGTTTTTTTTTATTCCTAAAAAACAGGAGCAACAGAAAATTGAAAAAAAAAAGAGCTATTTTGCTAGAAGATCAGAAAATTTCCATTTAGAAATGCTTTAAGTGAACTCATAAGCCAGCCAGTCCGCTAGACTCCAGCTCCTCATGTCATGGAATGAATTTCCTGTTTGACTAAAATACCCAGAATATAGAGATGATAATTTAATAGATGATGACAGCCTGGATGAAAAGAAGTGTCAGAATATCATGAACAAAAGGATTTGTCATGGAGTTTGACTCACAGATAGGAAGAGGATATATCAGGTACCAAATGTTTAACTTGCATAAAGCAGAGAGAATGCCTTACTAGATTTATTAACAAAAAAAAACCAAATCCAAACCCAAAAAACAAGCACAGATTTTTATTAATGAGGCACTGTTGAAAAAGAGGGAAAAATATAACTGAAAATATTTTCAACATTATGTGTTTGGTGACTCCCTTTTTAAAAAAAAATTGTGTATTAAGATGATTATCAAGAAAAATGTATTTCTGATTTAAAAGGAAGGAGAATTCATGTTTGCTTGCATGTATGTGACAGAGAACATATTTCCTCTTCAGAGCTACACCAGGATTTACTGACAGAAAGGGGACCTGGATACTGTAGGGGAAATGAATCCCAGATCCTGTGTTAATGGATGATGGTTAAGCTCTGCTTCATGCAACTGTTTCACTGTGCAATCTTTAAAATTTCTTTTGATTCAAAACTAGTTGTAAAAAAAACCATGCAAAAATAGAAAAAAAAAAAATGAACAGAGCTGAAGCCATCGTGCAACATCCATCATACCCACAGGATAAAAACAGTGAGCAGCCTGTGAACAGTAATTGTAACATAGACTACAGTCAGCAGAACAGCTGGAATGAGAAATCAATTATTCAGCTAGAAAAGACAATGTGCAATTATTAAATTATGAGTAATTAGTATATGCTGGCTTACATCTTACAAGCCTGCACTTTGAGAAATGCTGTGACTCGGCAAAGAAAGCAACAGAAAGGTTTCCTGGGTCTGCCCTGTGCCATTGTTTAGCAAACAAAAGACCCTCAGAAGAGAACAGAGCTTTCTGCTTACACAGCTAAGATGCCTATCCAGAAAAGTCTGTGAAGCTGGCTTGCAAGTGGAATAACAAAATTCCATCACCTCTGAACAATAATGTCAATAATGTGTACTTAGTACTTTTCAAGGCAGAGGAAGTAACATTCTTTATACAAAATTATTCATATATATACTGATATAAAATCAGTAGCAGCAAAAAAACCCCATCCTGTACCCCAGTGTCCTAACTCTTGTCTTGGCTACCTGACTGTAGTGCTCTTTCAGCACTCTCTTTCTTCCAAAATAGTGGATGTGATGTACTGATTCATCAAGGGTGTTAATTATCTTGGTCTGACCTGAGCCAATGCTTGAGTTTCCTAACTTTTCCTCTGGCAAATGAGGTCACCTTTACTTTGCCCTTTATTCTGTAGTACACCTCCCTTTTTACTATCAGCTACCCATTACTATTGATTTTGAAAGAAAAAAAAACCTGAACAGCAACAATGATAAAATAAAAAGCCAAATAACTTTTCCTTATTCTTTTCTGGAACCACAAAGCTACCCAGAGTGAGAGAAGGGCAATGTTTTTTATGCTCACAACAAATCTTGCACTGCTAGATTAGCTGGGCACAGTTTCACAAAGCAGTGCCACGTGGAAACGTGCATATGGTCTGGAAAGCACCATGTCATTTACACAGTTCAAGTGGGTGCAGGTGGAAATTAAACAAACATCAGCTCTAAGCAGCTTCTCAGCTTCCCTTGCATTTAACAGATTGGCCTATGGTGTACAGAAAAGACTATTGTTACTTTTAATCTCCTTTCAGCGTAGGGAGCTACTGTTCTCTCTCCCGCACTGATAACACACAAATTGCTTATCCTCCAAAGCAGCCTTCACCTGACCACCAACTGCACTCTCCTCTTGCCAGGCTTCCGATAATCTCTTCCCACTCGTTTTTCAGTCCGTTGTGTTCAGTTTAAGGCATTTCTGTGGCTCCATGCAGATGGAGAATTAAAAAGAATCATTTTTTTTCCTTTTTCTTCCCCTGCTCCCCTCCCCACTTTCCTGTCTATCTGTGAGGTGAGAATCCACTGCGAAAAGGAAAGAAAAAAACAGTGATGGTACTAGCACGACAACTAAAGCTCCGATTTCAAATCACATTGTGAAGCTTGACATGTGCTGTGAAATAATTAGAGGGCAAAAAGGAGTCTGGATTCTCAGTAGTGGAACCTGGTGATATCTCAAAATCTGCCCCCATGGTTCCTGGCTTGTCCAGCTGAAGCCATTTGGCAACAGCTAATATATAACTTTCTGAAAATTCAGGTGTCTTCTCTTTCTTTAACTCTGGTAACTACATAAGTCAATGAGAAATCCTTATCCTGAATGCTGTGTAGACATCTTCTGATAAAAACAACAACAACAAAAATATTTGAAAAGATATGTAACAAAAGGTATTAAAAAAATCAAAATTAAAAATAGCAAGATTATTTCTGAACAACAAAGACAATAAAAACATGATATGGAAAATTGCAGGAAAACAAGCAAAATAAGGGTGTTTTTTTCTTTACCATGTAAAAAGAAACTTGAAACCAAAAAAATTAGAGGTATCAATTTATTAAAAGAAAATATATGGAATTTAGTTTTTTCCCCATGTAATTAAAGAGAATGAAGTAATTGGAGTGGGAAGAAGTTATATGCTTTTTACTTAAGGGAACTAAATCACAGTAAAATCTTGCTAGGCAAATTTGATTTACTAGTTCTGTTGAAACTCATGTGGCTTCCTTAATATTGAATATTGCTTAATATTATGTATTCCATCTCTGCCTTGTGATGAGCACACAGTGAAAGTCATCAAGACCTCTGCTGAATTAAATGAACTCTTCAGAAACTGATGCTGTAGAGAAGGGACCCAACTTCAGATCCTCAAGAGTCACTCCCTGCTCTCCTGTGTGTGACCATGTTCACAGGGGTCTTGGATGAGGGAAGAGACGAGGATCTGACTCCATCTTTCAGAAGGCTTGATTTATTATTTTATGATATATATTATATTAAAACTATACTAAAAGAATAGAAGAAAGGATTTCATCAGAAGGCTAGCTAAGGATAGAAAAAGAAAGAATGATAACAAAGGCTTGTGGCTGGGACAGCGAGTCCAAGCCAGCTGGGCTGTGATTGGCCATTAATTAGAAACAACTGCATGAGATCAATCACAGATCCACCTGCTGCATTCCGCAGCAGCAGATAATCATTGTTTACATTTTGTTCCTGAGGCCTCTCAGCTTCTCAGGAGAAAAAATCCTAAGGAAAGGATTTTTCATAAAAGATGTCTGTGACACCTGTGGAAGCTTTTTAGCTGGAAGTCAGGATCAGTGAGGCACAGGCAGGAGCTTCTCTGCCTCTCCGCCACAGCAGTGCAAAGAATGAGTCTAAGCACAAGTCAAATGAATTAACAATGGCTTAGCTGTGTCCCCAAGATGAGAAGCAGAGATGCAGTGGGACCTCAGAGGGGAGGCTGCCAGGCCCAGGCCCAGCTGATCAGAATTCCCAGAGCTCTGTCTGTGCTGCTTTCTGCCCCCGCAGTTACCCCAGCGTGTGCCGAGGCGCTGACTCGGAGTGACGGAGGAGCGTGGCTCGTCACCCGAGCAGCGTGTGGGCTGCGGGAACCCTCCTGGGGGAGATGATTCATCCTGACACCTATGTTAGCGTGATGATATGTTTTTCCATAGATGTCCCAAGCATTTTACCATGTGCCAATCCCATTCCTTGGGAAGACTTCAAGTAAACTGAGTCAGACAAAAGTTAGTCTGGTTTCTAGGAATATATGACAAGGTCCGGGCAGTGATATCTGTCACTGAGAAGTGGATAGGGCATGACTGGAGCAAGTTTGCGTTTGTATTCCTGTGTCTGGGCATACACATGGAAGGGAGTAGGAAATTCTGTTGTCTTTGTTCTTTTTGGGTCAGACTAAACCATTCCAGAGCAATCTGTCCTTCTGACAGGAACTTTGGCACCTGCTAAATTCTTTCTCTGTTACCTTGGGGTCCTGTGCCTGCAAAGTGCCATCAGGCACTATCAGACTGGGGAGCAGGAAGGGGCAGTCCAGGGTTGAGATGGAAGGACAAGAGTGAGATCCTCATACCCTACATTAAATAAACAGAATTACTCTGCTTTCCTATTATCTGTGTGTAGTAGTTTACTACAACACCTGCTCCAAAATTATGTGGCTACTCTTTGGAGGGAGAAAAATGTGCACTTGGCACCAGCAATGGTCATAGGCACCAGTTTCCAGGTCTTATTATACTGCTCATTTCCAGGGAATTATATCACTGCTGTCTCTCATGAGACAGCTTGGCTGGTCTCCTGGCACACTCAAACCATTCAGCAACTCAGGTCTGTCTCCTTGACCTGCAGCGTCAGAGCTGGTGCCACCTGAAATGAGCACCTGGTTTCTGGAAGCCAAAGCAAGGTGGGTGTAAGAGTTCTGTTGTGACTGGAGGAGGGTTGGCTGTGGCCTCATGTCTTACAAAAATTAGAATTATGCCTAGGATTGCTGGAAATTTGAAACAATATGAGTATCCTGATGATGACCAGAAGGGATAAGCAGCTTGTTCCTGAGTTTTTAAAAGTCATGGCTGAAGGATGGAGGAAAAGAAGTTGGTTGTGTTCTGACATGAGATCACCTGGCCAGAGTATGGTGCTAAGGTCACAGGTTTGATCTCTGTGTGGACCATTCACTCGGGCATAAGAGTTGGACTTGATGGGTCCCTTCCTACTGAGACTGTTCTGTGATTCTGACACAGCTTGAGCAGTTCTAGTCTTCCAGCTGCCTTCAGAAAGGAACTGAAGAGCATGATGAGGGCCAGGGCTAGGGTGCCCTCATTTTGACCATGCTCCAAAAGCTGCAGCAGCATTGCTAACCAAAGGGTACTACTGTCAAAAGAGTGAAAATTTAGCCCTGTGTCCAAAATTTGTTGCAATTCCCTACTTTTTAAAAAATCTGTTTGTTTTCAGCTACCAGGCAGCCTTCTAATCATCCAAAACTGGCCATGCAAACCCAGTAAAGCCAGCTCTGTTACTCCCTTAAATAATGCATTTGGCAGCATCTTGTCATACAACTTCACGTTGATATGACAATTTACTGAGTGCGAAAGTGAATCACAGGCATCAGAATGATGCATTTAAATAGAGGTGCTTTTAGACAAAATGCCTGTACTGCATTTCCTAATTAGGAGGTAGTTTGGATTAAAACAGACTCTCTAGTTTTGGGCTCAAGTACTTTAAAACCAGTTAAAAACCAGAGACGTGTTCTATGCAAATATGGAGGTCAAAGACTAATCCTACTTATGTAATCCTGAGAAGGGAAATAGTGAGGTAATTATGGAAAATCATTAGGCAGTTTTAAGAGTCACAGTAGTTTCAATTAATTATTTTAGACAAATAAAAAATCTAAAAAAAGAAATCTAAAAAAGGAATTTGTCATTTTTACCTGTTTTTGAATAAAATAGTTTGAAGTGATTTTAACTTCATTTTTAAATATCCAAAAATTGTAGAAAGCTAAAACAGCAGCTAGTCTTTTACACTGGATTAAACAAAAATTTTCTGTCTTCTAAAAATTTTTTTTCCCAGATTTTGGGTCACAAAATGTTTATCCAGAACAATTTTATGCACATTATTCATTTGCTGGGGGGTGAAGATGGGGCAGGGGGTTTGTGAGTCTACTCAACATGAACAATTATTTGTGTAATAATACATTTTGGTGAATTTCTTGTTCTATATTGCTGGCAGAACAGCTAGTTTTCCCCCTGGTATCCCAGGACAGGATGCATGGGAAGAGCTCAAAGCTGCATCAGGGCAGAGCCAGTCTTGACATTAGGAAGCTTTTTTTTACAGAGAAGGTGGCCAAACACTGAAAGAAGTTTCCTAGAGATGTGTTCAATGCCCAAGGCCTGTCAGTGTTTAGAGGCATTTGTTTAGAGGCATCCCTTATCAACCTGCTTTGTCTTTTGATCAGACCTGAATAGGTCAGGCAGCTGGACTCATCAGGAAGATGATTGTTGAAAGCCATTCCAACTATTCTATTCTATTCTATTCTATTCTATTCTATTCTATTCTATTCTTTCATTTTCCACTGTGACTGTTTCCAATTTCTAAGGTTGTCCATTTCTATAAACCATTTAATCCACAAAATTCTACCAAGTTCCTCAACATCATTTAGTTCAGAACAGTGGCCTTTATGATTCAACAGTGTCAGAATATTATAGACCTTGTGTTCTTCCTAAAAAAAAGAGCCTATGTGTGTATATTGTTCTAGTGTATTTTTGAGATACATCTACTTCTTGTAGCAAAATGCATTTTCTTGTGGCAAAATGCATTGGGCCATCTATTTAGTTTTAATTTTGTTATTATGTGAAGGATATGGAAAAAAGATGGAGTGCTAATTTATCCTAAGCACTTTTGTTGATGACATACAGGTTGCTGAAAAAGCTGGAAAGTCAGATCAGTTTTATAAGCAATTAAACGGGGTCTGTTGAAAGATAATTAATTTACCTCTACCACAATTAACTTTATGGTAGAGGTAAAGCAAGGTGGTGCTATAATATTCTTATATCTCTGATGATAGGAGGAAAAGATAGTTCACTGACTATTAAATGTTTCCAAGTGTTCAGGTTCCATAGAATTATTTATATTTCAGGTCTGTTCACTGTTTTGCTGTTAAATGTGCATGGCCAAATGGGCAATTTATTCATGCTCTAATGAATATTTTATATACCAAGGTCTTGATGAAAATTAACTCTTCACTTAATAGACAGTGGCTGTCTTCTGCTCATTAGCAGTGTGACCAGCAGATGTGTATCAGGGAAAGCAAAGCTCCCTCTGATTTCCAGAGAAGATGAGGGAAGAAAAGACTGATAATGAGCCATAGCTGGTTTTCTTAAAGACTGAATGCAGAAAATTTGAGAATGCAGTTAATTACTTTCACAAAATATAACTGGGATATTCTGCAAGTTGTGTAATTAGATTATATTCTCAGAGCAGTAAAAGTCAGAAACAAATATGAGAGAAAAATCTATTGTGAGCAAGACCAGGAAAAAGAAATCTAGGAGTGTTTTGTTGCAACCTTACATCCTGCTTTAAGGTTTATATATTGAAAAGATTTACATTTTGAAAACTTGCAGTAGACAATTATGAAAATAAATGCATTCTTTCAAACAGTCATTATCACACATACTCTCTCTTCAAAAACTAAGATATTGTAGGTGTTGGCACATGTGTAGTCTGAGCAGCCACATTTCTTTGAGAATATTGTTAAATTTGGTATCTTAAACAGATTTTGTGTGGAAAAAAATCACAAATTTAATTAACTGTTACATGAAAAAAAGGATGACTGATCATATAAATCACTAAATCACTTTATTTTTGCTAGGACTGTCAAAAGGTGTAAAGGTGCATTGTAGGCTGAAGTTATACCCTTTATTTGTAACATCAGCCAGGGAAAACAGAAAAATTATGTTCCTAATCAATATCAATTCTATTTTTTTTTCCTTTTAAGGAGTTGATTCTTATTTGTTTCCTGCATGATCTCATAAGATTTTTCTTGTTTTTCACAGAGGGGACTTTCTATGTCATTTATTAATCCTCCTGATTCCTTTAATTCCTTCTTGTTTTGAATTGTCCTTCTGGAGAAATGTTCCACCAATGCCACATAGTACATTATATGAGATCACACAGGACAGGCCACTGTGCAGAGCACAGACAGGGACTAAAACCTGATCTGAAATACTACAACCTTATTCTTTGTGCATTCCAATATAAACATTTTCACTGCAGCTGAACATTAATGAGAGATTTTTAGAAAAGCCTTTGCTCGTTACTTCATCCACTGCTGCTACTCTTGAATGCTGCAAGGTTTGAAAAGTGATTTAAGAGGTCCTTGTGCTTTATTATTTTAATTATTTTTTTTTTCTGCACAGAACTTCATTTGCCATTTAATAACCCATTTATGTCAGATAAAGTCCCTCTGAAACTCATCAACAGGATCTTTGTCCTTGAGTAAGGTTGTAGGAATAATTAATATTTTGGTCTGGCTGCTAAACAAAAGCAGATTAGCATTTAAACAAGCATATAAATGTTTCATTGTTTCTTTCCAAAATGAAAGCCTGGGCTGAGTAGGTTACTGTAGTTGACAATACTCTCATGGAATCTCAAATGAAATACTCCAGTGCTCACGTATTTTGAGGAGTCTGAAATGAATAAAGTGTTATCTATCCAAAACTTCTGGGAGAGGTTCACCAACAGAGCTTCCAACAGTTCACATTTTGTCAGAGCCTAAGTGTTAGAGTATTCACGTAATTGAACTTTCTCTGAAGGAAATAGAATAATTATATTATTTCATCTCTTTATGGCATATTCTACTACGTGTTCTACTATTGGAAAGAAGAGTAGAAACTGATGATCTAGTTCTTCAGACATTTTTTTCAGAGTGATCTGATCTACACTGGACACTGCAGTTGTGAAGAAAATCAGAAATTGTTTTGGCAAAATAACTCTTATTGTCGTGTATTCCCCTGTGCTTCTTTTCTTCTTTTACCTTCCTATCACTTTCTCCTTTCTCTAACTTGCCACCTGTGCTGATTATTACTAAATAAACTAAGCAAAAGTCAGGGAATTTTTAAGTCCTTGCTATATTGAAGAATTTCTCTTTTATCCCATTTTTCCCACTCTTTAATTCGGTTCATTGCTTTATAATAGTGTCATGCCTTAAAATGTTTAGTTACAAATATTTTCAAAAGTCTTCTCTAAATCTTATTTTTCTTTACTTATTAAATAAAATTAGTCTTATGCAAAGTGAAATGAAGTACATAAAAAAACCCAAGCCCTTGGGTCATCTCTAATTTAAGGGCTATTTCAAGTAAATAAGAGAAATTCAGTGATCACTGGGCCTTGTGATTGCTAGATACTGGTGGAGAAAGGGTTATTTATTTTCATGCATGAATTTCCATGGCCCATCTGTTTCACTGCATGAAGATTATTACATTTTGAAAAATGCAAATAAACATTTAAGACCTATAATAGTTATTTGCCTGTTTATTTCAAAGGCAAATGGTGGTAGCTTAGTCAGGAAGGTTCACATTTGCTGTATACGTGATGCTTTACATGCAGTTCACTTCTGCCAATGACTTTAAGGATGTCAGAGGGGTTGTATGGAGACAGGAAAAGTTTATGCGACCAGGACCAAAAGTCATGAATTTTGATTCTTTCAAGACCAGTGTCATGTAAAAGCTCAGAGTGTTTCTAAACTAGGGTATTTCTGGAGTGTATGAAATATACACTGAAAAATATGAGACATTCATAAGGTGCTAGCTGTCACTTTTGATTTAGAAGAGCAGCTTGAGTGGTCCATGAAGTGCTTTTCTCTTGTCATGCAGGAGTTAGAGCACTGACCCGGGGTAGGAGACATCCACCTTCCACTTTCTACTTTGTTAAATGGAACCAACCTCCCTCAGCTCCAATGAAATACCCAGTGGTGGTGCCTGAGGGAGGATGAGCCCTCCATCTCTTATCATGCCACTTCCTGGCAGAGCTTAAGAAAGTTCAAGATCGATGGATTTAAACACATCGAGGAAGAATTGACTGTGTTCCCTGGTAGCTGGCATTCACATGAAAGAGCAACAGTTTGTCTATGTCCAAAATAAAAAGGAAAAAAAAAAGAAAATAAGAATTAGAAATGCAAGGAGAACATTTAGAGGACAATTGGCTCAGTTGTGAATGGGAAGGAATTTCTCAGTACCATCCATGTGTACCTGTCACCCCTTTGGGAGTACAAGACCAAGCTTGCCTAACAGCAGCTTCATCCCATAATCAGGGAGATTGTTAAAAGATACCTATCCAAATCTTGCTGTCAGCTATGATTCATGACCTTTGATACAGTAGGTAAATGAACAGAAAGTGAGATTTATTTAATGCTATATAACAAGCCTTGGGGTTGGAAGTCCAAGCTCTCTGACACAGTCAGCCTTAGTCATTAGAAGGAAGCCATTTCAGTAATGAATTATTACAACCCTGGGAGTACTTTGGTCATGGTTCATCACCATGGTACACTGAGGACCTTAATAGTGTCTTACAATGTCAATATGTGCTTTATTTAAGGTTGGAATCATTTTAGCCAGTCAGAAAGGATGAAACTCACCCCTGCTCAGCAGGTCAGAACATGGCCTATTCATCTTGCTAGTCCCACAAGAGTCCTCAAAATGCTTTTTTAACTGAGATGGAAGTGACACATAAAGCTTCTCTGAGGTCTTTTGCACACAGATGGATTTCAGCTGTGAATAGGAAGCCACCAATTTGCAAATAAGTTATTTGATAGAAAATCCTGCCATCAATCAGATTTGCTAAATTGCATTAATGATTCCTCTAGCCTTACCTACAATATCTGGATCTTGTCTTCCAGTATAGTTTTGGGCAAGCAAATTTCATGGAAAATAATGGCAGAAAAAGAATAGTAAGAACAAAGCAAGGGATAATTTAGACTAAATACTTTGGTTTATCTCACTTTAGGCCAAAGTATTCAACATCAGGCATCCACTTTCTGGAAGACGGCCAGAAAATTAAATTTCTATTAACTGCTTAAAGCCATTATAGCTCCCTCATTCTTTCTAAGATTTATGCCATATTTTGCCTTTGAACGCTTCTAACCTCTCACATTGGTGCTTATTCCAATTCCTACTACCATCAACACAGTTTCTGTTAAGAGCCAGTCTAGGCTATGGTGCTGCAGCATCCTGAAATGACACAGGGGAATTGCAATGTCACATCTGTCAGGGACCACTGAGCAACCTCATGGTCAGAATTGAATCCTGCTGGAGGAGCTGGTTAAGTGTCCATTGGAAAATAACTGAGAAATGTGAAAGAGTGAAAAATACTGAATGTCTTTTTTCTCTTTCTACGTGGTCATCATAGATTATGTCCGTAAGACTATCCCTGGAAGATACGGTAAAAAAACAAAAGGCAAATTTAAAAAAAAAAAAAAGGCTTTTTTTTGTTATTCAGAAGAGTTGAATGATTCAACACAGAACTTGAAAGACCAAATAATTTATTTATTTATTTATTTATTTACTTACTTACTTATTTACTTATAGCATAGAAGAGAGATGTCAGTACAAGCTTCTGGCTCCAAACTGAGAAGAATTCAGGACAGGTATTATTTTTTTATTTGGTGCAGGCACCTACATGAGTGCATGCAAATTTCATCCTTCTTTTGTCATCCAGCACAGAGGAGATGTGAACTGACTCCAATCAGCTGCTTTTGAACTTTGAAATTTTCACTTAGCCCTGTCTGAGACATCAGTTTCATCATAAATAGGCCCTTGCTTCCCAATTAGGCCTGTGAGCAACAGGCAGAAACATGAACAAAAGGCTCTGCTGGCAGAAGCAGGAGGAGAAATTCCACCAAGGAATTTCATCCTTGACATGCCATATTGAATGAAAGCCTTACCAAGGTCTGCAGAAAATGGATTAAACACCAGTCACTCCTCTAAATGATCTCTTGTGGCTCCCTTCATCCACACATGGCACATAGTAATGAAAACAGGCACTGTTACTTACCCTCTCAGGGTCCTACTTAGCCCAAATTGCAAAACCTGCAGCCTTCTTGTTATCCAAGTCTTTGATTAAAATTCAGGATTTGGATCCCAGTGAGGCCTCTGCTTGTTATTCTGTAATAATAATAATAATAGATAATCTGCTGCATTCAAAAAAAATTAGCCTTGATTGTACAAAGAAGAGATCTCCCCAAAACCCCAGGGAGGTATTTTCTTATTCCGATTTTAGAAGCAGTAGTAATTTCATCACATCCCTTTTAATCCTCCATTACAAAGTAATGCATGAAAGAAAGAACAATCAGATCATGGAATCATAGAATGTGTTGAGTTGAAAGGGATCCATCAGGATCACTGAGCCCATCTCCTGCTCCTGCGTGGGACACCCTAAGAATCCCACCATGTGTCCAAACACTTCTTGAGCTCTTTCAGGCTTGGTTCTGTGATCACTTCCCTGAGGAGCCACTTCCAGGGCCCGACCAACCTCTAGGGAAAAGTTTCCCTGATTTCTAACTCTTCCCCTGCCTCCATGCTGTTTTCTCAAGACACTTGTCACTAGAGTGAAGAGACCAGTGTCTGCCCCTCTGCTTCCCCTCATGAGGATGTTGCAGACCACAATGAGGTCTCTTCTCAGTCTTTTCTTCTCCAGGCTGAACAGATGATGATTTCAGCCACAGAAAATTATTTCAGCCACATGTCATATGGCTTCTCCTCCAGACCCTTCACCCTCTTTGTGGTGTTTCTTTAGACACTCTTTAGTAGCTTAAGGTCTTTATGTTGTGGCACCCAAAACTGCTCCCAACACTCGAGGTGAGGCAGCCCCAGTGCAGAGCAGAGCAGGACAATCCCCTCCCTTGCCAGGCTGGTGATGCTGTGCTGATGCCCCCAGGACAGAGTTGGCCCTCTTGGCTGCCAGGGCTCTGCTGACTCATGTTCAGTTTGCCATTAACCAGGATCCCAGGCCCTTTCTGCAGCGCTGCTCTTCAGTGTCATTCTCCAGTCCGTAGATCCAGGGCTTCCCATCCCACGTGCAGGATTCAACACTTGCCCTTGTTAATCTCCATACTCTTGGTGATTCCCTGTTTCTCTGATTTGTCAAGGTCTCTCTGCAGGGTCTCCCTGCCCTCAAGGGGCTCAACAAATTTAGTGTTGTCGGCAAACTTACTCAGTATTCCTTTGAGACACAGGTCCAAAGTTAACGTAGATGCTGAAGAGAACTGGGCCGAGGATCTGAAATACACCTTCTACCTCCTCAATTTTCTCAGTCAAAATGTCACATATTGACTTTAATTTAGGGGGAATTATGTCTTGGAATGCCCCCAAATCTTGTTCCACAACTTTTGTCATCTCTCTCTGAAACATTTCTGTTCATTACAGCTGTTTCCTGGTGCTGAAATACTGCACATTTGATTCCTTTACTTAATATTGTTGGGATTCAAGTCCCACAAGATTTAGATGTTTAAATACAAAATGTTTTAGTTCAAGCCCATCTCACATAAACTGTTATTGATAAGACCACAGTCACACACATCTGACTGTCACTCAGGTGTTTATGAAGGCAGAAATAAAAATCCCATTCCACCTCAGTGTTAATCAATCTTTGTCACTCCACCAAGTTCTTTTATCTGATAAGCTCCCCTGTGGCTAGGAGAAAGGAAAAAAAAAGAACCCTGTGAATGGAAGCCCTGCAGCCCAAAGCAGCAGACCGAAGGAAATGGGAATAAAGCTGCATCTGGCAGCTGCTACTTTTCAGGCCACCACAAGTCATCCAAACACTGGCCACTGCTGGAGGTGTGCTGGCCCTTTCACCAACACCTCAGCTGCTCTCCTCAAGAGCCACCAGTTCTTGGAGCCTAAGGTGTCATTTTTTTCATTCAAACCATTGTACACTCCACAGTCCAGATTTATGTCTTTCCTTGTCCTTCTCACCACCCCCCTGAGCCAATCCTCACCGTAAGAACTGTCACAGGGATAATCCCTGCTGGCTCTCTCTGCCTACAGGAGCGAGCCAGGAAGGTGATAATCCATCACAGGTGTCCCAGGCACTATTCCCATTAAGAGCTCATCTGGTTTTTGACAAATCTAAATTATAACCCAGAGGCTGCCCTTACCATAGTGATGCCCATGACAGAGCCTGCACTCCAGCTCAGGCTCCCTGTGGTCACTGCCAGTGTTTGCTCATGTCCTGTGCTTAGCTGAGGTCAGGTCATCTCTGTCTTCCTGACAGGAAAACAGGGGCATGCCCTGGATACAGGGACATGGACTCTCTGTGGGCAGCACCCTGGGATGCACCCTGGGCAGATGCAGTCAGCAAAGCATCTTGCCATGCAGCATCCAGATGCATTCTTGGCTCTTTTCCCTCTCTCCACATGATGGTGAGGTCGAGTCATTAAACACTAATGTGTCCCCATAGGCAGGAACAGACCCTGGATGATGCTGCAAGTTTTGCTAGCACTCATACAAACCATATTCTGGTGCTGATGTGAGGGCTCACCTTGCAGCAGGAGAGAGGAGTGGAGGAAAATGAGGCTCCTTTGGAGACTGGCAGAGAAGAGAACTACCCACAATATCTCTAATGTCTTCAAACACAAATAAGATAAATTGTACCAAATGCAAACATGGTAATTTCTTCTGGGATGCTGCCACAAAGAAAATAGAGTTCAACAACAAAGTAATCATATGAGTAAAAAGAAGCAAGGGTATAGGAACTACATTTAAAAAAAAAAAAGAGTAAAGAGATGTCCTGGTGGTCAGCAAGTGCAGGGAAGGGGAGAGCATTAATAGAGAAACCTCATTCTTCAAAAGAATGTCTTTGAGCTTTGCAGGGGAGACTTTCTGAGTGAGTCTGATACAAAATATTCTGTTGGTCACACACTGAGTTTATTATAAGGGAACTGCAAAGGTGAGGGGAAAAGGTAAGAGGATTGTTTTGGGATGTACCATGAGGGAAAATACGGTGTAAGCCCAGTCCGTGTGAGTCATGCTCAGAGTTTACATTGTCTCTTTATGATGCAGGAGTGAGTGTGTCACAGCCTGCACTTTTCCACACTTTTCCATGGGAACTGGAGCAACCCTGGATTGGACAAGGTTGGCCCAAAGTGCCCTGTTCAGCAATTTTGTCAGAGTGGTTCCTGCTGGGCTAGCAAATGTTGTTTTAACATGCAGGAGACGGTGACAATGTGTAATGGCATTTGAGACACTGCTGTGCAAGTGATTATTATAGGGTTTTTTTTCATGAAAAGCCCATATGGAGACTGAGAGCCAGTGTTTTCCAGGTAGACACATGACTCAGAGCAAGAAGGGGTTTGTGATAAAGCCATGAACTTTTGGTCTCCTGACACTGAGTGTTCCAGTCTGAGAGGGAAGGGGGTGCCAGCATTGCTCAGGGCAGATGGGGACAGCTGATGACTCAAAGAGGACCCACACACCCAACACAACACATATCAATATTCACTACAGCCCTCAAAGGCCTGCGATTGTGTGACAACATCTAGAATTTAAATACTTATAAACCCCTTTGCAAGGACAATGTGTAAATTATATAAATATTGTTTTGGTCATTGAATTGTTGGGAAAGATTCATCTAGTGATGTTTGTTACCAGGATGGATATAATCTCTGCCTAATGGTGCCATTTACCTCTGTTTTGGTGCTGATAGACATAGATTTCATTCTACATACACTCTTCATCAACTGTTTGGAAGGTCAGGTACAGAGATTTAGAAGAATAATAGCTGCTCTCTGGGGCATTTTCTTTTCATTGAAATTATATTTTAAATTTTTTATTGCATATTAGATTGATTCTGATCAACTATTCTAGACCAAAATATTTCTCTCAATAAAACTTTCAAAGATGCTTTTCAAAGATTTTCTGTTTTAAATTCATCCCATTTCTCTTCATTCCATTTCTCCTGACACACCGCAGACAGGAAGTAAAAAAAGGCACAAATTCTGTGGAAGGCAGCAGACAACCTATTGTAGTAGATGACTAAGTTGATTATACATTTTCAATCCTGAGGTAATATTTAGAATTTTTTTTTTCATTTATGTTATGCAGGTCTGAATTTCTGATACAAATTGATTTGGTATTTAACTTCGTCAAATATTTTTGATAGACAGAAGAAATTAGTATCAGGAATATATAACATTGCTACACCAGCATCACTTCTTTTGCAAGTATGAAATGTAGGAATATGAAAAATACATTATGTAAATCAGTAGAGAATCTGAACCAAATTATTTTTATTGCAAGGGAGGAGAGAAAGATGCTTAGTTCTAGCTTTTTTAAATAAACATCAAATTGCACAAATTTTAATAGCATTTTTTCCAATTATTGTCTGAAAATTGCATAAGCACCTGAAAAAAAAAAGCATATTTAAATCCATAGTTCATTATTATTTATTGGAATACTGTTCTTGCTTTTCAATTCCTTCCTACAATTTATTAAAATATCTTTTTCCTGAGGATTATAATACCTTAAATTTGCACTAAAACTAACATCTAAGACTGGAATCAGGATTGAATTTGTTTCCTGCCACATCATTTCTGCAAGGTTTTAGCAGCAATTTCATTACTTTTAGGGGACAATAATTATTATAATTTAGTTATTTGGAATTGTTTGGTTTGTCTCTGTTAGCACAGCCTTTGTTAAGGGGTCAGTTCTTATAATTGTGAAGGCCTGGACTTCAACATTAACATTTTTAACATGTTTTACAGTATTTGTTATCTAATACAATTTTATTGATATGTTGAGACCTATGACTTGATTATTAACAATAGAGTCACAAGTTTCTAAAGAGGTGAAATACACGACATTAGCAAATTAAATTAAATTATATGCTCTCATTTTTAGATTCTTTCATCCCACATTTATCTGGGTAAAGCAGGATGACAATTTCTTTTTCAGATGCACAATTGAGCTGACAGCTACAGCTGAAGTGAAAGTGCATTCAGAAAGTTGTTTCTCAAAAGAACAAAACCACTAATCAGCATTTTCGACAGGAGGTGTCTCAGGTTCATCCAGGACTTTTAAGAAAAATTATTAGTCTCTATTTTTCCAGCCTTGTTTTGGTAAAACAGTAGGACAGTTGTTTGCACTCAGTGGCCCCCTGTATTGGGCTTGCATGGCAAAAAAAGAGGGAGGGAGACTTTTTATAGAGCCAGATAGTGATAGGAAGGGGAAATGATTTCAAAGCTAAAAGAGGAGATATTTTTGTTAGATGTTAGAAATAAATTCTTTACTGTGAGGGTGGGGAGGCACTGGCTCAGGTTGCCCAGAGAAGCTGTGGATGCTCCATCCCTGGGAGTGCTCAAGGCCAGGTTTGATGGGCCTCTGGGAAAGATTTCATAGTGGGTGGCATCCCTGCCCACAGCATGGCAGTGGGATCTAGATGATCTCTCAGGTCCCTACCAGTTTGAAACATTCCATGTAAAAAGTCATTTCCCTAATTTTCTGATTATAGGGAGCAAAAAGGGGAATTACTATTGTTAAAAGGGACTATTTGCTTTTTTGAATTAATTAAATCAAACCAAAACCCCAAGCAAAACTAAGCAAACTGAATTTACAGATGATTCTTATTTTAATGTTAAACCCTGGAGTGCCATTTGCATTCAATTGTCAGTTATAGTAACTACCAGAAAAGCATACAAAGCATAATTGATGTTAACCTGGTTTTAGCTGATGCCTATGAGAAAATATTACTCAACTAATTGTAGTTGCTTTCTGCTGAGAAGAAAGGGTTGAGGGAGGAGGAGGAAAAAGGTTAGAAAGTAGGATTAACAAGATACTTCCAAAACTGGGTGCTGCATAGACAAATTTCTCCTAAAAATACAGAGTAATCTTGAGTTACTGCTAAAGGTTTTAGTTAGAGCTGAAAGAAAGCAGAGCTTTGAAGTGTTGGTTTGGATTAAGACATTTTTCATCCTAGAACCTCGCTCTAAAGTTCTGCTAGTTAGGACATGTTACAATGGGATTTTTCATTCTTCGCTGAAATATTTTTTCCTTCAATAATAAAGCAGTTCATGGAGGTCCATTCATAGAATCACAGAATGGTTGAGGTTGGAAGGGATCACTGGAAGTCATCTGGCCCAACCTCTTTGCTCAAGGAAGACCACCTAGAGCCAAATTTCCAGTCTTATCTTCTGAACACTAGTAATAGAAGAGTTCTGATGTCTATCACAGAATCTTCCATCATTTTCAGAGGCATAAATATATTCTTTTAAAAAAAGTAAGGTTACCAACTGTTCTCACGTAATTATATTCTGCCTTATTATTCAGAAGTTTTGTTTCTGCTCCACTGTAAAATATAAGAAGGAACGAAGAAGTGGAAAGGAACAAAGAACAAGTGAAAAGCAATACAAAAAAAAAAGCTTGAGATATATTACATTTATTTCTCACCATTTATCTGCTGTGAGGATGAAGTAAAAATAACAAATGCCTACCTGGGGTTCTGATGAACAAGAAAGAACTTATTGATTTAAAACTGAAATAGTTATACATTTGTCATTCTTTGGGAATAAAATCTTTCATCTGGTGGAATATAGCAGAATAGGAAAAGATCTCTTCATAATCTCAGTAATGATAATATTTGTCATGAAACTTGTAGGTAGGTTGTTTTGAAAAGGCCAGATCATCCTCAGCTATCCACAGGAACTGAAACTGTTACATATAGGCAAGACATTTCATGTTGTGCCTGTAACATTAAATTGAAGTAAAATTAAAGCATCTTTCAATCTCTTTTTGAGAATTGATTTCTATTTAAAATGTGCCATGATTTCCCTAACAATGCCATTTTCTATCTGCAAGCTCTACACCCCTAATTTTACTTTGAACATATTTTCTTCTCTCTGGTGGGAGCCAGATTGTTACACTCCCTTTAAATGTTCCCTTAGGCATAAGTTACACAGCTGTAAAAGGATGCAAAGATACTGGAGACTGCACATTCAACAGCTTCAGCCTTAGCAAGGTCAGCTTATTTGCATATATCACTGCATTTTACTCTGCAGAAGAACACTGATATTTT
This sequence comes from Diglossa brunneiventris, assembly GCA_019023105.1. Lineage (NCBI taxonomy): Eukaryota > Metazoa > Chordata > Aves > Passeriformes > Thraupidae > Diglossa > Diglossa brunneiventris. The sequence goes on along the minus strand of CM032354.1, from coordinate 149,279,079 downwards.
AAGCAGGCTCTGGGCTCTTCTTTTTAATGAGCTTTAAGAAATTTCTAATGGAATTAGTTAAATTTGCCTTTCCTGCCTTTAGGACAACATATAAATGCTCACACAACTGCTACTGCTTTCAGAGGAAACTGTACCAATACAGCTAATGGAAGATCTGGGGAAGAGAAAGGTTCAGAAAGCATAATTAATATATTTATTTGGGGGATTTGTTGTCTGGGAAAAAAAAAAAAAAAAGCAACCACAACTTTCTGAGTAACGATAACAGATTTTTATCTACATATCCAATGGTTTTATTATTAATCTTACCTTATTTCATAGTATCACAAAATAATGCCATCTATCATTGTTGACTACAATGCAATATAAGATAGAATCCCAGAATCATCGAATATCCTGATTTGGAAGGGACCCATGAGGATCATTGAAGTGCAGCTCCTGGCCCTGCACAGGACACCCCAAGGATCTCACCATGTGTCTGAGAGCATTGTCCAGGAGCTTCTGGAATGCTGGGGCTGGGACCACTGCCCAGGGGAGACAGTTGCAGTGCCCAACCACCCTCTGGGTTAAGAACCTTTTCCTGATACTCAACTCAAACCTCCCCTGACAAGACTTCAGGCCACTCCCTTGGGTCACTGTCACCAAAGAGAAGAAATCAGTCCCTGCCTCTCTGTTGTATTTTCAGGGACCCCTGACAAAGGGAGGAATGATGAGTCTGACTCCATGTTCTTAGATGGATGATTTATTATTTTAAGATCTATATTATATTAAGAATGTTATACTAAACTATACTAAAGAATACAGAAAGGATACAGCCAGAAGGCTAAAAGATACTAATGAAAAACTTGTGACTCTTTCCAGAGCCCCAACACAGCCTGGCACTGATTGGCCAATGAGTGAAAACACTCACAGCAGAAACCAATGAAACAATCACCTGTTGGTAAGCAATGTCCAAACACATTCCAAAGCAGCAACACACAGGAGAAGCAAATGAGATAATATTGTTTTCCTTTTTCTCTGAGGCTTCTCAGCTTCCCAGGAGCAAAATCCTGGGCAATGAGATTTTTCAGAAAATATGACAGTGACACCCCTCCCCTTCCCCTTGTTACAGAGCTGTGGACAGATCTGAGCTATCCCCTCAGCATCCTCTACTCCAGTCTTTGAGTTTATCTTGGTAAAAAAATTTAAGGGCATCTGCTAGTTAACAGTGACTGAAACAACCTATCTGATAATCAATTTCTTTCCTGTTTCCTGTAGTGAAATGCTTGAGCATCTAGATTAAAGAATCTTCTACTTGTGGTATAATTAAATAATTTGTATTAAAATGTTGAACATTTTGATGAATAAAACCACATATGAGGACACTGATTCATCAAAGGAAAAAGGATATTTCAACATTTACTAACAGCAGTTGTCCTTTATAATTTGGAAAATAATTATTATAATTATTTCAACAGCCACATAGTCAATTCCAGAAGTCACCTACATTAACATATAGAGCTAGATATAGTACATTAATCACGTACCATGAAAAGATGTCAAAGTGATTGAAATATACAAAATAAAAATCAATCTGTCAAGATGTTTTAGAATCTCAATTATATTTTAACCATTTTATTATTCATTAACCTTAAAAGAATGTTTGATTCCACTCTAACTTATAATGAAAACAAAGGCTTAAATGTCAAAATTTCTTAGATAGTCAGACATTTTAGCTTGGTACTTTTCTAGTCTGTCTTTGAATCCTTTTGCACTGGGTTTTGCTTGAACATGAGGGAGACTTTTTTTTCCCAAGCTATCTCAAAACAAACTAATGGACCCTCTGTTTCTTCCTGAAATTAACATTCTAAATTTTGACAGGATCTCAGTTGTCACTCTCAGTCTCAGTATTTGCATTTCTTCCATTCTCCTGCAGCAGTACTTTTTGATTGTTTTGTTTTCCCTGTTTTTTGACCCAGCATCCACCATCCCATCATATAAACAAAAAGATTCTCATAGGGACTTCCTACTGACTTTCATGGAAGACCATGCAAGCAAAAAATGAGCTGGCACATGGACATAACTCTGTTGGCCTTATCAGCAAACAGCACAGGAAATTCCAGCCCAGAAGGTTCTGCACTCTCTCTTTCAGCTGACTAATTCCTCTCCAACAGAAAAAGATTAAGCAAAATTTAGTATATTTTCTTTGTCTTCCTTGGAGTAGAGTCACATTCAGAGGGAAATGAAGGTCTTATGGCTGTGAACAGGAAAAGTGGTTCATGTGGCTCTTTAGTTTTGGGGTCACCATGACACAAGGTCTTCTCAGAACATGATCAGCTGAAGGAATATCTACCTTAGCAATTTTTTACAGCTGAAAACATGAAAATACAGATTTGCTCATGCACCTGTACATGTGAGATAAATATCACTTTTGGAAGATGAGAACCAGTCATAGAAGAAGCATCTTGGTATGTGTCAATTGATAAATGTCATATATTCCCTGAAGCAGTCCATGCTGGAAGCAATTTTTGAGCCATCCAGCTTTGCTGTGTGCAGAAACTGAAAAGCAATTCCTGCTTTTGTGTAGTCTAAATGCCTTTAAAATTTCTTATTAAAAGTTTCACTGCTGAAACTTTTCTTTGCACCCATCCTCAGTATGCTGAACTTAATGTAGTTATTTGGAACACTGTTAAAACAGACAAGCAAAAGTTCTGCTCAGAAATTTTAGTAATTTCAAAATATTAGATCACTGTAGAATTTTGCCCGCAAGATAGAGATGAGAAGTAACAGGGAAAGCTTGGGGGGGGTTTTGTTGTTTTGGTGCCTTTGGTGAGGGTTTTTTTCAGTATTCAAACTTCAACCTACTTGGATTCTAAAGAAAATTCCCAAAAGGTTTCTCAACATTTTTCTGGCATTTTACATTTTTCTCGTCTCACCCAAATAAAAGCCGATAAACCAAACCAAAGAGACAGAGTACAGCACAGAAGAGTTTCACCAAAAACACAGAATAAGATTGCTAACAGGAACTGCATGCATCAGGACTGTTATGTTAAAAAGCTGGAGAGGCTGCCCAGAGGATTATCAGGATAATTGGGAGTCCAGGGCCCATACCTACAGGATGAGCTTCAGGGAGCTCACACTCCTCACTCATGGAAAGGAGACCAAGGGACAAGCTGAGCTCTGCTTTCAGCTACTTGGAGAAAAACTACAGAGGTGATGGAGCCAAGGTCTCATTCACAGTGACAGGAACATAACAATAGGTGACAGCCTGGCATGGGATATTCAGACTGGACAATGGGAAGAATCACAGCACTTGCAGGGCAGCTCAACAGAAGAACAGGGGAGAGCACAGCTGTAGACCCTCCATCCTTGGAGGTTTTCACACCTGGGTGTGTCAAGCACAGCTGGCCTGATCCAGATACATTGATGTTGACAAAAGTCCTGCTCCAAGCAAGCAACTGGACCAGATGGCTCCAGAGCTTCCTTACTACCAGCATTGCTAGGATTCCACTTTAATATACCATGGAAGACACGATAGAAAAGGAAGATTAAATAAATTACATGAGGATTTCTTTCATATCCAATGACGTAAAAAAAAAAAAAGCCTTCAGCTTTTGAACCAGAGGCACGCAAATAAAAAGTGTCCTCATCCTCTTTCACAATGATGTATGATGCAAATTTTATAAACAACATTATGCAATGGAGGGTGCAAAAATAAAAATGCAGTGATTCAGGCTACAATTCTCAAAGAAAGTATTATTATTCCCTTTGAAAACAACCACCTTCTCATAGGGCTCCTTACTGTCTAAAACATATTTGCCACATGACTTATGTTGTCACACTGGATACAAATGGAACCCATCTGGAGAAAATATCTGAGGGAACCAGATGTTGAACCAGCAAGAAGGGTTTCTTTGGGCTACCGTGTGAGAAAGCAGTAAGTCCCTCTAATTTGAACTCTGCTAAGTGAAACTTGGATTCCCCTTCTGCTGTTGTATAGAAGATGAAAAGGTACCTTCCATCTTTCCACAGCCCCAGGACACTCTTTCACTGGTACAATAATTGTTGCAGTGCATCTGTGATGACTACAGCTGGGCAACATTCTCCTAACAAACCAGAAATAATTTGCAAAGCTTTCAGTAGTCTTGGGCCAACTTCTGACTGTTTTCATTCAAATTTAGCCAATATTCTGAGCACATTCCCATGCCAGATTTTGGGTTAAATTCATGCAGGAACGAGGTTTTTCAAGGTCACTTGGAAGTCACACCAGCTGGTTGATTTCCTGTTTACAAAGACTTAGCAAATGGAAATTGAGTAGTTTCAGATAAGATGTATTTTTGTGCCCCCTGAGAATGGAGCTCAAGACTCTTGAGTCCCAAACTACAGAATATAAACCAGAAGTAATAAAAAACTGTCCTCCAAACCCTTTGGCACAGAAATCCTCTGGTTCTCACAGCCTCAGCTGGAATTTCTTTGCTGTTTAATTAGGTACATATTTTTCAAAGGACTGTTACATGTAACTTCTTTCTTTTGCTTGCCTTTTCATAGTAAATAAATTTAAGCCCACAAGTTCAAGACAACCCCCTGAGACAAGTGCAGTTAGCTATGAAATGAAGGAGAAAACTCCAAGTGTAACAGAAAGGTCCCTTTGCCTGACATGTCTCCTTGGATTTTCATAAGTGCTTTACTTATCTATCTGTACACAGCTGTCTAAGAAGCAAGACTGTAAATGAGCCTGACATGGCCCAGAGGCTGTAATACAGTTTCAGCCCTTCTTCCCCTAAATGTACTAGATATATACATTTATGTGTCTTTAATATGTGAATATATCCATATGTAGATGTATGGAGAGAAAGGAGAGGGGAAAAGAGAGGAAAGACTTGTCCATTCACAAAGGCTCATGTTGGTCTTTGACAATAAAACAGGCCATGGCCTTGGAATAACAGAATCACAGAATGGGTGAGGTTGGAACATGGGTGGGACCACCTGAGTCCAAGCTCCCTGCTCAAGCAGGGTCATCCCAGAGAACACAGCAAGGGGTCATGTCCAGATAGTTCTGGAATTTCTCCAGTGAGGGAAGCTACACACCCTCTCTGGACAATCTGTTCCAGTGCTTGGTCACCCACAACATAAAAAAGTTCTTCCTCATGTTCAGATGGAGCTTCCTGTGCATCAGTTTCTGTCCATTGCCTCAGCACCACCAGGCAGAGCCTGGTCCATCCTCCTGACACCCTCACTTCAGACCCTTGTCTGCATTGTTCCCCCTCAGCCATCTCTCCTCCAGGCTAAACTGGCCCACGGCCCTCAGTCAGAGAGATGTCCTTTTAAGAGAGATGCTCCATTCCCTTAATCATCTTTGTAGCTCTCTGACGGACCTGTTCTAGGAGTTCCATGTCCCTCTCGAACTGAGAAACCCAGAACTGGACAGACTACTCCAGAATAAAAGCAAAACCCTCCCAGATTTAAGGAAAAATTGCAAATTTTGAATAAAACTGTCAGCTGCTCAGTTGATATGCATTCAAAGATTTTGTCTAATTAACTAATAAATGCAGAGAATTACTGACAGTTATTTGAAAATGTTATGGAGTAGTTCCAGATATTTAGACATGGTATCAATCTTCTAGCATTTGACCTTGGTAATTATTGCTTTGTAAGTTTAATTACCTTCCACACAACAGAATGATTTTCAGGGAAAAAAAAAAAAGAAATCACAACAGAGAAACAAAACCAAATCCTTAACCATGTACTAGATGTTGTATCTCTGAGTAACAAGCTCTGTGAGCTTGTAAGAAAAGAAATTATAGCAGTCAAACTTGATTGCTTTTCTCAAGAATCAGTGAATGAAATAAAAAAAAAAACAACTATAACAGATCAGAAAACTAAGACACTGGCTATGGCAGCACAGTAATTTTGAATTTAAAAAGTGACAGCTTGAGCACAAACAGGCTATAGGGCCACAGAATATGACAGTGGAACAGAAAATTTGTGGGATGCATCTAAAGCAGCACAGGAATCAGCAGCATGCTGAGTCCCACCAGCCTCCCCAGCAGCAGGTTGAAGATATTTGTGGCAAGTGATGCTGCAAGGACCAGTGGAGTAAAAATTCCAGCAGAAAGGTAAACTCAGCAGCTATATAGGCTGACAGCAAATAATTAACCTATGCCCATGTTATAAAATACAAGGCAATATGCTGTCATGGCATGAGCAAACATGGCACCACGCTGGGAACAAGAACACCTGAACATTAATCTTATCTCTGCCACAGAATTTCAGGTACAATGGTGGACAGGGCCTCTTAATATTTTTGAATCTCACCTTTTCCTCCAGCTGTTGGCCATTTAATGAATGCAAACTCTAAATTCTTTGTAATAGTAAAGATTCCTGTTCAGGATTTTTACCTCACCCAGTACACTAGGACAAGATCTGTACCACAGCCACTGTCAACTATATTCCAAATAAATTCATGGAACCAATGCAAACAGTCAAAATTTACTTACATCTGGTCTAGCAAGAGAATGAATCACTGATTCATTGATTCACTGATTCATATGATTGAGGATGACACCATGTGTTCTATGAAGTAAAATCCACAGTTTCCCTTGTGAAGCTGCATTTATTCACTATTCATTCAAATAAAGAACAGAAAATAATCTTGTCTAGTAGAAAAAGAGACATTTCCCTGTTTCCCATGTATCTGCCACTGTTTGCCAAAAAACACATCAAATTCCAATTTGCATATTTGGGATATTTATGGGAAAAAAAAAAGAAAAGTAAAAAATAATTACATTGTCCATGTTCAGACAAATGCTAACAAGTGAATGTGGAGAGGATATGAAACTTCATGCATCAAAAAAAAAAAGCTGAAAGCTGAATTAGTTTACATTTCATCCAGGGTAAGAGCTCAGTTTCCCAGGAGCAGGTGACTCACTGATATTTCAAGGGGTATATTAACCATATGGTGACATGTTCACCTTGCCTCACCTTTCCACCAGAGGATCAGCCTACCTTGCTTCTTGCACAGTCTCCCTCCCTGGACCATCTCTGTATCCACCACATCCATCAGCAAGATTCAAGGCTCAGAAAGTCTCTGAGTTCACTCTTTGTGCTCTAAACAGATTCTCACCCAATAATCTCCATGAGATGATAAAGCAGCAGAGATCCTTGGAAATAGATGCACAAGTAAACAGAATGCCACCATTTAAATAATAACTTTTACAGAGTAACATTTACTCCTCGAGCCCAAAGCAGAATAAATACAGACAGTACATCCATTAGCTGCAACTGAATAAAACGTTATTTATAAAACGGGTAATTTAGATCTGATTAATGTTTATAAATGTGTTTACATAAGAATCAGATATTAACCTATAGCTTTAAAGGATTTAATTAGCCTTGGAATATTGTGTCAGTGTACAATGAAAAATAACTTATTCACAAAGGACATGCAAAGAAAATCTGCAAGCTCAAATGAGGTCAATTAATTAGGCAATTTGCATAAATTTGAATGGTTATTTTCAGGGCATTACTGACATTTTGCACTTCCTATTCCCATCACACCGGCAAAACTAGTCTTCTGTCACCCTATTTATATGATACATCAATCATCTCATGGGATCCCAGAATACCAGCGTACACCACAGTAAAACAGATTCTACACACAGGCTTTCTGAACCATGCAGAATCCAGCATCCCATTTCCAGCTGTACTATCTTATCACCAGCACATGCATTTCCAGGCTGTTATAGCTTCATTCTTACCTCCAAATGGAGGAAAAAAATATGAAATATGACTTCATCTCCACTACACTTTTACATCCTGAATACCAAACAGATGGTAACAATTACAGATGGGTGTATATTTCTTACACAAGAAGCCAAATGCTGCACAGCTCACCAACTGAAATCTGGAACGAGTCACTTAATGAATTTAGTTTATCCAGAACTGGTGAGAAAGGGTAGAGGAATTTGGCCTAACAGTTACATATTCCCATGGTTACCCTGGGAATACAGTAGCAGCAATCTCCTCTTAATACAGCTGTGTCCACACAGATCCTTTGGGTTCTTCCTATTACCCATGGAACAATCAAGGCACAAATTAATATTTTGCTTTAATGTAATATTGCACCTACTCCAACATCTTTTTTGCAATACATTTGCCTGTATGTTTCATGGACTGCACTATTGAGAACTGCGATTAATTTTCTGAGTCTTGTTTTGTCCCCATCTGTTTATTATAGTCACAAGTGAATTTTTCAACTGTGTATTTATTTGTGTAGCAATTCCTAGGCCAGAACTTCAGCTGATGCAAACAAGCATTTGCTGTACTGAAGCCAATGAAATAAAACTGCCTAACATCAGCTGAGAACACAAATTTTGTACATGATATATGTCAAGTGTTAGCATGGAACCAAAAATACAACCCAAATATAATTAAAAGAAGCACTAAGGCAACCTGGAATAAATATTTTTAGTTTGCTTCATTTTGTATCACCTGGAGACATCTGGGATTTTCAAAAAGATCCATTTCAAAATTGATGCTAATGTGAAAATATTTAAACATGTGCCCTGAAATCTGTAAAACTTTCAGGAGCTGAAAGAATGCATTTGGACTGTTTCATGTTTGATTTGATTTTTATTCTTTTTTTAATGGCTACAATTCTTTGTCTGCAGATCAATATATATTTCAAAACCAAAACAAGTTTAATTCCAGGAAGACCAAAATTGTTAATTTAGAAAACGTAATTTTCATCAATTTCAATATTTATCCCCTTGCTTTTTTTTACCAGACTAGCCCTTTTTCTACAAGCATTTGTGATCAAACCATTCCAGTACTGGAGAGGAGACAGATTTCTTTCTCTAACTTGCTGTTTTTTTCTGTTACATGAAATTGCCAAATTCCTACAAACAACCCAGAAAGTAAGCTGTCACTTTATGCCTTGCCTGCTCATTTTTCCTTCCTTATGCTGCTTTTACAACTTAGTCTCCCAGGTATATTATTTTAATTGTTAAAAAATAACAGTAGCAGAAATTATTTCTCCAACTTCCACACACTGCTGGTTCCTCTGCAGAGACTGTTTCTTCATAGCTCATCGTGTTTCCATCTGTCTCAGGCTCAGCCTAATCATGTAGAAAACAGAATTTCCAAAGAGCATCAAAGAATAGATGTATTAAAAAAAGAAGATATGATTAAGACAAACAACAGCTGGTAAAATGCCAGAGAAGGTCCATAAGATCAGGAGATTCACTTTCCCCATACTTTTTCTGCTCCTCCTTATCTTGAGGGCTGAGTGTATTTTGATTTAAACTGCCCAGCAAAACATATTTTATGACACCCCGAATCACTGAAATCAGAATTTCCTGCTCTTAACCACTTCATCATGAAACAGAAATCCTTCTGACCCAGGTGGAATTTGTAGTGATAAAAATGTTAAAAAAGAACACCCTGTCAGTACTCTCATCAATTTGGCAGTGGAACAATTCACCAGAGATGCAAGTGTCTTGTTGAATCCAGGATCTGTACACAGTTTGGGTGAGTGCAAGAAGTTCTGACTATGGTTATGGTACAGGTCCTTATTCTACTATTTTCCAACCCCCTTTCTTGAGAAACTTGGAAGACGTTACTGTAGTCCTGATGGAGAAACAACATCAACAATAATAAAAATCCAAAATATTTTACAAGATGGTAACAGCATGACCTTCCTCTCTGTAATTCAATGTACATTCTTACCTGAGGTTTTTAAAAACTGCAATATCTGTTATAAAGTTTACAATTCTCTGGGAATTAGTCCTTTCCTCCCATTAGGAAACTGAGTTGAAAAATAAGCTTGGTGAGCTAAAATTTAACTGCTCAGTGAAGAGAAATGGAGAGTCCAGGCTTGCCTTTTCAGGATGAAGGAAACACTTTTATCCGCGGCACCATTTGCAGCAAAAAAATTGCTGACATCCTCTGATAGAGGATTAAGAATTAAAGGACATATATTATTTCTGGAGGAGCCAGTCAAAAAGGACAATTTAAAATTGTCTAAGCTATCTGCTTGTATCTTTGGCCATTCTTATGGCATTGAAGTTCATGCTAGTCATCCATTGAAGTGTGGAGGATAAATGTGCTACAAAGCCTTGCACACATGATCTGCATTCTGACACAAGAGTCTCAAAGAGCACGTGGGGATCTCTAGAAAAGCAATCTCAGACCCTGTGCTGTGCTGTCACAGGGCACACAGTCCTTGTTCCCTCAGACACATCACCTCCATGGTATTCACTCTCCCACCATATTTCCTCATTTCCCAAAATAACTGGAATCAACACCAAGTTGGCATTTTAGAGAAAGAGGCGCCATGCTTGCAAAGTACAACACTTGCTCCGGGGCATCCAGTGGCGGCTCTGTGCCCTGTAATGAACTTGGCAAAGAACTGACTGCTGCCCCTGCACCTGCACCTGCTGGAAAACACACCAGAGCACTGCTAAGCACTGCTGGCTGGGGCAGACATAGTTCCAGGCAAGGATATAGAGATTTATATAGAATTTGGCAAAAGTGATTTTGGTCTGTAAAGGGTTTAAATGCACACACTACCAAGTTTTCCTTCAAATTCTCTGCAGACACTCCAGCTATGTCTTAACTGATAAATCAGAGACAGAGCAGAATTCTGAGCACTGTCCTGAGATTGTCACTACAGATTAATTGCTACCACAGTTGCTGGATTGGGTTTTGCTCCAGGCAAAGCTCAGGTGTGTTCTGGGATTTGTCACAGAAGGCTGTATGGATGAGGCTACACTGTTTTGAAAGGGGAGAGAATTAACTGTATGAATGTGAGCACTTATGTCACTTCCTTCAGAGCCAGAAAGAAGCTCTGTGCCATACTGTCTGTTCTTTTGACAGAAATATCCTCAGTGTAGGGAAGAAAATCAGGCTTGAGAGCGTCAGAGGGTTGTGCAAGCCCAGGGCACACAAATGTGATGTCACTGCACCCCTTCTGGAGCTTAGGAGGGTTCATGCAATGAACTGGGCCAAAAACTGGAACTAAATTTTGTTTTGTTGAATTGATTCACTCCAAAAGAAAACTCAGAACGCATTTTTTGCAAACTGGAATAGCAGTGGATCCAAGGTGTGGGGTTGCACTGCTGAGATATTTATTTAGCTGTAAAAACCCAGCAGATCCTCAGCTGGTGTAAGTTTATTCCATTAATATCAAAAATCCCATCATCTATCTCCAGGAACAATGAACCAAGACCGAGGCAGCTGGGCTGTTACATGAGGGGGTGACAGGGATTACTCCTGGTCTTTCCATATAAAAAGTGAGATGGGATTTGGGGAAGCCATGAAGCCTTCCCAACCCTGGAATAATCCCACAGAAAAAGGAGAGGGAGCCCTGAGTCAAACACAGACGATGAAAACTGGAGAGGGCAGCAGCATAAAAAAGAAGTCCAAAGCTTTCCAGTAATCCTGCCTAACTCCACCAGATTGTCTCTAGTGGAGTCAAGGCTCAAAAGAGATCGAAGACGACTACATTGACTGAGGGCTTGATCCAGGGTCCTTTCACAAAGCTTTTTCCAGAGCTGAGAGAAACTGATGAAACCTTCAATAAAAAATAAGATAGACTCTCTTGCCTTCGTGCTAAAATTATTTGATAAAAGGAGCTCCTCGAGGGTGTTTCAATACTCTAATCTGAAAAGTGGCTAAGCATGAAATGGATGTTGCTGGACTAACAGCTTCTGGGTGATTGTTCAGAGCTAATGGAATAACATCCAAATGCATTGAGAAGGAAAAATATTTGCTGAGATAAGTGAGTTTGGGGTGATTTATGAGTGAATTTCTGGGTTTTCAGCAGGACTATACAGTTTCATAAAGGCCTATATGAAGGTGCATTTTCATCTAGGTATAATGCAAATTAGAGAAACAAGTACTGAGAGGAGAAGAAAGATACATTTCTTAAGTAGAAATGTATAGAAGTTTTTCCCACAATGAAAACAGTTATTACATGATTTTGTTGTGAATACACCACCTCTGTTACAAGCCCCTACATCAGATGACCTCTAAAATATGAAAGCAATCACTCTTCACTAGCTTTTTCTAAGTCTCAGCTCTGGCAGACAGACTCATGAGCCTCAGGTGCTACTCCAGCCATCTCCCCATGCCTTAATCATTTCAATCACTGCTTGAATTGTAAGCCTGAGAGCCCCTGAATGCCCCCTGGCTGGTGGCAGCCAGACTGACTTTGTGAAATCTGGAAGAAGACAAGAAGCTGGTTAAGCTTGTGAGCTCAAATTAAATGGCTGACAGTGAAATCTGCTAACAGTGCTCCTTAGAAAAGCATGGGAGGGTTTTGGATAGTAGCTAGACCTGACAGGTCCTTACAGATTTGTGGCTTGTCCTTGCAAAGAAAAGCAACAGGAAAACAAACGCTACAACAATACCTTTTCCAAGCAGTGCTCAGTTTGATAGTGGTTTATATTGTTTACAATAGAATCTTGAAAATATCCTCGTGACAGCCATCATCAAATGTCTTTTGGTAACACTGAGCACTGCATTTTCCAAAGGCATTTGACAAGGGCCAGTAAGAAACACGTTTGATGAATTTAATTTGCTGTGGGACAAGAGCAAATTAAAGAGATTTCCTGAGCCAGAGGTTGTTTCTTAAGAGTTTTGATGACCTTTTCATCCATTCCTTTTTTTTTTTTTTTTAAGTTATATTTTGGTTACATGAAAGCTTTTGGCATCTGCAACATCAAGTTTAACAGATGATCTGTTTGCAATAGCAGACACAATGAACCATCATTTCCTGTTTATCTTCTCCAGTCCACACATGACCATACAGAATTAAATCCTCTGCTGTTCAAGCTGCTCTGCAAAATCATTCTGCTCCTTTTTTTCTTAGAAACTGCAGCTGGCCATTTTCAGAGGAATTCTACTGGGCTACAAGGATTTATAATGTGACCAAAGAGAGAAGTTTATGTTCACATGTCACACAAAACTGTTAACTCTGTCCATACCAGTGCTGAGCTGTAAATACTGACAGCTGTAGAGCGTTACCCTGCAGGTTATGGCCCCACTCCCTGTAGCAAAGGGGGAAATGTCACCCTGTCCCTTGGCTGTAGATTCCCTGTGTAGAAGTTATGCTGTTATCTGCAGCTACAAGGACCTCACAAAAGAGGTATCCATAGCATTTGAGAGATCCACGCTCATGTTCCCCACTAATTGAAACCAACACTGAGGCACCAAAATTTAATCCACAAGAGTTCCTGTTTCATTTTATACCATGGGAAAAAATTGGAGTTTATGAATCCCCACCTGAAGTTGGTTAAAGTCATCCCTCCCTTCAGCATGTATTCATCATTCACTGCTTAATTTTGGATTTTTGGGGTGTAACCCATTAGGGAAGATCACAGGTCTGGCTGAAGTTAAAGGTTTTTTGCTTTCCTCAGTGTTGAGAGGGTTTTGGGGAATTTCTCTGCTGGTTTTTCTGCAGTATAATGTTAATTGTTTAAGTGCAGTATAGTCTAGTAAACACTTAGCTGGGAAACTGCTGATGATGCTCCATGGCTTCTTCATTAGCTTTCAGACTGACAGGATAGCCAGGTAAATTCCTGGGCTAGGCTGTAAATCCTAGCTGATATCCCTAAATGCTGTGTATTTTCTAGGGCTAATTTCACCTTGTCTTTAAAAAAAATTAGTAATACACAGACTCACTTTAAGGCCTGCTTCCACAAATGAGTAGTTCAAGGTTCTTCATCAGATCCCTCAGAAGTTTCTGATGAGCCCAAGTAGAAGCTGGAGCCATGAGCCATGTCTGTATTAAGTTTAGAGTTGTTTTTTTTTTTTTTTTTGCAGTGCAGCATTGCAGACAATCTCACCATCTTTCTAAACAAAGCACAAGAAACAGACTGAAAATAAGAATGTCAAAGTCACTGTCTCTTGCACCAGCCTTCTCTGACACTTGATATTGTTGAAGCCTCATAAATAAAAGAAGGGTGACATACACAGTATTCCAGTTTAATGGGGATATATTTCATAAGTCACACATTTTAAAAAATGTTTCTCCTTTGTAAGCAAAACTAAAGCCTCCACTTCAGCATGTTTCATGTTCCTCTCCTGATGAAAGATTTCATGATTTTTCCTTAATACTCATTCAGAAGAAGAGTTCAGATTCATCAAAGTTAAAAATGAAGGAGAAAAAAAAAGAGGAAGGAGATAAAGATGATCTGAGCAAGGTGATATGTACACATAATTTTACTCAGTTGTATCAGGAACATCCACAGTACTGCTGTTCTAAAACTACAGGAGTTTTATCCAGGTGATCTGCCAAGAGCTACCACTAGACCATGAAAGTTTTATTGTACATCTGCTTTTTCCAGAGTACTTTCTAATTCAATGGTGCCTAAGCAGCACTGCACATCCATACCACTTTCTCCTTTTGTATATTATGTTTTCAGTTTAGCATGGAAATATTTATAGGGGAAATCTCAAATGAAAAAAAAAATCTCAGGTATATATTTTTTTAATAAAATGAAAATTGTGCAGAAATCACAGATTAATTTTCCCTGCTGTTTGTGAGAGTTTTCCATCAGTATTTCCAAAAGGTTCTATGTTTTATTTTAAGTACAGAAATCTTCAAAACCTTCCCAAAGCTTATTAGGTTTCCTCTTTCCATTTACAGCTCTAATGTATTTCAGGGAAAACTTGGCATTCCCTTTGTAATGCTTGAGAGAAGATTGGTATTGTATCATTCTTTTTTTTTTTTTTTTGTCCTCCTCATGTGTAAATAGCATAATATTAACTAGGTCAGATAAGGTATGTTTTTATTCCAATAAGATAAGTCTTTTAACATGGATGGGCAAACATGTTTAACTAATAAAAAACTCCCAAACACATTGATACTGTAGTCAGGGAGCTCTTTGAGCATTCATTTGAAACAAACCTGAATTCTGAAGACTTTGGGAAAGACTGTTTACGAAAAACATGGGAAAAGATCTCATAAAAATTATTTTAAACAGTTTTATTTTAAGAGGCTTATTTCTTCAAACCTATGCTTATCTGCATATATTATGCAAGACTGGTAACGAAGGGGTATTTCTAACAAATCCAAGAAAGGGTAGCCAACAGCATTTTAATCCACAGATAAAATCCAAATCCATTAAGGAAAGTTCACATGGAAGGTAATGCTCCTTTTTAATTTTTTTTTTCTAAATTTGTTGCTATATATTGCAGGTAGGAAAAAAAAGAAAGAAGACACTTTTGAGTTCTGATCCGCTTCATGTTTGAAACAAATAGCAGAATTCAGGTTGAGCATAGGTTTAGAGTCGTAATCGGATCAACAAAGTGATATAAATACAGTTGGTACTTAATCAGAAAGAAAAATTCTTAAGCACGTTAGAACGACACACAGAGAAAAAGGGATTTTCACAGCACTTCTAACTGCAAACAAAAATAAACGTAAAATGGTAGTTCTTTAGAACTGAAATTTTTCTGGAAAATATCTCAAGGGTGTACTCAAGTGAAGTGTGTGTTTACATAGAATAACTCTATGTATGTTGATAATTTTTTAATCAATGACCAATATTTCAAGCCATTAATATAAAATTGGAGGCATATATTCAGACCCTTTTCTGACCTAGAGATATAGGGTTGCTACATATTAAAAGTAAGGGTCTGCAATTCTCCTCAAAGGAAAATACCTCTTTACTCTTCAATATAATATGTTAAGAATCTTGATTTTATTACAAAAAGGGAAGAGCATTTCCTAAAATTTGAAAAACAAAATCAGGGAAAATCATCTGCTCTGTGCCTCCATCAATAACTTATCACATTGGAGCATATATCCAGGAGAATAATTTCCTGAGCAGGTAGAAGTAAAGAACTGTTAGTTTCCAGTGAACCAGCCAATGAGCTGGACATAAATCAAGTTTTTCCAATGTGTATATCATAATTATTTGCTTGCAGTTTTTTAATCCCTGATTTGGAAGCATCAGATAACTGAGGGGTGAGAGGCAGCTATTTTAATGAGATTTCTGCTGCAAAATAGTGTTGGAAAGTGTGCAATTAGCAGTGTGTATTTGCCTCAATTCTTCTGCGGAATTTGAGTCAGAGAAAATAAACCACCACCACCAAAAAACCTCCAAACAGAACACAAACAAACCACCCTACATGAAAATCAAGATTGGGATGATATCTTATAGTAAATCACTGGAAAAACTAAGACTATTCAAACACAAAATAAAATTTGCATAACAACCATTGTCACAATATAAGTGGTTTTTTTTTTTACACTCTTACATCAAACATTCAAAATTCCTTTATAGGAGTTAAGGGTCATCCCTAAAATTGGATCACATGGTATTTCTGATCATACTTCACTAGTTCTGAGCTCTGTTGAGTTAGGACCTAGGTAATTTGGAAATATTTTTGTTGCATTTTGATTTGTCTAATTATCCCCTCTTCATTCACAGAAGTAATGTAAGTCTATCACTTTTGCTTTACCGAATTTATGACAGTATTCTGCTTCTTGGCACTTGAGAGTGTCTGGAAGTAAAGATATCAAATAAGCACTCACCCTTGATAATTACTTTCTGTATTTTATATGTAAAATGTAAGACCAACAGAAGGCTATTTTATCTGACAAGGAAAAAGTAATAAAATTAGCTTTCTATTGATCTCCCCCTACTGCCCTCCTAAGAATGACAAAGGCATAACTCCAGCAGGAACATCATAGTTTTGTTGTCAGCTTGAATCTAGAGAAGCACCTTACATATAATGCTGTTAATTAAATGTAAAATGTTTTATGTAGCTCTTTATACATTGAAAGGCTGAGCAACACCAATTTTCTAAACCTGTCTTCCCAAGGGAGGTGTTCCAGCCCTCCCTATTGTGTGTGGCCACAGCTAGGAGCCACTCATTTTTCTTGAGCTGTATTAAATACTCAAAGTGAAGCTTTCATGAGAATGGAGAAGAAGGAGAGAATAACTTCCCTTGACCTGTTATTCACATTTCTTTGGCTGCAGCCCAGGAAATGATAAGATTTCTGGGCTGGAAACAAATTTTTCCAGTCCATGTCTAACTTTTTATCTACCAGCATCTCCAAGTCCTTTTTTTCACGGTACTCTCAATCCATTCATCACTTGGTGTGCATTGACACTGGGGATTGCCTCAACCCAGGTGCAGCCGCAAGTATTTGGCATTTTTAAACTTCATGAGGTTCATCTGGGTACACTTCTCCAGCCTGGCAACCACAGCCACTCATCTTGGTGTAATCTGCAGGGGAGCTGAGGGTGCATTCAATCCCAGTCTGGGTCATTGGTGAAGACAGGAGTGACTTGGCAACTACAGCTGCTGGTTCTGCCAGGACCTTGGGATGTGCCTCATCTAGTCCCAACATCTCCCAGGAGTGTTTAAACCACAACTCTCATGCTTTGATTTACCCCGGTCAAAAGGGAGAATTCAAAAGGGCCCCTTGCCCCAAACAGGCTGGAAAGCATTTGCTTTTGTACTAACTAAATATTACACAAGGAAGTCAAAACCCATTTGATATATTGCATTTGTCAGGTTATTTTTCATATCATAGGTAAATCAATGTAGTAGTCATTAAATTAATGAGATACTAAAATTATCAAACTTTATGATTGTCATCAGATATATGAAACTAATCATAAGAATCAGTTTCTACAGTTATGAAACCTCTTAGCATTACCAATCACTACCTAATGCTGATAATAGAACAAGTTAAAGGGATAGAGTTATAGACTTGAAAATCAATAGGACTCATCAGATTTCATAATACTAAATAAAAGTTAGTCAAATCAAATTCAATATCTGATTTTTGAGAATAAGGGCATCTCATTTTGCTAGACCAAGACTTAAGCAAGCCTTTACTTAAATTTTTCTGTCTCAGTGTGTTTCTAGTTCATTCTAGTTTTGAATGCAGTGCAGCAGGAAGATATATTGTGTGTTGAAAAGATTAAATGCCTGAGAAATATATTTTCTTTATTTTCCATGTAAAATGCTAGCTGGAAAAAGTCTCTGTTTTGCTTTGTTTTACAAAATCCAGGAGCAGTGGGGAGTAATTGCTTAGAAAAAATATTGAACAACTATAACAGCTTTATGACTTCAATCTAAAGCAGGCATAGGAAATTTTCAGTATTACACAAAAGGCAATGAAATTATATGTACACAGGATTGTAAGGAATTTGTATCCAATATATCCCTTTTCAGCTGCACATTTCTGTAGTCTCTATGAGCTAATGATATGTTCAAAGTCACTACTTTGTGCATTGATAAAAAAGTGTAGATGTGTATGTTGTTTTCCCAGTCCATTGCTTTCAATTCTATTTTTTTATCTTGATGTTCTCTCCTCATAGTGAACAGAAAATATATTTTCTGCCTGAAACTGTAGAGACTCAGGGTGTTGTCCAGCCACAAGTAGGCAAGGAAGAGGAGCCAAAAGGAGTTCTTGGACAAAGCACTGCAGTACTGGATAGTAAATATAATGTACAGGAGGATCTGTAAATTGTTCAAAAAACTGAGAAGCTGTATGTGACAGTGGTCACTGGGGTTTTCAGGTTGAAGGGAGAGACGTAGATCTGACTCCATATTTAGAAAGCTTGATTTATTATTTCATCATATATATATATATTACATTATACTAAAAAGAAAAAGAAGGGAAGGTTTCCTCAGAAGGCTAGCTAGGCTAAGAATAGAATAGTAAAGAATGATAACAAAGGCAGCACTCCGACCGAGCGAGAGAGCCAGCTCTGCCGTGACTGGTCACTGAACCAAAACATCCACACCAGACCAATCACGGAAGAGCCTGTTGCATTCCACAGCAGCAGATAACCATTGTTTACATTCTCTTTCTGAGGCCTCAGCTTCTCAGAAGGAAAAATCCTAAAGAAAATATTTTTGATGAAAAAGATGTCTGCGACAGCTGTATATATCTAAAATGGAAAAGAAATCACTCAAACCCCAAAGAAACTGTGTCTTCAGCTGCTCAGACTATGGGAGGCAACTCTGACACATGTCATTTCTCTAAGAGCAAGTGTGTACAAAAAATAATTTTTTTCTCTGATTCAAAGGAAAATAAAATTCTAAAATTAACTCCATGAAATTAAATACACTCTTTTGGAGATTTTGCATAAGAAAAACAGATTTATTGATTTTCCCAATGGAAAATGAAGTTAACAAAGTAAAATAAATTATAAAATTAAATAATAAATAAAAATCACCTGCAAAGTCTGATTTTTCAGAGAATATGTTAATTCTTGCTTACTGTTTTTATTAGGTCTTCACATTTTTCATTTATGACCTTTACATTCTGGTTTGCAAAAAAAAATCTTAGAGCCAAAAAAAGGTAGATCAGCTGAACAGCTGAGTAGTCTGTGCTGGCCAGCCAAGCTTATTAAACCCAAAGCTGGGATTTTACTTTGCTAGGAGCGCTAGAGCATTCAGGTAGCAGAAGTACTGAAACAAAAAATAGCCTGTTTTGCATACACAAATTTGAGGATGAGTTCAGTTGTCGGAAAAAAAAAAGACATTCAGTGCTTGTTAAGAGGTTTCAGAGTAACCAAAATATTCACAAAGAAATTGGTTGTAACATAGAGCTGACAGAGACCTTTTAGGGACTGGTAAATGGAGATCAAGTAGCATGTGATATAATATAATATATGATATAATATAATTAGATAATACATTGTAAGTATCATATGATGTGACATCATATAATATAAATAACAGATAATATAAAAGCCCAATGTCATACAATATTTTATTATCTGCAAAATTGACATTTCCTCAGGGAATATTTTGATTCTTGTTGATTGGCTTTTTTATATTTCCCTTCTGGAAAACACCCTTGGGCTGGCTCAAAAGATCACAGAGGCCAGTCACTAAATGGATCCCTTTCTTCTTCTACATTGACTAAAACTGAATATAGATGAAATAACTTACAATTTATTACACACCCAATTTGTTTTTTCATGTTTCTATGTTAACCAGTCATCATATCCGTTACTTTTTGTTCCTCTTGTAAAAGGTGTTTCACTTCCTGATTGTTACTACTGGTACCCTCTAAAAAATAAAAATAAAAAATTAATAATAATAAATAACTGTTCTTCTTCTATGATCAGACTCTGTCTCCAAAATAGGGAACCCCCTTTAGGCAGTGTAGACCTATTTTAGGCATCTAAATGCCTATTTATCTATGTTAATTATTATTTATCTATACTAATATCATAGTACCAATGGTAAAGTGCACTGGGTTACTGTGTTTTGAATACATGAAAGCATTTCTTTTTGCATTTTGGTAAATAGATGTTTCTAGACCCTTTCAAAAGAACATCCCCTGAGAAATAGTTTTTTGTGTACATGTTGGCTTTTATTTGAACCCATTACAACACTCCAGATTTTTTTTGTCTCCTTACAGGCTTTTTCATGAGTTTTTAAAAGCCTCATAGTTACTCTTCAATAACTGGAAACAACTCTGAATTTCTAATTGCCTATTAAGGGAGGTCAGAAGTGCTTGTGCTACAAAGCAGTTCAGATCCAAGGGAGATTGTGCTATTACATTATTTTTGGATTGTTACTTTGCAAATTGGCAGGTTTCTTAGAATAGCATGGCTATAGCTATGAATTTTTTTTTTTTTTTTTTTTTTTTTTTTACTGGTAGATACATTCATCTCACACTAGCAAAGAATACCAAGACTCAACAGCAGGATCTGTGTAGGAATTGGTAACTCTGAACAGAGCTTCAACTAACAAACCTCAGCTAATAAACTGTGCTGGGTGAGTGTTGGTTCCTCAAAGGTCATCTGGAGGTTACCAGGGATGGCTGAGCCAGGGAGAAAACAAGGAAGCAGCAACCGCAGCAGTTCCCAAAATATTTTGAATGTTGTTGTTGCACTTCGGTAGTTGAGTGAAAAGTGCTTCATCAGAGCCTTGTGAATGCTGGACTGTGAGTGAAATTAAGCTGGATTTTGTTCAGCCTGAGAAAGCTGATTCTGACTGTTTCAAGTAAACCAGCAGAGGATTTTATAGGTACAACATCCAAGGTGTATTTGTCTCTTTTCAGTGAGGCTTGCAGACTAACAGTGCTCTGAAATTCCAGATTCCTTTTTGCATTGCAATTAATGAACAAATGAGGACTAGAAATCTTGACTTTCACTTAATGCTGTTTCTAATCCTCACATCATCGAACCAAGTGTTGAGTAAAGCAAGGAAGTGTGTGTGTGAGGAAAAAAAATCAAAGTAAAATATCTTTACAGACAACATAAACTGTGTTATCTCAGCACTTCAAAACTGTTAATGGACTTTATCTTGACAGCTTCACTGTGAAGTAGCGTAGTGATAATAAATTTTAGGAATAAAGACCTGAAATACAGAAAGACCAAGTGTCAATATTAAAACCAAGCCAACCAATAAATATATCACAAAACAAACAACCAACCCTCCTACAAAAACATGAAACAAAGAAATTAACAAAAAAGTCTTTAAATATACCTAATCTTTCTAGACTGTTGCTCTGAATTTTGTATTCTATAATTAACACGTATATTTGGGACATTTTGGAGAGCAAAAAATACCTGCATAACTTACAGTCATGCTCTTTCTTAAATGTGGACTGAATAAGAAGGCAGTCCCAGCTCTCCTTGGCTTTAGGCACCACACAGATCCTGTACCTGAATTGCATCACTGTGGGTCTTTGAAGGAGGAGTTTGGTATTTGTACAGAGCAAACAGTGAAGTCTTGCTCCTAGAGACTCAGCTTTCTTGACCCTAAAGTGTCACAGACATCTTTTATGAAAAATCCTTTCCTTAGGATTTTTCCTCCAGAGAAGCTGAGAGGCCTCAGGAACAAAATGTAAATATTGATTATCTGCTGCTGTGGAATGCAACAGGTGGATCTTTGATTGGCCCATGTTGGTTGTTTCTAATTAATGGCCAATCACAGCCCAGCTGGCTCGGACAGAGAACCGAGCCACAAACCTTTGTTATCATTCCTTGCTATTCTATTCTTAGCTTAGCTAGCCTTCTGATGAAACCTTTTCTTCTATTCCTTTAGTATAGTTTTAAAGTAATATATATTATAAAATAATAAATCAAGCCTTTTGAAACATGGAGTCAGATCCTCATCTCTTCCCTCATCCAAGAACCCCTGTGAACACCGTCACACTAAAGCTGTAATGATTCAAAGATCTTCTCCACAATATAACAGCTAAAGAAATACGATCTATTTGTTACTAAAGAAAAAATTACACATGAACACAGGTCATATATGGGCTAAATAAAACTCCAGTCCATTCTGTCCAGGAAATGGTGCTGGGAAAGACAATAATAGTTAAACAGTGAGAAAAGCAGAAGGTTAATCTGACCTTTCTTTTCACCCTAATTGTTTCATCCAGGCCCCCAAATTTAAATTCTTGTATTTTAAAGCTGAGAATTTTTAAATGTTCAATTATCTGTTGCTTGTATAAACATCTATTTATTGCAAGGTTTTGGTTGTTTATTTTTATATACAAAATATTTGGACTTGATTGCAGGTATTTGAATACTGTTGCATGCATAATTGAGATTTTATGTAATATCCACACATACAAAATTTGTCATGATCTATATGCATATAAACAAGGAAGTAAAAGCATATTTAAGGGAGAAAAATAATTAAGTAAGTAACATTAGCCATTAACGGTCCATGAAAGTTACTGAGGTACCCACTTCACTATTGAGAAATCTTTTCTCTGAGTATTATTGAAAGGCCATGACCAACATACAGCTCAGCATCCCATGTCAGTGCAGTCTCATTGATTTTGGTAAGATTTTGTGTTACTGAATCCAGGTGCAGAATTGGAGTCAAAGTCAGACTCCAGAGGAACATTGATCCATGATGGTATTGTGATTCCTGTGTCTCTGTGCTATTGAATCACATTTTGAAAGTTATTGAATTAAAATGAATATGCCCGCAAATAAGTGTGAGCCTTTTGCAGACTGCAGCACAAAGTATGTTGAATTACCCTCTGAATGATTCAGCCAAAATTTCTAAATGACTGGCTCACACAATCCATGGAATTTATAATTGACAGCATGCAGGTGCATGAATATGGGTGAATTTTTCTTGGATGTGTTTCAGAGATCCATAAAGCCTCAGACATTACTAGAGATGTGCCGAATCAACCATAAATAATTCAGGTAGCCTGAGAACCTCTGCATCTGCTGTTTTGCAAGGAATCTGCATGTACCGCTGTTAGCTTTCCTTCTACTCACAGCTATTATTTTTGAAACAGCAGCTTGCTTTTTAGATGTGCAGCAATTATTTGAAAGAACAGTTCTTAAAAAACTGAACATCCAGATGTTCTATGTCGAGTTTCTCAAAGATGTTTCAATACATTATTTTGGGGCCACAGACTGATGTTATGTGATTCTAAATGTCAAACATTAAATAAAAAATAAATTACTTCTCTGCTTTGGACAGAGAGACTTGTTCTTATACATAATATTCTATCTAAGATTTTGATTGCTTTTTAGAAGATCATGCCCCCCATAAAAATTCTCCTTCCGCATTTTTGACTTTGCCTTATCATTTTTGTTTTCCTCCCTTTGGTAAAACTGATTAATGAGGCACATTTTTGGTTCTCATATGCACTTAGTATCCTAGAAATAGAGTAAATGCAGGGAATTAGTTAAAACTAAAAAGAGCTAACAAAACAAAGCATGTTACTTTAAATCCAAAAGAAAAAAATTGAAAGAGACTCTGACTATTTTGAGCTCAGTTCAGTTGTATGATCTGTAGTCCCTTGAGTAAAGATAGGTGCAGTGTGTTTTCCTCTAAAAATACAGATTTGTGTCAATCATAGAAGACATTAGAAAGTAACTTAAAATAATGCTTTTTATTTCAAGACATTTAAAATAGAATTTTTTTATTAAATTATTTTTGCAAATGCACTTGTGAAAGCAATTTGAGGCAAAAAAAATATGTTTGCTCTTTTTTAGATCTTGAAATAAAATGCATTTTTAATAATGATCAAAAAATCTTTACTTTTGAGAAGAGTAACATAGTTTGTTCAGTCCAAAATATTTTTTTCCAGAGCTCACACAAACCCGATTTAATTGTTTGCTCAGCTCTCCTCCTGAGTTTAAAGGAGCTCCCTAAAGGCTTTTTATAGCCCAGTATCTTTTTGATTCCTTTTTCAATAACATTTTTCTTAACTTTTATACTTATATATTAATTATATATATTAATTTATGTACTTACTTAAGTGATATATTTCAGGAGAGGATGATAGTCTTGAGATGACAGTCTGCAGTAGACTGCAGTGATCTCTGTTTAGGTTCCAAGGTGGTCCTAGGGAGTTTTTGCATTCTTGTGATTGTACAATAGCCACCAAAACTGGCTTATTCACTTGAATTATTGCACTTCAGCTAAAAGGTTCCTGCCTCTCTCAGGTCAGACCACCCAGCTGAGGTTCACAGTCTGACTCACAAACTGGTTTTAAAATGAGACAGCAAAGGAGACCCTGCTGAGAGGATGAAACCCTACTCCAGTTTCCTTCAAAGCACAAGTGGAATGACACAGTAGACCCCCTAAGGAACAATTTTATTATCAACAGCTATACAGTACATCAAATATGTTTACTCTAAGCAAGCAAAACTGCAACTGAAGGAGATTTGATCACTGGAGGGAATATTAAGTTCTTATAAGTGTTGCTTCCGGAGTCCCGATGCTGCTCCTTAATGATGTTTTGGACCTCAGTTTCCATTGCTTGTTCCTCTCTATCTCCAAACTTTATCATCACTCTATTTAAATTCTTACGTACTCTTCAGAATTAATTTATCTTATCCAGTTTCTTTGGGGTGTTTAATGACTCTCAATCCTCACATCATATTCACTCCTACTTGTAGCATTCACAACTGACTCTGCCCACTTCCTGTTGCTATTACATGAAGTACAAGGCAAGAGACACATATTTATATTTTTATAAAGCTTTTCCCTCAGTTCTTTGCTTGCCAGCTTAGGCGGGGTGGTTCTTAAAGGTTCCCCTACCCCTGGAACAATGTTGACTCTGTAAAGCCCATTTAATAATCATGGTATGTTGCAAAGGAACTTCTAGGAAGATCAAGTGCACGGCAGGATGCTGCAACGTTTGGTGACTCCATGGAGTCAGGATCAGCAGGGGATTCTTGGGGGACCAGAAGGAGAGATGGAAAAAATCAAGAGCAACCCCCAGCCCACAGCCCCCAGCACTGTGGGGATGTTGCAGCTCCACAGAACAAAGTTAGGCCTTTTTATATTCTAGAGCAGATCTAGTAATCTCTTTCCAAAGTCCAAGATAAACAAGAAAAGGTCCAAAAGTTGCTCCTTTGGAAGAAACTGTAGTCTATTTCTCTGACAGAAATCTTTTCTGGAAACTAAACCCATTATTTTGCTTAATATAGGCAAAATAAATTGGTCTCTGTTTTTCTCTGTACTATAAAGTAGTTTTCCTAGGATGTATTCTAGTTATCTCTCCAACTGAGTTTCTCTTCGCTATGTAAGAATCAATACTGTGATGAGCTTTTGCAACTTTTAAACTTGCTCAACAGTTTTGGAAAATAAATTTAACTGCACATGTGTATTAAAAAGTATGCATTTCAAAAGATTCATATTTAACTTTGAAAGCTTTAGGGTGTTTCAAGATTATAAAGAAAATATAAAATGTTATGTGTGAGGTTTTATACAGGGGAATACATGACCTATCTGGAAAAGAAAGAGAAACCTGAATTATAGAACACAGAAACCCTTAAAAAAAGACACAAGGCTATGGAATATGGAAATCTAAGGATTTTCAAGTTTCTGACTTTTGGCTTCTTTATTTTGGTGAGCATTAATAGCCCTGTTAATATAAATCCCAGCAGAACTTGCAAACCTTGAATCAGAATTCATTTCCTTTTGTCTCTGCTGTAATAATGAGTATATATGGAAATAAATCTCCCATTTCTGCTTTCTTAAAGCCCTTGAAGATTGCTGGGGGGGGATTTTTAGCTAGATGACAAAAGTAAGGCTGTGTGCAGCTCACAGTTCTGTGTTGCACATTTGCTATTTATTTTATAGGGGGGCACACTGGGGGCAGGAGTCCACTGATTCACAATAAGTGAGTTTTCAGATTCCAGCATTATCCCAGGCTGGCAGCGCCTGTGCAAACACAAATGCCAAGACAATTGCCAAAGGTCACAGAACAAGCTAATGGCAAAGCTCAGGAAATATTCTATCTGCACCCAAGCAAGGGTCTGAATGACTTGACTGGGCTGGTTTTCAAGACCTGGCTTTGGAGGATTGTTCCTTCTGTGAAACCCTTTATCTGAATGATGCAATTCACATTCTGATCTCTTAGGATTCAGCCCAGAGTCCAAACCAGCTGCTTTGTCCCTTGCTGGTGATGAATTTCTGGACCTGTTAGGACCGCAGCATCCTTTCCATGCTGAATGAAGCCTGTCTGTACATGGCACGTGTTTTTCTCAGGTGTTTGAGTAACATCAACACAATCTCCCCTCAGTCATGGGTCTAAGTGTTAGAAAAGTAGTAATAATACTGCCACTATGTTGATATTTTCCTGATATTTCTTGTGAATCTGGGCACAGGAATTAATAAGCTTTTACTATACTGATGTTTGAATAAATCATTATGTCAAATAAGGTTGTACTCAAACCTATATATTATTGCTCCTCTAGTTCTGTGGAAAACAGAGCGGTTAAATAATTTCAAGATTCCACTTGCCTTCTTTCTGAGTACAGAAATTCAATATAATTTGTGGAAGAGAGGGCCAAAACCTATAAAATCAAACTCTCCTCCCCCATTTACATGCAACTTAAGAGGAAAAATGCAGACATTAGCCTGAGTGCAGGCCCTCTACACCAGCAAACTAGCAGGAACCACATTATTGTTATAATCACTGTCAAAACATGAGATTTAGAGGAGAAAAGAGTTTAAATTTTAAAGGACTTTTATGAAAGGACTTACATTTTCCCAAGTAATATCTCCCATTAATTTAACATGTTCATTGTTCTCTTACCCGTAGCCATCAAATTATTCTTCCTTTTTCGCATATAGTGCTGATATCTGCTGATGGATTAGTTTGTTTACAAAGTCTGCAGCTCAACAGATTTTGAAAAGTGCTGCAATTCAGAATTTAATAGCTGGTTCTCTTGAAAGTGGAAGGTCAGAATTAAAACTGTATACCATGAGGCTGTCACTGTGAGTGTGGGTTTGGTAATGGTCTCTGAGGCACAAACAGAATACACTACAGCAAAATTTATTAGATAACTTTTAAACACTCAGGAATATGTTTGAGATTGATATGTAGGCATTGGAGGCACTTAAAAAATGGATCATTTTGAAGACCATTTTGACAAATGATACTTCCTTCAACAATTGGCCAGCAATGGAAGCTGTGTCACTTCTAAGTGCATCTAAATTGCCTAGTACTATTAAGAAGTCATTTAAGCTTCAGCAGTGTTTTGTCTGATTCTGAAACTGAGCACTTAAAATGTATGTCTTGTCCAAACACACAATGAAAACATTATTTTTAACTTTCTTTTTAAGCCTGTCTTTCTCCACAAACATACACACATCCCCAGCTGAAAAGAAATAAAATAGTAAATGATGATGACATGTTCTATCAAATGCATGAGTGGAATAGGATCTATCACTGTGTCAGTCTGGCTATAAGAGCTTTCTTCTAGGACTCAAGGGGATATTAAAATAAGAAAGGCTTTTTTTAGAACTTTACGTGATTCATGATTTAGACACAACATCCTTGAGTTTCATAAGCCAAGGAAAAGCTTAGGTAGATACAGAGTAATACAGAATAAGTGAAATAGATTTTTGATTTAACAAACCACTCAAATGGACATAATAATTTAGACCCATTTCTACAGTAAAATGAGTGGGAGAAAACTTCTGTGGAAGTTTCTAGGTATAATTTACAAAGTCAAACAGACTATTGCAATTTATTTCTCTTACATCCCTATATGATGTGCTGTGCTTAAAACTGGTAAGAGTTAAAGCAGCGATGGGTATCAAAACCAAATCCTCTATTCAGTAGCCACTGGAAATTTATCTTTTTTCCTTTGATGAGTTTGGTAACTATTTTCTCCACCTCTTCTGATGTATGAGGAAATGTACAGGCAGTTACAGCACAGCCGTTGCTCAGTCTTGCAGAAGAATTTAGAAATTCGAAACAATTTAGAAATTGCTGACAGTATAAGTGTTGATAAGTGGCAGCTCAATGAATGTAAAATAATCTGACAGACAGTCTATTCTTATGAAAGGATGAGGATAATAATGCGTTGGCTATATGTACATCTTACAATGATTCCCATTGCATTTCCTTGAACTCCACTTTTCAAATGTGTCCTTGTATACTGAGCGGGAAGACTTACTTGTTTGAACAAAAGTAACTACTTTTTTCTTAGGGTTCTTCAAAAAATTCACTTTTGCTCTCACACAAAATAGATAAAAAACAGCAAGTTGCTGTTATGCCAAGAAACAGTTCTGGCTTTCTCAGAGTCTCCAAAGCTGTCTCTATTGCTGAGATTTCTACTTAGATTTGCAAGATTTCTTAGCTAGAGGAAGTCTTCTGTTTCTTCTTTGTTCAAATTCTGTGTGGTCCCCCCTCCAACAGGAACCTTATTCCACAGCATGGGCTTCCAGGCAGTACAGAGCTTGAGACATCTATCATTAGGAAAGTGGTGTGTAAGTACTTGACTGACTCCTCATGCACTGATGATAACTTGAACAGTAGGAATGTTCAGAGAGAACTGGGATGGCACAGAAATTGGAACAGCAGCAGCTGTGTTCCCAAGATTGAAGACTTTGTCACTAGAAATCTGCAGCTATGAAGGTACAAATCCAAAACAATCTTTGGTTTACCATATGCAATCACTGAAGGCAGAAGAAATTAAAAGAAAGAAATAAAAATTTTCACTGCTTCAGTGGAGAAAGGAATGTAGAAAATAAAAAGTTCCTCTCCACACAGAGGTCCAGAATCATCAGTGATTTAATATTCAAATCAGTTATAGATCTGCACATGCTTATCTTAGGAATTAAATGGCTGGATCAAAATCTTTGCCTTTGAGATGCTAGCACAAAATAAGCAGGGAAGTGACTAAATTTAGTAGCAGGTAAGTAATTTGCCCTTGTTTTCCTGATCACAAAGCTGGGATTGTTTGACATGCTTTTTCCATTAGTGTTCTTGAACGACATATCTCCTGAAGAAGAGACTTATATGCATTTTGAAAATCTGTGGAGAAAAAAAGTTGTTTCAACCAGGCAACCTTAAAGCCACAAGAGCTCTTGCTGATGTATATCAGAAAACATTTTTTTAACAACAATATCTGATGAAATGCAATGCAGTTTGAAACAAAAGCATTGTTTAGAGCAAATTACAGTGAAACTGAGAACCTATCTCTAATTATCCTTTGAAATACAAACTGCATGGTGTACTGTAAAAAGAACTACATAATAAATTGAGACGTACCACTGCATTGTTGGACAGCTATTTCATCTTTGTCCAATTTATTTATTTAGTTGTTAAAATTAGAACTGGATTCTTTCCAGAGGGTTTCAGTACCTGATTTGCTCTAAAGCACAGTATCAGAGCCCTGAATACAGTAAGACAATATGCTTTCACTACAATAATAGCTGAAATTCAGCACTGACATGCAAACAGGTTCAACTGAGTGTCCCTTCCTTCAGCTTCATTAGAATCCAGCTTACTGATTGGTGACTGAGTCAGCCCTTGCTGCACTCACTTCAAGGAGATGAAAGTGAGAAGAAATACTGTTCTTGAAAGTATAATTTCCAGGGGATATTAGCTTAAGGGTTCACAGTTACATGCCACCAAAGCACTGACTCAGCCACTCATATAAGATGTCACTGAAGAATTTATCCTTGGAGCAACATGAAATTTTTTAATATCTACAGAGGTTCTTCTGGTTAGACTTTTCTATTCAAAGTGCTTGGTGGACAGGAACATGAGAAATACTGAATTCAGATAAATCAGTAGCTTATCCAAGAATTCATTTGTATTGGACGTATGTGTTTGTGAATCATTCAGATCCACCCTCCAAAAGAAAATAGAAAATACACCAATACTACATATGCACCATTAGAGTTAACTGATTGGTCAAGCATCTCAATTCACAACAAATTCTCAGGCATTTATCATAAAAAATCCAGTTTCTGCTATTGTAAAACAGGGCAGGAAAAAAAGAAAAGAGACATATATTTTATTATCTATTTATTCTTCATTATCCTTTGTTTTTTTAATTTCAACATTTACAGGAAATCATGAAGCCAAGGTAGCAGTTTAAAATAATCTCCTTACATTTTTAAAAACACCGACCAAAGGCTCTAGTGAGCTTGCTTATTCTATTTTTTAGAACTAGCAAATGTTTAAAGTACTTACCTGGAAGCCTGAGCTAAGATGTGGCAGTCATGGCATCAGCAGTTCTGTCTGTGTTTTTGACTCCTGGTGCCTGCTCTATGGCTTCTGGCACTTTTCTCTGCACTCTGCTTGAATCACAGCTTCATTCTCCTTTTCCAAGGACCATACTGTTTGATGTGTTACAAAAAGTTGCATTCCTGCAAATCTGCAAAAAATATTCTTAGGGTTTTTTGGTTTTTTTAGCAAAGAAATGCTGGAAATTTCAAAAATAAATAAAGAAGAAGACTGGGAGAAATAATAGAATTCTCCTAATGTTTTTGTGATAAGTGACTTCTTCATCTATTTCACATTCCTTAAAGAAATTATGTTCATGCAATTATACATGTTTTTTTTACATTTGTGAAAAAGTTTACGCTATATATCTCAGTAAGACAGTTTTCACATCCAATTGAAAAGACCTTTGAAAAAGGCCTTAGCCATAATTATCCAGTTCCTTTAGTGGCACCTGAAAGGTGCTTCAAAGAGAAGAAAAGCTATTCACATCCCTTTCCCTGCTACTATATCCTAGGAAAAGACATGACACAAATTCTGTGACATAAAACCCTCCAACCTCATGGCAAGTCCAGTAGCAGTACCCACTGCCAAGAGAGCAAGGCTTCAGTGTTCCTTTGTTTCATGAGGCAATCATTAGCTTTTGATCAAACATGTCTAATTTGAATGTTTTCATTAAAAAGGATCTATTAAAACAACTTTTAAAGGTAGTTAGTTATCATCACTTAAGCAACAAGGAGACCATCTATTTTTAAATGGAATTATTTTTAAGTTAGGTTGTTCATTTATAATATTTGGGGTATAACTCCAGAAGAAATAGACAGCCATAGGATTATAATTTTGGGTTGATAAAAAACTGCTGTGGTGCTGTGGACAGGATGAGGATTGCAGGGCTGACACTGGCTGCAAGTACAGAACTGACCCCATTGAGGTGATGGGGAAATGTTGCAGTAAATTTATTTTGGAAGAGACAACTCCACAGATCTTCTGTGTCAGTCTTTAATTTTGGAAAAGTATGTGAAATGTGCTTATTTTGTATACATTCCAGTTCTATTTCCAAGTGCTCAAGTCCTTTGGAAGGGTAAAAGTACATACTTCATTTGATACAGGTATGATGGTTCTTCCCTCCCGTGGCTGAGATAATACACAAAATCAGCTGCAGGAGTTCTGTCCTGGATCTGGACTGTATTTTTCAAATCTAGGAAGCAAAGAATCCATCAAGCATTGAGTTACCTGTTAGATCAGGAAAAAATGGAGAAGGAATTATTAACCAAATGAAGTCAAATCAACCAAAGCATCACTTCGGGATCAGGCAAAAAAGACAAAAAAAATGGTTATTCACTATAACTGGCCCAACTATTTGCCTTTGCTTGTTTTGTAAATTTATTTTCTTTTCCTACAGGCCCATCATTGTCACCTGTGCAAGTCTTGTAATCACAGGGCATTAATAAAAGAAATGAGAAATAACAATTCAATATGAGAGACCATTCCCCTTTTGCAATGCTCTTCTGTGTAGTGGTTGCCACAGCTCAGTAATATGACAAAACATAACATAGAATATAACTGGGTTTTTTATTCAATTTTCATAGTTAAAAGACCTTTCTTGAAATTGCTTTTCATTGTTTATCTTGTTCTCACTTAAAAAAGACAGGACCACCTGCATATAGATAACAGGAAGGGAAATGAGTTTTGGTATCTCCTATTTAAAGTACAAACATTGCTCTTTATAGTCCAAATCTTCTAAGGGATTGATGGTATCTTGACTGTATTTGTTTTACTTCTCCTCAATTCAATTTACAGAAAATGTCCTAGTGCAGGAAGCAACAGAGTAAATACAGTGATGCACAGAATAACAGCATTAAGTTTCTCTCATTTTGGTCACTTGCCAATACTCCACATGAATATGAAACAAAGATTCCAGTGTCTCAACAATCAGCCTTAGAACTTTGTGATTTGGCTGAATCACTCAGTGATGCTAGGACAGAGAGCAGAGAAATGAATATTTTTGGACAACTGAAAAACCTGCTGTTTGTCATATAAATCCAGCTGAAAAACCTGCTGTTTGTCTCCCCATAATCTGGCTGGGAGACATGCAGATCAGCCCCTGTTTCACTGGTGTGAAAATCCTATCAGGAAACAGAGGGGAAAGGAAGTAGATGGCTGGCATTCACATATCATTTGCTGTAGAGCTGGGATATTAGTCAGGACACAGAGTCCCTGGAGCTAGAATACAATCCTAATTTTTAGTATATACTTACTTTTATCATCTCAAAGTACCATTTATACCCTGGCGCTCTGGGTATACTGGGATCTAAGCCCAGCTTTAGTGATCTAAAATAATTCTTGAAATCTCTTGCTTAGCTTGAAATATTCTTCTGTGTCTGAAAAGCAAGACTCTGAACAAGTCTAGAGCTGTTTTGTTAATGATTGGATTGTCTTGGAACTGTCTTAGTCCCAAGGGAGTCAAGGTACCTCAGCATATTCTGCAAGGATTCTGAAATTCCTGAGGTTTCTGTGGAGACATGGTACAAAAAGCTGTCATGGCAAAGCATTCAACTTCCTAGGTGACTTATTAGCAGGGAAAATCAATCTGAGTTTTGGCCTTGGACCCAAAAACGACATCTACTTTCTGGTCCCATTGAGCTATTTGGTGTGAACTGTGTAAAACTGGAGAAGCAAGACCTATACTCAAAATCTTCCATATGGTTCAGCAGCTTTAGCACACTGCAGAGTTCTTCCTGTGGTTTTTTGTTTCCTTCTGCTTATTCTTCAACTCCATGTCTGAGGATTTCACTCATCTTTACTGACAAGAGGTGTATCTACACTAAAATCAGCAAGAAGTAACTTGCTTTTTGTTTGTTCAAATTATGCTGCTACTAAATTTAAGGAGAAACCTAATAATGTCTTTAGTGTAAATTTTCAAAGGAATACAAACTAATGTCATGATAAGTTCTGCTTTAGATCAATTCAAGACTCCTTATAGTCTTACTATATTTTTAGATATTTTTTCCACTGGATTGCCTTAATTCATCCTGGAGTAAGAGTGAAGAAATTGAGCATCCCTGAGGAGAGGGATACCCCATTTACCCCCAAAATTTCATGAATAGTTAAGAATCTCCTGCAATTATTAACAAAACAAGCACTGAAACGCATTATCATGTGAGCATGACTTCTAATATTTTGGGATTGCAGTTGGTGTGTTCTGCTTCTCTTGTCTCTTCTTTGCACTTGTACAGTACATTTGCTATAAAATTGTAACAGAGGGATGGGGTTTACTTTTCAATCAAGAACAATTCATAGTTATGTTTTTCACTTTTCAAATTGTTTTTTTTTTTTCATTTTAATTCTTTCAGTGCCAGGAAAAGGGATAGTAATTTCTGAATTTGGATGATGTTAGAGGTAGCCTTAGATGGCTGATTTTTGGTATAAGTTCTCCAATAGGCTTTATCTCTGTGTTTTGAAAAGCCCAATTGACTCTTGCTCATGAATCACATTGAATTTAAAGAAACTTGGCAACCCGAGAAACTTGGCACCTATTTACTTTTATTTTTTTCAGCTCTGATCTTCAAGTTCTCTACACACTGATGCAAGGTGAGAGGTTACTCATAATTTTCCTGCATAAATTGTAGTAAAAAAAGAAAACTGCTAAGCGAATCTGCCACTAGGTGTGAAGACAAAAATAACAGGGAATCCGTGTTCCTTTGAAATTAGCATTTCCTTTCACACCAGCCACTACCAGGTAACTGCACTTGGACTGTAGACTTAGGCTAAATTAAACCAATGGCTTAGTGTGATATCTTTATGTCCCATTAGCCAGATTCCCTGGGTGCTGCTTGCTGCTAAATGAAAAGGCAGTTGTTTTATTTCATTGGCTGGGTTAATGGCAATGAAATACTATTACATCAAGAAAACTTTTGACCTTTTGCTGCATCTTTTTGAGAACTGAGCTGCTAATGACTGTTCACATTAATTGGAAATCTGGAAAACAGATGTTTCAGTACAATTCTTCATTCTGTGATATTCAGTCATCCTGCCACCCATCAAGAGATAACCTCAATATAGTGCAGCAGGAATAAACCAAGTATTTGACTAACATCAGTGCCTAATCTCTGTGCCAGATAACTCACCCAAACGTTTAAAGAAGTTTTACTTTGTTCACTTTGTTACAACGCGCATTGAACCTGAACCTCTTAAAAAGCCTAGGATATTATCTAGTGCCTATAAGCCAAAGGGAACAGGAATTGAGGACTTGGTACTCTCTCAGATCGGCCAGTCCTGCTGTCAAGGCAACAACCTTCCTTCAAAGACCAGGATGGGCTGGGTAATAACTCCTAACAGAGCCTCCACATTCTTCATGTCAGTTGTAACCTATTCAGTCACTGTATATGAAAGTGATTCAGTTGTTCAGATGAGGTGGATCAGTTTTAGCTTTTGTCTTTCCTTTTGCTCCGTTCAAAGGGTGAAATTAGGAGACTAAACGTAAATTCATCACACACCATAAAAGTGAGGAAACACATCTTTCAAGCAGTATTTTGATAAGATATTCAAAATACAGTCCTATTTTTTCCACTAGAGGTAGTTTTTAAACTTGAAGAGCTTGAGGTGTATCCCAGACAAAATCTTGGAACTGTATTCTTTTTAGATCACTTACAGCAAATGTGTATTATGTACACATGTGTAGTATGCAGTTCTTTTACAATGGTTAAGAAAGGGTAGTTCCCTGCCCATCCCTATTTTCATCCCATGGATGTTTTGACCTAATGAGGCTGGCTGCTCTTTCATATCAGGGATACAAATAAGTGTGTTGAAAGCTCAGAGGGGTGGGGTCTTTGCTTTCAAACCAGTTGAATATGTCTATATTTCTGAGGGACTCATGCGCTAACAGAAGAATAACATAAACCTAAATCTAACTTGTAATATAAATCCAAAGCTAACTTGAATTAATATACATTATTTTAAGACTAAATTAAAATTCAGTTCTGTCTACAAATATGGAAGCAACAGGTGTGAGCCTGTGCCTATAAGAGCCCTAATGTATATGTTGGTGTTCTACTGTAAAAATACTATGCTAAGAGGTGGAAGAGGTAATAGCAATCGTCCTGACAAATTGCCTCCCTGACTATATAAATAGCACACTTTTGCAATATTAATTGAAGAAGGATCCAGGAATAGTAAATACACATTTTATTCTATAAATCAGTTTGACATACTATGGCTCACTTGAAACATATCCATCAGTGGGGATCAGAAAATTAATTATTATAAGAAAAGGGAAATGAGAACAGAAGACATCCTGTAAGATTGTTCAGATTTCCAAAGGAGCTTATTAACAAAGATATATTCCTGTTGTCAAAACCCTTTTTTCAGCCATCTTTCTTCAGGGCTTGCTATGAATAGAACCACAGCCATTTACAGGAGAGCTGAAGACATATGGCAAATCTCTTACCAGAATGTCTCTCTAACTTCACTGTGAGACTACACATATTTTCATAACTTCCTGAGCCATAAATCTTTAAATCAGGAAAAGAACTTTAAGTCCTTAAGTTTCATGTGAGACTCTACGACTTCTTATACACCATGTGATGTCTCATAAGGTTCTTTTCATGCGACCCAAATTCAGGGAACATTCCAGCCATCCAAGCTGGTGATGCCTGATGGAGAAACAGTTTCCAGAACAGGCCAAAGGCAGCAGTGTCAGAGGAGGAGGAAGCCAAGGAAGGAGCAGCAGCAGAGAGACCCCGCAGGGGATGGAGGACAAGGAGGGACAGAGGGGCTCCAGGCCCAGGGCAGGAATCCCTGGTAAGGGATTTCCCTGTCCTTATCTCAAGCCACAGATTTTTTCACCCTAGTTTCTTCCCCATCCTATTGAGGACAGGGAGTGAGGTGCTCCGTGGGAGTTTGACCCTCAGCCAATGTTAACCCTCTCTGGTCCTGTTGACTTTTAGATGTGATGTAAGTTTAAGAGTCTAACAAGAGAAAGGGGATAAGACAGTTCCCACTTTAGAGTGACACTTTCTGTGAATGCTATTTTAGCCCTTGAACATCCTATACTCTTGGGCTTACCCAAGGTGGCTCAGATTAATGAACAGTGGGTTTTTTTACAGTCTTTAACTCTGTAGAGTTGGTCTTCAGTCAGGAAGAGCCTTCATGACTGCCAGAATCCCGTTTCTGTGCTCAACAGCTTCAGCTCAAGTTCTCATGGTGAGTTATATCTCAGACCAAGTAAAATGTTTCCTTTTTCATCAGCTCCTGCACAGGTTTACCCTGCACACCCATGCTAAGCACATTGCAGTCTCTTCTTGTAAAACCACATCACAAGATCTCAGCCACAGCAGTAACATCTGATGCTGTCAAAACCATCAGAAAAATGTGAAATAAAATTTTGCTGACCATTCCCAAATTTGACTAAAGGCACCTGCACAACTGACTCAATTAATCTGTAAACAGCAATTATTGTCTGTTCACATAACAGAACATTAATTGCAAGAATGAATGCTAATGTAATATATAATTAATGTAACAGGATTCTAAAAACACATGCATTAGCAAAGTAAGAATAAGTCAGTCATACCTTTAATTATCTATTTATATTTGGGTTGTTTTCAGTGAGAGAGAAGCATAGATTATAAAAGCCAGAAGACCCCTCCATTTTTCTCTAGTTTGTTCAGCAACAAGCTGTATATTTGGATTAATATTAGAAATTAAATTTCTTGCTTACAGCAGAATATAACCTGCAGACATATAAATCTGATATCAGTCCTGTTACTATTGAACTAGTTACTAGTCAGGTTTGTATTCCTTAAGGATTTAACCAGTATTTACACTATTATAACTAAAGATTTTTCATTATTCTGACAAATTTTAGTTGCAGAAAATGTAGCCATCTAGCATTAGCTTGGCTGTGAAAGAAGCATAGCCATGTTAAACCCGTGCTCTCTAATTGTGATAGACTGTGTACTCACAGACTACATCTCTCAGGGCTTGGGATTTTTCCTATGAAACTCCTATACCTGTCAACAGGAATTGTGTGGATGTATGTACAGCAGAATACAGTCATATTTCTTTATAAAGAGTAAAATTACAAACAAAAATATTAAAGCAACGTTTGAACCATCTTGCTGTTGAGAAAAATAATGGAAGCAGATGCAAGGACAAACAGGGATAGGACAAGGGGGAATGAGTTTAAGCTGAAAAAAGGCAGATTTGGATTAGATATTAGGAAGAAATTCTTTACTGTGAGGGTGGTGAGGCACATGTTGCCTAGAGAAGTTATGGATGCCCTATCCCTGGAAGCCAGGTTGGATGGGGATTTGAGCAACCTGGTCTAGTGGAAGGGGTCCATGCTGGAGGGATGTGAGAGGTGTTTGGAACAAGATGATCATAAAGGTCCCTTCCAACCCAAACCGTTCTATGATTGTATGAATCTGTTCAAGATCAAGAAGCTTTTCAACAAGATCAAGAGCCTTTTGTTTGAAAAGATGACAGCTGGAAGCAGAGGAAGAAGGGACAGAGAAAAAAAATCAATATAGTTCTGTTAAACCAGATCTGGTGTGGAGAAGGTAAATAGGGAAAACTGGAAAACTTGGAGGAAAAAAATGTCAGCATTAATGGATTTCTAATATAAGAAACTTTTTGACAGGGTTAGAGAAATTAATGAGACAAATATATATCACAGGCTATTAAATATGAAGAAAAGTCTTCTGATTAAGGAGGCCTCTGAATCACCTATCATGGTGCTGGGAAAATATTCTAGAAATTATTAAAATATCCTTGTCCCGCATTTGTCCCTTTTTCTTACACCATTCACAGTGGTCAGTTCTACAGACTGAATATGAGGCTATATGAGCTTTTAATCAAACCCAGAACCATTTCCTACTTGGAAATTTAAAAAAAATTGTTATCAATAGCACAGAGTATCTCATCTGTAGGCATAAAAACAATAATTCTTTTGTCTTCAGTGAGCATTGCAATACATCCCAATAACAGTAAAATCATCTTAATTACTGAAATCTATCCTAAATTACCTTTGTTTTTAAGAGCTGGTGCCAGTTAGTACAAACAATTATGATGCAAATTTCAGAATATCTGCATTTAAGCAGGTAACATTTCCTAAGTAGCTTTCTTATGTTTCTAACTTTTAAAAGTTGTTTGATTCATAGTAAGTCTTGTGTAGAAATGTTCCTGGAATACTCTGAGATTATTGTCAGAGTGAGCAAAGGTCAGGCAAAAGAAGTGCACTATTAAATCTTTGAGGAGATGACAAGAGTGTTCAGCGGATATAGACTGATTGAATTATGCTAATCAGCTTTTACTTACTGTCCTGGTTTTGGCTGAGATAGAGTTAATTTTCTTCCTGGTTGCAGGTACAGTGCTGCATTTCAAATTTAGGATGAGAATAGCATTGAAAACAATTGGATGTTTTAGTGGTTACATTGAGTCAGGGACTTCTCTGCTTCTCACCCCACCTCACCAGCAGGGAGCCTGGGAGTGCACAAGGAGTTGGGAGGGGACAAAGCTGGGACAGCTGACCCCAACTGGCCAAAAGGGTATTCCAGACCACACTGTGTTGTGCTCAGTGTATAAAATGGGGAGGAAAAGCTGGCTGGGGGGCCACTGCTCAGAATCCAGTCAAAAGATGGTGAGCAATTGCATCATGCATCGCTTGTCTTGTAACTTCTAATTATTTTATTGTTGTTACTATTATATCTTCCTTTTTGGTCTTATTACACAGTCTTTATCTCGATTCATTAATTTTACATTTTTTAATCCTAATTCTCTCTCCCATTCCCTGGGAGAGGGTGAGTGAGTGACTGACAGTGTGGTGTTGAGATACCTGCCAGGTTAGACCCCAACACAGCTCAAACATGCAGTCCCTCCAGATGGGCTTTGAATGAAGTGTATTTTTAACAGGATAAACAGCAAAGCTTATCTTTCTACAGGGAAGCTTCCAGCAATGATGTCTTACTGAACTGAGTGGAAAAACCTGTGTAAATGTGGATGTGCATTCCTGCAGGGATGTGCGCAGCATTGATCCAGTGTGGTAAGAGGAGAGTGTTGTCTATGCAGCCAGAAGCTCACCAGGATGTTGGTGCATATTAGAAAATAAAAGCTTTTTAACAGTCTCACCCATGCCCACTAAATATACATACTCATTTACTCACATTCATATACTGCTTTGATTATGTGCTAATTTCTCCATTTTTAGTATTGCAAAGGGCTGTGAGGTAGATAATTTGTGACTATATCCTTTTTAACTAGAGAGAAAAAGGATTTTCCATTAGCCAGAGAGAGATGTCTCCATACTCTAGGCCCTGACTGGCATGTCCTGCTTCTCCCAGTTTCTGGAAGCTTATTCTCAAAGTGGCTGAAAAGAACAGTCACTAGCATTGAAGGAGATAACCCATCCATTTATTCTCATTTTTTAATAGTTTCTACGATGTAGTTTAATTTTCAATTAAGTTCCAGCATATGCAGAATCAACATTTTGAAATATGCACTTTAATAGATAAAGAACCTTGTATCTTTGAAAGCTCTCTGTTTTATTACACTTTTAGTTATTCCAATGAGCAAAATCCTCTACAATTATATTTATCTTTCTATTCTATTGAAAGGATCAAAATCTTTTATATAGCTGGCAATATAAAACAATCATAGTTCATATCAAAATCAATACTCATTGACTTTTCGAAGCAAAACTGTTTCTGCCTCAAGAGTCTTGGTTTATTTTTGTGTTGTATCATGAAACATCACTTTATCTAGCAATTCATATTTTTTATGAATTTTTACTAATTTTTACTAATAACACTTATCCAGCACATTTTCACTTCAATTTATTTCGTGCTGATCATCCAAGCATAAGAAAACACTTGTGACCGTTACCTAACTTCAAAAAAATGAAGAATGTTAGTAAAAATAACACTTTTCTTTATAGTTCTTCTCCTTGTGTGTTTTCAGAGCAAGGTCTGTTGAGTTAGCTAGCAGTTGCATATTTTTCTTACATTTATTTATATTTTTCTTGCAGAAGTCACTCAAGGTTGTGAAGGTACCACTGCAATATTTTTATTATTACAGTGAATCTATCTTTATGATTCTAATTAAAATCTCTAGATCTGCAGGAATCAGAAACCCAAACTGAGCTCAAGACCTGTTTTATTAGATATTATAGAACAATAGTGTAAGGATGGGATTCATATCTTAGCTTTATGATAAATGATGAAGTAATAAACTCTTATAACAGCCACTACTACTGAGGATAACAAAACTATCACAAAGGTCCCTTAAGTAGGTGATACTCAAATATTCCTGTGAAAATAACTCATAATTACTGTAAAGAAATATATATGTAAAGAATTTATTTCTGTTATTTGCTGTAGTTAAATGGCACTGAAGACCCTAAAACAAAAGCCATAATATTCTTCTAAAATGGAAAACCAACATCCATGTCTTCCTTCCTCATATTTTACTTGCGGATATAACTTCATCTGTTCACATTTACATTATTTTTTGTTTCAAACGTAGAAGGAATTCAAAAAAGAAAATGCATGAAAATGTTTGGTTTCTGGATAAGGTATTTTTGGGGTTTGTGTGTGATAAACATTTTTTTCTGAGCATCAATTTTTATTGCCCTTTAGGGTAATTAATTTTCTTTTCAGCTTAGATCAATATTTGTAATGTTAAGTCAATATGCCATGACAAAATATGTAAACTTTATGTGTATTGCTTCAAAATACATTTTGCATTCTCTGTAAGGCAGTGTTCAGTTCAACAGTGGACAGCTCATGCCAAGGTTAGAGTCCTCTGTGCAGTTTGGAAAATCCAGAAATGGTCAGCATGGAGTGAAACTTCACAGTTTTTTTCCAGTCAAAGAATCACAGAAGCACAGAACGATTAAGGCTGCAAGATATCATCAAGTCCAATCCCCACCTTGTCAGCTAAAGCACAGCATTGAGTCCCATTGTCCAGTTTTTTCCTAAATTCCTTCAGGGGATGGCAACTCCTCCAGCTCCCTGGGCAGCCCCTTCCAACGCCAAAGTCCATTCCAGTGCTTTCAGTTCCGTGCTGTGCATTCCAGGTTGTCCACCTCTCCTCCCTGTGACCCAAGCCAGGTTTGTCTGACAACTCTGCTCTTTCTCACTTGCAGATCTTTGGGTTTGGTATTTGTTTTCTGCTCGACTTGAATTCCCTGCAGTTCAGTTCATCTCCAGATGAAGATGAAAACTTAACTCTATCTCTCTCTTCTGATATTTGCTCTGTGTCGTTCTTCCTTCTTCCTGCACATACAACACTTCAAAGACCTCCTGTTCCATTAAGAGAGCACAGCAATGCAAGTGGGTATTTGTACCAGCAGTCAGTACTGAATTTCTACCGTATTGAGTCTTTAATAAATGTAGATATAATCCTTACCTGAGAAAAAAAGACTACCAACAAAATTTTTCACACTCCAAACTGGAGGTCACATAGTAGATTAAGAAAAATTATGGTTTTCAGGACTGAATCATGAAGTATCAGCAATAAATAGGTAATATTCTTCCAAGAGGATGTAGAAATGAAACACCATACTGCTTCAAAAGGTAACTCAGTCATTTCACAGAATTATAGAATACCCTGATTTGTATGGGACCCACAAGGGTCATCAAAGCCCAGCTCCTGGCCCCACACAAGGCAGCCTCAAGAATTCCATCACACGCTTCAGAGCATTGTCCAAAGACTTCTTGAACTCTGTCAAGTTTGGTACTGAGACCACTTTCCTGGGGAGTCCCTTCCAGTGCCCAGCCACCCTCTGGGTGAAAGACCTTTCCCTGACATCAAGCTTAAACCTCTCCTGATACAGCTTCAATTTCCTTGATGCAAAGCCCAAGCAGATGAAAATCATCTTTTCCCAATTATGACAATGATGGAAAAAAAACCTCATTGAGGTTTCCTGAACTCACAAAGAATATGGATTAACGAAAAGATGCACATGCATTAGCTAGTAAAGTCCAAGCTCACAATCACTATGAGACAGGCCTTTTAATTAATGAGGTTCTTTTAAGAATTTTTGGGTTGCTTCTTTCTTTTCTTCTATTTTTTTTTTCTTTATTCTTTCTCCAGGTACAAAAGCCTGAAAACCAAACTCTAAAGTACTTGGATCTGCAGTTCTTGTCACAAGGATTTTTAATATAACCTTTTCTTTTTTTCAGCTCTTAAGTGGCTGTGAAGAAAAGTACACCACACATCACAAATGTAATATTTTCTCAGAGAGTATAGATAATGCAATTTCAAAGGCAAGTACTAACTAGGAGGCTTGAGAATTATTTAATGAAACATATTTTTTTTGCTATTTTGAAATCATGTGTTTATTGCAGCAGACAGACTTTATAAAATCGAATTATCAATAAAATTCATATCAGAAAAGGTTTCTTGGGGTGCAAAATTTCTGCTCAGCACAGCAGACTCAGAAAAAAATTTGATGAGGAGGCAATTAGTATGTTTGGGTAGAGGAGAAAGCAGGGCTGAAACTGTCTCTAGATTGTCATCCAGAATGAATTCCCACAGACACACACTGGTGGAAGGGTTTCACAATTTCACTTGTATTTCACACACACCTCAAAATAAAGTTCTTCTTACCAAGACCTTACAAACAAATATTTTTTCTCACAGCTCGAAGCTTTCACAGTCTTCCTTTTACTACTCTTACCTAATATGTCAACTTTTTACATGATTCCTGTATTTTGCATATGGACCATCCATACCAGGAAAGGGTGAATTTAATAGGCCTCCTGTGCTATATCTGCCACAGCCATGGATATAGGTTGTGAATACACTAAAGCATCATAAGTAGCAATAGGTGTCTGTTCATAGAAAGCTGAACTGAATCCCTTGAGTAGAAATACAGGAGTTCAGAGGAACATTCAGCTGACTTGTCAGTAAGTTAAATTTAAAATAATTTTCTCTCTAGTCTCACAGAATTCAAAATTCCATTAAAAAGGGGGGGGAAATTGGGTATGGATGGCATATGAAGACACCACTATTCACCTATCTTAGTCTAGAGCCCAAGTCCTAACTTTAACTTTAGATTCATTTTAGAATTTCTATGTGATGTCTCGTAAGTCAGCAGTAGTTTTATTCCAAATATTCTCAACTTAATACATGCGTTCTGAGGAAAGGCACTGTGAAGGTACATGTTGTTCTTAAAACAAAGTGATATAAAAAACATAGATGCATATATTTTTCAGAAGTACCACTTAT
Organism: Diglossa brunneiventris; assembly: GCA_019023105.1. Classification (NCBI taxonomy): domain Eukaryota; kingdom Metazoa; phylum Chordata; class Aves; order Passeriformes; family Thraupidae; genus Diglossa; species Diglossa brunneiventris. Next base: position 149,235,431 of record CM032354.1, on the reverse strand, counting down.
CTGCAAGGTATCGTTTATGGAAATATTTCTGCCCAGTTCTCTTTGTCATAGATGGCAAAGGCTGTGCATTTCAGGATGAAGTGAATAAGGATACAATACTGTGAGGCTGATGATCTGCAGTATTGCTCTTGAGCAAATCAATAGATCTATTCAGCTTTAAGAACAATGAGCAGCAAATGGGACCCTAAATTATGTGCAGTCAAATTACAACCTGCAAATCTGCTAGCAAAGCAAAGTATAATTTCACATAATACAGTGAAGTTCTTGTCATTAGGTATTACCACCAAACAAACACGAAACAAAAAAAGAGCGTTGAAGAATTTTACATAATTTGGTATCTCAGTATTCATCTCATGGAATGTAGGACACCAGCAGGATTTTATGAACTGTACTAGGTCAGGGCTGTACCTTGTGGGGAAAGATGGATGTTTTCACCAGCAAGGCATTTGGCCTACTGTAAGTCCCTACTTTAGGAAAAATTCTCTTGTTTCTTCTCGACAGATAATATTTTACAATCTGTTTTCCTAGAACAACTGATAAAAACTCACAGACACCCAGCTCAAAGTATTTATTTTTAATGCTCAGCAAGGTAAGGTTGTCTCCATATGAGTGTTTGCTGTCATTCTGGGCGCTGTGGGACTGGAGCAGAACTTGACTTCCCTAAGATCTGTGACACCTTTGCCATCTGAGTGCAGGTGTCTTTAGTATCCCAGAACATTGCTAAAGACCTTAAATGTCCATTTTAAAGCAACTTGGTTTACTCTGGTGAAGTCTTTCTTAGTCAAATGAAAGTCATTTTTCTCTTGCTCAGCCCATCTAGAGCAGGCACTTATCATTCAGTCTTGTGTTACTTCAAGCCTTTTTCTACATCACACCTAGAAAAAATAGGACTGTAAATAGGAATTAGAATATAACCAAAGTATTTCAGATCACTTACTATACCCAAAAAACCCCTAAAACCAAAACAGCAACAGCAACAAAATCAGTGATAAAGACTATCTTGGAACAGAAGTAGACAAAGAACATTTGAGTTTGGTCTGGCAAGAAGTCTGTTTAATTTGAGTGGACTTTTTAAAAAAATAAATCCTTAGTGGAGTCAGAGTACAAATGTACATATTTAAAGTAAATATATGCAAATATAAGCAAAATTAGATACTATATTTAAATTCATGTTATTTTCCTATATTTTCAAAACACAGAAAATTACCCATTAATGATTGTTTTGATTGCAGCATTTTTTGCCAGTTGAAAGACAAAAACTGAAAAAAAAACCCCATCATTAATAGACCCTCTATATTTTCTGCTATGCAAAAGCATAAAAATATTTAATTCAAAACCTTGTTTTGTGCAAAAGGAAACATAGCTTCTATGTAAAATGAAGAATGTGTAATTGAAATCTTAACAACCCACACAAAGAGTCGGAGCTAGTCTAGACAAAAATAAGGCAGGAAAAACTACATATAGTGTTTTATACATATTCATTGGTGCTTTACACCTGCTTTTTCATCTGTGATTTGCTGCCCCATGCTAATATTGAACTTACTGTATGTGAAGTGTCTTACCTTTTTTCAATCTAAATGGTTTTGAGATTCTGGGAAGCTGTGGTCTGTATGAGAAAATAAAATTTACTAAACTTCAGGGTTACAGAAGTAAAGTATAATGGCATTTTCATGGCTAAGGTTGTTTAGTACATATACCATGACATTGGTAATTAAGACATTTTAATTCCTTTCCTTAGACTTTCCCAGATGGATCATGACTTTTACCTTTCATAGTTCATTTTAGTGTTATAAGAAACAGAATAATATGGCATTTGTTGCAGAAATATCATGAAGATCAATTAAATAATCCTTCAGAAGGATTTCAAGATCCTCTGAAGAGCCTTTATCTTGTAAAGTGCAGAACACCACAGCTTTATTGCAACATTTGAACACACATTAAGCCTGAACTTCTGGGACTTCTCATACATTCAAAGTTGAACACAAGAATGAGTGTTTCAAGAAAAAGAATCAGAATGCACAGAACAAAAAGCACCCAGCAGGGTTGAACTCAGAAAGGTAACTATACAGGATTAAAGTATTATTTGAATTATGTTCCCCTTCCCAAATCTTGCCAGGCAACCATGAAAACCAATGTGCACTGTGACTGATACCTTGGCTACTTTAATCTGTGATGAGCATCAGTGAGACTAAGTTTGCATTCCTTGATCCTCTGGAGCATCCTTAGGATGTGTCTCAGTGAAATCACTGGAAAGGTACTTTTGCCTAAGCCACTTCTTAAAATTAGTCTCACTAGCAGAATGTAGAAACTTTATTTTTTTCCTTTTTCCCTCTCTTAATTTTTCTTTTGCCCTATATTAGTCTGTATTTTTCTTTTTTTTCCCCTTTTTTCCATGTCCCTCTCCCTTTTTGCTTCATGTCTCCCCTTTTTTTTCCTTTTCCCTTTCCCTTTCCATTTGCCTATTATTATTTTATTCAAACCTTTCTAAAGTAAAACTCCCACTGAAATCAGAAAGGTAAAAATGACCACGGGAACCACAGGAGCCAAACAGGACTTGTCCATTTAAATAAAAATACCAGAAAAATGCAAGGAGATTGCTGAGATTTCCTCCTTCAGTGGTTTTCAGCAGAGGTAATTCAGGCATTTTCCTGGGAAGGAGATACTTTCAGAGATGCAGAGCTGCCATCACATCTCTAATTTGCTCATACATCTCAAGACTGTTTTGGAGGAATGATGATGGGTGGGACAATAAGTCTTGAAGTTCTGGAAGGACAGTAGCTCCTACTGCAGAAGTGTCCACAAGTGACATAATTTTGTTGGATAAATTAAGTCCAACATAATTTTCCAGAGGGAGCTGATGCTAGGGAAACATAGCAAACCAGACCAGAACATTGGTTGTCATGAGCACACTCTGCCCATTCCTGAGCAAGAAGCATCTTCAGGACAGGAGGGAATCGCCTCAAGTTGGAGGAGGGGAGGCTTAGATTAGGTATTGGGAAAATTTTCCCCACTGGAAGGGTGAGGGTCAAGCATTGTACCAGGGTGCCCAGGGAAGTGTAGGAAGGATTTAAAAGATTGTAGAGGTGGTGAGTGGGACATGGTTTCATGGTGAACTTGGCAGTGAGAGGTTTAGGGTTGGAGTGGGTGATCTTAGAAGTCTTTTCCAACATTAATGATTTTGTGATTCTAAGGAAGACTGCTCTGCTCACTGAGCACAGCTTATTTAAGATAATATGCACTTGGCCTGAGAATCCTGAAGGACACCACCATGCCCTCCAAGCAACACAGTCCAGCAGGGAATTAGAAAACTTAAGAATTTAAAAATGTGTCTAATCTTTTTGCACACAAGCTCACAGTCAATGGGCTTCCAGTGCCAGCTGGAGATGGTTCCCAGTCCAAGTGCATAAACAATGCACAGCAGAGCCCTTTTCTGCCTCTGTGGGCTGCTGGGCTATTGGAGATTTAAAATGTCAGACATCATTGTGTGGACCTGTGATGTGTGGATACATTTCAACACAATCTGTGCTGTTACATTGATTAAACTATTTCAGTTATCTGGGTTATCAGACCACAAGGCCAAGTCATTGATTCATTACACAAGGGTGAAGGAAAAAGGTGAGCATTTATTTTCCCTGGTTTTATCCCCTTATCACTGCAATCAAATTAATATATTATTTTTACATTTGCAAGACACAAAGACTTCTATTTTTCACATAAATTTAGGGAAAAGTAGCTTGTTATTCAAGGTCTGAAACTCTTTATTCAGCTCAAAACCATGAAACTGCAAAATTTTAAGTACCCTTGGGGCAAGCTGCTCCGGCTTGATTTTCGAGAAAGAGTGAATTTAATTGTTACATTATTTTATATTTGATAATTCCTGAGTCCTTCTCTTGCTCAGAGGAAAAAAAATAAATCTAATATTTGATAAGGTTTACACTGAGAGGAAAGGATTTTAATATATCCAAACATATTTATATCTCAGAAAACTAGAAAATAAATATAAAAAGACAAGAAAAGATTATCAGAATGAGAAATTTATTGGTGTTTTAAGTTTTTTTTAAAAACATAGGCAAAAACATATCTAAGTAAAGTAGTGCCATTGAGTGTAATAATTTAGAACTAGGTAAGGAAAAATATAGATATTTTTAATATTTTTTCTTTTTACATCTACTTACATTCTAAGACTTCAGATGTAGAGGGAGTGATTATAACATGCAGAAACAGAGCTCCAATATATTGGCTTTGAAGTCTGTGGCAAATTCCCATTGATTGATAAAACCACAGACAGTAAGGCAGTCTGGTGCTTGGTCTCGCCTGCAGAGAGCCAGGATCTCACAGACTCAGCTTTGTACGAAGGTGAGCCAATATAATCAGGTTATTGAATACCTGCCTTCAACAAGTGTAACAAAATGATTAAATTTTGAATAAAACAGTCGCAATTCACACCAAAAAGAATTCAATTATATCTATCCATGAACTTCAAGTCTGGGTTACATGTGTACATCCTCACTTTCAGGTAGCTAAGGAAGGATGAACTTCATCTTCCATGGATGGGCAAATCACGTTCACCCTTTTCAGACTCAATTGTTATTGCCTTTATGGTGTTTCCCTTTTCAGATAAATGCAGCTTAATCTTTGGATCATGTGCCTGAAGGTGGGGAAGATACTGCTGAATCAAAACCTTCCATTTTGCAAACATGGGGCTTGGTGGTTAAGAAAATGGTGTAAGAAGTGAGAAATTTGGTCCCAGTCCGCACATAATTTCTTCTATATTTAAGACAGTGAAAAAGTCGCTTGTTCCACACTGGATCCCGAACATCCTGATCCTGTGCCTCTTCACATTGCACAGAAATCAAGGTAAAAAATTTGCACCTCCTTGGCTCAGCCAGATACGTAGTTTCTTTTTTTTTCTTCCTGTGATACGTGTTTTTGGCTGAAGGTTTTCAAAACCTCTGCCTTCTCTTTCTGCTGTACTGATCAGTCTATGCTTTGGTAGGTCAGGGGATAGAACAGCTCTTCTCTGGGCTGTGAGGTAGATACAAGTCTCTTGCTCCCTGCAGAAATGTGCTGACTTAATGCAAAGGAGTTTTCACTTTCTCTGACCCCATTTCCAAATGTCCTCTCTGAGCCTGCTGCTTGACCTGTGCATTTCTGATAGAGGAAGCTGTAGTTTCTTCACAGCAACAAATTGCCTTACCACTCACACTGGTGCACTTTGGAACCAGCTCTAAATGTCAAAGTATGCTTGAGACTGTGCTCCAAAGTAGAGAAAATGATTAAAACTGATTAAAGTTCAGATAGTCCTAAAAACCTGGCCAAAATCCTCCCAGAGTCCTGCTTAACACAAAAGCAATCAATATGAACTTGAATTTCAGATATTAAAGCTGTGGAAATCAAGATTAAAAAAAAAAAAAAGCAAGTTCTCACTGATCTGGACTGTCATTTAAAGCAGGAAATGCTGAAAGTATCATCCAACACCATGAAGTTTCAGCAGCAAAGACAGCAGAATTGGATTGGAGAGCTCTGACAACTATTCACCAGCTATAGATGAACCAAGGACAATATCCTTGCTGAACTAACAAGAGACCTAGAAAATTTATCAATTGCCTTTTGGCCAGAAGACTGAAGGAAAATGTTCTTCAGAAATTATTTCTTACAAGTTACTTCCTCAGTTCTACTTTTAATCTTTACTCTTCAGAAGAAACCCCTGCTGCCTTGGAAGGTTTACAGTCTCTCTGTACCCACTCCTTATGTTTACCAGTCTTTGGGTGAGTCACTGCTGAGTTACATCAGTATTTAAATGTGTAGCTGCCAATTCTCTTGGCATCCTGCATAAAGTAAGACATGCAAAAATAATCTGAGATGATCAACATATTTCACATAATAGCAAAGAGGAAAGGTTAACTTACGTACACAGTGTCTTTTTTCTTATGTTTTCCTGCATTCTGTTGGTGCCAACAGAGGAAATTACTGTCTTTTTATAGCTCACTACTCCCTTACCATTATTGCTTTGCAGCCTCAGGTGTTTTTCATCCACCTGGTGGGATGTAGCTTCACATGTACTTTCAGGTCTGAAAGGGCATCTTTCAGCCAGCAGATTTGACTATTCCATCACTCCTCATTGACTCATCAGTGATACCCTTGCTATAAACATTCACCAATCCTGCTGTATCTGCCTAGGGTTTTCTGAAAACACTTTATGGGATGAATGAGACTCTATCAGATCCATTTTCTTCAGGATTTTATTTTGCAGTTAAATTCTGTTATCTATTATGCTTGCTGAAGTAGAATATCTCTGCTACTGGCGTCCTCTCCTGCAAACTACTGGGACATTTATTTCAGGAAACAATTCATTGTCATCATATATTCATCTCTTCACCCTTTTAAATACTTTTCAGGTATAACTAGAAATTTGTTTCAGCCTTCATCCAAAAGAAAGGGTTTTAAAAAGTACAATATTTCGTACCTTGATATACAGCTTCCTTTAGCTGGATATTCTTATATGGAAATTCTGTAATTTTAAACATTTAATATGACTTTCTCTATTACTTAATCTCTATCAGATTACTTTAAGATTACAAAATATTGAAATTATTCCCTGTCTTTTTCTCAGCCTATGAGCTTTTCTATCTTATTTTCTACCTCTGTCCTGTTGATGAGGAGGGGTGAGAGAGCAGTTGGGTGGACTTCCACTGGCCACTGGGTAAATGCATTTTTAATGTTTGATTAAGGAAAAAGAAGCTTGTCATCCAGAAAATTTAGGAAGCCTTTGGAGGACTTTTAATGTGAAATAAGAAAAAAAAAAGAAGTTGTGGGACTTTGTTAAAATGGCGCAAGGTGAAGTGTTGCAGATAAATTAATGCACACATATGTGCATTCTACACTGTAAATTCATTTAATTGTTGCTGTCAATCTTGGAGAACTATCTGTGCTCTTTAATAGAGATCTCTGTTCCTGAATCATGGAAACAAATACTGTTTTTTTATTACTGCTTGACAGAGAAATATATTTGTATTTAGACATTTTTAATGTTCTTTAAACATTTTTAAATATGGGTACATTTTGTTGGAAGAAAAATATTTATTTTCTCAATAAATAAAAAAGTAAACTATTAATTGTAGTACTTTGTAAAATAATTTAGGACCACATGGTCTTGCTAAAGGTAGAAAAGTGGAGATTTCAAATGTTACTGTCACTAAAAATTTGCTCATGTTTTACATTAAAAAATCAAAATACAGATATAGGCCATCAAGAAAAAACATTGGAGACATAAAACTAGGCATGTCTAGCTGTAGAACAGCCTTCCAGATATTTGAAAAACCTTTCAGTCTTGCAAATTATCTGCTTCCCTCAGGCAGACACTTCTAGGGCCTTCTTGAGGGACACATCCAAGAAAGACACCCATAAAGGAGACACAATTTTGTCATTGACCTATTCTGAGCGTGAGCCAGGCAGGCTCCCTGCTTGCCTTTCCTCACCTTTGTTCAGCTGCACCTGGGGGAAAATACACCATAAACTCACAGGGGTACTCTTCCTGGTCCATCTCAGCAGCAGTTTAAGCCTTTCAGAGCTGCTGTCAAACCACAGCCACAGGTGAATAAAACATGAATAAAATACATGCACACGTGTTCTATCAAGTTATGTCCGTGAACCCAATCCTGGAATTGTCCACAATTTACAAGAGAAACAACACTTAATTGAAACTTAAAAAACAGGAAACACAAATAAATAACATTTTAAAAATATATATATTATTAATATTTTAATAGAATCAGCAGAAAGAATATGTAAACTGTTTCAAATAAACAGGTTCAGAGTCGCATGACATGTCTTGGCAGTTTTTTCTTTTTAGCTCCTGTAAAAGGCAACAGATTGCAAAACAATAAAGTATCACTCAAAACATTCCAAAATTACTCTTTACAAATAGATCTGTACAGAAAGCCTTTCTTTCCCCCTTCCATTGAGGTTTAGCAACATGCTTTTACTAAATTACAAAGTAATCCTATCACAAGGAGCGTGGATGTTTCTCTGTTACAGCTTATTTCCAGCAATTGACTTACTATGTGGGTGTGATGGTGAAAAAAACAGCCCTTAGAAATCTATTTTGTTTCATTAATTTTTACATAAAATTTAAGACCACACAGTCATATATCATAAATCAGGTGTCATACTGCATTGATCCTTTACGGAAACGGAAGTTGATCATTCCCGGTTTATTTTACTAGGAAGTTATTTGACTGGATTACTTGAATGTTTAATTAAATTGTCATATAACATGAATAAAGTATAAAATATCAAATAAAGTAGTCTTTTGCCGTGACACAACATTAATTTTCTGTCATCAGAACTGTTTATCTTGTTAGCTGCTCAACTTAAACTTGCTCATCACCAATTAAGTGTTATATCTGAACACACTTAGAATATTTTAATTCCTTCTTTTATTGCCCTCTTGTTAAACTTTTAATTATCTTTTTTGTTGCAATTAACATTTAGGGAGCTCAATTTCTTTAATAGGCTCCCTTTAATTTACATTTTATATTACTCTACTTGTTTTTCATGAGATCAGTGGAGCAACTGCAGATTTGGTTAGTGGACAAAAATGTGTAATAGTATACAGTTTATGAAATATTTCATTAACTTTCTTTCCTAAGAAGGAGAGATTAATTCATTAGTTTTTTTGGACTTTCTGTCTTCTGAGCCCCCATACCACTCATGTCTGAGTGCAATATTTAGTGTTATTCAAATCTGATAGAAGGGGATAGATCTCAATGTTAATTAGGTTGATATCAACAGTCCCTAGAATATTTCCTGCCTATGGCAGCATGGTCAAAACCACCTCATCATGGTACAGAAGTTAGAACAAGCTGGGGACTGTTTCCAGTGCACAGTTTGTTGCCCCTTTCTGGAGACTAAGGAAGTTCAGCAGCCACCATAGTAGAAAACAGACTTTCATGGCCAGCCAGACAGAGAGTTCCAGGTATATTCCATGCACTCCCCATGTCAAATTGTACCTCGAGTATCACCTGCATTGCAAGCTCAGATCCAGGCACCTAGATAAAGGCAAAATAAGGCAGGATTTGCCATGTGGGTCGTGTTTCAGGGCAGCACAGAAGTAAATGTGGAGAGTTCATGGGTTTGTGGCTGTGTGAGGTCAATGTCCAGAGCTGAGAATGTTCATAGCTATGAATGTGTCCCAAATGTACAGACAGCCCAGGTCACCATCCCTTGGTGTCAGACACTGTGTGCTAATAGGGACATCCCAGCCTTGTCTGAAGTCATCTTGCTCTTGAGTCTGGCACCCTTAAAAAGTGCAAAGTTAGACAGTGCAACTAAGATCAAGCTCTTCATTCCCTCTTCTCAAGTAATAACACTTTGGAAAAATATTTGAAGCTTAACATTTTAACATACTTTGAGATCATTTGCTTTAAGTGGTGCTACAATGGCAGACAAAACACTCAGAATACATGGGGGCATTTTTCAAAGGCAGGAACGCATCCTTTGTTTCAAATTGACCCAAGAGCCAAAGCACTTTTATCTACTTTCTGCCCACTTGTTTCAATTTACTAGGTAAACTTCTAGGGAAACTCAGTCATTTTCTCTCCATCCAGAAATAAGCTAAACAAAAAGTCCTCCTTTAGTCATTGTCACCCACTAATTTTGTCCAGGCATTTGGAATAAAGAGTTTTTGAGAGAAGTTGGCATTTGGTGTGGTTAGTTTTAATTAGTTACATGTCTTTCCCCCCAGTCACCATTATCCAAAGTAAGCACTATTAGTTTGAAATTAATGGGAAGAAAATGATGAAGCATGGGTTGCAAGAACAAGAAGCTTGATTGTGCTGGAATATCATTTTTTTTTCTCCTTGCTGGAGCCTAACACCTGGTTGAGAAAAAACCCATTATGGCTTGTTTACATAACATTCAAAATTGTAGAAATTCTGATGGTTACAAGAAACAAGAACTTCTTGCCTCTGAATAGCCTTTAAATGGTCTTTGATACAGGAAGAAGTGGATGTAATGTGAAGAGAAAGAGCAGAATGGCTGAGAATCAGCTCAGACACGTATTTCAGGATGAGCTGGATAAATTTGAGATGTCCTAAACAAAACCCCTCCCCTACAATCTGAAGCTGGATCCCATCCATCCAGTCTGTCAGTACATCATGCTCTTCAGGGAGGAAGTTCTTGATCCCCACTTGATCCTGGCCCAGGTAACCTTGCAGTTTCTGTCTGCTGGCAGTGTGACAATTGCAGTAAGTGGTTATTAACCTTAGCAGCCATGGTCCCAGCCTCTTCAAACTCTAACAGAGACTTGAGGAACACCTCCCCTATGGCATGCTTCACACAAAAATGCCAAGCAGCATAGAGTAAAACAGAACTGAATTGCCATGCAACACCAGCATGTGAGAAAAAGACACTTAAGTGGGATTAAGTAAGATTAATTGTATTAAATGTGTTAAATGGGATACATGATGTGGGGCACAAGTGGGTCTATTGACAGTCAGTCTTAAGAACTAAAATCTTCTACAACAAGAATCAGAAAGATATGTGATCATTTTTATTTCCAAATTCTAAATTATTTGTTCTAAGATGGGACTCATTTGAATTGTGATTGAACACATTTGTAATATTTAAGTCCTGAAATCATGAACAGAAGTTTCCCCATGTTGTGGCATAAAAGCTGCAGGCACTGAAGAGAAAAGACAAGATGTACTCTTAGAAAAGCAGACACTTCTGTCTCTTCCATAGCATAACTCTGATAAAGGAAACTTTAAACCACAGGATCTCTATATAAATGGGGCACATTTTCCTCTTGAAAATGCTTTATTCTCTATGCTCAACACTGATGGCACACACCTTGTTTCCACCTCAGACTTTTGAAGAATTAATTATAACTCAGCGTCCTTGAGTCGCCTATCAAGAGACAATAAAATGTTAATTTTTTTGTCCAGAGCTAGAAGCTTTCAATATTCAGCTATGCTATAAGATTTTTGCTCTGAGTTTGTTTTCCTTTCTTATTCATTTAAAGGCATACGCTGCCAAACCTGGTGATGTATTAAGAATTATTTTACTTACCCTTGATTGTAAGCATAGTTTGAGACTTAGAATTGTGAAAGAATAGTGTTTCATGGGAAAAGTAAATAAAAAATGGGTGTCAATTATAAGCACAACTTGATTCACAAAGCAGCAAAACCACTGGTGTGTCTTAATGAAGCCATTGCCCTTCTCAAGGTAATCCTCCAACAATTTTTTCCATGGAAGCAGACCTTATCCAAGCAGGGAGTTCTTTTGAAATCCATTGAATAAGCTCCCTCCCACTGCACAAGAGGTTTATTGGTAGCTCTGAGATGGCAAGATGGGGGTACAGCAAATATTTCTGCTATTGTTGCAACCCAGCTGCAAAGGTTTAACATAACTCACGGCAGTGGGTGGTACTAATATCAAAAGGTCACCAAGTCACAGGAAGCCAACTGGCCCCACTGTATCTTATCAGCTGACAATTATTATTATCTATTATTGTTCTATATTTATAATAAATAAATCAAAATCTTGAAAAAAAAGAATCCATTCGGAGCTGTAAGAATTCTTGCCAAAAATAAAGTAGAAAATTTAAATTAAACCCAGCAGCTGCTCCTAGTCAGGAAGCAAAAAAGAAATACCCAACAGTAATAAACTGAAGTCTAGCCCATTCCTACATTTCATGCAGATTTCAGACCTTAATGTGTCACTTCCTGAGATACTGCCTAAAAAGACAGACCACAAGCAAATCCTTGGAATTCCTTTTATTTAATCTGACCCGCAGTACCAACTTTCTCTTCTATTTTACAAGGATGCTTTTTCTTTTACTGCCAGATTGCATTCTGGGTCACCTTTAAGACGTAGCTTAACATGCCATTTACCTGATGCTCTGGTCCCAAGGGCACAGGAGAGCAGAATATAGCAACTAAATCTGCTTTCTTTCCAAAGCTGGCTTCTTTGATATTGCTGTTGTGAGATTACTGAACAGCAGCTGGGAATTCAACCAAAAAAACCCCAGAGGTCAAACTTCAGAAGCTAAACACAGGTGCTGGATTCAAGCTGATACTTCTGTCTCCACTATAAAGTCAGTGAGGGCCAGCTAATCATGGAGTGCTCTATCCTCTGTGTGACTTGTCTGATGTCTCATGTAAGGGAGATAAATATGTTATCTAAACCTGGGTACCAGAATGTCAACATTACAGTAAAATGTCTGCTTTTGACCTGTACCCTTTTATTTATCCTGAACAGAAGGAAATGTGGTACTGTTTTGAAATTTGTATAGAAATATCCCTCGGAATGAAGAGAAATTGTACAGATCTGGTTTCTGGGAATAATAAGCCAAAAAAGACTCCAACCCATTCTGACAGCTGTATCATTTTCTCTTCCAGTGTGGGAAAACATGTTGCCAATCCTTACCACTATCAAAGGAAATTAGCAATATAAAATATAAAATTAGCAATATAAAAATCCAGTTGAATTCAGAATTGTGTTTACATTGAACATTCATACATCAGTGGAAAACATAAGTCCAGCACGTGGTGATAACTTATGCAAATGAGTTTCATAAAATACTCCATCCTACTTAAATTTTTTATTCATTTTTTCAGCTTTCTTTTTGTTAAATTTGCTGAGATTCTCTTTGAGTTTATATTATGGCAAAGTATAGAAATGGTTTTCTGTGGTATTTGCCCTGTCTCTTGTATTTATGCTCTGAATTACCACAACAATTGAGTTCTGTTTTAAAGACTTATAAACTAATATTACTAATAAAAGACTCCTAAATAATTTTTCATGAAACTTTCAAGGTTCACAGACCTGCTCCAAAATAACTGTCAGGGATTTGCATAATCAATAGTATATCAGATAAAGCTTGCAGAAGCATTAATGAAAGAAAACAAAAAGCACCAGTGAAATTCCTACCTTTTCACTGAGGTGTATTAGAAAATTTTCTGTCGTTTTCGGTTCAAGAAGAATTCTTATTTATGAAAACTGTTCCATAACATTTTCACTATTTCTTTAATGTTTTTCTATGAGGAGGGTTGTCTTTATAACATTTATTTTATTTTATGACATTCAACACTGAAAAATTTTGATCTCACTTCTGGCATTTAGGCACTACTTTATTCTACAAAGCAAATCATCCAAGGAAGGAAAATTGCAGTTTTAGTAACCTTTTCCATGAATGCTGTAAAATGTCCAAATGCATCATTAAGGTCAACACTCCTATATTTGTTCCTTACTAAACTGATATAAAACTTAACATTTCTTTTCTACTTTCAACCTCTTTCCACAACTTTTTGTTTATCTTTGGAACTTCTATGAAGCCATCTCACCTCCAACTATATTTTAACATGTATATAGTCTTTGCTGGCTCTATTTTGTCGTTCCTTTAACATAACATGATTTTGGTCATTTTAATAAGCACCGTCTTTTAGAGAAAACTTTTCTTCCTGTTTTGTTTTCATTTTGAAATGTTCCTTCCAGGAAAACATGAGTGGTAATGAAAACAGAGTTTGAAATTCCATGTGCCATTGGGAAATGTGCATTGAATAGATGCGGCATCAACAGACCCTTGAGCAGCAGCATTTCAGCAACAAAATGAGGCAATCAACCAGCTGCTGGCAGAGTGACTCCTGATCTGATGGTGTTCCAAATGCACCCTTTTCATTTGCTGGAATCATCTGAATACCAATCTCAGATTTCACACCAGCATTTCTACAAATTTCCAACAGGAAATAGGTTGGTTTCAGGTGCTTTTTTTAAGTGCATCATTCCTCTTGGTAGGGCAGTGTTCATCGAATGGTGATATGTTACCACCTTAAATAGGGATAGGGTTGTTTTCTTTTTGTTATTATGTCTATTTTATTTTTGTTTGCTTGTTATTTGTAAATTCTGTTATTTCTATTATTTTTCCTCATTTCTGATTTTAATATTTAACTTGGTGCAGCTGTGTTGCAGACATCCTTTTTATGAAAAATCCTTTCTTAGGATTTTTCCTGCTGAAGCTGAGAAGTTTCAGCAACGAGATGTAAACAATGGTTATCTGCTGCTGTGGAATGCAACAGGTGCATCTGGACTGGCCCATCTTGGATGTTTGTAATTAATAGCCAATCAAGGGCTGAGCTATCTCAGACAGAGTCTGAGAGAGCTGCTTTGCTATCATTCTTTCCTATTCTATTCTTAGCATAGCTAGCTTCTGGAGGAAACCCTTCCTTCTTTTTCTTTTTAGTGTAGTTATAATGTAATATATATATATGACAAAAGAATAAATCAAGCCTTCTGAACATGGAGTCAGATCTACATCTCTCCCTTCATCCTGAAAACCCCAGTGACCACTGTCACACAGTTGCATTCAAGAAAACCCCAAATGCCTGCAAATCTTTGCTGATATTAATGCACATGATGAAAATGTGAACAGCCTTTTGATTCTTACCTCACAGCAATGAATTCTTATTTTTCTTTACTCTTTTTTTCACCGTTCTTCACTCTTTTTTATTTTTCTAGTGGTTGCACTTTTTTTGCAACTATTCTTCATTGCTACAGGTATCTTAGTGCAGAAGGAAGCACTCTCAGCTCTGTTCCTGGGAAGCAGTTGACACAAGCTCTGTTTACCACAAGCAGGACTTGTTTGTACTGAGTGAGCATTTATTTATATTCAACTTTAGCATGACTCCATTTTAAAAAGCAATGAGGTTTCACAATTTCAGGATTCAAGCTACCACATGAACAAGTAATATTAACCTAAATACATTAGCAGCAAATACATTGCAGTGGTAAGATTCATCAATCAATTATGTGAATTATAGATTTTTAATTTAAACAGATCAGGTGGCAGTAATGAAAGTTCCTAACAGGGTACTTTTTAGGCAGAGAAAGTGGAATCAAAGTTAAGCACAACCATGATTTGTCCCTGCTCAAGTAAAGCCAGGACAGACAAAGCACTGAAAAGATAAACTACGTTAAGATGCTAAGGGAAGTTGCTCTTTCAAAAGGCAATTCTGTAAAAAAATCTCTTTACAGGATAGCACTGACAGTCTAGATGAATGAGCCTAGGGCTAGAATGTGAAACTTAATGGCCTGTGACATAAATGTAGCTATATCAGGAATGAATTTGGGTGAACAGAATGCATTAATACACATAATTCCCAAAGTAAGGTGAATCAAACCAGTATCAATAAATTAACAGGCAGAAAAATTTGATATTCTGTCAGACTCAGTGTTTGTGCTGGAGAAGAAGTAATAGTCCTGAAAAAGACTAGTAGGATGTTTAAACTGGATCCACTTAAAAGAGTAAGTGTGTTTTGATATATCCAAATAAGATAGTGTGCAGAATTACAATGCACAATTTCAGAAAACTCATTGAGTTTCAGAAATCAAGTTGCCCATTCCACCAAAGAAGAAGAAAATAATTTTTCAGGAGCTGTTCATGGGAACTCACTCCTATGATTTACCCTGCATTTTCAAGGCTTGTTCTGTCCACCTGAGGAAAAGGGAAGATGCAGCTCTGTGCAGAGGAAAGAGTGCTGACCCTGCTAATTTCTGTGTCTCTATGGCCTGTAGGGGAAAGAACTGTGGAAAGAATCTGGCTTCCAGCACTGCTGAGTGTAGGTAATTTCTTTCTTACTAGAAGAAACCTGACTTGTCAAAGGACCATTGAATACAGCACAACAGGAACAAAATGGAAAACCACTCAAAGCCTTTTGTAGACAAGTTACATTTTACAAACCATTGTTAATTAAGTTCCAGAAGAAGAGACTCTGAAGGATCTGGCAGAACCTGGATATGGTGACAGTTCAAGATTCTTACATGTCAGCTCCTAGAAATCTGTAGGCTTTCTTGTCCCCAAATGATATAAACCATTTATTATAGTACCATGAAGGCAAGTTTTAGAATTTTTTCAGCTCAACAAAGATGAAAGACAATATTCTAAGAGTTCTTCTCTTTCCTGTTTTTTTTTTTTATTTGGTGGGGTTTTTTTGTTTGTTTGTTTGTGATTTTTTTGGGTTTTTTTTTTTACATTTTTTCTCTCATCTGAAACCTCTAAACAAATTGGTGCATTTATCCGTTTAAAAATTTTAATGCAGAAAGTCATTAAAACACTGGCAGAGATGAACCCAATGAGGATACAATGCTGCCTTTGTACCATGTTTGAAAAGTGTATAATTAGGACAAGCAGTTTTGTTAAGGTTTGGTACAATTAAGGTTTTATGGGGTTTCAGGTCATTTCAAGCTATGTCATTTTTTAAGTCTTTCCCCTTTCCATCTTTTGTAATATTGAACATATATAGCAAAGGACTTTGTGCCATTTTAGTATAAAAAATCTCTGTGGCAGGCTGAAACAAGACATACAGAACAGAGCACAGTCACTTAAGAACTGATTTTGCTGACCTAAGAAACAAAAATTTTGGAGCTTTCTGTTTTCTACGCAGATTTAGGAGGAACATAAATATGGAGGTATGAAAATTGATAAGCCAGAAGTTTTTACTGTTGCTAGAATTAGAGGAAACAGAGAAGAAATAAAAGATTTTTACTGGCTGACTTTGAATTTCCACTACAGTAGTACATTGCATTTATTTTGTGGCCATCCAACTAATATTAAAGGAAATCTATTTATTTAATTATTGTTACCAATTAATCCTTTTGTGACAATATGAGATTTCAGAATTTTTCAGAGAAGTGGCAACTTTCTTTTCTAGGGAGCAGTTCCACTACAAAGTGGTTTAATGTATGAAAAATGCACTTACCAAAATTTACCAAGAAAATTTACCGATTTACCAAATATAATTTATTTGTGAAATGTGTTGCAAGAACATTATCTTCATGAATATATCAATGTACTTATGATTCTGAAAATTCCTAATAGAAAGCTAAATAGTGTCTACAGGAAGCTGTGTAACATTTGAGATATCAGAGTAAGTCTATAAATAGATGAAAATTCATGTTTAGAATTACTTGACATTTTAGAAATGTCTATTTGTCACTGTCAAATTTCTTTTAAGGCTTCCTAAGTGCTACAAATTGCAAAGAGCAGACAGGAACTAGTTCAATATCTCTTCATAGCCATCAATGGCTCTGTTTTCATCCAGAAAAAAAAAATCTCGTTAGTTTTATTCCAGTTTCAGAATAATAAAACATTATGCCTGTAGAGTGTTTGCATTAAAATTGTCTTTGTTCCTAGTCTCACTGCTGTGTGTCCAGTTGAAAAGTTGAAAATGACTCCTGGGTTTCTTGGTGTCTATCATAAAATGTGGAATTCTTCATAACACCTTTAAATTAAAAAATCTCCAAACCTTTCCTAGCATGAGCCTGCAACACAGTGAGTCATATATATTATATTGCACAGATTCCCCTGACCCTCTTCAAAGCAGATGGGGCTATAAGCAAGTGACAGAACAAGAGGAAAATTGCACCAGGGGAAGTAGAGAAGTTACAAGAGAAAGGGCTGCAAAGCATTGGAACTGGCTGCCCAGGGAAGTGGTGGAGTGACCATCTCTGGATGGGCTAAAAATGTGTGTACACAGCACTTGGGGACATGGCCTAGTGACAAACATGGAGGTGGTGCTGGGTTGGTGGTTGGACTTGACGATCTCAAAGTCTTTTCCAGCCTTAACAATTCTATGATTCTGTGGTTCAGCCTAGCTGGAAAATGGTCATTAGTTGCCTTCCTATGCATAATTCCTGTTATTCCATACTAGATGTCCTAGAGTGTTTCAAAGTTCTGTGTGTGCTGGAAGACATAACACACACCAGCATGAAACCTGTGTGATGCAAGATCAGCAGTTAAATGTCATGCAGGATGACACAGACATTTCAAACAACAATAAATGTTTTGGTTCAGACAGCTTCATCATGCTCTTTAGCTCAAAGTGCTTTCAAATAGCAAATATCAGGAATATATTATAAAAATAAACATCTTTCTACCAGTATACTTTGTGTGTGTGTGTGTATCTGGATTTGTAATCACTGATATCTGAACAGAGAGTGAAAGAACAAAAAAGAATTTGTGATGGTGTTTGCACCCCTCCAGGGAATAAGTCTCACCAGTGAATTTGAATCTTTCTGAGAGAAAATCTAATTCAAATAAATACTAGAGCATGAGAAATCAGATAGTGAACTGCTGCACCAAGCAACCAGGCCTGCTGCTTGCCTTGTCACCTCAAGTGGAGAGGCACTGAAGTGCCTTCATTTTCTCCTTGACCTTAGAACAGAATCAGACTCACTGTGCTGCATTCACAGACACACAGAGTCAGCACTTGTAACAAAAGTGCCCAAAAAGTTCAGAACCGAAGGTTGTAATGCTGTTACTGCACCAGAATGCACTGATTCCTGCACATGAATAGCCCTGTTGAATGAGAGAACAATTATCTACACGAAAGGAGGTCTAAGCTTTTGGAGGACGTGTAAGAAACAGTGTGACAAAAGCACTCCAACACTGCAGAGGAAAGCAGAAGCTCTTTTATCCATCCATCAACACAAAGGGCAAACCAAGAAGTTGTTCATTTAATCATAATAATCTTGCTGCCGCTGTCATATTTGTTTTTCCTCCTTTGTAAGTTTACTTGCTGCATCAGTCATTCTGACACAGCACAAGAATCTTCCTCTCTGTATATTTTGTCACAGGGGAGTGCTGGCATTTGTGCCAGATGATTGTCTTTGCAGCCATGCTCTATGTGTGCATCTTGAACTGCAGAGAAATGTCTGCAGCATATGGCAGTTGCCACTCAAAAACCCAGGCTGGCTTCTAAAGAAATGATCATAGTTTTTTATCAGTCTGGTGAAAGCTTTTATATTGAGCTCTCCCATTTTCACACAGGTTCACTGCACAAATTCTAGCATAAAGTAACACTTTAAAAAAGCTTTCTGGCTTTCAAATGAGAGACTTCAGAAATATAGTGATGTGGATGTCTTCTCTCCTCATTTAATTTTTCTTGCTGTAGTATGTTTTCTGCCTTTTATATGATTTTCTCTTTACAGAGGTTTGCAGGTCATATGCAAACAAGATTGGCTGAGACAGAGGAGAGAAATCAGCTACAAGAAATCTGCTACAAAACAATCAGCTACAAGAAATCTGCTTCTTGCTTTACTGCTTCTTCCTCATGCTTTTCATGCAAGTTCCAACATTTCCCCAACTTTTTTCTTGTTTTGTAATTTTTCCTTTTTCTCTGTCTTTTGATCTTTTCTTTCCTAGTATGAATAAAATCTGCCCATATTCTTTTACATATCCCTGTTCTCCCCTTTTCCTCCTTTTGTTTTTTTTAACTCTCAGAAGAACAATTAAACCTGAAACAATTTTGTTGGTTTTTTTTAATTGGTTATTTGTTAGGTTTTTTTTTTTTTAATTGAATTATTATTTTTAAACTCTGAACAGAGTAAGTGTGTCTTATGTCAGTGAACAAATGAGATTGTGGTATTCTTTGCAAAGTTGTTCTTTGCTTAAAACTGTTACTGAAACGTCTGTTTGCATATTCTGGCTCTGAAAATTGTAGCTTGTATAAATGAAAGGGTGTACTAGAGCAAACAAAAATTAGAATTAAGTCACTTTTCTGCTGTTGCCATTCAGCCTTTTTGAGCAACTGAGCAGTGATGATTTTTCTTTCATTCATGAAATGTTGAGATTCAGTGCTCAACATTCTGGATAACGTATTTGCTTATATTAAATATTGCGGTGAAAACATTGATAACCTATGAGAAATTCAGAAAAGGCAATGTTATCATTTTATAGCAATCATTGTCTGCAGTAATTACCAGGTAGCCCATGCATACAGCACTGACTTGGAAAAGTGAAAAGCTGCATGGATCAATCTGTTTTGTTGTAAAACTGTGAAAGACGTTGAAAGAAATCAACAGATTCTCTTAATTAATTTCTAAAATATAGAAATAAATGCTCAAAAAATTAAAGTGCATCGTGTTAAGAACAACATGAAAGGAAAATATTTCATACTTTAAGTATGCCGTTTGTTGATTGTCTTGGCTTGGTTCATTAACTTTGCCCACATTAGAAAAAAAACATTAGAGAACTTCAAGAGTGCTCCCCAGCGGATACAAAACCTGTTCATTGTTCAGAGAATGACTACAAATCTCTGCTAACTACACAGGCCTACAAGGGATGTAAAAAATTAGATTTTATGCCACCTTCTCATAATCTCATAGGAAGACCTTGGGAAACCACAATTAGCACCAAGAGGCTTGGTTCCAAGGAGAGTGCAGAGTGGGTCACCAGCTACTCATGGCTGAAGCTGCATTCAATTGCATTTTGAGAAGCAGTTATGGAAAAAGTTAACAATAAATATAGATACTTTACATCTCTTATGAAAGAAGAAATAGAAGCATAAGGTATGCTGAGGAAGATCTGGGTCAGCAAGACACAGAAATCCTCTCATTACTAAGGGTATGTTAGTATTCTTTCCTCAGTCATTACTACCTTCTGTCTATAATTATTACAGAAGTCTGAACTTATTAAAGAGAGTTCTTTTTGTTTGCTGACTGATACTTTTGCTGATATGTTACTTCCAGCAGGATTTTCTCCTTTGTTCCCAAATTCAATGGCTGTGAGATAAATTTCTTCCACATGTCCTCCTTTTATTCTATAAAATTTTATCTCTTCAGTAATTCAAGAGAACAGCCAAGATATGGGTTTGTTTTTCTGTCTAAGGGCAGCTCTGCAGTACAAATAAAACATTATCAAATTCCTTTTTTCTTGTTACATAGAGTGATTACACTAAATCCACTAGATCATTCAGATGAGGAATGTTAGCAGAGGATATGCAATGTAAATATATGCACAGTGCAATCACAGATTTTCCTCTTCTCTCAAGCAGTCAGACAAGTAGAATTTGGTGACAGAACTATCCTTGTCCTCTTTTTTTTTCACATTTTTAATTTTTTCAATTATTTTTCCTTTTTTTAGTTGGAACCTTCAAAGTCAAATCATGGTAAAGGTACACAATAAAGAGTCTGCCAGGAGAGTAACACTTCCTCTCTTCCTTGTGAATCTCCAACATCCTTCACCAGCCAACACTGCCTTCAGTTTTCTCTGGCATGTCGGATCCTATTTATTTTTTCAAATTAAAAACTCTCTAGGGTGCAGATACCAGGAGTGCCTACAGTACCACATATGTCTTCAATGTGTTGAATTGCTACCCATCCAACCATTTCACCAGATGTAAGAATGTTGCAGTCAGACTGTGCAAATCCTAAAAATCCATAGAGAAAAAAAAAGGAAAAAAAAAAGAAAGTAAGTCCTTCAATAATAATATTAGCATAATGCATCTTTCACTTCCACTTAATAGCAATTGGGACTGGTTTCATTAAGATAGTAATAAATTGCACTGTGAAGATTTTTCACCTCAGGGGGAACAAATAACTCTTCTGCATGTGTTTTTTGACCTCAGTCACGCAAGTAGGTGATGCTTTTCCAATGTCTGGAATTCAAAACACAGATGTGTCAGAATCTGTCCCTGAGGACTCAGCCACCACTGCCACAACACCCTGCATAAACCTCTAAGGTTTTCATTTCCGAAGCATAAGGGTAGCACATTCCTGTGACAGTTCAGCTGTAATGTGGATGTTTCCTGACCATGGCAACACCTCTGCAGGGATGTGGGCTGAAACCACCAATTTCAGTCATGCAGGCCACAGAGCTTTTTTCCTTTGCTATTACTCCCTTGAACTGATATTGAACTATGTTACCCAGAGGTTAAAAAGCTGCTGCTGATCCCCAGAGCCTCATGAGGCCCTCTGCGCTAGCATTTATTTGTATAACAGCTAGTTCCCTGTGTTTTTACAGTAATTTAAACATGGCACTGAAACTTGGGCCATCTGCAGCTATGCATCTAAGCAATGGCTGCTTTATTTCCCAGTAGCATATTGTATATTAGAAATATAAAGCTGTACTCACCACAACCAGCTCTGGAATTAGATAAAAATATACCAGCTGGGACGGTGACTAGCCTGAAGAAGGCATTTTATGGGGTTATACAGGTATTCTCTATCACTTTCATAGACACTTGCATGATACTAATGTCAAATGGTATAAACATGTTTCCTAAGCCTGGCTATACTTCTGACTTTCACTCACCATCATCTATTTAGTATTTTTCGGGTCTTTTTTTCCCAAGTTTCCCGCAATAGAAAGGGGCAGGGAACTTTTCTTCCCCTATCTTTGAGGTGTTTTAGTCTCTTTCTGCTGATAAAGTGCCCCCTCAAGGTGATGTGTGTGGTTGTCTCTGAATGAGGGTCTTTATCCAAGCCTTCTCACAGCATGCCTTTTCCACTTTTCCTCTTTTGGGTAATCACATTTGCTTCTCTCCTTGCCTCACTCATATTAGACTTTCTCTAACCCAGTTTCTTTAACTGCATATGATTCATTAGTTCTTTTTCTATGCATGGATTTGAAAATTTCCTGCCTTTTTCCCTAACCAATTTTGTTAGTTTTATTCTCTTCTTAATTCTTTTTTCCCTTCCTAGGCTTTGTAGTTGGGCATATTGAAGGCAGAAAGGTGTGTAGAAATATACACAACACTTCTCAGTCTATTTCCCATTTTTCTCAGCAATCCTACAACTTTCTTGAGGATAAATCCCAAATATTATAAATAAAGATGTACTCAGCCCTCAGAGATTTCCCAGAAGGGCCAGAACCAAGCTACAGGATTTGTTAGCTTGGATACAGACACTTACTGCACACCAGTTAAACTGAATATTGGATCATGATCCACACTGCATTTTAGAAGGAAAGAAACATTTTCTGAGCCACGCTCTTAGTCATATGATTTGGTTTTAGGCAGTCCTGCAAGGAGCAGGAAGTCAGATTTTATGGTCCTTTTGAGTCCCTCCCAGCTTGAGATACTCTATGATTCTGATTCTATGAGTTCTTTTTGTGGGCTTCAAGGCCTCATCTCCCAGTTTTTCCACACTCCAACATTGCTGTGTCCAAACGCATTATTCCTTCCATAGCTCCTTTTAAAACCAAGATTCCTTGGGGTATAAATAGCTGAGGCATAAACCATGTCACAGAATTGCAAGCCAGCTTCAAGGAGCAAGCTGTGCTGTTTTATTTCACTTTACTCTGTCTCTTCTCCAGTTTCGAAATTTAAATCGGATGTATCAAAAATCTCATGCATGCAATTTTTAAAAGAACTCAACATCTGAAATCTGAGTAACATTCTCAGGTGAGTCCTTATGGAGGTTTAAAAAAAAAAAACTGAGCAGAACAGATTCAAGTCAAACTAGACATCCTAATAAGCTCAGTCTGCCCATTTAGAGATGGTTTTTAGGAAGCAGATTCACTTTTTAGGCACTAAACATGTGCGCATGTAGAGCCTCTTTGGAGGCTCTTTCAAGTATTGTTGACTTTTAAGACCTTACAATGACCAGAAGGATTCCACTAGAAATCAATTAATTCAATTGATTCACCCCATATTCAGCCCCCTAATTTGTATTTTTCTAAAGTATGTTTTCCAGTAAGTTGGGGCTTCTAATAACCAGAACTGAAGAATTTCCTGTTTCCCTTACTAGTGTGGTTTCTTTCAGTTTTTTTTTTTTCTTTTGCTTTGAATAAAAGTGGATTTAAAATAGTTTGTATTTCCATATGCCAATATAGCCACTTTGTCAGTGAAAGCAATAACAGCTGAAAGTCATCACAACACAGCAGCCCATAAAGAATGTGATAGAGAAATACAAATAAACAATTCCTGTAAATACATGATTGTCTCCTTAAGCAGTGATTTTGAATGCTAATTATGTCTGACTCTTGTTAGACATCAGTACAGACAGTTTGTGCTCCTCTCAACCTGCAATTAAGAGACTCACTTAACAAATCTGAAATTGCTTGAAGATACATTATTTTGTCAAATGTTCCCAAAGATGATTTCTGCATAAATGAAAATTATTTAAGCAGCATTATTTGCTTTGTCACTGGAACTCAGTGTGCTCTTCCTGGCCCTCATTATTTTTTTGATAAATAGTTATCTGCTCTCCCATTTCTATGATGTAGACATTTTTGTAGGAAAAAAGAATAGGTTTGGTTATTAATTACATGAAGGTATACTTAATCCCTTCAGCTCTTTGAATTTTAATGGAGACATTAAAGAGAAAAAGACCCACTAAGAATTACCCTGTGACTTGCAGATGATTGCAGAAGTTTTAATATAAAACTCCACTACCAGCCCTGGGAGTGATGTGGAGTCTGCTTAAATTTCAGTGTAAAAACCTAGAGGCCCAGAGCACAAAAAGTGGAGAAAATATAGTAAGATTCAGTCTAGTTTAATTTTAA
The DNA here is from genome assembly GCA_019023105.1 of Diglossa brunneiventris. Lineage (NCBI taxonomy): Eukaryota > Metazoa > Chordata > Aves > Passeriformes > Thraupidae > Diglossa > Diglossa brunneiventris. Next base: position 149,211,148 of record CM032354.1, on the reverse strand, counting down.
GCAGGAGCTGAGGGAGCTGGGTGGTTTTAGCCTGGATGAATGGAGGCTCAGAGGGAACTTCATTCCTCCTCACAACTACCTGAGAAGAGGTTGTGTCACAGGGGATGCCGGTCTCTTCTCCCAGGTAAAAGTGACAGAACAATAAGAAATGGCCTTAAATTGAACTAAAAGTGGTTTACATTCGATATTAGGAAAAATTTCTTCACCGAAAGGATGATCAGGCACTGGAATAGGCTGTCCAGGACAATGGTGGAATCACCATTCCTAGAGGTATTTAAAATAAATGTAGATGTGGCACCTGGGGACATGGTTTAGTGGTGGACCTGGCAGTACTAGGTTGGAATTGGTGATCATAGAAGTCTTTTCCCATCTACAGATTCTATGATTATATTATTCTATATTCGAGAACAGTTAAAGTAACACTAAAACCCCAAAGTTAAGCAAATATAAAAAAAAGTTGAAGGACTTTTGACAATGTGTATAGCGAGAGGACAAGTAATCATGGCTTCAAACTGAAAAAGGGTAGATTGACTTCAATATTAGGAAAAAATTATTTATTTGTTCTTTATTTGTAGTGTTGTGAGGCATTGGAACAAGATGCCTAGAGAAGCTGTAGGTGCCCATGTGCCTGTATGGAGGGAGTGATGGTTATTGGGATTGTATTAAAGAGTGTGGAACCTGACATGATGTAAATGGCATGGAATAGAGTGTAAGGTGCTGGTTTTGGCTGGGGTGGAGTTACTTTTCTTCCTGGTGGCTGGTATGGGGTTGTGTTTTGGATTTGTGCTGATAATACAGAGATGTTTTTGTTATTGCTGAGCAGGGCCTACACAGAGCCAAGGCCTTTTCTGCTTTTCATATTGCCACACTGGGGAGGAAATTGGGGGTTCAGGGGAAGTTGGAGGAGACACGGCCAGGACAGGTAACCCAAACTCTGTACATAAAGGAGGGGAAGAGGAAGGGGAGACATTTGGAGTGGTAGTGTTTTTCTTCCTAAGTCTCCATTACACATGATGTGGCCCTGTTCTCCTGGGAGATGGCTGAACATGGGAAGCAGGAAATTAATTACTTCTTTTAATTTGCTTGTTTGCTTGGATTTTGTTTTCCATATTTAACTGTCTTTATCTCAGCCCATGAGTTTTCCAGCTTTTACCCTTCAGATTCTCTCCCAGATCCCAGTGGTGGGGGAGCAGGTGTCTCGCTGCATGAGGCTTGGCTGCTGGCTGGGGTTACACCATGACAATTCCCCATCCTTGGAACTGCTCAAGGCCAGGCTGGATGGGGCTCTGAACAATCTGGTCTAGTGGAAGCTGTCCCTGCTCATGTCAGGGGTTTGGAATGAGGTGATCAATAAGACCCCTTCTGACCCAAACGAGTTTGTATTTCTGTGGTTGTGTGAAGTACATTGAGCAACTGAGGCACATCCTAAGACCTCACACATTACACTTACTGTGTCTGAATGAAGTGACACTCAGATGCATATAGGCAATTGTCCCAGGGAGACATTATGATGCTTGTATCCCTGTTCATGTGTTCTGTTAATGCTGGATATTATGTTCTGTGCCTTTTAAGACTGGCTCTGAGGAATGAAAGTTTTGTTTGGGTTTTCTTATTAACCTGGCAGGACACAGAGACAATAGCTAGTGTGGCTTTTGCTTTTTCTGCTTTTGCGTTTCGCTTTGCTCTCTCGCTCGTGCTTCTGCTTTGCTTCTGCTTGCTTTTGCTTCCGCTCATTAGCTAGTTTAGCTAAACAGTCCAAATTTCTTCCTGTACTGTTTCTCCTTTCCTTTTTTTCAACCATCTCGAACCTGCTCCAGACTGGGACCTGGGAACAACAAGAGTTTGCACCTTGTGGCTGCTGCAGCTGCCCCAGCTCCCGAGGGACTGATAACAGAGCGACCACCCCCGAGAGAGACTTTCTGAATTTGTCACCTTTTCCAGAGTGGTGTCATCTGGTATTGTTCATTTTGTGTGCTGGGGGGTGCTGTGCCTGTTAAATAAACAGGTTTTTTCCACTTCTCTCTGAGGAATTCTTCCCGGACCGGTTGTGGGGAGGGGCCGTGTGGGTTTGCTTTCTGGAGGGGCCCTCCTTTGGAAATTCTCTACCAAATTTGTCCTAAACTTGGACAGCAATAAAAAGGGGTCATTTACCCAGTTGAGCAGATACTGCTGGGCTGGATATTCATCTGAACTGAATTTGGAGAGAGAAAATTCAGCTTCACAATCCAGACACACGTGTGTAAAGGTGCACAACTGATCAAGGTGTAAAGGAGCTGATTATAATTGGTGATAGCTTAGTGGCTGAACTCTGGAAATCTGAGTCTCCTTCCTCTGAAGGGAATCCTTCTCTGACAGGACACAGAGATGCTTTTCCATCACTACCTTTCCTTTGTTGGCTGTACTGGTGAAATAAAGAGACAATAACTTTGGGAAGGGCAGGTTTTATCTCATGTTTAGTTGGTCTGAAATGTAAATAGGGTTCCTTTGCTTCCCTGCTATAAGCAATATCCCCAAAGAAAAGATCTTGCTGAATGTTTACTTCGTTTTTCTTACCACTCTCTTCTTTAATCAGCTTAAAGATTAGACTGATTTGCAGATTTAATTAGTGACAAAAGCATAAATGCACGCACACATGCAAAAAACAACCCCCCAAAAAACAACCCCCCCCAAAAACACCCGAAAACCCCAAATAAGCAAAAACTCTCTAGTTTACTTCACATGTATCAATATTACTCAAGACAGATTTAAACCCAACATATTTTTACCTTCAGTGGACTAATTTGGCTAAAAGCTTGTCCATGAAAGAAATGTATCATACAGAAGGCTTGGGTCCTGATGTGTTTTGACAGCTACATATAAAACAGTAGTCCAGGCATGTGGAAATTATGAACAAAGAATCCTCTTAAGTTCATGACAACCTGAAAAAATTGTTTGCTGAGAAGAGTTTTGAAGTCAGTGAAGTTGCCCCTAAAACCCTCTGCAAATATGCTTCTTAAAAGTTAGACTGAACTGTTGCAGTTATGTTAGCTGTTAGAACTGAAAATTACTATGATGGCTGAAACTATAAAAGGAAAATATGTAAGATCTGAATCTGTGCTTTTCCAAAGAGAAAATAACCTGATATGTCACTCACAAAGGCAGCTGGACCTTTGTTGTCAGCAGCCTCCTCCAGTGGTCTAACAATTTCATGGCTTTCACTACACAAAACTTTGCCAGCATTACACAAAACAACACAAAACATTTTGATGTGGTGAAAAAAAGAAAAAAAAAAAGGCACTGTCTTGATTGTCTGCAGTCTATGGCAGTCTGTGTGCTGTCTGACAAGGCAGCTAGTAGTAATTTTCAACCTTACCTTCTGTTCTGAAATGGTCATTTGTGACATTTATTTATAAATATGATGACTGGGTCAGAAACTCAAAAATGTGATGCCTGAATATATGATGACATTCTCTGTATTCATTAATTTACCTTGAGGATGTTAAAACATTTTTCAAGCTATATACAAACCAGAGTATTTTAGATGGCCTGCAGCATAGTCCGTGTGTAGAACCTGAATAATGGACAGTAACACTCTTCAGCAGTGGATGGATGAAAATGAGAAAATGTTTCCATCTTGTTTAGAGAAAATAATCTGAACCAGAACAACACCAACCCCATCCTTAATGTATATTAAATGTGAGGGGAAAAAATTTAATGATTTCTTAATTATTTTAATAGTGTCTTATTAAAGTAATTTCTTAATTTAATAATTTGATAAATATTTTAGATTATCTTGTCTTTCTCTTGCTTGCTCATGGACCAGTTTATTTTAGGGTCAATACTGTGCAGATCATTGGTTTGACCTGCTAAGGAAGCATCATCACAAGAGGATAACTGGATAGACCAAGGATCTACCTGGTCTGATAGTGTTAGCTGATGGTCGATAGTGGGTGTAAGGATTGAGTTATGACAAGAAAAGATTTAGTTATGACAGTTTCTGATAAGCAGTAGTTTAGGGGTTTCTTGAGCTGAAAGTTTTAGCAGTGTTTTTAGTAGTGTTAGATGAATGTACCTCCTTGTTTTGTTTGATTTTGTCAATTCATGCTCTTTCACAACACATAATACCCCTTCCTTGTAAGTTCTGCCATTAAAGCCTGGTATACACAAAATTACTTTATTTTTTCTAGTTTTTAATGTGTTTACTGATGATCTCTTGGGGCATTCCTTGTTCTGGTATTATAAATGTATTAGATAAGTATTCTTTCATCATTTTTTTTCCCATTCTCACCCTCTCCTCTCCCACTTCCCAGAATGCCCATGTTTTCACACCGGTCAGAAATGGATCATTATCTTGGATGGCTTCTGAAATGTTTTATTTTCTGACATTCTATAAAAAATGAAAAAGCAGAAATGAACAGAGAGATTACAATAAATCAAGAAGCAGCTAAAACAATACATATCCTTCTCTGTGGGCATTACCCATTATTCCCCTCTGGTCATTAGCGCGGGAGAGCTGACTGTGCATGAATTCATACAGAGGAATTAATGGGCCACATCTGAAAAGATAATAGCTGAGCTATTAAAGACAAAAAAGAACCTAAAGAAAGAACAGGCAATGCTGAGGAAACATTAGATGAGAAAATACTGCACCAGGCACTTTGTATATGAAAAAATACCCATATTCTGTGTTACAGTGTGGTTGGTTGCATCTCTTCTGATTGCTTTAGTTTCATATTTTCAGAGCAATTGTGTGTAAAAAACACAACAGAATGAAACCACCACATCTGTCCATGCCACCACCGGCACACAGGGTGCCCCTCAGCAGACTTGAACAACATTACATAAGTGAGGAGACCTTAGAGGAGACCTCATTGCAGCCTCCCAGTACTTGAAAGGGGCTTTGAAAAAAAGAGACAGAGAGACTTCTTGCACTGGCAAATTGGGATAGAAGGGGAGACAGTTTTAAGCTGAAAGAGGAGAGTTTGGATTACATGTTAAGAAGAAATTTTTATATCAAATGATAGGGAGGCACTGGAACAGGTGTCCCAGAGGAGCTGTGGGTGCTGCATCCCTGGAAGAGCTCAAGGCCAGGCTGGATGGAGCCCTGAGAAACCTGGGCTGGTGGAAGGTGTCCCTGCCCTTGGCAGAGGTTGGACCCCGATGACTTTAGGATTCTTTCCAACACATTCTATGATTCCATGAAGGGTTCTGCCAGGACTTAGTTAAAAGTGAAATTTGAGGTGGTCACTTACTAAAACAAAGAAACAAAAAAAAACCCCCTCCATAAAGACAAACCAAAAGGCAAAAAAATCAAAACAAACAAACAAAATAACACCAATATCACCCCATACCTCAACCAAACAGGACTCTTAACAATTATACTGACTCTTCCAATCCTCAATTACACACATTTTTTTCAACAAATGTGAATAAGGCAGTCAGTATTTTTGTTCCTTTTTTTTGTTGTTGTTATAAGTGGTTATGCTTTTGTTTTAGTGTTTTTGGGGTTTTTTTTTAATATAAAGAGAGGAAAAGATATCAAGGTAGATAAATAAGCAGACAGCCTGTTAATATAACTAACTAATTAGACCAGTGGCAATCAGCTAGGCCAACCAAGTACTTTCTCTTTCCTGCAGCAGTTTTCTTGCACTATTTTAAATGTTAAAGTCTTCCTGGTCACAAGAGGCAAACTGCAGCTGAACTGACCTTTTGGTGTTTGACTGTGCCAGCAGTGCCTTCCTTCACTGTCTCAGCACAGCTGAGGTTTGGTACCAGCACCTTTCTCTACCTGCTCCCCTCTCTAATAACTACTTTAGTGACAGTTTAAGAGCTTTCTACAATATTTTTGCACAGCATGAAAATATGAACGGATGATCTGTAGCCTCTACTTTTGTCCCAGCTCTCAGGGGGGACAAATTCCTCTCTAGATCATACTGCATGAAATATCATATAAAAAATTAATTTCCTTCTATTTTCTAATTAAAGAAAAAAATCTTCCTTCCTTCCTTCCTTCCTTCCTTCCTTCCTTCCTTCCTTCCTTCCTTCCTTCCTTCCTTCCTTCCTTCCTTCCTTCCTTCCTTCCTTCCTTCCTTCCTTCCTTCCTTCCTTCCTTCCTTCCTTCCTCCTATTTCTTTCTTTATTTCTTTCCTTCTTTCTTTCTTTCTTGTTCTCTCTTCTCTTCTCTTCTCTTCTCTTCTCTTCTCTTCTCTTCTCTTCTCTTCTCTTCTCTTCTCTTCTCTTCTCTTCTCTTCTCTTCTCTTCTCTTCTCTTCTCTTCTCTTGTAATTTTTCCTCTCTCTAGTGCAAACAAGTGTTAAGTTTACGGTAAGTTTTCACTTCCTCCTGAATGTGCTCAACAGAGTTCATTGGGTTGGATTTCTGTACTTAATTATAAATACAAGTCTTCTCTGCTTTATATAACCTTTTTTTTTTTTTTTTGTGAAATAATTGCCAAAAGGAAGAGTGTGATATATGAAAAAATATGCTTTGTCATGCCCATTAGTTGTTTCAATTTATCTAATCCTTTGCTCTACCAGAGGCTTCCTTCCACAGAGCATTCCTCCTCTGGTGGACTCCCTTCCCAGGTCACTCCTGAAGCAAAGAGAGAGGATTTACTCAGACAAGATAGACAGCAGTCCTGAAATGTGGTGAGTTAGATAAAACCAGATTTTCTCTCTCACTTATTTTATGCACTACAAATTTTAAGGAGAGCTGAAATATCCAACCCAGGTGTAGATGTGGCTGCCAGAAAGCACATAGGCAGTGGAGGGTGAGTTGTGAGAATCTAAACGTAGCAGGCATCAGTAATGTTCTAAAGCTGTGGTGCTTACAGGCAAAACAAGAAAGTTTTCCTTTAAAACCTGTTAGAAGGGAAGAAAACTATTTCCATACTGAAAGAGTAGACAAATACTCTTGGTGTCTACCTTGGTTTTGAAAGACAAGTGTCTGCTAAGGAAAGCAGGAGCCTCCCCCGAGATGGAAAATGTAAACCCCCTCCCTCCAAATTGCTATTAAATTTTAAATTAAGGGGCTCTCAGGCAAAAAACATGGGAGCAGGAAATAACAGTTTTTTACTAGGGAAGAAAATAAAAAGATGAAATAAACAATGCAGTAAACTAAAACAACACTGACAGGGTCAGAACACAACCTGACACCCTGTGTGTCAGGGTGTTGGTAGCAGTCCCATTGGAATTGTGGCTGCAGTCCTCCTGGAGTGTCAGGTGTGGTTCTGTGGGATCCTGTAGAAAGGTGTAGTCTTCCTCTGAAGATCCAGTGGAAGAGGCAGCTTTTCCTCTGGGAAATCCAGTGGAGAAGCTGACTGGTGTTATAATCTGCTGTTCCAGAATCTCCAGATTATATCCAGGTAGGAATGCTTGGCTCCTCCCTCTGGGCAGAGCATCTTACAATGGGATGCCATAGTCCTTATCAGTCATGCAGTGACATTCAATAGTCTGTTATGAGCACGTGTCTCCCCAGAGGGAGGATTGGTTGTGGAAGAGATAAGGAGAACTGCCCACTGAACAGAGGACAACTGCCACACAGATGGCAAATAAAATACAATTTTCTTGGCAGTCCAGGACAGTGTCTCAGACAGCCTTGTGTGGTCAGAGACAAATGCTTCCAGAGGGCAGCTCAGAGGGCCCTGGGCAAGGCCCCCAACGTGTGATAAATCACCTTCCAGAACTGACTTTTACCTCTGACCTCAGAGACATACAAGGGGGGTTTGAGTTTCTTCTGGCTATCTGCCCACCTCATTGGCTTTTAAACCTGTCACCACCCAGCGCCAATTTCAAATACCCTAGAGTGTGGAAGTAGGGGGCTCATGGAGAGGAACTGTTGGGAGGTTTTGGCTCTTCTGGACAAGGCAGAGGGACTGTACCTTGAAATATCTCAAATTGTTACAGATGCCTTTTTGTGAGTACATTATCCAATAACTTAACAATATGGAAGACAAATTCCACCCTAACTGCTGAATTTCAGATGAACAAAAATACAGGCATTTAATAATACTATGATTTATAAGACAACAAATAAGGATGCAACGTACAGCTGAGATTCAGTATTACAATAATGGATATATATATATATATATATATATGTACAGTTTTATTTCAGATTTATTTGCATTTTCATTTATTAATATGGAAACAATTGAGTAGATTTTACTTACATCCTTAATTAGAGCCACTTCACATTTTGAGCAGTGGAGAACTACTAAACAGTGTGCAGAAAATTTGACCTGAGTATAAACTGCCTGATTTTACACTATGAAAATAGCTGCTTAATTCTCTGTGGGTGACCTTTGTCTGATTCAGTAAAATTGCATTTAGACAGATGAGAAAAGTTATGCATTCAAAATCTTTCCTGAAAAGAGATTAGATCAGACTTATTAATTTTTTTGGTTCTTGGGCTATTGAAGTGGCTTTTGACTCCTAGTCATTGGTGTTTATTTTTTTCAATATGTATTTGCATTTTGCAAATTATTTGCAAAAATATTTATATATTTATGGCCATTACTGAAATGACCACGTGAAAAATGGGAAAAAATTCCAGTAAGCTTGATACAAATAATAAATTCCAGCAGAAGAAAGAAAACACTAACACCTCTACAAGACTGCAGGTTTTTAACCTGAAATGGAGGAATGGGGTTGGAGAAGGGGCTTAAGATTGCAAAGCTTTCTAGCTTCTTTCTTTTTGCTGGTTATAGCAATAGAAAATACTTTTAAGGAACCTCTCTAACTTGCTTCACCAAACTCACTGAACTTCTCATTAGCACTTTCTAAATTACACAAACTATGAAAATTTATTATAGCAAGTGCGGATTTAGAATAAATGTCCCCTGTTCTTCTTCTTTACAAATGTGTCCTGCTCTGCTGTGGAGTTTGCTCTGTTCCAGCTTCATGGAGCAAGAGCAACAAACTGCCTCTATTCATTTACCTTTTATCTCAAAGTTACAGCGTGCGACAGAATCTTGCTATGTGACCTATAGCAAAGTAGTTAGGGCTAGATTTTCAAGTGCTCAGCACCCTGTGTTCCACTACAGTCTTTTGCATCCTTTCAAAAAAAGCAAAGGGGTTTATCAATGAATAACCCACTGATATGTGTATGATAGAAAGTTGTCTTTTCAGGAAAAACTATAAGAAAATTACTTGGGAAACACAAAAGGGGGGTGGTTCTGAAAAGTTTCAGCTGGAGGGAAGGATTTGCAACAAATATGTAGTTTTTTTTGGATTTGTACACATTCCCCATGGACTCATTAGCGTCAGCTGGAAAGATCACTGGATAGGTTATATCTCCTGCAGCCCCAATTTTTGCTTGTTTGTGTTTTGGAGGATGGAAAGTTGTTCTAGAGGAGTTTATGAACCTTGATACATACTGGCAGATAATACTTCACCTCAGGTCATGGCCTATCAAAAGTGAAGGTGAAAGGAATGAATTATTTTTTCCAGGAGTTTCCACATCTTCCTTTTGAAGAAAAAAACCCTTCCCTTACTTCAGAGTTTTGTGGGGAAAATATAAATAATTAAAATATATAGTGATTTCAACTGGAAATAAAAATACTCTTCATATAGTATGCAATACTGTGTTGCTGAGTGCTGTTGAAAACCACAACCATAAATTCTACATTCCTACAGAAAATGTGGAACTATTTAGGCAATTCAAGTGCAGAAATCCATCCCCACCTCCCAACTGCTTGTTGTTTTTCCCTCCTGCCAGTTTACAATTCCTGTAATTTGGCTTATACTTGGACTGTGTGCTCAGCAGGGACGCAGAGCTCACAGGATGTGTAGAACTGCAGAGGATTGCTCCATGGCGGTGGTCACTATGGACTACACTAATTAGAAAGGCACAAAATAATTTAGCAAGCTGTGAAATGTGTACAGCCAAACATATCTGTCCCAATGGCATACTACAGGAATTAATTTATTTATTCTGTTCAGTGTGTTAAAAACTGCTCTGGTAAGAGGTGCTACATAAGATCTAAGAATTAGCCATTTATTATTTATTAGTCATGTTGCCTCAGTTTATTATATGTGGAGAGAAAACCGATAATGAAAACCTGATTCTTTAAGCTTAGCATTGCTCAGTTTGCACTTTAGTCAGTTTTTGCAGATTCCCTGGATTTATTTGTAAGCACAAAGAAATTGTCACATAGAAACAGATCAACGAACTAGCTGGGACAAGTAGCTGTCTTTGAGTTTTCAGTAAAGCTGCTTCAGAGAAGGAAAATTATTGCACTGAATCTGATTGTGTGGCGTAAGACATTGCAGGACAATTTTGCCTAACCTCAGCAGGTCCTGCTATTCCTTAAAAATAGATTGCATAGCTCTTATATTTGTTCTCTTGTAGTTGTACCCTTGTTATTTGTGTTTATGGCACGATCCAGGTCTATTCTTAAACCTACAAAGCTACCCAGTGGTATTGACACACCGCCCTCCTGTAGCAATGGATTACAATGGTGAGTTATCCAGGTTTCACTGGAACACATTCTCTGAGCAATTTTTAAAAAAGGATATGCTTTTGAATTGAATTGCCTCCTCTCCCTGAATTTGTTTTGTTTACTTTCAGGGAAAAGGGAAAGAGGAGAATCTCAGTGTGTTTTTTATGCACATTCTTCTGTAGGATCCTCCTGATTGAAAGTTCACTAAGTTTCTCCCACAAGTTTACTAAAGTTCAGAAACTCAGCAGCAGGGAGTTTCCTTTTTGATCCTGAGCACAGCTTTCTAATTGCCCTGAGCTACTGCACTATGGAACAGCTGATGGAGACAACTCACCAGAGGAATGGATTTGCAATGCCAAACTCATTTTATCTCAGCCAGATGTGACACTGGGTCTCCTGGGCTCCAGCTTGAATGCATTATCTTGGTCTTAAGAGAAGCCAATGTTTTACATCCCCATGGAATATTCTTCACAGCCATCTTTTGAATATGCTCTGAATTTTCTCATGGTACTCCTTGCTGTTGACTTTGCTAAAGCCTGTGCCTAGATGCTTTTTGGCAAGCCCATTAAATTTGTCCTTTCAGTGACTTCCTGTGTATTTCCTGGTTTGCATCCTTTCTGTCCCAGAAGGACTGGCACATGCTCAGCCTCATGCTCCTCCCTAGCCCCTGACATTGCATCTTTTACTGCCCATACTCCCTTACATGTGACAGACAGAGAGGCCACTGCTACAGTTCATCTGTCTGAAGATGTATTACTTGAGTGTGTCACCAAACAAGGTCATTTAACTGCATAACACAGCAATTCATTATCAGAGGAATGATATTTTCCTGATGCATTGCTGGGGGTCATAAGAGAAATGCAAAATGGCAGAAAGGCTGTACACATGGTGATCCTTATGGATGCAAACTAGCAAGGGCACATCTTCAGCCAACTGAAATCTGGGGATCCCAGCAGGTTTTTCCAGACTAATGGAGGGTTATTTTATGGATTTCTCTATGCACCCACATGGATACATTTTCTTTTGTACTGTCTCCCGGTCCTGTCCTGCTGTGTGTTATATTTTTCATTAATATTATTCCAGAATCTCGTTCCTGCCTAATAAAAGTCTTATGTTTGTGGGATTGTACTAATTTCTTCAGCAATGCACAATGAAGACTCAAACAAGCCGTGGGAGCAAAGCCCTTCTGGTAATTGCACAGCTCAGCACTACAGATTTCTGCCACTGAGACCTTGATAACAAAAGTGATATTAGTCTTTAGATTCTGAAAACTATGAAATTATGTGCAAGATCAGCTTTAGATTGCCTTTCTTTCCTGTAAAGACTGGCTTGTTGTTTCCAGAGGAACAGTGGGGATTGTGTCTCTCTGAGGCAGAGACTTCACTTGTCCATCATTCTCCCTCTGTCATCTCCCCATGGATGCTTTTCATTCTGTCTGTCCTTCCTAGTCCCATGACAGACAGATCACCATTCCCACCATCACCATAGCTGTACCCCATTGAACCCCTCTTCTGAAATAGCTAAGGCAGCTCTATGCAACTGCCTGGAAAATCAGAGATCAATCACTCCAGGCATCATCTCTGCGTTCACATTGCTACAGGAAGAAAGAATAGAGTGATTCCTGTAACTGCAAATTAAGTCTTTGGACTTATGCCAGTGTCATTCATGCTTGAAGGAAAAGAACAAAATAAACAAGAACAACTAATTTTCAGGGTTGACTCTTAACACACAGTGCTCTTCAAAATTTTTATTTCCATTAAAGGAGTCTGAAGCTTGGCTGTGGAACAAGTTCTTCTTCTACTGCTACATAAAAGGTCTCTATTTTCTTTAGGTAGTTTTTGCACCCAGACTGCCACAGTAAGACCCTTGCTTAGTAGAAAATAACACTTCATATGAAACAGGAGGCATGAATCACTGCATTATAAGAATAGCTTCCTCACCAAAAGCTCCCCAGTAAGTAGGTTTTCTTGAAGTCAGATTGTAAAGCAAGAGGAAAAGGCTCTGTTCCACTCTGACTCACAGAGTGGAACAAAAATCAGCCTTATTATTCTAGCAATATATGAAAGACATTATCTGATTATTCCTTACTGCTCTCCCGCAATTTATCAGAAATAATCTTGTTGTCACTTTGCCCTTACAATGCCTGTTTTGAGTTACCCTTACATGAGGTAAATCCAGCATATGGCCTCTTAAGTCAGTGCAAGTACACTGAAGCAAAATGAGAGGGAGGTAAGAAGTAGACCTTCTATTTGTTCACTCCACATAATTTTAGAAAGATTCCCATGATTTAAAATATTCTGCCTCATTTATGCATAGATATCTTTTCAAAGCTTATTACAGGATAACTGTTGAATCTGTTTAACCAGCTTCCATAGCATCAGGAGGTACACTTTGATGTACTTCTTTGATGTTCAAAAAGAAGAGCTTTATCATCTTACGAGACATCATGACTGGACTTCAACAAGCTTCTATTCATGCAAAATCCCTCAGCTGATATCCTTGCAATTTTGCACCTTTCCTGCATATGAAAAAAAATTATTTTATAGTGCATGCACAAACAGGTGTGGAAGTTAATTGCAGACATACAAACAAAATACAAAACAGTTTGATATTTTCAGTGCTCTGTCTGTCCCTTTGCATTTGTGCAAAGATCAGAACATCTTCTTCCAATGCCTGTTAAATCAGCTCCAGTGCTAATGTAAATTGGTCTTACTCTATTGACTTCAATGGGACTATGCCAATATACCCTGGCAGAGAGTCCTCCATCGTGTCTAGATCTATAATTAATTCCAACTATTGCTTTTTCACTCTCATATATTACTTTTTCAGAGATTAAGCTCAATAGAATGCCCTCTTTTTAATACATTACACACAATAATAAATAAGACAATGAGATAATAGTGCTTCCAGAACACTGAGCAGAGATTATAATAAACTAGCAGATTATGAAGATGTTTGAATCCATCATTTTAGATGCTAGCAAAGCAACAAGTTCAAAAGATGAGTATATTTTATGCAGTTTAAGTATTCTGTGATCATGAATCACCAAGTTTAAATATTACAGCTCAAAATGCTTTTTAGCCTTTTCTGAAGAAATATTCATCATGTTCTAACTGCACTTTTTCATTTCTTATGGAATGGATTAGTCCTTAAAAAAGATTTCTCCATACTAATTATGGGTACCCATCTAAAAGCAAATAACATCAGAAAAATGTTGGTGATCTGTTAACAGCTTCTTCTTAGAAGGTTACATTTGCTCAAAGATAGATCTGTTTATCTAGCATATATTCTCCTTTAAACTGGCAGAGAAAAACTGATTTGGAACAAACTGTGGCTGATAAGTTTTGAGCAGCATCACCACTGACATTTCCCTGAGAGAGACTGTCATGCTAAGGCAGCAGGCAGAATTTGGGTGGGTGGGATGCTGTGCCTTCAGAACCAGAGAATCTGGCTGGTCCACTCCCATCTCACCCTGGGAAATCTCTGAATTTCATTGTCAAAGGAAGGTCAGTGGCCTTGCCATACCATAATTCCCCTTTAAAAAGAAGAACAAACATGTGGAAGGGTATTTCCAGCTGAGTTACCCAACAAACAGAAACATTTGCTCCCTTGAAGCTCTACTCTGCTGTTGTGGACTGCAGAGCTCCTCAGAAACGCCGGGCAGGAGAAACCAGAGACATTAGTCAGACTCTGAATTTGCTTTTTCTCCCCAAAATGCCATTAGTGACCATCATAATTCAAGCAAGTACATCTGTATTTTTGATTTATTTATACTTAACATGATATTGCATTATTTGTCAAGAGGGCAACATAATACTTCATCCTAAATGGATCGGCAAGAAAAATGTTTTTACAATGTCATGAATTGTTGATGGCTTCCTCTGTCAAAGCTGACATCTGGAAGTTTAATATAGCAGTATGTTGCCAACAGCATTTACACTCCATAATGACCTTTTTTTAATTTGAAAAGCAGTAGGCCATATTAAGATTAGCTACATCTGGTGCCCAAGGGGAAAAAAAATCCTAATTTGAAGGGAAAAGCAATGAATTTAAGGTGTCTGTTGTTGCCTGTGCAAAGAGTCTGCTCTATTTTCTTTTAAAATGTGTGCATGATATTGTGTTAGTTGGCAGCTGTGGCAACAAGTTGGAGGAAGATATTTAGCCAAACATACACTGATGATGTAAGTGTATCTATGCAATAGCACTTGCAATAAATACAATACACAATTCTGCACTGGAGTGGGTAGATTGCATGTACTCTGTGAAAGAACATGTGCAATTTCTGAGGTAAGCAAAATCTAGTAGTTCTCCCTGGCTATGTGAGCAGGTACAGCACAAAGAGAATCAATGCAGAAGAAGCAGATTTTATCAGCTGTTACTGATGGAAATCAGTTTCTAAAAGCAATATATTGAACTGGCTGACAGCATCCAGCCAGCCAGGCAGCCCTTGGCTGTGGGTATTCACCTGATTAAACAAACCTGCCTACAGCAGAGATAGCTGTACTTGAGTAGATTCTGGTTTCCTTTAAAATCAAACAAGACCTAGTCAGCTTGTTTACGGTGTTCAACTCTCCTCATCTTAAGGAGCAGTAGAAAATTTATCCACATGACAGGGGAGAGTTGTTACCCACATTTCTACATATGTTTACCAGCTATAGAAACCTGTCTTCATTTAATAGTTGCTGGTCACAATGTTGCTTTGTTTGCTCTTGCAGTTGTTGGACTTGTTTTCAGAATTCAGAAGAAAATTAAAACTCTATTCCAGCTGAAGCCAGGACAAGAATTGTTCAGAGCTGCAGAGCTTTCACACAGTTTAGTGTAGAATTGAACTCCCATCTCTCTGAAGCCTAATTCAGAGCCTGTCAACAAGGCTGGCTCACCAGGCAGCTCAGGGGAGGGAAGATTCATCTCCTTGCTGAAGGGCTGGATACTGAACATAGCAGGATGAAATATCCTGGTGCAGCAAATGGATATTCTGGGGTTTTCAATGGCTTCTAAATATTTTTGTGCATCCACTTGAATTTTACTTTTGAGAAAATGAGGCAAAAGAAATATTCCATCTTTCTGAGATTTTTCTTTTTCTCCTAAAATATGTTTAAAAAACAAAAAAGATTTTTGACAGCAACTATACATTCATCCTGGTTTGTCTTAAAAGATCACTTCTTCCCTGAACCATGAATTAAATGCATAAGCCCTTTCATAGCAAGATATTCTGGAGATTAAAGAAATAACCATCTTTCATAATTCACATATAGCAGGAGTGAAAAATAATCTGTTATTATCTAGAGCAAATAAAGTAATTTTTATCCAGACATGAATACTTAATCATTAGACCAAGTGATGTTGCCCATATTAATACAGATAAAATAAATCAACCTTCAATTCTACTGCAGCCTCTAAAATAAAAGGAAGATAAATCATCTGTTTGCCATCATAAAAAAGATCTTTCACAGAATGATCATGCAGTGACTATCCCCCAAAATTAGAAAGGAGGATTAGTTTGAATATGATAGGACAAATCATTTATAAAAGTTTTGCTGATACCTTCTGGTCTGCCAGAGCAACATGATAGAAGGACATTCTCTTGGGTTTGGGGGCACAGACAGGCTTGACTTTATTTTGTGTCTTTTATTCTTTTCAAAACAAAATGTCCTGGAGTGGTGTGACAAAACATTATTTTCTGAGGTCTCCAAGTCCTACTCAGTGCTATGGTTCACATGGTAGCCCATCAGCATCAATCAAAGTAAAGGGCTTCCAGTAATCTTAAAGTCAAGCCCAAATAAAAGATACCTGATTCTGGCACTCAGTTGTAAATGAATAGGTCACCTTCTTCACCAGCAGACAGCCTGGGTGAGGGGATGGATTCAGCAGCCATGCAGGAGATGAATATAAATTTGTTGTTTGTGAGGGTTTTTACCAAAATTTATGTTTATATTATTCCACCTTACTGATAGAGTGGATCAGGAATTCACTGGAAAGGGGATTTCATGGAATTGTTTTGCTTTACTCCTCTTGTGAGTCACACATCAGGAATATTAATGTCTTGGAAATGCTGTTCTTTAAATGCTTGTGTAACCAAAAGAAATCCTAACTTGGTACCTACTGTTCATGCACCCAAGTAGTCAAAAAAGTTAATATATATTATTGGTGTATTTGTTTTCAAATTTGGACTTTTGGCTGGGGACAGATTGCAAGCTTGCCAAATATATCTTCTAGACACAGATTGAGAGCCTCCATGGATGCTTTAATCATTTTCATATACAGAGTGACCAAATATAATATGCTGTTTTCCCTCTGTGTTCTTTTCCAGGCATAGTCCAATCAAACTGAAGAGTATAACAAAAAACATCAGTCTCTAATGCATAATTTCAACCACACCTGACACTTGTAATTTTCAGCAAACACATCCAGCTATACCAGTGGGAGGTTTGGCTGCTGATCATGGTGCCACACAAACCTGCACACACCCAGCAGAGGTGTATGTTAAATACATTGCATGTTCTATCCAACATTTTCTAGGAAAAATAAATATATAAAGTTAACTTTATGGGAGGAGATTGAGAGATCTCTAGGAAG
Source organism: Diglossa brunneiventris (assembly GCA_019023105.1). Taxonomy (NCBI): domain Eukaryota; kingdom Metazoa; phylum Chordata; class Aves; order Passeriformes; family Thraupidae; genus Diglossa; species Diglossa brunneiventris. The sequence continues at coordinate 149,194,153 of CM032354.1, read as the reverse complement.
GGAATGGACCTACCACATTTCTAGTGAAGGCTGTGGTATAACTTTTACAGAAGTAACAACCTCAGTGCAGAGCTTCCTTCAGTTATTTTAGTGTGCCTTGATCATGATGAAGAGAGATGAAAAGTCATGGGAATGGGAAATGTTTAATGCATGTCCACTCACTACTCTGCTGAGGGCCACAGATAAGATACTGCTAAATTTGTACCTGCCTTTGTAGAACCCTTTTTATCTGTGTTCATAAAGTACCTACAACAGTGCTTCCTTGTAATGGAGTGGTTCCTCTTAATAAACAGGAGCTTGACAGGACAAGGCAACTCTGGGAAAACAGAGACAGCCCAGTGATGAAAGTTTCAGGCTGGACAGGAAGAATTATTTCTCTTGAATACCTGCCATGGATGGAAATATATTATTAAAACAAGATGATAATAGTGAAGATGAATTCTACAAAACATTCTTAGTTGATGAAAATAATTCTAGTCAAGGTGTGAGAGCAAAGTGACAAATATCAGAAAAATTGTTATGATTTTAGTCAAGTAAACATTGCCACGTGGATAAGATCCAAAGTGCATACATGCTTGTGTGCGTATATGAAATAAATTATACCATTTTACCTAATTTATATTACACTAATTAAAATTAATGCTTCTGCAGTATTTTGGTAATGTGCAATAAAATGGTGGGTTCACAGAGCACAACAGAGCAGAGTTTTTTAAGGTAATCTGTGAGTTTAAACATATTTATAGTAGTTAAAATCCAAACATAGCCTACAAGCATGAAAAAAGAAGAGTGAGGAACTTAATGCATGAAAGTTATTTTTTCTTTCAGTATCTAAACTAAGCTTTCAATGCCTACATATGCTTGGAAATAAGAGATATCATTAGAAAAGAGAGAAGAAACATTAAAGAAAAATAGCTAGCCAAGGAAGAGTTCACACCACAAATAGTTTCATTATCAAGCCTCAAAATATTTGAACCTTAGGTATTGTTTCATTACATTGAGAGGTTCATCATGAAGAGACCAAGGGGGCACTTTGGAGGCCTTCTGCTGCTGAAAGAGAAATCTGGTACAATTTAACTTCACAGAGTTTTTTCTTAGTTTTTTCTAAGAGATTAGTTAGAAACATTCCTATTACAGTCTTTGGGGAATTTTAGCAGAGTAGAACCAAAGACCTGCTTTGAGCAATTCACCAACTTCAGAAGAGCTCAGCAGATAACAAGGACTCAGGGGTGAGACCTTTGCCCTGTAAGAAAAGGAAGAATATTTGAGACCAACTTGCCTGCTTAGCAAAAATGTGCCTGGGACACTTCCTCATGAGGAAAGGAAAGGAGAGTGTGACCTCTGCCCATATACTAATTAATGTTTTGTGTTTCCTTAAATTATACTTCAACTTTGTAAAAAATATGTGTATTTATAATATTTATTACAATGTAGCATTTATATATTAATACTTCTCTCACAGTATTTTCTCAACCTTCAACTCCTGCTTCTCTACTTTAGGAGTACATTTATTTTTTATCACTATAAGCATAAGATTTGACTTCTAGATCCAAAGAGAATTTCATTTTCTAGCTCTCAACAAAACTGTGAGCATTAAACCTTGTTCTGTCTTTGAAGAAAACATTGTGCAGTTTATTTTTGTCTTATGTATTTGTGAGAAAGTTGTGCATCTATAAGAAAATAGGAGAGTAACTGAAAAATAAACTTCTTTCCCCTGGGAGCTAGTTAATTTACAAAAATTTAATATATAAATGAGGGGTGGTTTTTTTTTGTTTCTTTAATTATGATTTCTGAATTTACAAGGAAAATATGTGGTGATTTTTGGTTTGGTTTTTTTTGGAGGGAGTTGATTGGTTTCTTTGGTTTGTTTTGTTGTTGTTGTCTATTGTTTTTTGGTTTTTTTGGGGTTTTTTTGGGTGGGGGGGTGTGTCATGTGATAGCTGCTCTTTTTTTATTATTCTTCTTCCAGAGATGGCAATTTCATTCATACACCAGAATGGAATGGAATGGAATGGAATGGAATGGAATGGAGAATAGAATAGAATAGAATAGAATAGAATAGAATAGAATAGAATAGAATAGAGTATTTCAGTTAGAAGGGACTTACAAGGATGATCTAGTCCAACTGCCTGACCCCTTCAGGGCATGCATGTGACTAAGTTAAAGTGCATTATTAAGGGCATTGTTTAAATGTGTCTTGAACACTGATAGACCCAAGGCACCAACCATTTTTCTAGAAAGCCTTTTCCAGTCATTCAGGGGCTTTCAAACTGAGTATTCCAATTTCTTCATCTGTATCCTTTAACTTTGCCTTAAACTGAAGAAATCATGGAAATTTACAACAGGAAAAAGAAAACTGTAACACAAAACCATCTTTGAAGAGCCCATGAGAGACATATATCACCTGTATATCACAACAAAACATTCACCAGTAGGTTCTCCCAGATACAGAGTGCCACTCTGATGTCACAGTTTTAAAGACCCAAGAAATACCCCAAAAAAAAGAAACAGCCTTTCCGCAGGATCTCCTCAGGTGTTTGTTCAGTAGCAAAGGCTTTTGGTGGATTAAACAGAAGAAAAAGAAGGTTTATTTCCTTGACTGGGTAAAGGGAAGAGGTGGAAAGAGTAGAGGCAGAGCCTGCTGAGGAAAGCTGCTGTGCTGTAAGCCTTCCTGTAGCTGATCCAGGCTGGAAGAACCCCTGCTCCAGCCTGTAGATGAATTATTAGAGTCTTACACACCGGTGTAACCTCAAATGCCCCAAACTCTAAGGGCACTGCAAAGTGTAAATTAAGGAAAATGCAGGGGGTTGTTTCCAGTTTTATACTAAAGTTTAGGAAAGTTGCTGTAGAATAGCAAAATAAGGCAATAAGGTGGAATAAAACCATTCTTCCCACATTTTTATCCACTCCTGGCTCAAGAGAGAAATAAAACTACTGAGCATCTGCCATCAGAGAGAATTCCTCCATTAAACATCCCTGGCAAACTCACTGTCCTGGTGGTTCTGTCTCCAGGAATATATCCAGAAGAAAAATGGCCTTGTGAGCACATCCTGTGAAACCAAATGTCACAGTGAAACCTTGGATCAGTACATTTTTCAGGTAATACTGAACTCATTGTTACTAGCTAAGGAAATCTGACTGTCTGCAAGCCTGCTAGGGTCTATGCCACTGTTCTTTGCAGGGATCATGCTGACATCCCTCCCACAGTTTGCTTAGAAAGCAGATGAAATCTTTGTCAGAAACCACAGCACCTGCCATAACTCCCTATCTAAAAATAAAATCTGAACCTTGTAGCTCAACTTTTTCTTCTCCCTTTTGTTTTATACATCAGGGGATGACATCAGTAATTCAGACTATTTGGCTGTTTTACTGGAGCTTGCCAAAAATCTGGCTTCTCATTCCTTTTGTAAAAAGAAATAACACTCCAAGATTTTGGTGAAATAAACAGGCTGGAGTCTCGGGCACACAGCACTGCGCATTACATAGAGGCAGGGAGAAGAAAGGAGAGGATAAATAGGCAGGAAAGGCTTTTGTGAATAATAAAAAATGAGATGGATAACTGATCTCATACAGATCCAGAGGAAGAAATCGTGTTAGTTGCATGAGAGAGAAAAATAACTATTATTTTATTCAAAATGGTAAATTCCTGTTTTGCTGTATATTTCTCCTCTCTCCAAATGTGACACACTGGGATAATAGAAAGCAGGAATCCAAAATTAATAGAGTAAGAACGTATTTTCATATCTATCCACCATGACAAATTAACAGACTTACAAACAACTAAAAAAAAAAAAAGAAAACACAAAAAGAAAAGCTTAACTATAGAAGGTCCTCTCCATCTGTACAGTACAGACATCAGATTCTGATTAACTGTGATGCAGAACTAATCTTTTCAATTAATGCAAATGAGCTGCACTTTTATGTAGACTGTTACCAGAGGGCATTCAATGATATTTTTATTCACTACATTTGACCTTAAAAATGTTTTGTAGTCATCAAGGATACAATTTTTCACACAGTGGGGATGTAGGAACAGCTAATTAAGTGGTGTTTAATGACATTTGTTCCTTAAAGGAGGACTGATTAAATGTAGCATGTAATTTTTTACCAAATCAAGCAATTCAGCCAATTTCCACATGTGCTTAATAAGCTAGGCCTTAATAATTACACATCTTGCATAGATGCACCAGTCACAAAGATTTGTGGGCTGCTAGATGTAAGGTTACTTATTTGCAAGCCTTGGTTGGTTAGAATGCAGAATTCTGATTTCTTTTTCCAACTCTATTAGTTTCTGAGAATAAAGAAAATTTTGTCCGTTTTAGCAAGTGGGATACATCCGATATTCACTTGTGAGCTGTTACTGCAAAGAAACTGAGAAAGGATTTCTCAAATGCAGTTTTCTTAGATCTTACTTTGGCCATTTTAAACGACCCCTTGGAAGCAAAAACACAGCTTGCCTTGGCTTTGAGATCTGACCAGCATGGCTGGTTTTGAAAACCCTGGTTTTGAAAATCAAAATGTCAAAAAAAATCAATGCTGTCTGCATGTCAGCACAGCATACATGGTCTGAGAGAAACTCAAGAAAGTAACAAGGGTGAGTGAGCAGGTGAGTAAGCTCAGACACTAGGGAAGCTGGAAGAGATGGAATAGGTAGTTTTTTCCCCACTGAAAATGAAGGACTTTTTTTTCACCATGAGGCGAGGAGAGGGAGAGGGAGAGGGAGAGGGAGAGGGAGAGGGAGAGGGAGAGAGGGAGAGGGAGAGGGAGAGGGAGAGGGAGAGGGAGAGGAGAGGAGAGGAGAGGAGGAGAGGAGAGGAGAGGAGAGGAGAGGAGAGGAGAGAGAGGAGGAGAGGAGAGGAGAGGAGAGGAGAGGAGAGGAGAGGAGAGGAGAGGAGAGGAGAGGAGAGGAGAGGAGAGGAGAGGAGAGGAGAGGAGAGGAGAGGAGAGGAGAGAGGAGAGGAGAGGAGAGGAGAGGAGAGGAGAGGAGAGGAGAGGAGAGGAGAGGAGAGGAGAGGAGAGGAGAGGAGAGGAGAGGAGAGGAGAGGAGAGGAGAGGAGAGGAGAGGAGAGGAGAGGAGAGGAGAGGAGAGGAGAGGAGAGGAGAGGAGAGGAGAGGAGAGGAGGAGCCCTCACTGCAGTCTGCATCCTCCCCAAGGGAGGCAGTGGGATGGGGAGTGCTGATCTCCTCTCTCTGGTAACCAGAGATAAGATATGAGGAAATGGGATGAAGCTGCACCAGAGGACGTTCAGACGGACATTGGGAAAGGTTTCTTTACTGAGACAGTGGTCTGTCACTGGATTCCCAAGGAAGTGGTCATGCCACCAAGCCTGTAAGTGTTCTAGGAGTGCCTGCACAACACTTTTAGTCATATGGAGGGTTTATTGGTAGCCTTGTAAGGAGGGGGGAGTTGTACCCAATAACCCTTGTGGATCCCTTCCAACTCAAGATATGATTGATAATTCTGTGATCTTCCCTTCCATACTGTAGTGAGTAAAGTTCAATTGATGTAAGTGAAACACCTAAATACAAATTTTTACTGTCTGAAAACCTTATCCAATGTCAGAAAATACTTCACTGATTCTCAAGAGTTACAAATGCACACCCTTTGTATAGAAGCAATACAAAACATTCCTCTTCAACAAAAAAGTCAGGATTCAAAGAGATATGACTCAATTGTATGGCAACGAGCATCCAAGTTTTCAAATGAAAAGTATCTGCAATCCTCCTACAGCATGATAGTTACAGGTCAGGGATAATGATACATAAATAAAATACTTAGCATGTTCATAATCAAAATGTTACTGCTTTACAAAAACGTTAATTTTGCTGTTATAATTACAAGCACTCTAATTACACTGTAACAGCCATCAGGGGTCATCTCCCAGTTCCATCCACCATCCGGCAGTGGCACTTCTGCCAACTGCAGGAACGTATGTGCATGTGTGTTTGGGAAAATAATGACAGTTTTCACCTACTTTCAATGCTCTTTCTAAATTGTTGTGGACCTCCAATGGTCTGAGGAGCTCCAGCGAGTGGCACATATTCAGGAGAATCATAACAGGAACCTGGCTGTATTGCATACTCAGACTTAGTTCTCATTTTAGCTCTCTTGTAGTGATGATAGATGTACATTAAGCATTAAAATCTTGTAAAAATAAACTGTTACGGTCAAAATAGTATTTATCAAAGATTCATCTACATGATGACCATTTTGAGATGATATAGCATCCCTGGCCTTCCCTATTCATTGGGAAGGATGGTCTGTGTTGGTGTTCCCTGTGTTTGGTTAGGGCCAATAGCCACATAAAACAAAATTCCTACTTTTCTGTAGCAGTTCTGGCACTGTATTATAAGACCCTGATGCCTTTCAGTATTTTAGGGTCCAAATATGCACTGTGAAAGCACAAAGAAGTATTTCTGATTAGAAGTTTCTGTCTGTATTAAAAAAAAAATACTTAAAGCAACCAATTAAGGAGCATGCTTTAAGATCTCTGTAATGAGAGATATCAAATAACAATAATTCATTCCAAGTAATATTTGCATTTCAAATCTTTTCAGGACAATGAAACTCACCTTGCACCACAGATTCTCAGCAGCCAATTAAAGATGATGTAAATTGACTCCACTGTCAGTATTTTCTGACTTAGCTGCCTAAAGTCAATCCCAGAGGTGTTCTTTTTTTTTCACTTTTCTTATTCAGTATTCCAAGTTTAAATCAATCCAGCACTAACTTTCTTCCTTCTTCCTCTTGAGAGATTCAGATTTTCAGCCTCATTTTTTTTCCAGTGAGCACCTTCTCACCAATCTTTTTTCTGAAATGTCAAGGGCAGAGAACCCAGTATCTGTAAAAACTGTCAGTGACTTGAACTCATTTCTGCTTCATCATTGCAATGTCCCACCTTTAAGGGGAAGGGAGCACTCAAGATTCATAGATTCCTTGTACTCAAAAGAAGCAACAAAAATCAGAGGTTTTACAATGACTTGCCAAATTGTATTGGTAAATTACACTCTTGGCATGGAAATTGGGAAAATTTATATAAGCACAGAGGAGTGGATTATGGATAGAGGTGAAAAATGATGAAAAAATAATTAAAGAATGAAAAGGAAGGAAGGAAGGAAGGAAGGAAGGAAGGAAGGAAGGAAGGAAGGAAGGAAGGAAGGAAGGAAGGAAGGAAGGAAGGAAGGTAAAAATAGAAAAAAAAAAAAAAAAAAAAAAAAAGAGAGAGCAAGAAAAAGATCATAAGTCCTGGTTTCAGCTTCAGTCCAGGTGATAGAATGTCCAGGATCCTGAATCACACAGTTGGGCTTGATGGAATCACATATTTATAGAGAGGCTTTCCCTACACTGAAGATAGGTTTCTCACTTTCTATAAGTTATTTATGCACAGTCTGTTCTTTCAGACTTTCTGGAAATGATTGGAGGCATCAGGACCTTGGGTGGTCTTGTTCCTCCCCTACATTCCATGCCCACTTTCTGTGCTTGCACTGGACTGTGTTGTGCTTGTCTCCACATCTGTATGGCCCTTCTCCAACCATATTCTGTTCTTTCCCACAGAATGTTGCTACCAACAATCTTTGCTAATACCAAGGATTCTTGTGTTATTACCAAAATCCAGCCAACCAAGGAGTGATGTTTAAGCCATGCACAATAAACCCTTGTCTTCTGGGATTCTCCAGTCTTCAGTTTCCAATGCACTCACATCATTTCACAGTTTGAAAAAAGAGAAATAGCCTGGTTATTCCATTTTAATAAAAGGCTTGGTGGAACTAGACTCATTTTGGCTATTGACCTGGCTGACACTAAAGGTTAAGGTCCCAGAAGTGGCCAGTCAATACCAGACTCAGCATTTCTGAGAACCTGAGCATCAGTGAGCACTGACTGCCAGCAGCTGCTAACAAGGACCTGCTCAGTAGCTGTGCTGAGCCTGGGTCTTCACAACTCAGGGAAGGAAAGCTGTAATTATAACCACAGAAGCCAGAGATGGGAGAGAGACCTTGATGATCAGCTGGTGTATTTCTCTGTTAAGATAACTTTACTTTTCACAATGTGTTTTCCTCCAGATCTGTCCAGTCTCATTTAAAAATATTTTAAGCAATAGCTTTTATATCACATTTCGTCTGAGATTATTCCACAATAGATATCATGGCTAGGAACTAAGCCCCTAAATGTATTCAGAATCATAGAATCATTTAGGTTGGAAAACACCTCTAAGATAATTGACTCCAGCTGTTTACTCAGCATCTGCATGTTCACTACTAAACCATGTCTCCAAGTGCCAAATCCACAGGTCTTTTTGATGGCTTTATTTAAATTTTTGTCATTAACTCTTCATATGAAGTGATACCTCTAATAGAGTTCCTCATGAAGTGTGGTGAAATTCCCTCTATTACAACTTTGTTTCTTATTTACTACCTGTGAGTTTTCTCATTAAGGGGGGGTAGGTTTTGAGGTTTTTTTTCCCTTTGTTGCCTTTGTTTGCTTTACTCCATTAATGCACTCAACATAGCTAAATCAGCCACATGACATTGAAATTTCATTTGGCACTTTTCTTTAAGATTTGTGTCATTTGAACCTGCAACTAAGGCATGGGTTCAGCATTCTTTAAACCTTGTTTATTGCCTCATACTGAGTAACACATATGAGATTCAGTTTCACATCACAGTGCAATTTGTAAAATGAGGGGAAGACACTTCTATTTTGGGCTGTTCATGCTGTGAGGTCTCCAGGGAAGATTAGAGAAATAGTCAAGAAAAAAACACATGGTTAATTAGCAAAATATTAAAATAATCAAAATCATGCTATGATTAATTCTGACAAAGTATTGTCTTTGGCAAGATATGTATATGGCTTCTAGTAGAAGACTTACTAGTTAATTGAATTCAGACACATAGAAAATGTTTCCTGATACTTTATCTTTGCTTGGAGTTTCTTGCTGTGCTTGTGACATCTATTGTCTTACACTACCATAAAGATTATTTTTTATCAGAAAATTCTAAGTATACCCAGTTGTGCAAATCATATTTCTAAACAACTGATTTATGTCTTTGTATACTGGTCCCCATATTTAGTGGCCCCAAGCAACATTAGTTCCTGCCTGTGATGTGAATCCTGGAATCCCAAATTATCATTGTTCAGTCTCAGAGCAGAAGTAACTATTTTAATATAAAAATAAAGGACTTTATGTGTGAAAGCCCAGAGATCACTTTTTAAGGCAGAGTGTGTTCTCTAGCTGGAGAAAGTATCTAACAGATTTTCTCCATTGTACATTATTTCAGGCAAAAAACATGAAGTCCTGAGATTAACTAAGTTTGAGGAGTTTTTTTAATAAAAGTAATTTAACTGATTCAACAGAAAGTTGCAAATTTAGTAGTACCTTAGCTTTGAACTAATGAAAAATATTTGAATACAAATAAAATAATAAATTAAAAAATAATAAAATAAAAAAATAATAGAAGTTTTAATAAACGCAAAGGACAAATAAATTGATTTGTTTTATGATATAGCTTTCAATCCACTGCAAATGAGTTCAAATTTTTACAAAAAAAAAAAACAAACTTGACTTGCAGTTTTAAATACATTGATTTTTTTTCTTTGTTTTTCACTTAAATGAAGAGACCACAAATGCAGTTAGATTTGTTGCCTAGTTTCAATGTCAATGCTGAAGCTAGTAAAACTCTCAAGGCTAGAAATCACCAATCTTTCTTTTTCATCCATTCTTGAGGAAATACATTAAGTGGCAGTGGTAATGACCTCATATCACCCTAATAGTAGGTGTTCAGTGTGAGTTTTTCTTATACACTCTAAACACAATGCATTTCTTATTCAGTCAGTGTAGGGAGTAGAGCTCATGTGATTAAATGGATGTGTTCATTTGAGCTAGATCATGAACATGTTCATTAATGTGTAATAAAATACAAGATGCAAAAGCCTGCATTAAGAAAGATTTCTGCATCCCTTTTGTGACTGCAGCTCAGGTTTCTTCCACCCAGAAAGAATGCAGTTCACATGATTTCTTTCAAATACACCAGTTCGCAGATTCATTTCTTGTATTTTCTCTGAACCTTGCCTAGCAAAGGATACTTGTTTTCCATAACTGGATTTTTTATAAACTAGAATGTGGCAGTGTTTGAGGGTCCTCAGGACAAAGGAAGAAATGAGAATCTTGACTCCGTGTTTCAGAAGGCTGATTTATTATTATATATATTATATTAAAATAAAATTATATAATAAAACTACACTAAGGAAAGAGAAAGGAGACATCAGAAGGCTAGAAAAGAATGATAATAAAAACCTTTGACAGACTCAGAGAGTCTGACACAGCTGTCTGTGATTGGCCATTAATTAAAAACAATTCACATGCTGGGTAAACAATTCTCCAAATCACATTCCAGAGGAGCAAAACATGGAGAAGATGAAGCTTCCCAGGAGAAGAAATCCTGGCAAAAGGATTTTTCGTAAAATATCACAGTGACACTGGAATACTTCCTTTTCTGCTTTCCTTTTTCTCAAACAGCCGATTTTTTTCCTCGATAAGAGAATTTCCCCATAAGCAGAGAGAAGTGTGGCATCCCTGGGGCCAGCTGAGCTTTGGAGTTGCCTAGGCAGCTTTCTTTTCCAACAGGTGTCCAAGCAGGATAACTTGGCTCTACAGTGCTGTTTCAGCCCTAACTTCATTGGCAGTAGCTGCAAACATTTTCAGGATAGGAAGCAGGTGTTTCCACATGCTTCACTGGGCAGAATGAAGAACAATTCCCTCCCTGGTGCCAGTGTACATGATATATTCAATGATTGCTACTTTCTGATCAGGAATAGGTGCACTTATGCAGCAGAGAGCAATCGGTCTGGTTTTGTAATCAGGAGTGAGTTGCTGAAAGAGAAAGTCATTGCTTCGGCAGGGGGGAGGGGAGTAGTGTCTGGCAACTGGCTGAGCATGCTTTGCTTAACTTTTAAACCAGCTGAACACTGGAAATATGGCTAGAATATATGAGAGTTGGGTTTTTCTTTACATATAGCATATGTAAGTTGGAAGAAAAAAGAAGTTGAAAGATGAAAAGAGAAGTCTAATTAAATTGAACTTAAAAAAAAACTTCTAAGCATCAAATTCTTACCCAGAGTCTGTTCCAGAGGGAATGTAGTTGTGCTGACTAATGTCAGCTGAGGGTTTAATTATGTGGCTGGAATCACAGTGTAGTTTGGGTTGGAACAGAACATTAAAGGTCATCTCGTCAAGCCCCACTGCAATGAGCAGGGACATCTGCAACTAGATCAGGTTTTCAGAGACCTGTCTAGATTGACCTTGGATGTCTCCAGGGATGGGGCACCTCTCTGGACAATCTGTGCCAGTGTCTCACCATGGTCGTTGTAAAAAATATCTTCCTCAAATGTGGTCTGAGTCTACCCTTTTCTAGTTTAGAACTGTTCCCCCCTGCCCTATCACAACAGGCCCCAATAATAAGGGAGTCCCCATCTTTCTTACAACCCCTTTTCATGTACCAAAAGTCTGCAATGAGTTCTACCTAGAACCTTCTCTTCTCCAGGCTGAACAACCCCAGCTCACTCAGTCTGTCTTCACAGCAAGGTGCTCCAGCTCTCTCATCATTTTTGTGGGCCTGCTCTGGACTCACTCCAACAGGTCCATGTTTCTCCTGCATTGAGGACCCCAGATCCAGTGTTCCAGTTGAGACCCCATGAGAATGGAGTAGCAAGGAAGAATCACCTCCCCAGCCTGCTGGCCAAGCCTCCTTTGATGCAGCCCAGGACACAATTGGTTTTTGGGCTGCAAATGCACATTGCCAGCTCGTGTCCAGCCTTCTGCCCCCTCACAGCCCCAAGTCCTTCTCAGCAGGGCTGCTCTCAATTCCTTCATTCCCCAGCTGGTATTTGACACCAGATCCAACCCAGGCATGGGACATTACTCTTGTCCTTGTTGAACGTCATGAGGATCACATGGACACCCTTCCCAAGCTTGTGCAGGTTCTTTCTGTCATAGTCATATTTTCTGGAAAAATCCCTTCCCCAGGATTTCTTTTCCTGGGAAGCTGAGAAGTCTCAGAGAGGAATAAAAGCAATAATTATGTGATTGTTTCTACGGTGTTTTGCTGCTTTGGAATGTGGTTGGAGATTGTTTATCCAACAGGTGGTTGTTTGATTGGTTTCATGTGAATTGTTTTTACTTAATGACCAATCACAGCCAGCTGTGTCAGGACTCTGGAAGCAGTCACAAGTTTTTAATTAATATCTTGTTAAGCCTTCTGTAAGTATCCTTTCTGTGTTCTTTAATATAGTTTTAGTATAGCATTCTTTAATAAAATACACTATCATAAAATAATAAATTAGCCTTCTAAGAACATGGAGTCAGATTCTCAATTCCTCCATCCTGGGGACCCAGAAAATACCACACCTTTCCTTCCAGCATTTCCTTCCAGCTTGGTGTCATCAGCAAACTTGCTGAGGGTGAGCTCAGTCCCACTGTCCATGTCTTTGATGAAGCTGTTGAACAGGACTGTTTAAAATGCCATATTTAGAATCCTGCTATCAATTTAGCAGTCACACTACAAAGTCTGCCTTACTTTACTGGAAATACCCAATTTCCTCTTTCAAATAAAGAAAAATATTTAAATTACTTTCTTACAACAGCTGTTGGCAAATACTGCCCTACCTAAGGGCGATCACAGTGCACAATGTAACACCTGCATTACCTAGAAAATCTCAAAATTGGCTTTTGATGAAGAGAAGGGAGAGTGATTTCATGATGAATGACATTTAGCACAGTGCCATGGTGGAGGCCATGGGAAAGCAGCTCAGGAACCAGAACTCATGTTTGCACCTGAGAAACACAGAAAATAGCTTCCCAGGATAGCTGCTTTTATTAACTAGAAGCAGGTGTAAATTAAATGACATTACATTCTTCCTTCTAATAAATGGGTAAAAGTGCTCTTTCACTTTGGCCCAAGAATTAACTAAAAGTGAATACCCCACCATTGTGAACTCAACCCAGTTGTATCAGAGCATAAATCACTGTGATTCTTTTGTGCTCTGTATCTTTATGCCTCTATGAAATGTACCTTTTTGTAACAGCAAATTTGGCATCTTAAACCTAAAAATTATTTGTGCCCTCTATTTTTCCTTTATTTTTTTTCATGCAGATAAAGAGGCAATCATAAAGGAACTATGGAGTACACACTGAAGAAGGAGGAAAAAACAAAGTAAAGTAACAATCAGTTACAGCAAACTTACTTTAATATTTTTTTATTAACTGAAGATGATGTTATTAAGAAAAATGTTAATATTTTGAGATAAGTTATTTTAAAGGACACAGAGCAATTTCATGGTTGTTTTCCTAGTTCAAAAGACTGTAGGGAATGTTTGAACACTACAATTTTAAACTTACAACCTGGATCAAAGTTTAAAATGTATAAAATTCTGTGCACGAATTCAAGAAAGTAAAAAAAAAAATGGACAAGGGAGATAGCATCAAATTTCTTAGCCTAATAGTCTCTTTCTTCATGTGGGGAAAAAAAAAACTAAAAAAAATTACTATGCTTATTTAGTGCAGAAACATGACTGCTAGGAATTCGAATGCACTTATCAACTCGTCCTTAATCTGAGTGCATTTGGAAATTGTGAGCTCTTACAGGTTTGAGAATGATTGGAAAATTGCCAGAAGTTTTTCTGATATTTTAGTACTACCTCTCAGAAAAAAACTGACTGATGCTAAGTAATTTTGCATGGGGAGAAGACTAGACAAGTTACCCCATTAATGGGTTGCCTGACATATCCACAACTACCTTAAAAAATTCTTCAAACCCTATAAAATATGTTGCATAGGTCACTCTTTTTGCTGTGATTATTAGGATTATTTAGACAGGGAAAAACCAACAGCCTACCCTGTGAAATTAATCCCCAAACCAAATAAATTTAAGATCATGCACAAAAAATCAAAACATTAAAGTTAGTGGGGAAACTTCCATCGCTAAATCAAAATTTCCACATTAGAGAATTGTTTGGAAAGTTGAGGATTTTAATAGGGCATTCAAAAGTCCTGATGCTATGAGTTGGTGACACTCAGAGTGCTCCTTTGGCAAATCCAGGCTTAATCCACAACCCAGATACAGTGAGAAGTTTCTGTTCCCCTCAGAAAAAAGGTGCATTAGAAGGGGAAAAGAATCAAGGAAGGCAGGGAGAATGATCAGAGGCATGGAAGAGCTCTTGCTACTGAGAAGCAATAGCAAAACTTCTTATGAGAGCTCATTTAAAGGAGATGTGACAGGTCTGCAGAGCCATGAGGGGCATGAAGGAAATGGACAGGGAGCCACTTTTACTCTCCTTCAGTGTAAGATCTGAAGGCAATCAAATAAAGTGAGTAAGAACCCAGTTCAAAATGAAAAAAAAAATAAAGGAGGATTTAGTTCTTCACACACCAGGTTGTAAATCTGTGTAACTCCTTGAGAAAGGATCTCAGTGGATGAACACAGTTTCACTGGTTTAAAGGAAGACTGGAAAAATAGGGGAAATAACAATTAGTGATTATAACATACACTTAAATAGAGGCACCACAATTGCTCTGCTCATACTTGCTTCTGTGTTTCCACTTCCAGCTGAAGTTGAACACAAAATGGAGGACTAAATGAGTGGTTTCCTGAACCAGTACAGTCACTTTTTATGTATATTTAGAGGTTAGAAATAACCAGTCTATTCTTTAAAACTTTTATTAATTATTTTATGTCAGTCTCAGAGTAAAACAAGTAAATCCTCCTTGATTTTAAGAAATCTTTTGGAAATGTCACAAGTTTACTTTTTGATTCCATTTCTCAGCCAAGTAAACTGCCTTTACAAGAAGAGAAATATTTTATTTTGTTGTCCAGGATTTTATTGTAGAATTAGTTTGGTGAGTAGAATCCATTTTGTTACACAGATAATAGGAAAAGACTTCAGATGAAAAATTTTATCAGAGTTGCAGAGAACAGAAATACCCATTATGTCATTTGTGGCTACACAATTTCTTTCCCATAAGCTTGTCAGCCCATATTAATGTTTGCTTTTGTCAGTATGGAGCTTGTTAAATATGGCAGGAAACTTGGGAGAGTAATATGGGCTGCAATTTATTCTCATCCCATTGCATTCTGCAGTCAGAGTGGCTTTATCCTTACATACCAAATTTTTTTTGAGAAGAAAGATGTTTGGATTTTGTTTTTCCCCATTAAGTGAATGCAGTTGAATCTAATAAGACTTGCATTGTTCCTTGCAAAATAATAAAAGCATAAATGAGATGTGTCAGACAGATCCTGTTGTATATTCATGCAGACATCTACAGCTATTCTGGTGCATTGCTAAAGAAAACAACCCTGCATTGTTTACAGTATTTTTTTATTGATGTAAATGAGCAATTGAAACTAAATCACAGAGACATGCTTTCTTCCTATTGCAGTTTGACTCACCCATATGTTCCAAAAACGAGGTTTCTTCTACTCAGGCAAAAAATCTGACAGAGGAATAATTGATGAGATACGAATCACTCAATTTCTCTGAAAGAAAGAGGATTGGTTTTATAGCCTTGCATCCTTTGGTCCTTCCTCACCTTTAATGACATTCACATGGTGCCAGCTGGAATAAGTATCATGAGATATAGGAACAGTTTGAAACAATCAAAGCCTCTTTTTAAAAAAGAATACAGAATCTTAGAAGGAGAAAGCCTATAAACATATGGTGTTTAGACAGGTGCTCTGTAAAACACAGCTTTCCTCAGGTGATGCTGCTGTCAATGCTTTTAATCAAAAGACTACAAAAAAGCATATTGTTTGTCCTTTTTCTTTCCCCTTTCTCTCCCTTGTGCTTTTTTTCCCCTTCTTTCATGAAAAATAAAAGTCCACCTTTCGTGTTTCCATGTGTGGGTTTGTTGTTTTGTTGGGATTTTTTTCTCAAAATAAAGGAAGAAAGCAGGGGGAAAGAATAAATTATTCTAAAAACATCTAAGAAGTGTAAGAAAATTATGAGGGCAAGGGAGATGCAACTCCTTATTGACCAAGGAAGGGAATACAAATGACTTGATCTTTCACTGAGTAGCAGCCCTGCAGAGCTCTCATCAGCTTCTTTTGAGGTGGCTGAGCAGCAGCATGGACTTGCTGGGAGCAAGATCTGTTGAATTTTAAAGGAATATAGGCCTTGGTTTTGGTTTGCACTTAAAGGCAGGTGTCTGGTGTGTGCATATGTTTGTCTGTACATGTAGATTAACACACAGGTCTGCCTCAATACAGAGATTTCATTGTCATTACTGGAACATCAGTCATCCTCCTCTTCATTTACTACTAAATTACTACTGAATTCCAACAAATTTATGCCCTAAAAATCCTGCAGTGTGCCTTCTTCTCTCTTACCTAAGATTTCAAGTGTCCCCACAATTTCACTGTACAGATTCATTTCATGGAATGCAGGTACTGAGGAAAAAGTCCCTAAGAAACAGACAAAAAATGAGTGTAATTCTCCCCCAGACTGATTCAGCTGAACCCAGGTTTCTGTCTGCAATGCCCACATTTGTGCTAGATATCCAAGCTCTTTTCAGGCATCAGGGCAGTCTAGGTTTGCACATACATGTATAGTACAATCTAAATCCCTGAAGATCATTCAAGGTGCCTCCATTCAAAAGAGAATTGGGAAAGATTGTGAGCCAGAGACCCAGACCATTTTGCAGACACATCTGGAGATGAGGGAATATGGTCTAAAGCATTTGAGATATTCCTGGGTACATACTTGGGCTATTGAGTAAAGCCTGTACTCAATGCAGCCCTGACTGAAACTCATCTAAAATAAGTTCTTCTGCCTGGTCATCTCAAAGATGGGCTCCATTCAGGTCCCTGCTGAGTGCAGTGGGAGCAGACAGTCCTAGACAGAGTGTGCAGAGCTGGATACACCAGTGCCAAAATTCAGTCGTCTTATTCTGAACATAGATACAACTCTGGAGGCACAATCTGGCTGCAGAGACGTAGGTATGTAGGTGTCTGCTGCTACGTGAAACATCCTTGCCTAACCTCCTCTGCCTTAGGTACTGATCTTCTGTAGGTCCTGTCTCCAGTGTCCAAGCACAGGTGCCTGTGTGGGAAGAGGCCAGGACCTGTCCTGTGCTGGACACAGCATCTTCAGCCAGCTCCAAAAACCTCACTTCAGGCCACACCTCAGTCCAAAATGATGTTTTTCCTCCAGTCTGGATCTGATTGAGGTCCGGAAGCACCCCACTCTACTAAAATGTCCAATATCAATACTCTCCTCAGAGAATTAAAATCTCACTTGCACCTGCAGGTGTCTCAATCCTATTTTCCTCTTAAGTGTGCATTTTGAAAGCTATTCTCAAAAGAAATCTACTAATGTATAATTTTCTATAATAGTTTGAGTGCTAACACCAAGCACAATATGCATGAGAAACTGCCAATTTATTTTGAAAAAGGATGGGGAGTTATAGTGTCCTGTGGCAAGATGACATCCTGATGCTTAAACAGTCAGTCAATCATTTCAGACTGCTGCCTCTCCAGATAAGATCTGCTTTATTTTTGTTGGATAATAGCTAAATGATTGCAGCTTCATTTCCAGCTGGATCTTTGACCACTGGTGCTATGCAAGTAATAAACAATTTCCCTCTCTCCATGCTTGTGTTTTTTCTTTTTTTCTTTTCTCCTCTTTTGCACTATTGTTTTTCTTTTTTTACTCTTTTTTTTTTCTTTTAACCTTTTCCATCTTTTTCACAGTAGCTGGATTTCCATCCTCTTTCCATCCGTTTCCATTTCTATCTGAAATAATCATCATGTAGAAGTCCCGTGCTGTTAATCAGCTGCTTCTGAATGTCTATCTTCCTCTATTTCTTTTACTTGATTGAGAATTTACCCTCTGACAGAGCTTTCCACATTTCCTCTGAATTTGATTTGTCTGTCAGGAGTGGAGAGAAGGAAATCTCCTCCGAGTTGAGCCCGGGTGTTGTGAGCAGTGGAAGGGGGAGCGGGAGCCGCCGGTGCCGCGCGCGGAGCAGCACTGGGAGGTTACCAAGCAACCAGGCAGAGATGTGGCACAGGGGCAGGGCAGACGGGGAAGATGAACAAAAGTGTGGACAAAGGATTCAACAAGATGAAGGGAGGCGTCACCATGGCCTGACCTCTGCCTTACTTCTAATCGCCAGGTGCAGTGGCGCCCGTAAATACAGGCTGTGGAAAGCATCCCAATTTATTTATGGACCCTTGGAGGCAGCAGAGATGGGGAAAGCCTGGAGAGTGGTCTTGTCATCAAAGGAGTGTTCTGTCAAGAGTCAAGAGCAAAAGGGGACAGATTGTGCATGTGAACACAAAAAGTGCATGTTTGTCACTAGGAGAGAGGGAGTCATCATACAAACATCCTGTTGTATTATACATTGACTAAAAACGATTAGTCAGAACCTGATTCGACTTCAAAGGATTCACAGTCCTTCACAGGATGCACAAAATGGCTTAAATTTGGAAATTAGAATTTCTTGGGTTTATAAATTCCTTTAAAATTGCTCTTTCACCGACTTTCCACACCTGTGACTCCACCCAAATAACTTTAATTGAATAGGTCTTCTCAAAATGAGAGACAAAGAAAAGTGCAATGTAGAATCCTTATCTGCTTGCTTCAGTTTTGGCAAGGGAATTCATGTCTATCAGACCTTTTAAGCATCTTTTATTCCCTTGCTAGGTTTCCAAGCTTGATCAAACTGAGATACAGTAAATGTTTAAGGAACCATATTTGCCTTTTGGAGAGTAATATGGTAAAATAAAGTGTCAACAGTGGTCTTCAGCTTCTCCTATACTCTTTAAACCAACTTAAACAAATCATGATAAACATAAGAACCTCATGTTTCCCTAAAAGGTTACTTAAAATCATCCTAAATATGCAAGATACAGGGAACAGCTGTAGCTCATTACATTATTAAGTCAGTTTAAATTCATGGGGTTGTCTTCACTTATGGACATAAATTGTTAGAATTTACTGCTCTTCTTCTAAAGTTAACCAAAAAATCTGCATAAGTATTTTGTATTGCCTGATATTGTCCCAAGATATTTATTTGGAAAATTATAACATGCATGTAATGGGCTATCCAAAATGTTCTGAAAGACTATGAAGCTCTTTTGTTTTTTTCCTTAGCATGCTTCTTTTTCAGCTTTTGCCAATATTTTTCCTCAACACTCTGGGAAATTGAGAACTGATTTTTGAGCCCATGACTACAATGATCCAGCAATTCATGTGAACAACTCAATTTTTTCTAGGTCATTATGACAGAGTGATGTTTTTAGAGCCTGGTGTTCAGGGAAAAGCAGCAATTTCTTTCTCCTTGGAAAAAAGCCTAAAAATGACAGTGACCCTTGGAAGATACTGTGTTCCTCAGAAGTCCTCTCTTAGTGGGATATAAAGTTTGAGCAAAGAAATAGCTCTAAATGTTGCTAAGTCAGTGTCTGAAACACCTCTGACATACAAAAACTGGTTTCCTTGTTATTCAGCTACCATTTCAAACTGTTTCCCCAAGGTTAGCTTGAGGGTGAGCTGCACCAGCAGGAGACTCCATCATGTGGTCTCAGCATTTTTCTGCTACACCTTAGTGGCAATTCATGTCACATATAATTCATTATAGAGCTCAGGGACTCCCAGACCTGCCAATTGAGAGGTGTGTCACTTGCACTTACAAGCTACAGAAACATGGCCTGATCTCTCAGCCCTTATAAATTCAATTTCTGGGCAGCCTTTAGAGCCAACAAGTTGCCACGTGATCAGCCTCTGTTAAGTTTTCACAAAGGCTTCCACAGGGGAGAGCACAGACTTATATTACAATAATTTTACATATCTCCCTCAGTAGCTGGTAGAAACTTTACTGAAGTTAGAAATGTGACATCAACCAAATAAAATACATCTTTTTAAACTTGAAATTATCCACCCAGTTCATTTTCTATTGCCCTGCTTGCCATGAGAATGGCATTCAGAGTGTGAGATGCCCTATTTGGGGCTGCAATGCTATTTGTTTTTCAGAATGGATGTATACATCATGCACACATTAGAGCCATGCATATGGCCATCAGGATAATCAGAGGAGAAAGAAAAGGTACAGATTGCATCTGCCAGTGAAACAACCTCCTACAGTCCTAATTAAAAAAGTAATAAAGAAATAAATGTAAATCCACAATTCAGTTATCTCTGAGTAAGACATAAGCTGGTATTTGTTCTCAAACAAGATGATCATTAAGGAAATTTATGTTACTTAAGAAAACATATATACTTCTGAGCTGAAGTAACAGGAAAACAAACTGATTGAGTAAAATCTGTGGGAGTAAAATAGAATATTGTAAATTGAGAGACCAGACTTGGCACAGAAAGGCAACTATCTGGAGAAACTGTGGATACACCAGATATTCTCCTTGGAGCTGCCTTAGGAAAAGGATTTCTAGCAGAGCAGAGGTCAAAAAATCAGTTCTTATAGTTTCTAGAATGAGAATGCAAATTCAGATGCTGCAAGTTATTCAAATTGAATGATGCCCTGGATGTAGGACTGGCAGGGAGGGACTCCTGTATCATATCCGGATCTGTAACTTTTTGGAGAGAGGACACAGCAGGGAATGGAGGAAACAGATGATCCCACATCTGCCCGTTGGGGAGCTATTTTTGTAAAGGTTGCAAGCAGAGATCTGCCTAAATCTTTTTAGCAAAATTATTCTCCTTAGAATATGCTACTTTGTCTTAACTGAACCACTTCATGATGAAATGTGTCAACTGAATTTTAATCAGATTTTTATTTTTTTGTGTTCAGGGCAAAATTCCCAGTGAGAGAAAACCTACTTTACAGTATCCAATATACTAATGATTAAACCCTCCATGATCTCTGCAGCTGAAGGAAACCTTGATTCTCTGTCCCATTTTCCCTGTTACCAGTGAATATTTTAACCATAAGCTAACCACATCCCTGCTATCCCAGGCTACTACTTCCTTCCTCCCCAGAGCTTCATACCAAGGATTTCCAAAGATGTTTTTTACAACCTGAAATCGAAGGGCAAAAGCCTTCTCTCTCAAATGCTGAGCTTTTCTTCCCATTAAACTCTTGCAATATGCAACTCAGCAAGAGAGATTGGGAAATTGCCATTTCCCAACTCCTGTACTCCTGTGCTGGCACCAGGCACAGCTGGCACTAGAAAACACATCTTTAGTTTAAGGTTTTTAAATGGCTTTAAGATAAAAGATGGTAGATTTAGATTAGATATTAGGATGAAATTTTTATTGTGATAGTGTGAGACCCTGGCAGAAGTTGCCCAGGGAAGTTGTGGATGCCCCATCCCTGGAAGTGTCCAAGGCTGAGTTGGATGGGGCTTTGAACAAATTGGTCTATGGAAGGGTTTCTGAGCAGGGGTATTGGAACAAGATGATTTTAAGTTCCCCTCCAACACCAGATATTCTGGAATTCCATAATTCTGTGATTTAATTGCACAAAATAGGGAGTTCAAGAGGATAAAACAGCCACGACTTTGTAAGGTGTTATGGATGGTGCTTTATTCTTGTCATTCCTCCTCGAAAGGAGCAGTTTGATTTCACAATTAATCTGTGCTGACCTTATTAGGCTGCAATAACTACAGAATATCAGAAGCCACGACTCCTGCCAGTATTTTGCTCAGTAATTCAATTACAATGCATGTGGAACAGCCGTGTAACACCAGCATTGTGTATGTAGGCCACTTGAAATATAAATGGACACTATTTAAAGAGTGGAGGCATTTAGATATAAATAACTGAGGAGTGCAATCAGCTTTATAACATCAGCTTTAAAAAACCCAAGCTTGTCATTTGCTTACAATCAACTGTTTCCCATTTGCAACAGTTATTTCTGTAAGTTTGCTCTTCTGTTTTCAAGAATTCCTTAACCCCAGTTTCAAGTGAAACTTGCTGGTGTCAGCTATTGCTGGGGGGAAGGAGGGGAATCTTATTTCAAGTAAACTGGGTCAGTTCCCTTCTTTGTCATTATGAATAATTTCATTGCTGGAGTTGAAAAGAACTTATGTAAGTTGTCTGGATCAGGGAGATACTCAATCCACGCAGCAGCAAATGGCCACGAGATGTGGGGGTGCATCTACATATAGCATATAACCCACCTACACTATATGTATTCTCTGACAAGTCAGAGAATTTTTTTTCTTTAAGACAAACTCATTACAGTAAGTAAAATTGGTTCCATTAACACAGAAGTTTATATCTGTATCTAAAAATATTGCCACACATATATATTACAAACATGGCCCTTTTCATTTATATTACACATTTTTTGTTTTATCTACTGAGTTTATTTAAATTATTAGGTATGAATGCATAATTCATCAATGATACATATTAAAACGCATGAAAATGTTGTGTAATTTAACACAAACATAAAAGTCTATGCTGATTTCTCCATAAGCCTGTTGTGATTCTTGTGAGTCAGCATATCACCAATATTTTTACTTTTACAGTCTTTGAGGTCTTATTTCTTTCCAGATTTCTTTATTTCCAGATTTCTAGGGGATTTTCTTCATTCGGTATTTTTTGGCTGAAAATATATTATGTATGATCCGAAAGAGGCGGAAAGAGAAGAACAGTAAGACTCAAAAATAACATGAGTTCTTTCAGAAGAGCTTTTCCATGGGGTTTTAAGATACCAAAATATTTATGCGTTATCCTACTAAACTCTGTTTTCTGTTGTGCAAGTGAAAGCAGCTGTCTCAGAGAATCTAAAAAAATCTTATTTTGAAATACAGACAGTGATCAGAGATTTAAGTTTTGTAAAAAGCATTTATATTCATCAGATACAGAGAATAAATATGAAAATTCTACAATTGTTAAATATCTTCTTCTTTCTTTTCTCGAAGAATAATCTTTACCTTTGACCACTGCATCATATCAGAGCAGTCAGCTTCAAACAAAGAGATCATTTTCCCAAACTGAAGGAACTAGATCAGGATTCAAGTGATTTAGGTTTATTTTTTGGTGCTGATACAGGTTTCCAAAGCACCCTTAACTAATTACATTGGCTAAAATGGCTCTGTTGCTTGTATGAACAGTACTGCACATGATGAATCCTCTCATTTGTGTGAATAAGATTAATTATGAATTATTCATGTCAAGTATACTGGAAAAAAAAAGTTCCTGGAAGCAAATTAATTTTTTTTTTATTATTAAAGAAAGAGTACCTTACCATCTGATAGAATTCCGATTCTTCTACTTCTGATATTAGAGCAACACATTTTGTCTTTTTTTCTTAGAAATCAAGGTAAAGATTTTATTGATTGAACCATATTTTCTTCTTCCTTATTACTACAGCAGTATTTTTAACGCATTATGGTAGATTATATGTGATACGGTTTGCAGGTTGTGGTTCAAAGACACAATGTTTTCACTGATTCCCCCAGGACACCGTGCTTCAGTCTGATGTACTGCACATATTCAAACATTTCCTAAATGTTGGCACACTGCCATCATGCCTTTAGCATTACACTTGATTTAAAAGAAGTCATGGTTGAGCAACCACCTCACTTCCTTTTCCAGCTGGCACATAGATGGCTTGGGTTGGAAGAGATCTTAAAAGATCATCTTGTTCCAACACCCCTGCCATGGGCAGGAACACCTTCCACTGGACCAGGCTGCTCCAAGCCCATCCAGCCTGGCCTTGAACACTTCCAGGGATGGGGCATCCACAGCTTTTCTGGGTAAGCTGTCCCAGTGTCTCACAACCTTCACAGTAAAAATTTCATCTTAACATCTAATTTAAATCTATCTTCATTTAGTTCAAAACCATCCTGCCTTTTCTATCTGCCTGTGCCAAAAATCATTCTTCCAATAAATATATTTCTTCCATAAATATCAATTCATTATTATTTTGGTCAATGAAAAGTTTAAAGAAAAGTCTTTTTTTTCTCCTTCAGGGAAAAGAGATTTAAGACCTTCAGTCGTAAGAGCAGAAACTACCTAATCCAAATCAACAGCTTTAACAGATTCTAACTTGGACTAAACTGTGGAACAGAATCTTCCAGACAAGGTTTTTCATCCAAAACAGACATTACTTCTTTGGCTATTCCCCTAGATGTCCTCACAGGCCATCCAAAGTCACTCACGGGCCTGTGGATGTCCAGTAAACCTTAATTCTTCACAGTGCTGTAATTTCGCTACTCCTACGCCCTCTCCCAGCAGGCTTTGATGCTAAGGCTGTTTTCACTAAGCCCTACAGGCTCCATCCTTGTTATATAACACTGTGAAAGACCAAATTTGACCCCTTGTACATGGCCAGATGATGTGAGAAAGTTGTTTTCTTAGACACAGAAACAAATATACGGGAAGGTGGTTCAAACATAACTAAATTGCAGATTTAATAGATGAAAAAACAATAAATTACAAGAAAGGTTTGTGAAAGAGGGATGGGGATTCATGTGCTTTATGCAGTGCATCGCACTGTGCTGTCCCAAACATTCAAATGACCACATGGAGAGGTGTCTCAGATGTCTCCCCTGCACAGCACTCAGTAAAATGCAGAACAGGGACACCTGGAATAACACAAGGTGAAATGGACATTGGCTCTGTGTCAAGAGGATCCTTGAACAAAAGGGTCAAGGGAAAAGTGGGGTGAGAAGAAAGCAGTGTGGGTGGTGAACTGAAATAAACTGCTAATAAAGATATTAGAAACTTCTATTTGTAATTAGCTTGAATGAAATCTGCATAATTACAAGTCTGAATAGAAATGCTCAAGGGGAAAACGTGGAGGCTGCTGTGCCCCATCAGTGAATATTCATCAACAAAAGAGGAGAAAATGAGTCCTTGACTTCTGCTGGGATCCCTTGGCAATAGCAATGTCTCATGGTATTTTATAAGTTATAATCTGCCCTTCTGACTTTGCAGTCCCTTTCCACTATGATGAAGTCCTGTTCACTTTCAAGCCATAGACTGACTACTTTCTAGAGGTGAAATATCACCCAAAATTTGGAACAATGACTGGAACTAGCAACATTTTATTTGTACCACTAGGTCTCTTAGAAGAAACTGAACCCAGTCCTTTAGATGATAAAATGCACTAAGGTATACCCTAATGCTTAAGTGCACTAAGAAATTGTCAGAGAAGGCATCAAGGACTTGTATCCTACTTTATGCTTTGCTACATTTGCGTTAATGAAACATTATAAATAGGTGTCACCAGGATTGACAGTGCCTGCCCAAACCCTCTATTATTGTAACACCCTACTAGATCTTGTTATTCATTATCTATGGTTTCATTATCAGGCTTACTGTCCATGGAAACCATTACATCAGGCTGCATCTGAGTATGATCTGATGGATTTATTAAAAGCCACTTCTGGAACTCTACAGCACTTTACAGTTTTCTCAAAGTTAGTGCAATGGATGAGTCATGTTCTATCCCTTGCCTTTAAGGATGATGGACCTAATCCAATTTGGGGGTGGGAAGGAGTGAAGCAGACAGAGTAGTGATGCACAAACACTCAGGGTTCCTAGATGGTATCTGGGGATGCAACTGTCTGAGTTTGGGAAACAGAAAAACAGGAGCAGTGAAGTCATGGGTAATGCTGGGAGGCTGCAAATGCACTGAAGTCAGGCTAAGGAATGCATTTTCCATTTTCTAAATTGTCATGTTCCCAAATGGGCTCTTAGAGATGCTTTGCCATCTAAAAAAAAAAAAAAAAAATCAAAAATCATAGGGTTTCAAAGGTCAATTACATTAAAAAATGCTGAATCCTTTTACATTAATGCTCTAAGTGTTTTTATTCCAAGGGTTTTCACTGGGATGTCAAATTCAATTTCTCTTTTCCTTCTCCTGGGTCACGGATACTTAATATTTTTTACTGACATATAATGAACTCTTTTCTTTAATATGTAGCTGCTTTAAAATTAGTCTCTTAATGATTAGCTCAATTTATTGTGCAGTGCTTGGGTGACAAGGGCCTTCTTGGGGGTTGGGTTTTGGGCTTTTTTTCTGGTTTCTATTAGGTCTCTGTTATTACCAGGTATTTTCAGGAAGAAATTAGATCAAGCAGTAACACTAAGATATCATCAAGCACCACCAACACAAAAATGTTGCGAAAATGAAATGTAAAAATCAGTGATAAGTAGAATTTTGCCCATCTCTTCTTTTGAGAATATCCTTTTCTTCTCTAATGTGAAATAAGATTCATCAATCTTTGGTGAAATCTGGAAAAAATATTTTTCTTCTTAGAGTTTTGAGTGGTGTACTACCATTTGTTTAAACTATCAGAGTAAAAACTGAAGAATCTGGAGAAAAAAGGGGCATTTTGAAGAAGGTCTACAACTCCTGCACTGGTTTAGTTCTCCAGCATCCTGAAAGGAAAAGGCAGCTGTGATAAATGCTGCACTGAAAGCATCTAGAAAGCTTCAGATCTGAAAAGTCTTTTTTCCCTTCCAGATATTTTCTAGTGCTCAGCATTAGCTATTCTCAACCCTCCTCCTTTTTCTGCCAATCATTCACACATGAAGAAGATGAAAGCAGCAGGAAAAGAGGACAAAGGAGAGAATTGCAGAGAGAAGTGCAGTACTCTGAAAATAATTTAGGAGTCAATGAAATTAGGATAGCTGTATTCATGTGTAATAATGGACTCATCTCTTAGCACCTTTTAATGTCAATATTCTCTACATGTTGCTTGGGTCAGGACATTGTGCAGACTCACTTTTGACTGAGCCTCTGCTTTGTCCTGGATCCTTAGATCTCAATTCATTCCTCCCAGCATTCACCTGACATGTGAGCTGCCCACCATATTATTGCACATTTGTTTTTGCAGTGAAAACAGAATGGGCTCCTATTCCAAAACCTTTGTAAAAGGCAGGTACTATTGATTAAGAGTAAACATCTTGAAAAGTGGCAGGCTGGAGTATGTTAAAATGCCACCTCAAGAGGCTCAGAGAACATCTAATACCAGCTGAGGGTTGTTTGCTGAGCTGTGTGAGATGAGCTGCTGGATGTGGTACCCATGGGCTCTGTCTGGCTGCTCCCAACAGAGTCTTTTGTGTCACATTTAGTAACAGCTTGATTGCCCTGCCAGTGGGGGTTACCCCCCTGCCTTGCCTTTACTCAGACCAGCTCCCACTGAAGTCAAATTCTTTCCCAAATCAGAGAAATCTCATTGCTGGTTTGTCAAGTCATCGCTGTTAGTTGTATCAGCATTGAAGCTAAGAGAGATGGGAAGCACTCTACAGTCTCTAAACCTTGCTTGACTCTTAAACATGATTTCACTGCTCAAGAGAGCTTGCCACTGGGGTGAACAATAATAACTTCAATACATAAGGAAACAATCATTATTTTCTGTGAATAGTGAAGGGTTTTGAATAATATGAAGGAAAAAACTACACAAACAAGCAAAATAAAGAAAATGCTTCTAAATTAGAAGTAATATCTTTACAAAAGACTGTGCATTGTCTTGAAGGTTTGTTGGGTTTATCCAAGTGTGTAGGTTCCTGTAAGTGAGCATTTGCTGCTCTGATCACTGGCATCAATCATTAGAGAAACAGTTTAAGAGAAATCAACTCTATTCTCTATTCTTCTCTCTAAGTATGGATGACATTTCTGTGGCACACTGAAAGTGAAAAGGGAACCTTTCCTGTCCTGCCAAGTTCTTGTATATAGAACTGAACAAAGTTTTTCTATAGCACAGATTCTTGCTACAAATTAAACATTTCACATTTGTCAAGAAAATGCCAAGATTGGTGACCACTTTCAGTTGATTTCCATAAAATTTAGGAAATTATTTGCCTTCTCCTTTAGAAACAAAATACACTTGCTACAATGATTTTGAGAGTGCCTCAGCTGTTCTTTCCAGCATTTACAGTGTGCTTAAGAAACTTATATAAAAAATATTGGAGGGTACCTTGATATCGGCTGTTTGAGAGATTAATAAAAATATGACACGTGATTAAAGAATGACAGCATCTTCTACAGCCATGTCTTGTGTGTGCAAGCAGATCCTGCCCAGGATTGGATGTGCAAATCAGGGAAAACACCTGACTGGCCATGCTCCTTCTTTGTCTCTCACAGCTGTCAATGCAAATATCTGAGAAAACTGCAGACACTCTGCATGCAATGCAAAGTTCCATTTTGCATATAATATGAATATTTTTTGTCTTATTTACATGCATTCCCTGCCATAAAATCCTTCATGTCTTCCCTCTTCCTCCTACCAAACCTATAAGTCTTTTTCTTCTGGAAGTTTCCATTCCTCTGCATGATTTTGTCATCTCTATAAAACCTCAATGGTTAGTTGAGAGCATCCTGGGGTCAAAAACTTCTACCTGGCTCAGACTATTGTAAAAGCTGGTTGGGCTGCTCCTCCCCTCTGCTCCATGGCAGGGATTGTACTTAGTGTAAAGAGAGACAATGATCTCCTGCAAATCATCACTGCATGGAGTTGGCCATTTTGCCATCCTGGGTTGAGCAAGATACAAAGGCAATACTGTTTCTATGACACTTTTCAAAATATTTCAATATTAAATATTAAACTCTACAGCTCAGATCCAAAGCCACTAAATAGCACATAGTCAGAGACCATAAAAGCCTTTTAAATTCTCTAGTCCATCAATTTTTTGATACAGAATTTTTGCTTGGGTTTTGTCCAATCTGGTCTTAACATGTCCCAGCATTTTCCTTCAAAGGTTCTTCTCCTGCCAGAGCTGTTCAGGCAGATGGTATTAGCAAATCAGATAAAAAGGGACATTTCCTGTTTTGTGGAGCTCCAAATATACATTATGATGTTTTCTTGATATTTGGTGATGATATTTGAATTTTCTCATGATAAAATTTTGTACATTTTAGTAAAATCATCCTCATCTCTTATCTCTTACACAACAGTCCCATGAAATCCTGATCATATTTTTGTTTGATAATAATCAGAAAAGATATATTTGGAAAAATTATGAAGTCTATTATGGAATTGCATTACTTGTGTTCCACTATGCATTGTGATATATTATTATCCTTTCCATATATTTTATTGCATTATATCATATCTATAATATTAATATTAGTGTATTGAAATTGTGATATAAACAATGCCTTATAAAGTGTCGTGTTTATTACAGCACACATTTTATTAAGTGTTATGGCAAGACAGAGTACCTGTATTTGCATATTATGTGAAATATAATCAGAGACAAACACCCTACAAATAAAAGCAAGATTTTTTTTCACCAAGACCTTAATTTCAACTCATTAAAGCAATAGAAGTTTTGCCATATCCTCGAGTAAAAGAATAGGACAAAAGATGTAGGCTTTAAGATCAAAAAATGATAGATTTACACTATTAGAAAGAATTTCTTTATTGTGATGGTGATAAGAAACTGGCATAGGTTGTCCAGAGAAATTGTGGGTGCTCCATTCCTGGAAGTGTTTGAGGCCAGGTTGGATGGGGCTCTGAACAAGCTGGTCTAGTGGAAGGTGTCCCTGACCAGGGCAGGGATGTTGGGACAAGATGATCTCTAAGGTCCCTTCCAACCCAAGATATTTTGTGATTCTATGTGGCTTTTTACATGCATTTTAAAATCCGTAAAATCTTATATTCTGAATGGAGAGATTATATTATAATTATCTGCCTTTTTTCCCCCGAGTATTTGCATTAGCCCATATGATTCTCCATAATTTAAATTACTTACTTCATTTCCTTATTAGTTACTTTTTGTGGGTTTGATTCTTTTGTCTGTCTTCTGTTAGGGCTCAAAATAAATCACGAAAAAGAAATGGAAGCATTTGTTCTCAAATTCATTGTATCTGACATATTCAGCATTTCTAACACACTGATTTTTCCATGTCCAGCTATAAAATCTAAGCCAGAAGACATAAGGCTTCTTTAGAAAAAAAAAAAAAAAAATAGAAAATCAAAACAGAGAAAGACTTTTACATGAGCAGCAAGCTCAAATCTTAATTACCTGTAGACATCCGCGGATAGTTTCAGACATTCCCAGAGGTGAAGAGGGGTTGTTCAAGTCACCTTCCTGTAATTATATGAAGACAGGAGTGGAAACCATTGACACATGGCAAATGAAACCGATCTTGAAGAGCACACTGTTATAAGGAATCAGTGAAGTATGCACCACTAGGCTTTGACCTTCTTGCAGCAGGAGGCAATGAAACAAAATTCTTTGATTTAAGAGAGTGTGTTTTACTAAAAAAAAAAATTGGATAGTTTATGAATCACAGAGAGACAGGACTGCAGCTGGCACTGCATGGGTGCACAAAAAGTTTGGAGAAAGTGGTAAGGAGACTTCCCCCTCCTTATCTTGCTTCTTGGTCCTTGGACTTTGTGGATGTGAAGGCTTCAGTGGAGATAAAGGACTGGAGACCCAAAGGAGTGCAGAAAAGGGTAGTGGTGCTTTCATTTTCTGGGCTAGCAACACAGTCAGTGGGGAAACAGCACAGTGGAAGGGAAAGAGGAGTGTATCCCCTTTACCTTAAATGCTTAAACAGAATGTTTTCAGTCCCTGTGGACTCCCTAAATTCCCCATCTTAACCCAAAATTAGACTATATCTGATGACATATGTTCAATTCTACATTTCAAAATGGGCTGTGGCCTTCTGAGTGTCTCTGAACTACAAAAGATAGCTAAGGAAATAAAATCTGCTTTCAGTAAGCCTAAATTTTCAGGATAGGGTTTGGATAATTTGAAGACCAATGAATCCGGCAAGATGAACAGCTGAAATCCTGCCCTGACCAAAAGCTGTCAGCTGCCTTTTGCTTTTTTTCCCCCTAGCACCTATTCAGTTCTGTCCAAGTCTCCTGAGCACAATGTTAAGGTGTATTTCAGATTCTCTGGCAGATCTCTTGGGGTGGACATCCCACAGAGCACCAGTGTTTTCTTCCAAGGTTGTCCCAGTACTTGTGAGCAATGGTAAATCAAGGAGGGACTGGAAGTTTCTGGCTATAAGTCAGGAACAGTGATTTTCAAGACTGTTCTGTTCTCCATGGTTTAAATGTGTGTTTGCAGAGACTTGCAGGCTTGCAGCAGAGTAGCACTGGGCTGGGATCTGAGCAGAGAGTGAGTTGGGAAGAAGACAGTCAAACAAGGGAGTTCTGGCAAAAATCAGCAGCAGAAAACTATAGTAATTCTTCTTTTGATTACTAGTCTGGTCTTTAAGATAGATTATGCTCTTGTTCACATGCCATGGTACTGCTCTTAAAATCCTTCTTAAACCCACGCTTTGTACAAGGAGAGAAATCTTTGCTAGTCCTAATACAAACAAAGAGTGAATAACAATCAATGCTTATTAACTCATCCCGAGGGCGATGAGTTAACCCACTGAAATGTCATCACTGCAGTGGAAATGCCACACCAAGCCTCATCAGTTACTGATTTTTGTAAATTGTAAATTTACAGCTAAAAGTGAACGCACTGGGGTGAAACCTTAAAGAGGATATTGTGCCACCAGGTCACATTTAGATTAGCCAAGGATGGGCATCCCATCAGCAGTGTCAAATATTTTAGGCAGCATCCAAAAGCTGTGGCTTTGTTTTCTCTCCTGGTCACTGCAAATAGTTTGTGTTACACCCCCACAAGATGACAAACCTCATTATTTTAGTTGGCATTACGAGCCATTTTAATGGCCTTATGTTATTCTTGCATTTCAGTGCTAAGAACAGTGTTTGACTCTGCAACTTCCCCTACAAATGTTTCACCAATTGACACATTATTAAATTCTCTACCTTTAAAGGACAGGTCAGGCCCTTAACACCATCTGTAGTTACGTTTGCTATGGTTATAGCCATTTTACTTTCACACTTGACATGGATACCCTGCTACTGAGAGTTCCAGCACTTCTTTCCCTGTCAGCCCTTAACTACAACAATAAACAACCCAGCACATTCAAAATGCTGCAGCCAGAGAGGAACATATAAATATTTCATCATGCACTAGTTCTGAGAAAAATGTGAACAAATTAAGGCTCTCATGTTGCACTTGTGAGACCAGTATTTTATCTTCTCTCTATTAAAAAAGTAATAATCAGAGAAATGCTGTAAACTAACATGAGGTCTCCTGAGCAACATGCAGCATGTCATTAGTCTGGCTATTTATATCCCACACAGAGCCCCAGAAGTCATGGAATAAGGAAAGGGTAAGCAATAATTAGTGCCGGAAGAGTACTGAGTTCAACGTGCAAATGAAACAAGTAGTAATCATCCAGATGGTGTCATCTCTTTGGAGGTTCAGTCTGACTGAGGATTATTAATCTTTCTCTTTTTTTTTTTTTAATTTTTTGTTCTTTTTAATGCAGCCCACAGAAAAATAAATGGCAAGGGTTAAGAGCCAATAGAGTATCATTTATTACTGCTGTTAATTAGTTGTGTGATGCTGATGCCTGGGGATGTAAGAGAACAGAGAGCAGGGCCCTGTTGTGCTGAAGTTTGTACAAATAGAGAGATGGTCCCAGATAGGAACGGTGAATGGACCACAGGCAAAATGGCTTAGCCAGAGAGCAAGGGTTTTCTGAAGCCCTTGCTACACAATCAACATTTTGTAACCTTTTTATTTCTATTGTCATTTTTGCCTTTTCTCTGCCTTCCCATTCTCATCCTTCTAATTTTCATTCTCTTCTGATTTAATTCTCCAGAATTCTACTCTCAGCCTGACCTTGGATTTCTGCAGGAATCCTGATTATGTTCTCTTCTCTCCTCTTTTAGAAGCTCTTTTGGAAACAGCACTTTTCCACCCAATTCCTTCCTGCTTTACAGAATCCACAAGCCCATTAGCAATTTATAGCACTGTACATGATCAGAGTCATCTGTGAGGCTAAAATCTGCTTTTAGAAACCAATATTCTGCTTTTGCTAAAGTCAGAGAAGTAACACAGTTTATAATGAGGGCAGATTCTGATGTATGTTCTTTTCTATATTTTCAGGCACTTTAAAGCCAGACTTAGCACCTCCTACAATGATACACTACCATCAACAAAATGTAGGGTAGAATTTCCTTTGCCCTAAATTCTGTGTGATCTTGAGGTTTATTCGTCCCTTCCTAAAAATGAATATTCTCCTTGGCATTACTATTATTGCTGATATGGCTATTAGCCATTTCCTTTCTGTGTTCTGCATTTTATTTGTGATAGGGGTTGCCTGGTGCCATGTACGACCTAAACCTCAGTCAGAACTGACACTTTGGGGGGGAAGGAGTTAGTTTTACTATGAGACAACATTTTTAAAAGAGGTTGTTGGTTTTCCTAGTTCTTTTATTGTTGTTTCTGCTTCTGCTGTTCTTGTTTATACATTTAGAAGATTTAAAAAATTGTGGGCCTCTATTCAGGCACTTGTGACCACATTGCGCACTTAACTTAAACTGATGCAGACAAAGACAAAATCAGGATAAAAGTCACACTTTGGTTGAGGAAACCAAAATGCAACTTTCTTGCATGCAAAGATTTTCTCATATTTAACAGAAGAGGCCAAAGCCCTTTGTTATTAAGATGGGGTGCCACAAGGAGGAGGGAAAAGAGGGGAACTGTTGGCTGGGTATTTCATTTCACTCCATGATTTTTGCAGACCACCAGGCTCCTCAGTCCTCAGCAGCTCTGGCTGTCAATTTTTTTCCTGAAAAATGAGAATTCTTTATTTCAGCACATAGATAATGAAAGACCAACAGTTTCTGTGACACTAAAATGGGGAAAGGCTGTAAAGGACATGCGAGAGAAAAGCAAGAAGGGCATATTTTCAACACCTAAGTCTTTGCAGATTCTCGGCCCAACCATCACACAGAATCAAACACCTGAGCTTCCTGTACAGTGACTGAGGAGAGATTTAAAACTGATTTCACAAAACTATCCTCCAAGCTGAGACAGAGGTAGGAAATTCTGAGGAGAGGACACCTAAGTTTCTGCTCTGGCCCTTAAGTGCTCTTAGGCTTCAACCACCCTTAGGCTTCATTAGGCAATTACCTCCCACTGGAGACACAACTGGAGGTGGATGAGGAGCTGTGGAGCCACAGCCTTGAGGCTGCAGCTGCTTATGTGCATTTGCCAAGATGTTCCTAAGAAAAGAGAAGAAAAGATTTTTTGGGTTGTGGATTTTTTGGGGTTTTTTGTTGTTGTTGTTGCTTGTTTTGTTTGTTGTTGTTGTTCTTCAGGTTGTTGTGGTTTTTGTTTGTTTGTTTTCTGCTTTTTGTTTGTTTGGGGTTTTTTTGTTGGTTTTTGTTGTTTTTTTTTTTTACTCAAACCTTCCAGAGGAGTACAAGATCTCAATCTGAGCACCCCTCTTAGTCTGGTTGCTTTTCTTATGTGAGGGAATTATTGCCCAAGGGCTTCAGTGAACTTTCCCCCATTAACCAGGCATTAGCCAGGCACCCTACGTAACTCTAACCCACCACTTTCTTCTGGGTAAAACATTTTTACTCACTTTGTGTCTGGGGAATGAAGAAATGGCCAAACCAGTTTCCTGCTGTGGGTGCTCCTGATTATCAACACAGTTAGCTGTTCATCCTGTCAGCAAGCACAGGAGTGCAGAAAGCTGGTGAGTTTATTGCCATTGTCCTGCAGAGATCAGCCTGTGCCAAGCCTGGGGCATCCATTAGGTCCTTCAGTTGTGTGAGGGGCTGCACAGCCTCTGCTTGCCAGCCAGGATGCAGAAATTGAAGGGTATTTGGAGGTGGGAGTGAAAAAGAAGACTTTTCATGGGAATATGCTGCTTCTATCTCCACTTGCATGATGAAAAGTCTCTCCTAGGTGTCCAGAAATTGATTTTTTATTATTATTTTTCTCTTTTTTTTCCTCAAAGGAAAGAGCGAAGAATGCAATGAGGGATATTCTGCAATGTGGTGCAGCTGAGATGTCTGTCCCTGCTCCAGATAGTGTGGCAGAGGGCCAGCCTGCATGGGTATGAAGCTAACTGTTGGACTACACAACATTATTTTTTCATTCTTTGTGAAAAACATACCAGAATTTAATCGCATTCTTGAATGGTGCCAGTACGACAGGTTGGAGAAATCTTCCCAGAACCTCAAAAAAACCCAAGTGCTCCAGAGTGCAAGGGGAAACACAGTAACTACATTTTATAATAACTTGCCTTGAGCTAGAGCAAGGGTCAGTGGAGTCAGTGAGCAGACTTTAAGAGCAGAAATAAGACATGACTACTCCTCACACTTGCTGCAATGCAGGTTTCTTCCATCACAGCTCTTCTGACTAATCCATGAATAGTTTATTCAGGCCCACGAATGCCTGATGTTTGTCTCTCCTTTTCTCACTCAAAGCTGGAGTGCTCATCTTGCATGATCAGAGAATCACAAACTGACAGAATGTTAAGAGGTTGGAATGGACCTTGAAAATGTTTAAGCCTTATCCAACCTGGCCTTGGACTCTTCCAGGGATGGGGCAGCCTGATCCTGTGTCTCTCCATTCTCACATAAAGACTTTGTTTCTAATATCCAGCATAAATTTCCCCTCTTTCAGTTTGTACCCCTTAGTCCTTGTCCTATCACTACAGTTTCTGATGGAGGGTCCCTCTCTGGCTTCCCTGCAGCCCCTTCAGTTCCTGTAAGGCTAATCTGAATTCTCTGGGGAATCTTCTCTTCTCCAGGCTGAAAAGCCCCAGCTTTCTCAGCCTGTGTTTGGGGGGGATGATGCTTCAGCCCTCTTATCAGCATCAGCATCATGGTT
Source organism: Diglossa brunneiventris (assembly GCA_019023105.1). Taxonomy (NCBI): domain Eukaryota; kingdom Metazoa; phylum Chordata; class Aves; order Passeriformes; family Thraupidae; genus Diglossa; species Diglossa brunneiventris. The sequence continues at coordinate 149,158,518 of CM032354.1, read as the reverse complement.
CTCCTCTGGACTTGCTCCAAAAGCTTCCCTGTGCTTTTTATGTTGGGGGCACCAGACCTGTACACAGCACTCTGGGTGGGTCTCACAAGGGCAGAGTGGAGTGGGAGAATCCACTCCCTCATCCTGCTGCCCACAATCCTTTTGATGCAGCCCAGGATTTTGTTCGCTTTCATAAGAAACCCATAAGAAGGTGTTTCATAAGAAGCATAAGAAGCGTAAGAAGCACAAGGCTGGCTTTCCTCACCTTGGCATCTCAGATCCACCACGTGTAAAATGGTATCTTGATTTCGTTCATTAATGTGGAGTTCTGGAACTGGGAAACAAAAAGCCTTCACCTGCCATTCTTTTTCCCTTTGCAATATAACCAGAGCAAAAGATAACACCTAAAATTCACAGCATCATGGCTTTCCTGGTGGTGAGTCACCATCAGGTGAATCTATTCTGTCATCTCTGGAGGAGTCAGCAAGATGGGAGAGCTGTGCTCAGCCATTAGCTCATTTCTTTTCTTTCTTTTCAGCCATGTGCTGCCTTCAATCTCTTGGCTCTGCATATGTCAAGAGCAGGAAGTAAGTGGGCCGTAGGATTTTCCTTTCAGCATTGTTCAGGCAATGACAGGATGCAGCACAGATGGAATCAGCTTGTTTATACTGAATGTGCTGGAGTTATTGATAAAGGACAGCTTCATCCCTGCCTGAACAACACCCTCTGTCCTGGCATCTTGAACGGGTGCCATGAGCTTCATTCCAAGATTAGCCATAACCTGCAGAAAAAGAACTTTTTGGAACATAACCATTTGGAAAAAAAGTCCTGTTTTTTTTTTTTGTTTTTTTTTTTTCTTCCAGTTTTAAATGCCATATTTTCCTTTAACCGTTTTCTGTCTCCTATATACAACTGAGATGACAGTGTTGCATTCTGCTTAGTAGGAGATTCTCTCTTACCCATACTAATGTCTCTCAAATTTGGTGTTTCCCAGAGATGTCCACACCCAAAGAATGCACGGATCACCATGGAACTGTACTCAGTGATGACCTCCAATCCTCTCAAATGGAAACTCCTTCTCAATTCCAGGAAAAAGCCCATCAGGTAAGACCTCATAGCCCACCTTTTGATTCATATTCTGTTACCCTTTTTTATCCCACTTATGCCTTTAATAAAAAATTTATTAGATACCCTTTTATTTCTGCATGTAGATTACAAAAAATACTGTGTTGCCATAGAATTAGGTTGAACACAAATTCCTCATAACACAGACTCATATCTTGAAAATGCCTCCTCAGTCCTCAAGAGCAGACAGAATGGCAAGGGTAACACACTTATGGAATAATTTATTTGGAAAAATCCTCTGAGATCATCAAGTCGAACTTGAATGAGAATGATCAAGTTGGTCTTGAATCACTTGAATGTGAAGCCAGCACTAACAAGCCACCACTAAAACAAGTCTCTAAGTGCCACTTCTACATGTATTTCAAATATCTCCAAGGATTGTGATTCCTTGGGCAGACTGTTTCAACATTTGACAAACCTTCCAGTGAAGAAATGTTATTATAATGTACAATCTAAACTGCCCTGGCACAACTAGAGTTCATTTCCTATTGCCCTATTACTTGTTATTTGGCAGAAGAGACTTATCCTCATCAGGAGGAATTTCAGGAAAAGCACAGAGAACTAACCAGAAAAACAAAAGCTGGGGGAGACACAATGGTAAAACAGATAATTTTTGAAAAATTTGGAGAAAGGAAATAGGCAATGGTCATGCATTTTTTCTCATGACATAAAACTAAGAGGGAGTAGGGGCTTAAGTCATATGAGGAGCAGCTGAAGGAGCAGGGGTTGTGCAGCCTGGAATAAAGGCGGCTCAGGGGAGATCTTCCCACGCTCTACCACTACCTGAGAGGAGGTTGTAACAAGGTGGGGGTCTGGGTCTTCTTCCAGGTAACAAGTGGCAGGATGAGGGTACACAGCCTCAAGCTGTGTTAGGGGAAGTTCATTTTGAACATCATGAAGAAATTTCTCACTGAAAGGAGGTGAAGCATTAGAACAAGATGCCCAGGGAAGTGATGGAGTCTCCATCCCTGGAGGTGTTCAAGAAATGACTGGATGTGGCGTTTAGTGCTGTGGTTTGGTTGACAAGGTGGTGATCAGTCAAAGGTTGGACTCAATGATTTTGGAGGTCTTTTCCAACCTTAATGATTCTGTGAGTATATGATAAGTGAAATAATGAGGCAGGAATTTAGCAAACACAAAAAGGATTTATACTTTCATTGAGAGCACAAGGACATAGTGGAACTCAGAGAAACACAATTCCAGATATGTCAAAATGTGATTTGACAGATTCTCGGAAACAAAATCCATCAACACCTTTAAATGTAAATAGACAGATGCAGCATTCAGACAGAGAAGTACCCAAAATGCTGGCTTCTGGTGTTTAGGGTGTTGTATCAGGAAAAAAGTCACCCTTGCCCTTTCTTGTCTTTCCTTGATCAGCACTCAGGAGCAGGATATTGTTTTAACAGGTTATAGTCTCACTAAGAGTCTTTCTTTGGTTCAGGCTGAACTGTGATCACATCAGTGATTACATCAATATCACTTAATTAATAATGGCATTGAAATATAGTAGTTGGTGCTACTGCTTTCATAGAAGAAATGTTAAAGAAGAAGAAATTCAGAAGAGGATCTTTTCCACCCACATCCTCACATGATAGGAACTGAAGTTACTGCATCTTGATTAGGAAATAACTGCACAACCTGAAGTCAAGGAAACAGAGTCAGTTAACAGTTAAAGCTTTAATTCCTAGAAATCCACATCCAAATGCTCTCAGTATTTGTAGGAGTTCTGCTGTGCAGCTGGCTGTATCCCTGCTGGCTTTGTCAGGGCTTTGCAGGGCAGCAGCCCTTCCTTCACTGTCCTTCATTCATCCATCACTTTGTTCAGTTTGTTAATCAAGCAGAGGCATGGACAGTGGGATTTTTGAAGTTCCCTGCAAACCACCCTCACCACATGAGTAATACATAATGATAGGAAAGGCAAGAGTTTCACCCCAGTCCTTACCTTGGGAGCAAAGCACAGTCAGACCTAAGAGAAGACCTGGAGGAGGGTTTCCCAGGACATCTGCAAAGCATGGCAGACTCATGCTTTTCCTCACAGTGGCAAAGTCTAAGCTAATAAGACCTGCTGAGAGGTCCACAATAATTCTGATCTCTCCAGCACAAATAGAAGTGCTGACTGACACACACATCAAAACTGATCTTAACTCTTCACCCTTCTTTCTGCCACCATAGGATGGTAAATTTCACGTTCTATTTTAGTTTGTGCCCCTTGGGTAAAAATTCTTCTGACCACCACATGTACATTTGTGTAACAAAATCAGCAATAGAATGTTGGCTTACAGGGTCACAGTAGTGTGGAACTGCTAAACCAGAGAGCACAAGTACAAGTGAGGGAAGCAATACTTAACTTTGAGTGACCCCAAAGGGCTTACTCAAATTCTAGCAGATGCAGACTCACAATTTCTAAAAGTATTTAACCTTTGTTATGACTTGCTTGGCGTGGCTTCTGTCTCAGCAGGGGACAAGAAGGCAGAGAGGTCAACTGGCCTGCACAGTGTGGCATTTAACGAACCATTAGCAGACTCACTGAAGGGATGTGTTCCTGTCAAGAAACATGCTTCCTGCCTTCTGTGGACGTCCAAACTGTGCCAAAGTCAAGAATGAGACAATAAAAATATTAAAGACAATTAAAGAGAATTAAAACCAATAATTCTTCTATTAAAGACAATAGAAATATTTTCACTTATTCCCTGTGTTCTGGAGATCTCCATTTTCACAATGAACATAAGACAAAGAAACAGTTGTAGTGGTAATAAAGAAAATAAAAAGTGATTTTTGCTTCCCCATCCTCTTGCTGAACAGATTTTTATTAGTCCTTGCTTCTTTCTGTTCCAACTGTTGGCATCTCTGTAGAGCTTCTGCTTTGAATCATTTTCAGAATAAACTGAGGAAGCTGAAGCATCTCAGAGAAACGAACATGGTATAACAAAATAACAGCAGTTAATGGCATTGGCAAAAGCAGTGACTTTATAAAATTTTCATTTCTTTCCCACAAGATTGTGAGATTTAAGAACTCGATGAAATTCCGTATATATAGAATAATTCAGGATAGGTGCCCTATGTAGGTCAAATAGTTAAATTTAGGGGAAGGTCAACTGTGTATGATCAGAATCCATAATCTTTAGATATCTTTCAAGATTTTTGAGTCATGAAAGGGAAATTAAAAATTTTCAAGGTAACTATATATATTTGAATTGACTCTAAGTTTATTAAATCAGAGGCTAGGTGGTGAGGTTTTCTGCAATAGAAGACTTGAGAGAATGACTCAGAAGAGCTCTTCCTGGTCTAGTCCCTGTAACACAGAGAAAGAAGCAAGTGACAACTTGTGTATTTAAAAAAACTCAAGGAAGGCATCTGCTGCACCTAAATGATTGTTGTTACCTAGGTCATTTCAGTGCTCTTAATTTCATTTTTTGTCACTTAAGAGAGTGAAAAAATAGGCATCCTAATTGTATGGTGTGAATTCTACCCTGATTAAGAATTGAGCCTGACAGGTTGGATTTGTAATTCAAAATTATTCCACTGATGCAAACATGAGAGCTGGCATCTACTCTTCCTTCCAAAGACTACAAAGTGGAGCGGAGGGGTACCTTAAACTGGGAAGGCTGAGCAACAGACTTTCAAGGTCTTAATTGCCTCAAAGAATCCCAGGGGTACGAAACTTAAAACTTGTATCCATAGAGGGAGAACAGAATTACCTTTTCTACTCCCAAACATTTCTCTAAGCTGAGGTACCAAAGCTCAGGCACTTGGCTAGGTACAACATCACAGAGTAATTAATTCAATACACGTATCTCATAATCACATGCAATTTTGTATAAAGTCATAGAAAACAGATGACTAACTACTTGTCTTTAATGGCAACTACTTGGATGACTTAATGTCTTTTAGCTGAAAGAGGGTAGATTTCAATTAGATATGAGGAAGAAATTCTTTCCTGTGAGGGTGCTGAGACACTGGCACGGGCTTCCCAGAGAAGCTGTGGATGTTCCATCCTCGGAAGTTTTCAAGGGCAGGTTGGATGGGGCTCTGAGCAGCAGTCTGGTGGAAGGTGTCCCTGCCCAGGGCAGGAGAATTGGAACAAGATTATCTTTTAAGGTCCCTTACAACCCAAGCCATTATGATTGTATGACTAGTTCCTACTGGAAAAACTTATCTTCCCCCTAATAAAAGACTGCATATGCTTAATTCCTTAAGGCAGGGAAATTCTCATGGCTTTGGTGAGAAGTGTTGGGGCCTGGGGCTTAATTCTGTGGGAGAGTCTTGCATTTGGTTTAAAAGGCTGATCCTCCAGAGGGAAGACAGAGATCAATGACAGCAAGATGAATGTTTGCTGAACAGCTGCCTCCAAATCACTCAGTGCTCAATGCTGAGTTTGAGGATGTTGAATTCCCTTTTGGAAGCAGGCTTGGCCTCTGCTGCAGACACAGCAAAGCAAGATGGAGCATCTATTTAGTTCAGCAATGGAAGACAAGGAACAGTCCTCCAGGAGAAGCAAGGACAAATCACAATCACTAATATGGGGAATAAAGGCAGCCCTATAAAAAGAGGGCATTGAGGAATAGAATTTATATTTATACATTATAAATTTAAATATGTTCCCAAAGTAATGTACTTCTTCCATCTGTATTTGGACACACTTGAAGTTCATAAATGTGACTATTTTCAGTGCCAAATATCTCACGAGCCCGCAAGTTCTATCTCTGAGCAAATGGAGGAGCACTTTTTTTTTTTTTTTTGCTGTGTAGTTTGCTGAGCAATTCAACATCAGATTAACAAACAAGCTTAACTGAGATTAGGAAAGCAGGCATTTGTCACGTCACACATTTTCTCCTCTGGGAGTTTATTGTGAAAAGGGTTCTCAAAGTAACCAACATATCAGATAAAAATGATTTCAAAAAAGAGAATTACAGTTAAGAAAATACCACACTCCTGGAAAATCTCCTAATGGTCACATGTCTGCCTGGGCCTTAGAAGAAGTGGCTTCCATTCTTTCATCAGAAAGGGGGACCTCGAAGCTACCCTTATGGGAAATTCCCTGACTCCAGGGAATGGGGCAGGCTGGGTGGAAAGGCAGTGAAATTCCCCCTGCCCGGGGCAGGATTGCCTTCCACCAGACCTGTCTGCTCAGATCCCCATTCAACCTGGCCTTGAATGAAGTAAATTAGGAAGTGAGAGGACTGGAATTTCTCCCTATGCCCTTCTTCTGAAAAGGGAAGAAAGTTGGAACATTTAATCTACTCTGCAGTAGTAGATAAAATTGACCAAGACCTGTTTTCCATCCATGAAACCATGATATAAATCCATGGAGCAAGGCTTCTCACCCAAGAACAGGATAATGTCACCTGTGCTGTCTACTGAGAACAGTCACTGGCTTATTCCTCTTGTCACATCCAGGCATTATCCAAAAGAATTTTAAATGTGCTTGTCAAAACTATTTCAGAGAAATCAGTAACAGTTAAATATGAGAGCTAAATTCCTGGTTGTGCTCGACAGCATTCCTTGGCCCGGTATGGTTTACCCTTCATTGCCAAAGAGGCTGACACTCAGAGCAGCTTGCTTCTCAAGCAACAGAAACCAAAATGTATAAAGTTCTAGAAACTCCATCAATAGGCCATAACAAGGGAAAAATAAGCTTCACGGTATATATTTGTATTTGGACTTCTTTTATTGGAGGGAGAATATGGGTATGGAGGCATTATTTCCTAACCCAAAATTCTAGCAGTGGCTAGAAAAAAGCAATATGAGTCAAAAAGAAGGCTCCTCCTCAAAATTTATTATTTTATTTAGCTCTGTAGCCTTTTCAGCATTAAATCTCATTTGGCAAGGAGAAGTGCCTTCTTGCAGAAGTACATTTTATAACAGGCATTTCAAGGATCCAAGGACTAAAGAAAAACATTTCTGTCTTAAGTGCACTCATCTCTCAAATGACCAGTCAGCATATGTAGACAGAATATTCAGTTACCGTAATTTAGTACACTAGAACAGAGAGTACTGAGAAGCAGAAGTCAATAAGAATATTTAATAAACAGGAGCAGAACAGGAAGACTACACTGAATTATCGCCAACTTGTTATCCTTACGGGTCCTATTCTATCCAATTTGCTCTCCTTAAAAACTAATTTTCCTTTATTTCAGTCAGGCACTCAACCTTCTCCACCATTCACAACAATTGCCTCTTCAGAAAATAGACAGGGGAAATATAGAAAAACATAGTCAAGCTGAGCAGGAATAATGTAACTGAAGCAAAGGCTGCAATTGCAGAAGAGGAGATAGAGCCACTCATCCTTAGATCAAGGGCTGCTGGTGGAAGCTTTCTGGGGCTTTGCATTTTACACAGTTTACTAATGAGTTCATAGCAAAATGACCTACCTCATCCCTTTCCTTTTTTTTTTTTTTTTGGTTGTAATTGGCCTTTCTTTAAGCAGATTGCTATTGTGTTAATAGCTTTAAGCTGGGAAGGACCAAAAAAATTAAAAAGAAAAAAAAAAGGAAAAATTAAGTTATCCATCCCAAAATAAAAAATAGTATTTTGGGTCCATCCTTTGAGCTCACTACCAGAGTGTCAGCTTTACTCAGTTCCTTGACTTCCATGTTCTCCCCAGGGAGTCAAAGTCCATAACACATGAGAACAAGGGAACTTTCCAGTAATTGCAGTGGAGATTTCTGATCTCAGTGACAGCATGGGGGGTCATGAAACAGACCTTAGGACCCATCTGTTAAGTCTGGGTTTGGGTTAGAAAAGCAGACAGAAGTACTGTGAATTCAACAACTCTTCATCTTTTAAATGCCTGACTTGCTTCCCCTAAGGAATTGCTCACCTCTGCCTTTGGGAGGCTGTTCAGACATCTGTGCTGCAAAAAACGGCCCTGCAAGGTTGAAACACCAGACAGAAACATCAGAGCAACATTCTTTTGCTCACCTAAAGACCCAGCCAGAAAGGTCATTCTTGCTGCTGCTCTGGAGTGTTCAGTAAATTTAACCACTGACATGTACTTACCCTCTGCAGCACATTATATTTATTCAGGAAAAAAAAAAAAAATTTATGCAGAAAGTAAGTCAGTCACAGAATTTAAACAGGCCTGCTTAAAAATGTATGGGTCAGCCATGCATTTGAACCCACATTAAGGATCTGCATGGAAAAATATGAATTTTTACTGACAACTGTCACTGAATTAATCTGGATTGCTATAAAGCCAGAGGCTGAACAATGTGTTAAGATATTTTCTTATAGATTCATAAAGAATGGACTCCTCTTCACAGCTGGCTCCTGGTCACCTAGGAGAGAACAGAGGATTTGTCTGTGAAGGAGAGGTACCATATTATTCCTGTATGTTGTGTAGAAAATAGTGAATCCTTATTGTGCTCTCCCGAGGAGTCCTCCAGGGACTGTCAACCCAGTGTGTGAATGTGTCCATACATCTGTGCTGTTATCTCTGCGGAAATAAGGACTGGGTTTCTGAGAGCCTTCTAATTAGGAGTTGAGGTTTTCTGTCTGGTGGTACAAGTTTTATGGAAACGAGTAAATACATAAAATTAAAAAATACCTAATTTTGGAGGTTGCAGTCTTTCCCTCTTGCTGTTCATTTTTTCTCCTATAGTAAGAAATAATCCCAGGATTCTGTGGTAAAGAAAGCCCAGACAGCTCTCCCTTCTACTTGAAACCGCATGAAACCTCACCTGCCAGTGAAGAACCAGCCGTAAAGGCATTTTGCAAAGTGAGTTTGAGAATCTTATACTCTGGGCTAAATGTCAGAAGATGTTTGCATCATGAGACTTCATGTGGAGAGGGAGGGGATTTAATGATTCATAAGTAGCTTTTAAAAAGATCTAGCCACATCTGCGTGCAGCAGATCAGGAAAGAAGTCCACAGTCTCAAGAAGAGAGGGCACACACCTCCAAAAGAGTCAGAACCCTGGGCAGCCCTGAGTTTCTAGATCTGCAGTCACTGCTCAAGGAGAAATGTGAAATCCTGTGCCATGTAGACAGAGCCCATCCATTTGCCTTTGTGTGTAGGGACAGATGAGGACTGAGATGAAAAATGTGTGTGATAACAAAACCCCTACCTTCCCCTGACTCACTTCAGCTTCCCATGCTGAGCTGCCCTTGCACAGTAAATGTGTTTTGTTATTGGTTTTCCTCACCCACACTCTCCCTTCTATGTCTCTTTCTCTCTTTCTTTGCCTTTTTTATGAAACATAGCATTTCCCATTACTTTCCCCTGAGTTCTCACAGAGGCTTTTGTAACCTGTTGCCCTGAGTGACCTGAGCTGGAAAGTGAGCTTTGCAATACTTCATGACACTGACCCGGAGAAGTGAGCAAACCCAGCTCACACCAAATTGCACTTTCAACCCAAGAGCAAACTTATCACAGATTAATTTTTTTTCTTTCTCCAACCTCTGCCTTTTTATTAACTCTGGTCAAAACCCCACCCATGCACAAGTCCAAGTGCAATGTAACATTGAGGGGCACCTGCTCATATCCAAGGCAATTTTGAACTGCAGCTTTGTCATAAAGGGAACACTCATCTTTTGTGGTTCAAGGCTTTGTTTTACACCACTGAAGTCAACTTGGGAAAAAAAGTCAGCCTTATGGATCTGAAATTTATCTTTCACTGTGATAATCAGCAGCACTGACAATTTTCTCAATGGTTTGTTGTGGAAATCTGCACTCTAATGCTCACACGGTATGGGTAGACAACAGCTTTTAAATAAATCCAGCCATAATAGTATGAGACAGTTATTGGTTAAAGAGCATCTGCTCTCAATACATAACCCTGATTATCTCTAACAGGACATACACACGCACACATGATTATGGGGAAGATACATCATGCCAGGACCAACAGGTTTCATCTGCTGTTGTCAGGGTTGAAGCTTTTCAAATTTAGCTGTAATAGGACAGAGCTCTCCATGGAGGAAAAGCAACCCAGCTCTCTGTGTCCCAGCATCTTCTTGCTAGAGGATAAGCACAGGGATGCTTGGGCTGTGCCCAGTGGGATCAGGGATATTTGCTGGGCCAAACAGGTCAATAAATGACATATTATCAGTCATCCTATAGTGGAGCACAGAGCACCTATGTTTAAATTTTAAATTAAGAACGCCTACTTTTCCATGGTTCCTCAACACTACTGTCTAAGGAAGGGGAAATCCAAGTCTTTTCATACAAAAAGAAGGAAAGAAACTCCTCAGTGTTAAAGCTACACTTTAAGCAGCACTATGGCTCCATTCACTGCCAGGGGGATTAATGGAAAAAAATCCTTATGCTGCAGTCAGACTAAGTTGTAATATAGTCACCTAATAAGCAAAAGAGAAATTTTTTTCTGCAAGTGGGAGAAATCCACTTTCAAAGGTCTGCCATGTTTCAACTTGCTGGATGTAATTGGCTGCACCTCCAGTCTCAGGTATCTGCTGCCGCCTCACCTCTGCAGAAGAGTCACTGAGCCTGCACTTGACAAACATAATGATGGCATGACAGGCTGTATTTTATAAATATTATATTGTAAAGGAGGAAAATCTTGCCTGGATTTTGAAACCCTTGTGGGAAATGATTTATAGGCAGCAAAGTTGCATGTCTCTGCTTTTTGAGGTTCAAATCTTTCCATTTTGAACATATTTTTTTTTCTTACTGATTAGATCTTTAGAATTTGGGGATTGTTCTAGGAAAAAAATTATATTTTGCTAGTGGAGGATTCTACTGTCACATTGCAAATGACAATGAAACACCTTGAGTTGCTTGTGAAAAGACAAGTTAAATAGTGCTCTGCCTCTGAAAACAATGACTACCTTTGCTTTGAAAGACTGACCTAAATTGAACAATGCAAAAAAAGGAGAGAAATACCTATCAGTGAATACTCAGAAACCTGAGCAGTTGTTTGTACTGTGATAAAACTGTCAAAATAATGACTTTGATACTATCTACCTTTTTTCCTCATATCATACTTTTTCACATTTAGGAGTCAGAGAGAGACTGTAATTCTGTGGCTTTAGTTACTAAAGCCCTTGAACTTTGTTTTAAAATGTAGTGCAGGGAAACTAAATTCAGTTAAAAGTCTGTCATCAGAGAATGAGGATTACAGTGCATTTAATCAATTCTGATGTAATCAGACTCGTTTTTAGCCCCCTTTCCTAATCCCACAAGGCTTTAGTAAAAACTTTTTCTGAGTCAGCATAAGGCATACTGCATTGAGGCTTTAACAAACAAGAAACTTTCTCTCTTAACCTCTCAAAGTCTGCATATGTCTGAAAGACTTTAATGATGGAACAGCTCTGATGCTGAGTGCCCAAATTTTCTTGGGCAGTTGCCAACACAGTATTGTTTGAACTAAAGAAAGACGGAGGAACACACACTCACACAAGAATGAGTTGGACTTTTTTTTTGAAACAATGATTTAACTGTGCACAAGTGGAAATATAAATGATCTCGTAGCACAACAGACAACCTGACAGGTTTATATTGGATAGGAGCTGAGATCAGCTCTGAAGAAATAGAGATAGATGCAAACAAATTCTAGCCAACTGTGCACTGCTATATATTGATACAGACATATTTGCAAATTCATACATTTTATGGAGCCAGACACAGGATTATTATTGCTTGCTTGCAACAGAAAATAATAAATGCTAGCACATATAGGTACATAAAGCATAAACAAATGTGCTCTTTGGAGGATTATATTCTGACTTCCTTATTATGATCCTTCATTTTAACATTAATTAACTGAGGAAAAACCTTTATGTTGCATCCAGTCTCTGGCTGTCTCCAGTTCTTATCCAGGTGAAGTCATGTTGCAAAATTATGAGCACCATTTGCAAAAGCATTAAGAGGGTAAGTGACTTCAATGCCACTCTCAGAAAGGGTTTAGCCTCTCAGCCTTGATGGTATTACAGTTCCCACATAACCTCCAAGCTGCCAGTCACTCTGAGCTCCACGGGCCCCAGGCTTCCTCTGTGATGCTCAGTTCCACTGCCTGCCTCTCTCATGCAGCATTTCAACACCTCAGTAATATTTGCAAGGTTCTTTGAGGACTGACCATGAATGATTGCCTTGAAAACATGGAAAGCCTTTTTCATTGTTCCAAAGAGAAAGCAGTTTCATAACACCCCTCCCCCTAGTTTTCACACTAAAAGTCCTGTTTCTAATTTTATTCTTTTCCCATTGAGAAACTATTTAATAATCCAAATGAGAACATTTTAATTTATAAGAAACTTCATTCTCTCCCTTAGGATGAAGACTTTCACTTTTAAGAATTTAGCAGATCAAAAGTGTTTAGCTTCCATATGAGATGTGCTGTCCCATAAGGAATACTTTAGTTTTTAAAAAGTGAGATAGCGCAGTCCTCTCCCTGTTATTTTCTTCCACTGTGTGAAAATTGTGGGGTTTTACTCCCAGTGAGGAAAGACTTTTCTCTGAACTGGACAAATGGCAATTCTAGACATACAAGTAACCCTTTCAGAGTCAAACAAGTCATAGTGACTCATAAGGTGTTTTCAATAGTTCAGGGATTGGATACAAATAGTATTTTACACTCATCTGTTCCTTCCAGAGAAGCAGTGAACTTTGGTTTCCTCAGATATGCCCAAAATGACTCAACATCAGACTATTTTGGACATGAAAATAAGTCTGGGGTTCGTGTTCTTTTGGTTATGCTTTTCTTATTCTCCCATGACAGAAAAGGATTATGCATTTAAAAACAATCTTGAATACCTCTCAGGTGCTATTACCCATGTTTGCCCTTGATTTCTCCATAATAATCACAGAATCATAGAATTGTTTAACTTCTTAGGGACCTTAAAGATCATCCAGTACCAACTCCACTGATTTCATTTGCCAGATGATTTCCTCTCTTGTCTTCATACAATTACAGGAAGGTGATATGAACAACCCCTCTTCACCTGTGTGAATGTCTGAAACCGTCTCTGGATGTCTACATCCAGACAGGTAATTAAGATTTGAGCTTGCTGCTCAAATAAAACACTTTATCTGTTTTAATTTTTTTTTTTTTTTTTTTTTCCTAAAGAAGTCTTGTGTCTTCTGGCTGGGCATGGAAAAAGAACGTTAGAAATGCTGAATATATCCAATACAATGAATTTGAGACTATCTGCTTCCATTTCCTTTTCACAAATTGGCTTGGCATTTAACAAATGACAAAGAATCAAAACCACAAAAAATAGGCAATAGGAGAAAGGAACTGAAATAAATACTTTAAAACCAGTGAAACCATGTGGGCTTATGCCTACAGAGTTCATTCAGGGGAAAAATGCAGAAAACTATAATATTCTCTCTCTATGTGGATTTCACAAAGCCACATAGAATCATAGAATGTTTTGCGTTGAAAGGAACTTTAAAAATCATCTTGTTCCAACTCCCTTGTCATGGACAGGGACACCTTCCACTGGACCAGTTTGTTCAAAGTCAATCCAGCCTGGCCTTGAAGACTTCTAGGCTTGAGATATCCACATCATCTCTGGACAGCCTGTTGCAGCACCTCACCATCTCCACAGTGAATTTCTCCTGCATCTAATCTAACCCTCCCCTCCTTCAGCTTAAAGCCATTCCTCTTGTCCTGCCACTCCATGCCCTTGTCAAAAGTCCCTCTCCAGACCTCTTGTAGTCCCCTTTAGGTACTGGAAGGTGCTGGAAACTCTTTCTGAAGCTTTTTCTTTTCCAAGGTCAACAACCCCAAGTCTTGCAGCCTCACATGAGAGGTGTTCCAGCCCTCTGAGCATCTCCCTGGCCTCATCTGGATTTGCTCCAACAGGTCCCCATCTTTCCTGGATTGGGACACCAGAGCTGGGCACAATAGAAGGCAAAAGACAATGGAGAGGAAAAGGTGAAGATGACTCAGGGGCCATTTTCAGAGTGGGGACAAGGATTTCCCCACTCCAATTGATCCTTCCAGTTCCTTGTGCATATTCCACATTACTTATGAGAAACCCCTCTGAGCAGCAGGTAAAAAATGAGCTTTGACCTTGGAAGGTCCCATCTGCACCACACCACTTCAGACACTTTTGTTTCCAGAGGGTGAGAATGAGCTCCTTGTGGATGAGAAGTTCATGGTGGATCAAATTCCCGCAGCCCCCAGTACAGGTCACCCAACAGAGCAGGGCAAAGGTAGGAAGTACAAAATGAGGACCCCAGAAAAGGATGTGGGGTCACCACAGCCAAGACACCTGAACCCACTCCTCAGTCAGCTGAGCTGCAATAAAACAACAGTGACAAATATTTCCCTGGTCTCTGCTGCTCTGTTGGCTGCCCTGCTGAACCTGGAGCTTTGTGTTTAATGAATTAACACTCTTGGAGAGTGAGCAAAGGCACATGAGCTCCTTGGAAGGAGCATGCTAGAGGCAGTCCTTAATTACCACCCTGTTATTGCAGCTCACTCTCCATTTCAGGAATGGCCACTCCAAGCTCTGCTTTTCTCCCTTATACACATTCTAAATAAAAGTAAATCCAGTGAATCCAATCAGGTTATTGTATGCAATTTAGAGAAGAATTCAGCCTGTTTTTATTGCTCTTCTTTTATTTTGTTTCTTCTTAATTTTTAATTAGAGTGTAAAAAATGAAACCTGTTTTTTATTAAATCCTTATTTATGAAGATTGCTTCAAACTATTCACGGAAGAGCACTGCACGATTGTTCACTTTACCCTGATTATAAATATTGTATTAAATTACATATGACACAGAGAATAGTCAGTAATTTTAAAAGTGATTTATAAAAAAGGCAGGGTAGGCAACTGAGATGATAGAGAAGCATGTGTATGGATAATGCATGCATGTGCATACATAAGCAAAAAATAAAAACCAAGAAGTAGCACAGAAGATAAAAAATTGAACACTTCAAGAACAAAGCCTAAAACCATTATGATGCTCAGACTTTCTTTACCTAGACCATATATATGCCATAAAACCTATATTAAAAAAAAAAAACCTGAAAGAACAACGGAGATAAAAAAATAATGGGTAAAACACATTGCACAGATTCCGAATCAGAAATTTAAGAAATAAAGTTCTTATGTAGTTTATCTTTAGTTTTAAAGAGTCAGTCACCTATGTGGAAAATGTGACATCCTTCCTAAAAAAATAAAGCAGGTGGAGATGTGTGAACCAGGGATTGGTGCTGCTGCATGCACAAGACTGGAAGATATTTAATGATAAGATGTCTTCCAGGGCTGTCATATCTTTGAGGATTTTTGCAGTTAAATTTTCATTTATGAATCTCCTAGTGCACAGTTCACCTAACACTGAAAATTATACATTAATTGGGGGAAAGGGGAAAGCAAACTCCAAAATGTGTGTATTAAAAAGGAACCACATTCAAAATTATCTGTTGGGATAATTTTGATTTGTCATGACAAATGTATATGTAAGAAACCTCTCTTTATGCTCAATGCTGCTGATCATGGCTAAGTCATTCAAGCAACTCGAAAAAATAAATTCTTAATGGGTTTTTTTCTTTGTGACCCATTAATTTATCTTAATCTATACTTTTGCTGCCTTACATGTCAGAAAAAAACGCCCCAAACCTCTCCTTCCAGTATTAGATGTCAACTTTATTCTGTGCTGTCAAAACTTATCACAACAGGACAAAGGGTTAAGAAATAGTGACAAAGGACATGTGAAACCAGAGCATTAAACTGAATCCCCTCATTGAAGAAAACTGTAGGATGCTACTGTTTCTGGATGCCTCTTAGAAAAATTTTATCTGATATTAACAACATAGCTAAAAAGACAGAGAGAGATCGAAAACTGCATGCAAAACAGGTATTCAGGCAGCTCAGGTTTGTTACCCAGGTTGGTGACAGAGTTTATACAGGACCTTAGGAACGTGAAAACATCACAAATAATACATCAGCATTGAGCAGCCTTCCAAGGAAACCTTACCTGCAAATTTTTCCCTGTGCAGAAAGAGTTGCTTTCCCAAGCTAGAGTCCTTCTGACATAAAATTTAGATACACAAGGAAAGTCAAAACACCTCAGGATGGTGGCTGATCACCTGGAGCCCTGGATATTAAAGCCAATCTTTTTTTTTTCTGGTAATCTTCTCTATATTTCTGTTCCCTCCTCTAAAATACAATGAGTGTTTCCTATTTCCTTGAGAGCTGGACATGCCTGTGAGGTGCTTAGATACTACAGAATGGAGATCATACAAAAATAAAGGGGCAAGATCAGCTCCCTGGCACCCTGAGGCTGGCTTTCAGGATCAGCATTTTCCACTAATTTTCATTCCAAGAGACCTCAAAATCAAAAAGGTCCCTCATTACACTCAGAAATGCTGAAAAATGAATAATTTTTCCATGGGCACATTTAGCGATATCCATGGTTTTTAATCTGTCTTTGCTACATTATCTGTACATCCTAGGGTGTCTCAGCACACAATATACCTGCACTTGAATGCCTGTAAATCCATAAATGTCATTAAATTCCTCAATTGCAAATCCACATTAAAGCTGCTGCCAAATCTCAGACTTGGTTCTCCTTTCACTTGCAGTGGTTTCTCCACCCATTAGACTCAGTCCTGCTGCTGACATAAAATGAGGTTTTCTTTTTCAGACCAGATCCTCTAGATGAGGAAATGCCATTTTTCCTGAAAATGCACATTGCCTGGAGTCATGTCAAGCAGCACTGAGAGACCCTTTCAGCACAAGAAGGGCACTTACAGCAACTGGTGACCAAGGCAATCAGTGTGGTTTTATCTACCAAAAAGTAACTGAGAAGAGAAAATTCCACTGGCTTGTTTACCAGTGATGTGGTGATGCCACTGCTGCACAAGCCACTCCTTGTGCCCTGGGTGGCTGACACTGTCCTTGTCCCCAGGGCTGCAGGGGTTGCTCCATGAGAGCATCCTGAATGAGCTGACTCTGCTCTCCCCAGCATCCCTTCTTGAGAAGGAGCATTCAGGAGAAAAAAGGCCTTTTTGGAGAGTGCTGTGCCCTGGTCAGGAGGTGAAGACCACAGACATGCAGAACCACTGTGGGCAGTTCATGTCTTGCCATTGAGGGTTGTTATCTCATGGATCCCCTGACAACCAGCCAGGATGGAATCAGCTACAGCGTGGTGAGCATTAGGTAGGAAGATGTGACAGTTTTAGCCCAATATGCCAATTGCTGACATGCAAGTTTCATAACAAGAGCATTTCCAATAAACTGAGGGAAAAAAGAAAATGTTAATTCTATCCAGATTAGATCTATGTAACTCTAGATACTTCTCAACTGCATGAAGGTGTGCTGATAATAAGCAGTGTATAGCCATGAAAAACAGAAACAGTTGGCCAAATTTTAAATCTCAATATTTTTGCACAGCAAGTGAAGCATGAAGTATCTTGTTCACTTGTATATACATACATATATACGAAGCTTGAACAAAATCTTCTGATTTTTTTCTTTACAGCTCCTACAAAACATCAGCTATTGCAGAATGTCACTGGTGAAAATACGAGCATATGTATGGAATTGATTTAATGCCAGCTAAAGGAACATTAATCTAGCTGCAAATTTTCACTGCAGGGACATGATGCAGTAAATTTCTGCTAGTCTAACACTGGAGTTGATATTCCATGATATATGACACTTTCGTTTGGAAAAGAAAAGAAAACTTTTCTTCAAAACCTTAATTGACTTTCATATATTTCTGACTACAAATTGTACTGGATAATAAAAGCAATAAGTATAG
This sequence comes from Diglossa brunneiventris, assembly GCA_019023105.1. NCBI lineage: Eukaryota > Metazoa > Chordata > Aves > Passeriformes > Thraupidae > Diglossa > Diglossa brunneiventris. The sequence continues at coordinate 149,140,739 of CM032354.1, read as the reverse complement.
CAAGTAAACCCATATTTTTCAAACACTTTGAAAGATATACAATTAAGGTACCCAGCTCACTGTATTCTCTTCATTCCCTTTATAATAACTGGCAGTTAACATTTTTAATTCACATTGATTTCCTTCATGGATTTTTTGGTTACTAACATAGAAGCAGAACAAAAAGAAAAAGCTTGTGCTTCCAAGAAATCCTTCAAAGTGAAGTCAATAACTGAGCTGCCCTGTGGGATGATCTGTGGAGATTCCAGGTAAGGAAGGTCGCGGGACTGCACCATCACTCTCTAGCAAGAGTCCAGTCCCCAGTGTTTTTCTTTAACTATGTTTTGTACTATTTACTATGAAATTGTATAGTTAAGGGACTAACCACAATGACTTCAGATGCTCCAGAGATTATGCAGGGATAAGCATTTTGTATAAAACAGTTCACAAAAAACAGGCATTGGTCCCATCCTTATTTCACTACATCAAGGTCAGAGCTTTGGATCAGCGGATGGGGGCACAGTGCTGCTCCTTAGAGTCAGCAATTCACCAGGAAGGCCTAGAAGGTGGTAACTATTAGTAGAGATGGTTATAAACATCTTTGAAACCCTCTGTTAGATCTACTTCACTGGCTGGTAAATTATTTGACTGCTCACTGGTATGGGTAAGATATCAAGGGTAAATGCCTTTTTCTGCCTGATTCAGACCAAGCATCACTGATCTGAATTTGAACATTATCTTGTGTCATTAAACAATCTGAATGGCAGCACGTCCCTATTTCCTTTGGCAAAGCTATTTTTCTTACTGCAGGAAAGAATTGTTCTTTACTCATCGTTTCCCTTTTCAGCAAAGACAAGAAACCAGAAACATCTGCAGCACCAGCCACTTGTGCTAGAAGTGCTTAACATCTTCAGAAACTGTCCGGACCTTTTGGTCTGAGCTTGCTTTAGATTCCAGTGAGAGTGTAGCTAGCACCCCTTACACACACCACCTTTCTGATTTCTAACAGTGGTTTCAGCTGTTCCAACATGAATTTTCCATTCTCTACAGATGTTTACATATACACACACCCCTAGATGCCCAAACAAACAGGTGAGCTATGCTCACAGACAGCTGGGCTTGCAACTGGGCATGCTTTGTTCATAGAATCATAGGACTGGGCTAGAAGGGACTTTAAAGGTCATCTACTTCATCACCCAAAGCAGCACAAGAAGGCAAGACAGCTCTTGCAGCCTCAGTCCATGCTTTGTGCAGCTTTTCATCAGATCTCCACCTGGTGCTGCACCCTGAGGAAGGCAGGTCCTTCTTCCTTTTAATGACTTTCTGGGCCTCATGTGGAAAGGCTTTTTCCATCTGTTTTTTTATCAGTTTCTGGTTGCCAGTCACTGTTAGGACTTACTGGTTATAGGAGTGAGCACTTGGTCTGACTCCACAGATACCTTGAAGACTCCAAAGGCAGGAGATTTTTGTGAAGCATTCCCAGCCCAATGACTGTGTCCCAAGCTCATGGACATGTTCTCTACAGCCCTGAGATGCTACTTACCTAACTGCAGATGGAACAGCTGGTGTGGGACTTTAGAGTATTTCCAGTGGCAGCCTCAAAGAGCCCCTGATTTCCCTGCACAGGAAGGGGTCATGGCCATGCCAACCATACCAAGAAGTAGGTACTGTAGTGCTGTGTAATAGACATTTCATTGCAGCCTGTAAAAGTGATCCCATTTGCATCTGTTAATAAAGGCAGACCCATCTGCAGCCTGTGCTCAGTCATTACAGAGTAACCAGTGCCATGGATCAGCTGAGGTCCCGCATATGCCACCTCACGAACAGGTGATGGATGTCACAAATAGCTGGACCCTGAGGGTTTTTTAGGACTCTTCTGGGAGCAGTCCATTCTGAAATCTAAACTACCCCAATTGCCATGCAGGGATCGGAAGTATATTTCAGCAAGAACTGAAAGGGAAAAGCTCAGAGGCAGCATAAATAGAGTTAGATTGTCCTCAGCTTAATGGAGAGAGGACAATAAAATGTAAACAAAAAGTGTCCAGCTTCAATCTAAGAATTATTCCATCAGCCACATGTGCAGATTAAATCAAAATGTTTGGATAAGAATAAATGGTGGTGGGAGGAAGAGAAGATGGTGAAAAGCGATGTTGGTTTCTTACCTAATGTGTATTTTATACAAAAAATTGCTGGACTTTCTTTGAAGGTGACCTCCTGGCAGAGGATAAATTGGATAAATTTCACTCTAAGGCTGGAAATTCAGAAGATAAAAAATGGTTGCAATCAACAGTGGAAAAAAAGAGGAAACTTTACCCTTTGGCAATAGGGAAGGGCATTCACTCTACCAGGTGAGTGAAGTCTTGCTCTACCAGTTCACAAAGTACAACCCTGAAAGTTTTTGGTGCTGCTTGCTCAAAGATTCTGAAAAACCCTCTGTGGACACATGATGTGACATCAAGAGATTTTTCTTCTACATCTTAGTATATACAGGTTTTTCCTACAATTATATATTAGAAGCAGATGTAAAAGATGGAGCTGGAGCCTTCTCTCTGAAGACTGAAAAACTGAATTCTAAGTTTCAAGTTCACATATTAAGTTGCCAAAAAAAAACCCCAAAATCAAAAACAAATCCAAAACCCAAACAAATCTAAAAACAAAATAAAAACAAAGCAAACCAAAACCAAACCAAACCAAAACAAACAACAAAAAACCAACAAAACCCTTCTCTGATGATTTTGGAATCAAAAGTTTTCAATTAACTTATTTATTCATCAACATTTGCTAATTTTAGTCCCCTGAAATTCTTTATTTTTCCAAAAGAATTAATTATATCGTATTTTTGCTTACAGTTAACAAATTTTTGTTCCCTTTTGTTGTCCACAGAACACTTGTTTGTTAATGGTTTCCATTAACTGATCAGTAGATTTAACCATTAAATCTTTCCTGGTCCTTTTTTTTTTTCTTTTTTAACTTTGTCCAGAAACATAAATCACATCAGCGGCCAGAGTTTTTATTAGAACTCTGGAATAACAATTCCTCATAGTGGACAGAAGCACAGGATAATCTAGGCTGGAAATAAACTCTGAAGGCCACCTGTTTCACTTCCTTTCTCAAAGAAAGGCCATCTAAAATCAGGTTGCTCAGCACCTCATCCATCTGATTTTTTAACTGACCAAGGTGAGATTTCACAGCTTCTCTGGGCCCTCTGCTCACCAGGCAGGTGCTTCAGCCCCAGCCATCTCTGTGGGGCTTTGCTGATCTCCTGCACTTTGCAATGTCTTTTTTGCAAAGGGGAGTTTGGTGCTGGACACAGATGTGGGCTGAGAACAGAAAAACCAGACCAGTCCTTCTTCAGACTGATCCCTTTCAATTTGCATCTTCCAGAGCATCAGGTGAAGGTACACAGAGCCCTCCAGGCTCAGCTTTCACCCTGACTGCTCAGGAGCTGTGCCTGCATTTGCTGTGACAAGTGATCCTCAGATTTCTGGCAGCAGAAGTTGTCAGCTTTCCAGTATTGCAGCTTTTTAGGTCTTAGGGCTATCAGGCTGTCAATGCCATGGACTGCTGACCTAACAGGGTTGTCAGCAGATGTCCCCACTGAATCCCTCCCCATCCTTGTGACTTCCTAACACATCTTCCTTTGGCTTCAGGATGCTTAACAGAGCTGCAGAACACTTCCCCAAATAACAAGGGTAACAATGACAGCAGCAATAGCAGCAGAAGGAGAAAAGACTCATGCAATCAGTCAGGGAGGAAATTAGGACACTGAGGTTGGGAACTAGGGGTAAGGGGGAATGCTGCAACTGACAGGAAAGTAGATTGAGTTTGAAAAGATTTTTTAGGTTTGTGTTCAAGAGGACTCAAGAAGATCCCACCTGAGGCTGTCTGTGAGCTCACCTTCTGAGATGGCTTCATTGTCAGCATGAGACAATTCTTTTTGAAAACCAAGGCAGCACATGCACAGGAAATCCATAGTTACACAGCCAGGTGAAATCAGGCTTGGAGAAAAACCCCACATACTTCTTAGACTACCCAAAAGAGCTGCTTCAACTTAGATGTAAGCCAGCACAATGTAGGTACAAAAAAAAAAAAAAAAAGTAAAACTGACATGCAGTAGAACTACAGTAGACTGATCGGTTAACTATAAGCCAAATTTCAGTTTCTCCAGGAGACACATCTGTAATCTTTATGAGCCACAGGTGGAAGTATGAGGATTTCTGAAAAACATTATTTGGGGATTATTTTAAGCTTTTTCTTTCCAGGTTGTAGTAGCTTGGCCCCTGCCTGGACAAGGAATAAAAAATGGTGCTTTCAGAGCCTTTTTTTTTCCCCACTGAGATTTGATCTGCCTCTAACAGCATGCTATTGCATGCTATGAATAAAGTCAGCTAGCAACCTGATCATCTGGAAACAGGACATCAGAATTATTTTTTCTACTCTGCTAGTGACTTGGGATTAGACCCTGAATAAATGATTGTATCCCTCTGACCATGTTTCCCAGAGAGACTGTGGACTACCCATCCCTGCAGGTTTCCAAGGCCAGGCTGAATGGGGCTCTGAGGAATCCATTCTAGTGGAAGGTGTCCTTGCTCATGGAAGGGGGTTGGAACTGGATGATCTGTAAGGTCCTTTCCAACTCCAACCATTTTGTGATTCTACAATTTCATTATTCCGTCTTCTTTAGTTTTCTATTTTGCTGTGTGAGTAACAGAATTGTGGTAGCTCCAAGAATTTACAGCAGGTCTGGCTTTGATCTGAGATCCAGATTACTTCAGCAGAGTTGGACCAGAGTATCTGTGTTTGCTCTGGGTCTTGCATCACCCTGTTCTTACATGCTTCAGTGTTCCTCATGATGGAGGGGCTCCAGACTACACACAAGCACTGAATTTTTCTTTTTTACCCAATATACCTTCATCATCTAACAGAGTCTTTTCCTGGGAGTGAAAGTAAAAATTCTCCACTAGCTGAAAATGGTTCCTAGGTTTTCACTGCTGATTTATGGACAAGGTGCCTGGTCAATGCTCAGAAGTCTTTTTGGCATTTTAGTAGATGAAATTGGAATCATCTGATCCCTGTCTGTGTTTTTAATTCCCAATCTGTCTCTTTGGCTACATCCTGATTAATGAAATAAACAGGACCAGAAGAGCACAGGACTGGGGCCCCAGCGTTGTTTGAAACACAAACTTCTATTTTCCTGCATTCTCCACTTTCACAGAAAATGGTCAGGCTGGTCCAGGGAGCAGTGTGAACCAAGAAGCAGTTTGGATGTGTTTTGGAGAAGGGAATTCAGGCCCACATACACAGTCTGCAGTGTGCCAGCTCTCTCTATGGCCAGTTTGTTAGCAGAGACAACAAACTTCCAAACTTCACCTGGCTTGAATTCTGAATTAAAGCATCCTTAAAGCATTCTAGGAATGCTGCTGCCTAATTTTGACAGCCATAAAAGATTTGCCCTTTTCCCATCTCAAGAGGAAAGGGCTTCTTGGAACTCACATTTGAGAGAAAAAAACCCTTTCCAAAAATGATCTGCAATTCCTAATAACAAGGGACAAATGACTAGTGCACTTTCCACAGAAATTTTGCTCTCAGTTCCTCTAAGCATGTCTGAAAAAATCCCTTGGTCTCCCTGTGAGATCTCTCCTGTCATGAAATGGGGGCTGTCACAGAAAAAAACCTTAAGGAAAACTTGATGCAAAAGCAAAATACAATTTTTGCTGAACACCTTTTAGATTTTACATCAAAATCTTGGGTTCTTATAAGAAAAGGAGGTGAGAGGCAGGATCACCACACAACTTAACACAGAAAATATCTGCACTGGCTTTACACCTGTGCATCTCCACTCAGTTTCGCTGATCTACTTACAGAAGCAAGAAAGAAGATTCTGGCCTAGAGAATCAAACATCAAAAACAAAACTAGGGAGAAAATTTGCATTTTGTTTTTCACTCTCCCAACTTTGTTCTTAATAAAATTTTGTACTATAAAAGCACAATAAATACAGATAGGACATTAGAAATGCTTCTCCATATCAGGAAATTACGTTCTTAAAGTAATTTTGGATTACCACCTGTTTTTACAATGGAGCACAAAATAACTTGTTTGTGCTGAATATATTGTACAAACTATTAAAAAGCCAATAAGTCCAAATTACATACTAAAATATTAAGTGAGTTTAGTAACTAAGAACAAATAAGAGGGAAAAAATTATCTTTTTCTCTGAAACAATCTTAAAGCCTCTGCTGATATTCATTTTATTTTCTCTACTGATTTTATTGAGAGAATTTTGATAGGTTCTCTTTTTTGCCAGGTTTCAGTATTTCATGGTAGTTGTCAATCCGATGTTGACATAATGATAGGATTTGATATGACCCCCAATACTTAAAAGCCAACTTTATTTTGGAAGCAATAGCTGCCAACACTTTAAATAGACATACACTCCTGATATATTATACCTTTCTTGTATGGGAGCAAAATATGATGTGAGGTGAGCCACCAAAATCTTTGCCTTGTTTTCCCTTGAATAAAAGTTTCCAAGGGAGCAAATGGCTTTTTCTTTCTTTCCTTTGTGTTTATTTATGCATTTTGCCCGTGCTACCATAGGGTTGCAGGCAGCAGGTGTTACAGCACAGCTGGAAAGGGTTCCAGTGAGGGCACACAGGAAGTTTTGGGGTGCTGCACAGCAGCAGGGCCTCTGGCCAGACAAGGGAGAAGCCATATGTGATGTGCATTCTTCCAGCTCCTGTTCCTAATGGTCTCCTGTCTTCGTGGAACACAAGGAAAGTCTGTGACTGAACAGGGAAGCAAAACAAAGGTGTTCAAGACAATCCTTCATGTTCCAAAAGCAAGAGGAAACAGCCTCAAAATGTTTTTATTGGATATTAAGAAATTTTCTTCACTGGAAGGGTTGTCAAACATTGAAAGAGGCTGCCCATAGCAGTGGTGGAGTCACCATCCCTGGGGATATCTAAAAGATGTGAAGATGTGTCACTGAGGGATGTGGTTTAGTGGTGGGCCTGGCAGTGCTGTGCTGATGGTTGGATTTTGGGAGGCTTTTCCAACCAAATGATTCTATGATTCCAAATGATTCTAAGACATGGGATCTTAAGGACTGATCCAATTCTAATCCTTCTCCTTCTCTGTAGCAGAGAGGAATCCTTTGAGGAAAGGAGACTTCTGAGGAAATAACAAAGATATCCCTGAATATCCCTGGACTATGCTACGTCAAAGGAGAAGTCCCCAAGTACTGAACAAAATTTTGAACATTGTTCCAATTATAAACATCTGCTACATCAGTGTCCACAGCAGCTTTAGCTTTAGAAAGACACAAAGATTCATATTCCTAGAGGCAGCAGTTAGAAACATTTTGTGGGGTCTCACTTATACTCTGACACTTCAGTTCTGTACCATTCACTGCAATGATGTCAGCAGCTAAACTACTTCTGTCAATTTGACTCAAAATCTATATAAGTACAACAATTGATACCAACATCCTGATATCTAGTTGTTCCCTTATACTCACTTTTGGGACATAAAGACCACATTTTTCCACATTCTTCCACTAGCCCAATCTGCACATGGGTGTCTAAAGAGCTGCTAACAAGTAGCTTATGCTACCTTTGCAGAGGCCTTGGCATACTCCTCTCATACTGTTTAAGGTGCTTTAGCACATCAGCTCCACCAAAACAAGATTTGCAACTTGGAAAACAAGGATATCTGGAGAAAACATTTTGGCCTTTTGTCTTTTAAGGAAGTAAAAAGCTCTTTCCAGAAAGCCATTATTTCCTTGTTCCTACTGCATGTAACATTAGGGAGCTGTCTGAATGCTAGTTATAGTGTTATTCATAATAACTGGTTTCCATTTAAGACCCTAACACAGCTGACCTGACAAAAACAGCTATTACTGCACATCAGCTCCATGTCTACGGCAATGCCTTCTATTTGGGTGTCAGAGCTTCTCCTCCTGATTAACACATCATACCTCAGGTCACTGTTATCCAATAGGGAAAATGCAGTTGTGCCCATTTTGTGCACAGGAGGTGAGCACAGAAACCCTGCAATGACTTATATGCAAAGTCTGTGCCCCAGACGTGAATCACACTCCAGAATCTAAATTGCAACGCTACTGTAATTTCCTTTCCTATTCCATTAAAGGAAATTCGCCTAAACTAATGTACCAGCAGATGCTCTGTGCACAAGGGTAGTGCTGCAGAGGTTTCCCCTCTGCCAGGCACAGACTATGAAAGGGCAAGGAGTCACCTGAGCTAACTTGAGTGATCTGTGCTATAGATGTGCACTATGTCTGATCATGACAGTGCCATTTCAGATCTCCTAGTGTCTCACAATCTGGCTTTTAGCATCTGGTTGTGAAGACTGTCAGTCTGTGAAGTACTGTCTCACTTCAGACTGGCTTGTTCAGACACCTCAAGCCATCTCATGTGGCACTAGAAATCTGTTTGTAGGCAAAAAAAATGAGATCCAGGTCAGATCCAGCCAGCCCCAGTGCCTTTAGTTGGTACAGAGTCACACAAGGAAACAATGCTTCTCTTTCACACCTGGCTAGTCCTGTCCCTTTTAAAGCCATATTCATTGCCCACTCTTTGCATGGTCAGCAATTTCCTACTCCAGTAATCTTTGAATGTTCCTCCTTGCATTGCTATAAAGGTAATCCCCAACGAGTTAAAAAACCTCATTTCTATGATTTTATGAGATGCCATTTGAAGGAGGTCAGGAGAAGGAGTCCTCATGTTTATTATTAGTAACTGTCAATTTAATTTTTCAGCTGTTTTACCTCCTTTAACATCTCTTGCCTTAAGTTTAAGGCAGCTGCTCTGGGATGTGTTCAGCTGTATGAATTATAACCTGACTTGGAGCAGGAGGTTTAAGTACACAAAGTGAGTCACTAGATTGATGGCTCGTTTGATCAGCTGTGCAGTCAGGGTCCTTGCTGTTCTGCAAACCTGACTGCACAGTCAATACTGCAGCATCCCTGGCTGGCAGGAGGATTCAGGGTCAGTAGCTGCCCTATAATAAAATCTGCATCACTCTGAGCTGGTGTTTTGTATCTTGCCTATCTCTTCCCCTCAGCTGTATTTCTTTGTTCATATAGAAGTCCGGGTATGGGGGCTCCCTTCTTGTCCTCCATTCTTCTGCTCAAGCCAGTCTGTCCCCTGTCAGCTGCGTAAATTCCTGTGGCCTCTTGTCTCCAACTGGCTGACCAAGAACAAGGTCTCTGCTGCACTGCTCCATTTTCACAGGAGGGAATTTAACCTCCAAGAATGTCCCTGAGATAGAACATAATGGACAGTGAAAATATCACCAGTGAGAGCTGGTCTACTTCTATTGATTTGTTTGGTTTTTGATGAAAGAAAACTGTCTGAAAAAGTTATGTCCCTTCTGTTTTTCAAATGGTAAAACTTACTGTTCAAAAAAAAAAAAAAAAACAATGACACTGAATCGCAGGGACAGCTCAGCTATCAAGGGAACCATGGTGCCTCAAGGGAAAGTGAATAGAGGTGAGGACACCAACCTGAGGAAGTGTGAAAAGCTCTGGACTATCTTTTTGAGATTCACTACAGAAGCTTAGATAGACATAATTCAATATCAAGCCTGAAAGGAGGAGGTTGTGGTGATATGGGTGTTGGTCCCTTTTCCCAGGTAACAAGTGACAGGATGAGAGGAAATTGCCTCAAGTTTTCCCAGGGGTTTTCCCTACAAGTTTTAGCTTAGATATTAGGGGGGAAAAAATCATGGAGAGGGTTGTTAAGAACTGGAACAAACTGTCCTGGATGCAATGGAGCCACCATCCCTGGATGTGTTCAAGCTACTTGGGGGTTTGGCCTGTGAGGATGCTGTTTAGTGGTGAACATGGTGGTAGTGCTGGCTTGATGATCAGACTCAATGATCTTAGAGGTTTTTTCCAACCTTAATGATTCTGAGATTCTATAAAATATCTCTGGACTGCAATAGTTTGAGTGTTTGTTAGAATGAAGTATTTGGATGTGAGGTAGATGGATTTGAAGAGCAAAGTTTCATTTCCACTCTGCCAAGTTCACTCCAAAGGTCTGTCTCTGGCCTCCAAGACCCTGATCCCACCAGCAGATTTTGTGGGAAGGCAACATTGACCTCTGCAGAGGAAGATGTGGGTAGGAAGCACTTAAACAACAGAACACCTTCAAGTCCATGGGATCACAGGATATACAAATTAGGGTTTTGAGGGCTGGCTGATGCCATTGCCAAGACCCTTGTCACTGTTTTTGAGAGGCTCAGGGGAGTGGTGCAATCACTGTATATCTGGTACCTAGGGACAAGGTTCAGTGATGGACTTGACAGTGCTGGGTTAATGGCTGGACTCAGTGGTCTTGAACAATTTGGAGTGATGGTGTTTGTATCTGCTATGAGTGATGGAGAGCTGCTTTCCTGGGCACTGCTGAACAACTGCCTGAACTTGGGAAGTGGTGAATGAATTCCTTGTTTTGCTTTCCTTGTGTGCATGGCTTTTGCTTCACTTATTAATATGTCCTTATTTCAACCCACGACTTTTCTCACTTTTCTGTTTCTCTTTCCCATCCCACAGGGAGCAGGGGAGGACTGGAGTGAGTGGTTGTGTGCTACCTAGTTGCCTACTGGGGTTAAACCACAACAGTATTATATAAAACACATAATTATATTATATTAATATGGTTATTTTTGTACAAATGACAATGTATTTGTTTTGAATGCCTCACATGTACTGTGTTCTATATATGTTGCATGAAGTGCACAGCAGTTCATGTGCAGACACTACAGCAAAGGCTGTTTATAGATATCTACAAATGTGTTTATGGAGTTGGCTATTACATAATACCACCAGCAACAGCTTCTTGGGGAACCCAGTTCTGTCACTGCATGTTAGGGAATATCTAAAAACTGCATGGAGCTCCTCAGGAGACACCAGCCTTGTGCTGCCTCCTTCCTGCTCCCTGATTAGATTCAGACAAGAGGCAGGGGCTCAGAGAGGGCTCTGCTGAGGCTGAGGAAATTTGAAGAGGCAGGAGAGTTCAGATGTCACCAGTCTTGAATGCCACCTAAAAAAATTCATGGGAATGAGATTTCAGAGCCAGACACCTCAGTCTCACTTATTCCTTGGGCTAGTTGTCTGCATCTGTGCCCAGATCAAGACCCCAGGCTGGGAAGATAACAGTTTCATTCCTAAATCTTCCATACCTATAGTGTTCACAGGACCAGCTCCACGGTTTCTTTCCAGGCTGCACTTTTCCAGACACTCAAATATTACTTTACAGCCATGTTTTGAGTCAATTCTCAGTCAGCAGCTTCTTGTGGAGCTTGGTGATGTCATTGGATGAAGTATCTCTCTCCACAAATAAAGTACTATTGGTTTGTACCAAACCTCTTCATAATCACTGGAATCTGTCCACTTGCTAATGCAGAACAGAGAGGTCTGAGTAACAGGAAAACACTCTTAATATCACAGATCGCTTCTCCATCGGGCAATTTGTCAGAAGCAGTTGTGAAGGTTGTGATCCACATTCACTCCCGCAAGATCACAGCAAGGGAGGACACAAGAGAGTAATTTCCGGAATAAGGAGCAGGTAAAGGGTGAAAAGAGCAGGATAAGCAATTCTCAGAAGCTCTTTGGAAAAATATAAACAATCTGGTAAGGGGGAGGAGGTGTGGGAGTTGAGCAGAAGAAAATTAAAAGGATAATTAGAAGAGGAAAAAAAAATGCATTGCTGAGAACATTTTAGCTGGTGAAGCCAGGGATTTCAGATGAATTCACAGCAGACAGATGGTAAAAAGAGGGAAAAAACCACCAGCCAACCGCACACCCTATAATCAGTTCCTTACCATGAATATTAGGGAGATTTAGTTAGGGATAGGGAATAAGGAGCTGGCAGCCTTAACACACAATTATTTTGTTTTGTATCTTTGCAACAGAGCAAGAGGGATCAGAGCAACTAAAAACAAAAGTCAGAGCCCTGGTTTGTTGTGGGGTGTGAGCTGGAACACCCTCACCATCCACCTATACTGATATTTTAGCTGCGAGTTTCACATTTTCGTGTGATTGTAGTTGGGATTCTCTTTTTTCCTTGGACACAAATATCTCTGGGCACCTGAAAATTTAATTGAAGAACAAATGGGTAAATAGACAAGTCTTTACCCCATATCAATAATCAGTGTATTCTAAAGAAAAAAAAACAAAGTGGAATTCAAGAAAAAAATTATAACCAACTCAAACATGTCAATCCCCCATACTCTGATACCATCAAATAACAGAAGCTATAATAAGCAAAACAGGAAAGAAGGAAAATCATCTCCCCAGTGACTAAGAAAGCACAAATTTTCTCAAAGCAAGAGGAAGGACACAGTTTTGAAAGCTGCTCTGACTGCAATGAACCCTCATGGCACAGGGCAGAGACCAAGAAAGCAAAATTGCTTTGGCTCAGCACCACAAATGCTGCTGTCTTGCTCTGGATGCAAAAACAACCCACACAAACCTGCTTGGAGGTCCCTTCACAGTATTCTCCAGAGCCCTGATCTATGTCTCAGCCCTTTGGGGGCAGGTGGGGTGTCCCCATGACATAATCTTTGGCAGAAATTCTTCCCTTTGGGTTGTTTATCTTTTTTTAGTAGCTAAACTGAGATGCTCTACACAGTACCGGCCTTCTTGAGGGAAAGCTTACAGAGGTGAGTTGTTACTCCTGTCCAGTCTAAAGCTGGGCTCAGCCTATTCCCAAGATAAAAAGAACCCTCATGCAGACATGGAGAGGCTCTAAAAATATGAAACATTTCATTAGAAAAACCATTTCCCACTGAAATTACTAGCAGAACTCCCATTGATTCAATTAAGGGAAGAACCACAGTGTTTATAGCCCCCAAACCTGCTTAAAGATGAGGACATCTGACTCATGAGGATAGTAACCAGAGGCAAGCTACTCACACACTTTATTTTTCATGGAATCATAACTTTGGACAGCACAGATGAGACCAAATTGATTTTAAATAGAGAAGCATTTTCATGTAAGGTCAAAGCTCTCAGATAATTTTGCTGATTTCAATAATAATTTAAATTTGCACTCTCACATTAATTTGGGATGTTTTTAACAGAGATATTACTGAAAGTTAAAGGAAATTAAATGGGAATTAAATTTAAAAAGCCCACAACCTTTGTGATTCCTCTAGTGGAGTCTCTCCTATGGAGATGATTTGATTTTGAAGTGTTGCAATTTGCATGTTATCAGTTCATGCCTGCTTGGAAACAGGTTATAGTTTGTGTGGTTTGGTTTGGTTTCTTTTGTTTCTGCAGAGGTACCAAAAACTGTATAAAACAAAGAAAAAGGATTTTCACAAGAACATGTGTCACAGACAGGTGGGAGATCAGGAGGGAGTTTTCCATCCTAGCCATGGATATTCCACATTTCCCCTCACTCCACGTGATGCTGCCCATGAGCTGTGAATCTCTGGACACAATCCTGGCTACAAAGACCACCAGCTCCAGGAGTGAGCTGCAGCTCCCCAGCCCTGGCAAGCAGAGACCTGAAAGGTTCTCCCAAGACCATCTTTGCAGAAAAAATCCATGTTGCCCATAGGTTTCCCAGAAACCCTCAGAAGCAGCTTTCCAGCCTTCCCAATCCCTCTATGACAGCAGTTCCACCCATGCAATGGGCTGCACTAAACATCAGCAGCCGTGGGAAGTTTCACATAACTTTGACATCAAGTTTCACATCTTTGACAAGTTTCACATCTTTGACCACGTTCTCTCTCCAAACCTCTTCCTCTCCCAGCTGTTGGATGCTCCAACTCTTTTTGCATGGCCCAAAGTTATGAATAAAATGGCTTGGAGAACTTGAAACTGAAAGAAATGTCAGATGATGGTGGGTAACACTGCTTCACTGGAAGGACAAACCTCCTTTCAGAAGAATTTCTAAAGAATAAAAGTCTCCATTTCACCCTGGCACCAGGCCTGGCTTTGCAACAGCCATTTCCATATTTCAGTTTTTTCTTCTCAGAGGCGGTGATTCCTTGATAGATCGGAACTTGCATCACTTCATCTCCCACTTAACTAATTTGATGAGGAAAATGGAACTGCTGTGGTGGCAATTTAAGCATATTAAAGGAAAAAGTTAATCCAAAATTTAGATTCGCCAAATTTAAAGTCCATTTCCATTACATTTAATAACTTCAGCCTCTCTTAGTTCATCTGTACTTATCTTTAAGTCTGCATGGCTGGGTGGCATTAGAAATAAGAAGATTATTCATAGTAGGGTGCTCTGCCTATGAACTTTTTCTTAGCTCTCAGTAGAGATAAAGAATATTTGCTCAACTGCATATCATTTCATAATCACATGAGTGGTCAGCTCTTCTGTTCTTATAAAATCATATCTCACACCATCAGCCACAGACCTTTCAAAAAATACCAAAAAGGGTATAATTAATTCAAAGAGAGTAATCATTAAAGTATGAGCATAGTCAGAGACAAGCTTTTTCATTTCCCTCCAAGCACACATGAATTATGAGATCCAAGTCATAGCTCTTGTAAGGGAGTAGATTTGTGGAGAGGAGGGAACTTGCTGCATGAATTCTCACATTTCCTCTGCAAATCTGTGCACAAAGCATTTGGGTCTGTAGGCCTGAATCATGAAGTGCTTTACCACACCGTGGAAGAGAAGGTGAGGAAGGGAGCCCGAGGGAAAGCTCTGTAAGGACTGGCACTGGCAGGGCTGGGAGGGAGCAGGCTGGGAGGCTTCCTTGGGCTGGCAGCAGGAGCTTCAGCTCTGGAGGATTTAAGGAGTGACTGGGAAGGGGGAGGAAGGTGAGAGAAAAAACTTCCACACAATCCTGCAGCATCTGGTGCTTCCCGGCCTGTGGAGTCAAGGAGAGAGAGCGGAGCCCTCGGAGCCGGCGTGGGAGCAGGTGGGGGAAGGTGCTGCTGTTATTTGCAGCAGACGTTCCTTAGCAACAACCTGGAGCAGATGGAAGGCCGGGTACCACTGAGCAGAGCCTCCAGCAGCAGCCCCTCAGCCTCCTCAGCCTCTCCCATGCAGGGGGAGATGAGGCAGCACAGCAAATTCTACCCGAGAGCTTTTCACCAGACAAAAGGAAGGGGTAAGGAGATCACTTTGACTCACCCCAGGCTGAAGCCTAAAGATAAGTGAGCAAATTTCATTAAACAAGTTTGATAAATACCAACAATATTGTTGTGATTATATAACAGTTGTTGAATATACACATACATATATACATACAAACATATCCTGGTACTATAACTGAGTAACTTGGATTTCCAGGAATGCTGAGAAATCTCAGCATTAAATTTATAGAACATAAATGTGATTAAAAATGTCTTTAGGTTATACTAACCACACTTGATTAAAAAAAAAAAAGAAGGTATCAGGTCTTAATCTGTCTGAAGTAAAATACAAAGTGATAATCCACAGTTAAAAAGGTTATTTGAAAATGGACAGTTCACAGATGCAGAGGATTTCAGAGAAAGTCTGCATTGACAGATGGATGTATTACCAAATTAAAGAAAACAGGAACTTTCTGTGGGATAACTAATTAATCTTGTACATGGAGAATGTGGAGAATCATCAAAGTTGAACATAGCTAACAGCAGAGGTGGGGGCTCCTGCAGAGTGTCCACAAAGCTATAAAATATACCACCAACTTCTGCATGCATCCCTCTTTTTCTTCAAAATCAGGTGTGAAGAATTGAGCACTCTGATATCCTCTATTATGATATTGCTTACGCAAATATTGTCCTATCGTTAAAGGAAAAGGAATTCTACTGTTTGTATTGGATCTGCCTACATGCCCTTGAGGTTTGGTTGTAATCTGCATGCAAAAGCAAGGGGGAACAAAAGAACAAAAGCCATAAAATTTCATGATCAATAAAGAGCCATATTGTCTCTAGGGGGAAAGACAAAACTTGTCTTTTCAGAGTTTGTACAAAACAAGAAGTATTGGTATTTCTTGTGTCTTCTGAGGGCTAGGATGTTTGAAACACATCTGTGGCCATATTTGAATTTGTTGGTAAAACTCATGCCTTCAATTCCTCTTTTCTATTAATATCACCATCAACAAAAATCTGATAGATTAATTGATTTATCTTCCTTGATTACCTTGATTAATCAGGACCTAGATGAACCTTTTAAAGATGTAGAAATAGCTCTGGAGCCAGCAAAAGAAGATAAACACTTGATTATGTATTCTGGTGAGTCAAGCTCACCCATATGGGAACTCATCTCCATTTCCCTTCTGCTAATCTACCTCTTAGCAACATTTTAGCAATTCCTGTGGGTGATACATCAGTGAACAGAAACTGGAAAATGGCAGATGAGTCCGAAATTCCTTCCATTAAAGACAATGGATGCTTTATCCCATTAACACCAAGGACACCAGTCTGAGCAATAATGGTATTTAATATTATTTCTTTGGCAATGGCCAGACAAAAGGAGAAGAATTCCTTTTTTTTTTCTCTACTGTAGAATTATAGATTAAAAAGAATGTAAACAAAGTAAGGCTGAAGTTTTCTGTCTTATCAGAATTTAGGAATATCCAAAACTGTGCAATTTTGGGAACATTCTTAATTTTCCAGGTTTTTCATAGATACCCTACAGGTTTGTCTAATTCTAACATTTCAGCCCACTTCCTTGTCTACCATCTTACTAAATTTTCTAATAATTCACAGTTTCCTGACAGCTCACCTGCCAGATAGGACAAGATCTGAGCATGGAGCTGCATCATGGATCCTCAAGAGCCAAAACTCCCTGTCTGATAGCTACCAGACCACTGTGCTCTCAGGCTTTACAGAGTTTCCAAAGCTCCAGAGTCAGGGCTCAATACCCTGTCACAGACAATTTTCAATTGTTATTTTTCCCTTTGAGAAGCAGTAAAACAAAATTTCAGGATATCAGATCCTAGGTGACTGACTTCCCTACCCAGCCTCCTCAATCCAAAACCTGGGGGCAAAGTGAACCAACTTTGGCACACAGGCATCATTTTGTTGTGGATGTTGCCAGACAAGTGTCATCTCTTGGTCTCATATGTGGTCATTTCCTAATCTCCAATTACTGCCCTATCAGGTCCATTTCTATACAGCATAAAGTGGACTAAACCAGGGGGTGGTGTGTTTGTGTGTGTGTGTAATTTTTTTGTTTGTTTGTTTATTCAGCCCTGTAACAGTTACAGATATTTCACAGGCTGAATTACAGATCTCAGGTGAAATTGCCCCAATCTGTAGCCAACAGGCACCACTGTCCCACACCACTGAGAGGGGAGTCCCTGCACAGATCTGGCAGCCGCCCTCACCTGATTGTGCTGAGCCTGTGCAAACTCCCATTGAGCTCTCTGTGGGCTGCAAAACAGCAGCTTTAGCATCTCGCTAGATACTATTCCCAGCTGCCTTGATGTGAAATAAGTTTGATTTAAACTGATGTAGGAAGATCCAGGTAGGGATTTGCAGTACTTTTTTTATGTTGATTGATATCGTTCCTTTTCTTAAACAATAACTGCAAGTACTGCAAGAGGGCAGGTAAGTGTAAGATGAGTGAAAAAAAAAGAGCAGTATTATTACTGTTGCTGTAATTTTAGCATATTTTTCAGTTGCAATCTTTCTCCAATCAGTAGCAGCAATTATAAGATACTATCTTTCAGCAATCTGCTCTAGTGGAAGGTCCTTGCCCATGGCAAGGGGCTTGGAACTTGGTGATGTTTTGAGGTTCCTTCTAACCCAAACCATTCTGTGATTCTATGATCTTAGCCATTACAAGGCAACAGCTCTCAAATAAAGTATGGGCAGGAGCTAAGATTAGTAGGCAATCCCATCCATGACATCCTTGCCTCACAGTTGCTGCCAGCATGCCCATTTTCTTTATGTTTAATTAAGTAATTCAAAATAGCTTCTCCCACTCCTTTTCACACACACAAAGCAAAAGACTATTGGTATTTCCAGTGTTGTATCCTTTATTACTTTATCCTCCATCAGGGCTGATTCTTTTACCTGCTAGGAGAGCCAACTTCACATTTTGTAGAATATCCCTTTTTTATGCAAAGCATTAGCAAGAATGACATTTCAGCACCAATCCTGAGAAAAGGACATTGCAAAGTGTCTTCATGCTGAGATAAATTCAGTGTAGCATGAATAAAAAAAAATTCCAGTGCATTTACATTCTGATTGCATACCTAGATGAAAATCTAGATAGCTTGTTTCAATTGTCAGTCTGCTGGGTTCAATGCCATGGAAATTGGAAAGAAGTTCTGCTTTTCAGGACCTCCTGTACTGTATCTTGTAGAACAAATTTGAATGTGCCTATGACCAGAGCAGAGAAATTTGATTGTGACACTTGTTTTTATAAATTGTGTCACTTTTCATACTACACTGACTTTTCCAGGCTTCAGTTCAACAGACTATGTCACTTGACTGCAGAATAATTAGTTTGAAATACATTGGGTTTTTTTCTTTACTTCTGTTTGGGTTTGGATTGTTTGGGTTTTTTTTTTGTGTGTGTTTTTTTGGGGGATTTTTTGGGTTTTTTTTGGAAAAAGTTTTGCATGAGCCCTTTTATAAAGGAGACACATCTTGTATAATTTAGTGGAGTTCTTATTGTTAGTCTTATAAATATTATTATTATTATTATTATTACTACTTCTATTTTCCACTCATAAAATGAATAACTTGGGAAACCGCTCCTTACTTTGTCTTGTGAAGATTCGTCCTATTATAGTAATTTCATTATTCTGGCTAATCCCTAAAGACAAAGAGGAAATTTCCCTGCCAATAATGAAGGTATTAAATAGCAAGTGACGCATTTCTGGTGCAATCATTGAAATTGTCACCAAGCACACAGATGATGACCCGGGGGACATGAGAACCTTGATGCAAATTTCTCTAATCCACGCTTAGGTTTACTTTGATTTCAATATGGTTCAGATGAACCATATACAATATTACATAATGACCCAGTCATTACAGGATACACAGATACAGTGCTGAGGCTTAAAGGAACAATTGCAGAACAAACTTTTATATGTAACTCTGATTTAGAGGGAGGAAAGACTACAGTCTCAAACACAACAAAACCTAGGATGGAAGAGGTAATTCCTGACATTGCATAGTTATTTCATGCCATTTTGGTTTTGACACTGAAAAATACCATGATACTCACTGTCTCTCATACTCTTAAGGATATTTTTAAATAGCTGTCTTTTTGTGTGCCTTCGTGGCATTTCTTTCAGTATACCTTTTCCCTTATTTTTAATTTTAAAAGTTGTCTAGTATTAAATATTTTAGCTGTACTATCTCACTCTTGTTATAGGTAATAGGTTAATTCATGCTATAGAGAATGAGGAATAGGTGTATAAAATATTAGAAGAAATCAAAACCTGTGTTTGTAACTGTTCCGGCTGAGAAATGCCTGAACAGCTCTCGGAAAACATAACATCAAACCGGTTACTGTGTGAAGCCTGCAGTCTTCAGTCTTCCCCCGACCTATCCGGGCCAGCTATACATATGATAACTCCTTCCCGGAGGACATGGATAGGACCAGTCCGGACCATTAGAAGGGACTTCCTGCATCCCAGCTATGCATAACCCCTTCCCTTCCTGGACAGCATGAAGGACAGCATGAATGGGACAAAGGGCCTGGCTCGAGCTATCAGAGAGGACTTCTTGCATTTTAATGCAGGAGAAGATACAATCAAGACATTCCGGGAATGGACAGTCCTGAGGAAGCTCACAAGACCCCACACCTGGGACCAATTTCTCTACAGCACTCAGGACCTATTCCATGTGAATGCATCCCCTGCCTGAGTGCTCAGACATTCATCTGGGTTCAGACTTCGTCTTTGTCTGTTTCTACACATGTATAGGTTCAACTTTACATGTAAAGGGACACAAAGGAATATGTGGTCATCTCTGCCTCAGGCAGAATAAACTGTATATAAACTGGCTCCTGTGAGCATTCGGGGTGAACCACTGGGGAGACGCTGACACTTTGTCGGTCGGATCCAGGTTCACCCAGCGCGGATCCCGGGTTCTACACTGCCCGAGGCTGTGGTGCTTTTTTTTGAAATTCTATTTTGTTAACAATCTATAAATCATTGTTAAATTTTATTATAAATTTGGCTACCGATTTGATCATTTATAACACTCTTATTTAAATTCTCCTGGCACTTTGGAAGAACTACTTCTTGCAGGAGTCAGAGGCAGCTTTCACTCTAGATTGCCTTAAAATTCTCCAGTGACAGCTCCTCCTCTCCTTGTTTACATTCCTGGTATTAATGTAATGCCATCTTGATGGTACAGGGGCAAATAGCAGCCTTCCCCTAAATTCTTGTGTATCAGCATCACCTCTTGGGCAAGGTAGAGAGCAGGACCTTGGTAAAGCCAGCACACAGAGGCCGGGGGATAAATTATCGGAAACTTTGCTGTCAGTTTGTAGTGTAGTCTGAAAGAGCATTGCACGTAAACAAGGGTTTGCCGGCATTGGCTTGTCAGGATACCAGCACAGCTGTAGGTCCATTCTGAGCTCTGTTCCGAACAATTTACACATGTAAGCTGAGTCAACCCATCACTTCTGTTCCCTCATTCCCTTTCCTTAAAGCAAAATTCCGTGCCCCTGTCCAAGCCTCCCACCATCAAGAACACAACGCGGTGTCTTCATGAACATCCTGCAGCCATCACTCCTAACCCAATGCTTTCTCCATCTGCACTTGCATCACCAACCTGTGTCTTATCAACCAAGGTGTTATGAGTAGAAAAGCTGCCCATTTTTTCAAAAGGTTGCAGAGTTCACAGGTTGGGCTAGTTGCTGCCAGGGTGGAGTTCTAATTGTTTGTTATTGCAATCACCAGTCCTTTTCGTTAACTACCTGTCGTTGATGGTTAAGAATTCCCCCTTTTGTCGAGTGGCACCCTGCTGCTTCCTGGAGGATGGCACCCAGATGGTGAAGGGGAGGGGACATCGAGTTGGCATGCAAATGACATCGGATCCGGCATGCAGCCAAACCTAGCCAAAAACCCCTAAAACAACGAGCCAACACAAAATTGATGAATTAAAGCAATGTCTAGAAATGAAGAAGAGAATCTAGTATCTGCCAAGATCTTTTTACCCCTCACCCTAATCTAAAAGTTCTTGTCTAGACAGAGGACCTTGAATGCTGAACAGAAAACCAAGGGAATTTCCTGATGCTGTCCTGAGGATGGAGCCCCCAGCTCTGCCCACAAACCAGTGGACAAACCTGCACTCTTCCTCCTTCTCCGTGCCATTCCTGGGAGCGGCGGTGGCATGAGCATAAACTGTCGGTTCTCCCCACCCGAGCTGATCCCTTTTAATAAAGGCATTGAAAAGGAGAAAGGTCTCCTGCCCATGTTTATTTCACAAGGCAGGTCCTTAGACAGAGGCACGCATGTCCTCAGCTCAGACACACCTCTGAAGAAATCACCAGGTGCAGCTGCCTTTCCCCTTCTGCGCTTGCTTGAGTGTTGTCAGCAGCACTCTCACCATGCTTGATAAACTCTGGAATAAACTATTCCAGACTACTTAACTGCCTGTCTGTCTGTCTCTTCAGTAGCAATAAGATCATTCCTAAAAAAAAAAAATACAAATTTTTTTAGTAGAAGGAAATGACCTTTATTTTTTGCATATCTAAGTAAGCTGCATTAAAATAAGATGAAGACTGTGACAGGAGATAAGCAAAGATGGTAAATTTAGGCCAACTCTTTGTCCTTAACTTGGACTGTTCAACAAGAAAGTGTACACTAAAAACAAATATTTGGCCTTAAATCAGATTCTTTTGGGATATGTCATTGTGTTATATTTTTAATATATTTTCAGGTACTTCTTGAGCAGCCTGCTCTAGGAGACAGAATCACCGGGAAGTCAGGAGTGCTGTAAGACCAGCGCTGGGATCTGAGTCCCTCAGGACTGGATGCTATAAAGTTAAATCACAGCAACAGAGTCCCTGCCCAGACAACTCTGAAGTTAAATGCCAGAAGGGATACAACAGATGAGTCATTCAGGCAGAGAGGGAGGGATAAGAAGAAAAGGCACTGGCTAAATGGATCTGATAACAAAAAGAATGAAGGTCAAAAGAAAAAGACTTGTGAGTCTTGACAGGGCAGTTTCTCACAAAGGTGGGAGTTATGGGAAAGCACAGTGAGCCCAAGAGAAACATGAATGTGGGGCTGCTTCTGTTACACATCTAGAACAGTCCTTTGGGTGACTGTAAGTTTTAGAGTCTATCTAGTTTGAAGCAAAGTGTTCTGAGATTAAAATCATACAGCAAAGATTGTAAAATATAAGATGCAAAACCACATCAAGTTAGACTTGGGACACTTGAAGGAAAAGATTCTCACATTGATAAGTCAAGACTGCTTTCCAACCAGGCAGCCAATGAAGGCTCTACCCCAAAATGCTTCCAGTAAAGTTGAAAGTGAACACCTGGGTAGAAGTGGGAAAACCAAGAAAAAAAAGGCAAAAATCCAGCTTGCAGAGGGGGGTGGCTTCATAGTGTCAAATTCTTTGTAGGGCTCATGATGAGGATGGACTTTGAGGGTATTTAAGGAGGATAAGGCCATGAATTTTGCCATTTGTTATGGGAAACAAATGGCATTAAGGGAGAGGGCAACTAGTGGAAGCTGGCAGATCGTGGGTGGAGCAGAGGCAGGAGCTGATGCTGTGATACTGATTGAAAGAGGCTGGGGAGATGGTTCAGTTCAGTTCATTTGGTTCAGTTCAGGCAAATAGGTGCTTTGTTTTGGTTTTCTTGTAATAGGAAAAGAGACTCCTGAGGGAAGCACAGAGGGACGTCACGGTGGGATGGTGTGGGCTCAGCAGGCTGGGAGACAGCAGTGACTAACACAGAGAAGAGGAAGGTCAGCTTGTACAGGGCAGGGTGACAGGCAAGCTTCTTGCTTATGAAAACAAGAGTGGATCCAAAGCTGGGCAGGAATGTCAGAGTGGCTACAAAAGGCTTTAATTTGGGAAAAAGTGAGTCTTAAATTTGAACACTGCTAAGGAACTGAAAGTTCAACAGAACCTTGGGATTATCTGCAGTAAATAATTTCAGATTATGATTTTAGGCAGCAATATTAATAAGAGCAAGAGATGGACAAGGAGCAGGAAATTGAGAAGGAAAATAACATTTTTAATGTTTGTTTATATTTTATTTTTACTTTCCTTTTTTTCTTTGAAGATATGGGAGATAAAGGAGCAGATAGGTCAAGGTAAATAGATACTTGCAAGATGGGAGAGTCACTGAGGCAAGAAAAGACAGAGTAGGGAAGTGGATTAAACTTTTCTATTGGTGGAAGTAACCTAAATTTAAATTACCAAATTTCTTTATGCTGTGATGAAATACAGAGGAAGACCCAAGTTACTGTCATCCCCAAGGAACCTCAACTTCAGCTATACTTTAGGCACCAAATAATCCATATGGAGGGGGCATGGTATGGATTCTCCATCCATAGAAACACACTTAATGAGAACAATTATGTTGTCATGAGAGCCAGAACAGATGTCTCACCACTCACATTTCACTGCTCACAGCAGCACCTACTAAACCAATACTCAACTACTTAAAATATTCCTCAATTTAATTTTTGTATTGGTTCCTTTCTGATGTATATTTTATTCCTTTTAAAGCAGAGAAGTGAGCTAACTGAAGCACACAAAAAACTCCCCCAGCTGATGCTTTTAATCACAGTTTTCTGGGAAGGCTGACCAGTAATCATGAGTTATTCATGGTTTTCATTATTCTTCATGGCTTCAACACAGTGTCACTGATGTCTTACTAACCTAATTGTGCTTGTTTCCTTATGCAGAATGAATCCTGACTGAAGAGTCAATGTTCCTGGTACAAATTCACAAAACACATCAGAATTTCCTCCCAGCATCAATAAGAAAAAATAACACTGATTGGTCTTTTAGACTGACTGAGTTTCTTTCCAATCCTATTTTGAACATGGTAGAAATTTTGCTATTCTGAGCAGATGGTTTATTAAAGTTGGTAGCTAACTTATATTTTGACAGTATAAAAAGTTACTACTAGTTTAAAACTGACAACTGTAAACCACACCCACATTGTAGATAAATTCCATTATGAGAATTAACACATAAAGTCTTATACAATACCTTATTTTTATTTATTTTTCCATTTTAACAAGAAAGTTTTACCAACAGGGGCTTTTTTCCATCCATTTAGGCCCAGCTCCAGTTTCAAGGTAAGATGTTGGGAAATATTGTATCACTGTGCAAAAAAATATCAAAACAAAGCGGTGGTTCAGCATGACAAGACAACTTATCAGTGCCCAGCTGGGATGCCAAGAGGAAAATCAAAGCAAGCACTGGTGTCTGTAGGGTCCTGCACAGGATGACAAATGTACACAGTGATCTCAAGAGAAAGGAGGATGAGCTCAGGAAAAGTGTAATGAGCAGTGCTCTGTCTTTGGGAGTCAGCAGCACCAGGAGCAACTGCGGTTCCAGTAAAGCTCTGCTGCCTAAAACATTTTTATATTGAGCTGTTGCTAATCAATAGCAAGGAGAACTCCTGTTGCTGTGTATTCCACAGGAAAGACACCACAAAGGCCTCCTATGACAGGTTCATGGCTGAGAGGGGCTTTGGAGACCCTTCTGAGAGCCAGCAAGGAAGGGCAGGACTGCCAGGCTGGGATCATCCATTGCGCCTCCCCTGCCAAGGAGAATCTGCATCTTCTGCAGTCTCATGGTAAATGACCCCCATTTCCAGTGTAGGGATGCAAGAGGTATTTAATGAGGGCCTGGTCCCATCCTAGGGTGACTCCTAAGGGAGTTGCTGAGGGTCTTGGTGCATGGGTGGGATGTGATTTCAGGTTAAAAGGGCAGTGGGATGGAATGAAGAGGAGAAAGGGGCAGGGATCAGTACAGGCTGGGGGGGGTCACCTGTGCCCTTCCTCCTGGGCTATGCTGGTGCCATGAGTGCCTGTCACAGTGCAAACAGGAGACAGGAACTGTCACATATTCCCTGTAATAGCTGTGTCTGATACACTCACAGGAAAACATGTACCAAGTTTCTCAGCTGATCATCAAAAGGGAGAGGTTCCAGTGCTGACTGGCCCCAGAAAAGGGCAGGGGAAGTGTGGAAGGAGGTTGTACGTGGCAGATAGCTGAGTTTTTCATGCCCAGCTATGTAGCAGGATAATATTAGCTCCTGTGATTGAATGGAGGCCTCTACATAGATATCAATAAATAAATCAAAACCACAAACATGAAAGCTGGGAGTGTTTAATTCAGGCTTGACTGTAACTTTCTTCTCTGCACCAGGACTGGACCACTGTGAGATATAAAGAAGCATTGACTCCATTAGGTTTGAGCTATTTACCATATTAATCATAATCCAGCTCACCTTTCAAAAAGTAAATAACATATTTAAGATTATCAGACTCAGTTTTGAGCAACATTTTTCTTATTAAACAAGCGCACAGGACTGGCAAAAATCAATAGGAGAGTTAGAGTAGCCTCCCTGTAGAGGGTGTTTGTTATCTCCCATAAGTCACAGTAAAAGATGACAAAGCTGCCACATCATGAGGAAAAGTAATTTTACAGGATTCAGGTGGGTTCAAGTTTCCATCTTCTCCCTGTAATCCAGTGAATCATGTGTTTCCACCAGCTAAATGAACCTGCAAGCCTGTCAGACACAGGAGGCCACAGAGCTCAGTGTGCTGATTTCCATTTCCTAGGCCATCTTTCCTTAACTTTCCTCTTTAGCAACAAAAAATGGAACTCTAATTCTTCATGGGCAGTGCAGGTTGGTGTGATTGGGTGGGTGTAACAGCCCCCAACTGCAGGTGGCTGGCTGACCACATCCATATGGGGAGAGGAGAGGATCCTCATTTCATCTGGCAAGAGGAAACTTGAATGATGTCCAATACATTCATCAGCCAGCTGACACAGTTCACTTCCCTCACTGTCCCTGTCACCTCAAATAACTGGAAATGGCCATGTAAAGTGAGTGAAATTGCTATAGTTTAGATTAAAATGATCATGTATAAAAAACGTTTCTATATAGTCTGATGTTTCTGTGCAGTTTCAAAAGGGTGAAACTTTAAAATTAAGAACCGACAGTAAGATTTTTTAGAGAATGGGTGGTTTTTGTTGTTTATTTATTTGTTGTTTGTTAAGGGAGGGGTTTGGTTTCTACCAAAGTGGAAATTAATCTTAAATTCTTATTTGGTAGGTAAGAGCTATTATTCATTTGTATTACCATAAAGCATTAGACCTTGCAGCTGTAGTGGGAGGATCAGCTGGAACAAGATGAGGTAAGTAGCCATTACAGATAAATGTTTCTAATGCAAAGGAAAGGTGGTAAAAGCAGAGAAGGATTAATCAAAAGGCCTGTGGTTTTAGAGCATTTTTGTTTCAGGGAAAGGACCCTTATATTTGCCCTCTAGATAGTAAATTGCTTTTAGTGGGAGTTACTGCCAATTGGTGAAAACAAACCTATATATGTAGAGATGTTAAGGACATTGGAAACAATAATAACAGCATTAAAAAGTAAATATGTGGCTTTGCAGTTGTACCTGTTGGCAGTACCAATCTCAGACAGAGGAAAGACACTACTTTTCCTTGTCCTCTACTCTTAAGCTACTTCCTGAGTAGAATAAAACTGTTATACCAAGGACTTACAAACTTCACAGTTTGCTTCTGTTACCCAGATTAATGGGCCATTATTTTCTGTGTTTGTCTTACTACCTTTGTTATTTCTGACTTGAAGTGTAGCTCCTGATGATCAATAGGGTTTCTAATATGCACATACTCACACTATTAGCAGTACTAAGTCATGCAGAGGACTCACAGCTGAGAGTTCACTTTGTTAGCCCTGTTCTCCAGGCAGTTTCATAACCTTTCCCTGTCCTCTGCATATGTTTTGATAACTAGTATTGAGTGGCTCTCCAAAGTGAATACTGTACCCTGTATAATGAAATTAATCAATAATACCTGCTACCCTTGATATTACATTCTGGGGACATTGAATTGTACATCTCTAGAGCACAGGGTTGCTTTTACAACATTTTAATATTAATAGCGGGTTGAATTGAAAAACTATTTTCGTTCCATTTTAATGAGAGAAGAATTTCTCCTCATTTGATGTAAAAGAGAACTGCACATTCCATGAAAAGCAAATTATTTGCAGGATCTTTCTAATTCTGATGTGAAATTCTAGGTTTTGCTGCAAATTTCCTGTCAACCACTGCAGCTGGGATATTCACAATCAAGATCATTCCAAGCCAACACCAACTTTTGGTGTCAAGGCCACAGCATCTGTATAAATGTGTGGTTGATGCACACCACAGGAAGGCTTTCACTGCAAGAAATCCGTATTCAAGGGAGCATGTGGTCACCTGAAAAAGTGATCTGTGGAGCTGTAACCACGGGAAGGGAGCTACCTTGAAGTCTTCTGAGACAAGGAAAGGCCCTGGCAAAAAAACATCTTCCATCTGATTAATTAAAAAATCCTCAAGGAACTACTTGAACACCCCAAAAAATCAACCTAGATACAGCTATACTTGATTGTTTCACAAAGACATAACTCCTGCCTCTCTTTCCTCCACAGCTTTTGATTAAAGAAGACAATGAGTCATGGTTGCCCCTTTGTAGCTCACTCTGAGTTTGTCTACAACCAGCAGATCCAGACAATGGCTACTTTTCTGAGGTGTCATAAATAAAAGTTTCCACCTTGAGCTAAACTACTGGCTCTGAGTCTCTCTTGGAGCATCTGTTGGGAGTTCTGCACCAGGTGGAGGGATAGTATCTAGTTCTTCAGTTCAGTACTCAACCATGATCAGCAAGAAATCCTCATTTCCATCCCCATATTCTCTTTCTTATCCATCACAAAACACCTCATTGCTGCCACAAGTCACATTCCTGGGAAGTGGAGCCCTTTCACTGCTTAGTCCTGATCCATCTGTGGAGCAGGTCCCATACACAGATGCAATATGTACAAATATTTGTACAATCAATGACTGGAATGAACAGCACCAATTCAGCTGTCACAGAAAATTATAGTGATTCCCAATATATATGTTATACATATTTAAAAAACACATCGTTTTTTGTTGTTTTTTTTTTTTTTTTTTTTAAGTCAGTAATCATGATTCTTTCCAGATAAAGAGGAAAAGGGGAATCCAAACCTGCTTTTGGGTTACAATATGGCTAAATAATTATGCTGCATGTGTCCGGGATCATTCTTTGGCACAGATTTGCCTCTATCTGTACTGTTAAACTCTCCCAGCCTTGGAAACAGGGTGGGCATCCAAACTGGTTTCTGGGAATGGTCCTGGGTCTGTGCTGACTCCCTGGCTGTGTCCAGGATGCATTTGGGAGAGTGCCAGCTGGATGGGGCCAAAATCATAGCAGGAGCCATTTAACAGGACATTCTATCAAGTTCCCATTGCTGGGAACGTTCCCTGATGCCATTCAATTAACCAGGATAGATGTGGTCCAAAAGTCTAAACTAATTACCATGAAAAGAGACAGTAATTCAGTGACGGTGTTCCATGGCCATATGCTGGCATCTTTGGAGCCTGGAGAGGAAATGAAAACATCTCAAGAAGAACTTTGCCAAATGAGGGCTCCATGTGACAATTGCAATAGGGGAAAAAATATTAGGCATCGACAAATTGTGAGCAGAGTGAAAATCAACAAGAGAAGAACAGATGAGCCCATAGAAATAGGGCATGATAAAACTGCCCTCCCTTTGCTTCCAGAGTATTTCAATAGAAATGAAACATGGTGAAGAACCAAAGAAGAAAAATACTCAATTATTTACAAAGTTATGCTGTTTCATTTAAAAAAAAATACTCTATAAATGCTGTGTTTGCTTTACTGTAGCGAAGAGTTAACCACAGTCTGTTCCACAGGGAGAGCCCAAATCAGCTTTCATTTAAACCAGATTTAAAACTCTGGTATCCTGGACACAGTGATGGGAGGAACATTTACAAGAAACAGAAGCACTTTGTCAAGAAGTCTTAGGATGAGCAAATGTGCCATGTACATGCTGGAGCCTTGTAAAATTCAAACTTTCCCAATGAAAATGCAATTGTAAATGATAATTTCCTCCTCAGGTTGAACTGAAGAGGTTGAAAAAATTATATGTGTTTTAGAAATATCAACTAGTCTTCCCCTGGCTAGGATTTAAAAATGGGGTGAGATGAGGTAATTTAGTTGCACATGAGAGGAGACTGCACTGTGATACTTCATTTTACTACTGACCTCAGAACATTTTTTGTCAGACCTCAGGGCTAGCAAATATTTGGATCATGGGAAGCTACTGCATCAGCAAGGAGATAAACAACTACTGCAAAGGCCATTTCTTGCACTGTGGCTCTGCATAGTATCAGCTACTGGATGTACTTTGAATAAAGCCTCCAAAGGTGAATAAGGAGGGTAAATTCCCTCCTTGTTTACAGGACCACCAGCTGGGTATGATAAATGTCTCTTCCTCCTCTTGTTAAATGGAGAATATTTATCTATTGAACACCTCCAACTATGCATGACAGTGAAAAGAGGAAAGGAAATATACATGTAGTACACAAAAGTAACCTGGTTGCATCTCAACAAATTGTCTTTTATCTGGAAGAATACAAAATTTGCTTGATACAACTGCATATCAGAAAGGCCTCATTCCCACTTGTAAGAAGACATTGTCATAACATGATGTATCTACCCTGCTAGCTTTTACCAGCTTCCATCCACTAAATAGTGGGAGATGGATAAAGGTCAATTGGTAGCTGAGGTAATTGAGTTTAATCATGAGCCACCTAAGTGAGGGAAGACATTACCACCTGGCATTATATAGTAAGTACATTAAACTGACTCTTCTCTAGCCTATAAAGGTCATTGTACATTGTACAGCAAAGGTTGTGCTGTGAAAATGCTAATTGATTTTTAATACTGGCTGCTGACTTTCCTGTAGAGGGTGTCAAGTGCCTCTTGGGAGTACTTACTGATACTCATTGCAAATTCAATCATCATTGTCATCCCATGCCAGCAAAAACAAATGGATTTTTGAGGTCCAGTCCAGCAAAGCTGGGAAAGGACTAAGTGACTCTGTCCCTGAATGACTAAAACACCTCTGCTCAACTTGGGTAATATGTTTGAATCTCTCATCCTGAAAGAAAGATAATCCTGTCCTCTTGCCCAAGAGATTCAGAGATGGAAAGGACAGGTTATCACCATTCACAGAATAGCTCTGAGCACTTGGTGCCAGGTCTACAGGGCTTTAAGTGATTAATTTGTATTTCAACTGACTTAATTAAGAGTTAAATACAGAATCAATGCTGAAAATATACCACCAATCCAGAACAAGTCCTGAGGAGGACTCTGAGGTGATCAGGGCTGGAATGCCCCAGAGGGGAGGCTGAGGGATGGGCAGGGCTCAGCATGGAAAGGAGGTGGCCTTGGGGGACCTCACAGCAGCTGCCATGGCAAGGTCCTCAGGAAGATGGAGCCAGGCTTTTCCCTGTGGTGTGTGATAGGAGGATATCAGAGTCTCACACTGAATGGAAAGAGGTTTTGTTCCCTATGAGGATGGCCAGGCAGCAGAGCAGATTGCCCAGCTACATCGTGCCTTCTCATCTTTAGAGCTTTTCAAGACCCAAATGGATCAAACAGAGCCGTGTTACAGGATCCCATAGCTGACCTTGTTTAGAGAAAGAAGTTTCAATAGAGGTCTCCTGGGGTCCCATTAAACCTGAACCCCTGTTGAGCCCATGAAATGGGCACGTTGGTGCTGGATACCCCATTTGTGTGAGGCACCTGGGAGAATGGGCAGATGGCAATATCCATCACTCTCCACACTCAGCACTCACAGCGACCTGTGTTAGCCAGGTGTGCTTCCAGCACAAAGCTCAAACACCTCTGAAGGGGGATACTACATGGTGATACTTTGCCTTCTGAAAAGAAGAAAATTGAGGAATCTGTCTGGCATCCCTATAAATGTCCAGCAGCCTACTCCTGACCCTCATCTTCAGTGGCAAGAAATGCATTTGAACTGTACACATAGTTATAAAATGAATGCAAAATTCAAATCTTCCTGTTGCCTGTCAGAGTCAGATGCATTTCTAGGAAATTCTGAAAGTCAAGTTTAAGATTTGGAAAAATGTGGTTGGAAGGGCTGTGGTGTGACAGATTTGCTGGCTCACAATAGTGGACTGCAATGACAAGGGAATCTCTGGCAAGGCATTGGCAAATTTCTGTGCCCGTAATTCTCCCAGTTCTAAAATGAATTCTGGAAGGCTGATCATCATTTTTGTTAGATCACTACTATGTAGGAACAATAGCAATCTGTGGCAGCAGGGAGACAGAAGTTAATGATGAAAGCACTTTAACAAAAAACCAAACCACAGAAACCAACGAATAAAATCCAACCAACCAACCAACCAACCAACCAACCAACCAACCAACCCCCCAAAAAACACCTCACTACAAAAAGCAAAACTTCCCTATTTCATAACTGTGTATTTCTAGAAAAAAACAGCTCCAGTAACTCTTTAAATGGCACTTCCAGTAGTTAAGCCAACATTATCATTTATGCAGCCCTTGTCACAGCTTTGCACAAATGCTCAAACTAAGGAAAAAGAAAAAACAACAACAAAAGAAAAAACCCAAACAACAAAAGCAGATGAAAAAGCACTACCAGAGCTTAAAAGGAACAGGTGAAAACAAAATTTATTCCCAGTGCAATCCGAGCTCCTTTTGTCAGATTTAAAGAATTTCATCCAATTTCCCCATTAATCAGCTGATGAAGCAGACCCACATTCCGACATGAAGCATAAGATAATGTCAACATTATTTGCAAACTGCTACGTTATGGTGACAGCCTAATGTTTATTACTATCAAATTACTGTCATTTTATTTAAAAGACCAAAAGCTCTGGCTTTGCTAAGCAGAGCTCCCAGTCCCACCAGAGCAGTGGAGCTGCTCCCTCTTTCCCTGTGCTGCTCTCTGTGATGGAGCACAGCATTTGCATCTGCCTGCACAGGCAGCTCTGTGAGCGTGCTGGCTAATGAAGAGGGCAGGGAATTTTACACTCCAAGACACCTTTTATCTGAATATCACCCTCTGGTTTTTGATAGTTTTTTGTTTGGAGGTTTTGACCTTGTTGGTTTTTTTTTTCCCTGAAGCCTTCCTGTGTATTATCCCAACAGTTTATTCTCCTAATAGCTACCCTCCCTGTGGTGTTTGTGTTGTTGGAGACAGATTCTACTTGACTTCCTCAGACCTTCTCTGCTGTGTCTGTTCTGGCATTTGTGAAGTGACATGCTACGAAATTTTAGAAAACATGTCACTGTGCCACCTTCTAGACTTGCATCTCCTAGTCAAACAGAATGTAATATTCTCATCACCTACACTTTTCTAGTGTAAAATAAAAATACTTGGTAGCAGGTCTGGGCTAATTCACTCCATAGGATTGCATGCAAACACCCTAATATTTATTTTGGCATTGTTAACAAGAGCTGGAAGTTAGAGACCAAAAAATTCAACCTTAAAATCAGTGATGATACCCTAGAAATAATATTGTTAAAAGCTGGAATAAGCACAATACTTACACAAGGAAAGGAAGGGCAGACAATGTCTTCTGTGGTCTTTTAAACAAAGTGTGAGATCTTTTTAACCAGCTTTGGAAAGAATTGTTGAATTTGCTTTTTTTTGAGGGGGAAAAGACATTTGAGCCTATTCTGCTGAATGAATACAAGCACCAGCAGCAGGACTGGGATCCCTTGTGCTGCACTCAGTGCAGTCATAGCACAGTAATTTAGCTAAGGCTTAATAATTTCTTGCAGTACAAGTTAATGTTATCAGATTAGCACTTGTAATTTCCAGAAAGATTTCATTACATTCATAAAATACAAAGGAAAAGCCCATCAAATTCAGGTAATCTGTGCCCCACTTGGTGTGGCCCTTCCCTCCAGTTTGCTTGATGAGCAAACTGCAATTACTGTTGGTTCAAATGGGAGTAAGAACGACCTTTTCAGCTTTTGCTACAGAGGAAATAAATGCAGGATATGTCTCTCTGTACATATTGCAGGAATACACATTCATTAGCATGCCCCATAGCAACATAGGTAATGTGAGAGGTGGGAAATAGGATGGGAGTGCTGAGGGATAAAAGCAATTGGCTTTGTTTGTCACTGTTAAATCTCCCCAGCTAAAATACCCAAAGTCAAGCTCAGTGTCCAAACCAGGCACCACCTCACTGAGTTTTAGCAGCTGATTTCCAGATATGAAATTGACGTTTTTAGAATCCACCATTATGAACAAGAGCCAAAAGAAACTTTGTTAGATACCTACATGGGAAACTCCTGCCTCCTTTCACCACTTCTTACAGCCTGTTCAGCTCTTTTTGCCCAGAGAAGTTGTGGATGCCCCATCCCTGGAAGTGTCTAAGGCGAGGGTAGATGGGGCTTGGAGCAACCTGGGATAGTGGAAGGCGTCCGTGGCCATGGCAGGGGGTGTGGAATGAGATGGGGTTTAGGTACCTTGCAATCCAAACAATTTTATCATTCTATGAATCAGAGAATCTCATACAAAATGGAATGACTTTTAATTAACCTATTTAAATATATGTCTTTGCTTAATATGGATTTTTATCTGATATCCATCCTTTAGGGAAGCACTCCAACTCATCCAACCCAGTCGTGACCATAACTTGTCCCATTCATGAGACACAACCCTTCTACCATGTCAAATTCTTATTCTACATTGTGGACATTCTTTCAACCCTCTACTTTAAAAAAGGTAAAATTCCTGAAATGAAGGCAAGCTATGGAGCTTGCGCAGCAGGAAAGTGAATTTTATATATGCATAGAGAATCTTTGTGAGAAGACTATTTTTAGGTGAGCTGTATACAAAGACCAATCCTGAGGGTTTGGAAAAATTAGCATCCTTGAATTTTGCAGGAGCTATTTCTAAGCTTAGCTTGGCTAGTCCTGAAAACCAGAAACAGCTCATGACTAGACTTTTCTCTGTGACAGGAAGGAGCTTGCACAGCACACATGGCTAACCTGAACGAGCTGCATTGAGGTCACTTCACAATCCTTGTTCTGTGTTATGTGAAATTGCCAAGATGATACGTCTTCCTTTTTAAAAGAAAAATAGGTACTTGGTGCTGGATGTGTTTTGTGGTTTGTTTGTTTCTTTGGATGATTGGTTAGCTGGGTTTTTTACATTTTTTTTGCATAATAGATTGTTTACTTATTACCTAATTTTACCAAAACACTTATGTCAGATCTTCTGGTATAAATGGGGGAAGTCAGCTGAAAAACTACAGTAGGAATAAGCACAAACTCAAATGAAATATAACTCATCCCAAGAACAGGCAGAAGGAGCACATCTGGTAGGATTTTAAGGCTATTTTTTCATTTCAAACACAAATGACCTCTAGTACACTGGTATTTAATTACAACTATTTAGTCTGATTTGGTAAGCCTAAAAGACTATTCTGTTTCTTTTCTGTGTGGGGGGAGGTAAAAAGAAGTAGTCATCTGCAAGGATATAATAATTTAAGGTTGCATCCCTACCAATATGGGATTTTAAATCTGCAGATGTTTGAAAAAGATTTTAAAGTCAAATAAGGTAGAAGATTAGGAGCTCTTTATTCCCAGGGAATTTCACATGCTTGAAGAACAGCAATTGCTTTGTCTTCTGCTGAAATACCACTCTCTCTGGGGTAAAGAGAAGCAGCTGTGTAATAACACATAGTGATGCCACACAGGAACTTGACAGGAAAGGAAAAATTGCACGTGAAAGCACAGCAGCACCAGGAACTTTGCTAGACAAACTGTGCAGTCATTACCCTTTCAGATTTGGGACAGAGATGGAAATTAGGCTTCCTGTAGCACAGGGCCCTTAAACACTCCTCTGTGGCAAAGTCTGATGTCTGATATCTTATTTGAAGCCTGGCAACCACCACCTCACAGGGCCTTTTGCTCTGATGCTGCTGATGCTGCTGCTGCAAGCGCTGTTCTGATGTCACAACAGCATATACAAATTCACTCACAAGCAATCTCTTGGTTACAGACAGAGTTTGCTGGTGCAAATAACTTTAGCTGCTTTCAAAAGGGGGTGGGGGAAAACAAGGAAAAGAAAAAAGGAAGAAAAAATACAGAAAAAAACCACCTGAAAAAAATTGAAAGGCAGCAATCCAAATATGAATCAAAAGCTGTACCACCTACTGAATCAACAGGAAACTGAAATGAGATAATAAATACCCGGCTCTGGATGAATATTAGATGCACATCAATGTGCTTTACTCACTTATTAAAGGGGGAAAATTAACACTTTTGCTGGATATCTAAGAAACAAATAACAAGCTTCACCAGAGGCTTAGGAGGTGGAGATGGATTTACCCATAAAAGAATTTTGCTACACCTAATTAAAGCATTTGTAAATGTAAAAGGCATCCAGAGAAGGCACACTGAGGCAGTTCTTGTGGGGCTCACAAATCAGTGCTCTAACCAGGAGGAGGGGAGGTGATCTGACAGGTCACCAGAGTTTGGCACAAACAGCCCTTGCCTGAGCAGCCTGGCTGGGAGGAGTGTGGCACCCTGCAACCAACCCACAGGCCTGATCAGTAGAGCAAGAATCATTGAAACATTAAGGTTGGAAAATTGAGGCCAAACATTCACCCAGCACTGCCAGGTCCAGAACCAAACCATGACCCCACACTGACACATTTTCTGAGCACCTCCAAGGACAGGGATTCCATCACTTCCCTGCACAGACTGTTCCACCTTGACCACCAGTGAAGAAATTTTCCTAATATCCACTTAAGGTTTGAGTGAAGGATGGAGACACAGCTGAGCAGATGCTGTCAAATCCCACTGGGGACCTGATCTGTACCCAAAAAACCTCAACCATTTCCAGCAATTTGTGAGTCAGTTCTGCTCTTCCCATTCACTGCAGATGGACACAGGGTGCAACAACCCAAACAAATGAGGCATTCAAACCATCAATCTGGAAATTTCCGTGGAAAGCAATGCTTATCAACCTCAATTAACACTGTGATGGTGATTGCTGAGTGACCACTCCCTACCCACATCTCCACACACAAATGAGACTTTCATTATGTTTTCTTCCCTGACCATTTAGGAAGAAGACTAAAAGAGTAGCTTAATGGGCAGGAAAGGAAATGAAATCTTGTGATTTCAATGAAGATCAATTGGAGAAGGCTTGGGACATTTCTGTGCATTTCATGTAATCTCATTCACTTTTCTTGTTTTCGCTTTTTTTCAGAATTTTCTCTCCTCATTTTGGAGCATTTAATTTCTTCAATTATTAGTCCTGTCTTTTTGTTTACCTTTCTTTCCTGATTTTGGGAATTCAATGGGAATAATTTTGGCAAATGTCTGTCCTTTTCACTGCTTTTCATTTTGTCTCAGTCCATTTGGTTGTAGTCACTCCATTTGCTTTTTTGTTTTTCCAATTGCATATGATTTGATCATATCTTTTTTCCAGAGTGTTTATTCTACTTTTCCTTTCTTTTTTCAAGATTTCTATTCCTTTCAGCCCTGATTTGCAAATACGTACCTTATTAAAATTTTTTGAAATTTGCCTAAAGGTCAGAACTTGTGCTCTGATGATGAGCTGTCTAAATCAAAGCTGTAAATCTTTCCAGTCTGTCTCCATTCTAACTAAATATAGTGTGGCCAGGGAATTAAAATTCTGATTTTTCTTTTGAAATATACTGATACATCATGAGGCATATCCTAATTTTTAATTTTGGGCTTTTTAAATTTTAATGTGTCTTACATGGAGCTAGTAGGAAAAAGACATTCACAGATAAGTGTATTAATGCGGAGTTGTGTTCTGCTCACTAGACCTGAAATACTCACTAGGTGCTGAGAAGAAAATAAATAATATATTGCAGTCTGCTAGATATTCTGATGCTTTAATACTGAGAAGCTCCTTGAAAAATAATTGCCTGCATATATTATGAAAATTCTGCCTTGTTCTCTAGATGTACCTGTAGTAGAACAAAAGATCTGCAGTGATAATTAATCTGTAGCACTGTTCCTCAAGCACCATCTGATTAACAGCATTTCCACTTGCACAGTCCTTCACTGGAATGAGCAGAACAAGGTTTCAGCAGTGAAGGACAATAACAGGACTGGTGGTGAAGAAGCACAAGTAAATAAACTCTTTCCTGCTGATCACTGTAAACTTAGATATGCTGATCACTGTAAACTTATTTCTAATCAGCTCACCTAAAGTCTGTGTTTACACAGTACAGAAGATAGAGCAGGGAGCACCAACTTCATATTTAGTGTGTTTATTCATTATTAATTTTTTTTAAACTCTAATAACGACTGCAATTATTTCAAAAGCCATTTCCCTGAGTCAGTAAGGAGGTGTGAGATAACCTGAGGCAGCAAAATGAGGCTCTTGGCCTAGGAGCAGAGTTCCTGATGTTTCCCAGGGTAACCAAATCCCACCTGGCACTGCTCCCCACTCTATTCAATGGCTTTATACCACAACTGTCTATAAAGGAGCCTAGAACAGCTACAGGCCAGATTTGGGGTCATATTATTTGAGTCTGACACACCTGAAACACATAAAACTCAGTAGACAACAACGCTGTGCAGACGCCTCCAAACTATTGAATAAAAGTTGTAACGGTCCCAGGTCTACTGGCTAATGCAGAAGTAAAGATTTGCAAACATCTTTATTTTACCTTGATGGATTTGAGAAGAAAAAGTAACAGCAGGAAAGCATGCAGAGTATTTTTAACCTCCTTCTCATGCATTTTTTTTACAGAAGCAGAAGAAGGAAGGACCTATGTCAGTTTGGGCTCCCCTCAAGTACCTACATTTGGGTGTTGGGTAAATGCTGACCAGTACACTGTCCTGAAAAAAAAATCATCCTTTAAAAAGACACATTTTTTGAAAAGAAATTTTGAAATAAGTTATTTTAAAATTAAATGGTCACTCTGTTCCCAATCCTTTTTTTCTGCAGACCCATGTTTCTCTGGGAAAATTTCAGCTTCCAAGGAATATTTCACCAATGCTAAACTTCAGGCTTGCTTTAGCTCTTTTTCTGTATAGTGCAAAAATTTTCTACCTGCATCACCACTCCCTTAACAGAACAGTGTTTGAAAGTTAGTGAATTCCTTAAGTGTTATGAGCCACAGAGGTATAAAGTCTTAGATTTTCATTAGCAGAAGTGCTGTGTATTTTCTGTTTCCTAGTTAAAAGATACCCTGCACATATTCCAAAGGATATATAATGTTATTTAGACTGCTCTGGATGACTGGATAAGTACACTTTTTATTTTCCTTCTGTGTAACATCTAATGGTTATTAGTGTGGACTGGATACTAATATTTCAAACACTAGACTGAAAGAGGAAAACTTACTTCACATTGGTCCAAGTATTTATGCACAGAAATTCACTTGCTTTTTCTGGTCTCGAGGCTTTCCTTCAGATTTCAAAGCTTTCTCTTAAACAGTGACTAACATCTACAGCATAACCATAAATTCATAGAATCACTGAATATCCACAGCTGGAAGAGAATCACAAGGATCACCGAAGTCCAACTCCTGTCCCTGCA
Organism: Diglossa brunneiventris; assembly: GCA_019023105.1. Lineage (NCBI taxonomy): Eukaryota > Metazoa > Chordata > Aves > Passeriformes > Thraupidae > Diglossa > Diglossa brunneiventris. The sequence goes on along the minus strand of CM032354.1, from coordinate 149,102,180 downwards.
CAGGATAGCCCCAAGAATACAGAGAATATCCTGAATTGGAAGGGAAATTCCCTCTTGTACAAGTCCTCTCAGCCAATGTTCTACCTAATCCTGAGATTTAAGATGCTTACAACCAAAAGCATGTGGCTGTGCTTAGCAGAAGGCTCTGGAAACAAATACTGAGCATGAAAACTTCCTGATCAATGCATATACTGAGAAGGTTGATAGAGAAATATTTGGAGCAGAAGCCATCAAAAAAGAGTCTGCCTTTCTTTGCTTCTTGCTGTTGTTTTAAACAAGCAAAGGTGGTTTTGGAATAGAAATATGAGTGAGATTCATCATTCTTTACTTCAGACATCTAAGGTTTAAACATCCAGATAAGTTTAATCACCCACATGAGTGAAGGGGGAAGAGCCAGGTGCTTCCAGAGGGTAAGTCAGTCCCCTAAGCTCAATCCATTTCTCTCTCAAAAAGTTGATTTATCCTTTGAAATTGTTTCTCTTGGTCGATGATAAGGGGAGCCTGGGCAAACAGTCAAGAGTTTGTCATCTGATTTGTACATACATATGTCAGAGCTAAAAAAATCCAGCCTATTTCTTTAACAAAATTAAGAGCCTTCTGTTAATTCAAAAAGTAGATAGTGTAATTTAAAAAGTGTAATTCGTGAGGTTACCACAGCAATACCCAGAACTTCTAAGTGCAGCCTGAATGAGGAACAAGAGTTGTGTTGGTGCGTCACACCAGGAAATACCAACAGATCTCCCCTTCAGTTTGCAAAGACAGCAGGATGTGCAGTACACAGATCACATAGACAGAAATGGAGAATTCATTCCTGTGAATAAAAGGAATTTTGATAATCTTAACTCTCACATATTAGTCTGAAAATCAGTTAAAGAAAATAGCAGTGAGAGTTATTATACAATAATCATTGATCCATGGCTCAAGCTCAGACGCAGTTATGAGATCATCCAATCTCGCTGCTACGCAGGAAAACAAAGAGAAGCCCATTCCTTTCATGTAGCTTGCTGCTGTGGTTAATCACTCTCATTTGAGCCTAATTTCCTATTTAAGACTGCAGGGTTTTTACTCAGCATTAGTTCTTACTTTTTTCACTACTAGATTAGAGTAATTTAGTACTTGTTATTTTCTCCCTGTGTGAGCAATTATAAACCAAAATCAAGCTTTTTAAGTCTCTCACAGTAAGATATCACCTTCTGTCCTTTGAATTATTCTTCTGAAGGGCCCTTACCAAAACCATTAAATTATGTACACAAGCCTATAAATACTATTCAGTACACAGTGACCTTTCAAAGGAATATTGATTGTGGCATTTATGAAAGTTATATATCTTTGAAGTGTATCACCAAAAATTTGTGCTGCTGTTCCTACTAGGTGAGGAATTTCAATGCCAGACCAGTTACATATGGGCAGAAAAATTTTTAAAAAGTTGGTTATCACAGGCCATAACTGTGACCTGTGTTTCTCTTGCTCCATTGGACTGTGATATATCACTTCAACTTCCTAACATCAAATACTTTTAACTGAGAGTGAGCTTCAGGGAAAAATAGATGGAATAACCTAAACAGAAAAAAAAAAAGGAAAAAAAAAAAAGATTTGCAGCAATTGCATGGCTTCCCAAGCTAGCTTAGGGAAGATATGTTCTGGAACATGGCGATTTTCCTCTTCAATTCCAGATTTTGAAATCCAAATTGCCTTTTAGTATTTAGGCTTCTTTTTAACAACCACTTCTCAGTTTCCTTTCGTGTAATATGTTTGTATTATTTTTTACATTTTCATTTCCTCAAGCCTGTAATGAGTCTAATAAGGTAAATGCATTTCATGGTCACCACCATCAAACGCACTACAAAACTTTGCCACTATCCCTTATGCATTCATCCTGTAGCTTGTCCAGGAAAATTGCCTGAGGATCAGCTCTGCTTTCTTGACTTATTAATTCTGTCAGTCTTGCAGTGATCCTATTTCTGATGTAAAAAAAAAGAAAAATAGTCTTAAAATGAATAATGAAAAAACCACACACATTTTTTTATTAGTAAGCTCTATGAGAAAATCATCACTGGAGTATTTTAAATATCTAAGGGAATTTTCTATTCAAACCATTTGAAGTTAGAGCCTCAAGTGCTGTAAAATAATGAAACTATGCATGGTATATGCTCTAATTTTGAATTTTGAAAGTAGGTTTGTCGTGTCTTATTCATTGCTTATAGTTGAGATTGGCTCAGTTGGTCAGAACACCTTGGTGCAGGTAACACCAAGGTTGTGGGGTCAGTGCCTGTAACTGCTGGACCTGACCATCCTTGTGGGTCCCTTCCAAGTCTCTTTTTGTGAATCTGTAAACTTCTACTAAAAAGATTAAGGTCAACTTTCACATGTGGATAATTCAGATAATCAACATTAGTCAGATGATTTCCAGTACGCAGGCAGGCAGAAGTCTATACAGTCTTCTCACTTGATTTCAAACTGTAATTAACTATCCTGAAACGTCTATTGAATTTTCTAAATAGTAAATATTTATATTGCAACATAAACGTTGAAAAATTGTTTAGCAAAAGCCCAGAGTCCATGAATGCAGGTTTAGCAGTCTCACTATCTGAAGCACGAGCATCTTCATCCATGGATTTCTGAACTGGTAATTGCACTATCAGAAGAATTAATCAAGAAAAAATATATTTTCCTCTTTTATTTTTTTTTTAATATCATAATAATAGTAGTTAACTCTGAGATGGAGTCTACATATCTTCTTTCAGTAAGAAAGACAACAGCTATCTCCACACTAAGAAACTTCAACTTTTAACAGAGGAACAAAAAACCACCAAGGCAGGTATTCAAATGAATAAAAAGTGTTTCATCCTCCTGAGATGTTTAGGACATCAGGATCTTTGTGTTGATCTTCAAAAACGGATCAACAGCAAGAGCACAAGTTACCACCAACTCTTTTGCTACTGAAGACAAAAAAATTGAGTTCCTGGGTTACTGCTTGAGTAAGCATTGGGAGCAGTTTACTATGTTTTGTCTAAGGGAGAAAAAAATCACTCTCTAGATGTCAGAAAAAAACCCACAACTTCCCATTATCTTCACAAAGGGGCTGGAATTTCGCTTTGGTTGAAAACTGTTTTTTTATTCTAAATTTCAGTAGGAACAAAAAAATAAAATTATTTATGCTATTTCATGCAAAATGGTTCTAAGCATAAAGAAGGGGTTTAGTATTTAGCTTTGCAAAAGCAGAAACTATACTCCAAGAACTGATTTATATTTGATTTTTCTCTGCATAATATGATCAGAATCTTGTTTAGTCAGGATTTCTGGCTCAGTGGCTATCTTGAAAGAAAATAAGTTTCTTTGATTACTGGATATATAGATTCCTGATAAATTTTGCCATAAAACTTTACTAAATATAAATTATTTTAATTTCATATTTGTCAAGTACATCTTTGACCAAAAAGTGAGTGCCCATTAAGCCTATTTCCTAATGTCCTATTTTTAGGAGTGTTGACATCTCACACTTTGTTTAATACCTTCCCAGTGATGGGAAAAAAGACTTAAAAAAGAACTATGCAGCAAAGCAGCTTTATTTTGGCCCCTGGCTACAGCTTAACCATCTTTAAAATCCAGGTTTGCCAGAGATGTTCTCTTGACTTGCAGTCATGTGGAAAGCCTGCCTGAAGACAAGGGTCAATGCACAGTGAAGTATCTGAGGCTGCAAAAACATTTATCTTCACAATGTCTGCTTTAATACTAAATACCTTCAATAATTTCCATTACCAAAGGGGTTTTTCTCCCCATTAAACAAATGCAGCTGTCTCGGACAAAACTGCTGAGCTTGTGAATGTAATTCTCAGCCCCTTCATCCAATTAGTCTTTTTCATAAAGTAATAAAGTCAAAGATATTTGGATTCTTGGTGTGTATTTACTTCAGCTGCCAACAATGCTGGTGTTCTTGGACATTGTCGACCTGGAAATTCTTCTACAAATTTGTCCTTTTAGCACACTTTTGTGATCTTACTACAGAAATCCAATTATAATAGCTAAAATAGTTTTAAAAAGATTGCAAAATTCTGTGTGGGGAAATTGGAGCAGAACCACTCAATAACAGATTTGATTTTATTTATACCAAATTTTTATATATGCATTTTAACTTGAGCTTTGCATTCTGATCTTTAAATTTTCTGTTCCTTTGTTACCAGAAGGATGAAGTTCCAGCATGAAAATTATGTTCTTAGAAAGATGTCTGACCTCAAAGTATGTTCTAATTCATAGTCATGGAACAAAGATCTTTTCACAGATTTATTGTACCTCATAGGTGGGGTCATCCCCAAAAGAGCAGACACAGTGGGACAGGCTGTGATGCAGACTGGACAACTCATTTGAAGTAGCAGGCTCACATCCTTCCTCAAAACCTTTGAAGTAAATTGATGTCCCCTCTGGGAACAGAGCATCAGGACTGTCCCACAGTGCAACATCACTGAGGCAGCATAAGGCTGCACATGTGCTCCTGAAGTGAGTGACAAATGAGACCCAGATTTCGCTCAAAACACAATCACAAAAACTTAAATTTTTACCTAGTGATGATAAAACCCAGCAGAAATGGAGCCACAGAATCAGAGAATGGTTTGGGTTGGAAAGTCCCAGCCAGAGACAGCCAGTCCTTAAACTCTCAGTGAAACAAAGCAAAGTACTTATAACCCCAACAGCTGGATGGCCACAGGCAGCCCACTTTGACCAGACCCCAGTGGCTCCTCTTAGGCCACTCAGCAATCAGGCATGACCCCAGGAAAGCCACATTTGCTAGATAGTCCTGACAGTCACACAAGCCATACTAGCCAAAAACATTTTAGTATTGCCCTGAAACAGCCCATGACTCCAGAGTGGAAGGTGATACTGCACTCCTTGAGTAGTTCACAGCACTCTTCAAATGAGCTTGTGCTGGCAATCCTGGTGTCCAAATTACAGAAAGTGAAATTGCATTCTGCTTATCTAAATTCCCCACACAGTATCTATATACAGTTTTTATACTTGGCCTGCATTTAAAATGTCAGGTTCTGTTCCACACCAGAGGCTCCTGCCTGTCAGTCTGAAGGAATCATTATTATACATCTCTTGTGCTCATTCAAAGAAGTTTTTTCCTTGATTTTGCTTTCACTTATTTAAATAATTACTATTCCTGGCTGTAGAAAATAGTTTAGAAATGCAGTTTTAGCACAGTGAGTGATGAAGGCAGGGAAAACCTCTCCAGATGGTGAGATTAACTGACAAAAAAAAAAAAATCACCTTAAATATTCAGAGGTTAAACATACAGACTTTAATGGTCAGTTTACTAAGTCTATTAAAAACTGCCTTATGCAAGATAATTTGATTGGTGCCACAGTTAATAGGAAATCTTATTTTTATCCACATCCCCACATCTTCAAAGCTATTTTTCAGTAGTCAGTATAGGGAGTTAGAAGTTATGAAAACCTGTTGAAGAGGCAGCATTTTGGTGTGAAACTGTCAAGTGGTATTGTTTATGTTCGAAACAGCAACAACACAGAACCAAATTATACTTCTGTCGGCAATAAATTGGGATTCAGTGAAGAAAAATGCATCTGATGGAACCATAACTGATGAATGGAGCACACGTGCTCTGCAAGCAGTATTTATGAAAAAGAACAAAAGAAAATAAATTATCAGAACTTTATTTCTGTTACAAATTATCACAATCACAATTAATATAAAACAGAAAGTACTGAGGAAACATGACTGTTGGATACAAGATTTATCAAGGTGTAAAAGCCTCATCCAAGACTCTACTACTAGAAAACCTGTGACTGTGTATTAGAGAAAAGATTTCTATGCATCAAACACCAAGTGAAAGAGAATAAGCAGCATAGTATAATTGACAGGGATTGAACACCTTCCTTTTATACAAGTTTTTGAGGGAAATGGAAGTTGGAGCATTATTTCTACCCAAGAGTCTTGTCTGGAGCAGACTTGTTTACAATTAGCTATTGAAAAAAACTTCAGCAGAAAACGCCAATCTTCATTTTAACTTATCCATGTTGTTCATACATTAGAAAAGCTATTTCCAGAAGCATTTAAGTTCTGGTCATGAGACTTCACACACTCTCTCACACTTGCTGCACAAGGCTAAAAAGAGTCACTAAAGAAAAGGAGGTCGCGTTATTGCTTTGTAACAGGAACTTAGATGGAAATTCTTTATTGAGCTCCAAATAAAACATTGTTGCATCACTATACAGTTAAGAGTTTCAATATACAATTATTTTTAAAAAGTGTATGCTGTTATACACTTTAAGGCTTTCATACAAGAAATGCTGAGCAGGATTTTCATACTTGGTCTTGTCAGTGTCTGAACACACAGATAAGTACAGTGCTCTAAGCAGTCCATAATTAACATGGCAGAAGTTCCTGAAAAAGAGCAAAATACACTTTATTTGTACATATCTTGAGACTAGAGATCATATATTCTCTGAAGCCTGTCAGACTGCAAGTAGAGGAATCAGACCATTCTGCATATAATAAATGTATGTGGATCTAGGCAAGCATTACAGAAACTGCTATCACTGAAATTCAGTGGAAATTTTATAAGATTCAGTAAAGGCAAATTATTGATATTATGACCATTAACATTACTTTTTTGACCAGTAACATACAGTAACAGGCCAGTGTCAGAGTGCAAAACTCTACTAGAATGAAAACACACCTTTAAGTTTGTCACAATGGAAAAAAGGCTGCCTTCTACACTGGTTTTCTTTCATGTAGAGACCTTTTAGATTATTTTTCCCTCTGCTCAAAATCAAATTGAGTCAATTTAAGAGACTACTCTACAGAAAAAAAAAATACCCACAAGAGAAATGCAACAGCAGAACAATGTTAGCGCATGTTATTTGAGGAAATGCCAAGATAAGTTTTGCACTGCAAAAATATAGTTTTGAAGAATATTCAATACCATTTGTTTGAACTGATGTAGTTTATTGTGCACACATAGGATATGAGAATTTATACTTTTTTTTTTTTTTGAAGAGGCATGGAAACACATTTTCTTAGGAGAAATAAGATGTAGAGCATTGGAAAAAGGAAGACTTCGTTCACACGGTAATCATTCAATGGTGCACTTGGAGCCTCTATTTTCAGGAAGAAACTTTTTTCCACCGTGAAGGGAACTTAAAACAATTTAAGGCTCTCTAGGACTTCAGGGCAGAGTAGCAGAGGAGTGGAAGAAATCATACATGCTGATCACACATTCATCCTCCATACTGGAGGCAATAAGAAAATATTGCATTAAATAAAAGAGAGTTGGATAAACAATACAGAACACTGAATCCACTTCTGATTCACTTATCTACTAGCCACCATTGCTATTAGTATTTTTGTTTCAACCCCTGGAGTTTCATTCTGTTTATTTAAAATAATACATGATGTTTGCAGATGAACACTTCCTATGTAATTCATCATATTATGTGATTTAAGATGTGACCAGAAGGAGAGATTGTGCCAATTTTTTATAAATATTTTTAAAAGGTATTTATATATTCAGTTTTGCCATAGCAATTCTAGCAGCTGGTATTAAATCTTTCCCCTCTGAGCCCCAAAGGGGAGAAATCTTCTTCAAGCTCTGCTACTCTTAGAGTCCTTTGATTTAAGCCCTTAAAACACTCAAAACAGTTCTAAAGCCATTTTGTATGTACAAAAGGTTCCTTTAGCCTGTGACAGCAGCCTCTTAAATTTACTGCAGTACACAGAGGCAGTGCAACTCATGCAATATTTCACAATATAAAGCTCTATTTATCTGAGCCTTGTCAACTAAAAACACTGAGATCATGAGGTTAGCAGGAAGAATTACCAGTCCAAGTAGAAAAAAATCTGTTTTATTTAAAATATACACCATCTGAGCATAAATACAGTTAAATTATTTCTTACTTTGTATATTGAATTGACCAGAAACAGTAGAGCCAGCTATTCTTCAGCTAATGTTTCTTAATGGATTTGTTCTCCTTCAATTAAAGCCAGAAATCAGTCTGCTACTTGTGCAGAAATGCCTGCTTTGAAAATCAGTTTACAAAATGTATTTTTCATATTTTAGACATGTTTGTTTACCAGATTAGAGTTTTAAATTCCTATTTTAAAACTACAAGCATCAAATTACATTTGGTTTCTTCAGCTTCCCCTGTCCAATCAAATACTTAATTGTTTGAGATGTTGCCAAAGCTATGCACACCCTGCAATAAACTGCCAGGGAAGTGTCCACACACTGTGACAGCTTAAGGTCCTGATTAATGCAAGTTTAAAACTACTACTTTTCCTACCAGAATTGAACTCAGAGAGTGACACATAACTTAAAGCTTTGTGCAGAATCAAGGATCTGATCAAAAGTTCCATTATCTATCTAATAATTTCAGAGATGAGCAAAGATACCTACCAAAGCATCAGAAGATTAGGGTTTTTGTTCTCTTGGCTGTCCAAAGAGGTGAGTTTCCTGACAAGAGAGAAAAAAAAAAGGACGTTTTTACTAAATTTCAAAGAATTTCAAATAAAAACTAAAGAAAACAATGTAAATCAAACTGTAATTAATAGAAACAATGCTTAAAAAAAGGCTTTAGATAACATTTGCAATGTTTAAGTTACTAGAATTTATGGAAAAATAATATATTACAAACTATTGGTTATGAGGTTTTACAGTTGTTTAATAGGGCATAGTTTGTCCAAATTTAACTAGCTAAGCTGAGGCTTTTTAGATGACTAACACAAACTAAACGTTTTAAAATGAGAATTTAGGTGTCCTCACAAGTCTTTCCTACATTCTATAATGAAACTTTCTAAGTTGTAGCCTCCCTGTTTTTATTGGTTATATTAAGATAACTTAAGTGAGATTAAAATCTTATTTGATTTATTTACCTTTGCAAATGAAGACCGTTTTAAGGGTTACACATCCTCTGCCTCTGACGAAAGCGACCTCAATTAGTCAAGTCAGAAATTCTTTAAAAGCTTTGTGTTTATTGCTTCCAGCACGGAGCGAGGTGGTCATTAAGGTACTCAAATTCTCATAAAAATTCCAAAGTTGCACTAGTGAAAAAATGCTCAACAAGGTGAAAACTAGTCACATCTTTTTCCAGAAAATTCATTAGCTATTTTAAACCATTTTTAAACAAAAGTATTTTGATTTAATGTGGCACTCAAGAAGATCCATACCATTTGGATATTTTAAACAGCATTTATATCTACTGTGAGTATATAGAGAGATACATTTAGGTTTAAACCATTTTGTTTTAAAAGAAGTTGCACAATGTTTAATATGAGCCTTTTATGCTGATCACTGTTAAACACTTCTCCCTGTTTACTACTATTTATGAAGTTTTATTATAAGATAAAGCATAAAATTAATCTCACACACACTGATTTTCTTTCAAAAGTTTATTTAGTATCAAGCAAGGGTAAAACTTTGCTTAACACTACAGAACATTTCAAGACTTGAGTTACAAAATACCACATTATTCGCATTTGTAGTTTGCTTCCCTTTTTACGCATGTTTGCAAAGAGAAAATCTAGCAAATGGCTGAAAATAAAAGCTAAAAACTAAATTGTTGAAAACCTTTAAAATAAAAGGTTACACTTATGTTAAAAAGAATGGACTAACGTATTTAGTAAACCTATTTTTTGTTTAACACTAGTTAATCAAAGGTTATTTTTCTGATCACCTATTTTTTCAAACACAGTTTGGAAATAACAAAGTTCTTTGTTTTACATATCTTTCTGTCCAGGTTGTTCTTTCAACAAAATGTTTAAAGTTCAGTCCATCCATTCAGAATTTTATGCACTTTGAGTTAATAAAAAGGGATTGTTCATAGAAAAAATTACTTTGAACAGTATACAGGACTGGTGGAGATTGGATATTTCACAACATCAGACAGTACAATCAGTATCTGGCATATGGCTGGTCTCTGTAGACTCCTTTTGTTGTCCTTGCAGAAGGTGTCTTGTGTCGTGAGTTGGTCCATTCTTCTTGCCCTACAAGGAAAAGAAAATATGGTCAGAGCCCTTCCAACAGTCTCAGATGCTGAATGTAATTTTTCTTATCTGTGAATCAAACAGCCACATTCTGTTGACAGAAACCAAGGTGTACAAGTCTAACGCTGGGTACAGCACATCTATCTGAGCTATCCCACAGTGATTTCTCAGCACACAGGAGCAGGGAACATGAGAGGATAATGGCCAAAATATTTACAGCTGTGGAAATTCAGCTGGACCTGCTTGTTGCAAATGCACAGAAATGTCAGTTCTCATAACAGACACACCAATAATTGCAATGGGATGAAATGAATGGAAGGTATGAATTATGTATGAGGAAATAAGCTGCCCTCAGAAATAAGTTTCTCTGCATCAGTGCCAATTTAGGCCTAATTCAAACATGCAAACCAAGCCTCAAGTATCACTACAAACACCTGCGGCTTTTAACATGCTTGGGCCAATATTCCATTTTCTGGAGGTAAACACACACCTCCTCTGAAATGCAAAAAATAGGAGAGCAGATTTAAAAAAAAATATTAAAAGGACAAGTAACATTGGTTGCTTGAATTTTGGCAATAAAATAAGTTTGTAAAAGAAAGCTTGTGCTGTATTTAATGATTCATAATCCTACCACCTTTTAATGGTAATATCTTTTAAAAGTAGCAAAAATTATTATCTTAAATGAGAGTCAGACCTACTATGCCAGGCAGTTGCAAAAGGGAGAACATAGAATTAAACACAGAGTATAAGGAAATGGTACTTAGACACAGTTTAATGCTGTAAACAAATCAGAGTACTATGTCACATCTGCAAGAACAAAAATAAAAAGGCAGCACTAAAGAAAATCCCCAAAAGAAAACACACATTAAAACAGTGTGTGTTTCCATACTTATTTTTGCTGAACTGCCCTGTCCTAAACAGAGAAGTGCTCCAGTAAACCCAATGCAATCCAGAAACTAAAGGCAGAAACCAAATGTATGGAAGAATTAACATAGACATCACTTTGTCTTAAAAAAAAAAAAAAAGAAAAAAGAAAACCTCAAAGAACCCCCGTAATTTGAAGGCTGAGGTAACTTGCTCTGACATGAGATATCTGAAATTAGATGACAAGGATCCCATATGTCAAGGGTTCAGTTTCACAATCCCTTCGCAGAAGCCTCATCCTAACTTCTTTTTAATAATGTAGGTGGCTGCCTGCAGAGCCCAGGCTATAAATCATACCCAGGTGGTCAGGACATTTGCCTAGGAGGTAAAAGGAACAAGTTAAAATTTGGTGTAAGGCTGAAAGAATTAAACTTTCACCTCAGGCGATTTCCAGGGGCATCTGGTAACAACCTCTTGTGCTTCATCACACAGAAAGCAAGATTTACATTAAAAAAGAAAAAGACCCTGAGCATAATAGTACTGACAGCTGACTGAGAGGTAGGAATTAAAAATATCCTAGCTTTTAAACACTGCTGCAAGAACTGATTAAATTAAAAGACAAGTCTTGGTTACAGTTTAAGGGGAATACTTGCTCTTTCTCAAGCCATTGATCAAATCAGCAGGGTAAAGAGTTATCTTACTATTTCTCAGTTTTCATTTTGGTGCTGTTCAGGGCTCCAAATCCTAAAAACACTGATATTCTTCCTACATCCTCTGGATTGTCACCTCAGTTTCTCAAAGGAAAAACTGAGATTTAACCTGGGTGTGACAGTGGTTACTGGGGGCTTTCAGGATGAAGGGAGAGACGTAGATCTGTCTCTATATTTAGAAAGCTTGATTTATTACTTTATGATATATATATATGACATTATACTAAAAAGAAAAAGAAAGGAAAGGTTTCCTCAGAAGGCTAAGCTAAGCTAAGAATAGAATAGCAAAAATGATAACAAGGCAGCTCTCTCGGACTGTGTCTGAGAGAGCTCGGTCCTGGATTGGCCACTAACTATAAACATCCAAGATGGGCCAATCCAGACGGACCTGTTGCATTCCACAGCAGCAGATAACCATTGTTTACACCTGTCTCTGAGGCCACAGCTTCTCAGAAGGAAAAATCCTAAAGAAAAAGATTTTTCATAAAGAAATGTCTGCGACAGCTGGGAATCTGAATTTCCTCGCAGCCAGCACTAGACAACTACCTGCTCACTAGGCAGTGTTACTTATTTTGAGGCATCTAATGTTCTTTACATATAGTGAAGATGGTTATTAATATCTAACTCTGCTTTTAAGAGATATACTTAAGAAATAAAGTGTGTAACTATTTATATGTGCAAAAACTACAGTGGCTGCAACCCATAATCATTCTTTAAGGTATTTATAGTCTTTCTTTCAACTTGAATAAATACATCACTAAATAGTCTGAGTGGCTGTGCTTTGATAAATAGAAAACCAATTTTAAATGCAAAAGAAATGTAAAATCCATATTTTCAACCTTAAATATTGCAATCAATATCTCTCCCCAACAGTCTATCTACATTAAGCAGTTTCATACATTTTTCCCCCATCAATTTTGCATTACTGAAATAGTCTTAGAAATATCAGGTTTATAATGGCAAACAGTTTATTTTAATGCTGAAATAAAGATTTAAGCTATATATCTATCAATACCAACTGAAAGTGCTGGAGGACAGAGGAATTTCAAGTGACCTCCTCTTTTGATAACTTTCTCCTTAAGCAAAATAATTAGTTTAAGCAGGTATATTGGACAAACTACTGCATTAGGTGCATTTATCACAACTTAGTTAATGTCATTTTAGTTCCAAGCAGGAAGCACTTGCACATGGAGTTAAAGAAATAGATCTCAGAAAATTTCAAGTAGAGCTCTGAAGTCATTGAAGCTTCATTACTCAGAATCACATCTTTTACACAGGTTACTAACAACCTTCAGATGTTTGAGATTTGAGGGACCTAAATTGTATTTCTCTGATCTCTAGCCAGAGACTTAACATTTATCCCCTAATCAAAGGTGCCTTTTAAAATGCTTTATGCTTCTAACCCGTAACAGATTTCTTTAATTAAACCTGTCACTATCACATTTGTATACTAAAAAAAAAAAAAAAGAAAAAAAGTGATCTTTGCAACTGGCATATGTTTTTTTTTTTTTTGCTTCATTACGCATTGTTTTGTCTCTATACAAAGTAATCCCCTGCCCTCATGTCTATTAGGTACCTAAAATACTTCCCTAACCTTTACATAATGACTCCCTGCTTGATTTCCCAGGACTGATGCATGAAAATGAATTAAAACGAAAGGACCATACAAGGCTAAACCACACTCAATTAGGCTCTAATTCAGCTGGGAGCTTCAGCAGATTCCTACCTTGTACCAAGTCTCAATGCAAGCTGTGCCATGCCACAAGCATTTGCTTTTGGCAGCCAAAAGTTCCTGGAAAAAGGTCCTCCACCCCCATTTTTTTTCTTAAATCTTACTGAATGTGACATGAAAAGGCAGCATGCATCATGATTAAAGTTTTATTTTCTCTACACCTTTGGTTTTAGTTTCCCATGAGTGCTTTAGCTAACAGACCACAGAGGGCATTTTTCTCAATAAGCACACGAGAAGCTCTGTGACATCTCAGGAATCCCTGGGCAGCCATTGCCTGCTGCCAAGACTAAGCCTTGCCTCACAGAAATTATCCTTTCATTATGATTTTTTTTTTCCAAGATCTGTTGCGGCGGTGATTGAGCTGATAAAGCCACTCACCATAGGAGTCATAGGTGTCTTCACTCAGTCCGTGGCCATAGTCGTAGTAATCTGCTCCACTGCAGGGCAGGAGGGGCATGGAGAGAGCAGAGAGGAAAACATGAGAAGAAATAATTACACATTCTACCTCTGAAAAGAAAGCTTGAAAGATATAGCACATGCCCTAAGAAAGGTAAGTATCCATGTGGCAGTGACAACTGAGGTCCTGCTTGTTTGTTGATTAGAAACTATATTTAATTTCATTCAGGATTTTTTCCATCATTTGGGTACTCATCCACATTGTGGGAATTTTCCATTTAAAATTATAGTTGGGAAAGTGAAAGATCTTACAAGTGTTAATGAAAAAAATGGAGATGTAGGTACTGAACCAATTCATTCATCTTATAAATTCCTTGTCATCACTTACTAGTAGTTTGCTTTTATATCTTCAAATTCACTGATAAGAATGCAATAAAAGGCAAATATTTGGTGATTGGAAGGTTATACAGCTGCTGTGTGTGTACATGTTCCAGTGTCTTCAAAACAAGACAGCAGAAAACAAATCTAAAGGCTATCATTTTAACAGGAAGAAATGACAATAGGAACTATGTTAAAAGATGAAATCTGTAGTTGTTAGGATTCAGAAGTGTGGATGAATACCATAATCATGGCCTAAAACAGTCCTCCTTTTCATAATGATTTTTATATTTGTATTAAGACCCCTGAATGGAAACTGAAGAACAGCCCTTATTACACATCATTCCATTATGCTTTTGTATTTCATCCAAGTCTACCGACGTGTAGTCTTTAATACAGTTTGTAGGATATGAGTAACAAGTGCCTAAATAGTTCTTTTCCTTTTCTTTCTAACCACAGCCAGACTCAAGACTGACAATATTTGGAAAATACTCTATGAGATGATGCTACCAGATCAGTAGACTCTTAAACTTTTTGTTTCTCTTAATGGATTTATTCTGCAAGGAAAGACCTTTTCATAGAATCATCTCCTGAGTGAGAAGGAAATCACTAATATATGATCACTAGCAAGTAATTACTAATATTGACAAAATGTTCCTAATATTAGATTGATTGCTAACAAAATAAATAAATTGTTTATTCATGTTAAGGCTATAAATTGTTTATTTATTTTCACCAGAGTGAAAATAAATAAACAATTTATAGCCTTAACATGAATTAGCAAGTAAAGCATTTATATTAAACAAACAACACATCACAATTACTTCTGAACTGACAAAAGACTTTGTTGTGCTTGAGTTTGTTTGTGTTTATTTTTCTGTTTGTTTTTTTTTCCCTTAAACTAAACATTTTAAACTCCTCAAAATAACCAGGACAGAAAAAAAAAATACAGTTTTGGTGTGTGCAAATGCATTAAATGCATATCTAAAAAGCCTGGATCAGTATTTTTTACTGCTGGTATAATGCTTCCTAAACAAAAACTTAACCAACTGCACTTTGAAGACCCACAAAGAATTACCCCACAAAACCTTTTCTCTATGGTTTCTCAGCTGAGGAGGACCCAGAATAAGGGTAAAATTTGAATAAGAAGTACTTTTTCCTGCAGCAGCTACTAATAAAAGTCTTTATTCTGACAATGAACTGAAAACTGACATTCACTATCCTTCCACATAGAACTTATTTATTTTCAGACTGTGATCTAGTTTAGAAGTCTAAAGCAGCTGAGCTCCATCCCTGCATCTGTCAATCCTGTCAAAATGACTTTGTGGAGTCTCATTTCATAGATCTAATACATCTATTAAACAAAAAAAAAAAAAGAATCACTTTACAGCACACAAACTGCAAAACAAATAAACATCAGAAAGGAAGGACCTTTCACTTATACTGAAAATATATATACAGCTCATCTTTATTAACAGACAAACCCTTCAAGATTAATAATCTGTTTTAAAAATACAAGGTACAATGGGAAGGAAACTTGTTCAGTGCAATTCAGTACTCCCAGCTCTACTTCATTCATGTTTTATGAATAATGCCAACATTCTCCAGTTGGCTCTGTGTTAAACAAGCCCAAAGCTTCAGACAGAAAACCTCAAGACCCAAAGAAAAGGGTACATACAGATAGTTGTAAGGAGGTCTGGGTGGGGAAAGAAAAAAAAAGAAAAAAAAAAACAGAAAAAAAATTAATTTGTTAAAGAGTCTGAATAAATATTCCATGATGTTCAAAACCAAACTGATGATAATGGTTTTTTTTGAGTTTTTTTATAATTACAGAAAATTCTAGTACTGTGTATGAACTCACAGCTTATAGAATTGTATTTTGTTTCAAAGCAACTGCCTGCAAAAAGCGAGCTTATTCAAAGCACCCTAAAGCAACACTAAACTTCTAATTGTACATTTTAACTCATTAACTGAGATAACTGAGATTGTTGAGGTCATTTCTGCTGCAAAGACTTCAGTAGCTACATTAAATAATTCTTCCTGTGCACAGAAGATATATACAGTTTTGCTTTAAAATCATGCCTTACATTTAGACTATTTTATATATATTCTCTGACATCTTAGCAGTCTGACTGAAGAATATTAAGCTTTTTATTTCCCTTAATGGACTTATTCTGCAAGGAAAGGCCTTTTCACAGAATCACAGAAAGGCTTAGGTTGGAAGGGACCACAAACATCACCTAATTCCATTGGCAGGGACACCTTCCACTACCAGGTAGGTTGGGTTGCTCCTCTTCCTTTCATTTTGTCTCATAGAAACGTAAAAAAAATAAAAATCCACAAACTCAGTTAATTTTCTTCTTTATCTCAAGTGACTCCCTCTTTTCACAAAAAAAAAAGGAGAAAACATGACATGGATTATTCCCTTTTGAACTCAACACAACTAGACATGGACTCTGCTTGGAGTTCTTTTGTTTTCATACGTGAACTGTCCACATGAAACCACTTTATTTTTCCTCATTTCCTCTGCATCTACTTTTTTAGGTAACTAATTGGATGACATGCTATATCCAGCTCAGTTGTCAAGCATCTTCCTAACCATCAAGTAAATGGTACAAGTGCAATTAGCACTGGAGTATCAGCTGTGATTCAGATCTTTTGTACACACAGACTTTTTGCTTATATCCCCTCTTTTTAACTTCTTTTGTATTCCCATTCCAGCATAATGGCTTTGGGCTGACAAGAGAGAAGACAGAGATGGCAAAGAAAAATTGCTTTGATTTTCCATGTCAGCATAAAAACCTGAAACTACTTAATGCTATGGAAGGATTAGAAAGCAACAATAAATTTAAGTATGTTGTTTCTAATTGCTGAGGGCTGGGCAGCAATCCTACAATGTTCAGAGGAAGTGTGAAATGAGGCTTAAAGAGTGTAAGTAAGGTCAGGGGAAGAGCCTGTTTTCTGTGTTAAGAGAAAAAGCTTCAGACAGAAAGGAGCAAGCTCAGATCCTAGCACAGCAGTGCCGATGAAACAGAAGTGCTTCTCCATGGCTTTATTTAGTAAAGGGGACTGGGAAGCTTCCTGCCATTTCTCTAGAATCACTGTGAGAAGTATCTTAAAATACTTTAATTTAGAGGTATTCAACATAAGCCTTCAAAGGCCCTATGAAAAATGACCTCAATTTCTCTGGCTTTTCTACTAAGCTGATTTGTTTCTGAAAATATCTTGATGAACCATCATAGAACAAGTGTTTACAAAAACCAAATAGGAATAACTGCTCTCGACATGATGGTGAAGTCTTAAGGAACTTTACCTTTTATACTTTATTAACTATTAGGTTATTCTGCCTAGGGACACTGGAATATTTTCTTAGGACAGACAGCAGCAGAAGTTTTAACCCAACTCTCATGGGTCCCTCAGTACAAGACGGACATTGAGACACCAGAGCTTGTCTAGAGAAGGACAGCAGAGCTGGGAAGGGTCTGGAAAGTCAGTCCTGTGAGGGGCAGCTCAGGGAAATGGGTGTGTTTAGCCATAAGCCTGGAGAAAATGAGGCTCAGGGGAGAGCCTGAGCCTTACTCTTCCTGAAAAGAGATTGGTTTCCTAGGGGGTCAGTCTCTTCTCCCAGGCAACTAGAGACAGGATGAGAGGAAATGGCCTCAAGATATATCAGGGAGACTCAGACTGGACCATCAGTTATAATTTCTTCACTGAAAGGGTGGTCAGGCATTGGAATGAACTGCTGAGGGAGGTGGTGGAGCCACCATCCCTGAAAGTGTTCAAGAAACATCTGGATGTGGCACTGAGTGCTGTGGTTTAGTTGACATGATGGTGTTTGGTCAAAGATTGGACTCATCTTGGGAGGTCTTTTCCAACCTTAATGATCCTGTGATTCCATATCAGAAGAGGTCACGAGGTTATTTTTGGGACAAGCCTAAAACAGGCAGATCAACCACACAGTCCAAGTGTACTTAATTACAAAATGACTTAATTAATGTGATTGTCGCAGCTCTTTACATTTGATACAGGCATTTTTTAGAACAGGCACTGTGACATTTCTGTGTTTGAAAGAGAAGTGGTGTGGCAGGTTTCTGCTTGCTAAGGGATGACTAAAAGGTCTCTGACTGAAAGCTCCTAGTTTACTGGAAAATCCCAGACTTAAGCACTGACAAGCCCGGTTTAAGCACCAAGTGATCTGAAACTTTCTTTGGCTTCTGATGAAAAACAGCCTTGGCCAACATTTCAGCTTCCAGCAGTGCTTATTAGGGAAAAACTGACCAAAATTTTGGCTTTTTCACATGAGTGTCAGAAGTAATTTTGATCCCTTTAGGTAGAAACCAGGGCAGTTTCAGAGAGTGACAATAAAACCCTTGCAAACACCAAGGTTTTCTTTTGTGCCAAGGGAAGCTCCAACAAGCACCATTGTTTGTGCTTCCAGACAGAGTTGCACAGAAAACAAAACAGAAAAAGCAAATGAAGATCTCTCTAGCAATAGTTCTTACATGATAGATCCTGACTGAAATGATCACATCTGAAGAGAACTCTTCCATAAGGATAAGCCTCTTTCCATCATTCCTGTCAGATCTTCATGCCCAGCTACTTCTGATAGCAAAAAGCATCGGTCAACAGCAAACAGGAAGAGCACCCAAGACAACAATCACTGTAGTGAAGCTTCTCATAACTCTGTAATGTCTTGAACATTGGGTAGGTGTTCTCAGTGCTTCTGTAGATCACTAGAATATCGTATTCTGGAACCCAGCTTACAGCAGGACAGCAGCAATCCAGAGTATCAAGATTTCTGAAAGACCCACATCGTTTCTTGCATCTTGTAAATAAATTTTTAGTTAATCCTCAGTTTTGCTGCTACTTAGCAGAGATTTCTTTAGTACATGTTTTTATCCCTGCAGCTCAGTTTATATCTGTCAAACAGATAATGATCTTAGAAAACAACTGAGACCCCTATATGAACGCTTTATAAAATACAGAAAAATGACACAATCTTCCTTGAATTATAGCCTATTGTACTCTCAAATGGATCACACAAACAGCAGATCTGTTACCTGTAATGCTAAAAGGTGACCAGAGTGCCCTCTCAATGATCCCCTTAGCTATCACTATTTAGGAATTACTTTTTATGGCAGAAATGAAAAATTTCACTTTTGAATAGTGAAACATCCTCAGAGGCATCTGCTTTCTGGTGTTACCTACCAGGCACAGATCTATTAGGTGTTTCTAGCAGAACTCCACACAGTTGCCTAGGGCAGTTTTACCATCTGAAATGTCCACTTATAGCTGTCTCAACTCAATTAGTCTTTCCTTGCTGCATTCTCATGCCACCTCTCAAGAGAGGAAAGGAAAATGGCAATTAAAAGAGGTGACTGAAGCATGTGGTACAAATAAGGTTTCTCAGGAACAGCAGCAGAAGGAGCTACAGCTTTACCAACAAAGCATCCCTGAGCATGAGAAATGTTAACCAAATTAATGTCAAAAATTCCCCACATTAAATAAGAAAGTACCATCAGAAAAACTAATAACTCTGGTTGCATAAATTCAGCATTTTGGTTTGGCTGGTGAATTAGAACCAGCCCCCAGACACCCTACACCTCATCTGTCTACTTTGCAAAGCAGGCTGTGAAATACTACCATAGGAAGCTAAACTTGAAGTCTTTAACATTCCAGGGGTGTACCGATCATATTTCAGCTGCTAAATGGAGAAAAAAGACATGACACATCATTAACATCAGAAAAAGATGTTTTCTTCCCTCTCTCTCCAAAAAGACAAATTACTCTGGGCAGTGGAAGCAGCCCAGTGATGAGCTGAGAGATATGAGCCAAAAATTCCTTAGACTATTCACTGCAATACTGGAAAGATCTGGGGTATTATTCCAGGTAATTCTTGGTTATCCCCCAAGTTCTGCATATGTTGTTGTCAGAGATCCAAAATGGTGTCACTTGTCACAGACTGAGTACAAGACAACACTGCCTCTAATACACTGTCCTCAAAAAGGGCACAGGTGGTTTGTCACCAGTCCATCAGCACAAATACTGCTCCAGAAGATACACATCATACCTTCTTATACTTTTAATTTACTGAAGGAACAGTACAACTTTCAACACCTTTCTTAAAATTTGGGGCCTTAAAAGTTGAAATTGAAGAACATTTGAGAGAAAAGGTATCATTTCATCCTCGTTTTATAAAATTCAAAAATAATGAAAGTGCCATCAAGAAATACATTTGGTAAAAGAAAGTTTAGGTTTAATTGTTTTCAGTGCTCCATAATCATAAGCTTTACCGTGTTCAAGATCTTTCCAGTACTTCCCTAATATCCTTTGCACCAGCAGGGTCCAAACCTTGCCTCTCCAAGTACAGCAAGGCAGGACTCGTCCTCCCAAGGACAATTCAATCCATTTAAGTGCAAGGACTCATTACTTGGCCACATGTGAACTCCACTACTTCTCTCCATACTCCATACCATGTTTCTGGTGCTTTACATACGGCACTCATGATACAATCACAGCAAGATAAATGTGGTTGTGATGGTTAGTAATACATTATTTTTCACCATCTATACCTGAACTATATCAAAATCATACTTAAAAGCACAATTCACAGCCCTCAATATTTCTACTGAAATAAAATACAAGGACAAACAATTAAAACCATTATAAAATTTTCCTGCAACCATCTCCCATTTTTAGTTGCCCAATTAGGTAGGTATTTCCTCAGCAACAGAAAGAAGGAAGATTTTTCTTCCCTTGAAAAGCAAACTGAACACAACAGGGTACTCAGAGAGAAAACTGCAGCTTTCAATTACTGCTAGTAAGCACCCAAAGTGTGTTGACTGTCAACCAGCAAAACAGTGTCAAATTTTCATCTAAAAAACATGTTCTGTGACAAAAATATGTTCTGAGCTGATGCAGCCTAACTTCTCATTCAGCTAATAGGCACTGGCTTCCAAGTGTGTGTTTCCAGGGAAGATCCTTCTTCACCCTCCACCAGGGAAAAAAGAAAGTCTCCCTTATATATATCTATATATCTATATGTCATTCTCTAGTCTGCAAATGTAAATTTCAGATGTCCCTTCTCTAGTCTGGAGAGAATATGTAGTCTCTTTTCCTCATCTTCGTATCTCTTAACCAAACTGCTGGAAAGTTAATTATAATGTGAGATGTTTGAGAAGTCATTTCTAAATGAATAACTTTAATTTGTAAGATTGATTATCTGTGTTCTGTCTCCAAAGCCCATATATCCAGCACATTTCTACAGCATCCTGCTGATGCCTGGCAACTGGGTATTCTCCTTTCCTCTTTGTTACCTCCATCCTGGCAAGCTTAAAGAACCTTATTTTTAAAACAAACTGTAGTTAATTTGAAGCCTTTCTTTAATTAAGATTTTTTTAGCTATGACTGATTCCACTAGTTACACTAAGGGGTACAACACAGCACTTCAGGTTTACAAAATATTCCCTGTAAATGATTTTTTTTTCCGATTTTGGATTTGGAAGATCCACTTTGACCCTTCCCATCCTCATGTTTTCACTTCTGTAATCAGGCAAGGAAAAAAATTCAAAATCCTACCAACTACTAATCCTATTTAATTGTATTGTGGAATTCAACTACCAAGTTTAAGATGCTGTAAAATCACCAAAGTAAAATTAAACCAATCATGCAAAATTAATACAGTTTTATTAAATAATGACTTTTCTTGATTCCTCAATACTTGTAATTTGATGTTACTGGGTTTTTTTTACTACTTTAACACCTGCATATTAGTTTTTCTAGCAGTTTTCTAGATTTATTTCCAAATGCATTTTTACTTGTTTCCTAAATAAGGAGGCACAGACACATTTAAACTTAATGGAAAAATTAGGAAAAAAAAAATTATTTTTTATAATTAGTACAGATGAAACCCTAATCCTAACATTTATTAAACAGTGAAGCTATCTACCAATATCACTATGAGGATTCAAAAAACCTTTTCCAGTTTTGTTAGTGCACCATGAGATATGCTTGTGTTTTTCCCATCACTACAGCTGAATCATCTTAGTCATATTCCTTTTTACTGACATTTCAGACCAGATTTCTGTAAATCAATTTAAGAAAAATTAAAATACACTAGATTCACAATTAAAACTATCTGTGCTACTAAGGCACTTCTGAATAGTTTACCTTGTCACATCTTAACATGTGAAGGAAAAGGAAAACATCTATCTAAACCTGAAAACTTAGATCTGAAAAACAGCAGTCAATAATCTCTTTCAATAATGTAAGAACAGAAATTAAGCAGGAAACTACATGCCAGGATTTTCATTCAAAAGCTACATTAGCTTATTTATGCTAATGCTTTAAGGCTTTATTTTACAGAATTATAACCTCCAGTACACTCTGGTACATACCAGGTGTTCATAAACAACAGCAACACAGAATGCCAACCCTTTGCACAATCCCCAGAAATCAAACTCCTGCAGACTGATTTGATTTATAAGTCAAAGCATGAAATACAAACAGCTACAAGCATTAAAATGGAGAGAATTACATCTTGGAAAACTACAGTAACAGACACTCATTTGCATATAATGCATATTTATACATCCTGGAAATGCATGATTGCTGACAAACTCAACAATGTAAATTTAAAACACTGAGCATCACAAACAAACTGTCAGCAATTAACTTTCAAATACCAATAGCAACATCTCCATAAGCCAATTTCAAATCCATATGCTCAGCTCTTCATGAAAATCCTCCTATTAAACAGGAATGTCATCATCTTTTGTATGACTACCAAGCATAGTTTCAAAAAACACCTGAAAATTTGAGCTCCTAGTGGGAAATGAGGAGAGTATTTTCAATAGCTACATACCAGGAATCAGCTTCTCTTGTAACTAAAGTGCCTCTAGAATAATATAAAAAGCACTACTTAGAGATTTGAAGGATTTTAGCAGACCAATTTAGTTGCATTCTTCAAGCATCAGTTGAACAATGGCCACTGCCGATTTCAAGGTATTTTTCTAAGTCCTTTTCAACGCAACATCCAGTTTCCTCATTGTTAACTAACTACCATAGGCTACCAAACACAAAATTCCTTAAACCTTTCACACCACAGGGTTTTTGTGCATGGTCTTCCCTATTACAGTGAAATTTTTTGTCTTGAATCAGTCACTTTTGAAATAAATGGTAAATAAGGTAATGGATGATAAAGGAGGCGCAGGGGGAATCTTATCACTCCCTACAACTCCCTGAAAGGAGGCTGTGGAAAGGTCTTCTGCCATGTGAGAAACATTGGATATTGGGAAAAATTCCTTAACTGAAATGGTGGTCAGGCACTAAAACAGGCTGCCCAAGAAAGAGTGAAAATCTGAAAAGTGTGAGTGTGGCACCTGGGACATGGTTTGGTGGTGAACATGGTGGTGCTGGGCAATTTTATTTGATCTTGGAGGTCTTTTCTAACCCGAACAATAATATAATTCATAACACCATGTTTATAACATGCCCAGGACTCACCATAGGGGCATTTAAGTAAATGATCTAATGAAGTTGCAGTGTGTAATTCTTACATCCCAACACATCACCAATAACCACAGAATGATTTAGTGGTACTGAATAAACTTAGGTATACTAAAAAGAATTTGCCAGTTCCCTCAGCTCAGATTAGGTTAACTGTCTGGCTCCAAGGCTCACAAGCAACTTGCAGGGATTTGAACTGATCACATTTTGGTATGATTCGAAGTGATAGTAATTATTGTTAGATATGCACAAAGAGCAGTTGAGAAACACTGTTTAAGTCAATGGCAAAATGGTTGCTGCCAAGAGAAATCTATAGCAGTATTAGGTAAATGTGGAAACCACAGAACAATGCACAAAACTGTAAACAAGTCCAGCAATTTCTCCAAGTCTGAATTTTCTCATTTTTATGAATGTGTTTAGAATAAATTCTGCAACAGAGTGAAGGTGAGATCACCTCGACTGAAGATCTAAAATACTTTTAAAATTATGACCTATAATTAAACACAAAATGACATTGCTACATAAATGAATCATTCTTGTCCCTCACCAGACACTGGCACAAAGGTACACAGAGTGTTCCTCTTATAGTTTAGGCTTCTGATCTCTGTTGTAGGCTGAAAATGAAATCTAGAAAAACCTACTCTTTTTTTCCTAGGAAAAGTACCCCATTTTAAATGCTAGCAGACAAGCCTAAAGAAGTTCTTTGAAACTTCTGAGTGCATGAAGCAGACAGATGGGGTTTGTCCACATTCTTTTTTGCACTACAGTAACTGTATTAGCCATCATCTCCTGATAGTAAACCTAAAAGCACACAGTAAACTCTCTAATGCTACTGGAGAGGTAAGAAACCCAGCCCCCCTTTCTCAGCAACCTTGCCACATAATCTGGATTTCAGCACCAAACCTCATTCCCTGGCATGTTAACTCTCTGCAGCATCTGTCACTGCTATGAATGGTTGATCATAAGTACCTCTGTAGTCATCTCAATGCCATTAAGCAGATGGCAGTGCTAAATCCAAATGATGTAGTACATCTCCCTGGTGGACTTTGTTTCCATACACCACCATTATTCTACAATTCCTCAGTGATAAATCTTATGTATTCTAGAGAACATTAAACAGGGAGCTGACAGAGACAATTGATTTATTAGCATCCATTTCCCTTTGCCTCACATTCCCTTATTGTCCTGGCAAACACTTGTGCAGATCATGTACGGAGTCACCGAGGGACCAAAAGCACTTTGGCTCAATTTGAAGCCTATTTCAGAGATTTAAAATAACTAGTTTTTTTTCATGCTGATGATGTTTAAGCTACAGTTTTAAATGAAGATTCAACTAAATCCTCTTGATTCCTCCACAATACTATTAGCTGAATTTTCATAAGAAAATTGTTCTAGCATTAACACCAGGCCATTAAAGCACCCCCAACTTTCTGAAATAAATCCAAGTAAATAATTACAGTTCTAGACAGGCTTGGGAAGTCCTTTAAGAGTGACCTAAGTTGTGTAAGCATGCATACATGGTGGTGACCAGTCTACATGTGTCTGATATAGGCAAATATCAGCACCAGGAGTCACAGTTTGGCTTTCACAACTCCAATTCATATTTTACCATAAGATCCTGACAAGGCTTTTGGTACCAACTGCACACATGAAATTAATAAATATATATGTAGGAGAATTTTATGAAGGAATTTCTGATTACATAATGTGCCCTTGACTGCATATCATGTAACCCTAAAGACTCACTGCATATTGGGGCATGAAGTGATATAAGAGATATGGCTTTAAACTAAAAGAGGAGAGATTTAGATTAGATATTAGAATTAAATTCTTTACTGTGAGGATGGTGAGGCACTGGCAGAGGCTGTTCAAGACCAGGCTGGATGGAGCTTGGAGCACCCTGGTCTACTGGAAGTTGTTCCTGCCCATGGCAGAGGGTTGGAACTAAAAGATCTCTGAGGTCCTTTCCAACCCAAACTATTCTATGATTCTATGAAGAATTTGCTACTCTGATTTCCAGAAAGTGCAATTAAAAAAAAAAAAAATTTAGATCGTTTTGTTTTTTTATAACAAGACGAAACAATCCAGTTTATTAAACATCCCAGTTTATAGTGATAAAATTATCTAACAATCCCTCTGAAAAAAACTATACATGTAATTTAATCTTCTAAAATCAATTAGATACCTAGTAAAACACAGTACAGCTTCAAGGGATGTTTTAAATCTTTTCCACCATAAAAAATAATTCTGTTAAAGGACATCCTGAAGCGCTATTTGGGGCTTTGTTCCATGAACAAGCAACAGTGGATAATAAAATGTTCTAAAGGAAAACAACATTTTTTTATAGGATTACAAGGCATTAAGATAGATAACTCAAAATTCTCATGTTTCTCTCTTGTTAGTGCTGTGGCAGGTTTTAACTCAAACTTCAGCTTGCCAGGCACAAGGAAGCATTCACACAATGTCAAATAAAATACCATTAAACTTTGAACTGCTCATGATTTGGTGTCAGCACGAAGTTAGTACATAGAATGGAATACTTTATTTGCAGAACAAAGTCTCAACTACCTTAATGCACACAGAAATACACAGTTTCCTATTCTTCATATCTAAACACGTCACTCATCCTAATCCAACTCAGATTTGGCCATTTATGGGAAATACCCTTGAAATGTCCAGATTAAAAGAGCAATAAAGGAGAGTCACACTGTGTGGTGCTGAAGACTGAATTTGGAGCATGCACTCCTGTGCACCTACAGCAAAAGATTTGCTGTCATGCAACCTCTTAGAAATCTCCAAAATTCCTAAAGATATTTTGGATTCTATTGCAATTTCCTATCTTTAACAGAGGGATCACTAAATAAGCCAAATATTTAAAACAAAAATGAAAATTTTAGCTGTTACTGCCATATCACATATCATCATTGTACACTTGTGAGCATTAAGCCCTGTTCCTGCACTCAAAATTAGTCATGTACTAAAAACTACTGCAAGTAATTTAATGAAACAACTCATTTTCAGTTTATTGCCTACTTCTCAGATTTCCCCTTTAATACACAGTATCAATAATGTCACAGTATTTCTAGAGGAATCAGTATCAGAAGAAATACTAGAAATACTATTACTTCAAACTATTTTCAATTTAGAAAAGGAAAGAGTAAGTTTTTTCCACATGCTGGTCACCAAATTATACATTTTAAACATATCACTGCTCTCCATGTGCAAATGCAGTTTCTTTCCATGTTTTCTGAGGGCAAAAAATCAAGAATAAAAAAGGCTAAACTACAAAAACAATGCACTTTGCCCTAATTTCCTTCATAGTAGGGCTTTGTAACGCTCTTAAACATGATAAGTATCTCATTGTGGTTACAGAATGATATTTTGCAATATGGGCTACCACTTGATATTCAGATTAAAGATAGGAGTGCTGGTCTAGGTAACTCAGATGGCTGTTTATAGTTGTTATTTTTTGCCTGCAAATACTATCCTAAAAATCTTTCTGCCAAGCCAGAAAATATGCCAGAAAATGAGTGTTGATATCCTGTGAGAAAAGTGCAAGTGAAAAATTTATTGTTTTCTTTTTTCACAGAGCACTAAATAAAATTAGGGGGGAAATGTCAAATTATCATTAAGAAGGTAACAAATTAGTTATAATCTAACAACATATGTTTTGTGAAACTACGGGTAAAATATAGAGTAAAGCAATCATTTTATGAAATATCTCCGTCTAGACAGCCAAGCATGTGCAAATACATCTAAGAATATTATACATATTCTTATGTATTAATCCTCTACAAGAGCAATTTCATTCCTGGAGAGATTTGCTTTTTTCCTAATTTTAGTTCAAAGGAAGAAAATCTCAGTGAAAACCTTCTTAATGTGGGGGGGAAAAAATCAAATCCAAGAAATGTTTACTTTTGAATCAGGCAAATGACTTTGTAATGAAGTCCAAATGTTTGTGTGCAATAAACCCATTTAGCTACAGCACAAGCAAGAAGGCAGAACAGAATTGCCAACATAAAAGTTGAGGATTACTTTGGCAATTGTCTTTTGGGGAAAAATAATCCATTACCAGCAACTGTTCTTGAAATGTAACACTCTGTAGAGTCTCATATTTTGAAGTTTCTACACTGCAGATTTCTTAAGTCATATTTTTATCAAGCTTAGAGTCTGTAGGAGCCAAGTATCAGACACAAAGGTAATTTCATTATTTTAGTTCTCAACAATAATGACACGTGGACTTTCCACTATGCTTTTTCATATTGACTAAGTTGTTGAGCACAGAAAAATATTAATTTACACAACAAAACTGAAGTTGGGTGTGACAACACTACAGCAGAGCAGATGCCAGGTGTAAACAGCTTTGTTCTCAACTTTGCTATGAACAATTCTGTACTATTTGAGATAAAGCTGCATTATAAATCTTACATATTTAGCAGAAGGTAAAAGAAATCTGCATCAAATATACTTTTCAGTTTAATTCACTACAAGGGATTTATGAACAGGAACCTCAGTAACCCTACCTCAGAGGCAAGTCATAACTTTGCCATAGAATTCCAGGACATTATCAAAGACATTAAAACATCTACTACTGAGCAAATTATGAATGCTCGGTGTGAGAGAATGAAAATAAAAAGAATGAAAATAAATTACAGCTCAGTAAAAGGTGGACAGAAGTTCTGTTTCCAGAAGTGGAGATGATCATCCAAGCTGCTATATTTGTAATGACATTTTTGCCATGAAGTTCAAACCACATAAAAGAAGTAGTTTTACTTCACAGCATGTTTCCCATCGTTGGGTCATACTGTTATTCATGGAATTGCAAAATAATGACTCCTTTAAGAAAGCAAAATTAAAAAAAAAATCAAAAGTGCTTAAAAATATTGCTGACAATGAAGTTGGAGAAGGAAAACAAATAGCAAGAGATTCAAATTTGTCACAAGGAGTTCCACAGAGGAGTAAAACAAACTGACAAGTTTGTTTTTGGATTTTTCTTACAGTTAAATATAGGTAAAATACTTGAATATAACTTCCTAAAAGTAGTAAGAAAATGTAATCAGTTGTGTTTCAAAAAATTTTATATCTTCTATAAAGTTGTCTTTTTTCTCCTCTCCCCTCCTTACCCACTCCTCCCTCCCACAATGAATTTGAATGAAATTTCCCTGAATTTCCTGAACTTTTGAAAACTTTGATTTAGGATTTGGCATCACTAAAACTAGTACAAGTTCTCAGTTCTGTTTCTTTTCAGCCTCTCAAAATTTACCTTTTATACTTATGTGATGTTAAAGACAAGTAACCTGGGGGTTATTTCTAAAATCCTCTCATAAAATTTTTACTGCTTAAGATGAAATTTAAAAACTCCAAGTAAAATTAACTGGCCAACCACAGAATTTTTCAAATGCAGTTAAAGTTGATTTGGAGGCTTACCTTTGTGCTTGAGTGCTATAGCTGTTATCGTAGGAATCATAGCTTTGTTCATCATAAGCAGCTCCATAGCCATCATCATACTCCTGAAATGACACAAAAGATGCAACATTAACCTCAAGCACACTCCAGAAACAGCAGTAACCCAGTTCTATGTGTCAAAGACAACACTCTCCTGAAATGTATGTATAAAATATGTACAACATGAAATGGAAAAATCTGAATATTGAGATTACTCCTACCTATACATCGTAGATCATAATTTCTTTAAAGGTATCTTAAGCTATTGGCAATGTGCTTTGGAAACATTTGTTTTTTAGTTAACACTGGCTTGTGTAGATGACAGTAATAGCATTTCATGTCTCCATGTTCTTGAGTTTGAGTGAGCTACTGATCTTCAAGAAAGCTCTGGGAAGCATCTCAGGAGCAAAACATCTGAATAAATATTGTACAATTGACTTAGGTAGCTGACTTATTTATGGACAATAAATTCCATTCTATGTAATTTTGGATAGGAAAGGATTTCCCTAGAGATAAGACTAGCAAGAATGATAACTTTACTACTCTGAATGCCCTCTGAACACATTTCAACTTGTGGGAGTTCAGCACTGAAGACGAAACTGTAAGTAAGGATTTCTTACTTCTCTCCACATTAGTCACACTATTTAAGTATACAATGTAACACTCTTCTCAAAACAGCGCTGTATTTGAAGAATTTGAAGAAACTACTGACCCCAGCCATATAGAAGTTTAAGATAAAAACAAGTGACAGTGATTATGTGTTTTCACAGAGAAGGATGAGCTATACAAATCTGAAGAACTGTCATCAATTTACTGTTTTGTCCAATAATACACCTAAGTGAGCTAAACATAGGAAAAGCAGAAATGGCACATCTACTGCATTGATTCCTAGAATATCCTAATATTAAATCCTCTCTAAATATGACAAAGACCTCAGTGGATATTCAGGAGTATGCTGCCAGATAAGAATCACCTAATGAGAAGACACTTTGAAGACTGGGGGATCATTCTTCATATACATATGTGTGTGTATGTGTGTATATATATAAAAATAAAAATGGTGTTTTCTGAATAAGTGTGTATCCAGCTCTGGCAATTAAAGGATAAAGCCTCATGAAAGAACCAACATTTTCACAAATGGAATGTTTAAGAATCTTTCAGCAGTGACAGAGAACAAAACCAACAATCAGTATCAATCAATTTAGGTAGGAACGACAAATGATGGATTGCCTAACTCTAGTAGAAAACATCTCCAATGATGGGAATCTGACAGCTTGCTATAGCAGAAGGCAGTGACATCCTCAAAACAACCGACAGAAAATCTAATTTCCTATGAGTTTTTAGCAAGTTTCCTGGTCTTTCGAAATTGCTTCTATGGAAAACAGGCAACCCGCCTATCAACAGGGCTTCAGCACTGCTAGATCAGTGCACACGATTGTTTCCCAGCAGTGATTAGGAGAAGGGTGTCCGTGAACATTTGCCAGCAGAGTTGAGTGAGTTTATTTAGTGGTTTGGAAGAAGAAACCAGGATTCTTTCAACTGTCAGTTGCATGGGGATCCATGAATAAATAGTCACTCAGAAAAGGGAATGTATTTTGTCTTTCAGCAATTCACTGCCCTGAAACTAAAAATTAAAACAGACTCTCAGGATTTTCTTGCCCATCAGATAAGGCTTTTCTTGATAAGCCACAGACTAAGCCCCAACCCCACTGCCTCCTGGCAGTTATTCCAAACAGGCATTTTATTACTTATTGATGCAATACACAGACATCTGTTAACAATACCAGACCCTGACCAACAGCAGAAGCTGCCTTGAGCCAATTTCTTTGCTCTGTTCCAGAACATTTACATGACATTTGGTCTCCTCTCACAGACTCTCCCAAATGTAAACTA
Source organism: Diglossa brunneiventris (assembly GCA_019023105.1). Classification (NCBI taxonomy): domain Eukaryota; kingdom Metazoa; phylum Chordata; class Aves; order Passeriformes; family Thraupidae; genus Diglossa; species Diglossa brunneiventris. Next base: position 149,071,259 of record CM032354.1, on the reverse strand, counting down.
GCCATCCCTTAAACTTCCAAATCCCTTCCACATCCCTTCCAAAGTTTAAACTGGGCACATCCAGCAGTGGCAACAAATAAAAGTGGAGGACTGTAATTAACCTTTTAATGAGTTAGGAAAGCTTTGCCCCTGAGGAATCAGTAGAGACCTCTTGAGCAATCAGCCCTCTCTTTCACATTTATGTTAACTATTTCACTGAAAAAACAGATCATGAAAGAAAGATGGTACGACACTGCTTTGAAGTTATGGTGTTTCTATGACTTCTTGAAAACGGAGGAACAAAATAAATTTGAAAAGAGAAGATCCTTCATAAGATGTTCAGCAGAACAAAAGGAAAATTTGGGTGAGGTCCATTCTGCATCAGATTGAACTACTTCGTTTATTAGCTCTTGTCTTCCAGAGAATTTTTGCCCAGGATTCATCACTGTTCACCACTCCATGTGTTAATAAGCTGACAACTGCTGAAATTAGGCCCTGCATTATGATATTGCTGATGGTGGTTCTTAGAAGCCTTGTATGGAAAGTCATCTGGTTTGTGGTTTATATGTGGGACTCCTGTCAGAATTAAAATTGTCAACCTGGGCTTTTGAGATTACTATAATCTACTTAAATAGATCTATTATCTTTTATTGATGTATTTCTTAGAATGACTGAATGGTTTGGATTGGAAGGGATATTAATGATCAACTTGTCCCATCCCCTGTCATGGACAGGGACATGACAGGGGATGGGACCAGACTAGACCAGGTTGCTCAGAGTCCCATCCAACCTGGCCTTGAACACTCCCAGGGATAGGGCAGCCATAACTTCTCTGGACAGCCTGTGCCAGAGCCTCAGCACCCTCACAGGAAATTTTTTCCTAATATTTACAGTTATAAACCTCAAAGTTTACACTAAAAACAAGATAAATATGTGCAACATGATCCAAAAATAAAATAGGTTTGCTCTCAATAGCTTGTTCTGTTAAGAAATAAGATATTCAAATTCCAAAATATGTGTTTGCTCTGCACAATTCCTTTGAAGTAGCAATTAGTCAGGAGCAGCTGAAATATGTTTCAGAGCTTTCCCTGAACTAGGTCTGACAGTATTTGCTCTTAGTCATGCAGTATTTGAAAACTTTCTCTGTTAAAAATAAGGTCAACCAAGACAGAATTTTTTAAAGTTTGAATTAAATTCATGCTACTTGAGTATTTTCTTTCTGAATCAGACCTCTAGTGGCTTCAGTGAATGTTTTCTTTAACTTTATTTAGTATTTGGGTGAAATATCCCTGGCCATCTGGCACATTTCAGTGCTATAAAATACCACACTAACTTAAGTGGAAATAATTATAATTTTTACACATATATAATAAAAATGGACAGAACTGAACTTACACACACAGAAAACCTGTACTGAAGTACACCTTTGTACTAAGTACATTCTACTAAGCCCAAGCATTGCTATACAGATTTCTTTCTATGTAATAACAAAAGAATTATACTTTCATAAGAACCTTTTCATTACATTTTTCCTGCTGATTTTTGGGCATCTTTCAGGTACTTATAAACGCATTCACTTTCATATTTAAAGCCATTATTCTTCTTCACATGGATGACAGTGTCTGTATTCCTTCAATCTATGAAATGTAATACAATGGACTTCCCTCTCTATTCATACCACATCTGTCTATGAATAGCTTTTCCTAAATGTACTCAGATATCAGAAAGTTTACTGGTGAACCCATATTCCATCTTCCACTTCAAAACCCAAAAGCCCACACCAGATCATGTCTTCATGCCATTAAGAGAAGCCTTCCCATTGTTATTCATTATTCTGCTTTTCAGGATAACCCAGAAAACTTAACTCTTATCAGATTAGTCTGATCAAAAGGCAGCAAGTGTGCTGAACAGTCTGTGCTTACAACAGAAATGTGTGGAAAAAGAGCTGAAAATGCTGAAATCCTTTTGAACTACAGGTATTTATCACCCAACATTTGAAGTATCCACCAGGAAGGTATCAAGAGCAACTGCCTTGACTTCAGGCTTAAGAATCTTCTCCCAAAGTAACAGAAAAGCTGGAGTTACAACAAAGATCATCTGGAAATTGTATGAAATTACTCTGTAAAATCTCAAAGCTTAATAATAAAGTCCTTTATTAAGCCAACCTATAAGTGTTTCCACTTAAAGAGAGCTTCTGCCTGCAGTGGTCTCAGTGATGGTGCCCACAGGTGAAATAAATCCAAAGAGCAGCACTGGTAGCTGTAATTGCTCCGTGTAAAGAACAGACATTATTCATTAATAGAATCAAAGGCAATGTGTAAATATGCACCATTTGAATATATTAAGTTACTATCATGAGTCAAAAAATGATAAAAGCAATCTTTGCCACAACCTCTGCACTCCCCAAAACATTATAAATCATGCTAAGCCTTGTTCATCAGTGCTTTTTAATTAAAATAGTACTCTGAACAAACCCTTGCAAGTGGAGAATAGGAAATGGTGGTTTTAAATTGGAATCTGTTGGCAGTGACAATGACAGACTACTGTTTGGAACCTCTTTAAGGAAAATGAACAATGTTTCAAAGAACAAGACAGAGAAAGAGAAAGAAAGAAGAGGGTAAAAGTGGCTTTTAACAGAAAGGCCATTTGCCGAGCTGGGAAAAAAGATCATGAAATCAATAAGAAATCAATTTTCCAGCTGTTCCCATCTAAGGAAATCCATCCAAGGGAAAAAAAAATAAGGACACTACCACTACAGCAAAAATGTTTTCTTTTTACACTGTTTCTTTTCCTCATCATTCTCTGAAATTAATACTTACACTACTATGCTATCCTAGAACACTGGAGGAGCGCATTTACATATTTTTTTTAGATAAAAACTATCAAATTAAAAGAAAAAAAAAAGTTTATGCAGAGATTAACTTGAAGGAGACAACACAAAACAATATCAGTGCAATGAACTCCTTTTGGCAAATTAGAACTGTAAAGGGAAGGAACAGCCATTTTGTTACATGGGAATAACATCCCCCCCTCATTTAATCAACAGGGAATATGAGGCAATCAGAACAAATATGGGTAGCTACAACCATCTTAAGTCTGAGCACCAACATCAAGGACATTAGAAGCAAACATGCACAGACTGTAAGCTCTTGTTTTGGAGATTTTCATCTGTTTTCATCCAGAAGGAGCCTAGTGCATATCCAACCAGCACAAATAAGGTTTTCATAGAACGAGAAATGCAGGAGTGGATTGTTTTTCATGCACCTCAAAAAAACCCTGAGGAGTTGCTAATGAATATAGACAGCAACATTTAAACCAAATTACTATCAGACCAAAACAAGTCTGGTTTTCTATACACAACAGCAGGGAGCAGTGCCAGAATAAGGAGGACTCATTCAATAATACCAAGTTTCAGATAAGCAGCTTAAACTAAAATACTTAGAAAGGAATTTTATAGGAACTTTATAGGTGAACATTGAGTTAGGCAAGGGGAAAAGCTGTTCAGCCTTTTCTCCAAAGCACTCCACTTTTTCCACAGCCAGTGTCACCCCAGTTCCTGGGAAAATGGAAACACTTTGCATTCTCTCTCCATCTCATCCTGAAAACCCCAGACCCCAGAGAAGATACAAGATTTGAAATTAAACAAAGCAGTTATTTGAAGGGCTTAAAATATAAAACCCTCCCCCTCCCCACCTTTATTTCTTCTTGCTTGTCCTATTTACTATGAAAAATAATATTCTATCGAGAAGAAAAAGCCAAGAAATAATGTTTTCATGTTATGAACTTGCTTTCCAGAAGTCTTACACAAATTCCCCCTGGATTTAAGAACAGTGTTAGCACTTCTAAAAAGCCAGAACTCAGCAAACAAACTGCTTAGAAAATGGCACAATACCTAAATGGAAACCACAACATTATCCACAAAGGGGAAGAGGGACAGCATGGACAAAAGATAATTTCTCTGCTTCTTAGAGACTGAATCTAATTCAAATTCAAGCCCTTTCCAGGAACCCAAACAAAAAGCTTCACATTCAAACAACTAAGCAGATAAACTCACTGATTTAAAATGCTGCACATCATCAGGAAGCTATCAACATTCACAAGACCAAGGTAAATTAAAACATGGTGTAAATCTTGCAAAGTGACACTGAAATTATACTTGAACTCCAGTCAATAATTTAAATTCTTTTCAAAGTTTTATGCCATCTGGACTAGCCCTTTACTTTCACTAATATTTTACTACCTCAACTTCAAGAAGACTTTATTTGTAAATAAAAAAATCTTTTTTTTTTTAATATGGCATACAGAGATTTTTCTTTTTTTTTCCTACATATCTTACCTTCTTCAACCCCAAACAGCAAGTGAATGTTAATGAGAAAACTCTACTTTAAAAACATTTAACCACTCAAAATCAGCAGTGTATTAATAGCTCCAAGAAATTGCTTCCACATTAATCCTAATTTTCAGTTTTTCAAAATCTAAATTAATTATGATCTCAATAGGGAGACAGGGAATTCAAGCTTAAGGCTGGAGATTAAAACAGAATTTGCACTGGTTTTCTAAGGAAGTGAACTAAGTAACAGGAGACATGTTTTTCAATGGAATGGGCTCTCCCCTGTAAACAGTAAGACTGCAATTATTCTTTTATCTAATGGACACCTACATTCATATTTTGTAATCCTGACTGGATCATGAAATTAATTTCTTAGCCATCCAGACAAATATTATTTGTGAATCAACTTTCCCTAAGGCTTACCAAATTTGTAGGATTTCCTGCCAAACCAAAAGGACAGAAAAGTGCTGCGTAAGCTGGGACAGTATCCTGGTGGGCAGCACGTCATCTCCAGAGAGACCCAAGGGAATATGAATATCTGTAACAGGAACTTGAATCACAGGCCTTCCAGTACCAGAAAAAACTGAGATTTTACTTACAAAGAGAGACAGAGCAACACACCATCTGCTCATTATTTTGGGTGAGATTTTGTTAGACGGCAGGTTATGGTAATGTTTTGGGTCTTCCCCATTTCTCATGAGAAACAGGACAAGAATAGTCTCATAGTATTTTAATATCTGTAATACACATGTTCTTCACAGTGCACATACAGTGCTAATTACAGTCTCACAACACAGACCTAGTGTGAGAGCTACAATCTTGAGTCTGAGGTGTGCTTTGTTCATCAGTTAAAGACGTGTATTTCTGGAAATATCCACATGTGAATGCTTCAGGAACTATAAATCTTATAAAAATCCCTAACCTTTATGGTTTTGCAGAAAGAAGAAATAAGTAAATGTAGATTTTAAAGAGTAGGTTTTGAAGTTTCTTGTTGTTAGTAACTTTTTTGTATCCAACTGTTCTGTACATCCTTTCGAGTGGCCTGTATCTGTATCCAAGTTAAAATAATTTTGAAATCTAATTAGAAATAATTCACAGTGCTCTTTTTTAAGTTACAATTTACTTAACATTAGAAAGCCTCCCTTGGTCTCCTATTGGTAGACATTCCATCTTGGTTCCATTTCTTAATACACAAAGCAATGGCATTGGAGCTTTAGCTGCTAGAAATTACACATGTGGTCAGTGCATCAGAAAACTCTGCCCCTGAGTTAACCCTTTTCTGAACACAAGGAAACATATATAAATTGGCCAAAACAAGAAATAAAGCTCTGACACAAATTTTCCCCAGAACAGGGAGGAATATTCAGATCTGACAGTCTTCCAAAGTAGTGTTAAAGCAAGTCTTGGCCAAAACATGCTGGACTGATGAGTTATTTTTTTCAATGTAGACATTCCATACTGCCAGAGCAACAGGTTTTAAATCCATTTTTAAAGTTCTTAATGCCTAAAAGTCTGATTATGAACTCAGATAAAACTCACTTTACATTTAACACAATTAAGCAGCCAAAACAGGACTTGACACAGCATCATCACAAATATATTCATGCAAAGTACAGAAGTGAAAGACTGGCAGAATATTTGCAAAATATTTGCCTTTGTAAAATGAAAACAGCATCAAATAAAAATCTAGTCTTAAAAAGCTTCAGTCCCACTGCTGTGTTGCTAATTTGGAAAAAAGCCTCAGAGGTTGGAAGCTGAGAAGAAGACAACAGCAGGACGAGGCCAAGAGCAACAAATGTGATGAGGCAGTAACTGAGACTGAGCAGTTCTGTTCTAACCCGTGTTTGACTCAACATTTGCTAAGGAATTGACCTTACACTGCTACTAATTTCCTGCTTCTTGGAAAATTGTAGAAAAGCTTAAAATTTTCAGCTAGTACTTAAAAACAGTTTCTATTTCTTATCGTAATGGAATAAGTTGTCAGCTTAAAAATTCATAAAAATATTTTTTTCTCTATTGCACAGTATAGTTCAATGAGTAGAGAAAAAAAATCCCATTTAATTAAGAGAAAAACGTTCCTGAAACCATCTGTAAGTTCTTCAACAAATGTAGCATCCACCTAGTATGGTTTGCCTCATCCAACTGTTACAAAAATAATCCTGGCCATGCTTCACACGTCACAACGTGCTTTCTCCTGACCTAAGCAGCTGAGCAAAGAAAAATGAGAGTCCTGCTAGTCTTCAGAGAAAGTTTATCACAGCAACCAGAGCAGTGAGTTATAAAGCTGGCTGGCTGTAGAGGCTGGAATTTTTCCTATATAAGCTGATGCTACAGCTATTAAAGAGTCAGTCTTCAGAGAAAATGATAAGGAACTGTCATTTAGTGGCTTCAAGAGTTTCATCATGGTACTAACAGTGTGGTGGGGTCTCAGGAGGAATGAGTCCTGCAGCTGACACTCATACATAAATGAGACTGGCAACAGTGGAGTGGGAAAACTGCTTATATTGAACTGGAAAGACGTGCCACTATTGCTGCTAGCCCAGTACGTTGTGTGACTTCTGCAGAGAAAGCCAAAGCAGAGAAAGGCAAAGGCCACCAATGCACAGACCCCAGAAAGCTGACAGAAGACAGAGGCAGCTCACTCTGATCAGAGCTTTCTGTAATGGGCAAGATTCTGGAACACTTCCCTGTGGGCTCTAAACAAAGGTCAGCAATGTTCACAGTTTTCTTGCTCTTACATAAAAATGCATCTCATATGAACGACTTTTTGCCTGTGATATTTTTCCCATGTGAAATACTGCCTCCAGAAGTAAACCTTCCAGTTTTTCAGAATGAAATAGGCATTCCCTTTCCCATTTTGAAGACAACTACTTATAAAAAAAACCAGCTACTTAATTAAGTAGAGGAAGGAGAGATATCAGGATAAGCAGGAGGCAAAACTGAGTTCATCACAGATATTAAAAATTCACTGGTTTCAAGGACTACACAGACTTAGCAAAGGGAGTGAATGAAAAATGAGTTAGCAAAGGGAGTGAATGTAATTCATTGTCTGTAACAAGGCAGGTTTAATAGCACTCAACTCAAGAGGAAATGGGCAAGGACTTTACATACTGATGCCCTAAATCACCTTTGAGATATTCAGTTACAGGAGTGAGGGGTTCAAAGCTTCCATCCACACACAGTTTGCTTCCTCCTGGACTTGCACAGTTTCACATTAGTTTAATGGGTACAAAGCAAAGGCTTGTAAGCCTAAGGAATGAAAAGCTTCATGAATCCTCAGAACTTCCCAATCTTCAATGGAAAGTCTTCTTGCACTGGGTTGACCCTGACTGGACACCAGGTGCCCACCAAAGCCACTCTGTCACGCCCCTCCTCAGGTGGACATAAAAGTCTCATGGCTCAAGATCACTCACCAGTTACTGCCACAGGCAAAACAGACCCAGCTAGGGTAAATTCCCTTATCACCAATGAAATCAGAGTAGGATGATGAGAAATAAAAACTCAGTTGAGCAACACCTTCCCCAGCACTCTTCCCTTCTTTCCCAGTCTCAACTTCACCCCAAAATTCTCTACTCATTCCCTCATGGCAATGCAGGGGATGGGAATGGGGGCTGTGGTGAACTCACCCCACCTTGTCCCTGCTTGATCCTCTCCAGGGACAGGACGTCTCCCACTCTCCACCAGCTCCAGCATCAGAGCCCTCCCACAGGGACAGTCCAACACAAACTTCTCCAATGTGAGCCCTTCTCCTGGGCTGCAGTTCATCATGAACTGGTCCTTTAGGAACAGACTGCTCCAGACTGGGATTTTTTCCCCTCCCTTAAATACATTATCCCAGAGGTAGTAGCACCATTGCTGGGCTTTGGCTTGGCCATCAGCAGGACCACCTTGGAGCTGGCTGGCACTGGCTCTGCTGGGCACAGCAGAAGTTTCCAGAAGCATTTCACAGAAACCACCCCTGCACCCATCTGCTACCAAAACCTGGCCACAAAAACCCAATACACTTCTAAAGGTTTCTGTGTAACCTCTCTGGATATCTCAGTCTCCAAAGCTTTGATGGTGATTAAAATAGTTTTTGATACACCTGGTGGTGATTAAAATAGTTTTTGATACACCCCCCAGTGTTTCTGATGTTCTCATTGTGCAGACACTTCTCAATCAACAAGAGCTTATCCTGCTCAGGTTGGCAAACTAATGCTTTAGTATTAGATATAACTAAGCAAGATTTAGTAAAGAAGGCACAGAAATACACTAAAGACTCATACCATGCTCCCTTAACCCGGAAAAGACAGAGATAAGGCATTTAGATAATGTACTGCAAACGGACAGGTAAAAAAATACCAAGCATCAAATTTAACACTGAACATGCAGCACACCAATGGCTTATGTCCCTGCTAAACATTCTTCTAAGGAAAAACAGACCATCTAGGATTCCTGTTTCAACTACAGCTTTAATTATTACATCTATCTAACTATCTAACTATATCTATCCCTGCTAAGGTATCTTTTTGGTAGATAAGTGATCCAGTTCTAAAGAAAATTCTTTTTAGAAGTTATTTAGTGCAGCACTATTTTTCTGTACAGTGATATTTTCTAATTATTCTCCCAGAAGTGAAGCATACTTCAGGATACTGAGGCAAGCAGCTGTTACTTCCACATCCCTTCTATAGACACATTCTATAAAAAGCAGATCATAAAGAAATATGAAGTTACTCAAAGAGGTTTCTATTCTACCATCTCTCTATGTGTTCTAGAATGTATGTCCTGGAAATAGGCGTACAATGAGGATTGATTCCTTGGAAAGCATTGTGAGAGAACCACTTATCTGCAGTACCCACTTTGACTAGTCAAGTATAGTCAGGGGAAATTTAGGCACGTTGTTACAGTATTCTTCCTCAAAATTAATGAACTACATTAACTTCTTCTGATTTTTTTTAGTTATATTCATAAATGTTTACATTAACAACATTGAACTTCTTCCCTTATAGAGCTACAAGTGTTATATAGAAAACTGGTTTTCTGCCAAAAGGGAGAAAACCTGGTATTTGATTTAGATGGTTTTGGTGGGGATCTTTGGAAGAAGAGAGGTGAAGGTACGTGAAAGAAAGGATTAGAGGAAAGCAAAAAATATCTAAATAGCAAATTTTCAGGAACACAGAATCTCCTTTTTTGCTAGTCTAAACAATGAAGTCCAGACACACTTGGCTGTAAAGAGGGCACACTAAAACCTTTACTATTAAAAGCATTGTCCTTGAAGGTTTTATTTTTCTATAAGACTAAATTCATTTTTACCACTATAGTTTTGACTTAATAATCTTTTTTCTCTATCTTACTGCCCTGTAAGTTCAATTTAAGTTTTCCTTAACCATTCAATAACTGCATAATTTTGTCATATACAACATAAAAAGTATTTTGATATGATTCTAATGTTTAATACAATAAAATCAAGATGAGTATGTATGGCTTATTGAGATACACTGTGCATTGTTAAAATTTTAGGATTAGTTCTGAAGCTTTCATAAAAATACTTTACATGTCTGATCATTAAACCACTATATGACCACAAAGATAGGCTTAGGAAGGAAGATCAGAATATTATTCTGTTTTAGTTGAGAATTAAAAGTCTACAACAATCGTGATTTTTTCAGATTTTTTGGAAAGCAGAAACCTAATATTAAATATTTAAGAGGCACACAACTATTCTGCCAAATGCACTGTAAATGTCTTTATGATGGTATATACATTTAATCCGATTTTTTTTTTAAATTTAACAGTTCAAGCCTGAAGTGATAAAGAGAGATGACCACATTTGTCAGGGATGTTGGGTGTAGTAATTAGTAACAATTACAGAGATTGCACATAGTTCTGAAGGGATCTGCCCTCTCCAGAACAACACAGGCTCCATGCACAGCACATCCACGGCTCCACTTACATATTCCCCGTAGGTCTCCTGTGCCGGGGGCGGCGGCAGGGGCCGGTACCCTGCCGGGGGAGGAACTCCTCGTGCTCTGGGTGCCAGAAGTCCCCGGCTCCGACTGACTGGTCCTCTGCTGGGAGGGACTCCCCGGGGAGCTGGTGCCCCTCTGGGCACTCCTGCTGGTGGTGGAGGCACTCCCCCACGGCCCCTGCAAACACACGGATCACTGACCATTAAACACTATATCCAGGGCCTCCCTTCCAACACCCTCCCTCCCCCACATCATGGCAGTTTGGCTTTGCTACAGCCAGAAAAAGTCTAGAAGATATTTAGAGTTTGTCCTTTCTCTGCAGGCTTAAATCCGATTACGCACATTATGCAAAAAATTCTGGAAGATACAAACTAGACATGGAATTCAGTGATGAGCCTTGCACTGACTTGAGTCATTCTCACACACTCAGGCACACCAAAACAATCTGCTGGAATCAGTCAACTTCACTGGAACTTGACTTCTAGTATGTGAAATGACAAGCACAGAGTAACAGCTTCATTGGAAGGTGTCAGGCAATATCATACTCAAACCCTGCACAAAGGAATCTGTGCCACTCCCTTCTGATCCCATGAAACCTTCTGAACACAACCCAAAAATCACACTGGTTGTGAGACACTGCGTGCATCACAAAAAGTACATCTTCTTCTGCTTCTGAAGAGATTTCCATCTGTTTCAGGAAACATCCAAACGTAATAAAACTTACAGGGTGATTATAGGATATAACCTGATGTCCTACATGTATTTAAGAATACTAAATAACAGTATATTTGGTCAAAAAATTCTGAAAACATGATAGGCACTAACTTGCGTTCCATGACTTTGGACACTTAACATGAATGAAAAATTTGAGACTTCAGTTGAACCAGTTTTCAAAAAAACATTTGATCCATTTAGAAGTGGCTTTTCCTCCTACCTCCCTGTAGTAAAGGCAGAGACTCAGAGGTACAATCTGTGAGAAATTTTCATCAATTACCCTTTTAAACAAGAAATCTAAAACATTGCTAATAGACATCTCGTTTTTAAGGAGATAATTTCAACCCATGAGCTATAATTGAGTCTGAATGACTGTTGTTGGAAATAGAATTGCTCCAAAAAAGTCAGACCCTTATCATACACTCTAACAGATACATAGAAGGAAACAAGGCACAAGCTCTACCCTATCTTTCTACCTACCAAGCCATTATCTAATTAATCTCAAGACCAGTAATTGAGTAAAAATGTCCTGATTTCAGTAGAACAGTATGACAAAGATCCATATTTGGCCTTATGATTTCCTATCCCATTTCATACAAATCATATAATTTCACATGAATAAATGAATCAGAAAACAAGACAATCATTTTCCCACAAATAAGTAGTATTTCAAAAACTGCATCACTGCATGAGGAATGCAAAAAATGTAAAGATACAATCAGGATAGATTTTATTAATTTTATTACTGATCAAAACACAGTCACAAAGTATTTTAAACAAGCCTAGAGAGTAAATGATTTAAAACTGTCCTTATTACTTGGTTCTAGCTAATGTGTAGAATGCCTCCTCAGGACAGGGTACCAGCTGCTTATTTGACTCATTGTAGTGGGGGCAGGGGTGAGGAGTGAAGTTTCCAGACACAGCCTGCTGAAGTAATATAAAGAAATAGCAAATGTGACACTTTCCAGGAGAAGCCAGAGAAAGGGAAATTAACCTAGTGGCACAGAATATAGTCAATACCAAGTCAAAAAAAAGAAAAAGGTCAGTAAAAATATTCAAGAATCATTAGGCATAATCATGACAGCATCCTTCAGGCAGGGTGCAAGTGAAAGTAGGAGATGGGATAGGCTGAAAAACGTGGAGAAACATTTAAGGGAAGACAAAAGGTACAGTTTTTCAAGCTACCATAGATTTATTCTTGAGAAGTAACTAAAAACCAGATCCATGTGATGAGGTCTTTTCTGCATTTCAAAAAAACAGTTAGTAGGATTGGAATGGTGATGGGTGGAAAATCATATTTCTCTTGTATTATGAGATCATTTATGATCTTAACTTTTCATAATTGTGTTCATTCCTCCTACAGGACCTCTTAATCTGAGATGTATGGTTTTCATGTTACTGTACCAGGCTGGAGGAGACTGGAAAAGCACAGATACCCCAAAGACAGAAAACCCAGTGACAGCAGAGTTCAATCAGCACCACACGGATTTGAGTTTTATCAGGTTATGATGCTAAGAGAAAATTTTTGGAAACTGTAAACTATTTCTTTTAACTTGTATAGAAGTCTGGAAATCCTTTTAATTTAAGAATTGCTATTTTTAAAGACGTTATAGGGCAACTAAAGAAACTTGACGGACATTTACAATGAACAGACTCAAAAATATAGAGGAACCACCTGAACAGGAACCTTTGCACGCCTTTGCAAAAACAACAGATCTGTTCAGGTATTGCTTAATTCGAAAAGAGCAGCTACACAAATTATGTTTAAAATGCTTAAAGGAGTAAAATGTGCATATATGATATTGGGAGACAGCAATTCTGTGGGAAGTCAGAGTAAATACACAATTATCAAAAAAGAGAGCGCTTGAGAAAGGGCAACAGGAGCTCAGTAAAGCTAGAACAGTTTTAAAAGAGGTATCACAAGGAAGGCTGAACCCAACTCTAACCTCAAAGGAAGAATCCTAACAAAACAAAATACTCAGAAAAGCAGGTTCAAGATAACTGAAGTTCTTCAATTGTCCCAGAATTGGGAAACCTCTCAGCACGAGCCTAAATCACCAGAGCAGATCAATTCATATATATGAATGTCTACATGCACATGTACATTAAGGTTTTGCTACACAATCAAGAATAATCGAAGAAGTTTCTCATGGTAGAGCTGTTCTTACAGTAATCCACTGGATAGTGCTCTCAACGGTTTAGAGACAAATTACAGAACAAAAGGAACAAAAAAAAATACATGCACTATTTTTCAATAAAGTGCAACAGAGGTTCAGATGCCCACTCTAATTTGTAGCTGAATCTCAACCTGAATGTTTTAGAAAAGAAAATTGCTAAAAAATTCCAACTTACAGGAGGGGACACTTGGGACTTAAGACCTACACACATATAAATTTATATATCTTACCATTACACAAACTAATAGGTTCTGCACTATAACTGCCTACAGAACATCTAGAACTAAGATTGGTCCTAAGATTTTGTTAGAAAACAAAAGAGTACACATAAAACTTCACTACTCAACTATGTGTATTCACAGACTTGTTTCCTAAATCAGCTTCTTTCCTAATTAAAAAAAAAAACAAACCCAAACATAAAATAACTGGAAGTGCATCAGAAACTGTGTCAAAGATGAGAAACAGTCTAGAACTGCTCACATATCAAGAACAATTAAGTAGATTAAGACACTTCATCCTACCAATGACAACTGAGGCTTATCTGATGGGTCCAACAGAAAAAACAGAGGAGTGGAGAAGGCTGAGGGGTGCCCTCAGGACACTCTACACCTTCCTCAAGGGGAGCAGTGGAACAGGAGGTGTTGAGCTCCTCCAGACACAGGACTGAACAAAACTGAATGAGGCTGATTTTGAAATTTCATTCTTTCCCGGACTTTTCAACTCCTAATCAATTACTTTTCAGGGATATCCATCTGCTTCCAAAGCCTTTGAAGAAACTGCACAGAGGGTCTGTTCTCCACTCTTTCTCCTCTACACTATCTCATCTATAAATTAAAGAATCTTTGTGCAACTGCTAATAATTTGAACAATTATACTACATATTTTATCCCAGCTCTGTTTTATCACATTCAGAGATACCTTAACATCAAATCAAACTTCTCATGGCTCCTAGACCACTTCCACTGTTTGCTTCTTTGCCCAAGGACATCCTTCTGCAAGCCAAATTTCAGGTGCCACCAACTCTCTTGTCTTTTCTACCAGACTGCTGATTAGTTTTATTTCCTTTATAAAACCTTTGTAACTAGTCACACATTATCAAAGCTGGTTTGTCAGCCCAAAGCTGGTAGTCAAGCCCAAGTCAGCCTTGACTACCAGCTCACTGTCTAAAATACAAGAAAGATATTTTTTTGTCTTTATTTTCTCTCCTCTCTACCATGGTGTCACCTCTGTCCCTGTAAGAAATCTTTTGAGTGTCCTCAAAAAGAACCCCTTTTGTGTAAGAACCCATAAAAACTTCTTAGAGTGCTGAGTCCATATATCCAAGCTGATTTGTTGCATGCACAAATAAGCACTGGAACACCACAGATCTGTCTCCAAACTTTTAGAGAACTTTGATTGTGCAAATACTTTGGAACAAGGTTAAAGTGTCTTATTTTCAGGACAGGTGAAATAAAAAGGTTCTTGCCAATAACCCCTCAGAGTACGACACTGCAGTACACAAGTACTGGGGACTCTAGCATTTGAATTTCTTTTTGCTTTGTTTTTGAGAAAAACTTTAAGTACCTATTAACTGCAATTTCTATAAAGCACACACTAGTATTTAATTATTGGCAGTAAACACACTCAGCAATTCCTGTTGCCTAGCCAGGTGTTGTCATTGTCACTTCCAAAAAGCCTTCAGCAACAAAATGCTCACCACCTATGCACTTGAGTCCATTGTGCCCTGCTCTCAAAGAAACATTTTATTGCCAGATCATTACTTCTTCAAGAAAATTTAAAGTATTTGTTTCATCTTCATAATCACTTTGACTTTCCTAAATTTATTAATCTGGCAGTGGTGAATCCAGAGAAGTAGTTAACCCTTCTCCATTAAACACACAAGTAATTTAGGTTAAATTCTGAATAATTTTACTCCTAAAGTTGGGTAATTATCTTGTAGGCTCTGCATTAAAAAAAGGCTTTTATATCTGGGTACCATGGACTAGACTAAGTAAAGCAAATCCCAGTAACTCATTTAATATCTTTTATTTCACAACAAAATGGGAGGAATAATCTAATCTAACTCACATACCACATCATCCCCTGAAGATCTGGTCATGAAAGCTGTTTTTGTTGGAATCTAACTCTCCTCTCATGATATTATTTCATTACTTACACTTGAAATTCAGTGTATGAGGAAAAAGAAAATACAAAGTGAAGTACAATTTCTATAAAACTATTACCACACTAGAGAAGGGGAGAAAAATCCTCTAACAAAAGTGTCAGAAGGTGCTACGGTGATTTGTAAACACTGTGGAGTAATGATAGATGATGGTTAATGTCTAAAAATGTGCAAATGAAAAGTCTACCTGACTGTGTCCACTTACAGCATTATTGAAGTATTGAATTTTGTGATTAACATCTCATTGTTTGAATCCTGAATTTAATGTTTAAGTAAAAACATTTTCAAGAAAATCTAACACCAAAATCTAATGCCAGTTAGAACCATGCTACAGAATGTTAGACTCAAAACATTTGTGAATGCTCAGAAGGAATTTACAAGTACTGAGTACATTGATTCCCACTGAAATAGTATTTTATCAACTTACACACTTCCTCTTTGGACTTGGTTAGCAATAATATTTGACATTTCTACTTTCTAGTGGTCCCACAGTGTTTCTAGGATTTATTTCCAGCACACTAACTTACTGCCCTTGCCCAGGGTAGCAGGCACAGCATCTCAGTTACACTCACCTCCAGCTGCCCTCAGCAATAGCCACTTCCATCATTTCATTTAGCACTTTCTAAGCTCTAGAATCACACTGATTTTTATTTCCAGTTTAAGCCATCACTGGATGGCTGAGTTAGTACAATTATTCTGATCATGAAACCCCAAGTAGAGTCAGTTCATGGCTTTCCTTCACTTTTAGTGAAACAAAAAATTGGAACAGTTAATGGTATATCTATGTCCTAGATATACCATTAACTGTCATTATCTCCCCCCAGAAACATTAAATGGAAGAATAAGTTTAAAATAAAAATACTCACAAAATTTAGGACAGTTCTTGAACACATTATTCAATGAGGAAACACTTGAAATTCTTTAATTTTAGCATTCATAGTTCTATATATCTGCAGGGATTTACACTGTTCAATAAATAGATCTAACAAATCTGGTTACCAGATGTGGATATATTATCTTAATTTGAGCACAGACAGCTACATTCAGTGTTCCTCAACAGTAAATATATTTGTTTTATATTAGACATCTGAAAAATAACAGACCTGTTATTTTGGTGCTGACATTTTAAAATACTAAAACACTGATATCCAGATACAACTCAGAACTCAGATTCCTGATCTTTCATCCTTTTTGAAAAAAACAAAGTGCCGCCACTGAGTTAACACTCTTACGAAATTTTTATTTCATATTTATATTTCAAAACATTAATACGTATGTTTCTTTTTAAATTTTGTGGAAAATGGGAGATCACAAAACTAAAACAAAACATAGTGAACACTAATAATATCTGCCTTTGGCCTAGATCCTGAGCTGGCTTTGTCAAATATTTATTTTGCGCTACAGACTCTTTTGCACTTCACTACCTACATGTTCTCAAGAAAAAAGTGATTCTTCAGAAAAAGAAACCAGTTCATTCCAGACATGGCAGGAAAGCAGCTGGAAGTTGTGAACACACTGGACAGTGATGCACATCAGCTCATCTTCTAACATGTAACACACCAAGTTCTAACTCACAACTTCTGTATAAGTTTTATTTGCCCCCAGACAGTGACAGTCATTCAACCATTAGGACCCAGCCATGCATAGACTGAAATGTGAATAATAAATAGAAAAGTAAAAAACCCCTCCACACCCTCTTGAAAGCATAAATCAGAAATCTGCCATTTATTTAATGAGACTATTGTTTTCAAATACAATCTCTCTTAATCTGGGGTGTGAACTCAGCCAGCTCTACCTTATTGTGGCCTTTCAATAACTAAGTGAAGCTGCTTATAAGAAAAAGACAGTGATTTTATTAGGGTCCCTACTGATAGGATGAGGAACAACAGCTTTCAACCGAAGAGGGCAGGTTGAGATTGGAAATGAAGAAATTTATGATGAGGGTGGTGAGACAACACTGGAAGAGGTTCCCCAGAGAAGTTGCAGATGCCCCAATTCTGGAAGTGTTCAAGGCCAGGGTGGGACTTGAAGCAACCTGGTCTAGGGGAAGTTTCACTCCCATGGCAGGGGCTGAAATGGGATGGTCAGTAAGGGTCCCATCCAACCCAAACCATTCTGTGATTCTAGCACTGTTTTCTAGCCATCAGTGACATGAAATGGTTCCCCCCCTGCCACCCCAAGGTATCAAGGAACTTTTAGCCAAATTCTTAGACTTATTACTATCATCCTCTAGAATTTAACTTTTCTAAAACATCTCTGTTGGAGTCACAAATGAGTGATCCTTGAATCTTATTTTTATTCTTAAAATAGTGTGAAGTTTTAGAGAGAAATGCTGCTTTAGTTGCAAAACCTCCTTAGAGGTGTACATTAACATGTATAGAGTCATAGAAAGGTTTGGGTTGGAAGAGACCTTAACGATCATCAAATTCCAACTCTGTTTCCGTGGGCAGGGACACCTTCCACTAGAATGTTAATATGTGTATTTTAAGTCTTAAGTTAATCAGAAATCAAAATTCACACTTTGGTTGCTATCATTTATAAAGTCCTGATTCAGGATGGGAATACACATGCACTAAAGGAACATTGATTCCTAAAGAGTTATATTTTCTGGTTTCACACCTTAACAGCATCACATTAAACACCATGGATCTTTCTAAGCTTTCTCTCACAATAAATTAAAAAGCAACTGGTATGATCATTTTATACAGTTGCCTCCAGAAAAAAATTTAAGATCATCATAAAAACAAAGGAATAAAAACCAGGCTTTCACCACTTTCCCTTCTTGTTGTACAGAAGAGGGGTTATGTCAACATAGTTAAAGTGCTCAGCATGAACACTACAGAAAACAGAAGTGCTGTGATTACATCTGAAGGTCATCTTTAACAGTATTAGGGACAAAAACTTGGGGCAAGGTGTGGGGAAAGGAAATATCTATAGGAGTCAGCTGTATCCTCTGAGATCAATGATGAGAAAAGAACATTCCTGAATGTAAAGCTCACAACACAGAACAAATTCCATCCAGTCACCCACAAAACCTTACTTGGCTCTAGAGTCATAAAAATTTAGTCAAGAAAATCGGGAACAATCCAGAAAAAAGAATACAGAGTTTCCAAACCACAACCAGTAGGAAATTACTTACCACACACAGGAATATCTGCATATGAACTAGAATTTTTGTATGCAAACACAAATGTACTGTTTTCCACAAAATAAAATTTTGTTATGGAGCCAAAAATAGATTTAATAAGATGCATTATATCCAGTTCTCACATGTCTGACAAGGAGCAAAAAAGGCATAAATTAGTAATTTCTTCTTTTTTTAACTGAAACTGTTCAGGAGTAATAAAGGTTTCAAAAGTGGGAACTTAAACTCAACAGGATGTTTCATGTATAAAGGCTGGTATCATAACACCATTCTGCAGATTACAAAGAAAGGTTAGGATCAAGGTTTTAAACTTCATTTTGCAAGTCTTCTGAGGCTTTGCTTCAACTTCTCCTGGATATCTCAGGGATGCTGCCTATTGAAACTGTTTTATCCAACTCTGAGACAAAGCCTTTAAAGCTTTGCTTCAACAAAAGTATTATTCATTGAAATGCATTTCTGCTCAAAAAGAATCAGAGCTTTATAACTGAGTTTGAGATCTTCAGCTCAATGGCTGTAGAATCTCAGTAGCAACAGAATTGAACTTCACTTAAGGAATATGCTAACAGAGCACTTCAATTTGAGAGAAAAGTGTCTTGGAGTTTAGGATAAGCCTTGAAGTAAGGACAAGTCAAACAGGCACACTTTAACTTTCCTTTAGAATATATGTGAAAAATGGTGATGACAAAACCATGACCTTTTACTGTCATCTCCAAATCCAACACTAATAGCATTTAAATTTACCCTGAAGACACTTCAATAGTTGTGTCTTCACAATCCAGCTTTGCAGGATTCTGTAAGCTCTATAACAGCGTATCTCTTGCATAAAATGCAGATTTGAAAAAATAATTTACCAAAATCCAGAGGACAGAACTTGTGATGTTAGAAATGTAGTACTCTAAAAAACTATTTACATATGCACATACTAGGTACTAACAGGGTAAATTAGTTATCAAGTTTTGGTGATAGGAAACAACCAAACAATAGCTTCTGTATCCCAGAAATATTACCTGAAGGACATGGAAAATGAAATAAACTTTAAATAGTACTGCAAATATATCCATACTGAGAGTCTGTAGCAAAACCATTACAGACATCTGTGGCAAAGTTACAAACAGCTATTTAAACAAACAAACAAACAAACAAAATTGCAAAAAAACCCAAAAAAACCAAACCAAACAAATTAAAAAACACCAAAAAAACCCCCCCAAAAAACCCTCCAAGACCACATGAGGTTGCCAATTTGAAAGAACTCTTGTATGGCTGATGATTACAAGATTACAAAACCAACAGGTGAATCTCGGTATATAATTAACACTACTCGGAACATTAAAATCAAGAAAAGCAGTATATATATTTACACAATATTACAAAATACAAGAACAACAATTTGATAATTGAGAGAATTTTTTCTCCCAGCACACAACCCACAGTAAGAATAATTTATTTAAATTAAGATTTACTCTGCGTTGCATTTGAATCATTTTCAGCATACACGTAACTAAGCAAATCTATATATATGGAATATTTCCTTAGTGCTGCTTCTTCTAATATGCTTCATCATCTGAGGTAAAATGCTTCAGGGTATTATTAAGAAATTAGTTCACAAGAAATGCATTGAAACAAGAAATTAGTTGATAACTTGCATTCAGAAATGCAAGTTTCAAGTTGCATTGACCAGAACTGTACACAAAACAGAAGAAAAGATTACCACACAGTTAACAGTCACACTTAGGTGCTGCAGCCACAATCCCTGTACTCTGTAACATCAACAGTTATGAATTTTGTTTAGGTTTTGTTTTCATACTTCAGAACTTGAAGGAGTTTCAACTGCCATCCCAGTACTGCAGTGAAGATCAGGGATGCTAGAGTAAAAACAATACATCTCCTGTGACAAAGAAGAGCAGCAAAAGCAGTGGACTTTGCCTACTCCCAAATCAAGCAAAAGCCACTTTTCACAAAGTGCCACTCAAACAAGAAAATCCAAATTCTACCTCCAGAGCACCTCTGTATCATTTCATCATGACTATGAAAACTTAGTAGTATCATAAAAAAAGAAAAGTATACTATATAAATTGGAGATACTGTATAAATTGGAGATACTGCCTGAAATTCACATCAATCGAGGTAAGAGATTCACTGCTGTCAACTCCATAGGGCCCAAACACAGACTGCACCTAAGGAGCAGCCCAAGGCTAGTTGAGTTGCTCCTAGAAATGTGAGCACCTAGAAATCAAGGCGCTCACAGTAGGACTGAACATCTCCTACGCTGTGCACTACTTCTTTACAAAGGCAGCATTCAAGTTCCACAAGACCATTGTTAATTCAGTCCAAATGAATTAAACTTCCATCAATAAATGAAGGTTGTTTCCCCAGTCTTTTGCTCTTCTTTTGGGAATCCTTCATGTTCTACTGGGGGGAGAAACTGTGTTTGAAGGGAAAAGCTTGAAATGCATAGATTCCAATGAAATTGCACATACCTGGACAAAGCAGGAACAGGCACTCCTCTTGCTCGAATCGATGCTTTTCCACGGACAACTGGAACTTCTGCAGCTTCTGAGCCACCATTTAAATATGTTAATTCTTGAAGCTGTGCCTGTCTGATTTCATCATTATAGTCCTAAAACAAGGGAGAGGCAGAGTGAGAAAAAAATCTAATTGTTTACCCACCACTCTCAGCAAACACTGCTCCTGAAAGTCTCCTCTTAAAAAGTTGGACATTCCACTGAAAAAGTTTAATATACATAATAAGATAGGAATAATATTCAGTCCAAATATTATTAGAGAATTCTACATAATAACTTCCATTTTTTTTTGCTCAGGCATGTTTTTCTTTCATTTGCATATATTTTTATGTAGCTTTACCAATTATAATGGCAAAGTTAAAATGCTGCAGAGATAGGAGGAAACTGGGAAAAAAAATCAAGATCCCATATTCTGAACTGAGATCTAGTTTGTAGCTCCAGCTGTAGAATGACTGTGTGTTAAAAGCAGGAAAAAGAGGAGAGAGAGAGAGAGAGAGAGATTTGCAAAAAAGTAGAGAATAAATACACTGTTGAGAACAACACATGAAAATGAAGGAATAGATTAGGAATCTACACTTTAAAAGTCAGTCAGTTATAGAATGAACACAGGATTTCATTCAATACACACACACACACTGTTATCTAATAAGAAGAGCTCAAAAAAAATTAAATTCTATAATATGCAATGGTAAAAATGCCAAGGACATATGGCTTATTTCTGTCTACACAAATCCTCTACTCTCAAGGTCTAGTAAAAGGAAAGCTCAGGTTTTTACACACAGAATTAATATGGTACTTCTCAAGCACAGTTTTCAGGGACCTTGAGTCAACCTCCGAAACAAGCAGCGCACACAGGAATAAAACAGACCCAGCACTGAACTCTGGAGATACAAGTATTTTTCTATCATTTCTCCTCCACTTAAAGTGAGCCAAGCAGAATGCAGCCATAAAGGTGAATTAAAGATAACTATTTTACCCAAGGTGCATCTGTACTCACTGAGAATCAAAATATGAATAGGTGCTCCCATAGGAACAAAGGGATACTTCTGGTACAACAGCTCTTCTGCAAATCCTCCCATTTCAAGAAGGAAGGGTTGTTCTAACACCACCCATTTTGCAATTCAATGACAAAACAAAGAATCTGCATCTCACTGCAAATCTGAGTTTATTACATTTATTCACTAGACAAGGACCAAAAGATTGTCAGGCAGTCTTAAAGACTCTGAAACATAACCCTGCATTGAAAGGAGATTAAAACTTCCATGAATTTAAATCTCTCAATTATCCTTGAAGCATTCTGCTTCTCCTAGACTTCTATAAATGGAAACAAAAAAGCTGTCCTTTATATGCCATTGATGAAGGAACTTACTGGTGTTAAAAGAAGAAGCACCGTAACAGCATTTTGTCCAAATTGCCTTAAATAGGTTCAGAAATTTAACTCCCAACTGCCCACCTGAGATCATCCTCAATTTAGCATCAGAAACAAAATAGCAAATATGAAAAAGGTCTAAAAGACTGAAATAACTGTTTCAAATGGCATAATTGAAGCTTTTGAGAAACAGAGTCCATTATTAAATGGCCAGGACCCAATACATAACCAATCCATCACAGGGAGAAGACTAAAAACAGGAAACTGAACACTATTCTGGCCAGCTACTGTACAGAAACCCACTTTGTATTTTTTGTTTGTTGCTGGATCAGAGCTGGCTACAAATGCAAAATTCCATGTCCTGTATAGAACAAAACACCAAGACACTGTACCACCAACATACAGTATCAAAGTTCTGACAGCCTGTATCAGATGCCCTTTACAATTTCTTCACAAAACATCTTTTGCAGAACTGTGCCCCTGGAAAAATGCCTTTGATCATTTTAAATTCAATTAATTTAATCCCTTGACAGAGATGTGCTCGGGTTGCCACTGTGTGCGTTGGGTCCCTTTTTCTTTTCTCCCCGACACTTTCTCACTTTCCTGCAGTACATTACCAAACACAGCAGCAGCCTTAGGTCACAGAGAAGGGCTCCGCTGTGCACAGCACAGAACAGAAAACATGGCCCTTATCAGAGATGCCAGAGGCAGCAGGAGGATGCAGAGTGAAGGGACAGTACAAGGCAGCCACGATAAGCAGCAGTGTTAATCCATTAGACTCTGAAATGAATTCCTCAATTAAAAGTAGCAGACGGTCAATTTATGAATACTCACTGCTGGAAACAGTGCACTTCAAGTCAAATTAAGCAGACAATAATCTTTTCCTCACCTAGAAGATAGACATGGAAACCCTTCAGACTGCACCCCTCCTCTGAACAGTATAGGCAGTGGCAGCACTTGAATTTCAGTTAAATGTTGCTGTTGAATTTCAACTGAACAGATGTACTCTCACTTTATGAATAAATTGCCTACCCTGACTAACTACAGTCTTATCCAACCACGGAGGGTGCATTTACACCAAGATCCATGAAAGAGATTTTCATCCCACAAGTCCCCACACTTACATGATCTAACTAAACCTTCTTTAAAATTGTATCTATGATTTTCACCCAGCCAGATCAACACATTGGCAGCAGCTCTTCTTGGGATCGCTCTAGCTTAAGACTTTATTTCAATTTATCACTCAAACCATTAGCTAAGCTATTTATTTATATCATGTTAGGACAGGTCTCTAAAAAACCCGTTGTAGCTTTGCAAAGCACTCAAGTAGATCTTTATCCTGACAGTGAGCAATCAATAATTATCAGGTTTCCAGCCACCTTTTTACACCTTACAGTTACTTGCCAGCTTACTTAAAGAAAAGTCTGTGAAAGCTTCCAAAGGCCACCAGACTCCTCAAAATGCCACTAAAAGCTATTTCATCACCACATCTTACAAACCAAATATGCAAAAGGTAGGACAGGCTACAGGAAAAGGTTGTGAATCCTGCTCACATTGTCATACAACTGGTATAGATTGTTCTCTCAAAGACATTTCCATACTTGGCTTTAAAGACAAGGAAAACAAGAATCTCTGGTAACTAAAGGCAAAGGGTAATTAGTGCTGTATCTGTCAGAAGACAAATGACTGCCACTGCTCAAAAATTAAGCAAAACAGGCTAAGTTCTAATGGCCAAAACTGCCATAGCCATAGAATCACAGAATGGTGTGGGATGGTAAGGGCCTTAAAGACCATTTCATTCCAACTCTCCAGCCATGGGCAGGGACACATTCCACTAGACCAGGATGCTCAGAGCTCCATCCAGGCTGGCTTTGAAACCCTGGTATAATACAGGGGCAGGTGAGGTTGAAAGTACCTGGCTTTTTGACCTGACAGAAGTAATTCTGAGATAACCAGTATCAAGGACAACACCCACCAATCTAATACCCAAACAGGAGTGCTGACCAAAGAATCTGGCCAGAATAAAGGGAAGAACTAAAGGGTCTGGATAATTTAAAAGAAGGTAAAGGAATATACTTGAAGTCAGAAGCTGCAATTCCAACTGCAGAAGAAAGGTAAGACTCAAGGCAACATAAGCACAGCCAAAAATACCCTCAAAACCAGTTTCTATGTTTTGCATTGAGTCATATCAACAGTTTAAATGAAATTACACCACAGCAGCTGCCTGAGGTTAAATTTCAATGCAAGGATGCAAGCCCATGGATCCAAAGATCCAATAAGAGTGACTGAGGCATTTTTGCTATAGTCAGCTACCACAAGGATATTCTGTATTCTGCATTCTAGCACCAAACATGGTGTTATGTTCAGCACTGATCTGAAAGATAAGCAATAACCATATTCATAAACTGGGTCCAGCATCTAAAACTGCAGGAAGTCAGAGTGACCCTACATTGTAAGGGTAATGCAAATTATGATCATAATCATATATACTCATAGCAGGACATCTTTCCTGAAATAAAACAGGTAATTTCTTAAGAAAGCTACAACAGACCTTGGAGAAAAAAAAAATTAAAATCCAAGTTGCATTTGGCAGCAGTGAACCAAACAGTTGTTCTAGAGAAGAAAAAGCTGCTCCTTATTCCTTCAGTGGCTGCTGTAAGGGGGGCAGGCGAAAGAGATTAAGGCATTTAGAGCAATTCTGATAAGCTTACATTTGAAAAGCCAAAGGGAAATTAAGACAGTGTTGGCTTGATCCCACAGTTCAGGAAAGATTATGTAGCATCAGTTCAGCTCAGTATAATAAAGATGCAATGATCAAAAAATAAAGATGGAAAAGTGTATAAGCACCAGTCAATGGAATTGCTCATTATCAGTCTGTAATTCTACTGGCTTAACACACTAATGACCAGGTTTTGATAAGCTTACTTCATTTATGGCAACATTAGGGAAATCAAGCTCAATGAAGAAAAATAAGACCTCTGATGAAGGGGGCATGGGGATCAGGTATATCCTTCCTTCCAGCACGTGCAAGAAGCATTTACCACATTAAACATATTTCTATCTAAAAAAGACAGCTGTTTGCTGTCTAGAATAGCCAAGAATTTAATTCTCCCTTATCTCTCCACACCATTAAATCATGAATTGTGTAAATAGAGTAACCTTTGACATTATGACAGCCCAGCATTTCTACAAATATTCTGTTGAGTATCCCCTGTCTGATGTGTTAGGATGTCTGAACAGCAGTATGCTCATTCACCTCTTTTCATATGCATCCAGAAAAAAGCAATTTGGAACCCGCAGACAAATATACAATGTAAAGCTTGATTTTTTTATAAGATTAGAACATAACACCCAGGACATCTTTGCTTTTTAACTGTCCTAAAGTGCACCTACATTAGGGTTATTTCACATCAGGACATATTCCTACTGAACTTGCTGACAATTGTCATTTATCATCCTTTGGTTCATACCACAGTGTAGTATTGGGGCACATGAACTCGCTTCAGTCAGAAGAAACACTCAAGGAGCACATAGCTCCAGTCACCTGGAGACTTAGTTTCATAAAATAGCTTGAGTTGGAAAGGACCAAGAGGGATCATTTAAGTCCAAATCCTGGCCCTACACAGGACAACTCTGAAATTCCACCATTGCCTGAGAGTATTGTCCATTTCTTGAACTCTGTCAGGTTTGGTGCTGTGACCATTTCCCTGGGGAGCCTGTTCTGGTGCCCAACCACTCTCTGGGTAGTTACACAAATGTGGACTAGGTTTGATACAAACTATAACTCCCAAAATACACACAGGAGCACTGTTAAGTCATCAGCACCAACTGTACAAGAGACAACCCCCGCCGGTCCCCAGTACAGCCACTCTGGCTCCACTCAGACACTTCCAAGCTGCTGTCATTCACACACAAGCCTCAGGAAACTTTCCTTGGCCAGGTCCCCACAATTCCCAGATCTGACACTAATAAACACTAACACTCGGGTAACATTTTCAGCAGTAAAAATAAACAGAAGTCAATGCACCTTGAGAATGCTTTGCTTTCTATACTATTCCTTTGATCACCAATAAACACTGAAGAAACGTTCCCTTAAGAGCTAAAACAGTTGGAACTTCACACAGAGAAACATCACCTCAAGTGCTCCCGAACTTCCTAAGAGAGGCTGTATTTTTTTTAAGCTGTTTAAGATTGAAAAGAAGTAAGGTTGCTTCTTACATGAGGAGCAGATGCATCTATCTTCTTATAGAAGACAGAAATCCATTAACTAGATATATCCCAAACCTGGAGTACAAAATTGTACTGGAAGCCAGATGTCATCTTATACATTCATACAATGGAAGCTGAAGTATACAGGAGAGAACAAGTATAGCTCATGCATCACTAGTATTGTGATAAAAATGGAGATACAAGATAAACCTATATTGATTCTCAGCACTCAACACTAAACCAGGATTACAGGTGAGAGAAATACTAAATCTTCAAATGTATTAATTCTTAAACAGAACTGATGCTTCACATGTACCAAGAAAACATTAAAGGCACACATTTTACAGACTTTTACAATTATTTGTAGCTTTGATACTTTGCATATGACTAGTTAAACAAGAATAAGTTTCTCTTTTATTGTAGGTCAAGTCATGAGATTTGTGTGGACAGTTACAGATTCACCCAGTAACTGCCTGTATCAAAATGCAAAGTATTTGACAATCATCAGTTCTTTCACAAAGGAAATCAAGCAACATGACCTGACCAATATTGTGCACTGGTCAGAATGATAGAACAGTTTGGGTTGGAAGGGACCTTAAATATCATCTAGTTCCAACCCCCTGCAATGGGTAGGGATACCTCTGCTAGACCAGCTTACTCAGTTTTAGAGATAACATTTCTCACTCAAGACTACCAGGATTCTCATTTAAAAAAAAATACTAACAGGGATGAGGAACTTCTTGATTTCTTCCAATGCATGTCCCATTCTGGCATATGCTTCTGCAGGTGGAGCAAATACTTCAATTAAAACATGTAGGTCATCATTTAGGTGGAAATACTTTGCCTCTCCACTTTTTCTCAACTCTTCCTCCTAGGAGATAAAAAAAAGATTGTTTTTAGACATTCTTGTTTGAAACATTGTAATGCAAGTGTTGAAGTTTCTCCAGAGGAATTTGCAGACACTGTTCACTCATGTTCAGATGTCAGCAAATAAAAAAGTAACACGAAATAAGAGCCGGCAACTTCTGCTCAGGTACAGAAACTGCAGCACAAGGAGGAATGCTTCCAAGAGTTTTCCCAGGTGCACCAGTTTCATGAAGAAGACACTTTTTTCTTGAAAGTAAAGTCTACAGAAACAGGTTTGATCTAATATTCCACAAGAGCAAGCTTCTTTTACCAAAATTATTTCAATCTCAGTATTACTGTGCTGTTCTCACTGAAGTTTTTATCCAATGAGTGCATCCTTCACAGAACTGTGCTATTTGGCCATAAAGCTAACAGCATATGAAATAAGGGAAGAGAACATTAGCAAAAAGAGTTCACTAGCTATTTCAGCAGCAAGCTTATTTCTTTCATCTTCCTTCACCCTGACTGCAAAGCTGAGTTCAGTGGAGTAAAGCAGAGCTCAGCTCTCAAATACTGACATTCACATGCAAAATATTCACAGACCAAAAGGGCAGCACTTGCTTTTTTCAGGCTGCCCGTCACCTGTGTGTACTTGACTGGTCCAAAAGGATAAAACCAGGACCAAAAATAATTTCATTGCTTTACCAGATAACATTATATCAAATAATTAGCGTTCTGTTGTCTAAAAAACTAACATTCCCCTGCAGCTTCCTGTATTTGGCAAGCACCAGGTAAGCATTTCACCCTTAAGTTTACTAAAATTGTTAGTTGCAATGATGGCTGAAATCTCCCCTGCACAACCCTAATTAGGGGCTGAAGTTTATATGTGACAATCCATTTCTGCTCCTCATGAATAACAATCTTATCAACATGATTTGTGTTTAACTATGAAGATGTTTAGAACAGGAAAAATAAAAAAAACCCAGTCTAGATCACTGTCAGAGCGCCCAGACCAAGAATATTAAGAGGTCACTCAGCGGGATTAGACTCCGTCAGTAAAATCATTATTTTGTCAATAAAAATTAGAGGTCATAAAAATAGAAAGTAACCCAATGTAAACATCACAGCTCAAATATTTAGTTTAACAGGAACTGCTTCTCAGTTAAATACTTTAGGCACAGTTACTCAAAACATATGAGTCACTAGCACTGGAAGCTAGTAGAGTTCCCCATATACTGGTTTTTAGTATATACTTGCACCACATGTTTCCTGTCCTTTTCTCCTAAAGTGGAAAAAAATCACTGTGCAGTTAGTTTGTGCAGAAAACAGAGTGCTAAGAAACTTCCTTCCTCTGTTTATGAATCAAGTTGGCTGATAAAAGCAATAAGCAATAGAAGAGTCCCATTTTCTGCACAGGATCTGGTAGAAAAGCATTTCAATCAGCACCTTCACCAAAAACTACAGAATTTCAATGCAGGTTTTTTTAAGATCATTCCCATAACCAAACTTTTAAGGTCACTCTGCTTTTTTTGCTAAGTTCACTTTATTATTGTATTTTATTTTAGTTCTGTAACATAACTTGGCAATGCATCCATTTCTTCATTACTTTCAAGGCCAGAAGTTGGACTTTGATGATCCATGTTGGTATCTTCTAGCTCAGGACATTCTGTAATTCCATGAAAATACTACACACTAAAACTCTTATAACAGCACACAAATGAAAATGATCTCACTCACTCACTGGCTGCATCTCACAACCTTAGGAACACATTATGCATTTCAGGAGTTTTTTCATTTCCCATGAAGATCAACACAAAAGCCACAACTTGTTCCCATTCCAGTATCCCTCTTTGACAGCAATTTAGCTCCCTTAAAATTCTCTGCCTTCCATTACGTGATATCTATTGGCTTGATTCCACTGCATGTGGAATCTTGGCTTGACTGGCCAAAGAGAGACATTAACCAATAATCAATAATATTAGGATCTTCTATGCTTTTTATTTGTTCCAATTTTCATTACAAGGTTTGTTCCCCTCCTCAAAAATTTAAGGTTAAGTATCAAAACTCCACTGATATAGTCCGGCCTTACCTTTGTCTTGTCCCTCATGGAACCTTTTCCCAAAATAGACATTTTTGTCAGTGTTTCTTCCTGTAAACGCTTTAGAGAATTACCACGTGGACCCAAAAGTTTTCCCACAAAGTTGAACTGTAAAAAAACAAAAAAAAACCCAACAAAGTAACACCTTAACCTTGTTGAATTTTTAATTGTAAATTAATGAGCAATGAGTAAATTAAAAGGGATATTTTGCTGAAACAGCGTTTGGTCATAGGTGCAAGTGATTAGATCATAAATTAAAAAATACTAAATACAATCACATAGTACAAGTAATAGAATGTCAGTGGCTTCAGCAACACAGAAGTATCTGACCTCAAGGGTAACCTGGTGTCCAATACAGGCTGCCAGGTCAAGAAGAGCCTGTTGACAAAGCCCTCTTGCTCCAGCT
Source organism: Diglossa brunneiventris (assembly GCA_019023105.1). Taxonomy (NCBI): domain Eukaryota; kingdom Metazoa; phylum Chordata; class Aves; order Passeriformes; family Thraupidae; genus Diglossa; species Diglossa brunneiventris. Next base: position 149,041,355 of record CM032354.1, on the reverse strand, counting down.
AACAGCAGCATCATGCCCAAGGCTTCTGTCCTGCTGAGGGCCTCCAACCACCCCAACACCTGCTGGAAAAGTGGCAAGGTGAGCCCCAGGCAACCCTGGAGACTCCTGGAATGCACGTGGGACAATTTCCTGACCCAGGTAACAGACAGAGCTACCAGAGGGGAGGCATTATGGGATCTGCTGGTCACCAAGGCAAACGAGCTCAATGGGGACACCAGGACTGGAGTGCAGGTTAGGAGTAAAGTTGGGCTCATGAATTTTAGGGAAGCAGACTTCCAGTTCTTTGGGGAGCTAGTCAGTGGGAACCCCTGAGAGAGCACCCTCAGGGATGAGGGAGTGGAACAGAGCTGGCAGATCTTTAAGGAAGTCTTCTATTGAACACAAGAGTTAGTGATTCCCAGCAGCAAGAATTCAGGCAAGAGACCCACATGGCTGAGCAGGGACAGGCTGGTCCAGCTCAAGGGCAAGAAATAAATACACAGACAGGGGGAAGTTAAGACAGGTGACCTGGGAAGAGTATAGAGATGAAGTCTGGTTGTGTAGAGATGCGGTGAGGAAGGTCCAAGCACAGCTGAAACTGAATCTGGCAAAAGACACAAAGAGCAACAGAAAGGGCTTCTCCAGATGTCCCAACCAGAAAAGGAAGGGTAAAGAAGGTATTGTTCCCCCTTTGCCCTGATAAACAATGCTGGAAAACTGGTTACAAGAGATAAAAAGGTTGAGGTACCCAACAACTGAAGTGATACAATTATATTAAAAAGATAGTTTTAGGCAGAAATAAAACATAGTGATGCTGAACAGCAAACAAGCTTAAGCCTTATGGCCTTAAATTTATGAAACAGTTTGGAAGTACTTTGCTTGTCCCTCTACTACCATGACACTGAAGAGCCCAGATGGGCTGCACTGATCTCCCTGTTCATCTGGAGTTACTTGAAAGGACCTAACAATGGGGCAATGGCAGTTCCAAATCTCTTACTGCTACACTGCAATTGCTGATGGAACAAAGGCCCAGCTGCACTCACCCTACTATGCAGAAAGTCTACAGCTCCAGTTTACCTCTTTCAGCTTTAGACAAAAAGGAAAACAAGTATTAAAGGTCAACTAAATATGGAAATATAAGTTTATTCCCCTTACTAGTTGAAAGTTCAATTCCCAATGTAGACCTGACACAATACTATTGAGAAAATGGCTTACAGATTACTAAAGTCCACAGAGCTTATTAAATTAAAGGCCTTATATGAACCAGTCTTTTCTGAAATGATCAGGTCACATCAAAAAATTCTCAGGGAATTTCTTTTTCTTTTATTAGAGTTGTCCATTTTTTTCATATAGGTCCTAAGATACAGTCAATAAAAATATTAATCAGAAATATTGAACAGATACAGGCAGAAATTTCCCTTGCTGAGAATATTCAGGACTCAAGGCCACTGATGGGGTCCTGTGCAATTTAATTTACAATCATTATTTCAACAGAAGGTTGAACATCTGAAGGCACAGATGTTCTCTAGAGATTCCCTTTAACTTGGACTTCCGATTTTATTGTTTCTGAAGATAGAACTAAGGAAAGCAAACCAATTGAAACAATTTGTAACAAATTTGAACCTCAAGATGTCAATTACTCCTTATCAAGAGTTTCCTTAAAGGAAGCTCACAGTTCAGCTCAAAGTAAAGCTTTCATGTAGAGGAACACCACCTCAGTTTTTCAAGCATTACTTAAGATTACTTATGTCTACTTATAACAGCCTTTTAAGCTACTGGGAACAAAAATAAACCCTTACTCTTTACTGCAGCTATATTCTTTCAGTTAAAACCAAGTCGTTTAATGTTGTATAAATCTAAAACTTGACGTACCAAACTTAAGTACCTCCAAAAGTTGTCATCTTTTAAAAACCATGAAATCTCTAGTGCCAAAGTCAGACACTACAGAAGCTATACAAGGACTGCACAGATGACATATTCTAGACACATTTAATGAACATAAAAATGTACTGTCTGCATCCTGAGATCCACTGAACTATTCTTTTCTGTGCACTGAGGCTCCAAATATTTGATTTGACAATTCTGAAGCATAAGACACTTGTATTGCAAGTCTGAAATTCTGCTAATTTAAAAGCACAATGCTTCTAGGTGTAGCTTAGAAGCACAAACAAAGGTTAGTAAAATATGGCTTGAGACACACTCGCAAAGCATTTTTGCTCCCACATAACAAAACTGAGAGGCTTTGGAACATTTCAGTTGATTATTCCATAAATAAAACCCATTTATGATATTGAAGGAATCCTTTCAGTAGAAAACAGATTATTTACTTTGAACAGGTAATGCATTTTGTTCAAACTATTGGTTTATCTTCCTTTTATATCAAATTGGAAACATCTGATCAAAGGTTTATTTTGAGATATATCATAGATACAAAAACACCTCAAGTATCAGTCACTAAGTCACTATTATTACTTATACACTGCTTTCAATCAAATAATAGAATATCTCAAACCTGAAGGTACAAATCCAGCACACAGTAAAAGAAATCTTACTGACAAAATTAACAAATCCTGTTTATCTGCTGGTGTTACAGAAGCAAGTAAGCCTGGCAGATCCAGGTTAGCTCTTACACAAGATTGCTCACATACAAGTTGCATGGGTGCTTCCCATGTTCCACATTTAGGGTTTATTTGCCCCAAGAGCACAAGAACAAAGAATAAAATTCAGATTTATTATTGAATTCAAGCTTATAAACTATCTCTGAATTAGATGTAATGGATAGTAACAAACAGACATCTGAGCAGCTCTGCCTGAGTCAGACCAGTCACACTCACTAGTGCTGGATCAGAATCAGACATGCCAGACTCCCCTCTTTACTCAACCCTCTCAAACAGCACAATCACCTCCAAACTGCTGTAAATACCAAAAATTGTCCTCACCTTCACCTACTTCAGCTTAACACTGTATAAAAGCAGTCACACTGTATTCCAGTGCAAGCTGGTGAAGTTTTCAGTTCTACAGGACAGATGAACTCTTAAGAGAGAACCATAAATATCACTCTACACTGGATCACCTTTGTCAAATCAGGAATTGTCTATGCACTAAGACAGCTTCTAATGTATTAGGTAAGTTCCAGTAAACTATGGACAATGGCATATAAACGGGAGATGAAATCCCCAACTCAAATTTGCTTCTAGAGCAGCTCTGAAGGATTTGGCAAATATGGTATTTCAAGCAAAATTACAGGCATGTTTGCAAAAACAATATCAAGACTCAGATTAACAGACCTGGGAGGAAACAATTAGATAAAATGGGAAAAATTAGCACCTCAGCTACACTTCTAACGAAATAATATTCTGCTGTTGATAAATGGTACCCTCTGAACAAAATGTCATCTGATAATATATTTGTTTGAGCAAAAGGATGCAAGATTGGAGAGGTGCTCTTATTCCTAAAATCTGAGAACTGGTTTACTTGGTGGGTAAAGATGCACCATGCAGTGCAACAGCTCTTCCTCAAATTCCTGGGACATGGGATTTTTCTCTTGACCATGGTGTCCATTAGCTGGCAAATACTGGTTAACTGTACTGAAGGAGTGCAACTGTTTCCCTTTTACAGATTATCTTAAAGTTTGTTACAAAAATCTCCAATTTAAAATACATCTTAAATATAAAACATCTTTCACAATAGAAGCAATGAAAAAAATACGTAAGGTTTTTGCTTCAAAATTGTCTCCTTTCTTAACTGTTCATAAATCCTCATTTTAAGAAGGATTTTTTCAGTTATCATACAATGGAGACTATGGGCATCACTTTGTAGCACCCATTTCCTCAGAATCACCAAATCAAAACAGGAGTTGAACAGTTGTCTAGAGATTTGCTTCCTTACCACAGCACTGCTTGAAACTATTCCCAGAAAACATTTCTGGAGAAACACAGTTACAAAGAACATTGAAAGAACATGATATTCTCTTCAGAACCATTTGATCTACTATATGAATTATAACAAAAAAAACCCAACAAACCTAATGCCAGAGTGCTACAGCATTTTAAAATGTATATATTACAGAAAAGGGGATATAATAAAAAAAGTAATCCTTGTTTATCCCCAACCAAGGCAAGTTTGCTAAGAATGGTTCATCCAGCTTAAAACACTTAGTGAAAGTATAAATGCTTGACCAAATGCTTTCCTGTAAAGCTTTAAGCCCTCCATTGTTATTAAAGCCATGGAAAGCTTTCTTCACATATTAGTTTTCTGCAATGGTTTCTCTGTGACAGGGTCACTAAAAAAAAAAAAAAAAGTTAAGATTCAGAGCACTTTACCCTAGAATGACCTGAAACAAGGCAAGCTTCAAGGTTTTTCCTATTCATCTCAGAAAGATAAAGTTTTTATAGAAAGGTAAGTGCTTCAAGCATCAATGTTACACCACAAACTACTCTCCTTCATGTAACATGGTAATAGGTCTTTAAACATTTATTCATAGCAGAAAGCTTGGTCAATTTTGCTATAAAGTTGCTCAAAAGTTATCTCTGCTATTACTATTGATGCTTGTTCCTCCACATTACTTCTCCACATGTTATGCAATGACATTTTCTCATTTCTGCTTTAAGAAATGAGCTATTATGAAAAATTGCTTTCTAACTAGTCATATGATTAAAATATTAATCTCTCCATGACTTTACATACAATGACAGCTATATTGTATATGACAATGATATTTTAAAACAGGTATTTTCACTTTAAAAGTTGAGCTAAAAGGCTTAAATGGATGCCAGTTCCACAAGTCAGTAACTTTTGAGAAAATACATTTAAAGCATCACTTTGGGGAACAACAGACCATTTCTTCCTAATTTCTGAGATTTACCCAGTATTTAAGTGTAGATCTATGGGCAATTTTTAAAATGGTAGCCTGTCAAAATGGAAATAATTATTCCCCACAGTTCTGATCCATCTCATGGAAAACCATCATGATTCCATTTACCATCCATGGAAGCTATTTTTTTCACCTAATTCAGAACACCCAAGTTCAGCAAACTGTCAAAGCAAAATCAGGGTTCTGAGACTAAACTACTTCACAATGCATATTCATTAAATGTATGGGAGAGGGTAACACCCTCCTGCCTCACAAGTACACAACAAGCTCTAAAACACCTTTCACACGTGATGGCTCTTCATAGCAGAGCTGGGACAGATCCAGAGTCCCTCCACAACAGCATCAGGACCTTCCTTGAGCGGCCAGCTCATCTTTTAAGGTGAGCTTTCACATGCCTTTAAGTCTGTGAAAGTTTGAAGATTATTTTCAACAGGAATACAGGTTTAAGCATCACATTCTCACAAACAACCCAGAGTCAGTTGAAGTATTCAGCAAAGATCAAGTCACTCTAACCTCAGTGCCCTAAGCTGACAAGATCTCATTCCACTACCTGCAGCTTCAACACCCAGCATGCACACAGACTCCTTTCTATAGGTAACTTGATTTAGAAATCTGTTCTACCTCAAAAAGTTGGCTCTTTTCCTATAAGGCTGCATTAAAAGCCCAACCTCTCTAATCCTTACTTGTAGAAGATGTCCCAGTTACAACAGGATTGCAGACAGCATTACCAAAGCTTATTTAAGCTTCCCCTAAATACCTCAGATTAATTTCTGTATCACAGCTCTTCAGGCCTCTTGGAGGCATCTGCAGACCTGAACCAAACAAAAAAACTCTAAGACCCTGCACAACCATATTTTGAAAAAGATGTGACTGGGCCTGCAATCTATAAAGGAGTTTCCACAAGGTTTTTTCTTACCAGGTAAGACTATCTGTTACCATATCAAGACATAATAAATCAGGGACTATTTTACAGGAGTCTGTAAATAACACAAGGAAGTTTATTCAAATGCACAACCAGCTTCAAGGAGAAACTGAACATAGCTCCTGGGACTAACAATCTTGAGTTATTTCATAGCACAGAAAAAATTCATGTCTTGGTTATTCCATCACCTTCCATCAAGGTAAGAAAAATTCCATTTAGACCAACTATCTGTAGCATAGGATTAAGCATGTTAACTAACACTGCCAAGGGCTGAGTAAGACAAAGGTTCCCAGTTAAAGTTAAATTTAATTACAGAGTATCACAGAAAGAACCAAGATCTCTTAGGCAGGAGGCCAATCAACCACATCATCAGGAACACTCAACTATTTGTGCACTAAGCAAAATACCAAAAACTCATAATTTTTCAGGGTGAGCAAAGATGCCCAAAAAAGTGCAATACACACTTTTGAATGTGAGGTCTACTAGTTTATTTTCCAACAGAAACCCAGCTGCTCTGCACTTTAGTTGAAGAGCTTCTCTGCACTTAACCTGTCACCTTGCAGGGCTGTCAGAGGTAATTGCACAGGACCCAGCCATGGGCTCATGAGAATGGATCTGACAGGACAGGAAATGTGAGCAAGCATTACCATGCCAGGCTGATCTGATCAGAGCCTGCACTGCCTGACCTGTGTTGAGGCTATTATGATTTATTCAAGGAATCAGAGTTACAGAAAAGTTTTAAAGAAGGAAAAGGCAATGTAATATACATTTCAGGTCTAGCAAGCTGTCTTGTTCGGGGGCAGGGCACTGATGGATTGTTTTGGTTCACAGACGTCTTTTATAACAAAAAATTAGGATAGGATTAATTAAATATCAATATACATAAATAGCAGAGGCATCTTTCTTTCCCAGAGTCATCCCTGGCATATATAAACAAAGGAATAATTATCTACCAACTCTGTCAAAGGAGTTCACCAGTTTTGTCATGCACAGCTTGTCCTTAGAGAAGCCACCTTGGCTGTCACCAATCAGCCAACATGGATAAATATCCAACACATGCACTCCACATACAGTTCAGGGGAACCAGGATGATTGGAACAACCCTATATCTATCCCAAAAATCCTGAAAAAGCATCTCCAACTCCTGATCCCTCCTCTGAACATATAAAATAGAAACAGGATTAGCACTTCAAAAATTTATTGATGCAAAAAGACTTTGTTCTCCCATGTTCAGGCATCTAAAACTCATGTCACTTACTGCAGACTACAGTATCCCAGAATAAGGTTCTTTGTTTGCCATGTTGAAGCTATGTCACTTCATACACTGTATCATAATTTATTAAATCTCAAAAATAAAACCACAAGCCTGGTTCTAATACCAAGTGATAGCAAATTGCAGTGACTCATTGTGGTTTAGGGCAGTTGCTTTTCAGAATTATCAGGAGTACCTATCATAATTCTGAACTGATACTCCCTATACAGTGAGAAATTTTTCTTCATTTTGACTTTACAGAACCTTTAACGAGCAACCTCTATCAAAAATCTATCTATATGCAATAAAATGGAAATTTCTGAGAGTAGTTGAGCCCCCAAATATTGGGGTAAAAATATTCTTAAACATTAAGTATCTAGGATTTTATCCACGCAGGCAGAAGAGAGATTTATGTGAATAGAGATATTTTCCTTTCTGTGGAGCAGTCCTAGTAGAGATGCAGGAACTCACATGACATGTCTGTTCTGCACAGCTGTTTTATTTTGTACCCCTGCACCTGCCTGGACATAAGTTCAGGCTTCCTTCCAGAGCACACATCAGGCTTTATTCCAGCTCAGTGTATTTATGGGTCAGAAACAAACAGCAGAGCATCTCTAGCCATTCAAAATATGGCAAGGGCTTTCCTGCTAGCTATCCTAAATCATTTCAGTGTTTAGTCCTATAAGGAAAGTTGACACTAGATAAAGAAGCAGAAGTGTCTTTCAGCAGGTAGCATTTCCCTTTTTAATAGCCAGTTTGCCCTTCTCGCCCCTGAGCTCAAGTATCTACATCTCAACATTTTGAAGAAAAACATCCTGTTTGCAAACACTGACCACGGAATAAGGGGTTCCTATATTTGACCTTCCCATCCTCGTGTTTCTGCATGCTTGTATATAGCTCTACTTAGCCATGAAGATGACTTAAGTCAGAGCTCCAAAGAGGTGCCCACATGATGTGCAGCCTTGCACTCACTCAAGGAATATTTCATGAAACTTTGAACAGCAGCAAAGAAATGCCTGCAAGTTATCCTGCACAGGCCTGTGAGAGAAACACTGATACTGTGCAGAAAAAAAAAAATATAAAAGGTTTCCCTAAACAGGAGGTAGAAATGGTGACTTTTTTTCCTCCATGAACAGATAGTCTTGAAATTTCTAGTAGGAAGATAAAGCCATTTCAAACAAATCAAAAAATGCTAATCTGATTGTCATAACATTAACCTTAAATTTTAAGCAGCACCAAAATAATGAAGTTCCACAGCCTACTGAATGTTGCATAAATGGTTCCAGGCAGCAATATTTTAGTGCAGGATAATACTTGGCAGTAAAGAAGTGTTAAGAATTCATGGTGGGCAAAGACATTAATGAAGCAGTCTCTACCCCTCCAGAACAGACTGCATAATTTAGCAGTCAAGCTGTAATTCATTCAAGAATAACAATGGCTGAAACTTAAGAGGATGAGAAGAAAATTTTCACAATTAGTTCCTTAATGGTGCATTTTAAGCTGCACTTCCAGCTACAATAAGAAAGTTTCAAAGTCTGGCATCAGATTCAATTTCAAAACTTGTTTTTCCTTTTGATATTTGGAAGAGGAGAATCCTGTTATCCCAAAAATATGGTTCAATTATTGCTCTCAATATACTATTTTGTGTGACCACCACCACTTTCCTGCATATTTATTCCAACAAATGAAGAATGTAGGAGCTCTAAGGTAGAATCACTTCTACCTTAGAGCTCTTACAGAACAGATTGCAGAAGAGTAACAGTAGTGACTGGTAATAGTTTCAAATATTACATTAAAGAATAGTTAAGATACTAGTGAAATATCTTTTATAAGAACTTAAATTTATCAAATATGAAAACTGGGCTTACCTTAGGGAATTGTTTTACTGGAATCAGAACTTTTTGTCCCAACTTCATATTCTTATTGATGACTACATCAATATACTTTTCTTCTTCTTTTCCTTCCCCTTTTTGGAATTTTTCAATTTCTGTTAAAGAAAAAAGTTGGTTTTTTTTTAGTTTAATGCAACAATCTAAAAGCCAAGAATCTTCAAATTCAGTATAAATAAACTTCAAAGCTAATACTGTATGACATACTTATGACATACTGTGTAATCAATACATGTAATTGGTTCTACAAGGCCAATAGGATAAAGCATGTTTCCCTTTTTGGTACATTCATGTTTATACCAGCACCTTGAATTAGCATTGCAAACACTGTACTCACTTAACACTTAGGATACATTTTTTTTATATGGCTCAATTAGTGAAAACTATTCCTAGATACCTCTGAGCATGTATAAATTAAAAAACATAGCATAGTTTAATATTCAACAATTTTCTTCCTCTTCTATAAATAAAGAATCAGTTTTAATGGTGGCTTTCTACAGTGGACTTAGGAACAAATGTCAAGTTAATATTTTGGAATTTCAGAAATGTAATTGAGGCACATAGATCATACCCAAAAATCCGAGATTAGTGTTATACCAACAATGACATTATTAGGAATGGGATTTAGAAGTTCAAACCCTGGCTTGCATGAATCAATTCATTCCAGAGGCACACACAAAACTGACTCTTGATTATACTTTTCTCCAAATATTGACTCTCCAGTGTGCTAATGAAAACCTGCAGATTTCATTTCATTAGAGAGGATTCATGAGGAGCATTCAGGGAGATGAAGTGAAGCAGTTTTGCTGGGTTGGGTCCATCATGCTGCAGCATTAAAGACGTTAGCACACACCAAAATCCAAAACATTTCACAAGTGCCAGAGAAGCTCTCCTGTGGGAATCTAGCACTTGTCCTCCACGAGTATCTCCATATATCTTGTTCATCTGTTACAACAAGAAACACCCTTCTACTCTACTGGACCACTAGAAATTAAGGACATTCATCAAGACCCTGCAGTGCTTTTAATGGGAATGTGATCTTAGGCTGAGAGGAGACTGTAACGAAAACTTGAATGCAAAGAAACCAATCAAAAATATAGGAGAAACCAGACTTTAGTACACTTTCAAAGACAGTCTGGTTTGAAATTAGGTCCAATGAAAAACAGAATAAACCAACACATTTCTAACTATGGAAAAAAATCCATGCATTATTAGCAGATTTATTTAATGAATACCAGTCCATTTCAATTTACCACTACAGAATTAAGATACCCATGTCTTTTTAATAACTGAAACTTATCTTCCATGCAAGTTTTAACTTCACTAAGACAAAAGAGGAAATAATTTATCCAAGTTACTGTTCGGTCCCTGAAAACCAAGAAAGTCAAACCAGCCTCAGACTATCTGAAGGCTTCTTGAAGGAAAAGAATTCCCCAGCTGCACTTTCAAAACTTCTTGTCAAGTTTCTATGAAGTTTTTTATTCCTGTGGATTGTAGGAATGTAAGAATTCTGGAGAAGCCCTATCAAAGCAACCTTACTCCAGCATGTCCTTTGTTTCATCATGCTCAATTAAAAAAAAAAAAAAGTCACCAGCACTATTATCCCACCAGCTAACAACAACTGAAGAATATTCAATATTCAAAAATATTTCAATATTCAAAATGTAGGTAAAAATGGAAATTTGGAAATGCCACATTACAGACTAGGGAATTATGGGCAATTAAACAAATTTAATTTGGAACTCATTTCCAGGTGAAATGAAGACTAAAATTGTAGAGTGTGATTAGTGTGTGATGTTTCCACCCAGGAATCAGATGACCGGTACTATTTAGAAGTCAAAGTTTCCAAATATCACATTCAGGTGTAAAAGCATAATACTGGCACAGCATTCAAATGCAGATGTACCTCTAACACTGCTCTTTCCTCATATCACAAGGGCAGCAGTGACAAAGCTCTTTGATTTCTCTTGAAAAACAAGATTAGGTACTTAGAAGCTTTTATGTTATACAAGTAGAAACACAACACTAAATTTTAAGGCTGCTGTTGGTATTACTCTGTTAGTATAAACATTCAAAGCTTAAAACTGACCAGAAATTTGCTAACCTTTAGCAATATTTTACACCATGAAATGCTGATTTTTAAAATGTAATAAAAATACATCCATTTGTAATACTGAAGCAAATGCAGTTGCAACAAAATTTGATATTATTTGAATTAGTATTGATTTTAAATGTTAGGACTGAAATTTTTTCTAAGTCAGAAAAGCACAGTTAAATTCCATTAAATATTAAATTCAATTAATGCATTTTGCTGTATTTTTTTGTGACAGAGCAGTGCACCAAGACCTCCCAGGTAGTTCAACTGATCTCAGCCTGATGCAAGACATTTATGAGTTCTCAGTCACTGTAATTACTGTTACAGTAAAGGACTTTCTCCTGAAGAATCTAAACTTACAAAAATAAAAGTACCTTCAACATCAAAGCCCACCAAGTTTTCATGAACTGGTAAAGTTAAAATTTTGTTTTCTCATGTTGAGTCATATGCTGTAATCCCCAAATGCACAGCATGGCATACACAGCAATCCCCCTGCCCACCTGAAAGTGAGAATCACAACTTTAATGAAGCAGCAGTGGCTTAAGGAACTTCCTAGAAATTGCCAAAAAAATATTACACCTGGAAATTAGTTGTTTCAGACACCTCAGATGCACTTAAAATGCAGCTGAAGAGTTAAGCACAGAGTTCTATCTCAGTAACATTCTTCAGCTGAGCCAGCTGCATAAATCCCTGAAGAGATCAATACAGTGCTAATTGTATTTCCTAAATACTTTAGCTCAGAAAAGTTATTTGAAGTGGTATTTGAAGGACTTGGTTGCAACAATGTGATTAATGCTAAATATGCTCATAATTGGAGACTACTTTGAGCTGATAAAAACATAAAAAAGACCATTCTCTTCTTGCTCTAGTAGATATTGAACTTCAAGTCACTAAAGTAATTATTAAAAGAAACCCATTACTTACTCCAAAAATCAGTTTTCCTAAGCCAAGTATCTACACACTTTATTGACCATTTTAAGCAAAAACCCTTTATTCTTTTACTTGCACTGTTTAAACAACTTTTTTTTTTGCTTGAAGAAGTTACTGAAACCCATTAAGAGGCTGCAAATCAGCTCCCAGCAAAATGGATCACAATTTTCCCCATTTGTTTTAAAGACAAATTAGTTTACTAACAAATAGCCATAGCCCATTGCCAAAACAGTACAAAGTAAGATTAAGTAATTTTTTCCTGCTATGGTCTAAAGTTAATCAAACTGATTTAAGACTTTCTGCCTCTTCATTGCTGCTGTAAAAGACTTTAGTTTTATATGAACAAAGTCCAGTCCACTGATCACATTTTATCTCAGATTTTACTTTTTTTTTATTTCTTTGCACTTGAAATCTAAGATGAGCAGGAAATACAGCTAAGCACTGGAATTTTATCCATATCTGCACAGCTCTTGAAATATCATTCACATACCTCAAGCTTTAGATAATTAGGGAAAAATCATGCCAGATCACATAGGAAATCCAATCAGATTTTCAAGGTCAAATGGATAGGAAGATGTGCCTTTTCTTAATCCTTAGATTACATTCTGCACTGCTTTGCTATATGAAGCAATGCCATTTCCTAGATCACAAACAGTAAATAAACATGTGATTAAAGCTTCCCATAATGCTAGAGATTAAAATCTCATGTTCTCAGACCAAGGATGCAGCTAATGCAACAGGAATTTAACTGCATGCAGTAACAACTGCATGGATGGATTTTTTCTTTAGATGTAATCATAGCAGACATCTAAGCAATGATTAGTCCTCAGTTAATTCACCAAATAACAGTGGTACATACATCACATACTGATGAAGTAGAATTGTTTAATATTATTCATCAATTAGAATTAATCTTCCTGGGGCAGAAGTACAATCCAGGATTCCAGCTCCCTCAGCTAAGCCAATATAAATACTTGTGGTTAATGCTGAGCAAAGTGATGCCCTATTTGTCTGTAGTAAATCAATATAATAAATATAAGAACTAATGCCACCTCAAAGTAAACAGAAATGTTTACTGCATTTGTCCTTAAGGCAATTATTTCCTTTACACAAGATCAGGAGAAAGAGAAACCAGGTCAATTTGCCTGCAAATCTTTAAGAAAGTTTCTACTTTATTTCCTGAGATTCAGATGTCTTACCAAACACACCATTATATCCAAATAATTTTGTAGTAACATTTTCCTGCTTTGGATGGAAGTAAAAGTGAAAAATGCAAGGCTCATTCAAGGATAGCCACATGATCACAGCTTAAGAGAATAGGGCATTGATGGAACCGCACTGCAATTGCACTAGAAGTAGTTTCCACATTCATTTTGAAAGTGAAAATATTCTAAGAATTACATTATCCTTTTAAAATACTCCTAAATCAAGTTGGTTTGAAAATTACTAACATTATACAATAGAAGCAATAGATTTTGCTTTATTTGGGCAATTTTATTGCCTTGTATCTAAGAAAAGGAAACATCAAAATTTAGACTGACTCAATCAAGCATGTTGTACAACTACTGAAGCACAGCCCAACAGCAATAGATTTCTCAGTGAATTCTCACAACTTCACAGTTGACTTAGAAAAGTCACGCCCTCCTCAATTCAGAAAGCTCTTAAGTCAAACTGAAGGCTAAATATCTTTACATATTTCCCCTGTCCTTTTAGCTCTTGAAAATTCACTGCTTTCGCCCATTGCTGGAGACAGAACACTGAGCTCAGTGGTCATTTCCCCTGGCAGCATGATTCCTTTCAGTTTCACATCAGAAACAAATCAAAGTGATGGTACTACAAAAAACTACTTAGTAGTTTGCATTTTATGAAGACCCCCTTTAAGGAACACAGTTAAGCTCTGGTAAGAGACAAGCTCCCAGAGGAAAAGGGGGCTCCAAGTCCGTTGTAGGGGAATTTCAGAGAAAAAAAGAAAAATGTTTTTCCTTAATGGACAAAAAACTGACAACATCAGCATTCCATACTGCTTATTTGGAAATTTTCACTGCGGCAAAACTCATAATTTATCCAAGAAGACACATTTTAAGAATATATACTCTTAAAAAAAAAAGAAAACTTTCCCAACAAAGCCAAGTCATAGAAGTCTGCTGTGCTGGATGCTGACTAATTGCCCACAGACCTTCCACGAGTTCTGTAAATCCAGAGTACACGAGATGGTGAGCCCAATTACAATTCTAAGTTTGATTAAATTGATGAGAGCTTAATCTCCTTACTGGTGTAGTAAAATAGTCTTGACTGTGCTTTAGATGATACATCTTTTACCCAGGACTCCTTTATTCCCTGCCGTACTAGGGGGATGATTCAAAGTTCTTTGAATCAGCACCTCTCCAACCAATATTTCTCATCTTTTGAGCTGAAAACAGCACTGCACAGCACCAACTTGAATGAGAATCACCACACCAAGGCTTTAATATATTCCAAAATGCTTGCTGAAATAAACCTCATAGACTTCCTTACAACAGCCTCTAAGAGACCCACTACTCATTCCCTGTCCTCTTGATCAGCATGAAGCTGGACAACCTTCCCAATTTGTGCACTAAACAGAAGATGCAGCTTTAGCCTCCTACTTTTGAGTATCTCAAAACAGGTCTAGTATAGTCTAGTTTGCTCCAAAGCAGTTTCTCTGTGTAGACACACAAAAAAATGCAGAATTTCCCAATTTCAACTGTATATGGCATCCCAATACCCCAGAAAAACACACAATTAAGTTCAGCAACTAAACATTTCCTGATATGAGTAAATGTTTGGATAAATATCCCTTTTTCTACCCTCTAAGATGTTTCCAAAGTAAATACTAATTAGTGTGTCTTCATTAAAAAAAAAAAAGGAGGGAAAATTAGGCAAAGAGGGAAAATCAAACAAATACAGACTCAAAATATTTAAAATAAGGAAACTAATACATGTGGAATGGCAACATTTAGACTCATCCTGAATGGGTCTAAAACACAAATAAAAATGCAACAGAATTTTCAATTTTTAATGCTGTTTTTCTATTAATGCACCCACTCCATTCCTTTAAGAGCCTCAGAAAACTTCACCTAATCTCCTCAGCCAACATTTTAATAATTTAAAAAGTCCTTTCAAAAATTTCAAGTTTTGCATCCATAATAGGTCTTAATTCTGAACTGGCAGAGAAAGTAATGCATTAAGAGTGTGAATTGTGCATAAAAAAACCAGACTGATTTGTTTCAACTAATGCTCATTATTACAATAGTTGAATTCCAAATAACTGTCTTTCATATGCCACCTTAATTTTGTAAAAGCAACTGACAATGAATCTAATTTCAATTTACAATAAAATAAGCAGTTCATGCCAGAATGATGTCTACAGCATTCAGAATCCTGAAATTAATAATAATATCCCTGTTGAAGGACTCAAACCAATCTTTATTTAAATTGCATTCACAGGCATTACAAGTTCTATTTTACAGTCTAGGTACTACTATCTGCACTGATCTGAAAATACATTTCAGTCACCAATATGACAAATATTTTGAATGTGCTTTTTTATTTAAGCAATTCAAAACTAAATGAACACCTACTACCTTCACATCAAAAATGACTCCACTAAAATCTGTTTGAGCTGATTAATATTAGCAGTAAGGGAGGAAGTACCACAGTACGAACTGTCAAAATCATGTATAAGGTATTAACAGATGTTTAATCAGTCTTGCTCAGGAAGAAAACAAGATGTATATGTCAGTCCCATATCCTCAACCTACTCCACTGAAAATTATTTATTTCATTGTGAAGATAACTTATAACAAAATGCTTAAATTAGCTATATGATTTACCCACTGTATCTACTGTACATTTACCTACTGCAGATCTTTCTTTAAGCATGAATATTTCTAAATTTGCAAGGTCAGGGATTCACTAACTACAAAAAGTCAACTCATTTGTTCTGTAACTTAAAAATAAAATCCAGCGTACAGAACATCTTACACGACTTGTTGCATAGGACCCAGGCAAAATGAAGTTAATATTCTGTATCAAGAGTCCTTACAAGCAGCTGTTCCAACCTTTTCATTTCAGCATATGAACACAGCCAGGTAGCTCTTGCACAAGATTTCACTTGACATTTTGGTGAGACATCAAGAAGGGCCTATAATCTTCCTTCCTTATCGTCTACATAGCGCTGCAGAGTGTTACAAACTTTCTGTGACTCCTCTGACAACTTTTACAAGAAAAGGTGTAAGTCAGATCTCAACTGAAAAATGGACAAAACCTGCAGCTCTCAATATGCAAATACCACATTTTAAACTATTGCCAAGGTGAGGTAGTAGCCATAGCACATCCAGTTGTTGACCCTTAAAACAGATAGACTTGAGCACTATTAAGACCACTCTTTAAGGCACTGACAAAGTCTGCAGTCTAAAAATCTGCCAGCATATTCAAACAAACCATATTTAATACTAGACGATAGCTATCCTAATAAAACACATCCCTGTGTTTTGTATAACTGATACTTACATAAATAAGTGTACAGCTGTTTACTTAGAATTATGCAAGATTTATGTAGCCATCAGCAAGACTAAGAAGTGTTATCTTCTACTTCTCTAAAAATAATTTTTAAGCAACTAGAGCTTTGCCAGAGCCTCCATCCCAATGACAGAAGGCCAGGGTAGAGCCTCACACTCTGGCATCCTTAATTCAGGAATGTGTCATATCCCACTGATAAATATCAGTAAAACACAACTTACAGCTTCTGTAAGTCACAATTTACTTGAAACCATCACTACAGCAGAAGTTTCAGGCAACATGTCCAAATACTGAGGGATCTGGCTGATGCCATCAACAGGCCACTGTTTTGTAAGGTCATGGTCATCAGGGAATGTCATTGATGCCTGAGGCAAAGCAGTCCTATCTTCACGAGCAGGGAGGAGGATCTGGGACACCACAGCAAGGTAAGACTCACCTTGATCTCTTGGAAGGTGATGTAGTAAACAGCTCTTGAAAACCACTTCCAAGCACAGAAGGCCAAGATGAGAGCAGTTTGCACATATTTATGGCAGGGAAGTCACGTGCACTAAACAACACTATGAACAATGCAAGATGAGACAAGAGCTGATGTGTCCACCCTATCTTAGTAGGGCTTTTGATAAGCTTCCCACACCCCTCAAGTGGACGATGAGGCACAGGACAGAGACATGAGGCAGACTGAAAACTGAAAACTGACCTGCCTGGCTCAAAGGACTCTGCCAGGGCATCACAACCAGGCCAGCCAGAAGCCAGACAGCAGTGGTGAGCTCTGAGAGTCAATGATATTTATTTATCATGTTCATCAGTGACCTGGCTGATGGCACAGAGCGCATTTTCAGCAGCTTTACACAGCAGAAAACCAGGAGTGATCCAAACACCCGAGGGCTGTGATGACACTCAGAGTGCCTGGAAGAGGTGGAGGAATAGGCAGCAGTCCTATGCAGCTCAAAGGGAAGTGCAAAGTCCTGCGCCTGTGGAGGAACAACCCCATGCAAGAGAACCCCATGCCTGGAAACCAAACACCAGAAGCAGCTTTGCAGAAGAGGACCTGAAGCTCAAACAAGCTGAGCACCAGCCAGGAAGGTGCACTTGCAAAGGCCACCAGCACCTGGGCTGCACCAGAACAGCACTGCCAGGACTGTGGAAGTTGTGATCCTTCCTCTCATGCAAGTTTTAGCAAGTGTCTTAATTTCTGCTGTTTTGTTGAAGAGTTTTGAAATTATTTTTTGGAGGAAAGATTTGTTCCATTTTTGGTATTTAAAAAAAACCACTAGCTCTAATAAATCCTTTCCCCAGCCCAAGACTTTTCTCATGACATACTGGAACATAGAAAGCCATGATTTGTTACCTGAAAGCATGGTAGAAATCAATGCTATTCATTCATCATAGAAATGCTAAAACAGTCCAGAGAAACAGATATGGACAGACCCAGGGTACAGCAGTCCATTGTTTTCCCTCTCCATTGTGCATGGCTGAAAGTGCACACAGCATGCAGCTCTTCCCACTGCTTCCCAGAATGCAATATTGTCCAAAATGCATTTTCTGTCCAATAAAAACTTGTCACTGTCCGTACTTCACACAGAACTAGGGAAAGGAACAGAGATAAAGCTATTGAAAGTATCTATAGTGTTTTTAATTTCTTATATTTAATTCAGTGAAATTCAGAGTTAGCACCAGACACTGCTATGACTTAAACTCACACCCACTGATCCTACATAAGCTCTACCAACAACTATAACCTCAATCTTACTACAGAAGTGATAAAAAACATCTATACATTCTGTGGTATTGCAGTGATTGAGTGAACTCAGAAAGTGAATGCAATCACTGCTTAGAGACTCTAAAAGATGAACCATTAAAAACAGCATAGACTGGAGTAACCTTCATGTATAATCTCTTGTTTCAACCTACTGTTTGTAATTTTCTCATTTTGCTGATTTTAACACAAGCTTCCTGCTCCTTTGATGTAAATTTCTCAGAATCCTGAGAAATTCCGTATATGAAACTTGCGCAAGTAAGCTGTGAAAAAGTAATCTTGTATCGAAAAAACACAAAACCACAAAAACGGGTGTATGTCATGGGTCATAAAATAGATGAGTTGTATATTTTACTCTGCAAAACAAACAACAACAAAAAATCACAAATTTTAAAAATGCTTTCATAATATTTATGAAAAAGGGAACAACCTAAAGCATTTGTGCATTCTGACCCACAGATGTAAGAAACAAACTTATGGACTGTAGTTGGCACATGTAAAAGAAAAGGGGCTAATTCCAACACACCATCCTGGATTAGGTTAACACAACCCTAATCCTCTAACCTCAAAGCCAGGTTGGATGGGCTTTAAACAAGCTGGTCCTTGTTTGTGGAAGGTGTCCTTGCTCATGGCCGGAGGGATTGGAACCAGACGACCTTTAAGGTCCTTCCAACCTAAACCACTTCATGATTCCTTCAGAAGGCCATCACTTCCACTGCCAGCAGATAAAAGAGGTAAAGAACAACTTTTGACAAAACTATTGTAGACAGTACTTTTATTTTTTGTCACCCATTACAGCCCTGGGCTGCAGTAATGTAACTTGGCAGGAAAAGGCAGTTTGCACATCTACTCTCCTATGGGAAAGTGCAGCTTAAAGAAATTTGTGTGGTAATTTTTTGTATGAGCTTCAACACAAATTGGATATTAAAAACTTCAAACATCCAAGTTAAAAATTAACTAGCAGAGGGATAACATTAATTACAATTCCTTTCACGCGCTCAATAGCAGGCAAATCCAAATTATTTTCTGTGTAGGAAGACATATGTTACACAGAATAATGCATATTGCTAGCACGTTCAATTTTTTTTCCAAATATTATGCTATTAAAGTTATTTTCATTAGTTGAACCACTTCAGAGAACTGTATAACAAGATCAGACTTCCCTAGAAGTGTTATAAAACTTGAAAGTCCATCTTAGGGACTCAATCCAGCTGCAAATCTTAAGGAAAGGACCAAATATCTTTCAACAGACCAGTTTTTGCAGGAAAGCATCTACAGCTGCAATAAATCTCTGCCTCTGTAGGACCATGTGCCTGTCCATGCAGCATGTTCCCTGAGGAAGGCAATCTTCCAACTTTCATGGAATCTATGAAGTTTTTTTTTTTTCTTAAACTAGTATTTCTAGCATTGACCTAATGGAACATTATGCATCTTTCCAAATTTAAGAAAAACTGAAACAAACCATGTTTTATACCTGCATAAATATCTGAAGTAACTACTAACTTATGCCAGTAAGCTTTTGCTGAAACACACCTTACAAAGCTAAAATATACTACAGTTTTAGTAGCATTTGTGGTGTGGGTTTACTTGTGGTAAAAACCAGCTCTGACTCAAAATCTTTCTCTAAAGAAATTATCTTCATGTTTACCTTAAATGTAAATAAGCAGTTAGTTCTGGTTAAGTTATATTTTGACCTAGTAAATTTATTTACAAAAAGCATCTTTCTTCAGAAAAAAGTATTTTTAAAGGTCTAAGTTTCTTTCCAACAGACGTGGTTATGGTATAACTGTAAGAATCAGGAAAGCTGCATGCTCTGTGCAACTACTCAGCAGTCAAGACATTGCAAATTCATTTGTCTTAATGGTTTCTTTTGAAGACAGTTTGAAATCAAATGCTTATATAGAAATCTAAAATGTGATGCCTGAGTTTTACTGCAGCCAAATTATGTCACAAAGTTACTTGATAAATTAACTTTAGACATGTTACTGTTTTAGTTTTCATCCAGCTAATTTCAGAATGCAAACTTTCACTGAACACTTTTTCTCAGTGATGAGCACGTGGGTTCTTAGAGGAGCAATTCCTATATTCAATAGTTTAAATAGCATATTTTAGTACATTTCTACAGATTATACACTGAAAATCATCTACTACAAAGTGTCACAGGCACAAAACAGCTGACACCTTTAAGTGCAGTAGAACAATTCACAGCCAGGGAAGTTCACCTACATTCAAGGTGAGACAGCAAAAACAAAACCAGTCATATTTTTAACAGTCATGCTGGGAACCTGCAGAAGCTGCTTCTAACCAGACACCTGCCCTGCCTGTCCCCCACCTGCTTTCACAGCCCCATATATTCAAGTTTCTGCTCCTTCATCACTTCTGTCTGCCAAGAAACAATAAGAAAAGTGCCAACGCAAACTACCAGAGGTGCCATTACTTCTTGATTCAGTGATGCTTAAATTGCTTTTATATGGGAAAGAAAATGTTGATGCTCCATTTTCCAAAAGTACAGAATGAAGTTATCTTCTAGATGTGGCAGAGGACAAAGAGAATGAATTTTAAAAAATACAACTGCTTAAGAAATTTAGAGTCTGGGTACCTAAAAGATGAAGGACAGCTGAGACAGCAATAACCAATTAATAGGTAGACTTTTCTGTTGCTCCTTGCTACTTGAGAGAAACAAAGAAAAAAAGAGCATTTGGGAAGAAACTCAAACAGTTGCAATGGGTGCACCCCTGAAGTCTTCCTAGAGAAAAGGTCATGCGTTACTGATTTCCAATTTCACTTCCCCCTCTCCATTCATTGACCTTAGAGAAAGTGCAGGAATGACATGTCCAGTCACATACAGAATAACCACCTAAAGAGGCTGGAATGTGTTATTTTGCATACACCCAAGAAATAAAGGCGCTTCACTGAACTCAAAAATCTGACTGTCCACTAATAGGTCTGAAAAGAACATTTACCACAGGGAATAAAAACTCTTTCTCATGCCAACAGGAGAGACACACTCACAAATCCCTCTACCAAATCTGACATGTAGGTTTAAAGACTCAATCATCAGTGTGTCACAGAGTCAGAAAATACCAGAAATGCTACCATGAATTTTCGTAGATCATAAATGGAGCTACATTCCCAGAGCTGCTCTTTTTGCAGGATCCCTTTCTAAAGCAAGACACAACTAATTTAATAGATTACTACTCATACTTGCTATAACTGTAACTTTAAAAATATGAACATAACACTAAATTATCAGAAAGAGCTGGGAATAAAGGAAAGCTTTTATCACTAAATTCATACAGCTTTTCCTTTATCCTTGCATAATAACTATATATTGGCAGTACCCCTTGACAAGAAGCATGAGATTAACTATGTAGCTGGCCAGGAATATCTATTCTGTTTAATCTATTTTTCTGAAGGGGCCATCTGCTCTTATTTCTTCATTTTGTGGCTTAAATTGAAATTGCATTCACTATTCTGTTAGGATTTCAATTAGGTACATGTAAAATTTCTCCCATGTCAGGATAGCTGTTTTGAGGATGAAGCACTGTAAGGGGAAAAGGTGTTATTACAAAAAGCTGATTGACTATTATTGATACAGCTCAAACAGCTGATTAGTCATCAATAAAATGAAAGAAAAATAATGCTAACATTTGTTTTATTACAGCACAGCTTGACATCCATTACTAACAGTATGCACAGCCATGTTTAAGGTACCAAACCTGAATAAAGGAACTATATTTGCTTTCTACATTCCCTCCACTCAGCTCTTTTCCAATGACTCTGCAGAAAAGCTTCAAATCTCAGCTTTGATAACAGCAATGAAACCTTTCCAAATGAGAAGCTAAAAAATACCTCATACAGATGCTGACAAAACATACCTATGTGATTAGCATCATTTGCACAGACTTAGAAATAATGAAGTCACTGCTAAAACACTTACTGAAATACAAGCTACAGGGTTGAGCTCCAGCCAGCTACTACTACTCCAGTGCAATAACACAAAGTTCAGCAAAATGGTCTGAAAGAACAGTAAAGAATTAAACCTACAGTTTTACCTTATACTTTATCCAAGTGGGAAAAAAAAAGTACTTTTGATTCAGTTATTGTTTTTCCTATCCATTTCACTGCTTTCCCCAGAAAAATTACCAAGCAGGAGGCTATCCAGCAAGTTGAGTACTTTAGTTATTGCCTAGAGTACCTAAATAAATACTCAGCATCAGTCTCATGCAAGGCATCCAAGCAAGCAGCCTCCTAACCCCAGCAGTCATAGGAAGCTTTGGTCAATGCTTTGAACACAGGAACAGGAGTAATGGATTGGTACCTTCAGGACCTACAACCTACTCAGAGGCAGAAAATACATTATGTTAGCCCAATGCTCAGCACACCGGGGAAGTCTAAACTATAATCTAAAAGTTAAGAAAGTAAATTACATCCATTTTCCACTATCAGGGCATTAATCTAAAGGATAATTCACTTAGAGTTCTTAATAGACCTGATCCCACAGGCAGCTACTTGCCACTTATGTGGTAATGAAATACACACCAGCATTTTTAATTACTGTTATACTGAACTATGTGAACTATTACTTAGGGTTTCAAACAAGGCCTATTATTTCAGGTCTGCAAACTATATAAGTACATCTATAAATAAATAATTTATAAATATCATCATGGTAATTTCCCTGTACTCTCCATTTAATCAGCTGATAATAAAGGGATATTTTAAGAGCTTAAAATTTAGGTCTCTGGGAAAGTTTCTTTTAAAATTTTATTCAAGATTTTTCAAATTGGACTGATGGCAGTCTTAATAGTTCAAGCATACATGAAGAAAGCAACACAGGTCAAAGCTACTTCAGGTCATAGAAGGGTTTGAGGTGAAAGTGACCTTAAATTTCATCTAGTTCCATACTCCCTGCCATGGGCAGGGACATCTTCCTGAGACCAGGCTGCTCAGAGCCCCATCCAACCTGACCTGGAACACACTCCAAGGGATGGGGCTTCCACAGCTTCTCTGGGCAACCCG
Source organism: Diglossa brunneiventris (assembly GCA_019023105.1). Classification (NCBI taxonomy): domain Eukaryota; kingdom Metazoa; phylum Chordata; class Aves; order Passeriformes; family Thraupidae; genus Diglossa; species Diglossa brunneiventris. Next base: position 149,018,098 of record CM032354.1, on the reverse strand, counting down.
TGCCAGTGCCTCAGCACATAGAGAAGAATTTCTTCCTAATATATAATCTAAATTTCTCCTCCTTTAGTTTGAAACCATCCCTGTGTACGACGTGGTGTCATCCTCGATACATAAAAAGAGGGGCAGAAGGAAGTGGTGAACATTTGGAGTGGGAGGAATAAGGAAGGGGGAGGATGTTTCAGGTGGAAGCGTTTGTCTCCTCGAGCCACAGTCAAGTGTGATGGAATCCTGCCTTCCTGGAGATGGCTGAACACCCGCCAGCTCATGGGAAGCAGAGAATGGATTCCTTGTTTTCATCTGCTTGTGTGTGCAGCTTGTACCTTGCTTTAAAAGTATCCTCTCTCAGCCCAGAGTTCTGTAGTTTTTACTCTTCCGATTCCCGCCCCCATTCCCTCGCAGGGGCTGGGGTTACAGCAGGACAGGGACACACCTGCGCCTTGCGGACAGACAGGACACATCTGGCTGCGAGAGCTGCTGCGACAGACGAACACCGATGGCACCGGCACCCGCCTGGCCCCGAACCCGCTCTCCCGAGGGGCTGGCGCCCGATCGCAATCCCGTCTCTCCCGGGGATCACACCCATTCGTACAGCCCTGATCCCGCTCTCCGGAGGGGCTGGCACCCGATCCCGGCCCCCCCGGGGGGATGACACCCGAGCGCGGGAGCCCCAGTCCCGCCTCTCCCGGGGGATCACATCCGATTCCACAGCCCCGATCCGGCTCTCCCGGGGATCACACCCGTTCCCGGCTCTCCTGGGGGATTACACCCGATCCTACAGCCCCGATTCCCGCTCTCCCGGGGATCACACCCGATTCCACAGCCCCGATCCGGATCTCCCGGGGATCACACCCGATCCCGGCTCTCCTGGGGGATTACACCCGATCCTACACCCCCGATTCCCGCTCTCCCGGGGATCACACCCGATCCCACAGCCCCGATCCCGGCCCTCCCGGGGATCACACCCGATCCCGGCTCTCCCAGGGGATTACACCTGATCCCACAGCCCCGATCCCGGATCTCCGGGGGATCCCACCCGATCCCGGGAGCCCCGCCGGGCCGGGCCGCTGTCGCCCCCTCCTGGCACCGCTCCAGAAATAATTCCCGAAACGCTCTAAACTCCTCCCGAAACGGCTCCCCCAAAAATGAAACACAGACAATGCCTTCTCTAGTAACTAGTGCCCTAATCATAATAGAGTTGCCTGGCAAAGATGCATTCAAAAATCGTTCTGCAAAAGCTGCATTGTCAATAGCTCTACATCACTACATGCAAGATGTTGTATTAGAATCTTGTAGGAAAACCCACTGTGGAATACTTCTACTCTTTCCAAAGTGTGCTCATATTAATAGTTCACAATCGCCCAAGATCCTAAAATTCACAGATGATATAAGGCTGGAAAAATTCTTCAGAGGTCATTAATCCTCTGTCATGGCTTAGCCCCAGCTAGCAGCTAAGCCCCACAAAGTTCTCCCTTCCCCCCAGGAAGATGGGGGAGAAAATCGCAAGGGTAAAATTAATAGACTTTGTGGGTCAAGATAAAGACAGTTTAATAGTAGGTAAAGCAAAATCCATGCACATAAGCAAAGCAAAACAATTCATCCACCCCTTGACATGGCCAGGCAGGTGCTCAGGCATTCCCAGGAAAGCAGGGTTCCATCACACATAATGGTGACTTGGGAAAGCAAACACCATCGCTCCAAACTTCCTCTCTTCCTTCTTCCCCCCAGCTTTATATGCTGGGCACGATGCCATATGGTCTGGAACATCTCTTGGGTCAGTGGGGTCAGCTGTCCCAGCTGTGTCTTACCCATTCCTTGTTCCCCCCAGCCTCCTCGCCGGTGGGGTGAGGAGCAGAAAAGGCCTTGAATGAGCAGAAAAGGCCTCTGTGTAAGCTCTGCTAAGCAGTAATGAAAACATCCCTGTGTTATCAGCACTGTTTTCATCACAAATCCAAAACAACCCCATATTGGCTACCAGGGAAAAAAAAATTAACCCTGGCCAAAACCACCACATCCCTCACAAGCACTTTATGACTACACTTACATCATTCCCAGCATTTGTTTCACATGGTATTAACAGGCTTCTGTGGAGACTCAGGGGCCTGCAGAAACAAAAAGGTCTAAAGAACAGATACAGCAAGCCTTAAAAACATGGTAAATCTTTTGTTGTATGCTTTTATACAGTAGGCCAATAAAAACCTAATCATTTTTCCAGACCGTGGATGCATGGCGTAATAAAAAGGTCAAGGGTATATGATAAACAAAAAGAATCTTTAAGACTAATCTGTGTAACACAAGACAAATTGGACCACAAGAGCCTTTTCCACTCTTTAAGATCTAGTACCAAGGTGCTGCATTTCACCTTGCAGACTATCCAGCCTAGGATATTACTGGGATAACTCTACACAGGGAGCAAGAGTTAACAAGGGCTAAATGTATCACTGCAGCCCATCTGCTGTGAAACAGCTTAGCTCCTCCAGACACACCAGGCTTTAAATGGAGAAACTGAACCAATCTTTAAGAACACATTTCCTCTGAGAAACATCTCCAACTACCACAAAGATTTTGGGGAATTCTTTAAAGGAAGGCAGAAAACTGATCTGTGAGCAAGTTTCTTCAAAATTAGGACTTCTTGAGCCTAAAATAATAGGCTGGAAGTGGTCATGAAGCAGTTGGACACTTAATAAAGTGAAAAAATACTTTCTGAACTTTCATGACTCTACAAATGGATCAAGAACATCATACTCAAACTGTGCTTCTATAGCTGAGAAAAATCTGCTTTCCTTCAAGCTCAGGAGGGGAGATGGGGTACAGTTAAATACCATAAAAAGTCAAAGAACCAAAGAGACATGAAAACCATAGCGCCTTTCCCTTTAACAGAAGTGAAATTTATCGTTTAGCATTAGCCTGGAGGTGGACAGAGAAGGAAAGGGTGATTTTTTTACTTCACTGCTTTACCCCATGGAGATGTATCACTGAAGTCAGCATAGAGGGCACTACAACATTTCTGCTTAACAGCAGAAGAAAGGCAACAAAAATCTCCTTAACCCTCAAATACTGCAGGAGCAGAAACTGGGCTTCTTACCAGGGACACATCAGGACTGGTATTGACCACCTCTGGTTAATTAGGACATGGATCAAAATGAACCAGTAACAAAAACCTTTGTCCACTACCAGCAAACAGAAGAAGGACACATGAAAGGAAGAATGACCACATTAGAAGCAGTCCTTCCACTTCTACATCTGAAAATGATCATTTTTATCCCAAAGCAGTAGGAAAAATTGGCTGACAACATCTAAAACCTTTTGCTTTCAAACACATCTGCTTCCCAGAGTACTGTTACTGAATGGTTTGTGGCAATAAAAGGCTACTGACACATTTCTTCTCTAAGCATTCAACAAATGCAGCAGCAGTGAGAGCAGAAGCAATTTACAGAATCACAGAATATCCTGACTTGGAAGGGACCCACAAGGACTGAAGTCCAACTCCTGGCCCTGCACAAGACCAGCTCAAGAATCCCACCACGGGGCTGAAAGCATTGTTTAAATATTTCTTGAGCTCTGTCAGGTTTGGTACTGTGACCACTTCTCTGGAGAACCTGTTCCAGTGCCCAACCTCCCTCTGGGTGAAGAACATTTTCTCAATATCCAACCTAAACCTCCCCTGACAGTTTCAGGCCTTTCCCTCAGGTCCTGTCACTGATCCCCCCAGAGAAGAGATCAGTGCCAGCCCCTCCTTTTCTCCTCATGAGGATATTGCAGACTGCAATGAGATCTCCCCTCAGTCCCTTCTTCTCCAGGCTGAACAGAGCAAGTGACCTCAGCCACACCTCAGATGGCTTTTCCTCCAGACTATTCATCTTCATAGTCCTCCTCTGAACACCCTTTAATAGTTTTAAAGCTTTCCTATATTGCAATTTATATTATGGGGTCTGAAACTGCACACAGTACTTAAGACATTTTCCTATACTCTTTGTCTTGTCCACATAAAGGCATCTTACTCAGACTGTTCCTTTTGAACAAACCTGATAGATTATTAAAGCCAAAGAAAATCAGTAAATCCTCAAAGGATTTGCAACTTCAGGTTTTCACTGTCACTGTATTATACCAAGATCAGCACAGCAGCAGTTGTTATAACAAATTTTCTGTTGGATCAAGTACAATGGGTTTACTGAAATGATTTCTAATCTTTTAGGTTTCCAATTACTTTGTCAACAAATTCTTACTAGAAAATAAAGATCTATAAAAGAACACCTATACAAGCCAAAAAGTGAAATATTTACCATCTGCAAGAATTAAACTGACATTTTTTTGCTGCCTTGCAACTTTGTTGAAGTTGAGTTGCTACCTGCAGCCAAAAGTCTGATAAACACATCAACATAAGAAATGAAAAGCAAGCAAATAGCAAGTAGAGATGGAGAACAGAAAGGAAATCCATTTAACTGCCTAGTTTCTTAATAAGTTTGCCTTGACAATAATGAAAAATGCTGAAAAACAACAACACAACATAAAAGAAACATAAGTGATAAATATGACAAAGGCAAGTTTAAGCAAAGGAAAATTTTAAGATAGGATAAATGCACAAAGAATAAAACATGCACTGCTCAGCTGTTGAGGTACAAAAATACATCAGTCAGTTTAACAATGCTTCCTCATGCTTCCTCTCCAGTTACTGCTCTTTAATTTGTTCTTTGGCATAAACAGCCAACCTACCAAGTCACTGACAGTTCAAAGAGCTTAATTTAGCAGGGATCAAATATCCATAAATGCAACTCATTCTGAGGCAAAGATGTCAAGACACACAAAATCTACTGGTCCTTATATCTGGTTTAAGAGTTAATCATCTATTGCTACAGCATTGTGCATTTTTTCATTTAATTTCTTGGCCAGACATTTCACCATCAGTTTTCAGGGCCTCTTTGCACCTTTATTCACTCCTGAAGGCAGTCAGGCTCTAAAGCACAAGTCAAAGATCCCTTTCACACACCAATCAGACTAGCAAGAGGCTTACAGACCTCCTAAAACTTTCAAAGCATTGTATTTTTCCATGATTTCCTCAAAGATTAAGACATATGGATATCTGCAAGTAGAATGTCACAAGAAAATTAAATTCCTGAGTCCATATGCCCTTATGGCCTTAGCTTAAGGCCATAAAGATATTAATTTTCTAGCTACTGTTACACTTAAAAAAAAAAATCACACTTGGCTAGAAATATATGGCTCTAAAATGATTCCCAGAACTATCACCACCCCTACCAAACAGCTCCCATGGCATGGGTGAGACCTGCCTTCCCAGGACTTGGGGGTAGACAACCCCACTTTATCAAGATATTCCACATGCCCAGTATAGAAGCCCTACCTATTTGAAAAACAGTATTAATAATGTAAACATTTTCAAACCAGTATTAATAATGTAAACATTAAGCTTGTGAGATTCCTGCAGAGCTCAGCTAAGAACAGTCAGTTAATTCACCATAAAATATTAGGTGTGTCAGTTACCAGGTAATCTATTTAAACATGCTTTTTACTGAACCCTGCTAAATACTAATTAAAAAGTCATGCAGTACCACACTGAATACTTTACAGACTCTTCTCAACTCTGAACTTTGATACCTGATTCTTCAAGCAAAAGTGCATCCTAAATTCTTTTGTTTCTTAATTATACTTGAAGTCAGAGAGCAGAAAGGTCACATACATAAATTTTAAGTATATGCAAGAAAAGTCAAACAAGCCACAGGCCAGAGGAACAGTGCTGTGACCTTCTTTCTGATCTCCCCAGTAAATAAGTACTCAGAAGGTTACAGCTTTAATTTGCATAGCTGGTGTCAAAAAGGATTGAAAGTGACAAACCATGTCAGCCTGCATTTGAAACCTTTAAATTCAATCTCTCCCACTGACTGCCAAAGTGAGTGTGCAAGTGAATTAGGAGTCAGTCTTACACTAACTGTGATTGCAGCGAGTGGCTCTAGGCTCAGTCAGGCTTCAGAACATATGAGCCCGGGGGGAAGAAAGTATGATTATCTTCAGCTGCATTTTGCAGAAGCCCTGTAAACATGACTGGAATATCTGATAAACCACTTTCACAGCCTTTTAAGAGAGCAAGATTGAAATCTAACTTTTAGGAAGCCCTCTCACTGCTCCAATACAGTTTCACTGTAGTAAAAGCAAAGAGCAATCATAACAAAAATGTGAACTTCTGAAGTTCTACCAGATACAGATAGCTGAGATGAGAGACAGATTCTGAAATATCCCTTCTGCCCTCCAAGAGTTACTACTTCTCATGCTGCTTTAAGAAAACAGAAATAGAAGCCAAGTCAGCCATCCCTAGTTTGATGGTGCAACCATTACATCATATCCATTCCCATTACTGCCACTTGAATTTCTCATCACACTTGGCCTGAAAAATATCCAATTCCACCTAAATGTTTTGCTTAGACGTTGTCTTCTAGTAATCAGACTAAACCCAGAAGAGTTTATTTCTGGTTAACTTCTAAGAATAGCAATTAAAAGTGACCAGCTGTCTGAAAAAACATCTAAGGAGCACAAAACTTACTACATTTCATATGATGCTCCGAATAATTTTAAAACACAGTCAGCTTTCTACAGCCATATCTCATTTTCAAAACACCTATAACCTTCATGAAGTGCTTTGAAATCCTCAAAGAGTAGGACACTTGTAACAAGTATTGTTTCTGTGATTGATACAGTAATGACAAAAAGGAGAGTTTGGGGTTACACTGATGGTGATTCAACACCATTAGTGACTGAATGAGCAGCACCATGTGTCTGTGCCATGCCACGAAACAGGAAAGTGGATGCTTCAGTGGCAAACTGATTACTTACATTACAACACAGGTATGTCACTCCACAATCACATTTATTATTGATAAATTAAAGAAAAGCACAAAACCCCTCGCAAGCTGAGACAGATTTATTGAAAGTTATCCTGGTTTTGGCTGGGATAGAGTTCATTTTCTTCCTAGTGCCTGGTGCAGTGCTGTGATTCAGATTCAGTATGAGCTGACAACACAGTGATGTTTTGGCTGTTACTAAGTAGTGCTTACTCTAAATCAAGGACTTTGCAGTGTCTCACGCTCTGCTGGGCAGCAGGTGCACAAGAAGCCCAGAGGGAGCACGGCCAGGAGAGGTGACCTGAACTGGACAAAGGAATATTCCACAGCCCAGGATGGATGTCCAGTACATAAACTGGGGGGAGTTGACTCAGAGCCACTGATTGCTACTGAGGGACAGCCTGGGCATCAGCCAGCAGATGGAAAACAACTGTATTATGCATGACTTGTTTCTCTTGGGTTTTAGTCCTCTTTTTAATTTCCAGTATAATTACTATATTTTACTTTATTTCAGTCATTAAACCCACAAGTTGTACCTTTTTTCAATTCTCCCTGATTCCACCGGGGGAAAAGCGGTGAGTGGCTGCACAGTACCTACCAACCAAACTGAGCTTGAACCACAACAAAAATCAGTAATATATATGGAACCTTAATTTATTGCTTAGCTCCTACTTCAACCATTTTTACAAATCAATCTCTGCTAAAAAGAAAAAAAAAAAATTAGACCACTAATATCCTCCACAAAGCAGAAAGTGAGTACATTCCCTCACATTTCATTCTCCCTGATATTTAGGGAGGTACAGCTCTGATTACTGAAGTCCCAAGCAAAATATGACAAAAGAAGCAGCAAGCCCCTGCTGATCACCACTAGCCACGTGGCTCAGGGAAGCCATTCAACACAGTTAGCACATACAGCCATCTACTGATAGGAAGGCTTGGTATTCCTGTACATCGTCTCATCAACATTCCAAAGGAAGCCTTGCCAACTTCAGATACTACAAGTCTCAAAGCATCTAAAATGAGCTTATAAGGAAATATTCCAGAGGTCCAGTCTGCCCAAGAGAGCTGTCTTTCAGCAATGGAAGCAACTCTAACTTTCATTATGTAAACATTTAATTAGCCACACAAACCGAACAACTCCCAAGCACCCATTTTCACATCTCCCCTGTTGGAAATGTGTCTGGTATCACCATGTTTTATTTACAGTTTGCTTCTTCCATCTGCAGTTTCACATATTTCATTCAACATTCACTAACTGCTCGCCTTGAATCCCTACTATAAATAAACTTGAAAGAAGGTAAAGTAACTTTTCTGTCTCAGATCTTTCAGTATTTTTAGAGCATAGCTCATGAACCAAGTTATGAGAATCAACACTACACTTGCACATTTACCAACATTTACAAACAACCCCAACTGTAAAGACAGCCTTTGAAATAAGACTGGATTTCAGAACTACCATCACTCCCACAGACAAATATTTTTCAGATTTCACATAAAGATGAGCACATGAGCATTGAAAATAGGAAAACACAAATGTACTAAGCTCTTGTTTCTTCATAGAAGTTCATCTTTCCCCAGGTTTCTCATTAACAGAACTTACTATAAACCAATAACTGGACAAAATTCCAGTTCCCAGTGTGTGATACCAGCTGCAAATTAATCCTATTAGCACGGTCATCTTACCACATGTGCAAATAAGTCCATTTCCAATCTATAACATGCTTAAGGGTTTATGGGCAAAAAATTCCTCTTTTTAGGATGGCTTAATGTTCAAGCATACAAATACACCTTCTTAATTAGAACAAGAGATCAAGTCTAGTCTCCTGGAAAAGATTCCCACTGTTCTAAAATTTAAGCAGCAGTTAAATGTTTCAGTAACTAAAACAAAATTTAAGCAGTAAGTATTGTATTTGTGTCCCAAGGAAACACAGCATCAAATCCTTGAACTGAATTCTCAACAAGAAAAATCAGGACTTCCTATGCAGGAACATTGAAGGATACTAATATTTGATTTTAGTGCTTTCAAAACAGTGTTTCAAGGCAGAGAAACTCCTCTCATATCTTAATTCAGAAAGACAGATTAATAATACTGCCCACGAAAATATTCTTACAGAATCTTAGCTATTTCCACATTCTTCTTTTTTAACAGAAATGTTACCCAGGAACTTGAAGCAGGTCAAGCTTCACTTTTTAAATTTAAAATTATGTAATTTGTGTGTACACAAATTATAATGCGTAATTATAAGCATAATATGCAAATTCATCCACTTCCATTTGAAAACTGTAATTACCACATTTCAGAAGTCTAGACCCAGGACTTTCCCTAGAAACCAAATTTTAACATGACTGGAAATTTGTTAACCATTTGGCTCTTCTGTCTAAGCAGCAAACATACCTCAATTACTTCAGCATCTCAAAAGGATTCTACTTCATCCATACAACTCTTAATAATTACTCTTGAGTTTCTGGAGAAAGCCAGCTGATGTACAGTATTTCAGTTTAAGTAAATACAGATAGCAAATTTAATGCCACTAAGACACCAAAATGCTATTACATAATTAAGCTGGTTATTTAAAGCACTTAAAACCTTTGCTTAGACATTTGCTCACAGATACCCAAAAGAAGCCAAACTTAGAAACCTGTTTCATTCTAAACTTAAACAAACCCAGTTAAAAAAATTAGACATGCTATTTCATTTACCTCCCCATGAACTAATATAGAAAATACTCAGTAGACCTGGCATACAAAATCCAAGCCAGAACCATTGCACATACATTTGCCCTAATAATTGTCATTCATTTAAGTGCATAGAATTATTACAATTGAGAAAAAAACAATCCCTGATAAAGTCAGTGTCATGGCAGGATGGGTTTGTGAAACATCCCCTCCTGAAGTCCTATTTCCCATCTGTATTACACAGGGACTTCATCTGATCTGGCTCTTTGGTGATTCTACAATTAAACTATTATACATAGATATTATACAAATTTCCATTTTAAACTGGAGTTAACCAGTTGATTAGTCACCCTCAATCTTTCTTTTCTCCACCTCTAACGTGTGAAACACTTGAGATATAATCCAAGACTTCACTTTCAAAGTAAACAAAAAAATCAAGACACCTATTAGATTACAGAGGTTGGATGCACATATATCTACGTTTTTACACTGAAAATATAGGTTCTTTTTCTGCAGCTGAATATATTCATGCAGATACCATGATGAAAGGCAAAAGTTTCAGCCCTCCAATTTATCATTTCAATAGGAACCTCAAAAAATATCATAAACTCAGTCAAAAGGACAGATTTACTTTCTTTAACACTGTTTACAAAATAGTAAATCACATGGTTCTGTAACTCCCTGGATTAATTTACACAAGCAAAAAGATTCTTCACTACCTGGAGAGGAACTTCAATAATTTACAGCCATCAAGTTTAATTTTTACAAGTTTTTTCATTTACAGCAAACAACTGCTTTTTTAACATAATTCTCCTTCTCCACAATCAACAGGGACATTTTTACAGATTCAAAGTTTGGAGAAATATGCAATATACCAACCACCCATGGACACGGACCTTCAATTCACTTAGCATATGCATTCCACAGTTGAAACTGGCAGATACCCCTAACTCCAGAGTATTTCAGACAACAGTAATTCTCCTTCTGATTCTGAGACAGGCTTTTTCATCTATTACACATCAAAACCTACAACATATTAGAAGAGCCCACATCAACTTAAATTTGTTCCTATTACAGAATGCAAAGTACACCAAGCACGGCTTTATAATCATTGCAATTAAAGCCAAAATCATTTTGGCTATCACTATGTTTGGTGTGTTGGAGGATCAGTTCATAGCTTATTTCCCTTGAGCATCCTAAGCACTAGATCAAGCATTTGTCTCTCCAGAGCTGTACTTGAAAGTCGCCTGCCAATTATACACTATGCCCAAATATACATTAAATCATACTTTAATTCACACAGAATGACTTTCCTAATCTGTACTGCATCACTGAAACAAAAAACCAGCACTTTCAACACACCTGACTCGACAGATGCAGAAGGGGTGGGAGTAATTTATTATCTGGAGTTACATAATTGCAAAACAAAATATGCGTTGTGTTTCTATAAAGGTTTACTAAAATGTAGCAGAGCCCAAAGTTTACAGGAAAGGCCATCGGCAGCAGGCTCGTTCTTACGAAGGCTCACACACATGTAAACAATCGGCTATTCATTGTTCACAAACGGGGTAAAATAGAAAAATCTTCTGGGGCTTTAATTGACATGCAGCCCGAGCAGAGCACAGCAGACACAGCCATTCAACTCGGAATAATCTCTAACTGGAGTAGCGAGCGACGTCAGAGAAAACAGGGATGGAAGAGGAGCAATGCGGGCGGGCACCCAGCGTGCGCGGCTGTCCGGGCGATGCTGCCCGGCAGGGGAAGGCGCCCGGAGCCGGCAAACACCGACAGCCTGAACACAACAAACCCCCCCAAGCGGTGCCAGGCAAGGGTGAGCCCCGCACCAAGAGCCTCACTGGGAGCCGGAACACAACAAACCCCTCCAGGCGGTGCAATAAGGAAAGGAGAACCTCGGGCTGAGCATCCGCGGCGGCCGCCGCTCACTCCGGCCCGTCCCCACGGCGGGACAAGGAGCCCCGCTCCGCCGCCCCTCACCTTGGTTGACGAGCCGCAAGGCGTGGGTGAAGGACGGGTCCAGCGAGTCCTTCTCCGCCATCAGCTCGGGCAGGTACTTCTCGTCCATGGCAGCGGCGGCGGCCCGGAGCGGCAGCGGAGCCGGGGCGCCGGGTGCGCCCGCGGGGAAGGCGCGGGTCCGAGTCCCAGGCAGCGGTAAATCCTCGGAGGCAGCGCTTCCCCCTGGCCGCCTCCCGCCCGGGGCTGCGGGGACGCATCCAGAAGGAAGCGCCGCAAGCCCCCGGCCAGGAGGGGGAGAAAAGGGGCGCGGGCTGGGGGACGCCCCCCTCAGCGGACAAGGGGCGCGGACAAATCGCTCTGCGGAAGCGCACAAGGGAAAAGAAGGGAAAAAGACGCGCCCCGGGAGCCACTGACCCAGGCAAGACGGGAGCCGCGCTCACAATAAAAGAAACTGTTAGGCGGCGGCAGGCGCTGCGCACAGACCCACACCACAAACAGCACAACAAGCGAGACTGCACCCACTCAACGCGGAAAACGCGCCGCGCCAGCTTTATATACCGTCCCAGACCACGCCCCCCCGGCGGCCTTTAGCCCCGCCCAGGGATGATGCCCCGCCCCTGCTCCTTCCAATGGGCGGGGATAGCAGAGCCCCCCAAGTGTCCCCGCCTTGCTCAAGTGAAGGCTTCTATTGGATGGAGTGGCCTGTCAGTCAGAGGCGAGCCGCCGCTTCTCATTGGTCGTTGATGCTGGCCCCGCCTCGCCGCGGTCGGTGAGGGGCCGGTGCTGAGGAACGCTCTCAGAGCGTCTCCGCGCCGGGAGCGGAGCGGCAGTGGGGTGGGGAAAGGGCAATGTCTGCACCAGCGAGACTCACAGCGCCCCTCAAGCCCCACAGCGACCCTTCCGGCACAGGGGTCCTTTTCGGGGCCCTCTCCGGGGCTGTAGGATCTGTGAGAGGGGTCGGGGATCCCGGACAACGTTCTTTCCGTCCCTGTCATGTTTACGGATAAAGGCAGATCTATGTGTTGAAAGTAGTGCAAACGCGATTTTATTTTCTTTTTCCCTCTCACAAACAGCGTATCCTCTATCCAGCATTCTGTGCTTTTAACTCTAGTAATACAAACCACTTCATAAATACCAGCCAAAACACCGTATTTCTGATGCCCAGATGTGCGGCTCTAAGTGGGTTTGGGGTTCACCCTGTTCTAAACCAGGAAAGAGAAGCAAAGTTTAAAAGACCTTGCAAGACCTTTAAGACCTTAGAAAGACCTTTTTCGGAGGATGCATTTTGTGTACTAGGTCATGATTGGCTCTGTCTTTTATCTTTGAGGCTTTACATCGCTTCCTTATTAGTCCTTAGGTGTCTCATCAATGAATCTTGGGTGACAAAAGCCCGGAGGAAGCCAGGCCAGCTTTTCTCTGTCACAGAGCACAAGGGCAAAGCAGAGGAAAATTACTAAATCACTGAAGCCAAACCCATAAAGTAGCATTTTAAATCAGTGTTTGCTGGATAAGCCAATAAGGGACTTTGGTGATCTAGACTTAAAAGACCACGAAAAAATACTCTTATATCTGTGAATTGAATAACCATATGTTTACTTCTGTATTTCATGAAAAAAAAATCCGCGATATATCTTACTCATATCCTTGCAATACAGGGAGGAAGAAAGCTCTGTAAAAGTAAACCAGCATGAGAAATGCTCACTCAAAGCTTGGAAGCAGAGGTTAAGGTTCCCTTCTCAGAACCGTAAGTGCTCTTTCACCTTGAAAACCAAAAGCCTATATTTTAAGGTATCTTATTCCTTGTTGCATTTCACAGATTTCAATACCCCATGAAACAATGTCTGGTATGTTACAACATGAAGCATACTTGATTTATACTCTCTGTACAACCATTTCAAATAAATCTTGATCCAAAATGAACAGGAGCAAATTTGCAAAGTTCTATTTAAAAAATTCTTTTGCATGACATCAAGCTCAATGGATAGAACTAAAACATACAAGCAGCTGGAAGAATTTGAATTAAAATGAATGTTTTTTTCAACCTTCCATATACATCTTCTATATAAAAGTACTGAAATGCAGCCATCTGTTGTGAAACAGGCAGGCACATACAACTCTTGACACAGAACAATATGTAGGAGTGTAATCTTTATTGAGTGACCTGGAGCAACAAAATCCTTATTTTTCCAGTTAAGCCTAAATGTATTTAAAGTCATACTAAAGCATGCAGGACCTCCGACAGAAAGGTGGTTATTACAAATTGTGTAAAAAACAATGCACCTTTCTTGGAAAGAGTCATATTCTCCCTGGTAACTGATTAAACAAACATTTGGTGTTTCAAGAAACCACAGTATTTCTTCCCATATTATACGAATTCCCTCTGGCTTTCAACAAAGAAAGACTTACTGGAAGTCTGAAGACTTGGTTCTCTCCAGGTCTGTAATAATATAGGAACTATAAAATTATCCATGTTGTACCCTATTGTTCAAACTCAAACCTGCACATAACAAATGCAGGATATTGTTTTCTCCAATGAAATTCACTAGGATGCAATAAAATAAGACAAGGGCAGAAAGGATGGGAAATTACAAGCCTTGGGCCCTAGAAAGCAGCCCAGGATGTGGTTAGCTGGGAAAAGCCTGCTGAGCATCACTTTTACTGTCCAGGAAAGGCAGGAAACACCATCTTCTTAAGGATTGATTGCTTTTTTACTGCTGAAATCTATGCAGAGCTTGAAAAGCAGCCTTGCTCAAGGAGCTGCCCAGTAAGTATTAGCTGTAGGATTCATGAATATTGAAAAGCCATGAGTTCAAATTTCTAAAACTCATGACTTAAATGTGTTTTCTCTCTAACAGTACACATCTACTTTGCTGTTTAATGCATGTGGTAGTCTCAGGAAGTTAGTTTGGTAGGTGGACATCTGTCAGGAACCATGTCAGACTAATATCCATTGCTCCCTTTTTAGCACCAGTTATCTGACTGACAGTGTGTCTATCTATAAGCTAAAATTGTAGGTGCCAAAATTAATACTCATATGTGCTAGAAGCATTAGGCTGTATTTGTTGGTATCTTCACTCTCAGGAGTGAGATTCACTTTCTTGTACCAGCAGGATGTGAGGGGACCGTGTGTAAAGAGGCAGAAATGAGCTGTGTCCTCTCTCTGAAATACAGATTCTGTACAAATTAATCCACTTACATTTTCTTTATTTGTTGGATCAACATAACAAGCAGTGATTACAAGCAGTAATTTCACCAAAGTCTTTTTTCTAAATATTGCAAGTACAACTGAATATTTGTCATTTCCTTGGAATCATTGAATGCTTTGGGTTGGAAAGGTCATCTAGTCCAACTCTGCTCCTGCAATGAGCAGAGATATCTTCAACTAGATCAGGTTGCTCAGAGCCCCATCAGAACTGACCTTGAATGTTTGCAGGGATGAGGCATCTATCACCTCTCTGGGCAGCCTGGTCTAGTGTTTCATCACACTCATTGTAAAGAATTTCTTTATATCTAGTCTGTGTCTACCATCTTTTACTTAAAAACCATTACCCCTTGTCCTGTCACAACAGCTCCTGCTAAAATGTTTGTTCTGATCTTTCTTATAAGTCCCTTTTAAGTGCTAAAACACTATAAGGTCTCCCCAGAGCCATCTCTTCTGCAGGCTGAACTGTCCCAATTCACTCAGCCTTGTCTTCACAGAGAAGGTGTTCCAGACCTCTGACCATCTTGGTGGCCTCCTCTGGACCTGCTGCAATAGATCCATATCTTTCCTGTCCCGAGGACCCCAGAGCTGGATGCAGCACTGCAGGTGGGGTCTCATGAGAGCAGAGCAGAGGGGCAGAATCACCTCTCTCACTGTGCTGCCCACAGGGCTGTGGATGGAGCCCAGGACAGGGTTGGCTTTGTGGGATTTGAGCGCAGCAGTCAGTGGCAGCTTGGTGTGACCATTGAATAGATGGAACACTTGTCACAGGAGAGGAACCAGAGTGGGCAGTAATTTAGGCAAAATCAACCTTGTGGTTGTGATCTACTACAAGGCACCTGATCAAGGGGGCCTGTTGCAGCACCCTCACTCAGATACAGAAGGCACTGCACCCACAGGCTGTTACCCTGCTGGGGTGACAGAATTTCCAATTCTGTGGCAGGCTTTACCTGCCTCTAATGTAGTCCTTGCCTCTGATTAACTCCTGGGTTCCTGATTTAAATCTCAGACCACAACAGACTGTTACAGAATCATTATTTATTTGAGACTTCAACTCACTAAAGTGCACACAGCTGAAGACCTGTGCAAGCAGGGTCTGTTTGGATAAATGGTTTGTCACAAATACCACATTTAGTGATTGATGTGACTCACCACAGTTCTGACTAGCATGTTGCTAAGTGGGTTCTGGCTTCCTTAATACTGCAGTCTGTTACTTGCCAATTTCCATTAGGCGTGATGAAAGTACCATTGCACTCCTTTCTCCAATATTCCTGTGGCTTTTTTCTTTTCTTTTTTTTTTAACTTGCATGTGTTTCAAAATATGAAAAAATCAATAAGAGTGTGCTGTCATATCAAAACATCCATGACAAATTGTTTTCAAAAGCTTTTCTCTAAAAATTTACATCTTCCTCTTTTATACCTTTTGCCTCATAATTCAAATTTAGGCTTTTTTTTAGACCTAATCAAGGTAATCAGCCAAGTTAATGTAGAACACAGTACATAGAACGTATGAGACCTGTAGACAAAAACAATTACATCATCTAGAGCAGATAAATTTTATCATTCTACTTTACTTTCTCTCTAGGTCTAATACACTGTATCAGAGCAGTCTCTCTGATTTCTAGTGCAGTAATTGAATCAATACATTGAGGTGAGTTCACCACCTTTGTCATTATATTCAAGTATGCCATGTTCTGAAGGATTTTTTTTCTTTCCTCTAGATATTTTGCTAATGGCAGCTGTAGCAGTGGAGCTGCAGTGTAGTCCTGGAGTTACAGACACGTGCCTTGGTCATATGATGTGCCTGTAGGCATCTTGAGGAACTTTGTATTTTCTGCTCTGAAGCATTTTGTACTATTAAAAGGATCTTTTCTAATCTTGTTTTGAATAAGGTGCAATGATTTTACAGCCCATTATTTGTTCTGTACAGGTATTTGTTAAAAATTGAGATTTTTGTCATTTTCTATTATGTACTTGCTAATACACATTTCCTATAGTTCTAATGATGCAAAGGATATCAACGTTATCATGGCAAAAAACTTTTTCTAGATAGTATTTTTCTCTTGTATCATATTTTAATATAAATACTTTTTTAGTAATCATTTCTTGATCTTACACTGTAGCTATAAAGGAATGTTGTACCATTGCTAAATTCCTCTGCTAGGAGCTTTTGCAAAATTTTACACTCTTTAATTTCCTATATTCCTGCCTAGTACACTTACAAAAGTGGTTTGCTTTGAGCACTTTGTGACTGCCTTCTCTGGTGCTGGGACAATCAACGTGTATTGCAAACCTTGATGCATCTGGTCCTCCCACATACCTCTTTTATTGCTCTGAACGTGGATGATGCCAAACCCAGCACACCCTTATCTCTGTTATACCTGTCTTCTTCCTGCTTTCATATCTTTTAGCACATTCTGTTGTGTGCTAATGAATGTTCTCTTTTGTTCTTAGGACAGCTTTTTACAGGGTGAAATTGTTTGTGGCTAATTTTTTCTTCTTATATTCAATCCATTAAAAGCTTGTCTCTCACACACTGCCTTTCCTAACTACCAAGGCTTCATCAGCCGTAAGTTATCTGTTGTCTTGGTAAGACCGTGATGTGGCTCCCAACATTTATCTTTGTATGGTGATGTTTTCTTGAAAAAGAAACAGAACTCAATTCAAAATTACAATCTGTGTTTTCCTGTCTGCTTGCAGGAGTTTACTGGATAATTGAGCTTTGAAAATATCAGTGCCTTTTTCCTTGTTACTGACTGGAACCAAGGTGAAGAATATTAGCTACTCCAACCCTGAAATAAATCTGCTGCCTTAATATCTTCCATATACCACTATTTTCTGCAATATTTCATTTCTGATTTACCCATGGCCTATTTCTTTCATTATTGTGCATGAAAACCACAGTTTCTTTTCTTCTGATAATATATCAGAAAATAACACTGTTCAGACTGCTCAGATCCTCAGAGAGTCAGAGTAAACTAAAGTTATTGTATAATAGAGGCCATTTGGTGATGGTGGTTTATTGTATTTACTTTTAAACTTTAATTCTACAC
This sequence comes from Diglossa brunneiventris, assembly GCA_019023105.1. Lineage (NCBI taxonomy): Eukaryota > Metazoa > Chordata > Aves > Passeriformes > Thraupidae > Diglossa > Diglossa brunneiventris. The sequence goes on along the minus strand of CM032354.1, from coordinate 149,000,345 downwards.
AGTAATAGTAAAGCAGTCTTAGAAAAAGCATTTCTTAAGCTTCTCTTAAGGGGGAGGAGGATTAGCAGTAAAATGTCCATTTTTCTCTTGGAATAAAAAATCTTATTAAAAAAGCTGGAGGGTGAGCCAGAACATAGTTCATGAAAACTTTGCAGGCTATGTTGAGACCAAAGTGGGTACAAAAGTAATGCTGCATTTAAGCGGCCTTGCATACGTGAAGTGAGATTATGAAGCAAAGCAGCAGCTGTAGGAGACCCCAAAAGAAGCCATTTTGGGGGGGAGGGGGGGAGAAAACAAACAAAAAAAGGCATAAAGCATTTTCTGTTTGGAAATGGAACCATTCCCCTTCTGTACCTTCTACAAGGCAACACGTGAAAGAGGAACTCACCATGTAAGACAGCAAGACTCAGCTCCCACTCAAAGCACACTTGCAGATCAGTCTGTGAAACGTGGATTTTATACATGCACCCACTCTGCCAGGATACAGTGGAAAGATCAAACAATGCAAAATGTTCTCAGCATCCTGTCCTTGGTATCTTTTGTGATGCAAAGAGTTAAGAACAGAGAGAATCATCAGTCTTTACCATCAGAGGTTTGCTCAGCCCTCCAGCAGTTCCTGAGAAGGGTATTGTGTTTTATATCCAACTCCAAATAGTGTCATTTGCACTTACAACACAAAATAGGTCTAAATGTTTCTAAATAAGTCTAATGTTTTCTAAAGTCAATTCTTTCAAACTACCCATCAATACCATCTCCACAATGTTGTCTGACTGTTGCATATGTATCTCATTGCTTAATTTTTTAATATCACAAAGCCAGGTAGAAGATATATGCAAAACAATTGTTTTAAAAAATATTTCCGCTGTGTATACATTGGTAAATGCTAATAATTTTTAAAAATACCTTGGATAGCAAGGCAGAGTTTTGTCACCTACTATATTTATGAATTTTATCTCACAAGAAATCTGTTCCTTAAATCTGTCACATAAGTTTAGATTAATTTCTGTTGAAACTTCTAATCATTGTGTTTTGGTCCTATATTTTGAAATCAAATATTTACTTACTTAAATTTACTTTAAATTTTTGCAGCAAGCAAACTATGTATTTAAGTTAGTAGTTCTTTGGCTTTAGACAGTACATAGACAGAATGATAGAATTACAGAATATTCAAAGTTGGAAGGGACCCAAAGGGATCATTGAGCCCAGATCCTGGCCCTACACAGGACACCCCAAGAAGAGTTGGCACTGCAAGATACAGCAAGAAGAGCTGTTGCTTTGGGGGATGTTAAAGGAAATGTGGCTGTGAGAAGAGAAATAGGAGTCACTAGGAAAACAAAACAAAAGAAAATGAACAAAAACCCAACAAAACCCCCAAACACCTGTTTCTACAAACTGTGCCTGAGAATTCAATGGGTGATAATGGCCTGATTTCAGATTTTTAATTTAGAACTCAAATGGAAAGAAAATAGTCCTGACCATACATTCACAAGTATCACAGCACATCCATCTATTTATTAAGTTTTCACAAAATGAGGGAAAGTAAGAAGCAGGGCAATTTCATTATTGCAGGACTATTTCATTATAGATCAGTGTATAAAGCGAAATGTTAAGGCAAAAATATATCTTTGCTTTCCTGCTGGAATATTTTCATTAGATGCAGTGTCCCTTCCTCATTTCCCTCCCCATCATTTCCCCTATTAATTTGGGATTCTGACTTAATGCAGTTATGTGACTTATATTGAGAAATAAATTTTTGTCAAAATAAGTTACTAAAAATCCATAGTTTGAATTTTATTCATGCACTGCCTTATTTTGGCAGTGAACAGCCACAAATGTAAACTCAGGTAAGAAGTGCTTAGTAAGGCTTAAAATGTATCCAAGCACACACTTCCTTAAAAATAATACCTCAGTAGTCCAATATCTCAATCCTGGGTCTTATTTAGGAGCCTCTAGATATTTTATTATCTTTTTTCAAATTAGTGGAGGATTAGAACATAATATTTCTGAAGGAAACCACTTTTGTTTTCATAAGGAAACTGTTAAATTTTATTGACTTTTGAAGAGTTTTACCTCTTACAGAGTTCAAGTAAAAGTGAAAAGTAGGGTATGAATGGGTGTTTGAAATTACCTTGAGAAGGGAATGATATCTTTATAGCATAAGTATTTGGTAATTGATGCCTTCATCCTAAAAGCTCTACTTTGCTGCTCCAGCAAGTCCCAAAAATTAGCATAACAATCCTAAAGAACAAATGGGTCCCTTGCTGTAAGTTTCTCAGCCACTGATTTTTTCATTCATTACTGTGATTTTTTTTTCCTGGTGTTTTGCCACAAATCTCCTGCTCCCATGATACCATATGCAGATAAAATTATCTCATCTTGGATTTGTTTTTCAATAAACAGAATGTGTTACACAAATGTGCCATATTCATGGTTGTATTATAAAACAAATACTATTCTCTAAACGACACAAATAATTAGATTTTTAATATCCATTATTGTTTGGGTTTGTGGTTTTTTTTTATTTCTGATTGCTTATATTGTAGCTATAAGTATAATAATGTGATCTCTTATGTTCTGTATTGCATTAGATTTCCACAGCAAGATTAGGAAACAATACTAAAAATATCCAGTGCTAAGTATAACCAGATACATTTCTATTTCTTTTTTTTTTATATCACAGAAATAGAACAGCTATAATTTTACACTAGTAACAGATCTAATTTCAGTAAAAACACTTCAGGTAGGCTGGGACAAATTAAAGCATAGAAGTGGGAATGTGTGAAAGAAACATATGCTTTCATTTCAAGATTATGGTATTTATCTACAGCGGTGTTAAAAGTCTTGATGGTTTTTCAATATGGAAGACTATTCAAATGTCCTTAACATAACAGGTTAGTGGTCAAGTGCAGCTTTATAAAACAGTGCTTTGCCAGATGCTGTTGTCTTTTACATGCAGAAAAAATATCAACATGAATATTTTTTTCTTGACAGCACAAACAGCACAATCTTGCAGTGAGTTGCATGATACAGAACCAAAGAAAAGGAGAGTGAAAAAGATCCCACAAGGTCATCTGATCCAACAGTTTGCTCAAGAAAGAGGCCAGGGAGCACTAATATCTGCTAAACTGCCATGCCAAAACTTGGATACAATGCCCCCGGTAACAACCTTCCCTTCACTTTCAGACCTCCTTTTATGTAAAGCATGGGGGGCTGCAAGTGCACCAGGGCAGAGCTCACTCTAGGACTTGAAATTCTGCCCTGAAGCTATAAGACAATAAAGTTTATCCCACTTGTTCAGGTTATGCAGGTTGATTTTATGCATCCTGCATCTTGCTTGGTAATCTAAAGATTGTGAACAATTATGTGATATTTTTCAAACCTAGAAGTGCCCAGTTACCCTTTCAAATAGCAAACTAAAGATAAAAGCCTAAATTTACCTGCCACTATAATACCCCTCACTATATATGGAAAATATTTTCTATAGTCTCATTATTCTAAATCCTTTAGACCTAAACTGCTGATCCAGTCTCAGGCTAAGTTTGGCAAGGGCATCCACTCTGAACCTTGAGAATCAGCAGGAGGATCTCTGTTATCCATTGCATCCCTTCCTCTTTTCCCTCCTTACCCATCTGTGTCCCTGGTCTCAGCAAAAGTCTTCATAGGTTACTCCTCAACCATTTTTTATTTGTGGGCTTTATTTCTATAGTAAGTAGTAGAGTGAACCTTGCCATCAAACTTTGCCATGCTTTTGCAAATTTATATCAACCTGCTTTTGCTGATCCCTTGCTGGTGATTCTTTAAGCAACCTAAACCACTCATTTGTGGCAGCAGCAGCTAGCTTTTCCTTATTTACATTGAGCTCTCAACTTCTGTTTTCTTTTGGGGCTTTGTTTGGTTTGGTATGGGATTTTTATTAAAGAAAAGAAACCTATACATCATTTTGTACTGATTACTTTTATGCAGATCTGCTGACACAGCAGGAGTCTTTACTGGAATTATTTCTAACCTGGTTCAAAAAAAGCTATCAACGTCCACCCTTAAAACCCACAAAACCCAAGGCCTCACACACAGCTATTGCTTTTTTATAATGTGTTTCTTTATCCAAATTGAGAAAAAAGAAGCGCTGAAGTTTTGAATTAATTTCTGCTTCTCCAGTGTCTTAAAACCAACCCACCAAAAAAGGACATTAGCACCGATATAAGAAATTTTGGAAGAAATACATGTTAATATGCATTACGAATGTGAAAAATAATACTATCTCATATTCAAAAAGCCTTTGTGTGTTTTAAAAATTTTAAGGCACCCCCAAAATTTCACAATGTAGCCCTAGATGTTTCCTGTGCCACATGTCATTTAACACTTCCTGAGCTGAGGAAATTCTTAGAAAATTTTATTCCTCTTTTAAATTTTGTTATGAAGTAATTAGTTATAATATAAAACTTTGTACAGATGCAACAGTGGAGTAAGCTGAGACAAGATAGGGTCCCTGTAAGAACCTAATCTTTTGTCTTCATTTACAAATACCTGAAAACCCTGAATTGAGAACAGCTCTACAATACCAATTGTATTGACTGATTCAATTGGGTCTTAAAATCCATTCCCTGACAAAGGTTCAAGAAAAAAGTTCTCTGTTATATGGATCTTGACAGGTATTGAAAAATAACTGCTTTGCAAGAAGGAGACCACTCTGGGAAATGTAGTTCTACTGCAAATGGTTATTTTGCTAATTAAACCTTATTAACATTGTGGGAAAAAGGAGATGCAGAGTTGGTAGTGTGTGGTAAAACTGTGTCATACAGTTAAAGAGTGTGGCACAAGCAAGGGAGCCTTAGAGTGCAATAAGGATCTATAGCCTTGTTTGTGGTCCATTTGGTCAGGGTTAGCTGGTGCGTTTAGAGCCCATGTTTTGATTTCTTTCTGCAAAGAAGACATATTTTTTTTTTTATTGACATCATGTAGGACCATTTGGTTTGGGTTTCATTCTTTCCTTCATAGTAGGGTCTGAGAGCAACATGCAATAAATCATCTGTTGAGCTCTTGTTTAAGATAGGTGGCTTTTTGGGGGGTTTGGTGGGTTTTGGTTTTTGCTTTGGTTTTTTTTTTTGGTAGTAGTAGTTGGAATCCTCAGTTTTATGCCATTATTTCAATATTCAGTGAGGTGATACAGCTTTTGTTTATACCCCTCTGTTGTCTGCAGGGTGTGGTATTAGTACAATGTGTATGTAAGTCAGTTTCCTGCAATGCTCCCCTGCAGGCAGGTGTTGCTCTACCACTGGAGAACAATTTTAGTGTGTTGAATCTGAACAGAGGAGAATTTCTAGGAAAATGAGACTTGCTATTTACTTTGTGAAACAGCGATCTCTTACATTTTCTATCAGGGTCACCAGAACTGTGTGACATTTTTTTTTAGAAATTCTCAGTGAATTCTTTTTTGCTGTCAATCTGAGCCTTGTAATGGATGTTTAAATCAAAACATTCATTTCTAAACAGGGTTTTGCATGAACTGTGTCTGAGAAATAAAAATGTATAGCTTAAATTTTGTATATGAAAAAAAATTACCTCTAGCTAACATCTTACACATAGAGGTGAAGGAGGGAGAATAGAGGGCAAGTAAGAATTGCTGACAATCATGGGTGTAGTTCTGGCTTTTTTGTTTAAATTACTGACCATCAGTAAAGGTGGGCAGCGAGGTCACCACCTGTGCTTCAGCACTGAGTGCACAGCAAGGACTGGGCTCTCTTTCAGCATAAAGGTAACACAGTATTCACTTGGCAGAGAGGCAGGGACCAAACAGGTGTCTGATGTGACATGACAAATCTGGAATAGCACACCTGACCTCCACCTTTATGGAATATATACATATAATTTATATGTGCTCCCTAAGGTGCATATATATATATATATACATATCTATCTATCTATCTATCTATCTATCTATCTATCTATCTATCTATCTATCTATCTATCTCTATTTAGCTGTATACACCTTAGCATTCAGTAGCACTAGGTGCTTGTGCTTCCACAACTGAATTGAACCCTTTCCCATCCATGGAGAATTGCTTTGTAGCATGTGGAAAGTCCCTGAAAAACACCATCTCCTTTTACAGACAAAAATGGTTGGAATGATTGGGATTTCTCATCTTAGTGAAGGACACAAATATATTGATTTCAGACAATAATTATTCTCCTCTAAATGGCTGAGATGTATCCAATGGCAGCATAATGTTTCCTTGATGTTAACTCCAAAGAAATCTATCATAAAGTTCTCACAGATTAAGTCTACTCTGTAAGGCTAGTGATTTCAAAAATGTTTAAAAAATGTAAATACTTCTTCCCTTGTGGCTTAGCCATATTTTTTTCTGTGGGGATTGAAGTTCTCCAGCAAGCTTTTCATATCTAGATGGTGTTTAAGGACATTACAGTTCTTTGGTAGCCTCTTATAAACAAACTAGGATGGGAGCAGATAAAAATAAATAAAATAAAAAAATAAATACCAGCATAACTGGTAATAGCTATGACCTTCTGCAAAAGGTTGTGTAGGTGTTTAACTTCAAACATACGTGATGGCCTCTTATGATGGACTCTAATGAGCACAGTTATAATGGGAACAGACAGCCACCAAAGTTTTAGCTGAAATGAACCTTCTGTGTCTTCCTGCTTTTCTCAAGATTGTGGAAGTCTGTGGATGACTATCATCTGCTTCAGTGAGCAAAGTTATCCAGGAAGAGCTGATCTGCTCAGCTATTTTCTATGGCAGTACTTCAGTGAAGTAGGACTCCATCAGTATGAACAACTTGGAGTGAAATTGTCTCACACCAGCACACTAAAGATAGATGGATAAAGGACTGCAGTGATTTTTTGCAATTTTTTTTTTTTTTTTTAGGTGCCTGGTCCCAAGAAATGGAAGCCAGAGCCTACCATATGCCTTCTCTGCAATGCTCCAGGAAGAACTAGTTCCCTTGAGGAGACAATCAAATTCACTAAGGCACTGCTGGTACCTCAGCAGTTTCCAGTGGAAACTCTGAGTGTGGGAGAAATCATTTTTTCTGTCCTTTTTGCAATTTAGGCACCATACAGAGTTTTGTTAAGGACATCATAGATAACCTTCTGAGAGTCCAGAGTCAAAGCCAGTTATGAGGGATGATGTCTAATCTAAAAAATGGAAAAAAAAATTGTGCTAAAATCATTGTGATGCTCTTGTGCAAAATATCCTGCTGGGTTTAACACTCAATCAGAAATCCTTTGACACCAGTGCTTAATGCCTTGAATTTAGAGTGTGGAGTCCTGGAGTCTCAACTTGCTCTCAAGATTATTTCTTGTTTAAATCCAATGTCTACTGAATGCAAAACACAGGAGCCTGTGGGTACATTCAAAGTGTTTCCCTGTGTTGAAAAGGAGGAAAGATTCGTATGGCAAGGGGAGAATGGATTTAAAAGAGTGAATTGCTGACTAGGGTAGCTTTCCAAGAGAGAAAATCTTCCCAAAGGATACAAGTTAGTTCTCAACAGTTTCTGGGTAAATATTGTGGATACTGGGCTAATAAAATGACAGATACTGCTGCAGCTCAGGTTTTATAAAGAAAAAAGTTACAAGTGTATTTTGGCAGCTTTTGTCCTTCAGAGTATGTCTCCTGACTGTTCTCAGAAGACACCTTCCAGACTGGGTGTCTGAATCTTAGGCACTGCTCTACATATTTTCTGGGTCCTGACAGAGCTCATGCTTTGGGCTGTGAGGGAAAGAAGACAGGATTACATCTGTTTGAAAAAAAAAAAAAAAAAAAGCCATATTTACCATGAAGAAATATCCTCAGGTTGTTTTTTCTTTTTTTATTTGCACTTTTCTCTTTAATTGTGCATGACTATTCCTAAATCCTACAGCTAATTTAGTTATAAAATTAACTTAAACAGCCAGAGAATCCATTTTCTAAGTATATAATGAATGTAAAGAAAATCTCACTATCAGTCCTGCAGGAAGGTAATCTTTCCTGTTCCATTTTGTTCTGTGGATGGAAAGATGCAGAGAGGCAGCAATTTAAACATATCTCAGTGTCTCCAACCTAATAATATTTGGGTTTGTTGTTTTATTTTGGGGGGGGGGACATAAGATGTTGGGGTTGAGATAAGTGGTTTTTTTGATAAAAATGACATAAATAAACAGGAAGAGCATTTACAGAGAAGTCCTCAGAGCCCTGTTTATTACAACAGAAATTCCAAAGCATCCAAATTGAAATAAACAATCTTTGTGCATAATTCATTTAATTTGAGGAAAGATGAGAGGAAAAAGCATTTATTGAAGAATACTTTTGATTTTGTTAAACTTAGGGAACCTAAGGGAACACCTTGGGAGGCCTTCCCTCATTTATCAGTTCTCTTTGAGAAGAAAGCTCAATGTCTATGAGCATTTCTGGTGTGTTCAGAACAGAATATCATCACCTCAGAGTTAAGGAACATCTATATTTCTTCACTGTTCTTGTGTCTCCTTCCCCCAGTTAAAAATACTCATCTGCATGATTTATAGTACATAACTAGGTGCATGCTCTATTTATATAACCTAGTTTTCAACATTGTTTTTGTTTTGCCCTTTCCCATATAAAAGCATATAAATCCTGGAAGTCTCCATGGAGTAAATTTTAAAACAAATGTCCTCCAAGCCTGTCTTTTAGCTCTAACAGCTACATTATCTACTTGGAAAAAATGGACAGCAATTTCCAGACAATAAGTGTATGCATGTGCATATTTTCTTAATTATTTTTATATGAAAAAAATTCTAATTTTCTACCTTGGTAAAAGCAAGAAAATCTTTAGTTAGTTTTAAGGGAATTTTCAGGGCTTATGCAACTGTGCTTTTATTGTTGCAAATCAAACCCAAAATTTCACTGTTAATGAAATTAGACTCATGTTAGCAGTTAAATAGATAAGCACAAATATTGTCATGCCTTTTTCTAAAAAAAAAAAAAAACTCTATCCAAAATGAGGACTATAATTAATTATAGATGAAAGTTTCTGCCAGGTCATGACATTGTAGTGAATATTACTAAGTTATTAATTATGATGACTATTCTATTCAGTTCACAACCCATCAGCAGTTGTTTATATCTTTCTACTCCCACCAGCTTGTAGAAACAATATTATCCTTTAGGGAAAAAGGAAAAGGACAAAGAATCCTCAGTCCTGTACAAATTAATCTTCCAAATAATAAAGGTAGGTGAGTTTCATTTGGTCAAATTTGAGATTTTTCTGGAACTATCTGCTCGGAATGGCTTTATTTGTAATAGCAACATTAGAAATTTAATCTTCTAAATGCTCTCTGACGATATTCTAGGTGCAACTGGTTCAAGAAAGCTGCTCTGGTTACCTGTAACCCCAGAAGGCTTAGGCTAAGTGAACAAATAAATTGTTTAATAAAACAAATGAAACTATTTCCTACCTGCAGGTTACCTCTGACATCAGCGTTGGAAATGGCAGCTTTTAAAATGGATTCTGTAATATTGTTAACTCTCATTAGCACAGGAATGAAAACACACACAGAGGTCATCACAGGTTCCTGAGCAAACTCGTGGGGATGCTCAGCACAATGAGCAGTGTGGGGACAGAGCTCATTTTTAATCACCGTCTGTGAATCACAAGAATAGAACTAAACAAAATGGACTATTTCAGTTGGAGGGGACTTACAAGACCCTCTAATCCAACTGCCTGACCAGTTCAGAGACCAAAAATTAAAGTACTTTAAGGGCACTGGCAAAGTGCCCCTTAAACACTGACAGCCCTGGAGCAATGACCACATCTCTAAGTCTCTTCCACTGTTTGACCACCCTCTCAGTACAGAAATGCTTCCAAATGTTCAGTCTAAGCCTCCCAGGCACAGTTTTGAACCATTCCAACATGTTCTATCACTGCATCCCAAGGAGAAGAGCTCAGCATCTCCCTCCCCCCTTCCCCCTCAGGAAGCTGTCAGAGAGCAAAGAGGTCACCCCTGAGCCTCCTCCAAACCAGGCAAGCCCAGAGCCCTCAGGTGCTCCTCACAGGACATCACTTCCAGTCCCATCACCATCTTTGTTACCCTCTGGATACAGTCATGAACCTTCACATCCTCACCTGGTGATTCCAACCCTGAGCACAGCAGGATAATCCTCTCTTTTCCCTGCTGCTCATGCTGTGTTTAATGAAGCCCAGGATGGGATTTGCCCTCTGGGCTGCCAGGGCCACTGCTGGCTCCTGGGGAGCTGGTCCTTGCCTGCAGGGCTGATCTACAGCCACTGCTCACCCTATTTAGACTTTTGCTGGGCATTACTCCACCCTAGGTGCAAAGTGTTTCAGCTTTTAAATTTCATCCAGTTAATCATTACTCAATTACCCTATCTGTCTAGTTTCCTCTATAAGACCTTTTGTGTCTCAAAAAAGCAAACCACACCTCCCATTTTGGTATCCTCAGAAAACTTGCTAATGGTGCATCCAACTCCTGCATCCAGATTGTTGATAAATATTTTGTTGATAAATATATTAAACAGGACTGGCCCTAGAAACAACCCCAGAGGAACATCACTGATGACAACATTTGGAGCTCTGTCCTTCAGCCAGTTCTTCACCCAGTGCTCTGTGTATCTGATCTTTCCATAGCTGGAGAACTTCTCCAGAAGATGCTGTGATGGACAGTATCCAAACCTCTGTATTCTTCCTGAAAAGCCTTAGCTCACCTACCAGATCATACAGTTTATTTTCCCTCCTGAGCCCCACGAGGAGTCCCCTGTTCAGCCAAGCTGGATTTCTATCCCACTTAAGACACAGCTAAATTGCTGGATCCTCTGCTTCCAAAAGGTTTTCTTAAAGACTGATCAGCACTTGAGGGCTTCCAAACCCTCAAAAGCAGATTCCCAAGATAATCTACTAAGCAGTTCATGAATAGCTTTAAGTTTGCTCTCTTGAAGCCCAGGGTAGCAACTCTCTTGTCCCTTTTTCTCATTGCACTGAAAATTTTAAACACAACTATGTTGTCATCTCTGTGGCCAAGGCAGCCACTTACCATCATATCCCACATGAATTCTCTTTTCACAAACAGCAGATCTAGCAGCATCTTTCCTGGCTGGCTCACTGAGTACCTGTGACGAGAAGTTATATCCTATGAACTTCAAGAATTTTCAAATCTGTCAGTTTGTCACAGCAGGATGATATTCCCAGTTTTTGTCTGGGAAGTTGAAATCTCCCATAAAGACAAGTGGTCTAAATCCCACATTTGACTTGACTATCATTTCACAAGTTTTTTAATAAAGGTAGAAGAAAACAGGCAGAATATTACCATAGATTCATAGAACTCTGAAGGTTGGAAAAGACCCCTGAGATCATGAAGTTCAAATATTAACCCAGCATTGACAGGTCCAGCACTAAACCATGTCCCCAAGTGCCACATCTAAATGTTTTCTTCACTGGAAGTGTGATGATGATTCCAGCATTTCCCTGGACAGCCTGTTCCAATGCCTGACCATTCTTCAGTGAATACATTGTTGAACTTAGCAATTTCTTTCTCTGTCTCTGGAGTAGAACTAAATGATTACTCTTTGTTTTCTTTGTCCAGCAATAAGAACTAAATAAGTACCTAAAATAAGCAGATATTTTAGCTCTTCTTTAAGCTGCTGGTTATCTTGTGCCTCAGGCATGTAATTTCTGCTTGTCCAGCTCATATAGAGGATAGCTCTAAGGACCTCTCTGAAGTTTTTTATATGAACCTCATTACAACAGTATTGAAGAGCATGGCAGTCATAAATTGAATTATCTGTACAATACTGTGATAATGAGAGAATTAATCTTTTGGAGATGAAGATCCAAGGCACAGAAAATTGTCCAAAGGTAAGCTATGACAGAGCAGCAATCAGCTTTTCAGTTCACCCATGGAGCAAACCACCTTCCTCTGGTGCCCATCATTATCTGACCTGGGCTAACTCTGCTGCGTTGTCACACAGCAGAGCACAAGCCAGGTGTGTGGCTGTGCCATAAAATCAAAACTATTTAGGGCCATTGAGTCCAGTTTGTGCTTATAACCATCATCTCAGGTGACACTCTTGCAGGAGCACAGCTATCAAACCTGGAGCTGATTTTCATTCTTCTAGCTTTGAGTAGAAGCAAATTTAAGCCAGCTGTTTCCAGCTGCCTGAGCACACGCTCTTGGCACAGGCAAATTAGCCAGACAAGACCTGATATTGCCATGGGTTAACCTACCAGACTCACTTTGACATTAAACCTCTGCACTAAGGAGGAGTTTCAATTGAGATGTGCATTGTGTTTCTCTGAATTAGTTCTGTGTGGCGAATTAAATAATTCAAAGTATATTGTGCCTTAAAATTGTTCATTTTGGGTTCTTTGCATTGTATTCCTATACTTAATGCTATCAGCTGATCTTTCTGTGTTAATTGTTGTTGGTCAGTCAAGGCAGTTGATACCACATTTATCAATAATTAAAGGAGCGTTTCTTCCTTGAGATGAAAATGGGGAAATATCTTGCGTCTGAGTTATTGTGGATAACAGCAGAAAGGAAAATGTTATATGTGTGATCTACTTCAGGAATTAAGCTCTTGTACATATAAATCAATAGAGATCATAAAATATTGTTTTAAATTGATTTTTTCATATGCTATTTTCATTATAAAATGACAAAAATCCTAAATAAACTGTATTTTTCTATGGAAACATTTAAAAATTCAGTAAATGCATAAGAAGAATACTAGGTAAACCATTCTCTGGCTGTGATATTTCATAAGTGAGAGTCAAATCTTTTTATGAAGTTACTTCAAAATATTTGAATGCAGAGTTTTAGAAGATGTACAATATTCTTCAAATTGCCAAAAAATTGGTAATTACATAAAAATAAGATTTTATTTAGTTTTAGCTGGAAGGAAAAAGAAGTTGGATTTTGCAGACTTTTATTCTGATGAGTGTCAGTATAAGAACAGGATGTCTCAGGCTTCTGTGGTTTCTGGTTTTTCATCTGTACTGCACTCAGCTTTGTTTATTTCTTCTGATATTAAAATCAAAGTGTCTGATACAGTATAAAAATAATAAACCAAAAATTAAAGTGTTTTTTTTTCAACTGCAAGGAGAGTCATATTATCATTACTTTCATTTTCCTTTTTTGCATAGCAGTTTGCAGTTTTGAAAGGTAAGTATTCATTCTGCAGACATTCCTAGATTTCTAATTTACAAGGAAGTTCGTTCATAATCCCTTAAGATTTTGGCTTGTTCATGACAACCCTCTTTTTTATTCAGGATTAAGTTAGATGATGCTGTACAATAAAACAAACAAACAAAAAACCCCACAACCACTTTAGTCTCTGGTAACTAGCGAATGTCGCACATCATTTTTATTGCAAAGGTTGTCAGCACCATTCAAGGTAGGTACAAATGTACCCCTAAATAAGTGTATTTTGTGCGCAGTGGTGCTGTGGTTCCTAGGGTGACCTGCGCAGGAGGCTGTTTCGCTGCTGGCCGAGGCAGCAGGAGAGGCTCTGATCACGCACTTGCTGAGTGGCAATAGTGCCTCCCGGTGGCTTCCTCTCTCATTCATCCCCTACGCCTTTACATTTTACAGCTGATTTTCGCCTATAAATCGTATTGTTTCTTTTGTATTTTGAATGCAAAATGCACACAAGTACCCTCCTTTCATTGTGTTCAACAAGGTGCAGGCACCTCCCTACCTGCGTTTGCAGGATGCTTTTTTCTGAATTTTTCATAAGATTATTTTACTACAGTTGCAGTAATTGAGGCTCAGACTGGAAACTTCAATGTACTGTTTTCTTCTCATTCTGCCTTGGCAAGATTCTGAAAGATGCATAAAGCATTCAATTCCTCAACTCAAATTTTCATCCAGAGCAATTCCTTTAGCAGCATCCTGAGCAATCTGATTGCTGGAAACTTCTCATCATTTGGTGGAAATGATTTAATGATTTAATGATTTAATCCTTCAGCTTAATTACATGCACTAGATTTTTGTGTTTATGACTCTCCAAGAGCACAAAGGTCCACTTGACCTGTCTGCACAAAGCCCACTCAGTCCTTCGGCCCTCAGAGAGATGATTCGTGGAAAGTCACTGTGAAGGGGCTATGGGGGCAAGCTGTATTCATTCAAACAATAGTGTATAATGAGTTGAGGCACTTATGCCTTTTTTTACATGTATTTTATTCAATTGTATGTGAATTGCAAAGCCTAATTAAATGGCTGTTTTGCTGACTGAAAAAATTCTCTTTTTTTGAAAGTGAAATAAACAAGATAATTTATTCTGATTTTTTTATATTAATATTTTAGTTCTCCATTGAAATGAAAGTGTATTTCACTTTGGGGGTGTAGCTTTGGTGGTTCCTTTGATGTTTTCTTTTTCACCTTAGTACTGCACCTGAGATCTCATATGACCATGAGAAAGTTCCTCTGAATTCTCCAGGTCCTATAAAAAGTTACAGGAGACATTTTAGGTAATCATTTTGGACATGGAAGTCTAAAATTCATGGCTGCCATGTATCCATAGATTATTGGCTGTTTTTTTTTTTATTCTGAGTCAAACTCTGTCCAAAATTATGGCCAGCCCCTGTGTCCTCCAATTAGCAGAAGATTGCAGAGGTGAGGTGTTGTAGGTTGAAGCATGTATCAGGTTGGTTTTCAGAACCTGAAGAGCCTTGAATTGCTGGTGCCTTTTGTCTGTATGACTCATGACTATGCATCAACTGGTAATTATGGATTTAGACACAGCTTTAAGAACAGGAAACAAATGTGAGGTAGTGTGAATCTGTACCAGCAGCAGTTTCAGAGGTTTTCAGCATAGGAATGTAGGAATCCTGAACTGTTTGCACTGTTTGGTGTCCCCAGATTGTGCAGGTGTCAATATGCTGAAGCTGTGGGGTAGTTAAGTTGGATACAGGCTCCTTCTGACCTCTCTGTGTCAGTATGTGTGATGCATCTGTGCTGTGCAGTAAAGATGAGTGAATATTGCCAGGGGAGAGCTCTTTGTTGTGTTTTCTTCCACTGGAACCGTCCCTGATGGCAGCTTTCCCACAGTGTTACATACCTGTTGTTACATAATGATATTTATTTCATGTTTTTAAGCATATAAGGATATAAAGCTGTTGGAGAGTGTCCAGAGGAGGGCTGCAAAGATGGCAAAGGGCCTTGAGGGGAATCCTTACGAGCAGTGACTGAGGTCACTTGGTTTGTTCAGCCTTGAGGAGACTGAGGGGAGACCTCATTGCAGTCACAACTTCCTCACAAGGGAAAAGGAAGGGCAGAGACAGATCTCTTGTCTCAGGTGGCCAGCGACAGGAGCCAAGGGAATGGCCTGAAGCTGTGCCACGGGAGGTTTAGGTTGGATATTAGGAAGAGGTTCTTCCCCCAGAGGGTGGTTGGGCACTGAACAGGCTCTCCAGGGAAGTGGTCACAGCACCAACCTGGCAGAGTTCAGGAAGCATTTGGAAAATGCACTCAGGCACGTGGTGTGACTCTTGGGGTGTCCTGTGCAAGGCCAGGAGTTGGACTCAATAATCCTTGTTGGTCCCCTGCAGCTCAGGATATTCTGAGCTGTGGTTTTGTGATAGCAGTGACTGCCTCAGGGCCTGGTTTTCAGCTGTGTTCTATACCTGGTCTGGTGTGTGCTGTTTTTGGGCGATGGTTGTGTGAAACGTGGCAGTGAAACCTGGGTTTCCAAGTCCACATTGCAGAAAAAGAGGAAGGGAGGGTTAGCTTCATCTTGAGCCAGGTAATCAAAGCATCTAAATCCCAAGTTGGATCCAACAAGCAACTTTGTATGAGGTTCAAGCCTGTTTGGATGGAGCCCTAAGCAGCCTGATTTAGTGTGTGGCATCTCTACCCATGGAGAGGGGCTGGAAATGGATGGTGGATGGTCTTTATGGTCTCTTCCAACCCAAACTGTTCTATGAAGCTATGATTCTTTGAAGTTTTTGTTTGCTATTGATGTAATATTAGGAAAAAAAAAAACCCAAACCAACCAAACAAACAAAACCCCCCTTAAAAAACCTCTAAAAAAAAAGCAATTAAACAAACAAACAAAAACCAGAACAAAATGGTTCATGTCTGCAAGTTGCCTCATTGGCTTGCTGTGGTTTGTACTCTGTGAGATTTCCTTGCTAGCTGAGTTTCTCGGGAGAGGAGAGGCAATGCTTGTCCTGCAGCAGCTTTCTCTTTGTTAGACACTTTGTCTCTCTTGCACATTCAATTCAGTAGTGCCCTGTAGAAAAGAACATATTGCCTGACATGATATCTCCGTTTAATAAGTGGTTAAATCTTTCTATGTTCCTGATATCTTGGCTTTGATGGAGATGGAAGGGGGATATTAAAAGCTTTCAATAACAGGCATGTGCTGGAAGGACAATCTTGGTGCTGTCCTTCGGTACCACATAAAGGTTAAGTGTAAGAGGGATATTGTGCATTAGTGATTACACAGGAAATCATTCTGTATCTGTTAATCATCTTTCTCAGGCATGCCTGTCTTAACTTTTCTGTTTTGGCAGGCTCTTAATTTAGAGTAAATTACTTTTTTATTGCAAAAGTGGTCAGTCCAGGTAAATTATGAGTTTTCCCCCTTTTTGCTTTAGAACATCTGAGCCTCCAAGGCAGTGATTGTTTGCAATCCTCTTCTCTGGCTCAAAAGCTCTGTAGAATTACTGTTATCAGTTTTCTGTCCTATGCCAGTATATTTGAGCAGCAGGGATGCTGCAGCGCAGCATACAGGGCTAATAATTGCTCTGCTTCACGTTCCTGATGTTTATGACCTGTTGTCTGGAGCACAGCAGAATTGTGGGAAGCATCTCAGCTTAGGAAAGATTCATGCTGAAACTAAAGCAATATTCTGTTGAAGAGACTGATGTAAATAAGAATCCAGAGTGCTGAAAATTTTCCTTTCTAAGCAGTTCCCAATTAATTTATGACACTGAGTTGGTCTGTGAGTAGCTGCTATGGCTTTCAGGGGGCTGGCTGTTCACATGATTTAGTCTAGATTTTTTTTCCTTGGGCTGCTGCTCCATGTGCTCCATTCTTTTTGCAAATGACAGCCCTGCTCAAAAGTGCCCAAATGGCAAGAAGAGAATGCAGCTGCTGATGGCAAGAGCAGACACTCTCTCGGAGCACTCTCAAGATGCTGCTCCCAGAGCTGTCATTTTCCAGAGGAAAAGGAAAATGTCCCACACAGGCAGGCAAAAGGCAGACAAGCAGTGTGCACAGAGGATAGTGGTGAGGAGGATGCAGGTGAATAGGCAATGTTTACACAGAATTCACAGAATTCACAGAATGACTAGGTTGGAAGAGACCTTAAAGATCATCAAGTCCAACCCATGCCCCAACAACTCAACTAAACCATGGCACCAAGTGCTTTTTTTAAATGCATCCAGGGGTGGTGACTCCACTCACCTTACAGCGGGTAAGGAAACTTCTAACACAACATCCAAACTTAGATAAAATGTGGAGACAAGAAGAAAGCAAAAGGTGGAAAGATACAAGGATCAGAGCATGAAGAAGCATATTCAGAAGAGCAGAGAAAGGAGAATGAACAGATTGATGTACTATCATTTTTACACCAAAAAAGGGAAGCAAATCATAGTACTAGGTTGAAGACTTATCTATGTATACATTCATTTGTGTATTTACTTATACATCACATACATATGTAGAAAATGCACACATTTTCGTAATAGTGTCTATATGAACATCTGCTGCTAGTATAAAATGATCCTTGTACTCTTAGTGCATAGTTTGAAAAAGCTTATGAACCCTTTGCTATGAGAGATAAGAGAGCTTCTCTACTTCTCAGCAGAGGGAATATTCTGTAGCATTTCAATACCATTATCTTATTCTAGTTCCTCTGTAATTCTGTGAAGTGGATGTAGAGACTTGGATAATTCAAGTGTATGAGTTAATAAATTACAGTTAGAGTATATCCAGTTACCATAATGGCTCTTAAATAATTAAACAAAGCAATCTTAAAAAGGATCCTGCTACACTGCACTAACTAGAAAGGTGTCATAAGAGTTACTAAAAACCTATCCCTTAAAGTCCCATTCCACTGTGTACATACAGCACAATTAGTGTCTGCTTTGTGGGTATAAATCAAAGGCACAGAGTGCTTATAGGGAATTGAGCTGAATTTAATGATGAGAATTGTGTGGGTTATGAAAAATGTGGCTGATGAGGATCTATCAGATGAGTCGCCAAGCCTTGCTGCAACTGGCTGCAGCCTCCTTCCAGGTCACTACAGGAATTAATTCTTATAAAGTTCCTTCACACTCTTCAAAGAGGACACTACTTTTAAAAGCAAGATCTGAAATAAGAATATTATTGGAAGACATTGGTGTGTATTGACCATGCTTCAATCAGGCCTTGAAGTCCTGATGAAAGCAGAAAGCAATATTCTTGTAATTAGTTCCACCAACATCTGACAATTTATTTACATAGGTGAAGGATACAAAATTAGTCCTTTGTTAGGACTCTTTCAGGACATAAATTTGTATTTGATAGCAATGAGTTAATAATGGTCTGATTGATCCTGTGTGGAAACTTAAATGAAAATTCAAAAAAATCCAGAAGCCTAAAACAAAAGGAAAACAACATTTGAAAATAATACTCACTGAATTTCACATTCATTCACATTAAAAAAATTAATAGTGTTATAAGCATAGTTCTTTTTCATGGGAAACTAGACATGCTGTCTGAAAACTGAGTAAGGTATATGTTATGTATATGTTATATGTAAGGTATATGTATATGCCATAAAGCATATCAACAAAACACTCTCTGGAAGAGCTTTACTCAGAGGCTTTTTACTGTCTGTGGTATTTCAGATGTTCTCACAGCAGGTGGACCATATATTGTGTTACTTTCTTTGAAAAATTGCAGGAAAGCAGCTGGTGAAATACAAGGTGTCATCCAACACTTGTTTCATCTACAGTAAAGCAGACCAGTAATGCAGGTTTCTATGATTTACAATAAAGATCCAAACCACATACTCTAGACAACTCATTCAGTGCTCTTTTAATAAGAACTAAGATTTATATAGTTCCTCTCATCCCTCAAATATCCCAAAGCATTTTATGTACTCCTTCAAACACCGTTTTTGAGAGGAAATACAAGGCCCATGAAGAACTTCTTAAGCAGGAAACAGTTATCTGGAAAAATATGCAGTACACCAGTTTGGGACAGGAAGAGAAGGACAAAGATGTCAAAACAGAATGACAGATAGTATATATAGTTAGATATATTATGGATAAAAGCAATTTGTCTAAGCATCCAGTTACTGGAATCTAGCCATTAAACTTCAGGATTTCACTTCCTTTAGGAGAGACGTTTGTATTTTTTTACATATAATGTAAAATCAATCCAACTCTGAGTGTTGAAATACTTTCCTATGTGTGCAGCTGCAATGAGAATGTATTTTTGTCACTGGTAGTTACACTGTCTTAGTATCCAAAATAAATCAGATGCTGTTCAGTTGCTGTAGATTTAGTTCTGGAACTGGGGAAAAAAAAGTCACAGGGCAAGAAAAAAAAGAAAATTAGGATGAGCAAAAAATTACAATGGGTGATAATGCACTTATTCTATGCCCTTTTCACACTTAGGATTTGTCCTGATCATTGAGCATGATTTGTCATTCTCATTTTCAAAAAACCCTCAGCTTTCCTGCTTCACATCAGTGGGGAGGTTGTTTCACCTTTATGTCAATCAATGGGGGTACAAGGAGTGCTCTCCCACAGGCAGACTGCATCCAAATCTGATTTAACTTTCCTACCGTGCAAATGCAGGATAAAGCAGGACAGCCTTTGATGTGCAGGTTTGTTTGTTTGTTTGTTTTAATAAACACTTTGAGTAGCAGTGTGTGATATTTTTTAATTCCTTTCCTTGCCCTTTTGAGTTTTCAGGAGCCCTGGAGAGGGTGCCTCTGGGAATCATTTATTTACAGACAAGGAAACAGAGTTTATTGAGTAGTGAAAATATCATCTTGTTTTGTTGCTGTATTTTCCACTTTTATTTTGAGAGATTAACCTGTACAAGAAAAGCACTTTAATGGAATACAACTGCTCTATGAAGAGGGCCTGAAGAGATATCTATGCAGTATTTATATGCTGTCTCAATTACCACTGCAAAATAGTTTGATGATTCAGCAAGGGGCCCTAAAAGTATCTTCAATAATTCTTTCCCATTTAGATCTCTGAAGAAGAATCAATTTTATACCATTGCCTGGTCTTTTATTGCCTTTAGGTCCCACATTTCAGTACAGAAAGTACACTTGTAATCCTCTGTGAGCTGGAAATGCAGATGAACCAGGCAACAAGGCTGTGCTGAATGGAAAGCCAAGAGTCTGCAACAATGCAGGCTGCTCTGTACAAGATACTGTGAGGTGAACTTGCCTGGTTTCCAGCTACATTAAATAAAAGGGTTGGGGATATACCCTGCACACAACACTCTCAAAAGAAATGTGAGGCAGCAAAGGAAATGTTTTCCTTTAAATTTGTGTAGTTACTGTGCAAAGCAAAGCTATAAATTTTCATTGTCTCCAAAGGCAAAAGCCCAGGAGTTGAGACAAGTGAGGAAAGCAAGAGCAGGCATTGGAAAGAAGCAGTGCAGAGCCATGTGTGGGAGATGCTGTAAAGAAGAATATTCTCTGCCATGTCAGGAAGCACATCAGGGGAGCTGGGACAAGTGTCAGTGGCTCAGGAACACACCAGGAGCTGTTGTTGAGAGCACTGTGACAAGTTATATGGAGCACCAAGGGATACTCCAGGCTTTATCAAGAGTGAGGCAATCATTTCCACCGCCATAAAAGTATCTTGGCAGGCAAAGGCTATAAATGTAATAAAAGAGGGGGGTGGGGGGAAATGTTGTCTGTGCCCATAAAAGAGGACAGTGATTGTGCAGTTATAGTGCTTAATAAAATCCTTCAAGTTAGCAGGAAGGGAAGAAATTGGGCAAAAAGATGAGTATGAAGCAACACATTATATTTTTCTGGAACCTGGGAATGTGTGTGAGGGAAAACACTGTTGGATCTTAGTCTGATTTTATACCCCTCTATAAACAGCAGCTACTGGCCACTGTTGCAGACAGAACTCAGCAGGCTGGATATGTTCTCTAACTCAGTATGGATATGGTTTAAATTTCTAACTAAAATAAAGGATAATAGTAAGACTGAGAGAACCAAAATTTTTTCATTTATTAAGTATATATAGTGTTTTCGCATGCTCTAGGACAAAGAATCATGCAAAGAGCAATGTGGGAACTGAGAATTAGGTGAAAACTCGTTTCTGGATTTTTTTTTTTTTTTTCATCTAGGAAGCTGTGGCAAAGAGCAAACAAGAAACACAGCTGATTTTTTTAATAGAATTCCATAGTTGTCTGCACTGGTTTTGTATAAAACTTTTCTTATTGTGTTCTCTTTTCTGACCTAAATGATCACATTCATAGCTAGCAAATGACTGATATAAACTAGATCACCAACAATTGGTGAAAAAAAACCCAGTTCTGTCAGTTCAGAAGAAAAATTTGTGTTGGTCCTTTACTTTTTGCTTTATTTTCTTGAAGGAATCTTTGAGCCTGAACGGTTAAGTTCAATATATCTTGTATACATCCTAAACACTCACTGAGGCAGTGCTGAAAGTTTTGTGGTTTACCCTAATTTATTCAGGCTTTATTCTGCTTCTGTGAGATAGGACATGGTAGCGGGTAAGGATTCAGACTTGGGAACACGTGCTACTGCAACAGGAGATTTCAGTTGTTTAGATACAGCGGTTAATGAGAGCTGTGATAGCTCTCTGGAGATACATAAAAGGCTACTAATGACTAGTTCATTTATAAGTGATGAAGATCTCTCAAGATCAAAATCCTTCCAAAAATACAATAAATAAGGAGCTGTGAACTTGCAGTGGTCTTGACAGTAGTACACTGTCACCTCAGCGCTGAGATTTCTTTAATGCTCAACTTTTAATGGAACTATTTTTCATTTGTAACATCATGCAAGACATTTAATTTACCTTTCTCCTTCTGCTTCATATCTCTGCTTTGCAGAGCACAGTGGTTTATAGCTACCAGATGTCAGAATTTTCTGTGTCACATCCTTTTTTTTTACATGAAACTTCTGTTTCAGTGGAGTTAGAAGATTTTGTGCAATTCTGTGAAACCACAATGTGTTCAGTGTCTCTTCATTCACAGGGGGACTCACAGACTCCACTCCTTGGATGGTCAGCCCATTTGGGAAGTTTCAGAACTGCTGTGTGATCTATGTTTGCATAGATCAGCTGGGAAACAGTAGTGCATCAGATCTTGCCCTTGCTGAACATCAGAGCACTCTGTATTTTGCCTAAAAAATTCTTATTAGAAATACTGTACACCCTAGAGATAAATATTTGAAATCCATGTGACCCTCTCCAAAACACCATCTAGTCTCTAGGCACAGAAACACATGGCCATATGTGAGCACTGGAAAATTTTCTTTATGTATTTATCTCTTTTCAGATTTTATCTGATTTTTATGTCTTTTCTTTTTTTATGGATAGTTTTACTGAATAATCCAATTAAGTAATTATTTACAGAAGTATTTCATTTTGTTTTGTTGGTAGATGAATACTTTGTTGTTTACCTGGATCCTTGACTTTGGGGCCAAAGCCTAATCAAATCTTACCACGAGTTTTTCTGAGTCACTGTGAGCTGAACATGAAGTGCAGCCCCATGCTATTGGCAAATTAATTTTATGACTTGTGTATAAAATCTGTTCTACTATTCCTTAGCTCTCTTACGGAATACTCAGTGAAATAATGCAAAATAAATCTCTGTTATGCTTTGCACACAGCTCTCTCTTGCTCATGTGGGATGAATGGCAAGAGAGCCATTAACTCCAGCAATTGACAATCAAGTCCATGATTTGAAAGTGAACTGAAATTACAATGGACAGCATTAGTGTTCCAGGAGCTGGAGAAGCAGACGGTGGTTCATGACCTGAAAAGTATCGAGCATCTGTAACTTTCACTGAAGTCAAATTATAAATGCTTGACACCTCCCAGTGCTTGTCTTGCTATTCTGAAATGCAGATTGTGATTAGAGGAGAGGAAATGGCAGTTTCGGGGGAACAATTCTTTAGGGTTAAGTAGTCTGAAAATTCATCAGCAGATGAATTATGTTAAGATGAATGGAGCAGATCTCTTTGTACCAAAACTAAAATTTTAATATGCCACGCATGGATGAAAAGGATTTTGACCATTATGTCACTATGAAAATTAATACAGCTGTGAATAATAATGGCAATCCATTCCAATAACATGGATATTTATATAATATTACCATCTGATAACAGTTAGATCAGTAGGGAGTTGTAATTACCACTATTGATTAGCTCTAAATTATGCATATTGATGACTAATGCTGAAATAATATGTTGTTTTCAAAATCCTCTCTTCCACTTTCACACGCTGCTTCTTGATCCCATTCAGCTCTTCAATCTTTTCCATTAGTAATTGCACTGGTGAGGGCACTGGCGCTCACCTCTTATGGCTTGTCCATTAGGATTTGTCTGAGAGCAACAACTACCATTTAGCACATATTAAAAAAAAAAAGGAATTCCAGTCTGACTTAATCCTAATGGCACAAAAGTAAGTAAGATCCTGGATTAACAATGATCCCAACATTATTAATAACAAGAATAAAAATGCTAAATAACTGAGTTGCTAAAAAGTTAAATAATCTATTTGTAACACCTGTTTTCATGAGATCAGTCAGATTGACACGAAGGCCTATTTTTCAAATGGTGGTTAGAATGGTTTTCACTTACACAATAAAATACCCATTTTTGGGGGATTTCCAAAGTGTTTTCCACATGCCAGGATATATCACTTTCTCTGCATTACTCACCATCTTTGAGCAATGAAGAGGAAAATTTATCTTAGCCAGAGGGTCATTAGGAAAGTGCAGCAGAGCTCAGATCTGTTTACTGTGGTTTGACCTGTGGTTATTGGGCACTGAGATTTTTTGCACTATTGACTCTTGTTGAATTAATTCAGTGTACAACTTAAGTACCTACAAGTGGAGTTTCCTGGTGCCTGGGACTGCATCCAGATCTCAGAGTGTCTCTTTTCATGTGATGTAAAGGGAGATTTAGGCAAAGAAAGTAAGTTAGGAATGTGCACTCAGAGGATGGATGAGGTCTCATTTCGGCAAGAGCTACAGCTTTCTTCCTCCTCCTCTCTCTTTTTTCCCTCTGTTATGTTTGAAAAAACTCTAAGGTAGAGAACTCAGCATTTTTCTCCTGGATTAGTCAAGTACAAGTTCTCTATGGATGTAAGATGCAATGAGAGCATATAACCATAGGCAGGTCACTCCTAATTATGAGGCATTAGATCAACTCAACCCTTTCAGAGCTCAGGGCTCTCTCCATGCAGTCTGTTAAATTTGCCAAACATCTGGATGCTTGTCCAGCCTTCACTGCATTCCAGAGATGAGCAGTGTCAATAAAGGTCTTTCAGAGAATGTCTGTTTGGAAGCTAGAGCTCAAAGTCCTCTTTAGGAAAAGCCCCTGCAGTCTGTCAAAGGGCTCATGTGATGATGATTTACTCTTGTCTTTTTAAAGATGCAGGAGAAGCTGCACTTCACCTTCAGTACAAGTGGTTGGAAACTTACTCACAAAATGTGACCCTGGTCCAAGGCCCTTCTCAGGCACAGTGGTTTTAAAGAAACTGCACCTCTCTGTTCAAGCATTATCTATGTCACCAATAGGGATGGAAATCCTCTTCTCTGCTAGTGCAGTCTGCTGCCTGAGACGAATCCAGTAGGTGATGTGTTTTATAGAAAATGTTGGTAGGCCATCAGGTATCACTGCAAATATAAATGTAATCTGCAGCTTCCAGACAGTGGTTGGTATGATGAGCATGTGGCTCTGAACAGACTGGATGGGGTCATCAGGACACTGTAAAACTACTTTCTTACTCTTTTTACCTTCCAGCCCAGGTAGAAAGAAAGAGATATGCACCTATCCTATTTTTCAGGGCAATTCTAGGCATGCACAGTGAGTTCAAGGCCAGAAGGAGAGACCTGCTTTACCTGAGGTGCCTCAGTGGTGGGCACCAGCTGAGCTGAGCCCCATTTGGATTTACTCCTTCGACTTCTGTTTCACTTGCCAACACCTTTTCCTCCCCTCCACCCTGATCTGGCTCAAATTTCTCTGACACCAGACATTTCACAAGCTGTTTCTCTCCCTAGTACCTTCAATTGCTGCATTGTCCAAGGGCAAAATATTTCAACTTAGCTATCAAAAAAAAAAAAAAAAAGTATCTTGTCCAAAATGTAGGTTATTTAGAGGGAATAACGTGTGGTGCAGTTGATATGAGAAGGAGGTGATATAGACATGTCTTTCAAACTCTCAGCCCTCTGAGATATGAGAGGTAAGAGGCCAATAATCCTCTTCCAGCTGTGAAATATTAAGACACATCTGAAATGTTTCTCTTGCAGATTTTGCTAAAAGTTGATTTATCAGTACTTTGATGCTCAAGTATATTCAGTAAATAGGACCACAAATGTGGCCAAATGTTTCTGGCTTTATAAACCTGATGAATTATTGGCTGTGAGACTTTTTATACTGCAACCTGTGGTCAGAAGGTGAGTGCAGTGATCTCAGCCCTGTTTCTAGTGGTCAGATGTCCACCCTACTCATTGGCCCCTGCAGTCCTTGCAGATGACAGCATGACAGCTTACTTCTGGAGGCATGTTTGCAGAATAAATAGCTTTAATAACATGCTTGTCAATTCATGACAAAGAAGTTTTCTTTTTTCATTCCTTGTTCTTTTTCCCATTCCAGGCAGAAGCTGAACAATTCATTACCCTTTTGTAATGTAATACATTCTGCCTTTAAAGGGAAATGTCACATTCCAGCTGGAGTTAGTCAGTACTGATGTTTGATGTTTTATCAATAAAAGGGAAAAGTGGCAAAGCTGTTTTTTCTTCTTTGTTCTACTCTCTTAGCTCACCTGGCCACCAGTCTCTTTTCCCCTTTTCCTACACAATATAACATAGCATACCCAGGAGTAGAGGATTTCCATTGGTCAAACTCACGGCTGCCTAAGCCATATGCAGTCACAGTAAAACATCCGATTCTGCTGCCATATAGTCCAGAAAAAAGGAATATTTTCCTTAATCTTCTTTGTGGACTTTGACACAATTAAATTAGAAGAAATTAAAATTATTTTTCTACATTTGAGTCACAGAATCAGTGAATGGTTGAGGCTGGAAGGGACCTCTGGAGGTCAAGCAGGGCCATCTAGAGTCATTTGCCCAGGACCACATCCAGATGGCTTTTGAATATCTCCAAGGATGGAGAAAACCTCCCTCAGCAACCTGTGCCAGTGCTCGGTCACCCTCACAGTATATTTTTCCTGTTGGATCCATCTTGTCTGGAATTCATCCCCTATATCCTATCATTATTTTTATAAACTGCCTTAATAACATGCACTGCTGCCTGCTACAACAGGAATGTGATTTTTATGGTCTGTGATGGCTATAAATTTCACCCTTTTCTAAGCATCTTCTTGGCATGAACATTTTCATACAACAAAATCAAAGACTACTGCTGTACTAAAAAGTCAAAAGGAACCAAGACCATCATCTGCCCCTAAAGCAATTAGCTTGCTGAAACTCTGTGGCTTCCAAACCAGGGTGACTACATCCAAAATTCCTCTCAGGAGTGTTCCCTGGCCTGTGCTAACTCCCAAAACGTTTGGGGGGCTGCTGGCTGGCATGGACCAGAACAGCACCAGGGACCATCTGAGTGATTTAACAGCGCAATCGAATCTCCATGTCTGGGGATGTTTCCTGGCAATGTTTAATGTACTGTGTAGACATAGTCATAAATTCTACAGGAAAGCTACATTAATGTGGCTATTAGGTAAACAGGAAGAAACCTTTGACCTAGAAAACACTTTGTGTTTTGCTCTGTCATTGGAAGGGTGTATCTTTCAGACAGTTGTGAGAAATTGGTACTTGGGTACCCAGCCTGCTGCTCTGTTTGCTGTGAGCATTACTGGAGGATTATCCAGAAGAGGGAGGAGTGCCAGTGCAAACCTTCTACCTAAATTTAACCTCACAGCTGAGTTAACTCGACTGATATCAAAGTAAAGCAGAATTTCAGACAAATAAAGTGGAGAATCGCAGTGCAGAAGAATTCCTCCCCCGTCTCACACCAACTAGTTATTTCCCTTCCAGGGCTTCAAAGGGGAAATAAGGCATTCCTGCACACTGAGCTTTGAAGGTGAGCTGCTTTGTGAAAACTCCCTGCAGTGCTGTGTTGCTGAAACCAACAATCTGAAAATGTTAGCTCAGCTTTGCTGTAACCTCAGTTTCAAGTAGCTGTGGAGTCTAAACACAAATCAAGCAGTTTCTTGAGCTATATCTGAAAACACAAAACAAAACTAAACAAAAACCTCAACAATCTGAGTTGTGTGTTCCCAGCTTCTGTATTAACTTTCAGGTCCTGCTCACATTTCTCTTCATGTCCAAAATTGAGAGCCACAAAAACTGAGGAGGTGCAGAAACCCTGTCTTTTTTCCCTTTACCTATTAAGTGGGAAGAGAAACAGGCTCCCAGCAGGGCCCAGTGAGGTGTTCAGCCTGGAAGACCTGGGCTAAGAGAAGCTGGATGAGGCCTTTGCGGTTTGACAGTGATGCCTAGGGAGGAACACAGCAGGTCTGCTAGAAAAGGGCAGGTATAACTCTGCCTTTTATTGCATTTGCTACGTGGCCATGTTTCAGTCCTTCAGTCCAGCCATGGCGTCAGACTGTTTAATGCTTACAGAAAAAATACAAATAGATGTTTTTTTACTTGGGTTGGTGGTTTTACAAGGTTTCCTCATCTGGTGTATCCATTCAGAGTCAATGTCACACACAGCAACTTTTACATTTCTTTTCAGTGTACAGCCCGGTGCAATAGCATTTGTTGCATGTGTTGGTAATGCAATTATTAACTTCATGTTAGAGAAAACTCTTTTGTTGGTTTACAGGAATTAATTATATAAAAATATTTGGTGTAAAATATTTCATAGTGTTCCTCACTTAGACTCATGCAGGTTGGAAAAGACCTCTGAGATCGTCAAGCACAGACATTAACCCAGCACTAAACCCTGTCCCCAGGTGCCACATCTACACATCTCTTAAATACCTCCAGGGATGGTGACTCCACAGCTGCCCTGGGCAGCCTGTTCCAATGTTTGTACTGTCTCAGTTCACTAGTGTTAAACTGTCCTACTACTTATCATCATTCCCTTTTGAAAACTGCTGTGAACTTACAAAGGTTCATCCAATGTCCATTGAAGTCAATGGGATATAAGAGGTCTTTTAACAGCAAATTATTTTTTTTCTGGTGGATTAAACAGCTTTAGTGAAATGGCAACTTAAGTCATGTAAATTATCATTAGCCTAAAATGTTATTCTAACATTATTAGTTTTACTAGTTTCCAGGGCAGGGACTGATCTCAATTACACTGGTATGGACGCAGATAGCTGTTAAATTAGAGCTACTAAACTTTTTCTTAACATTTTCTAATGGAATAGATCTGAATCCAGACCTCTTTTTCTTCTTGGTGGGATTTAAAATGCTGGTTTCCTTTGCTGGTTTTCCAGCTGGTATTTCTAGTGCACTCACCTATAGTCAAACACACTGTTCTTTATTAGACTCAGCCTTCTTGCAAAACACTTTTTTTTTTTTCCTTTCACCATTCTGTGTGCTCTTTCTTGGAGAAGAAAAAGTGATGCAGTTGCATAGGTAAATTTTTACCTTAATTTAAATCCTCACTTTCTTTAAGAAGTTATTAAAAAAAAAAAAAACAAAAAAAACCAACCAAGGCCTGAGTTTTTCTCTAACGTATATTGAAAAGGGACAAGAAAAATGTAATTTCTACCACTATGGAATGACAATACTTTAATGTCTGTCTTCCTAATAAAATCTAGATGAAGTTTATTTTCCCTAGGTAACCTTGTGGGTGCATAAATAACGGGGTTTATAAACAAGTGTCCCTATCCATATGGTCACCCATCTGGTAGTGACAAATCCCAAGAGAGATATCAATTACTGGAAGCAAAAACATAAAGTTAGGGAAAGTTACTAAGACATTAGTTATACACTTTGCAAAAGATAAATTCTGATATCACCAAGATAATTAATGTTTTTCTAAAGTGTCTCTCATCTTGAATGACCCTGCAGGTACCTTCCAAGGAGGAATTATAACAGACATGATTTTATGATATGCAAGGGAATTAAAAATAATAAATTTCTGGGGAAAAGTTCAGTGTTGGGGGGATGAACACTTACATGAACCTGCAGTTGAACACTTGGCTCCCTGTGCTCTAAATTCAGAGCCTTCCCTTGGACATGTGTGCTTCCAGTGCAGCAGAAATGAGAAATTAGAGCTGTGGGACTAGTGACCTCTTGGGACTGTGTGCCCCTGTGTGAGTAGGTGTGTCATGTTAGCACAGCAAATCCCAGAGTATCCCCATTCTTGGGTATTTCTTATCTAATTACCTTTCTACCTTCCATCAAACAGATGAAGGAACAGGGGTTAAGGTCAGCATGAACACTCCCTGCAAACACACACACTCTTCCATCCCATATTTGTGGGTATGGCAAGGCTTGTCTTTGGCAAGTTGTTTGGAGTGTGTCTGTACTAATTGCCAGTGTGCTTTGGGAGAGCTGCTGGGTACAGCTTGAGAGCTCTTTCTTAAACCTGTCTGCTCCTATACTTGGATTATCTGTACATCTCAGTATTCCTCAAAAAAAAACTAGTCTGTGTAAGGAACCAGAGCAGAGGTGTTTAAAATTGTTTTAAAGCTATATTCAGAGTTATCCCTTTTTTGGGGGGGGGCATAAATGTTCCTGTCAGCTTTCTGCTCAGCTCAGTTGCTGCCCCGGTCTCATTTTGTGGTTTGTGATTCTCTGTGTCTCATACCCAGGGTCCAGACACACAGAAAAGAGCTCTGTATTTTGCTTAGGGAGAATCAGATTCCAAATATCATACATATATTGGCTTCCAGGCATAGGAGTCTTTTATTAGAGCTAGCTTAGGAAGCAAAAATACACTTCAGGGAATTAACATCTATTGTTAGGAAGTATTCACATGCTTTTCAATGGCAATTGCAGGGTACTGCGACTAATAATTCCTGTCAATTTTTTAGTAGTTAGATACTATTCAAGTGAGATTTGAGGAAATTAACTAACTAAAAGGCCCTCAACTGAATATTTTGGAATACAGAATGATTAATCTTCCAACGAGATCTGAAAGAATTTCTGATGTTTAGAGTGTTTTGACTGGTAGTCATGGGGAAGATTTTCAAAGGTCAAGACAAAAGAGGAATGCAGAATCTATCCAGGGAAAGATTGGAGTTTGCTATATAAGCAAGTTAAATTTACATCAAATCTAAAGGGAGATTAACATTATTTAAATTTTCAGTGCTGAAAAACAAATGACTATAAAGTATACTATTCTAGAACAGTGGTGCATTACACATGCAATAAAGATTAGGGAGCTCAAGCTATTACTGTAGGTATGCATGGTTATTGCAAAACTTTGGATCAGAATTTAAGTTTCTGTAAGATTTTCTGGGTGCAGTTAACTTGTATCATCCAGATGTCTGCATTAAAAGAAGTTATAGCAAATCACGTTTCTCCTGTGATTAGTGGCTATAAAGGCTGTAACACATCATCCCAAACACACAGTGTTCCAGGGCCTTTGAGTCAAGTGTGATCACTTTATCAGCAAAAAAGCTATGTGCTCATAGCTGTCAGTGCTGGTAACTCAGTTTGGAATATGGCAGTCACACTGTGCTGTGCTCTGCTGGCACTTTATTGCCAGCAGTAACAATTCAATAACACCTCCATAACCCTATTGCCATTTGCTCATCCCCGAAGTTACACCAAGGAAAAACTTCTCTACAGAAAATATCCTTGTAGGGGTGAAGATTGACATCATGTGGAGATGCTGGAACATAATCTTAAGACAATACGGATAAAAATGGGACATCACCTTTATTGCCAGTAGTGACACTGGGAAAAAAATCAACACCTGAGCTGTGTGTGTGTACAGTGGGCTCAGATATGAGAGCTGGCTCTTGGGGAGATGATTCTGGGAGTCAGAAACACTGGGTGCTTAAGCAAACACTGGAGCAAACACTGCCCTGAAACACAGCCTCCAGACCCTTGCTGGGCTCATCAGTGTGGCTCTAACTGTGGAAAACCCCAGCTCTGGTGATCACAGAGTGGGCTCTGGCTTGGCTTTGTAGAGCTGGAAGTAGTGAAAGAAAAAAAATCTTGGATTTTAACCTGAGCTTGTTTGATATGAACATCAGTGGCATGCAATGCTTATGGAGCTCCAGAGTCACTTTGAAATGCAGAAGCACAACATAAGCAGCAATCACAGAGAATTTTTAGGGCTAAAATTATCTACAGCCAAATAGGTATAATGAGATGCTGAACAAAGAAAAATTTGTTCTCACATTGTTAGGAGGGCTGAAGGGGTTGAATCTGTGTCTCTGAATAGCATGTTGTTACTTATCAGCCTGAAAGACATCTGGAGATGGCTCAGCTGTTATGATACCCATATTTCATAGTGAACATAGTATATATTCTAACCTAAATGTGTTACTGATTGTGATGGTGCAGTTTCATTTTAGCTTTTAATTCTGTTTGTTTAAGTATGACTATTTCATATTGATTTGTAACATTTACACATGCAGACTGTGCTGTGCATATTGCATTTTCCCTCAAAATTTACCTGAAGTTGTGAGGTGAGAAGTGTGGAGTTTAAATCTTCAAAGAATGAAGGGGGAATTGGTAGATGAATAGAAATGCTTATGAGAAAGCCAGATTATAATCCAATAACTCAAGTAAGAGGAAACCTTTGTGGGACAAGAGAAACCTACTGATGCTCTGTGACTGTGTTGTTGATTTTTGAGATATTTGTGTTAAATAGTAAAGGAGTTGTTATTGCAGTCTACTGAGGAAATGGCAAATGAATCACCCCTGGGGATTCAGGGTCTGGGGAGGAGGTGAGTAACCTTGAACACCAATTTGTCTAGTTTAGCTAGAAACAAGCATTTTTCTGCTCCAAGGGCTTATTTGTGGACAAAACATCAATGTGATTCTTTATAGCATTGATTTTTCTCTGGGAAGCTGAGACAGTGAGGAGGATATTTCCCCATGAGTGGTAAGGGCCTCAGATTACTCGAGTTTTGACACTTGCAGCCTAATTGAAGGAATCCAGTGTGGGGCCTATTTATGACCAAACATGAGGGACATAGAAGAACACTTCAGCTGCAATTTTCTGAAGAGAAGCAGAGAGATACATCCAAAATGCTGTCTCCAAACCTGAATAACCAACTGTGAGAAGGGGTAGAGGAGGGAGAAGTGGCCAGGTAACTCATAAGATCTTCACATCTATAAGGGTCATGATAATTCCTGATACCTGGGGAGGAAACAGGGAATTATCTTCTCAATTAATTGTGTAACGATACACTTTTCCAAGTTTAGTTACTTACTGTGTCTTTCTGTCTTATTTTGCCCCCAAAATGTTCTGTTTATTTTTAAGAATTACTGACTTAAGGATCCAACAGCCCCCTGCTGCTAAGTCTTACAATGTGTGACTTTGTACCATTTCAGCAGCTTCAGTCCAAAAACTTGAATTAGTGCCACTTGACAACTTGGTTTCCTGAATAATTTTATGGAATCTTATGGAAAACCTTTTAGAAGTGTATTCTACACATCCATTAGCCACACACTTACTGAATCTCCATGAAACTGTGACTGGATTGGTAAAACAGGATTTCCCTTGACAACTTTTATCCAACACATTGTGTTTATCCATGAAAACGTGATCTTACTCTTTGTTAAAGCTTCAACCATCTTGTGAGTGATGGAAGCCAGACTTACTTGCGTGTCTTTCCCAGGAGGAGTGACCTAGAGGGTTTGTTATTGCTTCTACACTTGTTTTGCTGCAATTGTATCACTGGACTTATGTCACAATCTCACTATCTGCAGATAAAAATCTCAAGGGGTGCAGTGTGGAGAGTCATCATCTGTGGAGTGGCATCCTCATGTGGAAAATACTGTAGTATTATGTTAATATGGACAGATCCTACTCTTCAAGAATGAAGAAGGAATAATCCCATTCTCCTGGAAAAATAACCAAAATAGTGACGGTGTGTGCTCTGAGCTTCACAAGTGGTCAGTAGTACAGAGTCCAGAGTAAAGCATGCTGCCTTGGGTTTCATGAGGCTGAAATTTCTTCCTCTGGGTGTAAAGTCCTTCCACCAGATTGGAGAACTGAATAAGTAGAAGTCTGTTTCACCTTCTCGTGGGACCTTGCCTGTCTTGTCTGTGGATTCCTACTTGAAAGAAATCCATACCTTGTTTTAAGTAGATTTTATCGCAAAGACGTTCTTCTAAGCAGGAAAATTAGTTTCTTTTTTGACAAAGCCTAACCTATGAGTCCTTAAGTGCCAGGGCTGTGACCAGTTCAGCACCAGTGGAGCCAAGTGTGGCCCTTTCCCTTGGCAGCCCCTTCCCTTGGGTGACCCTGGGGAGAACCTGCTGGGATCACCATGGGCAGAGCTGGTTTTGGGCTGACTTCTGGCCCAGGGAGTGGCTGTGCCCCACAGCTCTGCTCCTCAGCCCCTGCCCCAGCTGGGGCTGTGCAGCACTGCAGCCCTGCATGGCTTGGCTGGGGCTGCTGCTGGGGCAGGCTCTGTCCCTGAGCCACAGGGGAATGGCCTGGCCTGGCCTGGCCTTGTCCATCCTCATCCCCATCTCCATCCCAGCCCCATCCCCATCTCTATCCCCAGCCCCACAGACACCTCTGATGCTCTTTCCTGGGGTGTGGGGCAGGATCTGCCTTGGGAGGCCCTGCCCTGCCCACCCCATGGGGCGGCCCACACTGCTCCCTGCTGCCAGCCCTGGGTGAACCAGTTACCCCATGGTACCTTAACTGCCAGTGGTGAAAAAAAAGCAATA
The DNA here is from genome assembly GCA_019023105.1 of Diglossa brunneiventris. NCBI lineage: Eukaryota > Metazoa > Chordata > Aves > Passeriformes > Thraupidae > Diglossa > Diglossa brunneiventris. The sequence goes on along the minus strand of CM032354.1, from coordinate 148,966,346 downwards.
TTCAGCTTTTAAAAGTCAAATAGCAGAGGCATCTGTGAAGAGTTTAGGACAGTGTGTGTCCAGTTTTCCACAGTCCAGTGCAAGAAGGGCAGCAAGCTGGGAGGCATTGACCACTAGGATGGTCCATCTGGAGCTTCTGCCCAGTCAGAAAGGCTGTGCCATCTCCATCTTTGGAGGGTTTTAAGACAGAATTGGATAAATCCCAAAGCAACCTGGACTGACCCCATTGCTGACACTGCTGGAAACTGGGCTGGAGGCATCCCAAGGTCTTTACCCACGTTTCTGAAATTTTAAATAATTATTAGTCATACATTTTAATAATAAGATGAATTAAGAATGGATCTGTGCTAAGCAGAAAACAACACAAATTCAGCATTGTAGACAGTTGATTTGATTGACTTTATTTCCTCACCCTTATTCAGTTTCTCTTATACTTTGATGGAATATTGAATTTCTCAATTATGACATGTTTCAGTTTCAACAGCATGTGATAAGGATGGTGTCTAGCCCTTCAAAAATCAAGGGAAAGTGTAAATTTCCTTATTAATAATTTAAAAATTAACTTAGCTTGCTTCAAAACTTCTGTTCTGGACCTTGTCATAGAATATTCTTTGAAGAGTTTTGCTTTTATACTGTCTGACACAGTGTTTCATTCATCTGAAAAGTGATATTTACTTAACAGCCCAAACCCACGGTTTTATATATGATATATACAGTGAGACAAGTCTTTAGTAGCATAAATCACCGTGACTTTGAAATCCCTGGAGGTATATTAATATTTCAGAAATTGATGTGACCATTACATATCATCTCTGCATATCTATGTAAGGCCTATCTCAGTCACATACAAAATCTCATTTAAGGCCTCATTTCACTTAGGTGCTTTAATAGTTGCCAAAATTTAAGCATGTCATTCAGTTGATTGGTAAAGGATTCATTGCATATTTAAGCACCCTCCTGAATCATGATAAGTAAAATAAGTGAGGGGTAGAAAGAATAATTTTAAATAGTGGAATGTGGCTACTGCACTGCTCTGAAATGTATATACTCCTTTCCCCCCTAAAAAAAAAAAAAAAAGAAAAAGAAACAAACATAAAGAGAAAAGGAAAATAGTGTAATTTCTCTGCAGGGCTTCTGGTGCATGATTTGTAAAATCAGTAACTTCCTTTGCTGTTTGCTTTGCAGTTCAGTACCTTCACTTTTCAGCTCTTTCCCTGTAACACAGACCTGATCTTTGTCGCATGACCTCTGTTTCTCCCTTTACAAACTGCTCTTTTTCAAAAAGCCCTTCTGCTCAAAAGATTGTCAAGTGCTGTGGTTTCTATTTTCAGCTTGCAGTTAAAAGCTCTTTGTTATTTTCACAATTCCTCCCTTCTTGTGACTTTTACACTACACAAAGGCCATGTAATTTCTATCACAGGAATCCTGGTAAAACCCTCATCAAATAAGACCAAACCCTACCATGTCTTAGATTTCATTTGGAAGATTCATTTCATTTGGATTTCAATATTCTTGAGGAAGTAAAAAGGAAAATTATACAAGACATGCTAAAAAATAAGCATAGGGAATTTAGATTTTTAACAGAACAATGTTTTCTTTCCACAGTTATTATGGCACAGTCCAGTTTGCTAATTAGAAGAGAAACAAAGGTTTTAGTGTGATCCAATACCATCCACCATTGGTACCTAAACGTGGAGCCGCTTGGAGTGTACAGAGACGTAATTGAATAAATGGCAAATATGATTTTGTAAGAGCAGGCATGCCTGTACAAACAGATGAACCCAGCCCTGAACACACAACATTATTTTGTAGAGTTTTGTTCTTGTTTGAAATGGCTAACAAATTATTAAGAGCTTTTGCATCCATGAAGAGGGACCCATAATTTTGGAACTTTGTGTCCAGAAGCTTCATCAGTGCCCAATGAGTGTTCCTCAATCATCATTTTGGTTTACTCAATGAAGAGAATGGCAATTGTCAAAAAAAAATGCTTTGTTAAAACTTCACACTCCAGATGTTTTGCAGTTCCAGTTATTAAAGGATTATACTAATTTTATAGCTTATATTTGTTGCATTTTCCCTTTTCAACTATGCACTTCAATAAACAGGAGACTTAGGTGACAACTGGTTGCCTATGATTCATCTTCCTTTCAAGCTGTTCTGTGGAGTACACAGGATGCAGAAATCCTCAAAATCTTTTTTCTAACAGAATTGTTGTTATAAAAGATGGTGTGAGCCAGTAACTGTGACATGAGTGGGAATTTAGAAGCTCTACATCCAGTGGTTTGTTGTTCAGTAGAAACTGTCAAAAATCTTCAAGGACTTTAATTTCTCCCCACCTAAACTCCCCCTCAGGAATGCACAATAGTTAACCATTTCTTCTTCTCTGTCATTAGGATTTTGGTGTTGCTGCTGGATTTGTCAGTAAATGTATAGAACAGCTCAAGGAAGGAATTCCAGTCTTCATTGCCTCACTCATCCTGGATCAAATCACTCACCAAATGATGCCAATATTGTGTTATTACTTGACTTTTATATAATGAGAAAAATGCATGAAAAAAATTAGCTCTAATTTTTTCCTTGAATCCAGACCATAGGTTTGAGATTGTTTTTTTTCAGCAGAACTGCTTTTTATATTATTTTTCACCCCTTGACTACCATTTTTTTTCTCCTGGCATTTATGGGATGTCAGAACTTCACCGACAAAGTGGGGAACAATATTTACTCCTTTTGCTGCATCATCTTGCTCCCAGTTACAGCAGATGGGTTTCCATCTCTTTTCCATTCAGGGGGGTGTGAGAGCAGATTCAAATGAGCCTAAAGGCTCAGCTCAGCTCTGCTGAACAAATTGCTTTGCTTGTGGACAGTGGTAGCTACTTGTGAAAACATGTAAGAATAAATCAGTATTAAGATTACCAGATTTAGGGGCAGTGAGGTTGTCTTTTTTCTTCTGCTGGAACATGTGTCTGAATCAAATTGTTCTATTCATTCAGACAGCTGTAATAAGCCCAGTGAGGAAGCTCAATGTGTATTTTGTTGCAGGATAAAGTGATTGGATAAGGTTCTTTTTTTTCCCGCGTTATTGCTGTTGCAAAAGAGGTTGAAGTAGTTTTTCTGAAATTGTGTTAAAAAAAAAAAAAAACCTCATAGGGAAAATATATTGTAATTACAATATTGGGATTTGGATTTTTGAGAAAACTGCTTTGAAAAATAAGTTTGAAATTTTCAATTTTATTACTGGGGGGGCAGTGTTGTCTTTACTGTGATGTTATTTTAAAATGAATGAGAGGGGAAAAACTCCAACTACATTTACGCCAGTGGCTTTGCTAGAATTGACTAAGCTACTTTCCTGGGGTGGTGGTGGGGTTGTGAAATCTTCAGTGGTCCCAAGACTTACTGAAAGATATTGAACAGAAAAAGACTGCTTCCTGTCTCCTGTTGCAATGAAACTAGCTGATGCTTTGGATATTGAATTTATTGGGATTTTTGATATAAATCTACTCCAAAATGCAGACATTTCTATAAGGAAACACTTGGACTTTTGATTCAAATCAAAAGTAACAGAAAGAAAAATCTAAGAGTAAATGTCCGTCTATAAATGTGCTCATTAACTAAATCTTGCATTTGGAGTCTGCTGAATGTGGGGCACTTGAGCTCAGTAGGTATTTTGAAAGCCAATGATCTGTCTTATGTGGAGCTTCATAAGTAGAGGTGGTGCTCCTGGAAGAGATTCATGTCTGCTGGAGAAAGATTATTTCCCTGTTTAGAAAGAATTATAAACTTAGCAAAGTAAGACATCTGGACATTCACCTTCTTGGCAAAGCCTCTGGAAATGATTGATGGCTCACAGTCCAGCACAAACACAGAGGTCTGCCAGTGCTCTAAATTCCTCTGTTGACTGTCCCTCAGATGAAAACCTCTGACTGCTCCTGCAGTCCCTGTGCTAACACAGAAGGCTCAGAGCACTGGCAGGAACAGCAAACAGACTGATGCAAACTAAATTTGCTTAACTAAATTAAATGCATGACAATGCTAAGAGGGCAGAGTTAAGGGCCTTCAGAACATGTAAAAAAGGGGGGAAATGTATAGACTGGTTTCTCAGAGGGGGAAAATAAGACAAAATTTAAAGCGAGACATTAGGAAAGAGTTGTTTGGTTTTGGTTTTTTGTGGGTTTTTTTTAAATATAGTGTGCATTTTTAAACATAGTGTGCATATGCTCTGAATGCTTTTTGTTTTTAACACATAACCTGGATTTGCTGTTGCTTGGAGGGTGGGCAGCAATAAGTCAGAGAAAGATCTGTGCTGGATGAAAATAGAAAGCTTTCAAAGATTTAACCATGCGATAGAAGCACGAAAATGCCCTTCAGTTTTTTCCTTTCAATAATACAAGTCTGAGAAACACAAAGTGGCAGAGAAGCAGTTGGAAAGAAAATGCACAATAATTACCTTGGCTTTGAGGTTCCATGGGGATTTTTTTGTAGGGCCAAATTCTCCAGTTTCACTCTTGTGAAAATTATCTCTAAATATTAGAGATCCCAGTGTGTCAGCCACTATTGTCTGTGATTTCTTAAGTATGCTACACTTAACCAGATAGAGAAACTATCCCTGACACTGTCTTGGCTTGGATTTCTCCTGAAGAAAGTCCCGAAGAAGGGAAATCCAAAGGGATCATATTATTTTTCCACTGATCACAGTATTTCTGACAGCTTCAACAACTTTTTTTTCCTTTTCAGAGAGTGGGTCTGCCCTGTAGAGTGGAAGAAGTGGTCCATGCTCCTGCCCTATTTCCCTCAGCACCTCTGCAGGGAAAGAGCAGTGTCAGGTGCTATTCAGTGTTAGGTTTTTGTCTGGAGCCCAGGGCTTCTCACTTCTCCCACCTGCTCTCTGGCAGTCCTGCAGCTGGAGTTGCACTGCCTCCAGCAGGTCACCACAGACACAGAAAGTCACCACAGTAAAGCAATAGAAAATTTGGCTGCCCTAATAATATCCCCCGTTTTCCCCAGGGCTGATGGTTCCTTTGGAGAACATCTCCCCTCTCTCCTCTCTGCTCAGATTTCCTTTTTCATCCCATGAACCTTGTCTTGAACTGAGGGTAGATTTAGCCATAGACCTGAACAATGAAAGAGCGGCAATAGAAAACTAGAAGCCTGTTCTTCCACCTGACTGGGAAAGGTGGGAGCAATTGCAGGCTTTTATCTCTGGAGTCTGGCCAATTTACAACCTGGATGTATTAAATATGTTTATGAAATGATTCACATGTAGCTTGTTTGGAAGAGTACTCTGACATGTGGCTCTTCTAGCAGTTCCACAAAGTGGTGAGGTAGAAAAAGATGAAATCTATATTTAATGAATTAAAATTTCACCCACTGTAAGCAATTCTGTGTCTAATGCAACCAGCCCTTGTCAAGTTTTTAATGAAAGAGTTGCCTTCACCTGACATTTATCTCTTGAATAAAGCTGTGCTTGATATCTATGTGTTTTCATGCTGGGATTGTCAGCAAACTGAAAACAGACAGGAAAGTTTGGCCTTTTCACTGGGACAGCAACACAGAATTTATTTAGAGAAAAGAGAAATTGTATATGTACTCCTTGAAGTTATGGGAATTACTGTGGTGGGACATCTGGTACTTTGCAGTGCAGATTGCAAAGTCACTGTGCTGTATCATGTTAATCCCCATAAGTAAATGCTCCCTTACAGCCTCCTCTCCTGTATTAGTTATTCTCCTGCTTGCTGTCCTTGTATATGGGAAGAACAAATCCAAGGACAAAATGTTGAGAAGCAATTTGATTTTGTAGACACTTTGTCAAGCTCTATCCCCAGAACCTCTGTGGATGTGGGAGAGGAGTGAGGCTGTGCTGTATGGCTAAATCACATATTTTAACATCTCAGCTTCAGTTCAGCATGACATGACTTCAGGCAGACCCAGAATTTCATATGGGAGCAGTTAAATAACTGAGAACATCTAAAGCAGAGCAGAACAAAATCAGGCAGTGAGGGGTAAATGCCTACAAGCAGGCCAAATCTACAGAAGAAAGGAAATTGCAAAGCTGTATATTCTGCATAACAAAAGAAATGTGCTTGTGATGAGTGCTGGCTAAACTTATACCAGTTTTAGGTAGGAGATAACAATTATTGCCATTGTAATCCTGGATAATTCCTCAGTATAATTATCAGCCTCACTAAAGTTTATTATGCATGTGGTGGCTGGGGATTTGAAAAGTCTGGAGAGTTGTGAGCCTCTGGATCAGGGTAACATTTTGCATTTTTGGGTTTGTTTTAATCTTCTATTACAAAAAGCAGATTATTTCCTATTTTAATTTCAAAGAGGACTCTTCAGAGGAGATAAGTAATCTTACTGTGGGCCGATAGTCCATATCCGTGTTTGAAAAAAATTGTTTCAGTTTTATTGCAGAAGAGGGACATTTGTAATACTGATTACTGTGTTTACTTCTCAACATTGTTTCTGCTAAACATGCATTTGCTGTATAAGAGAACAACCATCTGTGAATTTCTGGATTTCATTAAACAGATGATAAGTGTTTAGTGATAATGATTTCATTAAACAAATGCTAGCATTTTGTTTTCCACAGGATTAATACATTTCATACACAAGAATTATCATAAACTACTATGGACTTAAAACAATTTGCGGACTGGAAATAGTCCTGGAATTACATAATTCATTGAGTCAGTTCAGATTAATTAAGAAGAAGAGGTTACACATCTTAATTTATTATTAAAATGTCCCCTGAAATTCAACAAGAGAAAAATGTAGGGGCTTTTTGTAACTTTTGAAATTTGTTTTGGAAATATCTAGTGCTGCTTTTAACATCACTTTGTGTGACTGTGACTGTTTCCATAATCACAACTATTGTCTCACAAATATTTAAATGAAAGATTTCTTTGTGTCTTTCAGTAACAGTTTTCATCAAAAAGCAGCCCAAAAGCCATTTTGATGCAGTTGTAAAATGAGCAAATGTTCTGCCTTTTCTTTTCAAAGCTGTTCAGGTAGCAGTGAGAATCTGAGATACCAAACCAGGGATTCTCACTAAGGGAGCAAACTGAAAGGTGGGCACCAGCAGCTGCAAGTGCTGCAGAGGAGTCCCAGTGGAGAGCAAATAATAGCAAAGAGCCTCTCCCAGTACAGGGAAAAGGGAATCTTGAAGGCTGGAAGAGTTTTCTGCTGGTGTCTGTTGCTCCCATTTACAGAATTAATTTCTCTCCATGATGCAGCTGCTGACAGCAGCAATGGAAGTTGCAGATGACCTTAGTTCCATTCCTTGACTTCCAACTCTGCTCTCATTTGTAAAAGCCTGAGCAGGAAATACCTACATGTCTTCCTACTCCTCCTTTCATTTCCACCCTGAGAGCACTTTTCCAAGAGGATCTGATGAGTAGAACAGCTGAAAAAAACTTTACATTCATATCTTCCCAGGATGTCCATCTGATTCCATCTTTACTTCCAGTTCATAGCACAAATGTTTGTTCTTAATCAGCAGCACATGACCCTGTGTTCAGTCCAAGTGAATGTCACCAATTCCTATTGTGGCAGGACTCAGACAAACCACAGCTCCTCTGGATCCACAGAGTTCTGATCTGTGCTTGTCACAACTTCAGTTCAATGGAGAATTTCAATAGATATTTTATGCCGTGTTCAGTAATTAAAATATTAAAGGTAAGTCTGGAGGAGCTCTGGAAAACTTCCATAATAGCTTCTCTTCAGAGTGACACCTCCCTGCTGAGTGCAGTAGCTATCAGACCTTAGCTAAATCCCTCCTCACTTCGCATATGTTACACTGATTCTCCATTTTTCTCCTCTCTGCTGTCTTCCCATGTGACACCATGTCTAAAGCCCTAGCTAAATGCAGACAGATTTCATCTGCTGCATTTCCTTTGTCTGTGTAATCAGTTCTGCTATCAAAGGGAGATATATGATTATTTGAGCATTATCTAATCTTGGTAAACTATTTAGCATTTTATCTCATTTCTGTTTACCTCACGTAACTAAGATTCCTCTTTTTATAAAATTTTTTAAAACTTATTGAGTGTTGAAGCCAAAGCTTTAGGACTGTAGCTTATTCCAATAATTTCCTTTCTCCCTCATTTAAAGACAAACTGTTCTCAGGTACACTGACCTAAACCCTTCTTTGTCATTTAGCACATTCACCTGACAGAATTTATGAAGTCTGAGAAGAGGGCAGCCCAGCCTTTCCACTTGACTCCTTTCCTCAGACATGGAACTGTCCTTTTCCACTACCTCTGATCATCCCTTTATCTATGCTTGGTGCCATCTTCCCAACAGAAAATGAAGACATTCTATTCCCAAGGGCCACAAGCAGCTCAGAGAAATGCTTTATCTGGTGCTTACCAGGAGTGAAAGTTCTTTACAGCATTCCCTGCCACTGTAGAGGAACACTGTGCTATTTTTCTTTATGTAAACAGGCCATTCTTTCCATCCAGCTAAAGTAATCTCAAACAGCATTTTGACTGCAAAAACACAGAGGACTTCCCAGACTTAGATGAAAGTAGTTTGTGGAGGTTTATATAATTCTTGTTTGAATTCATTATACATGCATGGAATCATGAATCTTGCAAGAACTTTCCTAGCTATGTATTTTGGTGCCTAAGGAATACTGTTCTACAGAGATAAAAGCCCAAATCCAGCAGACCCTTGTACCAGAAGTTCTTATCTAATTTTCAACATTTATAGAAGGATAATTACCTTCCTCATCTCACCCACCACTGTTTTAACAAGGAGTTGGATAAACTTCTTTTTCTTGCAGGGGATGCAGCAAAAGTTTGAGATGCAGTTAACCCTGTCTGGTAATCCCCGTTCCCTCATTGGCTCATGCTGGAATTTTACCAGGTCATTTACCTCAGCCTTTTCAAGGGTTTTTGACAGGCCAGTTGCTTTCACTGATTTCTGAATGTCTCAATCTGAAGGACTCCATTTCAGTGCTCCCAAGACATGTTACTGTGATGTCAAAGAGTCAAGAGGATGCCAGGTCCTGGTTGCCAGCTTATGGCCACTGTGGGATGCACTGTCCAAAAACCCTGGGTGGACACATGCACTGAGTAACAGCAATAACACAAGTGATGTATACACTGTGGGCTGGAGCACTGCAATCTGCTATACTTTCATAGGTCAGGTGAATGAAAGAAAGATGGGAAATGATTACTCTGCAGGAGCTTGAATCAATCTCTCTCCATTCTCTAGGAGACCTGAAAACATTTGGCTCTTGCAAATAATCTTTAACCAGATAGGTCACACTATTAAAGTCAATGGCTTCTTTTGTGAGTAAGGAATCCTCAGCAGGCAAAACACTTGCAGGCCTGATTTCTAAGTCTTAAAATGCTAAGAAGAAAACACAAAATGTTTTTAATAACTTCTTGTTGCTGCAATTCACGTTTTACTACAGAGTAAAATTTTATTGTTAGTCGTCATTTATTAGGGAAAAAAAAGAGAAATACGAGCAGGACACAGATGGCATTGTGCTTTTTACATAATTGCAAAATACTTATGTTACAGGCAATTTTCATTATGTACTAATCAAACTTGTGTAATCCTGTCACTGCACTGTCAGTATGATTATTTCATCTGTTAAACAAAAAAAGTTGAAAAACAATAATAAAGTAGATAAATTAGTGGTTTTCTCAGTAGAGGCACAGTGACAAAGATCCTGCCGTGGATGATGTTCTCAGCATACAAGAAGACAGGATGCATTGTAGCTTCAGTGTGAATTACTCTGGAAAAAAGCAAGATGTATGACAACAATCATACAAGATCACAGGAGCAGTTAAGCCAGCTAGAAAAGATTTGTACCATGTCCCTTATAAACATGTGAAAGCAACACTCAGAACCTGCTGTGTTTCCTTTCTTTGCCAAGCAGAGAACAGTAATACCTGAGAGCATCTTTGTTCAAAGAAAGAATCAAAACATAACAGGAACAGTTAGAGAGAGGCAGAGTGTTCTTTCAGCATCCCAGAAAAAGACATCACAAATTTAGCAGCACAGGCTGTGCAGGAAGGAAAGGAGACTCACAATTCAAACCTTGCTGTGGCTGAACAAACAGGCAGTGAAACTGCCAAGTGCTGCGTGAGGGCTGGTGGGCGTCACATGGAGACAGCGTCCATGGCCACACAAGTGATAGTTGTGATCACCACACAAAACTGCTACAGTCACCCTCAAATCAAGAAAAACTGTGATGGCTCCAGCCTGTAAAAGCCTGTTTGAGGATCTTGCCTTGAATCTTGGTGGACAGACTGTCTGCAGACCACAGTGACCTTTGCTGAACTCTGACATCTGGTAGGAGTGGCTGCCTGTGAGGAGGAGGGTGGAATGTCCCTTTACTTACACCCTGGGGCTTTGCCACAGCTGGTCACAACAGTCACCAACTTCAGATTTACAGTTTTCAGACAATCTGCTGCAAACCCTGAATGGAGGCCCTTGAGGACGGAACATAAGTCTCAGTTATGTTCCTGAGACTTTGTGTCTCCTGGCAGCTGAGGAAAAGCAGATCCTTGTGTTGCAGTGTGACCGCTTTTCAGTTCAAAGTTTGTTTTATTATTCAAATTGTAATTTTAATGTTTTAAGTTGGTATGTTCCGTTCCCCCCATGTTTTGTTACATGGTTCTGCCTTGGGCTCCCTTTCCCGCCATTGTCCCTGTCAATCCTCTGTCCCCTCCCCGGTTGCCTAGGGAACTCCCGCCTTTTTGTATCAATTCCTACGTCTGTCATCAAACCCCTCCTATGTTTCCCCAGCAACCTCCTTGTCCGTCACCCCCTGCCCACTCCCATACCCTAGAAACTTCCAACCTGGACAAAAGGTGATTGGAGCAGAAGTTGTTGTCCCTCCCCAACACGTTTCCCATTTGTCACCTTACTGTGTCAATCATTATGTTCTTTTTTGTGACTGGCCTGGAGGTGGGTTGTTCCTCCCCTCTTGGGCCCCTTAAAACCTTTGGTCCCCCTACTCCTGGTGGTGGGCTTTTTCTGGGCACTTCCCTGCTGCCTTCCTGCCATCTTCAATAAACCCATCCCTGCTGCGGAGAACTGCTGCCTCCTTTGCCTTTTGTCGTGCCTGTGCTTCACTGCTGCATCGTCTTACCCATCTACCAAGGTGCTGCATTCCCCACCACGCCGTGAGGGAGAGCGCCTTAGGCAGCCATACGCCCCGCCGGCCCCTGCCAGGAGCCAGGGCTGAGCGGCCACGTGGCTGTCACACCTGGGCTGCTGAGGTGCCTTTCTGTGGGTTAGCTGGGCTTGGACTTCCTGCACAGCAGCATCCTTGGAGCTTTCTGTGCAGCTGTAGGTGCAATGGCAAGCTCCTCTGATGCCCCTCAACTGCAAACTCAAAGTAGAAGCCTCTCCTTGCTTTCAGCTAGCCACTTCCTATGAGTCCCTCCAGGGAAGCAATTTTTCCTGGAATCAGTGTTAATCTCAGCACTCCTTTGCTGGCTTTCCTTAAACCATGCCAGCCCTACAAACCACAGGAGCCTTGGTGGCCTTGGAGCACCTGCCAACCTTTTCAAGGATCCAGAAACACGTTCAGCTCTTGTGTAATCCCCAAGGCCTCCAGGTCTCCCTGTTGATATTCACATGCCAAGTCCTTAGCTGCAGAGGGAAACCTAAAGTAGCATTTTCAAAGGATTTTTCTTCTGGGCACAGCTGAGATCTTAGAGGAGAAGCATCTGGAGCCCAGCCTGTGGCCTCCTTTCTGATGTGGGCATGGCACTGATTTATCATGCAGGAGGTGTGCATTCAGCCTTTTATTCTTCAGAGGTTTTTGAACCTCTGCTCCAGGAAAGGCCACTCAGTGCTTTGGTACTAATTTCATATATTTTGTTTTGGTGTCATCCGAAACTTCTAGAAATTAGTATTTTTAGAGTGCAGTTTAGTAATATATTTATTTGTGTGAAGATATGGGACTTTTTTTATTTTTTCCTGGGCCATGAAAGCTTTGGCTTTTTTGGTAAGTCAAAAAAGATGAAAGGCAGGAAAATGCCTGGATACTATATGGGGAACTTTGGTAAGCTTTCCTCTTGAGGAATCCAATAAGACCTTTCACTGATTTTTGGGAGAGTTTGAAAAGGCCTATACTTCATGCAACAGCTGAAGAAAACATTTTTTTTTTTATAAAATATGAGTTGCTACTTACTATAGATAGTTCTGAAAATCTCCAATGTGAGTTTTTTCAATGATGCCTGAACTTGAAATTTGTGTACATGAGGAGACTCTGGCAATACGCAGAGAATGAAAAAAAAAAATCCAATCCAAGAAAAAGACCATGAATTCTACAGAAAGCACTTATAAATAAAGTCACAAAGATTACTATGGCAACAAAGAAAGAGATGAACTGTTCATTATAAAGGACAAATCATATGATATCTTTATTATAAGTTCTATAATTTCTATTTTCTCTTACAGAATCATAATACATAATCTTGGTTAAAGCACCATAGAACTGTTATTTTCCTCCATATAAAACCCATCGATTTTCAGGGAAATTTCACTGAGAAAATGTTTTCTATATGTAAGCAAAACAAAATATTGCTCTTTAAAACAGGGTATTTGGCTTATAAACAAGCAAATAAAAAGCACTTAATCCACAAACAACCATAAAATGAACATTTAGAGCTAGGCACAAAAGTCTCAAAGCAGAGAAAAATCAACAGAGGTCAATAGCAAGCAAAAAATTTGGACAATTGCTGCAAAATATTAGCACTTTCTATAAATTTGCTGTTTCTACTTTCTCACCCCTGTGCTGGTTTTGGCTGGGGTGGAGTTAATTTTCTTCATGGTGGCTGGTATGGGGCTGTGTTTTGGATTTGTGTTGATAATACAGAGATACTTTTGTTATTGCTGAGCAAGGCCCACACAGAGCCAAGGCCTTTTCTGCTTTTTGTACGGCCATGCAGGGAGGAAATTTGGGGTGTTGGGAAGAGACACAGCCAGAACAGGTGACCCAAACTGACCAAAGGGACATTCCAGACCACACGACATCATGTTCAATGTACAAAGTGAGGAAAGGAAGGGAGGGACATTTGCAATGATGGTGTTTTTCTTCCCAAGTAACCATTACCTATGATGGGGCCCTGCTCTCCTGGAGATGACAGAGCTCCTGCCTGCCCACGGGAAGCAGGGAGTTAATTCCTTGCTTTGTTTTCCTTCTGGGTGCGGCTTTTTCTTTCCCTATTAAACTGTCTATATGTCATCCATGAGTTTTCCAGCTTTTATTCTTCTCATTCTGTCCCTGATCCTGCTGGTGGGGGGTGAGCAAGAGGCTGCCTGGGGCTTGGCTGCTGGCTGAGGTTACACAATGACATCCCTCTCATGTTAGAGCCATGTGCTAGTCCTGGTGTTTAGGGCATCTCTATTGCCTTTGCACTCAGAGCAACCTGTGATCTTAAACATCTTCAAGTTCTTTCACATATGTAAAAGCAACTGCTGTGAAAATTGTATTTGTATTTATATTTATGCTCTTTAAATTTCCTAGAAGTTCTGTATCTCCTCACATACTTAAATATACTGAGTTTCCAATACCAGGATACAAAATACAGTCCATGTGTTGGACTCCAGTTATTGAGGATTTTCAATCCTCTAGGACATTGTGCCTGACCTCTGTCTGACAACCCAAAAGACCTGGATTTCCCAAGAGCCCTTTCCTATACCTGGTACCTGAGTGAGGTGTCTGAGATGGTCTGACACTTCTCAAAGTTTTATCAGCACCTTTGTTTCAGCGACAGAATCCCATTCCTACAGTGGGATCCACCTCCCTGGGTTCAGGTGTCAGTGATGTCAACATCCATGTTGAAGATTGTTGCCTGTTCAGTGGAGACCCATTGGGTAGTCAGTGACATTTAGAGCATGATTCAATCAACCAAATGTCAACACCAGTTATAAAAACCAACAGACCATGGTCTAAACTTCTTTGATTAGTATGGGAGCCCCCGATGAGTTGTGCATATGGACATACCTGGGTAAGGTGTGTCTATTCCCAAATGAGATGTTGTATTCCCATATAGGTTTGAGGCACTTAGTCTTTTTTTTCCTCTCTCTCTTTTTTTCTCCCCCCCACAAACACACTCCTTAGTGCTGGAAGCCATGGATGAAGAGATGGTTACTCGCTTCTTTAGGATCACCAATGAGCCACCCTTGTGCCTGTGTACCGCAGGTCTCAGATTTTGTGAACCAAATGTGTGTGTGGCAGGGAGGTGGAAATAAAGGAGAGGACACAATTAATATGTTCTGATCACTGATCTAGAACTCTTCTTTGAGCTTCATACTTGCTGCTGACTACCCAATTTAAAAAGAATTTTAATGACAAAACAACCAGGCCATTTTCTGATTATTACCTTTACAAGTTAAATAGAGGCACATTCATAGGAGGTTTCATATTTTAGTTAAGAAACTTATTTTTGTCCTTATTGTTTCTCTCTAGCTTTTTCACTTTTGTTTCTTGCAATTATTTTGATTAAATTTACCGCATGATCTTATTTTTTTCCTTGAAAACCTAATAGCAGGCCTAAAAATAATCACAGCTCATAGGGCAAAGAATTGTTGTAGGGTTTATTGGTTTCTTTTTCCCCCCCTTAAAAATTATAGTTGTAGGACTTTAAATACTACATAAAACACGAAAATTACTCTGAAATGGTGTAAGAAAATGCTGCCCTAAATTAGAAATTTACATCTATTCTCGCTTCTATGTGCTGATCCATTTTTAAAGCACTTGCAAGATTTGTTGTTATTTTGAGGCTAGAAAATAGACTCTAGTTCTCTTGTGAAAGGAGATATTGTATTCCTACTGTTTGATAAAAGCAAGAGAAAAGGAATTCAGTTCTGTCACAAAAGAAATAATAAAAATAATCTCTTCTTGGTGAAACTGCAAGGTCAGTTCATTTCCTTACGCTGATAGAAGTGGTCACTTCCTCCCTCTTTTTGTCATTCTGAAATATTTTCATTTGTCTGATCCTGCTGTTGTGAGTTAGTTCTGTTAAATCCTTATCTGTCTTTGTAATGTGCATATCAGCTCTTCTCAGGGCTCTCATGTATAAGGATGTGTCCATAAAGCCAGGGGTTTTTGGCTTTGTTTTTAGAAAAAGACATTTTATTCATAGTGCATTTATTATGGTTTTTCCCGCTGGTTATGTTGCAAGAGAGCTGAGACTCTCCAGTGAGGATCATTGCTCAGTGAAAGGTGCAGTACATTTTCCTCATTAGCTACGTCTTATCTATGAAAAATACAAGCTGGTGTCCCAGGCATTAGAAAAGCCCAGGTAAAAGGTCACACTGGAGCAGGAGGAAGGCTGCATGTTCAGACTGAACATCTTTACACTTTGTAAAGATGTAAATTAACGTCAGATGCATACAATGAGGCACCTACAAATAGCTGAAGTTCTTTGTGTTCTGGCCAGTCCTGGTAATTTGCCACAGGAAGCACAGGTGGGGGGGCATTCTTGAAGAGACTTTAAAGAGGGGCTTAAAAGAAGGATGGACCTTAGAGTTTATTCCTGAGTTGTAGGTTAGACTTAAAGAATCTTGTTGAAAAGCACATAAGGGATGCTATAAAAGAGTTGTGTGAACAGTAGAGACCTGGGAAGAGGGAGGTCATGAAAATGTACAAGGGCAAGTGCAACTATTTTTGTACAGGTAAAGATGCAGAGGTAACCTCCATCTGATGTCAGTGACTCACAGAGGAATTTTGAAGGGACTCAAGAAAATAGGTGTTGTGCCTATAAAAAGCTAATAGCATATCAGAGAACAGATTTAAGAGCAGGGCAGCAATCAGGAAGCCAGGGGTGAAATCCAGACTAACATTCTTTCTGCATTGCATGTGGGAAGGATGGCTTGGATAAGAGGCCAAAGTGACCCATTTTGTGGCAGCTACATTTAGCTGCTAGCACGGGGAGAAGCACCACAGACAAAGGTTGGTGGAAGAGACATGCCCAGGGTTGAGAAGTGTGTTTGCAGGATCTAGTCAAAAGTGGTTGAGTAAAATAATGGACAGTGCAGAGGGTGAGCTTCTGAGGACTTCACAGAAGTGAGAATATAGGAAAGCAAAATTGTAGAATCTAAGAAATTAAAAGAATAAAAACATGAGCAGAAAAGGGGACAGACAAAACTGGGGTTACAGGATAACTGTTTACAGAGAGCAGAAAAAGTCTGATTTTAAGAAATAAAGTTCCTGTGTGAAGTGTCTGAGGGGTCATGGCAGATGAGCAGAAAATAGACACTAGGGGTTTATTATGACTGAGAGCTCTGAAGTCCTTAAACAGCAGAGCAGAAAGAAGGAGCCATGGACAACTGTAAATGGTCCAGAATCCAGAGAGAGCTCAACGCCTCCTGTAAACACAAACAGATCTGCCTACCACAAATTTTATTTATCCTGTGGAGTCTTAAAGTACAAGAATGGCATTTCAAAACCAGTATTTCATGACTGAGAAAAGCATCACTGTGGGTTCTTGCCTGATAATAGAGCCAGACTCCCCAACATTTACAGGAGATATCTCAAGGTCATTTGCAGCAGAGACGGCACGTTCAGTCTCTCTCTGCCTTTTGACTTCAGCTCTTGTTTCAGTGACATCCTCTGTTGGTTTGGGTAATGGTAAGTGGCAGAGTGGCCAGGAGCTGCTGCCTCCCCCCATGCAGGGCACTCCATGTGCTTGGTCTAATTGCGTGTTAGGGCTGCTGCGCTGTCCCTTGGAGTGAGCACAGATCAGAAGACAATTGTCCATTCTAATCAGATTTATCCAGAATATATGCTAGGTGAAGTTTCAAGTGACTAGAATTAGCTCACGCACAGCAAACATTTCAGGTCTAATCTGATCATTTAAAGTGAAAACTAGTGAGCTCTAACTGTAGGGAAGAGAAAGCCGTGTGATAATCGATAAACCAGGAATGATTTGAGAGAGGGGACCAATGTGTCTGATTATTCATCCTACCAGCTGACCAGATTTATGACGTAAAGCACATTAATCACATACTTTCAGAAAAAAATGGGCTTTATACTATACAAACGTTACCCACAGCCTTTGCTGTGGTAATTTGATTTGTGAAGATTTCCTCTGAGACAACAATGGGATATGCTACAGCTGAAACATATACAAATATTCATAATTATTTTCAAACAACAATTGTATTAATATCTGCCTGGGTATCTTTTCTTGGAGTGGCTGTCTCTTGTGACTTGGCTGTACATTCTGTTTCTCAATGCTTACACCTGAGTGAGAAGATGTAACATGGACTCTTCACTGGAATTTAATTTCTCAACACAAATCTTGTTCTCATCACAATAATAAAAACAAGCTTTGTTTCCAGATTGATTTTTTTCCTTTATTTTGTTACCAGACTGTCTCCCTGTATGCAGTTTTTAGAAGTATTTTTACAGAGAGATTGATTTTTTTTTTTACATGAAGCCTCAGTGTTCATGGTACCAGTGTGTTCTCTCTTCCCTCATTACACTGCTACTTTCATTGAAGGGGAAAAGAAGGAAGGGAATATCCTGTTCCAGTAAGATTTTTTTAAATCCTTAAGTATGTACACCTAAAGGTCTTCTAGCTTTGTTGTTGCTAGCCCAGATTTTACTTTTGTGTGGATCAAGTTCAATATTTCGCCTCCCAAAGAAAGGTCAGTGCTGCCGTCTGCTAGAGGACATATGCTAACAATTTAAGTCAAATTTACCTAGATACTATGCATTTTCCAAAGAGATTTTTTCAACAAGCCTAATTACAAGTTTTCAATGAACCCAAACAAAATTCTTCATATGAATTGAAAAAAAAAAATCAAAAAACCCCAAAGAATCTGCTGGAAACAGTGTGAGTCTTTGTGTTCTAGTTCAGATCAGCAGAAGGTGTATTTTTCTTAACTAAATAATGTATGTTAATGAATGAGAGAGAAGTCTCAGGTCCTCTCTCTGGTCAGAGTGACCCCGAGAAAACGTTAGAAAGTCTCTTTTCCCAGCCTGGCGCTTGAAGAAGGAGTCAGAGCTCTTAATTTCTTGGTCTCAAGGTTGTTTATTGTTTCTTATCTGTACTATATTTTCTCCTGTCCAGCTGACATCTGTTCACCAAGACAGTCCAGGCACTCTGCCTGCCCCCAGGGCAGTGTTATGTCTTTAAACTGAAAACTACATGTACAATGTTTACAATTACTTTCCAATATCTATCATCTATGTTAGACAGTGAGCTTCTACTCTAAACCAATCTAAAAGTGCCCATATCACAGCAGAAGATGGAGGCGAAGAAGAAGAAGGAGAAAGGCTGGACACATCCAGATCTCTCCATCTTGCCCCCTGAATCTCCATTCTAAAAAAACCCAAAATCTACTTTTTTACCCCATGATAAATTCACTATTATTCTACTTAACTGTCATGGCCTGCAGATCTTCATCTAAGGTTGGTAACTTGCTCCACAGGTCATAATCAAAACCACAGGCATCTTGGGCTCTGTGCCAGGGTCTCTGAGCCCCCTGGCTGGGGTCTTGGTGGCTCAGGACAGCCAGAGGGATGTCCTGGGTTCCAACGTGTTAATGAATCAGAGAGAAGGAAGAGGTAAGAAAATGGAATAAGTTTTTATTGTATTCATAAGCATGTCCAGTTCTCTGAATTTTCCCTTCTTGGCCATTTTGGCTTGCTATTAGTACACATTTGTCTGTGTTATCATGCCAGGAGGGAATTCAACAAACCCTTTCCTCCTGAATGCATTGTGACAATCAAAAAAAACCCCCAAACTGATAATCCAAGTAAAGACTAGGGATGCATTTCAGGCATTGGAGAAGTCCTAGCAGACAGCACCCATGTGGGTCCTTGTGTTTTGCTGCTCAAATAGCCAAATAGGCACGTCACAGATAAAGTGATGTATTGCCCCGGCGTGATGGCAATACTCTGCTGGTACTGTGATTGTGCCAATGCAGTGGCTTTCTCACACAAAAACTCGGGGATAAAGTTCCATTCTCAAGGTGTTTTCTTCCTGTTTTCTCTGCTTCATATCTTCTGGTTTTTTTTCAAACTGCTTTACATTTGTCAATATATTATTATTTATTGCTTCAATTTAAATCTAGGTTTGATAAAAGGCCAGACTTGTACTTAGTGAGGAATAAACCATGGTCAGAAAATTTTCTGCCAAAAAGGAGTATCTCCTAACAACAAGAACAAACATTATTATCTATCTATAGGGAAGGAGCTGAGTTTAGTCAGATTAAGAGTTTTACACAATACTGGAAAAAAACTCCCCTATGACAGCCAAAACGGAACAAAAGAGAAGAACAATCCATTTTTCCTTTCTGTATTGTCTGGAATATTCTTTAGTCCCCTTACATGGCATTCCCATACATTTTTGTCCTGTCTATGTTCTTGCCTGTTCACCTTCTCCTGCACCAATTCAAAACACTGTAAAAATTAATTTCCTGTTGTGGCCCTGATTTCCCTCCCCATTTGAGTTCCCCCCTCTCCATGGCATCAAGCACACCTCCTGTCTTTACTTCCAAGCTCCTTCACAGACCAGACTTTGGCAATGCTTTATCAAGATGGCAGTTCCCTCCTACTCAGCCCAGATGTGAGCTGTCCAAGCCCACTGTTTATTTTGGAGTGTCTCCCTCTAAAACTTCCCAAAGCCATTTCATTTCCCTCCTTCAAATCCCACCTTCAATTCCTCTGGCGTGCATGACAAGCTCGGTGCTGCTGGGCTGCAGTTGTGCAGGGCCCGGTGTCCATGCTCTGGCTCCTTCTGCTCTCCTCCCATCTGTCTGCATCCTTTACTTCCCACTGGGATCTCCCCCAGCACCAGCCACAACTCTGTCTCCTGATGGCAAAGCCTGTGGAATAAGAGGAACATGGTTCATGAGAGTGGCACCTATTTCTAAAACACTACAAATAGTAAATCAATGTCATAACACCAGCAACTAATTTAATTAGTAACACCAGAACCAAAAGCAGTAAATCACTGCCACTGAACCTTAGTCCAAGCTAAAGACAGTGATAAAAACACTTAACATCTTTTATATTTTGCACATCCATTCATTCAACCTGGTGCAGGATTTTCCTTTTTGTGGCAGCATTGCAGGATTGGCCTGTGTTTGATATCACATTCTTTCTAACCTCCAAATGCTACTGCTGTTGCAATCACTCATTTGAAGGATGATCTATTTGACTGCTGAATACTCTAATGATAAAATAGCTTGTGGAAATAGAAGCCTGGCCAAAAGATTTCTCTTCTGACAGCATCCTCTGCCAATAAGCATCAGCAAAAGCTGTCCTGACAGGGTAGATACATGCATGTTGCTCTCAGATTCCAGTAAACCTGAAATTAAGTTCCCTAATTCAGCACTGGAGTTCAAACTATCCATAAGAGTCAGTTCAATGGCAGTGGTGGCAGGGCACTACAGCACACAGAACCTGTCATTCTCCCATGTGTTGTTTCCACAAGTCAGGCATATAAAATCACTGACATTAATGAGTTCATTTTCGGGAGATTAGTCTCACCATGAGTTGGATTATTCTGAACATATGGAGACCCAGTCTGGCTATGAAGTATGTAAAAGAATGGCAGAGATTTGGGAATGCTGACTTTTTGAGCTGAGTGAATCTCATGTTAAATAATTTAACTCTTCATGCCACTGTTGAGACTGGGTTGTTGTTTGGTTTTGAGGAGGTTTTTTAACTTATTGCTATGCCAGTCACTGCAGGTAACTCCAGTTTAGGTAACAAAGCTCTGTAACAAAGACAAGTGGAGTCCAGGGTTGTGTATATTTATGAAAAATCAGATTTATAACAATAGAACGTGGGAGACGTCAGACCTTGGAACAAATGTAGACTAATGATGAAGTTTGGCCATTTATTCTAGCAATACAGGAAAATCTTGGGAATAAAAGAAGAGTGCACATTGCGCATGAGATTCTCTGAGATCAGGGCTCACTGAACTCAAATTTCAGGGATAAAAATCTCAGTGACATCCAAGTGAGTGAGAAGCCTCACTTGTTGGTTTCTTGGGGGTTCTTTGGGGTTTTTTTGTGGTGTGTTTTTTTTTTTGTTGTTTCTGGTGGGTTTTGTTTGTTTGGTTGGTTGGTTGGTTGGTAGGTTTTTTTTTAATTGTGTGAATAGTTTTTTGTTTAGTTGTTTTTTGGGGCTTTTTTTGTTGTGATTTTTTTAGCATTTTAGAGCTCAATCCATGGAAGGGATTAGAGGCCTAATTACTGCAAAACTTAGGCTAAGCAGCTCCTCAGTTGGTAACCAAATTCTGAAGGACCAGAAAATCTCTTTTTTTTTTGACATTTTCAATAGTGCCCAAGGTCAACCATCATGTATCCATTGTGAACAATCCATCTCTATCTCACCATTGTTCCTTGTTTAAATTCACAATGAAGACACTGTCATACTCTCCACCCTGTTACCCATGAGGCCCATCTGCAAAGACATTTTAGAGGATGAGGAGACTTGTACAGAACATTTTACCCTGTAGTCTATTGATTATAACAAATACTAGATTTGAGAGTTTCAGTGTCACCTCTGCTCTCTGCCTGAGATCTCTAACTCTTATTAAAGAATCTGGACAACAACAGAAAGAAATTGTATTTGGAAGAAATCTTTACAATTTCCGTATGTTCTGCTGGAGCTCATTCTCTTTTTAAGGAAAAGTTAAGTAATTAATAGTTGAGGAGTAGTAGTAGTAGTAGCAGTAGCTGTTAATTTCAGCAATCATTAGTATTCAGTTCCTTTCTCTTCCTGACTGGTGACTCAGCCTCTGTGTTTGCAGAATACTTCTCATGAGTTTTATCTCTTGGTGGTCTAATGAAGATTCAGGGAATCTGACCAAAGTGGAAAAGCTTAAATGGGAAAACTTTAGAGTAGTTTTCTCCAGGCTCCAGGGCTCCCCTTCAGGTGCTTTCTCACAAATCATGGGGTTTTATTGCAGGCAAGCGGATGAATGTCCACTGGTGGAAGTGGCATGTGAGGCTGGATCATCTGTGAGGCTGAGGATTGTTTGACCATGGAGAAGAAGAAGGTGACTCAGAATTTCTCAGGACAATCTGGTTCAGGTGTGCAGTTCCCTAAAGCCTGGAGTTAATTGTGTGTTTAGTGCTGGTGGCATAGCTCACTCTAAACCTTTCCTTATGATTTTTGGTTGACTACAGGGACATGGTGGGGGACAGGGCTCAGTTCACAAGAAGATGGTGGGGGACAGGGCTCAGTTCACAACTCTGGATCCTTTCAAACAGTTGGCTCCTTGCCTGGTGAAAGCAATGTCAGTGCCAGGTGCAGTGCTAAAGCTGTCTCACTTCGGACATATTTCTGCAGCCTCATGTTGTACCAGTTTTGGGTTAGTTCTACCTCTGTGTCAAATGGTTCAGTCGCTGAAGCCACAGTTCACTTACACTGAAATAATCTGTGCTTTAAAGGTGGTGGTCATAAAATATTATATTTCACAAGCTTGCAAAGAGATGCAGTCCATGTTCTTCAATAGGCCACACTCTTTTTTTTTTTTTTAACAAAGAATTTACCCTTTTTTAAAAGCTCTCAAGTATCACATAGCTGTGCCACAAAACACATAGCTGACATCACTGACTTTTCATCTTCCAGATTACTCAATGCCCTTAAAATAAAACATAAATTATTCTTAAGCAATATGATTTTAACCAACAGAAAGTTTGGGGAGTAGTTCAAGAGCTCAGGTGGGACAAGATATAAAGTTTAAAATTATTTCCTCTAACTTCTTATTCCCTGAATCTACAGAAAACTGATATTACTCAGCCTTACTCCCAACCATAATATAAAATCAAAAGAGGATTTAATATATTTTATTGAACACAAGGAAAGTTATTTCAAAAGAGGGGAAAGGATATGTCTTCTGCAAGCTCACCACAGGCTCCCATTACAAGGTAGTAAACCCATTATTTTTATTTCAAAATAGATCATAATTAATCACAGCTATTGTTCAGGTGTTCTGAAATCTGGCCATTTTCAGTGGTTTTGCAAGACTTGAAAGAGGTTTCCTGCACAACCCGCTCTCTGTTCACTTGTACCAGCAAAAGTACCTGTTACCTGAAAGCGGAAGCTGCCAGACCCTTCTCAGCTGTTCGTCAGGATAATTCAATTGGTGTTCTACCTAGAACCCTGCAGGACCACAGCTGCTGCAGTGGATAGACCTTCGTTAAGCCTTGAGTGACTTAACAAGCTGTGCTAATGAAACAGGGGTTTAATGAGCTGCTTTTAGCTAAGTTCAATGTATTTTTCCTCTTCATCTCAGCCCTACATTTCCTGAATTTTTTACAATATAGCTTAAAGAATCCCTTCATTTTTCAGCTAGAATGACCCTTGATATCTTGTTAATAGTTGAATGTATAATATTCAGCTATTCCAATCAACTTCAGCAGTGGCTGTTGCCTTTCTCTAAGCAGGAGCAGCTTGCCAGGTTAAGGATCACAATACTGTACTGAAGGCCCTTTAGCCTGACTCATGGTAGCTCACAAGTCCTTTGCTCTCAAATTAGCTTTAAAATTATACCTTTGTTAAGTGATATGTCTCATCTCTCACAGTGCCATGTAGCATTTAGGAAGCTGTGTCACATTTTTAATGACAAATATTAAAACCAAGCTCTTTGATTCCAGAAATCAACATGTTTACTTACCAGCTCCTGCGTTTGATCCAGATTCACACAGTCATTAGCAGAGATAATGACAAATTGCCCCGTGTGACTGGGATGTGAGCTGAAGCCTCAAACAACACAGAAGCAGTACTCAGATCACCCAGCATAACTACCTTACTTGAAAGCTACTCTAATTTTATAAAGCAAGTTGTCAAATCGATGTCTCTGCTGTCAAACAAAAATATAATTTTAAAGGAGTGCCTCAAAAATCCATAGAGGAAATGTGAGTCCAGCATGACATTTGTTTGATTTCATTCCTCAGGCGATGCCATAAAAATTGATCAGACCACATTTAATGGAGAAATCATTGAAGTCTAATTCAACCAGCTCCAGAAATATTTATGAAGAACAGTTTAAAACCACTGATATGATACAGGATGATGCTTGTTGTAGTATTATTAATAGCTAGGAAGATGCAGTTTCAACATAGGACTTCTTTAAGAACTCTGTGATACATTTTCAGCAGCTTTTGTACAATGAATTGTTATTAAAACAGTACAACCTTCCAAATTGCTGCTAGCTAAAGATGGGCTTTGTATGAACTGATATTTATCCATTTTGACCTCTAATGCCTTTTACAATAATTGTTAATCCAATAATAATCTAGTCTATCAGTCTTGTCTTGGTAGATATGACTGCAAGCTTTTGCTAGTCAGCCCCGTGGCAGTCTGCTAATTAAAGTCCTGATTTTGTTTAACTCATTCTTCCCCATGTAGAATCACAGAATGATTTGGGTTCAAAAGGACCTTGAAGATCTTCTCATCCCAACTCTCTGCTATGGTCAGGGACATCTTCCACTGTCCCAAGTTGCTCCAAGCCCGATCCAACTTGGCCTTGAACGCTTCCAGGGATGGGGCATCCACAGCTGCTCTGGGCAGCCTGTGCCAGGGCCTTACCACCCTCACAGTAAAACATTTCTTCCTAATAGCTGATCTAAACCAATTCTCTTTCTGTTTAAAGCCATTCCCCCTTGTCCTGTCAGTATATGCTTTTGTAAATAGTCTCTCTCCATATGTTGGCCCTCCCTGGTCTGTGATGAATTGCATTGAATTATTTGCATGCAAATGTCCAACAGCAATTAATGTGCTGATAAAGAATGATTGCCATTTTCTAATACTACAGGTCTGTGTGAAATCTTTGCAACCAGGATGCAAACATATTAGTCAATATGGGGAGTTCTGATAAAGGCAATAGTATTTTTAGCTTGTTGAAAAGCCTCCTTGGAGCTCCTTATGTGTTTCAATTACTCTTGTTCTTCTCCCTTCATTAAAATTTTTATACATCATTGCAGAAAAAAAGAAAAAAACTTCCAAACCCTAAACAAGTGAAACTGTCTTTTTCTCTAAAGAGCTGTGATCCTTGAGGGCACCTGCCAGAACTGTGGTTCAGCAGAGCCTCTCTTGAAGGAAGAGAATTCTCTGTAATTTGACACAGGCTGCAACTCCTTCAGCACAAACTGGACCAGTGCAATGCACTTTTCTTCTTCACAGCTGTGATAGCCCACAAGGCTGGAGAGGAAGGTCCTTGACGGGGGAGCCACTTTCATACCTAGGCAGCGCCAGCAAATGCTCACAGGAAAGATGAAGGCTCGTTCTTAATCCAAGGACCACAGAGTTATGGACATTGAAGCCTATATATATGCACACACAGAGACAAAATAGAAATAATAAATATTGTCTAGACTAATAAATTCTGGATTCCCAGATTCTCTGATATGTCTTCATGTTCTTCTTAGCAGACTCAGAACAGTAGCTTGTCTGAAAGATAAGGGATATTACATGAAAAAAAAAATCTAAAATTTAGCAGTTTAAATTTTATGATTTCATCTCTTGTCTCTGGCTCTATGCAATCCAGTAAAACCCTTGGCACTGGAAGAGAAACTGGCTGTTAATTGGCAGGAATTTTATGTACATGATTTTTCATTTTGAATTTTTCAAAGTGCAAAGTACCTCCCCAGAAGCTTCTCTAAGTGGCTGAGGATGCCACACACCCAAGTGTGCAGAACTGCACTTTGCCTTGCTTGGGACTGCACACAGCAGCCCTTATTGCTCTCTTGAGGTAAATCCCAGCTATGAGAGGGCTTCACAGACCTCTGCAGGACCTGCAGCCAGGTTCTGTAATGCTGGGTCCTGGCATATTCCAGATGTCCTGATCTCATACCCTTTATGTTAAGAGAAAAATCGAGGAACAAGATGCCAAACCTAAGCTTGCAGGATGGTTCATCAGTTATTCTTTTTGGGGTCACAGAGATGCATTGGGATGGTCCAAGACTCAGAAGCACGTTGGGAAGTGAGAATATAATGAGAGAAAATATGTGTAGATTGCATTAAGGCTGTGAGACAGAAGGAATTCCCGTTCCATGGGATATGCAGAGGGCTGAGATAACTTTAAAAGCAGGGTTGATAAGCCTGAGGAGAATGGAGAAGTAAGAACAGAATGTGAAAGGATGTTTTCTCACTGAAGGATCCCAGGGTGATGACAAACTGGGGACATGTAGCAGCCATGTGTGACATTGTGGGGAGAAATATTTTTCTTAGCCTTTCTATGCATGTACTGTCATTCAACCTTAGTTCTTTGTCCCCAGAATCACTATCTGCTGCTCTCACTCTCTAAAACTAAAAACTCAGCTTGTCTTATTGAGAATTGTACCCATGGAATGGGAGTCAGGAATCAGGGAATGTGGAGTGGGGATTTTTTGGCCATATGTCATGGTGAGGGCTCCAAGCAATAATCTGTGAAGTTTACATCAAACCTTCTTATATCTCAGGCTGGCACTTTCTGCCACCAAGAACTCTTATGTGTAAAAATATGCATAAACCCCACATTTATTTGATTGGGATAATTTGAAGGAAACCCCTGGTTCACAGGGGTGGGTTATGCAGGATTTATCCACCTTGTGTTGACTGCTGTTTTCAGTGTAACTGGATGATTTTGTGCCTTTGGCAAGAGTTTCTCAGAATCTTTTTAATGCTGAAAATCACATCAATGTGTGAAGGGCTGAGCAGACAGATTTACCTGTTGCTTGCCCAGGAATATGTGAGAATGAGTAGCTTTGCACCTCTCTAATGTGAAGGATTTTGAGAAGAAACTTCTCCCAGGAATCGGATGCAGTCACCTTCCAACTGATCCTGCTACAAATATTGGAGACATCTGTGAGCTTTTCTGTAGAACTGTGAAACAGTTAGGGGTGGATTAATGGGCTGAATTAAATGTTGTCATGACTTGTAAAGTCAGTTTACTCAGGCTGTAATTATAATCTGCCTGAAATGATGGGAGCTGGGAGGTGTTTTTGTGGGCCCTGGTGGGAAGCAGCAGGCTCGGATTGGAAGGATGCTGGATCCCGACAGTGCCAAGGCCCTGGTGGCTCCTGCACTGGGGGAAATTCTCCTTGAGCACAGCCAGAAGTGCATCTCACTGAAGCATGAAGATTTGCAGCTCTTCAGATGTTAATGCTGATGAACACAGAAAAGAAGCAGCAATTTGCTGGAAAATTGAGGTGTTGGTGACAGAGAGAGATAAAATAATTCACAAATGCTTGCTGAATTTTGTACTGGTTTTTAAAGTGTGCTACATTGTAAAATGCTAAGTTTCCTTTCCCTTCCACACTTTTTCTAGCAATAATGATTTAAGGAGATAAGCAGTAAAATCTCATAAAAAATAAATATTTTGTTTTACCAAATAGTACACCTAGAAAAAACATTGTGCAGCATATAATAACTGGTATATATAAAGTTTTAAATTTAAGGAGAATTATTTTTGATGCCACTTTTGTTTTTCCAGGACCCAAGATGATCACATTTCTTTTTCATTGGACTCAAATTACTTTTTACAATTATTAAATTCAACATCAAACTATAAATAAATATATTTCATCCAGCTCCATACCTACTGTTTGAGCTCCATGTTATTAATTCATAAATCACTGAAAACCAGATTTTAAGAGTACTTATTTCTAAACTTGCAGTGCATTCTGTTAACATTTTTAGCCAAATAAAAAAGACAGAGAATTTAAAAAAACTATACAGATATATTACCATTTGAAAAAAAAAGGCAAAAATAAGGAAAAATATTTCTTTTATGTAAATTTCCTTAAATAAACTCTAAAAAGTTATATTTATTCCACAAATGACAATTCTTCCCCACAGCCTGTTTTTCCAGACCAGATGATTAAAAAATTTTCAATACAGAGGAATACTTCTGGCTTTGCTCATTAGTATCTGGTCTCAAATCATTTAGATCTGTGCAGTTCTATGCTGAGCAACTTGGGTGGTTTCATGTCATATTTCAGCAGGAATTTTCAGGATTAATAAGGTTTTTTTCTTAATTCATCAAGGTAAAGTTTTCAAAAATGTCTTAAGCTACTTTTGCCAGCTAAACTTAGTAACCCTGGATCATCAGCCCATAAAGTTTGGATTTTTTTCTTGAGCTTTTTTGTTATTTTTAAGAGATATCAAATCAAGAAGTTTCATTCCAACAGCCCAAATTCAGTTTCCTTCCATACAGATGAGCTGAATCTCCACTTTTTTGTGAACTAAGAAAACTGATGATAAGGCTAATTCAAAGTAGAAAATATTTAATCAAATGTAAGTTGATTATACAGTCTGGAATAGACTATTTAAAGTTACAAGCTTCATAATTTAGAAATTTATCAGTGATACTAAAATTAGGACGTCTGTGTTATGATGTTTCTCACTAGCTGTAACATTTCCCTCTCTCTTCCTGCATTCCCAGAAGTTTGTTTGAAGCATCATGCCCAGGGAAACACTGGGAAATAAGAGCTGGAACTGCTTCACACTAAAGGGTGAAGTGACCACTGAAGTCAGGGCACTGAATTCTGAATGCCAAACTTTCACCAGGCAAAGTAAAGCTGGATGTCACACAAGCATCTGTCCCAAATCAGAACAAATGTATGAATGGCATTGAATAATAATATATTTCAGTTTAATTTTATCAAAATGAAGACCAGTTATGGACTAAGGCCATGCAATCAGACACCAGCTTTATGGATCAGTTGGTTTTAGGGACAGTGGCTCAAACTGTGACATTGGTACAGATTTTCTTACCTACAAGTCAAGAATTCAGCCTCTGATCACTTTCATGTTTCCTACCCTGGAGCTACAGATGCACCTGCATCTGTACAAACTCCTTATGGTTCAATGAAGGGATAGTGAGATTTGGAAGCAGTAATTTGTCACACTAAATGACAAATTGTTTATCTAAAAGAACATTACAATAATTCTTAAGGCCTTTAGCAATGTAGCCACAAACTGAAACAGAGAGAACACATTGTCCTGCTGCTCTATGTTCACTATTAAAGCCTCAAAGCCTTAGAGTTTCCTCAGTTTCCTTAGTTTGTAAGAGATGAGGACATTGTTGGTTCTTATCTAGTCTAAATAAAATATTGCTAATCATTGGCAATGCATTGTTAACTAGAAATTAGAGAAAAATTGCTGTTTGTGGGAGCAGTAGAGGATGCTGCTCTTGTGCTCCTTTCTCATGAAGGGAAAGAGAATGACAAGAAAGTTGCAGGATTTGGGAAAAGGGCTGAAAAATGTGCAGATGATTGAATCAAGGAGAGATCATGGATTAAAACATGTGTTGGGAATCTCCTCCCCTCCCTGAGTTTGAGCACATAGTACATTGAGCCCAGCCATGGAGAGACAAGGAAAGCTGTCAGTTTCCAAATAAAACCTACCAGCTATGGAAGAATCAGAAACCTGAGCTGTAGCCCAAAGCAGTTCCCTGCTGGAGTCATTGGAAGAGGTTTGGTGGGTTCCAGAGAGCACCTGAACTGCTGCAATGTCTGAGCCCAGTCTGCCTGTCCAAAGGACTCCCAAATTTTAGTTGCTTTAGGGATAGGTCAGCAGGTGACCAGCTAAGAGGATAATCCAAGGAAATGTGGGAAGACATTGAACTCTGAGAGATGAATTTTCTGTGACTCATGAATCTGTGGCAGAATATCATTTAGAGATGCAAAGTGAAGAAAGGGAGACTATCAGGAATGGTTGGTAACCCACACTGAGAGCATGAACTTGAAAAAATTTGGCCAATAATGTGTAATTTTAAAATTTTGTCCAGGATTATTATTCCCCCTGTACACTTTGCATTTCCATCTGGATAAAACATTTATCATGTGCCAAATTTATGAATGCATTTTACATTAGAAATATGTAATGTCCTCAAAAAACAAAGGAGAGTTTCAGGTAGGTACAAGAGGTGACCTCTGTAGAACAGCTGTTCCAGGCAGATCTCTGCAGGCACCTCTTTCCTCTGTACTTATCAACCTGTAAAACAGCAATCTCAGCCCAATAACCTGGAGGCAGGACCACTGGTACAAACTCTTCTTCTGAATAGAGGTGACTGCTCCATCCCATTATTTTTGTTTATAGACAGCTCAAGGCTCACATGAATATTTTCTGTTGGGTGTTTATAGCTGAGGTTTAGTATGTGGCTAAATATAGTCTAATAGTTCCTTCATCCCCATTCTGCATCATGACATGGCAAGGCTTTTGAAGAGTAAGTAGGCCATCCAAAACAAAGGCAGAAAATTAAATTCAGCATCCTTAATGTGTGGTGTTTTCCAAAGCTTCTGTTACTTTCATGACATCTCGCCAGAGCTATTTCTGTCTGTGGGGAGTTAGGAAAAAGAACACATATTGTACAGAGAGCAGGGTGTTAAATTTATGCAAAGTGAAGAAGAGTGCTGTCTCAAAAAAATTTATTTCATAGTTTTTTGCCTCGAGGATTGTGCTTTGTTACATCTTTAAGGAAAGCGGTGCTGTATTAGCATCAGGTATAAAATTCTTATACATATCAAGAACAGGTTACATCTGGAACATTTATATAAAGCAGCACATCAAGCTTATCATTTTGTGTAGAAAGAAAGGAAACACCTTTACTGCACCACTGTCTATTCTTCAGACAGACTTAAAAACTAGAAACAAAAAACAGCTTAAAGGAAAGAGAGATGTGGATAGGAAGTAGAAGGATGCTGCACTAGCTCTTTCAGTATTTTCTTTGTTTTGCATGAAATACAATTCTTTTGTTAGGGACTTGAATAGTTGCAGGAAAATTGTGGTAGTTCAGAGTGCAAAGGAAAATTGTCTGTATCTGCAGCAGTAGGTTGCTGGAGTGCAAGCAGTTCCTGGCTCCACTTGAGGTTAAAATACTCCTTTGCAAAGGAACTTAAATGCAGAAACATTTAAGGACATGAAACAAAGAATTTTTGTGTTAAAAACTTATATGTTAAAAAACAATCTTGTCTGCAAGGACATCTAATTACAATGCATGTATCATTTTAGCAGTGGCGTGGTTTGGTCTTAAGTAGCAGCTGTCTGCTCTTCAGGAAGGTGTTTTTAAAGGGATCTCACAGCAGCAGGCTGGGCTGAAGTGAAACATTCTCCCCCAGTCCCCCCCGCAGCCATATGATGCCAATATCGTGAACTGATTACTGAAAGTGAGAGTTGGTAGGTGTCAGAGCAGAACAATTCTATTTTTTTAGCCCTGATCATATGTATGTAGGCATAATTTAACAAGAAGCAGCCAAAACAATCTCAAAACTATTCGTTGTCTAAAGTTCAGGGGGCGGGGTGGATTTTTTTTTACTTATTCTCAGGAGTTTTCATTCTCTGATATGTTCCTTTGTACAGCTTACATTGTCAGGTAAATGCTTCATGCATATTTCCTCTAGTTTCTTAAACAGAGGCAGAATTCTATGTTGAAATCAGTTTTCACTATAACTTTCTTATTATGAGACACTGAAGGTTGGATCTTGCCTCTCCAGGTGAGATGTGCAAGCACTCATGTGCAAGCATCTTCACCAAAAGGATGCCAGGATGTAGCCTCTACCCATAGAGGATGTTTAAAAATATTAAACATCGATGAATTTGGATTTCCATTTGACTCAGGCCCACTCCAGTTCTTCCTCTGATAGCCCTTTTCTCTCAAAATTAATATATTGTAGCAAAAATAAAATCCCTCCTCCTGTGTCTTACTCTCTTAATGAAATAAAAATCACAGACCCTACCTGTGCCTTTTCCAGCAGACAGTTCTCTGTATTTTGTTCTTCAAAGCCAGGATGAGGGTTCCACACCTTCCTTAGCAGTCTGGGCAGAAGCCTGGCTGAAAGATAATCATCAGCACAAACTTTAAGACTTTTGTTGATTCAGTCTACTCAGAAACTCCCAAAATTTTCAAGCCCAACCTCTAAAGCAGTTGTCTTTTCAGTTTTATACATGTACAAAGACTCTGAGATGCTCAGCTGTCCCACTGTGCTGCTTGGACTTAGTTGATTGGACTGCTCTTTCTTCTTTTTTGGTTTTTTTCTTTTTTTTGGGTTTTTTTTTTTTGGGTTGGTAAAGACTGGGGCATAGAGGAGGGAGTTTCTTTGACTTCATCCATTTTACTTTGTATACAGCGAAAGATGGATGTAACTCGTTTTTTTCCTCCTCATCCCTGGGCTAAGGATGTAACTCAGGAGTGCCCTCAAGTTCATGTGCTGACAATGGACCTTTTCTGGCTATTCCTCAACCCTGTAGCCATTTTATTTTGACATTGCTCAGCCACAGAGAGCAGAATAATGCTTCATTCTTTCACAGCTCATGGTGTTTGCTGAGTTTAAATGTGGAACTACATTTTCCTGAGAGTAAACAGAAGGCATAACAAATTTTTCTTCTATCTAGTGTGTTTTGAGTGTTATTCTTTCTGTTCACTGTAAAACCCAGTCACCTCTTGCACTTGAAACCATTTCAGCTCATCAATCTTAATTTTTTTAAGTGATATACATTCCTTCTCAATTATTTTGTTTTTCTGCATACAAATGTAGAACTTCCATTATTTTTTACAATGTTTCACCTCTTAGGAAAAGAGATAATCCATTTAGGCTTTTTTTTAAGAATTTCAGAATCTCAGAAATGGGATAATGCTCCCTCCCTGTGTTTCGTCATGGTACCTTTTTAAAAACCAAACCTTTAAGCAAAAGATCAGCAGCACTCCTAATGCAGATGCAGACCTTTAGGAAGTACATCAATGCGAGCCACTGCTCTTAGGGCTTGTAGATTTGAACCCTGTCAGAGTTTATCTGCTGCCAGCTTCAAACTGTGCTTTGACATTTCTGGTCAAGAGGGGTGCCCTTGTGAGTCCCGGGAGGGGATGAATCTGAAAAGGCAGAGGAGCTATTGTCTCCCTGCAGCAGAACCCTGCCAGCCTCCACTGCAGAGGCACCTGCGACCAGCAAGACTCTGCTTTGAGGGAGATCATCACAGCATGATCTTACTTGTGCCTGCAGTAGTGAGCCGTCAAAGCACAGCAAGAAAGAGAGAGATGGCAGGGAGCATCAAAGGGGAGCTGCTGAAGACTGAATAGGAATGAAGATAAAAGCTGCAGCCAGTGTAACTCCCTTCCCAAAGGGAGGGAGCAGAACTGCAATATGAGAAGGAGTGGTCACAGGAGACCTTAGGGCCAAGTCATTCCTCCTGTAAGGCAGCTGTTACAATAGGCTGGGAATTCAAGTGAGAAAATCACGAGGAAATTGCTGTGGTGCACAAAAGATGCTTGTCAAACACTGCAGCCCCATGTCTGCTGGGGACTGAGATACCACACTGCAATTTTTCCTGATCTAACAGATGAGCTGTGGACCTCAAAGCCTTTAGCATTGCAAAATCCACACCTGCTTTCATGCATAATAGGATGATGACTGTGTACAAAGCCCAGCCCATCAGGTCAGGCACGTGGACCTGGAAAAGGACAAGGAGATTGCTGGCAGCCCTGATCCAAGTGCTTGTTACTAACAATTGCCTTCACTTTCTGGAGGGAAAATATAAGGACCATTTCTCACTGGTATAAGAATGCAACCATTTGTCTTCTTGTGGTTTAGGTATCCACAAGAAAGTCATTCCCAGGAGTAACTTCCTTATTACTTTCAGTCCATACGAAGTGAAACCTGGATGATCAGATCTAACTCTTAAACCAGTCAAGAACTTCCACCCAACTTAGATCAGCCTTCAAGGCACACATCCCTCTGACAAGGATAGAACTTCACTGGCATCATGCAGATGATCAAGGCCTGGGACCAAGGCTTGGACCAATGTACTAAAAATTCTCAGCTTTGGAAATTGAGATACAATCTCTGGTCAGTTGTGCCTAAAGAGCAAATCTCATAAGATTTTCAGTTTGTAAGTGCTGCACCATAGATGACCACCCACTTAGATTCCTGAGCCTATCAGGAATTTGAGCAAAGATCAGGAAGCACACCTCCTTTTGACCCTCAGCTAGAGCTTTGATTTCAGAAGACTCACAAAGAGAATTTGCTATCAATATGGGTGAGAAGCTCTCAAAATTTGCTATGGCAATTCTACTAGGCAGACTGAAGAGACTGCCTGCAGGGTTATAAACCCTAAT
Source organism: Diglossa brunneiventris (assembly GCA_019023105.1). Taxonomy (NCBI): domain Eukaryota; kingdom Metazoa; phylum Chordata; class Aves; order Passeriformes; family Thraupidae; genus Diglossa; species Diglossa brunneiventris. The sequence goes on along the minus strand of CM032354.1, from coordinate 148,932,312 downwards.
ATAGATATAAATAACTCCCAGGAAAATAGATTAAAGGAGAGAGCCTCAGTATGAGCAGTTCAGAGTCAGAGGGAGCCAAGGAATGGCTGAGATGTTAAAATAAGAAGCAAACAGAAATGATTGGAAAATTTAGGGACTAGCTAAAACTCCATGGATTTGTCAGAAAATAGGTCTAAATTCACTCAGATAACAAACTGGACATGCCCCAAGGTGGAAGAAAGAGAAGCACATAGCTATGCTACTCTCACTTAAGCAGCCCTAGTAAACAGATGCTGCTGTCACAACAATCTGCAGAAGGTTTCCTGTTGAAAGCCTTTGTGCACTAGTTCTGCAAGGTGATACTGGATATTTATTGAACATGTTGCAAAAAGAAGTCACTTGGGCTGGTGCTTGAGGGCTCAGAACTCTCCTTTGCCCTGAAATTCCAGAATGTTAAACAGGATCTGGCTGGATCTGGCTCTGTTTACAAATGTGCCTGTGAGCCCAGCTGTGGTGTGGGTGGGCACGGACACAACTGGTCAGGGGCTGAGCTTGCTGTTGTCATGTGCTGTGGCTTAAACCTCTAAAGATCTACTGCAAATTTACCACCACGATGTAATTTACTGATCATGGGATCCCTGAGACAATATTCAAACTCAGAACTTACTAATGAAGTAAAATCTTAAGCACTTGCTTCATTTTCAAAGCATCGTGTTATCATGATTGTAGACAGATGATGCAACAGATCAGACTTCATCTTTTATCAGAAAATGTATAGCCCATAGGAGGAATAAACTTTTGGGACAGCTTACGCAGCATTTACATCCTACAAATTTGGTGCTCTTTATCAGTAACAGTAAAAATGTATTCTTGACTTCTGTGAATTCAGGATGAGCTGATTATCTCAGTTAGCTTGGACTCTGAGTCAAGACTGCAAACTTCTGTGAAATCACGTACACTTATGCTAATATTTAAGTATACTTTTAAACTCTATTATAATCAATGGAGTTTAAGCAAATCTTTAATGTAAGCACACATTTAGGTGCCTTGAATAAGGGCAAATTGCTGTCCTCGTTTTATGAAAATTCAGCTTAACTCAGGACACTAGTGGTATTTCCTTACCCCAGCTGTCATTTTGACCTCCTTTTTAAAATAAATCTGAAGAATTGCATCATCTGCTCTTGCAACAGCTGCCAAACCTCAGCAGATTATAAATTTGTGTTTTAATGTAAATCAGGACTCTGATTACTTTATGGTAATTAAGCAGGTGAGGCAGCCCCTTTAGACATCCCCCAAGAAGGCACCTACCTCAGGAAACAGTGTGAGCGTGGGAGGTCGTGGTGAGTAACCACCCCCAGCTGTACAGTCCCTGCCTCAGACCTCTTGCAGTACCATTTTTCTGGTCTCTGTCTGGAATCAGAACTGTGAGTTTTACACTTTTGCATTTAATAAGCCTGAATATTAAATCAAAATGCACAGTCATTTGTAAAAGAAGATTCAGGTCCTGTTAGCTCTCATCAATCTTTTCAAACTGTCTTTCTATTGAGAGCTCTCTGCTCTTATGTGCAGAAGTCAGACATAGAAAAAGGTGGATGAAAAACTGCCTCCCAAGTGCTTTTATGGCTTTGAAATTGTAGTTTATTTTTCTACCTCATTCTCCCACGTTGTGATAATCATTATTATCTCTTTTTCCTACATCTTTCTAACAGAGTGACACCATTAATAGTTGAGCAAGTTTTCTGCTACCTATTATTCCTCTGCACTTTTTGGGGAACAACGTTCATTTAAAAATTCAAAGTGGCAACCTCCATCTGTGGCTCTGTGGGGCTCAGGGATATAAACATGGACATTCCACTTTCCCTCTCATATTTAAGCATAATAAAATACAGCTTATTTAGGTCATTGTGCACTTTTTTTTTTCCCCTTAGTTTTCCTTGTTTTGGAGAGGAATACAGTGTCAAAACAAAACTGTTTGCCACAGACCTCAATCTGTCCTGGTTATCTCTCAGTATTGCAGATGAATTACAAGGTGTTCATCAAGGTTTTTCTGAGGTTAGCTGTCACCCTTGTATTTGAACATCCTCTACATGATTCAGAAATCTGGTAAGGGTTCATCTAGGTCATGAGAAAAGCTGTGGTCTTATCACAGGTTAAAATAGCAGTGAGAAACAAAAAGAAACAAACAGAAATATGGACTTTTGTTTGCTTTGGCAGGATTCTCTGTGAGGGTTTGTCATCTCCTATTGCTAGTTAAAAAGCGAATGTCCTTGTCTATACAGCTTTCTTAACTGGCATTAATAAACTGTAATGAGATTATCTTTATTTATTAGTTTAGGTATAACAGTGTGTCCCACCTATGCCAGATTTGTGACCAGGAATAAAGCTGAAGGTTATTGTGGAGAATTTCTTTATTTACTTTGTAATAAGTCAGCTGGTGCATTTGGGGGAATTGCCGTGAGAGAGCAAAGTCAAACACATCAGTTTGCATTTTGCATGGAAAGAGACTCCAGTGATCTTTGGAGCAGCATCTCACAGCCTCAGTGTGATTCCTGGAGCCCACAGAGCTCCCTCCTGCTCAGTCAATGGACTCCTGTGCCCAGGCTGCATTGCAAAACCCCAGGAGTGCACAACAAAACCCCAGGAGTGCACAACAAAAGCAAGAACATTCACTAGAGGACAAATCCCAGTACATGGGGTGTCATGTCAGGGAAAGAAGGTGCAGGAAAAAACAACACTCATAGCCAGGTCAGTGTGGTTGTAGGGAGGAAGGCCCTGAACACTGTACAGGGATAGATTTAAAGAGGGGGAGGATGTGATCTCCCCAAACTGTTCACCTGGCAAAGCAGCTGCAGTGCTCACCAGCCCCTGGGCCTGCAAGGCACAGAGCTTTATCCAAGCTGGTCAAGCTCAAAAGCTTCATATCAAGCTGTGGTTTTCTGTGCTTCCTCCCCATTTTGTCTTTATTGAGATACTATTTCTTATAAATAAACTGCTGCATTTCTGTGTTAAGTTTATACTGCCAAGGATTTTTGCATTGATATATGTTGGAGATGGTCTTTAAAGTAATAATAAAAAGTCTTGGCAACAGTGATTCAGAAGCAACTGGATCTGCCTTGGCACACCTCTAGTTTAAAAGATATCTCAGTGCAATAATTATCTGGAATCTGAGAGCTTCCAGAAGGAAAGTTTTATGAGTTACCTCTTTCCTCTGGGAAGGCATCATTCAAGCCAAATCACTGTTAACTGACATATTCACTCTTGAATTCTTTCAACTCAGCATCCACCCAGACTGTTTTCTCTCTTCAGAGGAGAAGTGCCTGTGGAAAGTTATGCACTTTTATCCACTTCTTTCTGATTCTCTTAATTTTATGGGGTTTTTTTCTGAAAAAAGAGAGGAAAAAGTACACTTTTTGTTAATGTCACTGCTCTTGACATCGAAGTTTTCAGTCTGCCTGCTGAACAGATGGAAAGCTAGAGTGCCAGCAGGGCAAACTTCCCTCAGCACACAGTGTGTCTTCTTTCCCTCACTGAAGCCAGGGGAATCAGTGTCCTGAATACCAGATGCAGAAATGGATGTGCTGGCACCACAAGCATTTCCCTACTGCCCCTCCTCAGTGGGAAACTGTGCCCAGACAATTACCCACACATGAGAGTCCCTCTTCAGTAATATCAGCAGCAGAGGAAGCTCCAATCCTCAGGGCTGGTGCTGACTTTGAGCTACCACCTCTGCCAGGAAGGTTGTCTCAGGCAGCAACTTCTGTAGCCCTCCTTTGATGCTTCTGATTTGTAGGAAACTTAGGGCTGGTTCTGAGAAGATGACTTGGGCTCCATGCCTGTTAATCCACCTCCTGCCCACCTGGAAAGGGGTGAATGTCCTGGGAATGTCTCTTCTTTGCCTTAGGACTGCTCTGCAAGGGCCCTGTGTGAAGAACACCCGCTGTGGTTTAATTCCAGTGCAGCCCAGCCCTACACAGACACTCCCTGCCTGGAGAGGGATAGGGAGAGAATCAGAGGAATAAAAGTGAAAAAACTCATGGGCTAAGTTCAATAGGTAAAGCAAAGTCTGTGCACACAAGCAAAGCAACACAAGGAATTAATTCATCCCTTCCCCAGGGCAGGCAGTTGTTCAGCAGAGCTCCATTGCATCCAACCAGGACTTGGGAAGACAAACACCATCACTGTGAACATCCCCCCTTCCTTCTTCCCCAGCTTTATATGCTGAACATGGTGCCTTATGGTCTGAGGTGTCACAGAAAATGATCTCTATCCCTGCCAAAACCAGCACAAGACCACTGTTAGAAGGGCTGCATCCAGGTCCTCTTCTCCAGGACGAGTCATTCGTCCTTGGGACACTTGTGTTTAGAGAATTGGAGGGGAAGCTGAGAGAGACATTTCTTCTTTATTGTCCTGCTCCTTCTTCTGTGGTTTGTTGCAACAAGCACAAGCTGAACCATCATGGCCTGAATCGTGGTTACATATTTTTCTCCTGACCCAGGAAAGCAAAGGCTGTGTTTCTTTGTGTGAAAATTTAACATTTCCTTTATCCTTCAAGGATCATGCAGGGTTCTTTAAGTTCAAGCCATGTGAGCCATAGTTGCTGAGAGATTCATCTCTTGATAAATAGCTGTCCTCAACAGAATGATTAATGGCAGTGTTGCTATTGTCACTGGTTCTTTTTCATGTTGTACACTTGCAATTGTGCTACCATTTTGCTTTGGGTACAGGATGCCTCTTTATCAAACCACTCTTTTTCCTCTAAACCCAGGGAGTACAAGATACCGTTGCATCATAAATTTTTTAATATACCCTGTTTGAAAGCAGACTGATTTCCTGTCTGACTTGCTCATCTATTACCAAGAGAGGATGCAAGTGAAGTTCTTTCTTGTTATGTAACCTTACCCTGATCTGATTATTATGCATGGAACCACAGTGCAAGCTCTTCAGTATGAAAAAGCTTGGAAAACTGTTATAGTAAACAAGGAGAAACTAAACCCATGGATTGGATTCCATCAGGAAATCTTAACTCTAAAATCCACAACACGTGGTCTGAAATGTCACACAATTAATTATAATTTAATTTATTCAGGAACTCATTATGAGTGTGAGTGGAGATGAGCAAACTGAACAGAATTAAGCAATTCCCTTGGTTATAGACTCTGTTATCAAAGAGCTCTAGCCATGAACCACAGCTCCAGAATTAAGCTGGGTTTTAAATTTCCCCAAGCAACAAAAAAATGGCATTTTTTTATTCTTTATTTTACTTTTACCTTGAGTAGCTGAAAAACTATGAAGGGTCAACAGGTAAAGAGAACATTTTCAAGCTGAAAACTAAAGATTTAATATCAAGAAAGATCTCATTTTTCCTTACCCTTGTCAGCATGCAGCCATTTATTTACCCCAGGGTTAATGAGTAAAAGCACTGCTGGATGAGAGCTGGTGCTGCTCATGGTTTGTTTGCACCAAAACAGAGGAACAGAGCAGAAAGGGTGAGCATGTCCTAAATTCTGCAAAAGCAGGTGTTGGCTCTGGTTCCTTGTCATTTGTCACTAGGAAAAAAAAAAAAAAAGGACAGGAAAGGGAATAACTTGCACCTCTCAGGGCAGTATAATATAAATGTCCTGGATACAATTATTTTGAAGGAGTGATGTCTCAAACCAGGGCACGCTCCAAGTTTGGTTTACAGCATGGAAATGTAATCAAGTGCAATCACCCCACTCTGTTACAGGTCTCTAAATGCACTCAGAAGATCAGTCTGAAGAGAAGGGTCTCTGCTCTGGTCTAGAAACAGAATGGGAGACTTGATTCAGCTTCCTTTACAGTCAAAAAGGAACATTTCATTCAAGAAACGAGGCTGGCTTTGGAACACACATCGATCAAAGCAGGTTAAAGTATCTCCCAGCTGGTTTCATACTAGAGATATTGATTCTATTTTCATTTTTTGATGCCTGCAGCTTAGTCACCCACTACAGATAACTACATGTAGATGCCTGAAATTTGAGTTAGGGCCTGCCTCTGAGTTGATAACAGTTCTTATCCATGCCTAATGGGATAAACTAAAGCATTTTAGCCATAAACCAACTACTAACTGGTAACAGGAGCACCTGCACCTGCAAAGAATGAGAGCAGCAGTTAGGGCATGAAACAATAATCAAATATTTCCAGGAAGATGTCTATTCCTTCATTACACACTATGACTTTTTGTTTGTGTGTTTTTCTACTTTGTTCAGGAGTATGATACTGAAATTATAGCATCGACTGATTGACTTAAGAGGTTATATTTCTATTATTTTTCAGAATTTTGTGGAAAGGTTATTTCCAATTTGAATATTTGTCTCCTGATAAAATACATTTAAATTTTGGATTTTTTTTTTGTGGGCTTTGAAAGGGAAACTTTCCTCCATATATCAGTGAGCATGCACCTGTCTTTAAATATATTGTGCTAAATATTATGATTATACAGATTTTAAAAACATCACCAAAACAAGTGTGCCAAATATGGATAATTAAAAAAAGATAATACAAAAAAAAATTAAAAAGAGAGATGAAAATGACTACATTGTCAGAGCATAAGAATATCTCTAGTCTTCTAGTATCTCTAGTGTTTGGATAAAATTGATTCCCAAAGATTTCTTCTTCACCCTAAGAAGAACAGAGCAACAGGGAGTGGAGGTTGCAGTCTGTTCATCACACATTATCTCTGCTGCTCCTTTCTTCTGACTCACTTCCCCCTCTTCAGATAAAACAACTTCTAATTCAGAAACCTACAGTCCAGGCACCATTAAAATTAAAAGTTTCTTTCCAAATGTTCTTCAACAATAATTTTTTTTTTTTTTTTGTAAAGAAATGAGGTTTTTAGAAACTCAAGCCAAATCTGAATTTGCTGCTTGCATTGGCTTTGCCAACATCTATTCAGGAATAATGATTTAGCAACAAAAAACCACTGTTCCAACATTTTTAACATATTTTTTAATGTGCTGGAATCAATTATTGTTGCAGTTTAAAATCAACAAAATGAAACTGCGGGTTAGAATCAACATTTATATTTCACACAAAGTTCATGTGAAATCATTGATAGGATGAAAATCTCTGAAAAAATCACCTTGGATTGTGTGGATTGCATCACAATTATTGGCAGTGACTTCCCAAGCAGTTTGTTTTTCCACTGGAATTTTGGTTCTTACCCACAGTTTTTATATTGCTGTGAGCCGAATTTAAGGACACAGGAACACATCATTGTGCTGTGTAACCTACATCAGGATTTTCCAGTTGTGCTCTTTATTTCTTTCCTCTGATGTTTTCTGTCTGTCGTACTGAATTAGGGTCGGGTGAGGCCTTCTCACTGGAGCATAAAGTCATGCAAAAGTACTCCTAAGTCTGTTCTAGGAACAAGGAGAAGGATTTGTCTGTGAATGGAAGTCTTGAAGACCCTTTTGGACTCTCTAAGAATAAAAAAATCTTGGTAAGCCTTAAGAGAAGCTGATGAACATCTTGGAATGAGCAACGATTTCATCTTTTAGCTTGGTGTCTATCTATTTGCTAAAAGTTCCAAAGGTGAATTTTGTGATTTTTTGATGTGTCTGCATCACTAGGTTGAGACTTGAGGAAGGAAGAAAGGTCCAATTCTCAATCTGTTACAGAATTCCTGTGTGATTTAGGATTAGCCCTTCAGTGTCTGTGTCCCAGACCCTTAGCCATAAAGCAGAAAAACTATTATTTTGTTATTGTGTAATTTTGTTGTCAATGCCATGAGATCAGGACTAGCTCTTACTAAAATTTCTACAGCTCATACCAGACCAAATTCACAGCACATTCATTTCCACACAGCCTTGGTCTTTGCCGTGATGTTTATAAATAACTGGTAAACACAGAGAGGAAGGAGGCTTGACACCTCTTGTAAACTGAAATTTGGGATTCAGATGTTGAGCTGAGCCCCTGGAGCAGAAGCCTTTAGCATGCTCAGGTCTGCTCTGCAATTTCTGCCTTTTTAATTCCAACTCTTTAATCCAAGCCCTTACCAATGCAAAGATAGTGGAATCTAAGGACATCTGGTTAACAGATATCAGCATAAGAGACAAAGATAACAGACACAGATAAGAGGCAGGAAAAAGAATAAATTAAACACCTAAATACACAAGAAGGAAAACAAGATAATAGACCAGCAAAAGCCTGAGCCACCAGGTCATTAGCTGAGGGGCCACTGAGCAAATGACTAAAGCCTTTAGAGGGCTCAATCATAATTTTGTAGCTGATCAAGAAGGGAGGAAATCTGTTTTCCCACATGCACCACAGGAAAAAGAAAACTGATTATGGGATAGCTGGTGAAATTTATAGGGCTGAGTAAAGCTGCTTACAGAATGCTTTGAGGGAATCTTGAGGACACATGAAAATTATTATGGCACATTTAGAGGAAGGGCTAAATGTGAGAAAGGGAGGGATCAAAGTAGATTGGGGTGGAACAAGCATGGCAAATTGAGAACTGCAGTCTGTGCTTTCTTCTCATTAAATCCTCTTCTCATTTTCATACAATCATGTAGGGGGACACAGTATGGATAAATGAAGGTAATGTAGAATGTAATCTTATTCCCCCAACGAGTTGCAGCTGGACCCTATTGCTAAAGATTAGGAGCAGGCCTAATGTTAACAGGCCACACCTGTAGGCAATAAGAACGGTGGCATAAAAGAGTGGACTGATGGGAACTGGAGTCAGATGGTTGCTGTAAGGATCAAGAACAGTCAGTGCTTAGAGGAGCTGCCTGCAAGAAAACATCGAGGAGGTATGAAAGTCTGGCACTATGGAATCCTTGCACCTAAAACCCCTGTTCAACCTGGCCCTGAATGGTTCCAGGGATAAGTCTCTTGGCAACCTGATCTGGTGTTTTAACAGCCTCTTCGTAAAGAAATTTCTTTTAATTGTCGCAATAGGACATGAAATGAACAACATGTACACACTGAAGTGTCTAAGGTGAAAACAGGGTAGTTTATTTCCGATATATTAACTCTATTAACTGATATATTAACTCTAATATTTACAGACTTTTAAAAGTGACCATGGATTGGAGGATGAAGTTGCTACCTCTCCAGCTACATTGGTCAAACTAACACTCTATCAATTCTCCTTCAGAAAGGAATGCAAAACAATCATTATTTACATGAAAAGTGTGTGAGAAACTCCATTACAAAAATGCAAACATCAGAAGGCTTAGAAGAACAGGGTGACATCTCATAACTAGTCTGAGTCTGCCCTTTTTTTGTTTAAAGCCTTTACCCCTTGCTCTATCAAAACAGGTGCTGCTAAAGTCTCTGCCCCCATATTTTTTATAAACCCACTTTATAACCAGTCACACTGGAAGGTGCAACCAGGTATCCCCAGAGACCTCAGCCAATCTCTCCATGAGAGGTGTTCCAGCCTTCTGATCACCTGCATGGCCCTGCTCTTGACCTGCTCCAAGAGGTGCTGCGGACCCCAGAGCTGGATGCAGCGCTGCAGGCGGGGTCTGAGCAGAGCAGAGGGGCAGAATCCCCTCTCACCTGCTGCCTACAGTGCTCTGGATTTGCTTCTGGGCTGTGAGTGCACATTGCCAGCTCATGACCAGCCTCTCCTTCCCCAGCATGCCCAGTTCCTTCTGGGGAGGGCTGCTCCTCATCTGCTCATGCTCCCCCAGCCTGGATTGATACTCAGGATTGCCTGGACCCAGGCACAGCACCTTGAACTTGGTCTTGTTAAACCTTGGGAAGTTCTCATGGAGCCACTTCTCCAGCTTGTCCAGGTCCTTCTGGATGGCATCCCATCCCTTGGATGTCAGTGGCACCTGTCAGCTTGGTGGCATTGTCAAATTTATTGAGGGTGTGACCTCACTTCCTATGTGACTCACACATGGACTTCAAGCTGAACTGGGCAGCCCAGAGCTGAAAAGACCCAAGCTTACAGCTGGGGCCTGAGTAAAGAACCTGGGGTTTGCACTGAGGCACTAGAGATTTAAAAGTGTGTGTCTATTAGTGAACCTGAGACTTGATCATCTGAAAAGGAGAAATAGGATTAAGACCTTTGTGTTTCTCATGCCTGTGTGAGTGCTGTTGGTTGTTGTGTGGATATAGGTTAAAATCCTGCTCTTTGGCCTCTTATCTGCTCAGTGTAAGTTGACATTTTAACACCTGCTCATCCTTGTTACTTCTTGGACCTAAAGGCTACAATGGCAGCAGCCTCACCTATGGATGGCCAAGTCAGAAATCCCTGGATCACTCAGTCCAACAGCTGTGGCATTCCCATCACAAGACAAATCCAGAGTGCAAAGGTTGCTGTTACCCTAACAAGAAGTTATACCACCAGCCTTTATGTCAAATGTAGTTTTCAGTAGGGTAGAGCCTGTGTTTGGAAATCTGGATCTGGCCCTGAAGCAGACAGGGTTGTTTGTGCCTCAGGGCTTCCTCAGCCAAAGTACAGTGAGTGTCTGATAACAGAGGCATAAAGTACAGGTCTGTCTCCCCTTCAAAGGAGAGGAGTCAAGAGTGAAGAATTAAAATTGAGCAGGAGCTTGTGGTTTCTCACTGTCAAAAATTATTTTAATTTGCAATAGAATAAATTTATTTTCCCCAAGTCATGTCTGTTCTGCCCATGATGGTAACTGCTGAGGGATATCCCTGTCTTTATCTCCACCCAAGACTTCTTCCATCCTATTTTCTTCATCTGGTCTGTTGAGGAGGGGGAGTGAGACAGTGCCTGGGTGGGCAGCTGGCAGCAGCCTACCACAACTGTGTTATGGTATAGTATTACAGAGATCTCTGCTTAGAGAGTAGTGGCTTGCACAAGATTCTGTAACTGTGAGATCTTATGCACATAATTTCCTGCCCACAGATATGTATTTCTGCATCTAGAAGAGGTCCTGGTAGACCTGAACTACTTTAGGTAGTGTTTGAAGGTATGCTGCTGGAAATGGTTATGTAAAAATAGGATACTAAGGATATTAGTTCTTTAAGAGCACAGATTTTTGTTCTGGTTCAGAGTAGAATGATGAGGGCACATGAATAAATGAAGAGGTATTGTTCTGAACTTTCATGATTCTGAGTGCTGAATTTAGGCCAGCCGTTAGATCAGGGACTGTTTCACATGAGTGTCAATGCTCTTGTCCAGTGAGATGAGTTAAACCAAACCAACCTAGCTGTGCATGAGAAATTACACCTCAGTAGGACTCAAGGTCACACATCCTGACACGAGTGAGATGATTTTCACAGCCAGTGGAATGGGAGCCACCTTGAGGTCATCTCCCTGGTTTAGAGGAAGTGCATGATTAGTGATGGAGTTTGGCTATATGTACTGAGCATTTCTTCCTAAAGGGATGCAATGCTCATGCAGAGCTCAAATGATGGCATACTTTCAGGAGAATGAGACCAGCAATGTCTTCTTTTAATAAAAGAGCAGAGAAATAGAAAGCATATTTTCCTAACACCAGGTGTTATAGAAAGTTTGGCACAAAATTTTCTTCTTGGCACTATGTTTAACATTACAGAACTAGAATTATGTGTTTTGTTAATGGTGCAAACATCATGCTGATCATTTCCAGATTGTCATAGTAATCATTTGAAAGCATTAAAAAAGTTGAGTTTGCCTTTTTAATTTTTATTACTGCTTTCCCCTCCAGCTAATTGCAGTCTCTTCCTTGCCTACACATACTTTCAGGCTCCAGCCCCTTACTAGCAATCCTGCTTTTTAGATTAGATGTAGCATTCTTTTCTGTGCAGAGAAAATGAGTCTGTTTGATTTGAAATGACCTTGTTTCTGTTTCATTAATTTCATACATCAAATTAGAAGGCACCACATGCAGTTGGATGAACCCTGGTCAGGTGCAGTACAATAAATCTCATAGACTTTTTCTAGCTATAATTCGACTTTTGGAAGCGCATACGTCCTCGCAGGGTAAACAGAAAAGTCAAATTACTTACTCTGCTGCAAACATGTTCCATCACCTTGAATTTACTGTTGCATTTCACTCTCCCTGCTTTTTTGAGTCAGTAAAATGTTTATGGCTCTTACTGGGTCTACCTTATAGAAAAGCATGAATAAGATTCTTTGCGATAATTTAAATTCAGTAGCATTATCAAATCATTATTATAGAATAGTCTCAACAATTTCTGCACAGAAAAATGGTTAAGGGTGTAAGTGTAATCAAACAAATCACTAGATGTGAGAATATAGGCTGTAAATAGTACACATCTTAATGACAGTAAACAGTAACCCAAACATTTTGGGTTCACAGGTTTTATACATTTTTAATTCATCTTCCTCTCCTTCTCCTGAAATTCTCCTTACTAAAGCTCACATTGAGTGTTTCCTCAAACAATTTTATCTTATCATAGTGAGACCAGGTGCTGGAGGATGCTCCCCTCTCCCATTGCTTTGGAGCAGCAGTGAATGGTCTGTGGCTTCCTCACAGGGCTTAGCTCCCCAGCCTCTTCTTTAGCAGATAAACCCCTTCAGGTGTGAAGCAAATGACAAAAAAGAAAAAAAAAAAGGAAAGAAAAAAGGAAAGTTTTTTCACAAGTTGTGTTTAAAAGCTTTGGCTACCAATTAATAAAGACAGAAAAGTGGATTCTCAGAGCTTTCAGCATTTTCCCCCCAAGAGGAACACTCAGTCATGGGTTTTTTATTATCATTCTTTCCTAGCCTTCTGATGTCTCCTTTTCTCTTTCTTTAGTATAGTTTTTGTATATAATATAATATAATATAATATAATATAATATAATATAATATAATATAATATAATATAATATAATATAATATAAGCCTTCTGAGAACTTGGAGTCAATTCTCATCTCTCACCTCATCCTGGGACTCACAACAACACCACAACAATTAATAACCACACATTTCAGTTTGTGCCCATTGCCTCTTGTCTCATCACTCGTTACAACTGGAAAGGATCTGGATTGCACATATTTATACACATGGATTATTTTCCCCCCTGAGCCTTCTTTCCCAGCCTCTCCTTGTATGTCATATGCTCCAAAAACCATCTTGATGGACATTTGCTGGACCTGCTCCAGTGTTTCCATATCTGTCCTCTACTGGGCAGCCTAGCACTGCACACAGCATTCCTGATGAGCTGAGTAGAGAAGAATCACCTCCCTTGCCTTGCTTGGACTTGAAGCACTTCACATTTTCCCTTTGTTGTACTTGATGAGGTTCCTGGCTGTATCTTCAGCCTCAGTGGATCCATCTGAAGGCAACATCAACCCTCTGGACTATCAGTCTCTCTTCCCAGATTTGTACCAGCTCCAAACTTGCAAAGGGTGCATTCTGTCCCATCATCCAGGTAATTAATGAAGATGTTGAACTCTACTGGCCTTTGTATCAATTCTTCAGGCTATTTCAGTAGTGACTGGTCTCCAGCTTGCTTTTGTGCCACTGGCCACAGCACTTTGCACACAGCAGTTCAGGCAGAGTTCAGTCCACCTCCCTGTCTATTAATCTCCTCCTTACTTGATCAGTTTTGTCTATGAGGACATTACAAAAGACAGCATTGAAACCTTTGCTAAAGTCAAGGTAAACAACATACACTGGTCTCCCCTCATCCACTGAACCAGCCATCTCATTATAGAAAGATATTAGCTTGATTATACATGACTTCTTCAGAAATCCATGCTGACTACTCACAATCACAATGTGCTTCATGTTTTTTTGGATATAATTACCAGGCGGATTTTCTCCATCCCCTTCCCAAGGATTGCTTTAGCAGCACTTGGGACTTGAAGCAGTAGGGCAGGGGGTTATGGTTTTAAACTAAAAGAAGGTAGAATCAAATTCTGACACTTTGACTCCAGGTCTCTGACCGCTCCTCACATCATGCAGTACAACCTCTAAAACCAAGAGCAATTGCCTGTGTGGAAACATTTTCAATGGCAGCATTCTCATGGAAGAATGGAGGAGTAGGGGAGTGGGCAAAGCCCTGAGAAGCTTCACTGCTGCAGGTTTTCATTTTGTGTCCTGTACTGTGAGCCATTTTCAGTGTTTTATTTATACTTAATGATCAGTCACCTTAAAGCATTATTTCCTCATCTGTTCATGTTTGTGTTGTTTCATATACTGTTCATGGCATGTATTTAACATTAGCAAGCAGGACTCTTCACTCCAAACTAGAAATACCTAAACAAACTGTCCCTGTACACTCAGGACCCTGGTACCTCAACAGTGGCGTGTAATTTGGATTATTGCAAAGAGAGAGAAAGGGTGTCTGGTGCTTTGTAGCGTGAAATACTGGTCATAATTAAAGAATAATTTAATTTCCATTTACAGAAAGGCCATGCAGGAGCAAGCTGGGAAATGTTCAGTTAATCAGCCATAGTTATAAGACACAGTGGCATAGCAACCTCACCATTACCTGTCAGCAGGTCCACATCAACACATTAAGTGAGACAAAGAGAAAACCGAGAGGACAGAAAAAAATGGTTGTAGGAGAACTATGGTATGGGATGTAGTAGCTGAGGAAGGATGATGATGAGGAAGCAAGAAGAAACAGATGCTGGAGGAGATTTTTTTTGTTTTTATCACAATATGATCAAATAGAAACACACAGAGCTGGGCCTATTAAGGAATGAGAACTGGTAAAATTGTGAATAAAACATGGTATGGAAGGAAGATTTGCAAGGGAAGAATTCTGTTGGATCTGCGTCAGTTGGGAAGGAAAAATAGATCAGTTTTCTTTTCTTGTTGCAGTGGGCTTCATATTAATTAAAAAAGGGGAGGGAAAAAAATAAAAGAAAACCCAGGTGAATAACAAAGCAAATGGTCTGGATAAAGGAATCTGACAAAGATGCTTCTATCAGAAACTTCCTATTAGACCTAAAGGACATCACAAACCAGCTCCACAGGAAAAAGGAAAATGAAATTCACCTAGACAGCTAGAGAAAGAACATGAAAATCCATGCTACTTATTGCACAATACTTTTTGGCATTTCACAACCTTGTCAGAAATTAACCAATCTGTATTTTTTTGTAAGGTGATTTCATCTGATTTCATTGTGGACAAGTAGATCTAATACCAGGAAGTTTCCAAAGACTTTTAGAGAGGAAGTACATAGTCTAGCTCCTGTGTAGAAGTTGGAAAATACGTTGTGGATACAGCTCCTGTCTTTGAGCATTTGCCTGATTTTTTTTTAAATTGTCTCTAAATCAATTTCTTATAATTTTTTCTTTATACCTCTTACATATGTGTCGCCATCATATTTTCTGAAAAGTCCCTTTGCCAGGATTTTTCTCCTGGGAAGCTGAGAAGCCTCAGAGAAAAAGGAAAACAATATTATCTCATTTGCTTCTCCTGTGTTTTGCTGCTTTGGAATGTGGTTGGAGATTGTTTATCCAACATGTGAATTGTTTTAACTTAATGGCCAATCACTGTCAAGCTGTGACGGACCCTGAAGAGAGAGTCATGAGTTTTTCAGTATTATCTTTTAGCCTTCTATAAGGATCCTTTCTCTATTCTTTGCTATAGTTTAGTATGGCATTCTTTCATATAGTATCAAAAAATAATAAATTAGCCTTCTAAAAACGTGGAGTCAGATTCCTTCCTTCCTGTCACAGGGCACCCCAAAAATATCACACAATTGTAATTATTTCTTTGCACCTTATACAGCTGTCTTACTTTTCAAAGCTGCCATTATTCTGTGCTTTGACCAGTGTAACTTCATGGCAGTGCACATGCATCCTAAGGACTGAGCTGCTTACAAAGGCAAGAGCAGCACCACACAGTGCCAGGGAAGAGCTCAGATGTTGAGAAGCAGCTGGAGATAGCATGCAAATCTCTGCTCCAAAAGCAGATGGTTCTTCACATCTCACTTAGAAGTAAATCCATTGGACTAACAGCTCCTGGCTGAATCTTTGCTTTCAACTTCTTCATCCAAACTGAGCAGTCCAAACATCTGTCTGTCACATCAGCAGCCTGAATTGGAAGATGAGAGCAGGGCAATGATCAGAAGCTCTTATGCTGTGCCTGATTGAAGTAAGGAAACTAGATAAGCAAAAAGGCTGAGGTTCATCCTCATGTGTGATCAGTGGAGCTGACTGCTCACATTTTGAAGTATCTAGATATAAAGTAGGTATGTATGTTGGTAAGAAATTGATCATGCTGGTTACAAATGTACTTAATCAGATGAACATATCTATCTTTTATTTGATGAACACTATTGAAAATAGCTAGATGTTGTAAAAAATTCCCATTAAATTATCAAAACCTTTTTGAGAAGTACCTTAGAAGTACCATGGCAATTTTTAAGGTGACATCTGATTAGTCTTTTCTGGGAAACA
The DNA here is from genome assembly GCA_019023105.1 of Diglossa brunneiventris. Classification (NCBI taxonomy): domain Eukaryota; kingdom Metazoa; phylum Chordata; class Aves; order Passeriformes; family Thraupidae; genus Diglossa; species Diglossa brunneiventris. Next base: position 148,916,039 of record CM032354.1, on the reverse strand, counting down.
GCTGTTCTTAACAGTACCACAAACATTTAAAATACATCTGTTACATCCCCAGATAGTCCACTTCTGCTATAGGAGGAAAAATATCTCCACACTGAATCCATGCTTCTGCTTCATAGACTTATGAAAGTTTCATTTCCAAGGATTGGTCAGGCAAGACATGAGGGGAAACTATCTGGAATGTTTGGCTCAAATAATGGAACAGAAGGTATGTGAGAAGCTTAATAGGATTAAGAAATGTGGATAAAGAGGGGACAAGGGAGGAGAAATACAGTGAGCAAGACAAATGGTAGAGTCATTACTCACTCTGAGCCAACTAGGTTGATCATCAGTTCTGTCCCAGTCCCTGCTGAGAGGTTTAAATAGGATGTTAACTCCAGCCTCACAAAGCTTTGGCTTCTGTCAGGGAAGCCCAGCTGACTGCAACAACCTGAGATTCCTGCCCCTGGTTGCACTGATTTTAGTATTGCTCATCTGGCTTTTATATTGGCCCTTTGATTCATTCAGACTGTCCTCAGGTGGAAGCTGGAGGGTGTCTGGATAACGGCAGTCAAAGACTGAGCCCTCAAGCTCTGCTGATTGGTGGGAAGGTTGTGCCGCTAAGCCTTACTTGGCTTTGTCCATAGTGCACATAATGACAGTGACCATGGTGTAAGAAAGTGGAAAACTTCCTATGAGGCCTAGGTAGTGCAGTGTCTGTCCTGGTCCTGAAACCAACTGGGACTGATTAGGTACTCAGTGTACTTATACAAGAAATTATGAAGAGCCTTATATTCCAGTTGTGATAGAAATCCCACAAAAATGTTTATTGGGAAATGTTCAACAAATTTATTTTTCATATATATATATATATATATATATGTATATATGTATATACACACACACACTTTTTATTTTTGGTCAGAAATATCTTAGTTCATCAGCTTGCAGGAGTATGCAAGACCTTCCCTTATTACTTAAAATCTGCCAAAGATGGAGTAAAATGTAAACTGTAACTGAAAGTCGGTTGAAAGAGAAATTACCTGAAGCTTAGTAGAGCTTTGTTGAAACACAGAGAAAAAATTCAATGGCATGCTTTAGGCTGATGTAAACTTAGATAACATTGTGGCAAGATGAACATGAAAATACCTGCCTGGTGATCCATGTGACGCCTAGGCAGGAATTCACTGCCATAAACATGAATGACAGTTGATCCATTTTTCCTGGACAAAAAGAAGTATGGGACAAAACCCCAAGGAGACCCAGCAAGACACTTGGCGGAAGGGAAGGGAAGGTGTATTCTATTACCATCTGTATGGCAGTTGTCTTTTGTCAAGTAGGCAATTTTCGTTCTCTCTTCCACAATCACTCCTCCCTCTGGAGGGGACATCTGCTGATAACAGGCTATTGAATGTCACTGCATGACTAATAAGGACTACAGCATCCCATTGTGAGATGTGAGCCTAGAGGGAGGAGCCCAGCATTCCGACCTGGATATAATCTGGACACTTGGGAATACCAGCATGGCTTCTCCACTGGATTTCCCAGAGAAAAAGCTGCCTCTTCCACTGATCTTCAGAGGAAGACCACACCTTTCTACAGGATCCCTGCTCCAACACAACCACCCCTGACACTCCAGGAGGACTGCAGCCACAATTCCAATTGGACTGCTACCAACACCGTGACCAACAGAGTGTCAGGTTGAGTTCTAACTCTGTCAGTGTTGTTCTAGTGTACTGCATTGTTTATTTTATCCTTTTATTTTCTTCCCTATGAAAGAATTGTTATTTCCTGCTCCCATATTTTTTCGCCTGAGACCCCCTTAATTTAAAATTTATAGCAATTCAGAGGGGTGGGGAGGGTTTACATTTTCCATTTAAGGGGAGGCTCCTGCCCTCCTTAGCAGACTCCTGTCTTTCAAAACCGAGACGGAAGAAGGGAAGGGAAGAGCATCAGCCCAGATAACCTCTCTAGTTGCTGGGAACATGACTTCCTTGGTGTTGCCACACCAGGAATCTGAGGGATTGTTCTGTCCTCACAGGGCAGTTGGTGTGCAGGTGTGCCAGCAGGGCTTGTGCTGGAACTGCACACGTTCTCATGGTGTGCACGTTACGTGGGATACTATTTGTGTTGTTACAAGGTTATAACAAGTCATAATGAGATTACAGATAATGGTTGGAACATTGTTCTATGTAATAAAGGATCATTTAACTCAATAAATACTCCTTGTGTTTGTCATCATCTGATTCAATCATTGGTTTGTGGAAATTGAGCCGTCACTCCCTGTAACCATCAGGAGGCATGAACAGGTATAGGACACAATTAATGATCAAAGTTAGAGAGTGACTCAGGACAACAAAGACAGTATAAAAATCCCTTAGACCAGGCAGGAGCTTGTTTCAGGGACATCCATCTGGAAGAAGATGTTCTCCAGGAAACATAATTAGCCCTTTGTGGTCCTGCTTTGACATTTCATTTTTATATAATGTGAGACAGCTCAAACCAGGACACTTCCTCCTTGCGTCCCAGACAACAAAGCTCGGAGATGAGCTGTCATCTGGGAGATCAAGTCCAAGTCATTCAGAGAAGGCATTTAAACCATTAGTCTTGCTGTGGATTCTTAAAACCACCTGTCAGGGCCATTTAACCCTGTTAGTCCCCCTCCAGGTCTGGGCACCAGCTATGGTAATTCTCCTGGTGTATATTTTTACAAATAAAGTCTGGGAACCTTCTCTAGAACAAGAAAGAGAAATGTCAAAAGCTGATCATTTTCACAAAATTTTGTTCTTTCTTTCCAGCCAGCCTTATCTATGAGGCTGCAAGCTGACCAGCTGAACACAGCTCCTCTGCTGACCTGGGCCTTCCTGCTGGTGTAAGCAGCCCTCCAAAGAACAAGGGTGTTCAATATTATCAACAACTTCGGGCCAAAATGGCAACCTTACACTTTTCTCCTGCAGCTCCTCTCTAGCAGAACTGTCAAAATGCTCCTTGGAAGTGCTGCTTCATGTTCTGGAAGTTTCCACTGTGATAATTCTCCTTTGTGAGATGTATTTCCACTTCCATTTCCTTGTTTAGGCAATTGCAGACACCAGGTTTGACAAGTGCTTTGGCTGTTTATCAAGGCACCTCCTGTAATTGTTTTGCTTGTTGATTGTGGGGTGGATTTTCTCTGCCCCTGTCTCAGCACAAGGCTTTATGAGGGTTAAGGACTGTGCAGGAGGCAAGCAGCACACACTTCACTCAGGCTATATTCTCATTGAAGCAAAGTGCTCATAAGCACAATTTCTAATATTACACCGTGTAAAACTTCTCAATGGTGCTTTTTTACATAATGAGGTATTACACTGTCAATATGGGAATGAAGATAAGGTCAAAATTTCTTCCATTCTGTGTTTTTAATTGGGTTAAGTGCAGTCCAGCTGGGGAATGTGTGAATAAGTATGCCAAGCAGCTAAAATTACAAGGGAAAAAAATTTCTAAGATTTAGGTTCTCGTGTATCTCACACGGTGCCAGGAACGAATATGCTAGAAGATGTCAGGCAAGTATATTTCCTGTTGAGTCTGGAATAATTTTCCTTTACTAAACACATGGAATCTGGCCCTGAAACATTCCCCTTTCCTTACATAACAAATAGAATCCAAATAAACTGTCTTGACTACTTTAAAATTAGACATTGCTCCAGGAGGTTTGCATCTGCTTGGGAAATTTTACATTATGGACATTTTGCATCTAGATTTGGGCCAGAAAAGCCCCAATCCACAGGAGTAAATGGGAAATTCCACAAAGGTTGAAGACCAGTCACACACAACTCCATTATTGTCTTTCACCACTTATGCAAAAGGAACCAAGGAGGTGGAGGAAGAAGTGATCAGGTCTTCTGTTAGGGAAGGGGAAGAATTTGGAATGAATTGATCAAACAGGGAGGAGAACCCATCACCCAACAGGCCAGGTTACAGCTTGCCTGTCTTAGGGGGGATAGAAACTCTGAAACAATGTTGAGGCACAGAGCTGACATTTTCTTAGGCCATTTTATTGTAGCTTTCCTGCAGTTCCCTCCAACTCATTGCTTCAGGCTCCTTCCCTGGGTGATGGTTATAACTTCTATCTATGATCCAAAGGGTTTGTGAAGATTAGCACAATAAATTTTCAAGCCCACAGTGGCTGAGGAACTGATGGTGTGTTGCACATCAACCCACCAGTGACCAGGCCTCTGAGCATGCCCATGGTGAACAGGTTGTTTCCCAAACCTGCAGTCTCACAGGCCATGATGTGCTCCTGACTCCTGGGTGGATGATACATGGAACAGTCTTAGAATATTCTCACTCTGATTTCAGACCTCTGTATTCAGAAATAGTTTCCCAGAAAAATTTATAATCAGTGGACACTTTGCTTCCTTTTTTTTTCTTTTTTCTTTTTTTTTCAGAATTCAGAGGCAATTATGTCCTTTTCTCAGTAGCTTGCTTTCAAAACAAGGAAACAGTAAACTGGGGTATTTGCTGAGACGATTGGCAGCCTTCTCATGTGTACATGGGCTGTAAGAAGTCCTTTCAACTTGAGACTTCACTCCTTATTAGATAAAAATTAAAATGTTCTCTGAAGAAGCATAATTTGAGAACCCAGTCAGCCCCTGTAGTGTGATGCTATGACCAAGCACCATGTCCTGCTGGAAGGTTTTGTCTTCTCAAAGTAGGAGATATTTGACTGGGTAGAACACAGGACTGCCCCAGATATTCAGCTGCAAGGCTGCTCCTGCCTTGTGTGAGGCTGTCTTGAGGGAGAGGAGAGGAGAGGAGAGGAGAGGAGAGGAGAGGAGAGGAGAGGAGAGGAGAGGAGAGGAGAGGACAAAGGAGTAGAGCTCATATGCATACTTTCCTCTGTCATAGGAGATTCTTCTATTGTACATCTGAATAATCCCTACAAAGTTCCTTGGTTTTGCTGCTACTGAAAGTCTGAAGTAACCCCACAAATGGCAAAGGGCCCAGGATCTCTGCTGCTTTATGTCTTGCAGATAATCATCTTCTACCCTGCAAGGTGCATGAAGAATTGTCCCAGAGCAGGGCTGCAGCATCTAGCACTCATTTCTTTCAGGAATAATTCACTGTGCAAAATGCAATGCAGGGGAGAAACTTCCCAGAGGAGTTGTTCAGGTGTAAAACTGGTCCAAGAGAAAACTGGCTCAAACCATACAGATTTAAATTAGACTGAAAGGGTTATGAATACTAAATGACTTTTCAAATGAATGGTTCAGGAAATCTCACCTTCCATAAGGTTTACTCATCCTTTATCCTTAGGGAATAGATTTTATTATTTCTGATAATAATCCCTCTGTTAAGGGAGATGGCAAGGTAGACAGGGAAAAGGGAATTTAAAAGGGGAAGAAGGAGATAATTGTTTTCTTGTTCTCTTGCCTGAAGAAAACTTATTCATTTTGTTTTTCTACTACAGACAATGGAAAGACTGGAGAAATCAGAAGCTTTTTTTTTTTCTTCTACCCCAAACCTTACACTATAATTGGAGAAAAACTAAATTAGCAATTTTTCATTAATAAGATCTATGGCTGCATTTAATAGTTTGACTAAATTGTGTTTCACGAAAGGAATGCTAAATTTACTGACAGGAAAACAACACAACTTTGTTCTCAGAGACTTTCTTCTTCAAAGGTCATTGATCTTTTTGACTGTATTTCCTTTGTTCAGTGTCTTCAGAGACAGATAACATGGGGGGCAGGGGCAGGAGCCAAGATTCTTGTCAACTTTGCAAAACTTTGTTACAATATTTATTTTACTGAAGGTGACTTATTTTTTTTTTAACTAAGAGATTTAATTCCATGAAAAACTCCTCAGACGTTTATGGATCTTACTAGCAACTGCAAGAAATGTCTGCTCTTTTTCCTTTGTAAATCAATGCAAAGAGAAGAAAAAGAGACCTAGGTTTGGATATTAACCATTCTTAAAAGTCTAATCACTTCATTTTTGTTACTGCTTGAGATAAGCACTTTATTGAAACAAAGGTAACTGATTATCAGAAAAATTGGCCTAGGTTATTGATAAAGCCTCAGAGGTGAAGTTATATATGTTATCCTGAATTTCTCTTACCTTGCATCTTTGGGGAGGCTGGCAGATGTGCACATTTTGGAATGCCTCAGTCCAAGGCATCACATGTCTGTGTCCTGGATTGCTCCTTCCACACTACAGAGTAGATAAGTTCATGTCCATGGAATTTATCGATTGTTGTTTTGTGGATCAGATAGAAGGAGCAGGCCTGTTCTCCAGGAACAGCAGTTTTTCTCACCTGTCTTTGGTCAAATTATCACTCCTCTTGGTCTTCCATGGAGTGTCTAATATGTATGGGGGAACCTCCTCAGACAGTGAGTACATTGCCATAGTGCTGTATTTATCTGGTAGGCATTTGGGAACCTTTTGAAATTACCAGTCCTCATTTTGTAGATTACCATTATTGCTTTTGGTTTGATTAGTTGGTTGTTTTGTTTTATATTGTTTTTAAACAACAGACTCCTTTGCTCATGCATAATATTTTTAATATTATTTTCCCTGTTTTTTCCCTTCAGACCATGGAGAGGTGGCCCTTTTTGATGTTCAGGATTGTTTGAATACTGAATAGGTTTTGCACACATAATTAAGTCCTTTCTCTGTGATTTACTTTTTACTTCAAATTTTGTTTTCAAAATGCTAGTAATATTTCATGGGTTTTGGTTGTGGTTTATTTGTTTGGAGTTTTTGGGATGGGTTTTTTTGGTTTTTTGGGGTTTTTTGTGGGTGGTTTTTTTTTGGTTGGTTTTTTGGGCTTTTTTGTTTTGTTTTTTTCCAGGATATACCAAGCAGTCCATTTATTCTAAATTATATTGATCTTATTCACAAAAATTTCTTCTCCTCTAAGCCCTTTTCCCCACCACAGACAGGACTTACGCTGGTGACATTACAGAGACGTGTAAAATACCCTGAGGAACAGGCTGACTGCTTCATTCTGCTAATTAATCAGCCCCAAGCCTCTGGGCATTTCTGCACAATAAGCAGCAACAGTTTTGGCATAGGGAGAAGTGAAAATGCAGAGTACAGTGGGTGGCATCACCTCACTCACCCTGTGCTTGTCTTCCCACCCAGGAATGGCAGGTGACACAGTGAGTGACATTCATTTTGCTAGGCACGGAGAGACTCCTTCTTCACATTTTGGGCTCTACAAGGGAACTGAGGATGGACTAATCTTTCTTCCACCAATCATTGCAGCCATTTCTTGTCATTACTCAGTTAATCCTCTTCACTCTCACAAACTAAACATAGGTTCAGTTCTTCACACAATGATTCAATATATCAAAGAGTTCTGAAAGATAATGCACATCTTTACCAACAGAAACATCTACAAGATAATCATCTTCATTTGAGCAAGCAATCAGACTTCCTGTGTAGCCAGAGAGGAGCAGGCAAGAGGTGATTCATCCCCTAAGGTAGAGAGCTAAAATAGACCAGATGATTCAGATCCCCCATGTACTTATTTCCCTTCCGTGACTGTGCTTAGAGCTGGTTCAGACAGAGGTGTACAAACATGGCCATGTATAAAGGTGGGTGAAAGTGGTCTCCCCAAAAGGATTTTAAATAGGGGTGGACTTGGCTCTTATCACTGGCACATTAGCTATATTTTAGATATGTTTCCTGTGTTTGTGGGTAGACTCTCATCATTTGGGTCATGTAGCTTCTTTATAGATCTAATATGTTTGCCTAATCTAATATATCTAATATATATATATATATATGTAATCTAATATATCAGTTATGAAAAGGAAGTTTAGGTCTTCCTCTCTAGTTAAACATAAACAGAAACACTTCAGGTTTCCTTTTATACAGAGATTGCACTCTGTGGGAGAGAACTGCATGTTTCTGACTAAATACCTTTCCAGGGGGTTTAAGTATCCAGCAGCCTAGAGAGCCATTTGTGTAGACAAAATTTACACATTATTAGTTCTTGTCTCCTCTTTGGCTGAAGATTCTTTTGTAACAGAGACGTTGCAGTTGGATATTTCATTTGCACACTTAAGGTTCTCTAGTCATATACATACCTGTGCTCACACTTGTGCCCTGCTTCTTCAAGTCTACACCAGTCAAATTCCAAGGCTTCTGTTTTGGCTAGCTCGTTTCTCCAGTTTGTCTTTTCTTGGTATTGTCTGTATCACAATTGTCATTATTTCACATTACAAATGATAAGAATATAATCAGCTGTGTAACTTCTCAATTTCAAGGATTCACATCGCCTGGCAACTGGAGGGTGTTTCCTGCACCAGCTGGTTTAGGGGCTTTTCTGGACATGTCTGCTAAAAGAATATGGAGTAGCAAAGCAGACATCACCTGTCCTTTTGTAGTTGATTCTCATTTCCTAAAGCTCCTGCCCTTTGTGAAGGACACAATCCAGCTTCTCTTCCAGCTAGAAGCTGTGTTTGGTACGTTGCTGACTCCAGCCCTCCTGGAGCACTTTGAAGTGCAAATGCTCTGCTAAGACACCTCTCTCAAGGAGACTTTGGTAGGAAAAGCATAAGGATCCCTCCAAGGGCAGCTCAACAATAAGACCATTAAATCTAAAGTATTACAAGTAGGTCGTGGGGAATAAGGTCAGAGATGCAAGGCTCCTGTGCAGCAGGATGAATGTGAATGAGAGCTGAGAGGCTGCAGACAGTGGCCATAAAAGCCACAATGTTATCAGAACTAGTTTGTTACACAAGCTAGCTGACACATCTCAAGGGTCAGTGTGGGTATTTCAAGCATGAAAACTTGCTGAATGGACAGTGCACTGGTGAAATAGTACAAGGCTGAAAAAGATGCTTAATGATGGTTGGATAGAGTGTGCTCTCTTTATATATGGTTGGAGGTCTCAGTATGGAAGATCTACAGAGACATACTCACATTATAGTCACACAAGGGGGAAAAAAATAAAGCAAGCCCTCCTGCTATCATTATAAGCCATAAAATGCAGTGGCAACATTTTCTCTGCAAGCCAAGGCTTTTCTTCCAAGCTGTGTGAAGGCAGATGAGGAGATGGAAGGGGGTAGAGAAGCATGTTCTTGTTAGCTTAATGATTTATGTCCAAGTTTGTTTGTCTTTGGTGTGATTAATTGCTTCCAATTATCTGCTTCCATATAGTCAGTTCTATACAGAAATAATGCATCCTTGTGGGTGGGATCTCTTATGTTTGGATGAATCAACCCTGAAAATGCCCCAGTGATCTTGTGTCTGACAGATGGGACAGATTACTAGAAAATAAATCTGGGAAGGGAGAGAAGCAATCTGGGAGGAAGAGAGATGCAGGAGGCCAGCCAGATTTTTTTTTTTTTTCAGAATATTCTAATTTTGTATGTGGTCCTAATGCTTGTATACCTTTTCCCACTCCCTGCTCCTTGCTTTGTTTATTGCACATGCCAAAAGCACAACTGCCTTGTATCCAGATTACAAACATGGGAAAGGGAAAGGGCAGTGACTGGCTGGAGTAAATTGGAGCCTGGTTTTGAACCAGGATACACACAAGCTGTGCCATCACCCTCCTTGCATTGGAGAGCTTGGTACTGCTGAATTCTGGGGTCCAGGAAACAACAGCCAAGCATGGAAAGTCAGGTGAGGGACTGGCATCCTTCTGTAGTGGTGTGAAGGGCATTTCATGGAATCACAGAACCATGGAACCATTGAGGTTGGAAAAACCTCCAAGATCCTCAAATCCAACCTTTGGCAAACACCACATCAGCTAAACCATAGCACCAAGTGCCACATCCAGCTGTTTCTGGAACACTTTCCATTCACACAGTGAGGCCAGACCAGTGTCTTGCTTGGATTTGTTCTTCAGTGGACAGGAAAGAATTGCTGGTGAAATTCCAAAGTGGGGGTTTGTTTCAGAAATTTGAGACCTTGTAGACAGAAAGAAGTGAGTTTGCAAAATGACAATTTTGTTTCTCATGCCCTACTGAAGGAGGGGGAAAGGACTGATGCAGCTTTGCTGATTTTTGGGTTTTACATCTGTTTTGAGTATGTCCTGAGAGGTGATGAGGATTAAGCACTGTTGCAGTCACTTTGTCTTGCTCCTTCTGGAATTTTCTCTGGTATTTTACTGTTGCTTCTGGCTTTTCCAGTGACCTACATTTATCTTTGCTTTTGCCCTTCTGCTAGAAATGTAACAATGCTTGTCTGGATGCCTTGTCTCCCTCACCCATCCAACCTTCCCTCAAGGTGCTGTTCATTCACTTGTATTTTATCAGATACTATTAACCACAAAAATTCACCATGAACTGGGGATTTTTCACTTCCTTTATATCAAGGAGGTGCATCTGTAACATAACAGGATTGTATGTCAGGTCTGATAAGGGGACCAGAACTTCTCTGTTTCAATTCCAAATGCATTATTGGCCAAATTCTAATTTGATAGAAAGATGCTTGAATGTAACTCAGGGTAAAATTTAGCCTGTAGTATAACCTTCCTGTCAGAGACAACAATTTACCACCTAGTTTGTGGATAGCATGAAATTAAGCAGAACCACTATCCTAAACTGTAATAAAATCTATTGGCATCCAAACTATGTATTATGCATATGTAGTCTGTTATCCTGAGGCAAATATGCACAGAGGTTTGACAGCAACCTAATGAAGGAATGCAAAAGAAATAGGATTTAAATAAAAATCTGCAAAAGGACAGAAAATGTACCTGATAGCCAAAGGGCTGCTTCTCTTTAAGATATGTTTCAAGCAAGTGCAATTCTGGGAGCAGAAGAGAATTTATGGGAGTGTGATGAGGAAGATTAAGGGGAAATGAATGAGGGTGATTGAGAAGGATGAAGATTTTTGTCAGGAAATGGGTGCCAGGGATGCAGGAGGTGATGCTGCAGAAGCAGTCAGAACAGAAAATGAGTCCATGTGATAGGGTGGGGAGAAGGGAGGAACTGCTGACCCTCCACCCTGAGGACAGCAGAGAGGTGATGAAGGGAGTCAATGCTTGTGGTGAGTAGGACAGGCTGTGGGTTTAAGGAGCTTTAAAATCTCTGTTTGGTAATTTTACCAGTTGTGACCACAAGGAACCACTGCAGCAATTCCCCCTTTGCCTTCCTGGGTGGACATTGAGCTGCCACAAAGGCTGCATTAAAGAGTAAGAACAGTCCCTGACTAGGCAATGAGAGATTGAGCAGCTCCCACCAGAACAAGTGCAGGAACAAACATCCACACCCTGAGGATCTCTCAGAAGATGCAGTTCCAGGTCTTCTCCAGACTGCAGCCTGCCATCATAAGGTTATTTGTTCATTTTTCTTTTTGAACTCTTAGAGGAAAGGAAAAAGTGTTGAGATTCCATCTTGAAGAAGAAAGGCAATCAGTCTAGTCTCAAGGAATGTGGGTTTTCCTCCTTAAAAAAAAAAAAAAACCAACCAAACAAACAAAAAAAACTCCAGCACTCACTAATCATTTTTAGCCATCTAACTTACTTATTTAAAAGTTAGCAACCATCAAAATTACCATCCTTAATCTAAAATGTGTCAACACGCTGAAACCTACTGGGATTTTGTAATTTATTTTTAATGTGTAAATTGTCTTCAAGAATTAAGGGTACTGTGATATTCATAAAAAGCATGTTTTTACTATCACTGGAGAAATAGAGCTAAATAATAAATTAAAGCCTTTCTACAAAACCATTAATTTTTTGCATACATTTGTTTGTAAAGCTCCCTTATTTGTAAGCAGTGATAAAAACTATTCTGCACACTTTCTTTTTTTGATAGTGAGATGAGAAAAACATAATAGGAAAGTAAAATTAAATTATATTTCATTACTGATGACAACCTGAATAAAACATAGAAAGAGCATTATCAGGCTTCAAAAACTTCTGGCACCTTGACAACAAACAGAACAAATCTATATCTGTTGCGGTGTGACCGCTTTTCAGTTCAGAGTTTGTTTTATTGTTCAAGTTGGTATGTTCTGTTCCCCCTACAGTTTATAAATGGTACTGTCTTAGGCCCCCTTTCCCGCCAGTGCCCCTGTCAGTCCTCCCTGGTTGCCTTGGGAACTCCCACCCTTTTGTATCCATTTCTGTGTCACTCATGTGTCCCCTCCTCGGTTACCATGGTTCCTTTGTAAACCCCTCCCATGTTTCCCCAGCAACCTCCCTGTCCATCACTCCCTGCCCGCTCCCATACCCTAGAAACTTCCAACCTGGGCAGGAGGTGATTGGAGCAGGAGATGTCGTCCCTCCCCAACACGTCCCCCATTTGTTATTCTGTTATGTCAATATCTATGTTCAGTTCTGTGACTGGCCAGGGGGGTGGGTTGATCCTCCCCTCTGGGGTCCTTTAAAACCTTTGTTCACCCCGCCCCTCGGGGCAGTTCTCTGCAGTTCCCTGTGACTTTCCTGCCCTCTGCAATAAACCTCTTCCCTGCTGCGGAGAACTGTCTCGTCTCCTTGCTTTCTTCATGCTGCGCATCGTTCCAGCTGTCGTCTGCCCTGCCTTCCAAGGTGCTGCATTCCCCACGCTGCCGTGAGGGAGAGCACCTTAGGCGGCCGTACCCTCGCCTGCCCCTTGCTTAGTGCTGAGGCAGGGTGGCAGCGCAGCTGTCCCACACAGGCTGTTGGCGTGCACCTGTGGGCATAGCCGGGTTCAGACTTCCAGCACGGCAACATATATCCACTTAAAAGCTCGCACACATTAAAGTACTCCAAAATAATAATCTCTTCTTCTGTAGCTGCAAACTAGATGAACTGGCAGTGAACAAAAGGAAAGCATTTCCTCCTGAATTTTTCATAAGAGCTGTCTTTCAAAAGAAGCATATCACATAGCCTTCGTCATTCCATTTCATACCAGGGCACAGCCCAATGCTGCACTTAAAATGCTCAGAAACCTCTCTGGGGCAAAGAGTCCCTGGGCATCCAATTTCAATCACATTCAGTCTTCATCAAGACTGATCTAGATCAGGAGTAAACAACACACACAGACAGAGCCTTCTTACTGATACACGAGCCTTTGTTTGCTCTGAAAGCAGCACAGGAGGCAATGCAGCATAAAGACAAAAGTTGCATACCCCTCGAGGCGGCTCAAAACTTGGATGTGGCCTTCACTGTGCTCCCAAGAAAGCTTTCCACTTTTTTTAGGCACAGTTTTAAGGGATGGATGCAGGATCCTTCCACTCTGCTCAGTACTGATGCTACAAATTGAGAGTGCTGGGTCCAGTGCTGAGCTGCCCAGGCAAGAGAGTTTTGTTTGTCCTGAAGCAAGTCCAGTGAGGAGTTACAAAAATGTTTAAAGGGACTGGAACATCTGACATATAAGAAGAGGTTGTGAGAGAAGGGCTGGCTCAGAGGAAACCAGAGAAGAGGAGACTCAGAGGGAATCTTATCCATGTGTACAAGGAGCTGGCTGGGGAGTGTGGGGTTGCAATGAAGAGGAAGCCAGGCTCTCCTCAGGTTGTACTCACTGAAAGCACAAGAGCTAATAGACACATGTTGACACACAGGAAAGAAACAAACATTTTTAGTGTGAGGATGACTAAGAACTGAAATGTTATACCCAGAGATGTGGAGTCTCAGTCCCTGGATGTATTCAAAACCCAGCTGGGCATAGCCCTGAACAGCCTGGTTTAGCTAACCCTGATTTGAGCAGAGTGTGGGCTGGACAATATCCAGAGGTCACTTCCAACCTCAGCAACTGAGTGATACCAAAGTAGCAAAGACTGTAGTAGATGTTTTCCTGTAGAATATGGCTCATCATCAGAGAAACTGTTGTGGGAGTGCAGCAGCTCTGAAAAATACACCTTAACCCAAGAGCTGCTGGACTCAGTACAGTGGTAGTGGTGAGAACTCTGCTGCTTTCTATAACTTCCAAAAATACTTCAGAATATTGTAAAATCCTCTGAGCAGAGATCCTGCTTTGCTTTGTAGATTCTGCCCATTTTTCAGGGTCATCAAGGCACACGTTGTGCTTCAGTAAATAATGCATAGCCCATTGAGAGCCGCAGAATGAGCAAGAGTCACAGAGCAAATCTGGAACCTTCAGTGTCCTTGCCAGAATCTCTTTTAGGACAAAAACAAAACAGCTCCAGCAGAGGTCAGTTAAGGAAAACTTTTATTTTGTTGAAAGATACGCTCTGGCATAGAGTGTAACTTTGAAAGAAAAATAGCAGGCTTTATGTTGTGTTTAAGAGATTAAAATATAAGCATTCCTTAAAAAGAAATAAAGATACATATCCTCAAAATGTTAGCAAGTATTTTTTCAAGTCCTTAAAAAAGTTTAGTTGCTGTAAAAGTGAACAGAAAACATTATTATTCCATTTTAATATTCCTGATCTGGGTTTATAGAAAAGTTATGGAGGTTTAAATTAAGTTTAAACAGTCCCAGAAGGTTGTTTTAAGCAAGGAAAGTTTTCTTCTTCCCTTTCCCCCTTCTTTTGGTTTTCTTGGCTGCTTGTGATATTTTAACTCTTCCCTGAAGTTCTCTGTGAGCCCCATTCCCCATTTTAAGGCCTCACAACATCCTACAGTCACTGCCCATGCTGTGATTTTGATCACATCAGAGGGTCCTCAATGAGACAACATGAAAATTTATATCTCTTAAGAAGTGAATATTCCTGTGGAATATCTAAAATAGTGCACAGCCAGCCTTGCAGTCTAATGCAGCAACCTTTGAGTCTTCAAAGAGAAAACTCTAAAAAATGAGGATGTGAAATCAGGAATACATCTAGATAGCAGGATGTATGACCTACACACAACTGTCTTCACTCACAATTTTTCTTTCCCTCTTTGAGTATTTATCTTCTGAATTATTTTGTTGTATTGGGTTTGTGTGACAAGGTTTTATGGGAGAGACGGGGTGAGAAGCTGCCAGAAGTTTTCCCCCATGTCCAACAGAGCCATTGCCAAATGTCTGCAAGATGGATCTGCTCCTGGCCAAGGGTGAGCCCGTCAGGAATCATCATAATGCCTCTGTGATAACATGTTTCAAAAGGAAAAAAAAAAGTTATTGCACAGTTTGCAACTACAGCCAGGGAAGAGCAGAGTGGAGGAGCATCTCTGCAGGCACCAACGTCAGTGGGGAAGGTGGGGCAGGCGATGCTCAAGGCACTGCAGCAGAGATTGCCCTGCAGCCCCTGGGGCAGCCCATGGGGAGGCACCTGTGCCCCTGCAGCCCATAAGGGTCCCTGGGCAGCAGAGATCCCCCTGCAGCCCATGGGGGTCCCTGGGCAGCAGAGATCCCCCTGCAGCCCATGAGGGTCCCTGGGGAGCAGAGATCCCGCTGCAGCCCCTGCAGGGCCCCATGCTGGAGCAGGGGGATGCCCAAAGGAGGCTGTGACCCCATGGGTGGCCTGTGCTAGAGCAGGGTCCTGTCAGGGACCTGTGGAGGGAAGAGCCCAGGCTGGAGCAGCCTAAGACTGACCCTGTGGAGAGTGAACCACTGTGGCATTGCTTTTTTTAAGATATTTATACAAGTTTTGTTGTAAAGTTGGTTATTTTTTGTAAGTTGAAATTATGGTTTGATCCTCGGTTCTCCCCATGTTCCTCCCTCACAATGGTTTGTCCCGGAGTTGTTTGTCCCTTGTTTTCCTGCAGTGGCCTGTCCATTAAGGTGACCGATCCCCTAGTCCTTCCCTTTATGTCCTTAAAAGTTTATCTCCTCCCTCCTGGTGCTGCCCAGTTCCCCTGTCTGTAATTGTAACCACCCCCTCTGTATTTCGAGAACCTTCCATGTCAGTTATCCTTTACTTGAGATATGATTTGCCTCCTGAGCCTTTTTCCTCCCCTATGCAATCCTTATTGGTTCAGTTGTGTCCCTCGCACCTCCCCTGGGCTTCGTTTATTGGTTCCCTCGTGTCTCGTCCCGTCATGCCCATCCCCTTTATCAGTGCCTCCCTGAGCGGTCTTCTGACACCGTCCCTGCTCCTGCCTGGGATGATAAAGCGCCCTGGCACCCCTACCAGTGTCTGCTCTCGCCTTCTTTTGCGAGAACTTCGTAGCCATGTTTTCGCCTGCACCACCCACACCGCAGATGGCACCACTACCCGGGGTTCTTGTGAAGAGCCTGGGAGTGGCAGATCTCGTGGTCTCCGCCGGCCACACACCGGGAGCGGCTAGCCGGCATTCATCCAGCTCCTGTGGTTGCAGGGCATGCTACAAACCACATTGCAGCAGTCTGGGGAGGAGTGATTTCCAGGAAATAGACTCAGTTTGGAGTATTTCTTGGAGCACTGTCTCCTGTGGGAGGGACCCCACTGTGCAGCAGGGGAATGACTCCTCTCCCTAGGCAGGGGTAGGAACAACGTGTGATGAACTGACCATAACCCCCATTCCTGTCTCCCTGCATGCTGGGGGAGGAGGAAGGCCTGGGAAGAAGTGAGGGGTGGAGAGAAGGTGTTTTTGCTCTGATTTTGTTAGTAAAAAAATTCAGTTAATATCCCCAAGCTGAGCCTGTTTCTCTGGTGATGGCATTTGGAGAGTGATCTATCCCCGTCCTTATCTCAACCCATGAACCCTTCATTTTATTTTCTCTCCTCTGTCCAGCTGTGGAAGGGAGTGATAGAGAGGCTTTGGTGGGTGCCTGGTGTCCAGACAGGGTCAGCCTGCTTCAGGGGAGGGTGTCCCATGAGAGGGACACCACACTGGAGCAGGAGAAGAGTGAGGAGTCCTGTTCCCAAGGAGGGAGGAGGGACTAAGGCAACATACAAGGAACTGCTGCCTCCATTCCCAGTCCCCCAGTACCTCTGATGGGGAGAAGGTAGAGAGTTGGAGAGTAGAGTTGAGCCTGGGATGAAGTGAGGGTGAGAGGAAAAGTGTTGTAAGATTTGGGTTGTATTCCTTCTTATCCTGCTCTGCTTTGTTTGGTAATAAATTAAGGTAATTTCCCCAAGTGAAGTCCATAACTGATGAGTGATCTCCTCCTGTCCTTTTCTCACCCCATGAGCCTTTGTGTTTTCTCTCACCTGTCCAGCTGGGGAGAGGAGTGACAGCGAAGCTTTGCTGCACATCTGGTTTCCAGCCAAGGTAAACCGACCACATTTGTTATGAGTCCACAACACATCTCCTTTAAGGAAAGGCCCTTGGTGTGCAAAACTTAGCACAGTGGTAGCCTGACAAAGCAGTAAATAAGATGAAAACATCAGAGAAAATGTGAAAATGGATCATAATTACCTGAGGTTTAGAGACTTGGAAAACAAGGGTAGGATTGGCTACTGGTGGGGCCATGCCTCAAGTGCTGAGTCCAGTTCTGTGCCACTCACAACAATAAAGACGTTGAGGGGCTGGAACCTGTCCAGGGAAGGGCAACAGAGCTGGGGAAGGGTCTAGAGCACCAAGGCTGATGAGGAGCAGCTGGGGGAGCTGGGGATGTTCAGTCTGGAAAAAAGGAGGCTCAGGAAGAACCTTTTCAATCTCTACAAGTCCCTGAAAAGAGGCAGCAGACAGGTGGGGGTCAGTCTGTTCTCACAAGTAACAAGCAACAGGACAAGAGGAATTGGCCAAAAAATTGGATATTTAGGAAAAATTTATTCACCAAAAGGGTTGTAAAGCATCTTAGGGAAGTGGTGGGGTCACTGTTGGTGGAGGTATTTGAAAGAGGTGTAAATGTAGTGCTAAAGGAACATGGTTTAATGGTGAACATGGGGTAGTTGGTTTGAAGTGTTGGGTAAATGCTCAGATTTGATGAGCTTAGGGGTTTTTTTTCAACATAATGATTCTATGATTCTATCAAAATACAACAAAATAGGATCTGCAAGTTCACAAAATCAATAAGATAACTATCAATACTGCATGAGAGAAAAACAACTCGGAAAGGCCAATTCTAAGAAAGATAACAAAAACTGGTGGTTGCTTGCAAAGAGATATGGCAGAAAAATAAGCCAGTGTTATCATAAACATCATTCTCCACACCTTGCATTTAAGTGTGAAAAAAAATACCATCAAAAGATTTATCCAAAAGCATATGTTAAAATCCTTAAGTAATAAATGAACAGTAAGAGTGATGAATAAAACTAGAAATTCATATATTGGTATGCAATAAAGAGAGGAATAAGCAACAAGAGGATGAGAATGATTTAGAATATCACTTAACAGTATAAGTAATAGGATGAAAGTAAGCTCAAGGTAGTATAAAATGACAGTAATTCAAACAAATACTGATGATTTGATATTTTGAAGAACCATCTTCCCAGAGGAATGGTGAAACCATGTGAAAATTTGCAGAACATAAATAAATGTACAACAGGGAACTGCTGTACTGTTGGAGAGATAAATGTATTTATTTGTCCATGCCATCTATTTTATTACAGAGCTTTGGCTGAAGAAACAAGAGACAAGTCTGTCTTTCCTCATGTGGCAAAAGCAGGTGCTGCTGTAAACAGCATTAGACTGCCACTGGCAGATTAGCACTTGAGACATGTAGCCCAAAAGAAGGACAGAAATGATGGATCTAGGAACTGATTGATTTTTGAACCAATGTGTGCTGCAAAACCTGCTAGGAATAATATAACCAGATATGTGGTCATGACCAATGACAAGAGAAGGATCAGTAAATAATAAATTGAGCTCCCAGGATCAAGCAATAAAGGTGTTAAACAGCCTGGCAGGCTTTCTCAGGGCAATACATCACAATGAGAGTTTAGGCAGAGTTTTGGAAGGTTGACAATTTTGTATTTTTCTCCCTTTTTATTTTACTTGAAAATGTAGCCTCCAAGTCCATGATACTTATTCCAGAGAAATCTCTGTGTACATTTCAAAACATAAATTGAGCATGTTCTCTAACAAAAAATAGCCTAAAGAACTGAAGGGCAGAGGGGCTGTTGAGTACCTGTTTCCATACCACCAGCTCTAATTTGATCACATTTACAATGTCATGATCAGAAGGAATATTTAACATGGCCCACAGAGCCCCTCAGCTCTGACCCTCCCCTTCCACCATCATACCTCACATGGGTTCTCTTTGGTGGCTCTCAAGAGACTGTCAGTGACTTCATCCATTTTGGGGTAAAACTTGTATAAAGAAAGAGATTTTGTACAGAGACAGACAGCTCTGATTTTTGGTGCTTGATTGCACTGAGGTCTGCCCCCCTTTCAGGAACGCTCCTGTTCCCAAATTTGTGTTCTGTGGATTTCTTAATGAAATTCCAATTTCTGCCCGTGTTGGCAGATAGAACAAGAACTAGACAAGAACTGGTAACAGTGGTTGTTGTTTTGATTTTTTGAAGCAGTGGAAGAGATTGTGCCTTCAGAGAGATTTATGAGTGATGAAAGCCTGTGTGCTGTTCTTCCTTTGGGATTTCTCTTCTAGGTGGACACAAAAGTGAAGAGCCACCGGCACAGGGTAAAGAACAGTAACTCGTGGGTTAGGTAAATCAGATTTCATCTGGCCTTTCACAGCTGCTTTTAATACATCCAGTGACCTCCAGTTCCAATGAAACAGAGGGGTTTAAGCCGCACTGTGTCCAGAAGTTCCTTTCAGTGCTAAGTTTGGTGCTTCTAAGTTTCTTCATAGGTCACAACACATTTGATGGATGAGGCAGAGTTGATGAAAATCAATATTTTGCTCCCATTTCACAGCTGTTAACTGGAGGATTAAGAAGATACTCACTATCCTCCTTCCTGCTTCTTTGCTGGGTCTGAATCAAACCTAATCTCAGCCTCTGTCGTCACATGCTGCTGTGTCTTTGGGTCTGTGTCAGAAAAGTAAAGACTTAAATTAGGGTATAGTTAGATATACTCGTATCATGTCTATTACTATGTCTATATACTCATAGACATAAAAGCCCAATAAAACATAAGTGAAAGTTGGGACTTAATTTTCCTAGGGGACTGACAAAAGGGAAGGAACTGTTTTAAATAACCCTGTGTAGGCAAGTCAGGATATTATTTGATAGCACTCACACCAAGAAGATGGCCCATCTTACCCAGTCCACTGCTTGAAGTAAATAGTACAATGTTTACAGAAGATCATTCTTGCTATGAAGATACTCCATTCATTGAAATGTTTTGAGATCATCTTGGAAAAATGTCCATCAGAAATGGACTAGACAGAATTGATACTTCCACAGAACAGAGGAAATAAATAGGTACATTCTGGAGGTTTTTCTTCTGTCTTGTTTTTTATTATGAACGCAACAAACCGTACCTGGAAATCAGACAATTCAAGTGCTCCAAAGAAAGGCAAACCAGCAGGACCTAGCAGAGAGCATTCATGGAATTTAGGGACAGAAAGCCAATATTTTCAGAAGCGTAAACAAGAGCATTAGGGGATCACAAAGCTACACACATTGTGATATAACCACTGCTGTCTTGGCCTATAATAAGTTTTTCAGCTTTTTCCATTAGATATTTTTTTAAGTGTCATTTAAGACCCTTCAAAACTTAATTACTACCAACTTAATGATGGTGGTACATGGTCGGTGTTAAAGCTGGGATCACTTATCAATAACAAGGTGAGATAAAGGCAATAAAAGGGTACTCCTCTTTAGGGTTTGTTAGGGACAAAAGACAAATATGTTGATACCAATTCATTTCCAAAGTGAAAGTGGGAAACAACACAAGCAGCATTAAAAATCCCTTTGTTACCAGGCAAAGACCAAAGATGAATTTTAGCTATTTTTATTTTTTTCCTGGTCAAGGTGGAGACTTATTGATGGGCATTTCTGAAAAAGCTTCTCTTACTGCTGCTTACTACACTTGATTTTGTAAGCAGAAACTTCAATCTTAAGGGCTGTCAGTTTGGCACCTGTAATGAGCATAATATTCATTTCAAGAGGAGAACTACCAGAAAAAGCTAAATGACAGGCTAAACTGCATCTCTACAAGCAGAACTGCAGATCTCTCAAGATAGTGTTTCCAGCCCACACACCCCTCACACTACCAGGTGCTGTTGCTTCTTTTTTTTCCCCAGTCTTCCTCATTACATTTCCTGGCAGAAATTCCACTGTGGATGCTAGCAATAGAATTGCCTTGATGCTGCTCATCATAATCCCCAGTGACAGCTCATTATCTCATTATCAACATTAATAATAAACGTGTGTTCCTCTGAATTTGCAATGTGAGAATGAATATATATATATATATATATATATATATATATATATATATATATATATATATCTGACTTCACATTGCATTTATTTGAATGTGTAATGGTTGGAATAACTGCAGACTCAAAGCACTGTGAGGGAAGGACACAATTGACATTCAGAACCAGGCCTGGTGGAGGGCAGTGACAGAGAGCTCCTGTGTGCCTCTGGGTGAGTCGTTTGACCCTATGCACACCCTTTTCCTCATTCCTGAAATCCCTCTTGCACCTTTAAGGAATGATTTAAGTTTGGTATGCTACATACTGCAATGTTTTAACACATGGTCTTAGTTTTTATATGAACAACTACGAACTGATGAGGACAGGAATAAGCAATCTGATATTTGTGTTTCTGAAGAGCTGTATTTAAGAATAACTGATGGCTTATTTTTCCCTTTCAAGCTGTCTAATAATAAATGCGACTTTCCAAAGAAAATTGACTTTTATTTTTATCCCAACATGTTTTATTTTTTTAATTTGAAAGTTCCTGGTTTTGAATGAATGAAAGTATTTTAGTATAACTTCAGGTATCAAAGGCTGACACACTATCAAAGCCAATTTCATAGATGAAATAAAAAAAAAAGAAGAACATTCTCATCATAAAATAAAAACTTGGCATACTAGTAGGTCTTAAAAACCTAATTTCTCATTTTAATTTCTGAGAACATTTTTGTTGCAATTTCAATTTCAAGTAGCCAGAGCTGTAAAGCTTTTAGAACTGGGTATAAAAAAAAAAAAGTGGTCAAAAGTAGCACTCCTTTAATGGATATTGGAGACTAAAGCCCGTTTGGCCTTACTGGGATGCAAGACATGCTGGTGGAAATAAATGCATATTCGTAGTAGGGGATGGTGGAACTCCTCAAACACTGTAACTGAGGAAAATTTCATCCTTGACAGAGATTTACTCCATCCCAAAGATGGGAGGCAGTGTTAACAGAACCACACCTACCTGGGAGAGTAGGCAGCAGTGTTCTTACACTGCAGGCTAAATTTCACAAGAAAGAACCAAATTAACAAAATCTGCAGCAGGCCGGAATACCAGAAAATAGTTCCATTTGCTTTTAATGGAGATTGATTTTGGATGCATTAATCTTAGCAACTGTATCCTGATCTCAGTCTATCCTGGCTGTCAAATTTTATGCAGAGAACATGAATTAAAATAAATAAATAAATAAAAAAGTCTTGAAAACATTACCATTACGGTGAGAAAATGTCACTCTGACAGCTCTGTGTGTCCTTAAGCATTTCCCAAAACAACTTCTCATATGGAACAGCTCTTGGATAAAGTTAAAAACGAGACAATTGAGTGTACTGTGTAGAAAGGAGTCTACTCTAGAAAGAAAGGTCTGTGTATGCCTAAAATATTATGGATCATCCAAATGGAATGGCAGATGTTCAAAACAGAGAATGCACACATGGAATGTCAGCACCAAGTGTTTTATCTGTTCTCCTATGGGAAAATAAAAAGCAACAAGTGCTTCAAAGTAGAGCAGAAACATTTTTTAAGCATAAAGGCTGTGTGGTTTAGTCCTTCACTGAAATATAAACTCAGCAGCTCCCATTTCATTTGAAAGATGACAAAAACAATAAAAGACGTTCAATTTACTGAGTTAAAAAGTCAGGAAGGCAAAACCTTTTCCTCAGCCCAGATCTCTACTCCACCCCTCCACCATCCTTTTGAATCTGCTCTAATTTTGAAGCCAATGCTGTTCTTTGAAACTGAATCTACATGAAAGTTAAACAAGCTCAAGTGAATCTAATGACGAAAGGACTGAATATAAACAAAACATTACTTTGAAGTTACGGTTTTTCTTGCTGCAGAACATTCCTTCTCTAAACTGTAACTCAACTCTGAAACTGTTTTCAGAACAGAAATCTGTTCAGAAATATGCCAGAATCAAGGCTACACCACTTGTAAAAATTATACATAAATTTGTCAGGAAGCACCAATATGGTCAAGCAGCTGTAATTAGGAAGGTGTCTAATGAAGACATATCTTAAAAATCCTTGCGCTAGAAAATTTGATTTTTTTGGAAGAGGCCTTCAAGCAATGGGGTTAGAGAAAAAGTAACAAAGATTGTTGGCTTGGACTCACTCTCCAATGACCTGTACAGGCCTCTATTTCCCTTTAAGTTCCTAAATATTTTAAAACCCCAAAATTATACTCCTTGCATGACAGTTTGCATGGAAGTGTACCCTTTATGGGATATTTAAAGCTGTTTTAGCTATAAAAACTAACTTGGCATCCCAGCATAGGTACATCCAGGACAGCCCCTCAAAGCAGACACTGGATGTCCTACAGAACAGAACCATTCTCCTCTGGCATGTAACCAACTCCCACAATGTGTCACCTTCTCTCTTCTCTTGCTTTAGAGAACTGGAGAATTCCCAAAAATATTTCCTGCATATTTGTCTCCTTCTGCTCCTCTCTAAGATCCTTGGAAGACTGGTTTTGAACTTACTGTCAGTGTCCTCCCACCAATGTCAAAATCATGTTCATTCATGTGATGATTTGTCTGTGTCCTCACACCTGGAAAGCTCAGAATGAAACCCAGACTGGCTGAAAGCTGTGTACTTTATTTAGCATTCATTTCCTGCCTTAGACTTTCTTTAAATCAGACTCTTCAGCACCTTGTTTAGACAGTAAGATCAGGACTGCAGAGCTTAAATTTGCTGAAAAAGACTAAGCAGAAAAACTACTGCAATATAAAGTTGGTTAGACTGTCTGAGTATCACTCTATTATGAATATTAAATAACAAAGATAATAACCCTATTTTGCCAATTTCTGTTCTGCTTCATTCAGTCCATGCAGAGTATATTGAAATATCCATCCATCCATGAACCCCTGGAATGTCTTGCTGGCTGGTATTACTATTAACAAATGAAAGACATCAAAAAATACAATTCTTGCTAAGGGATATTTTATAAAAAATAAAACTAATCTAAATTTTTTTTTTTTTTTGGTTCCCTTGCCCAAGGATCACAGTTTCTTGATCTCTGTCTCTGTCTATCCAGCTATCTAAAAGTTCCTTCTTCTCTACTAGAAATAACAAGGTCCTGCACCTGGGTTGGGACAATCCCAAACACAAATACAGGCTGGGGGATGGAGGGATTGAGAGCTCCCTGAGGAGAAAGATTTGAGGGTGCTGATGGATAAGAAACTCATCATGTCCCAGCAAGGTGCCCTTGCAGCCCAGAAAGCCAAACCTGTCCTGGGCTGCATCCCAAGCCCCTGGGCAGCAGGTGAGGGAGGGGATTCTCTCCTTCCCCTCTGCTCTGGTGAGATCCCACCTGGAGTGCTGCATCCAGCTCTGGGGTCCACAGCAAAGGAAGAACATGGACCTGATGGCATGAGTCCAGAGGAGGTCACAAAGATAATCAGAGGGATGGAATGCCTCTCCTGTGAATGTAGGCTGAGAGAGTTGGAGTTGTTTGGCCTTTGGAAGAGACGGCTCCAGGGTGACCTTAGAGCATCTTCCAGTACCCAGAGGAGTTGCAAGAGAGCTGGAGAGGGACTTTCCACAGTGGAGACAGGACAAGGGGGAGTGGCTTCAAACTGGAAGAGTAGGTTTAGATTAGTTATTAGGAAGAAATCCTTTACTGTGAGGGTGGCGAGACACTGGAACACATTGCCCAGAGCAGTTGTGGATGCCCCATCCCTGGAAGTGTTCAAGGCCAGGTTGGAACAGGGATGGGGGGGCCTGAGCAACCAGGTCTAGTGGAAAATGTCCCTGCCCATGGCAGGGGTGTTGGAACAAGATCATCTCTCCTTCCAGCCTAAGCCATTCTATGATTCTGTTATTTCATTCATCTTAAAACCATCATCTAAACTGTTAGAGAAAGTAATTTCTGGTTTGATTGGCACCTCATCCAGCTGTATTTTCTTAATTGTGGTTTCAGAGTAAATGCACTCATCACATCTTCCTTTGCTGACTTGACTTTTCTTGGATCCCCATGGATCCATAACTGCAGTTATTATTCACCAGTCCTCCACGCAAACAGTTCTATGCAGCAGAACTCAGTCTTAAAATAAAATAATTTTGAAATTGTCCTGCTTTGGTCTGACACTTCTTTAGCTAAGTCCTCTCTGTAGCCAAGGGACATTCAGCAGTAGCCTTACATGGATCTGATGTTCTCTTTTAGCTATAGGAAGTGAATTTTAGGTTTGGTGCAAGGCCCCATATTAACAGCTGTGCTGTTCATTGTCTAACAGATGTGTCTTCACCCTCCTGACAGAGGACTATTGAGTCAGCAGAGTGAATTTTCTTGCAATAGTTTCTCCTGCAGTGAAAGTTTCTGTCTCTTTCCCCTACTTTCTGTGGCCCAGTCAATCCACACATCGCCCTTCTGTGGCAGAAGGAACTTCTGCTCTGACTTTTGTTGTGTTGAAACGTGATAATTTAAATCTAAGATTAATTTATGCATTTCGTATGAATACAACTTAATATTCATTAGAAAATAATGGCTTCTGATAATTGAGGACCTCAGTGTCCTAGATCTACAATTTCTGAGGCAGGAAGTTCTGGAAGAGACACATGACCATCTGATCTAGGCACCAATCCTAATTCCCATATAGCATGCCTAGCAGAAACTAACCTACTCACAAAGCCCAGCTCAAGATTTATTCATTCTTTTGAACTGATGGAAATGATTTGTTGTCATCTACCCTGGGACACAGCTCTAGCAGGGTTTTCACAGTTACCAATCTCACCCATTCCAAATGAGCTGCTATTAACTGATCCCTCTGAACTTGCTCTGTTTGGGAGTCTGCTTCAGGCATTGATTTCTTTGTTGCCTTCATCAACATTATTTCAACACTGAGTTCTTTCTTCTAGATAATAAAGTGCTTACAAGTTTTAAAGTCAATTATAGCCCTACGCATGGAACAGTTAATATCAACAAACAGAACTCCAGATAATTTAAAGGGTAGCTCTGAATGTAATTTACAACATAACTCCCATATTTAGATTGACTGCATCTGGGGGTGCTTAAATTTGAAACAGATGGTCAGGTGATTTGAAAATCACTCAAGGAAATCTCAAAATTAGCTCACAGCAACATGAAGGAATATTTGCTAGATTGAAAGGAGACAAAAACATGGGGTGCTGATTGGGCTGGAGAGTAAATGAGACTACAATAGATGTTTAGTTCCATAGACTGGAAAGAATAATTTTCTGGGTTATGAATATGATATTTACCATGATACATACTTAGTAAGAGAGAGACACATTCTGACAGGCAAATGTTTAGTTTCAGACAGTTTAAAATCAGTGCCAATATAGAAACAGGAAATTTATCTTATAAATAAACATGACTAAATATATGAAGACTCCAGGAATTTGAAGTGACAGTTAAAGTGGCACCTTGTGGTTCATCATATTTGATCCCACTGTGTCAATGTCACCGTGGCAGCTGGTATAGAAAATTGCTGGTGGGGAAGAGGATAATAAGCTCCTCTCCTCATCCTTGCCACCTTTCCTAACCAAGTTATTTATATTTGTGGTGGATGGAAACTGGGACGGTGGTTTTGAAAGTAGAAAAAAGAAGAGATGTCTAGGTTCACTATACTCAGACCATGCCTTCAAGTAAAAAAAAAAAGTTAAGACATTTTAGCAGCGGGTAGGGCAGAAACCAGTAATATTTATTCCTCTATAGAAATGCCATTTTTTCCCAACTTTTGAGCTATGATCATCTGTCTAACCCTAAATTTACCCTGTTTTGTGTTGTATGTTTTAATTGTCCTGTATAGGTGTCTGCTTTATATAATGGAAAATGAGTCTCCGAGTCCCTTCAGGTGGCGTCAAATCTCACTTTAGCTAAATGTCCTCCCCAGCTCTTGAGTTACTGGATGAAGAAAGAGGACAGCAATGCCTTCTCCTTCTCCCATTAGGTGTCTGAGTCTTCCCAGGAAGTGTGTGGTTCTCCTAGTACACCTCACCTGAACACTGAATGTTCCCACAATTGGCCACCCTGAAAGTCAGGTACTGCAATATTTAGCATCAGAAGATTTGTCCCTCCTGTTCTCTTCACAGTCTTACACTTGGGGCTGATATTCAGCATTTGGTAGCTCTGTGATTTCACACAAGGAGCCCACCAGTGAGGCACAAGAGTTCTGTGCAGTGTTACAGCTGGAGAAGGTGCTTGGCAGCTCTGGCATTACTGACAAGGAACTACCCACCAGTACTGATGAACCTGTTCAGCCAGCTCCTCTAGATGAACCAGCACTGATTCCTCTACTATCGGAATTTATTTTGCCCAAGGAGAGCCCCATGTCTTCCCTGTCCAGCCTATACATACTTTTCTCCATGCCCCAAAGTGAAACTCGTATACAGAAATGCTGTGAACACAATTCAGTGTCCATCATTAGCTTATCAAGAGCTTAGGTCATGCACATGACTTTCAGGAGACAAGCAATTCCAGTGACCCAGGATACCATGGACCTTTTTCAAAACTTCCAATGAATTAGCAAAAGCCCCATGAAATGCATCTCGGTTGAGAGGACAGGGCTTTCCAGCAATATCTGGAGACTGGACTTCTAAACATACGAAATTTCCATCACTTTGCAGGAACATCAGGGCATAAACCTGGGTCGTGGTGAAAGACACTTTCCTCCATAAAGGTGATACCTTTAACATCAACCTGGCACCCTTAGCACCAACTGCCTAATGCCCTTTCTCATTAATCCTGTATTTATATTAAAAGTTGGGCTGCAGCTGTTGGAAATGTGTAAGTTAACTTTTCATCCATTCCAAAATTTATTCATTTCATTGTAGTATATATATGGCATTTCCACATCCATCAGTATTTGAAATCCAGTTTTTAAATTGTCCTATATATGCACATATATTTATAAGTTAATAAAAAGATGCCATTCCCACAATTTTCTCCACAATGAAATAGCCTGTGAGCAAATTACATTTTCTTTTTACTGTTTACTCAGCACAGTAAAAGAATATATTGACTGCTAAGTTTCTATGACTTTTTCCTAAGCATAAGAAAATGGACTCTCACTCTTATTAATTTCAGATATGTTCCTTGTTGTTCTATAAATTGTCACTGCAGCTCTGACCTCTTTGCAGATTTACAGGTAGAAAGAATTAAGACACTTATTTATTTATTGTCATTTCCAAAACAGCTGTGTTTCCACATGCTCTTCACAAGAGTTTTATGCACTGTGGGTGTTTCAATTAAAAAAACATGTGGCTAGCATACAAAAAACAAAGCCACTTCAGGAGCTGAATTTCTTAATTAGATGACTAGAGCCATTATAATTGCCTGTGATCTAGATATTGCTTCTATTAATCTTTTCTTTACTCTTCTTTAGTAACATAAGTTGTGCCACTAACTTAATTAAAGCTGTACATATGAAAAGGCTACCATGTCACATTGTTCTCATTTCATTTCTGTAACTACCTGCTGCAGGTATGGTGAAGATCCTATATAATCTGTCATTTTGTTAATGAGGAAATGGTGTCATTCTGGAAGCAGCCCGGTTCACCCTGCACTGTGAAATCTCAGGTTCTGACCTGGGTCCTTGGGCACAGAATGTGTTCAGATGAAGCTCCCTGGAGGAATTTAGCTGGTCAGCCCTGCTAAGCAAGACTGAAGGCTGGGTCCTGTGCCTCTTATTCTGCTGCATGGATGACGTGCACTGCAGCATCCATGAGAACCATCTGGGGAGAATTAATTAACTGCATGGGTGTTTGCAATGGGCAGTGACTGCTGTGCAGCAGAGACAATTGTATCATTTCATTACCATGACCTTCACACCTTTTCTTGTAGGAAAGGATGTTGTAAACTCTTGCTTTCTCATGACACAAATTGTACTCTATTCCACATAAAGATCAGAATTCTATCCTTATGCAACTTCAGTAATTTAGGAGGAGTCATGGAAAGATCTTGGTCAAGGCAAACTGTTGCAAAGTTTTCAAATTCAGCTTCCTTAGCTGGACCTCATCAGAATACTTTAGCCCCTGAAACAGGAGAAAGAAACATTTGTCTAGATTTGCTTTCTTATGATTTCTTAGGTCTGTTATGGTCTTATTAGTGTCACCAAGCATAAAGATGCTGTTTATATGAATTTAAAAGATGTAATTTAATTAAAATATTTTAAATAACTTCTTTATTGGAACAAAGGGATAACACAACTGTAGGGAGAATTGTAAGGGGGCACAGTATGTAATCTTATCCCCCAATGAGTTGCAGCTGGAGCCAGTTAAGAACCACACCTGTGACCAATTAAGATCAAGTAGCATAAAAGGGTGGAGTCAGTAAGAGTCAGAAGATTGCTACAAGGAGATGGCTACTGTGAGGACCGGGAGGGTTCCAGAGATGGCTGCTGCGAGGACCAGGAGAGTCCCAGGAGAAGATGGTGAGTTCCCCTGGAGGGGATGAATAATCCCAGAAGAGGATAGACCCCAGGAGAGGGTTGGAGAATCCCTGGAGAGGATGGACTCTGAAGCTCCCAGAAGAGGATAGACCCCAGGAGAGGGTTGGAGAATCCTAAGAGGATTGGATCTCTGATCAGCCTGTGGAGCATGCCAGGCTGCTCCCTGGTAGCAATTTAGCAGCAATATCCTTCATTGGAGCTGTCGAGCCGCTGCTGGATTAGCTGCAGATGCTTCTGGCTGTGTGCTTCTGTAGCAAAAGCAATATCCCTGGAGGGGATGGACACTGTAATATATGTAAGTATGGTTGTAATGTTTACTGTAGAGTAGAAGTATTGCTGTAAAGTGTATAGGGCAACTGTGACCCACTGGGACGGAGTGGGGGAGGCGGCGTTGGTGTAGCTGAGAGTGGCAGGTGGAAGCCACAAGGAGGTCCAGACCTGATTTTCTCCAATCAAGACACCTGGAAGTAGGTGACCCACCAACTAGTAATAATGGGACATTTGAAGTCTTTGCTTTGTGTTATGACCGCCTCGACAAGACGAGATAGATGCTGTAGTAATGTAACTGTTATAATGTATAAGTTGTAATGTATTACTGTAATGTATAAGTATTGTTGTAAACATGTTTAATACAACACACAACAACAAAGAAATAAAATCAAGCACAAGCATTGCTCCCAAGCAGCATGGCAGAGAGCTCTCTGTGGCTGTTAAAAATTAAAGTGGAAAATAAATGGACTAGGGGCAATTTAGATCTCACATAACAGACAGACATTTAACACTTGCATGATATCCAGAGCCACCAGGCATAGAAATAGAAACAGGTGGCCCTGATCAATGAGAGGCAAAACTAATGCCAATCAATATAAAAAGTGTGGGCAGGATATCATCCACAGCTGGCAAAACTCTCAAGCTGATCTTTGCCACTGAGGACAGCTGATCATATGAGAATTTTATCAGTTTTACCCTTTCCACACTGGCAATATCGAAACTCTCTCTGCATTAACATCTTAACAAACCAAATAACATTTGATTTTTTAGCACTTGATTCAAATGATTTAGTCTGTACTGCATTGCTGACACACGGTTGTTGACACTTAGTCTGTTGGCTAGTGCCACCAAGGATGCCACCTGGCTTCTCAGGAGGGACAGACGCATCACGAGGCTCTTGGTCAAACTCATCTTTTACCGCACCAGACAGGATGAACACAACTGGTGTGTGGACTCCCAACTGGTCCCAGCACCCAACAGAGCCCAGCATCACACAGGGAGTTACATGGGATTAACTTGATGCCTAAATGACTGTCAGAACCCAGGACATCCCTCTGGCTGCCCTGGATGGCTTGAGCCCCTGCCAGGGGGCTCAGAGAGCTTGGCACAAAGCCAAAGACACCTGTGCTTTTGATTTTAACCCATGGAGAAAATTACCAACGTTACGTGAAGATTTACAAGCCATGAGAGTTTAAGTAGGATGATAGTATGTCACAGGATGGAAAAGTAGAATTTTGGGGTTTTTTGGAATGGGGGGTCAGAAGACAAGATGGAGGGATTTGGGCATGCCTTGTCCTTCTTCTTCTTAGCCTCCATCTTTTGCTGTGATGGTGGCACTTCTGGATTGGTTTAGAGTAGAAACTGACTGTCTAACATAGGTGATAGATATTGGAAATTTATTGTCAATAAAGTACATGTAGTTTTTAGTATAAAAAGATAAGTCTGCCCTGAGGGCAGTCAGTGTGCCACAAACTGACCTGCTGGACAGACCTCAGCATGTCAGAAAAAGAATGTTACAGATAACAGAGAATAAACAACCTTGAAAACCACAGCTGAGGAATCCAGACTCCTTCTTCAATCTCGGGGCTGGGAAGAAGAGACTTTCTGACACCTCAGGGTCATCTCAACCACAGAGACTCTGAGACATGACCTTGTAGGGACAATGGTCTTGAGAAACAATCCTCCCAAATCTCACTCCTGCTCTTGCTGGAGCTGCCACGTCCACGACCTCACTAACACAAGCACACAGAACATGGGCACTGAAACAATGAACAAGGGCTTCTCAAAAAGGCACCTCACTCATTGCTGGGGAGAGCAGGAAAGGGCAGACTCTGAATGTCAGGAGCTGGTCAGGTCACTTGTATACTCCTGGAGCACTTGTGATGAGGAATCAGGAGCAACAAAGCAAATATGGGCTGAGGACATGGTGTGCTCCTTTGGTGTGCACTCTGCTCCTCTCTAGCACATCAATTACCTGTCAGAGGTTTTCAAAATATCAGGAAAAATGGCAACGACATTGTTTGTGAACTTGAATTATTTCAACATAATTAGAAGATGATAAAAATTAAAATAAGGACCATGCTTAATTTACAAAAATGCCTAAATGTTTTCAGATGGGAGCATATTAACCCATGCTTTTTAATCCACTGTAGAAAACAGATGACAAACGTATTTTTTAATATCCTAATTCTTTAATGAATTCTTCCACTAAGCCAAAGCTGTATTTAGGTAAAATGCTAATTCTGGAGATTTCTGCTTTCCTGGCAATTAAGCAAGAAAATAATAATTATTGTTGCAGTTGACAATTACTGCTACTGTTAATAATTATCATAATGCTCTATCAGAGAAAATTATTTTGATTTAGGCAGCAGCATGAAATTGTCAACAACAAAAAACTTCTGGAAATGAGTTTTAGAAAAAATTCTATTTGCTATCAACCAATGAAATGGAAGGAAAGTAAACACCAAGCTGATGATTAGGCTAAAAAAATCAACAATGACTAATTCATATGTGATAGCATGCTTTTATTTTTAAGGCTACAAAGCCTAAAAAGTTCATAGTGTTACAGACTAGATACTTGAGAGTGAACATAAGGCTGTCTGGATTACATCATCCTTTTAGTAACATGATTAAATCAAGCTACAGATAGCAAATAAAGCTTTTATTACTGGGAAATTATTCCATCTAGCACATAAAATTGCTGGAAGAATCCTTGCTTAATTGCAATTTTTTCTTTGGTACTATCATGCAAATGTTTCCTTAGAAGAACAAGTGCTGCCAAACTAAATTAGACAAAAAGTCAGGGGTTTATGGGCTTTACAAAAAGGTTAAAGCAGTTTCCACAGTGTATTCTAGGTGTAAGCCAGGGAAAAGAAGTGAAAGATTGTAGACTAAGATATGCCAGATAGGTATCATTTGCTTTAGTGTAAAATGGCCTTGTGGTTGAAAATTGAACTGGCTCACATAAGGGGCCATGCTCTCTGAAAAGTTGATTTATGGGTCTTGGGGGTAAAAAATAAGCCTACCTTAGTAGAAATGCCACTCTCCTTTAAATAAAGTTATGAGATACTTTGCCACTTTGGTTAAATACAAGTATTAAATAAATTTAGAGTAGATTAGAATTGGACAATATATATCCATTAAAGCAGACATAGTTTTCACTGCAGATTTGAACTTAGGTAAGCTTCATCTTCTCTGTTACACAGCTGAAGTTACTCTCCTAGATAGAATTAATCTGTTCTCAAGAGGCAAAAGTGAATTAAAGAAAAGGACTTTTCTTGACACATCATAATGTTTTGGGGAACAAATTAGAAGTGTAACAGATAGTTCCCACAAGGTCTTGATATACTGGAGATACTTTAAAAAGGAGGAAGATGCCCATTTCATTATCCCTCGATTTTTTCCTGTTGTCAGCTGGTGTTTTGCAGAAGTCTTCTGGCAATAATACTGACTTGTGCCCAGTTTTGTAATCTCCATTTTTTATCTAGGTTTGTCACATTTTCAGTTTCTCAGATTTATAGAAGTGATCCTTCTGTCCACACCTTTTTTGACAACACCTTCCTTGAGTTTCCCTATGAATAAAAATAAGCCCAGTTGACATCAAGCCATAATTTGCATGAGCTACTTTTGCCAAATTCTGCAGAATTTGCTTGGGATGAGTTCCAACACATGAGGAGCTGAGAGAAATCATCTCAAGGTCACTACAAAGAAGGAGGGTGTAAGTGAGAGAGGTGTGACCAGACTTGTCACCAACGTGTCTCATGCTGATAAGAACAAAACTCTGCCCCTAGAAGGGCTCTGTTGTATAACCCTGCCGGGTGGCCAGTCCAGAAATACTCACTGGTTCACATGACTGACTCGTGGCCTCACACCTGCTGCTGCTGAGGTGTTTGCAGGCTGCAGGTTTGTGTATTCTGTGCAGTTCTTGCCTGCTTCCATGAGAGGCATCCTGGAAAGTTTCCCTGCATGATGTGTTACAGATCAGTCATGGGTTTGCTGCCACTGCTGCTGCTCAGGAGCTCTTTACAAAGCTGTTCCTTCCCTGTGCTTGTGTCAAAAAGGTTTCTGCAAGTGTCCTGTGCCAAGCAATGAAATGAAAAATTTCTACTCCATTTGAAGACCTCTATAACAAGATTCCACTGACCATATTAGGTCTTAGAGCACAAAAGCAGCTGTCATTCATAAATTTCTCTTCTCTAGGAGTTACTTCATGAGGTGACCTGCCAAGAAAGGAATAACTGTTAAGGTAAAAGTCCTCTACTTCCTGTCTGCTTTCATCTGTGCAGAGGGCCCTGCATTCTGCCATGGTGGTAACTAGAAAACATGACAATATACCCTCATTGCGTTCCAGAGAAACAGAACACATGGTACCCAAGTCAGAAGCACACAACTACCTTTAACTCCATCCCAGGAGCAGTTTTTCTGCTTTCTGTTTTCTTGGAATTGCAGATGTTATTGCTGGGATGGCCATGATCTAATCAGGCACCCAACATGGCCTCATCTTCCATTCCCTTCCTCCTAGCTCCATTTCATAAATTTCCTTGCATCTGTAGACAAAATCCACCAAAATTCATTTTATGAAAATAAGAACCTTCCGATCTGTATCATAGGAACAGGTTAGCTTGTTCTTGTTTGGTTTCAGGTTCTTTCAGTAGCTTGCTATTTGTGACCTCAAGGCTTGCTTTTTCTTATCATGCTTCCTCTAGTGTGTAAAGAACATTTCTGGCAGCTCCCTTGCCCTGATAAACCCCTGTGCCAAGACTCCCAGGCAAGGTGCCTCATCTAATGCACCAAAACCAGAGCTCCAGAGCAAGATCTGCTTCTCATGAAGGATAGAGAGCGTGCTTAGGTCTGGTCCAAGCCATAAATCTGGTCAAAAAGGGTCAAGTGGAAATTCAAAGAACAGTTTCATTTTCCATAAAGCACTACAAATCCCATTTAATATGTGGTTCTGGTGTTTTCCCAAACATTGCTTTGGCTTTGGGGGTTTTGACTTATTTTTAACCTGGTACTAATTACATTAGCAAAATTTTGATTCATTTTTATGACAAAAATTTTGTTATTGATTTACTTCATCCTAGAGGTGATGCCAGAAAGGCGGCAGTGCTGTGTGATAATGTCAGTTCTCAAGCACAAACCAGGGTGATTTTAGGAATCAGATGGTATTTCCAAAGCCCAGATTCATTTTTACAAGTTATTTCCATACTGCTCTCATTCAAACAATTTCCTTAGCCTTTATCATTATATTTCAAATGGCAAAATGGACTTCAGGGGAAAGTTGCAGGAGCACAAGTGAGTCAAAAGAAAGCAGCAGCTACGGAATTTTCTGAGATAAGGTAGAAAAGTACATCGTTAAGTGGTGGTGAGAAAACTTAAAAAAGGAATACCCCTCCTTGAGGTTTTTTTCTCTGTCCAAGTAATTAATATATTATTGGCCTCAAAAAAGAATTGCACAACCTTATCTCTTACTCAGAGCAACCTTGCTGGTAGATATCTTGCCTTGAAAAAAGCTAACACTATATATCTCTAGAGCTTTTCACCACAAAAGCACATAGTTGGCAGTCCTTATTGCAACCAATAGGAAGAGCAAAACCGTTATGCACCTTTGAAGGACAAATATTTTGGCTGGGACACAGCAGTTAATTAACATTTTTCTTGTTCACAGCACTGCAGTGTCCCAACCAAGGTCAAGGCTGCATTGTGTGAGGCATTACACAGATTCATGGAAGGAGCAAGCTGCTGCTCAAAGCTCAGAAGAAAGCAGTGAGAAAAGTTAGAGGAAGAACGGGAGTGCATTCAAAACAAATGCTAGAGAGTGCTCATCATGTGAGTTTTAAGCTTGGGTTCTGCCCAAATTGTTGTGCTGCCTCATAGCACAAAAAACAACATGTAATAAAACCTCAGTGATTTTAGGCTTTTCTCTGAAGAGGAGAGGTGCAACTGCAACTAAATTATTCTCCTGAAACAGGGATTGATAGTTATAGTCACAAATCAGTTGGAGCTTTCAAGTGGGCAAAGTGACCATAAATGGCCTTTGCTAAGTTGAATGCAACATCTTTTATTCACAGCAGAACAGTCTAAGTTGTATGTGGAGGAATTGTATGATTTCCTCAGACCTAACACTCTTGTGCTGAAACTCTGGCCCTGAATCAAAATGAGGTTTGCAAGCAATATTGAAATGGAGATTCTTATATAATGTATATCTCTGGGAATCTGGGTAATGAATGTAATACAATTTTAATGAGAATTTCATTTTATGACTCAGGATACAAGAAGACATAACTTCTTCTAATATAATTACCTTTGATTAATCTCTGGGAGTTATTAATTTCAGACAAAAGTTTTGCTTTTCTGAATGTCCAGACTAATGAAATTACTCTTATTTGTTTGACAGTAGATGATGACACAGATACAATAGGCACTGAAACAGATGTATTGGGCAGCTTACTGGAAATTGGAAATTTAGCAAATTAATATTGCACATTGACCCATGAGCACAGTGGCCACTTTTTCAACAAGAATTCTTTTATCTCCCCTCTGTTTGCACTTTAACATACACACAGCACAATCTGCTTCAAGCCATCACCAAACACCTCTCAGAAACACAAAGCAGGAAGGAGATGGAAGCACTATTGAAGGAATATTTAAGTATTCCACCCAGGCATATCAACATTGTAATTTATATTCTGTTATGATCGTGGTCAAGGGAGTGAAAGAAAACTGGTGTCCATTATGAAAGAAGTTGTTCTAACTTGCCGGAAAATAAGGTCTGCGCTCACAAAAATTCAAAATCTCATTTCCAGCAAAGCAAAGAAATAAATATAAGAAATCATGGCAGGGAATTCCAAGAGGTCTGACTAGGGAGACAGTGTTAAGGAAGGACACAGTGATGAATTTAACTACTCCTTAATCTCCTTTCTTGCAGTCTGATCTATTTTATTACATGTACTGTTCTGCTGAAAAGGGGTGCAGGAAGGAAAGCTGCTCATCTGCCCAAGCTGACAGATACTGTCTGCATGAAGTGCTGCTCTCTGGGTTGAGGGGAATTTGTGCCCTTCCTGAGCACAGCCTGAGTGGAGCAGCTGGAGTGCAGAGACTGGCGAGGGCAGCAGGAAATCTGTAACAAAGGCTGAGACTTGTAAACTTCTAAAGAATGAGTGAAAAGACTTCTAAGAACCAAATGCAACTTAATCATGTGGAGTTTGTTACAGCCCAGAAAGGTTCTCAAAACCACTGGGCTGAGGCCAACATTTTAAGAAAGAAGAACAGAGGAATCTGACTTCAAATCCTTTAATTTCTAATGTATTTTACCCAAAGGATCTCAAATCAGAAGTATTATTTTACAATTTCACTTTCAAAGTTACTTCTTTCTTGTGTTTCCATAAGCACATCTGAGATGATGGAGAGCATGCTTGGTGTTTGTGGTGTGCTCCAAGTCCACCTCAAAGCTCTGACTTACTTCAGGTCCTCTTATACCCATGCAAAATCTAGGGGCAACAAATAATGAAGTACAGAGTTTCAGAATTTTTGCACCATACTTGCACATAATGCATGTACAAATCAAATTAATTTTAGATATTTCTTATATAAAGGACCAAAGAATCTGCTTAGAGGATGAAAGGCCAAATGAAAATGTTACTAAATGAATTAGTGTCTGAAATAAGCTAAATTCTCAAGTCCTTCCATACACAAATCTTGTACTAAATTTTAACAAGTTTGCCTATAAAGGGCTGGGAGAAAATCAAATATTATTTTATTGGATTTAGCAGTGGATGAATATTTCTCATTCTGTCACAATAAGATTATTTACTCACAAAGAGGTACTAAAATAAAATATTATGAAAGATAAATGCTTATATATAAATGGAAAATACTTTCCCTATATATTTTTACTTTGGGGCACAAACATTACAAATATGTCTTCTGTTTTAAGCATTATTTTTCCTCTAATGTTTTTACCATTATTTTCCCATATTTATCATTTCAAGCAAAACCCCTATCCAATTACATCTGCAGTCCTGGATGCCCTACTTCTTCCTTAGGTGAAGATAATATGAAAGTCAGGTACTTGCTTTCTGTCTGCCTTTCATAGCAGAAGCTTTCTTTTGGGGTCTAAAACCAAATCACCAAGAGATGTTTTCTGCAGAGACCATTACCTAGATTTATGCTGTTACAAGATTCTTCCAGGTGCCTACAAGAAAAGGTGAAACTAACCATCCTACTTGGAAAAATGCAAAGATCTTTCATTTCTACCATTTCCATAGTAAACATCTCACTGGCACTCTCCCTCCCGAATTTTAATTATGGGTCTTTTTAAGTTCATAAAGCATTAAACAGATACAATTTCTGACTTAGGAAATACATTACAAGTGATTCACATGTACCTCATAACTTTGTGATTAAAGCAATTGTGAATTTTCCTTGTCAGATTCGAAATAAGCATTGTATAGAACAGTCCTACTCTGTTTTCCAAATTACAGGGCAATAATTGGCTCGTGGTTCCAAGTCACGACTGAGTTTCTATATCTCCTACATTGTTTTCTTCTCTCTTTCATTTCCATATCTACATCTTTGCTTTAAGAAGAATTATTCAGCAGCATAAACCAGCAATTTCTCTTCGCTGTAAAACTTTCTTTGACATTTTAGCACGGTATTAAAGATGCTGAAAAGTGTGCATTAAAGACTGTAAGTACAGAAAAACAAATCTTAAATCTATTTTTCAGAATTTGTGTCTGTTCTCCCAACCCAAAAAACAACTGAATGGCAATATTTGATTCCTGAATATAGATGGTGAAAATCTGACAAGTAGAATTAGCTGCAGATGTTGTAGATATTAGAATAGTTAAAAGCAGAAGAAAATATGCTACCTTTAAGATATCACACTGATTAGGATGGCCCTAAGGCTAACTAAAGATGATCTCCAATTATAAAAAAAGCACTGCTATGTATAAGAAATCTTAATGAGCAATGAAATTAGACAGTGAAACTCAAAAGAAAATGATGATATATATGCACAAATCTCATTACTGGTATGGAACATTCAACATAGAAACATCTGAAAGTGAGAAGGTAATAATTTATCTCTAAGTTTTCCCTTCAAATTAAAACTTTGTCACATGCTGATTTTTTAAGACATCCTGAAATGCATAATTGGCATCATATCATCAAATGTGTAATGCCACTTGTTATAAAAGGTATATAATTTTTGTGTCCCACAGTGTTGCACTGCATCATAAAATTAGCCAAGGATTTTGTCTTTCAAAGCAAAGGACTGAGCTTCAGCATATTGAAGCCACCTGCTGAAAGAATCAGACACAAACTGCCACAACCACCAAACCTGAGACACTGCCAGCTTTACCTAAAAGGAAACACAACTTGTCACACTCGTCTGACATTCCCTGTTGTCAAAGAATACAGCTTGCATACTGATCCAGCAAGCATCTGAGCAGCTTCAGGCACAGAAATGATTTAGACTGATTTTGTCATTTGGATCAAAATAGAAGAAAAGGAGAAGGATCTAGGATCAAAGTGTTCCAGCACCAGATTGTGGAGCTACTATTCTCAGCAAAGGCCATTCCTCTTGCATGCCTTGGTTCAGGCAAAGGTCCCAAAAATGAAACTCTAAAATAAGTTACAAATTCATCACCTTGGGAAAAAAAAATCAATTCTGTCATGGCACAGTCACCAAAGAGAGTCTGAAATAAGAGCACTGCACTGCAAAGAAATTGTCTGGCTTCATTATGAGAGGTTTACAGTGTTGGTTCTTTCAGTTTTGTCTGTACTGTAGACTACCCATGGCAGAGACATGGAAACAAAGCTGGTCCATGCTCATCCACACTTTTAAATGTTGTAGTATTCCTGTGCCAGCTGGCAGATTTTCCTTGTTCAGCTTGGTATTAGCATCAATCATGGTCTCTTCTTGTTACTCAGTACAGTCATCCTATTTGAGAGAATAAAGAGAAGGGTTTATCCAGACAGGTATGACCTGTCCACTCAGCCAAAAAACAAGCCTTTCTGTATCAGTAGATGTGTAGCCTTTCTGTCCATAAAGAGAGGAATTGCACACATGGTTCTGTATCACAGTTCAATGGTGTCCAGGTGTTTCCAGGGACAGGGCATCCACCACCTCTCTGAGCCACCTCTTTGGGTGATTCTCCACCCTCAGCATACAAATTTGTTCCTTATATTTAGTTTAACCTACCCTCTTCTAGTTTGAAACAATCTGCCTCTTGTCCTACAGCAACACAGCCTGCCAAAAACCTTTTCCCTGTCTTTCTTGTCTGCCTCCTTTAGTACTGAAGGACTGCAGTGAGGTGTCCCCAGAGCCTCCTCCAGGCTGAACAACCCCAGCTAGCTCAGCTTTTCTCCATAGGACAGTTGTTCTCTGATCATTTTTGTGCCCCTCACCTGGACTTGCTCCAAGAGATTCAATTCTCTCTTGTGTTGGGGACCCCAGCGCTGGATGCAGCACTGCAGGTGAGGTCTCACCAGAGCAGAATCGCCTCATCACCTGCTGCCCAGGACATGGGGGGTTTCTGGGGGTTGCTGGATCATGTCCAGCCTCTCATCCACCAGGTCCTTATAGGAAGGGCTGCTCCCAATGCCTTCATCCCCCAGCCTGGGCTGATAATGTGGTTCTTCAGCCCAGGTGCAGCACCTTGCCCTTGGTCTTGTTAAACCTCATGAGATTCTCGTGGGCCATTTCTCAAGCTTGTCCAGATCCTTCTGGATGGCATCCTGTCCTTCAGGTGTGTCAACAGCACCACTCAGCTTGATGTTGTCTGCAAATTTGCTGAGGGTGCACTCAACCCCATTGTCTGTCATTGATGAAGACATTAATTAGCACTGGTCGCAGTGGGGACCCCTGAGGGACACCACTTGTCACCAGCCTCCATCTGGATAGCAAGCCACTGACCACTAGCCTCTGGATGTGACCCCCCAACCAGTTCATCATCCACCAAACAGCCCACCCACCAAATCTCTGTCCCTCCACACCAAACAGCTCACCCATCAAATCTCTGTCCCTCCAACACAGAGTGAAGGATGTTGTGCAGGACCGTATCGCAGGCCTTGAATGTCTCAGACAATATCTCTGACTTAAGGAAAGCTTGTTCCCAGTGTTTTCAATTTAGAGAAAACAAAAATGCCTTACATTTTCAGAAGAAAATATTTCTCATCTGCAAATCAGTAAAAAACTAGAGACTTTTCCATTCCTTATGTATTGTTCCAGTGACATTGCTGTATGTTCTTTGGAAAACTGTGACAAAATGACTGAGCAGTGAAAAATGGCTTTGTAAAAGCATTGTTTTTCATCTGCAGCACATAAGTTGAACATCTTGTGCCTAACATGGTGCTGGACTATGTCTTCTGTATTGTAAGCAACTGTTTTTCCCCAAGAAAAGAAAAAGAAAAGAAGAAAAGAAAAAGGAAATAACCTGTGGAGAAGTATCATTAAAAGATACCAAGCAATGGGTTACAGAAAAGTCCAAACCAGGGCATTATTGAATTTCAGACATATCTGTAGCTCCCAATGGGCCAGTTTTGTACTCTTAGAACTCCTTGACAGCGCATCATGCGTCTTGATTTTCGTCTCTCCATACTCCAAGATTTCTTTTCTGTAGTTACTCCTCTCATCATGTCAATGAAATAAAAGCATGGAGCTATTGCCACGTGCTGCAGGGCTGCCTATGCTGCCAGCACTCCCTTCACTCCCCTGCATAAAGCTCTTAGCCTTATCCATGTCTCTGTTTGAACTTTAATTTCTGTAGGGCAAAGATCTCCTACCACTGTATGTTTGTAGAGTGCTTAACATAAGGAAACCATATCATTTATTGGCTATTAGGCACGACTGTAATAAACATAATAAATAATAATAACCTTTTTAGCAGTCCACCAATTAACAAAGATCAGAGTAAAACCTTACAGGAAATGGGAGAGCTGCTTGCCCTGGGGTACTTTCTGTGCCATTCTTAGCACAAATTATGACCAAAAAGAAAATTGTCCTTAATGAGATCTAGATGAAAGTCTTCACAGGGAGGGAAGAACTATACCAGAAACTGGGGGGAGGGTTCCTCCTGGCCTCATCTTTGCTATAGGCAAATGGTCTTGGCCTAATTACATTTTTTTCTCTTAGAATTTGTCAGCAACTGTGGCAAAGAGCAGTCTAAATGGGATATTGTTAGGAGTGCACTCTTTTCCCTTTTGCCCAATTTGTTTGAAATAGGCTTGTCTTTTTTTTCCCCTCTGTGTTTTCTCATTCTCTCTATCTCCCCAAACAGCTCTTGCAGTGTCCTTTCCTCTTCCCTCCTTGCTCTACTTCTTCCTCTCTTCAGTCTCTCACTCTGCGCCCCAAAATCATCACTCACACCTCCACACAACACACAGCCTCCCTCCCCTCTGCTTTTCCTCACAAAAGCTCTGAGATGGTGTTCCCAGGTGGTGATTAATGAGTTCTGGCTGCAGCTAAAAGCTGGGATGAGTGTAGATATAATAACAAACATTAGTGCAGGAGAGGGAGGCAGAAGCACACGTTTCTCTTCCCCAGGCTGCCAACACTTTTACTGCTTCACAGCAACTGGTTTGAAATACTGAATTCCTGGGTCCCATTCCAGCCAAAGATGCCTAAAGGTCCTGATAACTTCTGAGGTGCAGGAGAAGATCCAGACCCATATCATATTTTAAAGAGGATCTGCATTCTCCTAGATTGGTTATCATGTTAACTCTGCAACAGCAAAGGGATTTTCTTACTGTTCAAATGACACAGAAAAAAAAAAACCAAACAAACAAAAAAAAACCCAAAAAGCAGGAGTAGTTTATGCATCTGATGGTGTGGTTTAAATCCAGCTGGGAACTAAGCCCCACAAAACATCTCACTCACTCCCCACTGGGTGGGATAGGGAAGAGAATCAGAAAGGTAGAAATGAGCAAATCTGTGGGCTGGGATTCAGACCGTTTAATAGGCAAAGCAAAAACCATGCATGGAAGAAAAACCAAAAAATTCATTCACTGCTTCCCATGGGCAGGCAGGTGTTCAGCAACAACACAGCCTAATACTGAATGCTGTGAATAAAATTAACTTTATCCCATTCAAACCCAGCACAGATGGTAACAGTCCAAGTAGAACATCTCTCCTTCTACATGGTGCTGCACAGGGCCTTGTTCCAGGGGTCTCTGCTGTGGCAGAGCTGCCTTGACCTGCCTCAAACACCCTCCTGCCAGTCTCTCCTGGTGCTCTCATTCAATGAGCATGCCTGCATTTCAGACAGAAACCACTCAGGTCCCATCCTGATGGGCTCCGAGGAAAACAGA
Source organism: Diglossa brunneiventris (assembly GCA_019023105.1). Lineage (NCBI taxonomy): Eukaryota > Metazoa > Chordata > Aves > Passeriformes > Thraupidae > Diglossa > Diglossa brunneiventris. Next base: position 148,873,033 of record CM032354.1, on the reverse strand, counting down.
GAAGTGTGCAAACAGAGCAAGTGACATTTAATCTCCACTTCTGCACTTTTATCTGAGAAGCTTGACAATATACTGTGATTGGGTAATGATTCAGGGAGAAATATTGGAGGGAGAAAGTACAAAGAAATATGTGAAAAGGAAAAAAAAACCAAAAAAAGCAAAGCCAAAGAAAGAACTATGTTCTAAAGTAGATATCCATTAGGGCTAATTTGATGCTGAGCTGGGAAGGAGAATTTTACACTGTTATGAAACAGCCACAAAGCAACAGCTGAGTTTCTGTATCACAAAGAAAAGTTTTCCTATGGTTGCACTGATAGTGCTGAATTAAAGTCATGATGTGAAAAGGTTATTTCTATTCAGATATTGAAACATTTAAGAGGACAGAAAACATACAAAGCCCAGACAAGGCTTGCATTTATAAAGTACTTTAGATTTGCAGTTATAGAATATCCTAAGTTAAAATGGATCCACAAGAACTATAGAATCCAACTCCTGGCCCAGGACACCCCAAGAATCCCATCATGTGCCTGAGAGCATTGCCCAGACACTTCTTGAGCTCTGCCAGGCTTGGAGCTGTGATGACTTCCTTAGGGATCCTGTTCCAGTGACCAAACACACTCTGAGTGAAGAGCCTTTTCCCAATATCTAAATCAAATCTCCCCTGATGCAGCTTTATTCCATTGCCTTGGCTCTTGGCACTGTCACCACACATTTGTCCCTGCCACCAGGACCAGGGCCAGGCTACACTAAAGCCGTTCCAGTGTCCAGTACAGAGCTTGGTGAATGGCCACACTGCCCTGCCTGATATTCCATCCAGCTTGTACCCAAATGAAGACAGCATGTGAGTAAAGCACTCTCACATAAGTTCTAACCTTGTTTTCTTATATCTATAGTTGTCATATGTGTTATTGGCCTCTTATCTTTGCAGTTTGGTCTCTCTTAGCTAACCCTTATGCCTCATTTTGTTCCCTGACTTGCACTCAACACTGACTTTGGAACATGGATTTGAGATAAATGAGAGCTGAGCAGAGATCAGAATCTATTGTACTCATTAAAGAAACTTTCTGGCTGCTCTGCTCTTCAAGTAAATAGTGTATAACAAGTTGTCTGCTAAAAGATGAAGGTCTGGGACAATGGAAGACCTTGTGCTGTTGTGAGAACAGTCAGCAAGATGATGAGTCAATGTCCCAGCCTGATACCAAGGTGCGCACAGTTTAGTCTTAGCCCTTATGTCACAAATCACAGACACTCATGGCTGTGCCCAGGCTGATCCTTAGGACAGAGTTAGAGCCAAATTACATCCCCCTTAAGGAAAGGGATGATGGGGTCCCTGCAAACCTGGCCTTGTTATCCCAGGTACTGTAACATTTATTCTCCTCTGTGAATGTGTCTGGATGGATTCTGATTGCATTTTGCTTTCCTGCTCCTAAATAAGCCCATTAGGATATGACTGCAAAAGGAAACCTGGGTGTTTGGGGCTCAAACTCCCTCTGCTCTAGATGTGTGCTAGATGCTTTAGCTGTGAGGGTCCAGGAGGGCTGAAGAATTCCTCTGCCCTCTCCTCTACATCTACCTGAGTCTTGCCACTCCTTAAAAACAGTCCCCTTCCCATGTCCCACTGTTCAGGCTGCCAGCAGAGGGATACTGGGAGAGGGGAGGTCAGGAAGAGAGGGAAATGGGTTAAACATTACCAGAGGAGAAGTTGCTGTAGTCTTCCTGAGGAAGCCATGGCCTGCTTTGAGTCTGAAGGGAGGCAGGGAGGGGGAAATTTGGGAACATCAGGGCCTATCTGGAGAACTGTGCAGGATTTCCTTTTCTAATATCGAGTTTTTTTCATCCATTTAAGGCCCAAAACTACTGAGAACAGTCACCACCTCAATTAAAATGCTTTATTCCAAATAACTTCACTGTGGAATTGTTCATCCAGTTCAGGAGAAGAATTTCTATCCAAGCTTGAGAACTTTGGCCTTTCCAGAGCAAATCCCATGCCAAGGGCGGTACTGCCTCAGAATGCTTTTCTCTGCATAGCATTTGACAGATACACTGGTGCCTAAAAAAATACTTCCACAATTTTATTTCGACACATCTCAATTTAAAATCTGAATCTGATGAAAATATTCTCTTCAAGACAGATATGTCCAAAGCACAGCTTCAGCCCAGCTGGATCATTTAGTTTTTCCCCACTGAGTTATATGATCTTTTTAATGGAAATGTCATCTCCTCCTTAATTGTTGCAGCACAAGGAGAAAATATTATAATATCTATCTATGACAGCAAGTAAAAATTTACTAGGTTCAATAGATGGGAATATCTATTTTCTGAGGTGATTGACCTCTGTGATAGAGGTTCTTGGCAACATCCAGTTCTGGAATTTTTAACAGTGAATTCCAAAGAAAAATAAACAGAGAGGAAAAACCATATTTAAGCATTTGGTTTTGAAGAATTCAATCAAAGATGACATAGTGTTTTAGTGTTTGTTAAAATCAGGTACTAAAATTCTTCAATCATTTCCTTGTGGCTTGAATCTATTTTTATAAAATCTTCTTTTTACTCTGTTGTATATCTAGACAGTAAATAGACATTTTTAGACAATAAATATCTACTTTTACCCATTTCAGAGCCTAAATTCTGTCTCTTTTTATTATGCCCTGTTTTGCTTAAAGACAATGGCAGATACTTTTACTTATTTTATAATATTATTTTGTATTAATTCTGTATCCTTTGAATATTGCTTATTTTTTTTTCCTTCTGTCTGATGTATTTTTTTTCCTTCCAGTACTTCAAGCTCTGTGTTTCTAATCACATCTTTTATCTTTCAGATTCTTACATTGCAATTAACGTTCCTCTCAGTCATGTAAAGATGTAACAATACTGGCTCACTTTGTCCTTCCTCATGGACTATTTATTCCAGACCTCCTGAAAAACCAGCCTGAAGCAGCTGACAAAATTGCCCCTTAATGAAACTGCCCTATGAAATTACTCTAGAATAAGCTCCACAGTCATAGGAGGATTCAAGCTTTATGAGTGTTCTGCGTTAAATTTATTTTTAATGTGAGCATTTTAAATAAATCATTAAAAAGACAGTAGTGTATGGGAAATGGAAGCTGCATAAAGATTCAACACTAAGAGAGTCATCCTACCATAGTAAAAGAAAATCAGCTCCTACTTTTTTGTGCAGCTTTATTAATCAGTTATTTGAATAACCTCTATCAGAAGCAGCATATTGAATCTTTACTAAAAAGGTACCACAGACAAGCACATTACATTAAATGACATAGAAAATCCTCATAGATAAACAAATATTAAAATCCAATGGAGATAAAATACTACTTTTCACATATGTATAATCTATGCTTATTTATTGTCAGCATACAAGCTCTGAAAACAGGAGAATAAGTTTGGGCTGGACACAGCCTCTGTGGTTAGTTTCCAGCTTACTCTTTCAGTTTTCCTAACTGGTAATTATTCAGACTTTATCCATATCAGGAAAACAGCCATGCTCCCCACTGGAGAAAACACAGATCCTTAAGAGGAGCTTTGAACTTGTACACCATGTGTTGACTTCTCTCAGTCACCTTTGATGACAGCTGTTTAGGAGTAGTCCATCAAACCACCAGGTTTCTCAGATCACAGGTTTAACCCTGTGTGCAGACATAGTCTAATGAAAAGGCTCATCTAACCTAGAGAGTAGTTTGTATTTGGTTGAAACAAAGCCATTAGCACTTATGAAAAAAAGTTAGCAATGGCTTTTTTTATTATTATTTAGTGTTTTTTTGGATGGGAGGGTTTTTTTTTTGTTGTTGGTTTTTTTTTCAGCCTGCTCTCCTTTCCAGACTTCCCCTTAAATCTGACCTTATGCAAGGAGACAAACAAGATATCCTTCCTGTTATCCTGTTTGCTTTGCACTTTTAACAACACTTCACCATGTGTTTGCACTGTGGGGGCATATCAGGTCGCCAATCTATCACCTACTGTGCTGAACAAAAAAGGAAAAGAAAAATAAATTCTGCCCCATATTTAGCACAGGTACAACACAAATTATACCAGGTATGTGGTCTGGAAAGACAAAGCAGGCAACAGAAGAAATGGCAAAACAGAATAATGAGTTAGCTGTACCTTGTATCTTTTTCTGGCTGCTTGATTTCCCCTCTTGTCTGTGCAGGTCTCCAAGCATTGCTAAAGAGTAAGAAAATAGGATTACAAAAACCTGCAGAAGTTGACCACAGATTTTATTGCAGACCCGTCTAAGCCTAAAATACACACACAACAAGCATGGGTTAGGTACATACATATGAATGTGAAAGACCACCTACATCTTTACACAGGAATTTCAGAGCATCCCTCATTCATGTGCACACACTGCTGTACCTTTGTGTGTATTTACCAGAGGGACTAACACAGCAGATAAAGAAAGCTCTCACAGACAGGTGTTTCAGTAGCCTCTGTGCCTGCACCCCCAATTTATCCTGCAATGCAGTTAAAGTTGTGCCACCAGCTCTGTGTTATCATCTGCTTACTGGTGAGTAACACAGAGACACACTCTTCTGGCTGTTCTTATACCCCCTGGACTGGAATATCAGACCTGCATGTTTCTGCTTGAAATGCTTGAAATGCTGACAAATTGAATCATTATGAACCACCCTCAGGAATTTCATTGCCTGGGTCCTGACAACTGCTGGTGACATGAAAGCATTAACTCTAGCAAGAGGTGTTTAAATGGTTTTAAATCTCCAGTTCTCCCTCCTTCTCACTTGAAATATAAATGGTCAGCTGAACTTTAGTGCAGACATAATCAATAGGAAGCGAGCAGAAAGGAGGAGGCTGCGGCAGAGTGGATGGACACTTCAAAAGAAGCCGTGTCAATATGCTTATCTTTTCCTCACACTGCACAAAGACCAGTCTCCCTCATGGATAACAGAGTATTCTCCATCATGAATTACTGTCTCTTATAGTGTGGCTCAGCACCTTTTTGCTAGTGCAGTGATAGTGTTTGCAGTCATGCTTGTTTAGCCTTTGAAAGTAGGGAGCACATACGTGCTTTGTAACACTCCGAGCTTCCTGAAAATATTCGGCTGAAGCTTCAGGCACTCTCACTGCAAACAGAAATCTCCAAAACTGTGGACAGTTTTGAAGAGTGTGGACTGTATAAAAAAATCCAGATGTGAGCCAGTCTTGCTCTTAAGCTGTTAAAGGGTGTAAAATTTCTCCTTTTATATCTGTATGTTTATTTCTACCTGTCAAAATCATTTTCCTGTCATGCAAAGAGATTAATCTGTGCAAACTATTAATATGAAAACTTTGTCCCATGTTCCAGTTGGACTTCCATTGAAAATGAGGTATGTTTGGCACATGTACAGAGGCAAGAAAAAGTACCCTTTAGTGGTTACTGCAGGGCAAAGATGTTTCTGCACCAAGGGCATCATCCAAAGCAGCTCACCTGTACATCAGGGTGTACAAAACCACTGTAGACAGAACAGAAAACTGAGAGATTTGCCTGGTTAAGGATAACAGATCCTCTTTTTGCATCTGCTACCTGACCAGGCAGAATAGTTTATTATCAAAAATTCTTTCCTATTGCTGTGGGAGCAGGCCACGGGTACTCTTAGCTTTCCAAATGCTGCTGAAAGATGAGCTATCCTTGCACTTCTCCCTTCCATGTCGCCAGAACTTTAAGTTTAAAATTCCGGAAGACAAAGATTAAATACAGCTAAATAAGACCCAAATCTAGCCTGAATTTATCTACATATTAGTTACAAATTTGCTTTCCCAGTACCAGAGCTGTATGTAGAAGCTGATGCCTTATATTTTCCAAATCCTATAGTGATCCATTTATGCATAACTCTAAACTCCATATAAAGTGTTTGTTAACTGTCTTAACATCTTGGTCAGACAAAAAAATCCCTCTAGACCTGAGATCCAAGGACACCCTCAGCCTCAGGCCCTGAAAAGCATAAACAAAAGTGACTTGGGGGGAAGCAAACTGGGGGTACCTGACTTCATTACCTGAAGCTGTAATTGGAGGATTAACTGATATGCTAATAAACCAAACTTATATCTGTCTGAAAAACTCATGGCCTCCATCCACCTTGGGTGTAGCCCCTCTTGGAGGCTTTTGACTGCCCAATGTGTATCTATTGAAGGCCTTTAATAAATATCCACTTTATTCTGTTAATCTTGTCTATCCTTGTTCTAGGTAGCCACTCCAAGGCATCAAAGCATTCCTTACCTCATCCTATGTTTGTATGTGTTTAGACAAATTCTGTCTGCCAGTGCAGTTCTACTTTTTCTTTTTAATTCAGATATGCAGTGCCAACGACTTATAAAGGGTATAAAAGGGTATAAAAGATCAAGAACAGAGGAAATTCAGAGGCATCACCTATGAAAGAAAGGGTCATACAGACATCAAAACCATGTCCTCAGTGCAAGTTGGTAGAATGCAAGGTGAAGAGGCGGAATAGTGGTGTTGACATGGCTTCCAGTTTTTCTCCAGCATGGTTATCTGGAGCTTTTAATTCAGGCTGTAGATGTCCACCATAACTGGCTGGGCAAGTAGTGAAGTTAATAAAATTTCCAATATAAATGTGAACTGGTTTTCCTCTCCTTATAAAGCCTTAATCTTCTTCCTCTTCAATGATCTCATCCTCCCGAAACATAATTTTGTCTTCCTTGATAGTCTCTCCCATCTAATTCTTGTATTTCCTGTCAACAAATTCTTCACAGTATCCAAATCACTCTTTGTAACATCTTCGTCCACAGAGAAAATTTATAATATATTTTTATTACTTCTTCATGAATCACAGAATATTTGGAAAATTACCCAACTCCTCCTACTTAATTTTGGCTCACTTTTCCCCTGAGATATGCAAGTGACTTAGGAAAAGAACAAATGGGGTCTCTCTGGGTACCCTGCACTCCATCCAAAGCTCAGACTGTGCAGTGACAAGATCTGATCTTCCACCAGTGAGAGCTGAGGCCATGGAAGTTTCTCTGCAAAGGGCAGCACACAAGCTTTGAACACAGAGAGATCAGAGTTTGATATTCCCCTTTCATGGTTTTTAGAGTGAGAATGAAATGAAAGTGTAGGAATGACTATAACAGGTCAGACTAAAGGTGTGTCTGGTCCAAATTTCTCTGTCCAACAGTGTCCAAGAAACTCAGGGACAGGCAGGGACAGCATACCACAATGCCCTAGGAGAATTTCACAATCTCTAGTCCTTTTGTCTCAGACTGCCTGAGCCACTTTACTTGCATTTCATAATCCTTGATTTTTTTCCCACTCCTGTTAATTTTTCCAATGGTTTACTGAAATTGTTAATTTTTATGACCAACACTTCAGTGAGGAGCTCCCAAACTACAGGAACATGCAGATTGCTTTGCTTTCTTTCTTTAATCTGAGAGTTCCTTTTGATGTTTCCTACAGCGCTCACTGGAAGGCACAGTGAACATCATTCACCTTCTCCTGCCACTCATGGTTTTACAGACCTTTATCACACTTTCTGTGACTCACCTGCCAGCCTGAAGAGCTGCCACAAGACCCTTTGTGTGGGTGACACAAGTGTTACTGTGATGTGGGCACACAGGAACAGGCAGAGAAAGGTGGTGCCATGCTGGGGCAGAGGGACCTTGGCACTGGGATGTGCCAGGCAAAGAGCAGGGTGGGACTGAATTAGGGCACTGCTGAGCCCTTCGGCCAAGCTGGGGGCACAGGGAGGAGCAGCCCAGGGGGGCTGAGAGGGACTGAGCACAGCCCCATCCCATCTTTGCTGTGTCTTGAAGCAGGAGATTTCTCATCTTTTTTCCTCCCCTGTTCCAAGGGAGAAGGGCAGTGAGGGAACCCTCAGCCAGGGTTAACTACCTCAAGGGTCGGGATGAAGCCTAGGGAGTGGAAATCATGTCAGACAGAGCCTGGGATGGCTGGGAAGAACCCTGGGGAACAGATTTTTCTCTTCAGACTGGACCAAAATGGGGTTTGGCACCCCCAGGAAGGGACGTGAGAGGAACCAGGTGGGGCAGGTCAGGGCCAGCATGTCCTGGGAGTGCCCTCAGAACCAGGACACACACCCTCCAATTTAATATCACTTGGAAGGAGCCCAAGTCATGGCCTCAGAGCTGTGCCCAATGCAAACCAAGGGGCACTAAGTGGAAAGAACAAGGAGATTTGCATCAATGACACACTCTCAATGTAAACCTGCTAGGGTCTGCACTCCAAAATATTTGGATATGACGTCATCCACCCAAACAACTGCAGCCACAGCACCTCCCAGCTGCTCTGACCAGAGCTGTGCAGTTTAGCACTGATTCCTTACTCAAGGCTAGGTCTATTGAGCATCCCCAAGCTCCAGAGCTGGTCAAATACATTTGAAAAACCAAGCATGTTCCCTTAATCTTACATTCCATAACAAAAATGCAACATAGTATTTCAAAGTAAGTTAAACAAGACAGTAGCAACAACAACAAAATCATAAAATATCAGAATAAAATGGAAAAAAAAAGAAAAAAAAATAGACCACAACACAAACCAAACACTACCCCGAGAGGGAGGATAAGCAAATAAAGAACACATGAAAGGTAATGTGCTTCCCAGTGTATTCCTGGGAGACACTCATGCCACAGGGAGAATGGTCTGGATGCTGTGGCTCACATGCCTGCTCTCAGCAGAGGAAAAGTGAGATGATAATAACCCCTTTCTGATGTATAGGCAAGGGACATGAGCTGACAAACAGTGTGATTCATGATCCTTGTGTAAGAGGGGAGTGACAAATGATTGATAATATATTTCCACATTGTTTCTGACAGGTGGCTTGTGGAAGGAGAGATCAATCCCTTGCTCTGAAATGCACAGAGATCTCAGCACAAGGTAAGAAGGCAGCAGCTAACACTGTGAATTATGCTCCACAGTGCTTGAGATGGTCTGAGCAGCAGCTATGCTTCCCTTTGGGCATTTTATACAGTAAATGCTCTATTTTCCAAAGCATTCAGCATCCTCTGCTTTTCCCTGATGCTCCTGTGTTCAGGATATTGAATATCATACTGGAATGGACCTTCAGAAGACCATGCATTTTTTAGCAGGGATTTTCAATAATTCACAGGATCAGGCCCTAAGTATGCACGGTATTAGACAAGAAATTTTCCAGTCTCTTTACCACACAATTTCAAATGTAAAGAGCCTCTGGTTTCCATGTAGTAACAGTGTTTCAATCTCTCAGCCATATAAAATGCCTGGCTAATTGGACTGATAGAGGAGAGGGGGATTTTTGTGTTTGATAAATTAATCAGTGAGCGCTGCTGTACATTTCCCACTAAAATCCTTTAATTAGACATAAAATGCCGAAGAATGAGATTCTTTCTTTAGTTTTTAATTGAAGGGATGACTTTTGATCGTCCATTACTGAGAAGAGAAGAAAGCCTTTCAAATAGAAACAGCACCCCAGCTGTTGCTCAGCATCTGAGAGGTTCAGCACTGCACTTCCAGGATTCCCAGGAGCCTATTGATACTTAGCATGAACATGTTAAAAGGATCAAATTGACATTCACGCAAACTAGAGTCCACCAAATCACAAAAGCTCTTAATCCAAGCCTCTGTTTAAAAAGATTGCTGCTAATTACCAGTCTAGACTAATCATCAATGTTTAGCTAATAAAAATGAAGCTATCAATAACAAAAGAAAATTCTGAAATGCTAGTGGAGTCCAGGCATAAGCTAGAAGATGATTTAGTTATTCATTGCAGCATTTCTTTCTTGCTCAGTTTTTCAGCGTTTCCAGAGCTTTTGTTACCAATGAAGACAGAAATCCCTGAGGCTTCATTGGTTACAGGTTTCACACAAACACACACAAAGGCAAGCAGGGCAAGAAGCAGGGCAATTGAGGATATCCTGTTAGAATTCTCTGTAGGTCTTTGCTCCTGCCTTGTACTGCTCAAATGGAGCTAACACTTAGCTGGACCCTTAGGCAATGTTACAGGGCAGCTGCAAGTCAAGGTGAAATGCCACTTCTGCTCTTTCATTAACCCTCCCGGGCCTGTCATTAAATATGGCAGGCTTAGCACTTTTCAGTTCAGATGGAAAAGCTCTGCCAATCCCAGGAGGCAGAATTTTTTCGATGCCTAAATTGATGAACAAGACAAGGTCAGCAATTTTCAGTTTATTGACAGAACTCTATTTATCTTTAGAAGTATTGAAATGGTATTCCAGGTGCCCTGGAGCAGAACTGTGACTAAACCAAAAAGAGGGTTTATGAGAACCACTACCACTTTACTACCTGAAGTATTGTGAGTGGCTTTAATTTAACTTGCTACACTGGGAGTTATTTTGTGATTAGAAACATTTTCATAAGAAAAGAACTCTTAATAAATGCAGCAACACACGATAGATGGAGACAAACACAGAGAGCAGAATAACAGAGAAAGCAGAAACTGCAGCCAACCACCCATTTAAAGTTAAATATAGGTTCTCATGCAAAAATTGTGCGTGGGCTTTGTTTGAGGTTTGTTTGTTTGCTTAGGAATGATTATCACTAACAGGCTGACTAACTGATCTAGATCTCAGTGGGAGAAACAGAACTGACCATTTCAAATCTGTCCATCATCATCGCAATTCACTCATGACAGATACTGAAAGCCACAGCTGAGCTCCACTTTTTTTTATAAACCTAAATAACCTCAGTTTATTCATAATGAAGAATAATAATAATGGGTAACATATTGCTGCAGGAGCAGTTTGCAAAAACTGGATTTTCCCCTTTAACCATTGCTGGAAGGGGGTTGCACTGAAGGGCTCTGCCTTCAGCTAGAAAAAGTGTCTTTTCTGTCCCCCCAAACAACTGCAGATTGTCTAAAAGTAGGCCAAAAGAGAAATTAAAGTAATAAATGTTTCTAGCAAAGACTAGAAAGTCTAGTTAAAATCTGGAGCCTACTGAGTTTAATTCAACCCACTAAATCAATGGCAGACAGGTCTGGCCTGAGCAGGGGACCTGCAGCAGAGATGGTGTGACTGTACCTCTGCACTTGGGCTGTTTCATGAATGAACACTTAACCTTTGTTAAAACTTCAGATTAAACTGTTGCCTTCCCAGCTTTTGCTGCAAGTGAACTAATTTCTGCTAGTTAAAATGACTGAAGACCGCACCTTTGTCAAGGAAGACAGAGTGTAAGGACACACCATCTTTTCATTATACAAACTTTATATATTTAGGGAAAAGCAAGCTGGGATCCCATGGTACCACTAAGCTAACTTCCTTGGGTGAGGTTTTATTTTTTGGAGAGGTTGTACTGCAGAAACCCCAGGTCTCCTAACAGAAATGGTCTGGTTACTCAGCCTTTGGAACAGGCAGCATCTCTGCATTCTGATTAAGTCGTGACATTAGAACATCTGGAAAAAAAAAATCTGGGTGCCAGCGAAGAAAGCAACACCAAAAGTGTATGGGAAAGCAGATGGGATTGAATCTCTCAAGGTTGATGCATGATTCCAGGGCTGCTCTTCTGCTTCTCACAATGATCAACTACCTTAACTGGGGCTTGAAATGAATGTGGCTGCAGGGCTGCATCTCCAACAGCATCCTCAAAGCCATTGAGGACATTTAGAGAGAAGGATGGGTCTGATGAAGTTCTGTAGAATCCAAGCTGCTAAGATCCACCAATTTAGATTTGCACAGAAGCAGGAATTTCTTGCTAAAAATGTAGGCATTAGCAGGCATTGAGCACCCAGGGAGCCAGAGAACCTGGCAGGGCTGCACTTTTCCCCAGTTTGCCCTTCAAGGACCCCAGATGGTGCTGAGTGGATGTGTATGCATGGAAAACGCCAGTTGGCAATTAATCTCAGAGAGATTTCTGAGGAGGAAAACATTACTTTCATCCTGGAAGACTAAGGGTATTAATGATGTAAACTGAGTTTCTAAGTAACCCTTCAAAGTAAAACTCTTACAGTTCCTCCAGACTAGATTAGCAATTTTTAGAAAGTGGTCAAAGGATCAGTACCTGAGATTTGTGCTTTGAGCAGGGAGTAGCTAAGATTTTGTTGATTATCCCAGAGTTTCCTGATGACAATTTCCTTTATGTCAATGATTCATGTCAATTTTAGCTAAATTCTCATTCCATTTACCCTAGAGTACATCTGTGGGCTTAGCAAGTCCATGTATTTTTCATTATATCTTTCACATGTGTATTTCACATGAGCCTGCTCTCATCTGGCTGCAAATTTAACTTGGCAATGCAAGTGTTAGCCACCAAGTGATGTTTTCACCAGAAAACATGGCCAGAATCCCTCCTACTTCCCGACTCCTCTCCTCCTGCTGCATCAGCCTTCAGTCCCCACTCCCAGCAGCTGTGCCCTGGGTAGGAAATGCAGTGGCATCTTTAGGCACAACTGCTGTGCGCAAGGAGGTCAGGTGAAAGGCACGGTATCTCACAGTTTAATTGATGTAGCCATAGCATCAGCCCCCCAAATCAGCCACAGACCCTCATCTCTCACTGCACACAGCCACTGACACCTTCACCCCACTTTCCAGGTGCTTTACTCCCCTCAGCTCTTCAGGCATGTTGATGTGGCTCTACGCTGTCCTATGCAAATTTTGGTTCTATGCAAATTGCTTATGGTATGCAAATCAGTGCATTAAATAACTAACATAAAGTGACACACACAGAGATGTGCATAACTTGGCAGCTATAAATCTGGAATCGTTCCACTGACGTCAGTGGTTTCACTTCAGATAGGCTCCAGCATGGAAGGTGTTGAAATCTGGCCCTGTGATATTTTCAGTCAGCTTCTAAACACAAACTCAGGAATTAATGATTTCAAAGGTGTCATTATTATTATTTCCTGTGGGTTTTGTTATTATTTAGTTTGTACGACTGAACATACACCAAAATGGGCTTGCAGAATGTATTTAATTTCAACAGAGCTCACGTTGATGATAAATAGAGCACCTGTGGTCGATCAGAACTTCAGGCAGGTGGAACCTGATCCACTTTGGTCCTGGTGGCATAATAATTTCTATTTTAAAGTAGCCAGGGTCTAAAATGCAGGATTTATGCCAAAAAGTCTTCAGAGGCAGATGTACACCCTAAAGTATTTCAAATCAATTTAGAATGAGGAATGAGTATAGATAGTTCCGTGCTACATGCCATGTATTTTTGATCTGGGACTGGGAGCCTGGAAGCATATGCACCATCTTGTGCAACCACCCCCTGACAAGGATCTGCTGTTGTTGTGTGCAGGGAAAGCAGAACATGGTAAAGGTTAATGCTGCACATGGCAGCACCACAGTGCTGAGCAGGGCCCTGGTTGTGACTGCTCCAAAAGCGCTGTGCAGTCATTTGCACATTCGCAAATGTCGCTTTCACATGGCAGAATTTCCACCCACTTTTGCCTGAATGTAAATGACTTCAAGAGATGCCAGGCATTAAGTGTTCTCACAACTGCCCCCAACATCCCACTGCTCAAAAACAGTGCTTCAAAACACTCCTAGAAAATCCTGTAAGACTTTCAAAATAAATCCGTTTGTGTTTCTGAGCCTTCTTGGCCACTAGTGGGGTTAGGCTCAGATTTACCGGGGTATACTGCATTACAGGACATGTGAAATGATGACAAGGAGATCCAGCAAAGCCTGATAATGAGAGACTGGAAGAGCCAAGCTCTGCTCCTGCTGTCTATTTGATCTGTTCAACTCACCATAAATTCTGTTGCACACTGCATGGGTAAAAAGCTACAGGAGGCTTGTATTGCATGGAGAAGCTTCCAGATTTCTTATTAGTCAACTGAAATAGCATCAGAGATTATGGATTTAAGTATAGAAGCAGTCTAAACTGGAAATGTCTGTGTCTAACTGTAAAAACAAGGCAACAAGTGTGTATTATGTTTTTATCAATATCTTCTTTTGGTTTTGTGAGTGTGGTTTTGGGGTTTTTTTTTGCTGACATTTTAATCATGGTATCTGCATGTTTCTGTTGCTACAACTAACTTCAACTGACAAAATTAGAAATGCCTATTATAGCCATTACTCTGGGAATGCTTTTCAGTTTGTTTAGGTTTTTCTTTTTTAATCCTAACAGTCTCCCTGCAGACCTGAACTGACATCAATTTACCAGTGTCTTGACATCTTAAAGTTGTTTCTTATAAAATTTGCATTGGTGTCATTTTGTTTCAAGCTGATATTGTGACAGTGTCTCCCTGGATTTATACTGACAATTTATTTTTATTTTGACATCATGTCATCCCTATAGCCCTTCACTAGCTTCTATCCTAAGTCTGTGGGTTTAAATGAAAAGTGGCTTCTTTGTGCAAACTACAGTAACTAACTGAACTTTTTTGGTAGCTACTTTCCTGACCTCAATATCTAGCTATTGATTGCACTTGGGTTTTTATAGAAATGTCAAAAGTTCCTGCCTAGTGCTTTAGGCAGCTCTTCCATATGTACCAAATAAGGAAATGAAACCAAAGCTCCCCTTGAAACTAAAAAGTAATTGCCTTTAAAAAAAAAGGCGAATGCATGTTTATAACACCAACATCAAACAAACAACTGGGCCCTGTGGGTGGCATTGCCTGGAGATCTGCTGATCCTCCTTTGCTTTCACTGAAATGTTAGAAACACCTTTTTGGGACTGAACATAACATCTGCTTCCAGGTGTTTCTTTGGAAAACACAAAATCCTCAATATCTATATATTTAATATGCTGTTGCTACTTCATTTAAATATCAAAAATGACATTAGGCAAGATCTGGTGTGGGCCAGTGGAGGGGAGATTTCAGGAAAGTTCCCATGTGATAGTTATGGCTTTGAACCTGGTTTATTTTTTCAGCTCTTTCATTTTTAAATTCAAAGAGGCAAAAAGGATTGTAAGCAATGTCACAAACACCTTGTGACCCTTCCTGAAGTAGAGCCATTGAATGGTAGAGCTAAAATTCCCAAGGGGATATTTGTATATTATAAAGCAAAATCCTGCCAGTGATTATTGAGTGTTCCGAGGATTATCCATGATCCTGACAGAGTGGCCTGTGTATGTGATATTGCAAAAGCTATTTTTCATCAGAGTATGTGCATGGTTTAATGAGATATTTGCAGCAGTAACATCATTTCTGTGCTCTGGTATAAATGGCTCAGCTTCTATATATCATACCTGGTAAATCACAGTATGGATCCAGAGAAAAGGAGCCTTCAACGGCAAAATTTTCTCATTTTTATTGGATCAGAACATCAATTCTGAGCGATGGTTATGGTGATTTGCTTTCACTAATGTCTCACCAGCAGTGCCTAGGCAGAAACCCCTCATAGTTTAACCAAAATTAAGAACTCGAATGTGAATCTTATGTGTGTGGGTGAGTTTATTTATTCTGCCCCATTTCACAAAGAAGAGTGAAATTTGATTGTCTGAACAGGGTAGTCAGGCATCATTAGGAAAGCCTTCCAGCTCCTGTTCTAAAAGCACCCAGGTCTGCCAGAGGTCCTGTGTGATACCTGTCAGCCTCACATGGAGATTTAGAAACCACAGCAGGAGATTTCTCCCCCAGGCAATGAGATCAAGACCTAGGTGGGAGAAGACCAAGACAGGAGACATTATAGCAGCAATGGAAATAGAGACCTGAAAGACAGTGTGTGGCCACAAAATTTATTTTTAAACTCATCAAAACAAAAATTATTACTACATTATAAGTTTAACTGACACCTTGAAAGTTAGATTGGAATTGCTTTGAACTTTATCACCAGAATTCAAAGGGGAACCTTGGGCTTGAAACTACATAGACAGAAACTGAATGCAAGACCTGCACTAAATGTAGATAAAATTTCAGATATCTATAAGAGCAGTGTCCATTTCTATAAATGATTCAGATAAAGAAAAATCATAGTGTAGTTTCTTCTAAATCCTTAACTTTTTATTAGGTATTCTCTTTGCACCCTTCCAATATCGAAATATGTTGCTGCTGCTGTTAGAATTAAATCAGTATATTTCTATTTATCTGCAGAAACACTCAATCTGCCTTTGACTTCAGCAGAGTTTTATATGTAATTAAACATCTGTCAGATTGGAATGTCACTTTCAGTAATTCTTTTGGGGAAGGGAAAGACCACCACTGGAAATAGCACTCTGTGCATTAAGCATGGCAATGAGCACTCATATTAACCTTGCATTTTAAGTCTTCCAAGCACTTTTTACCTGACTTTAAAGCTGGTCTTACTGGGTAGACAATTTGCAACTAACTTTTGTTTTTTGGTGCCTGTCATTGTGTGCCAGTTTTTCATATCAATCAATCAGTCAATCATTCCTGAGTGATGCTAGCTCTAAACATTGTTTGGGGACTTCAGCATAGTGCTCAGGGTGTCCAAAAATGTAGGACCCTTTTTGGAAACGTAGCTTTGCTCAGCTGATATTGAGCTTTCTGCCTGTGGACCATGGTTAGTAATTCTGATGTAATTGCAAAGGAAGCTCTGTGATGCTCTGCATCTTGCTACATCTTGTATGTATCAACAGAAACACCAAGAAATTTCTGATCGCAAAATCAGGGATTAGAAACTTGGAAAGTGTCTTAAAAGGTATGATTGCCTGAAACTTGGTTTTTCATTGCTTGAGCAGTCACCACAGCCAGGCTCACCCTACCAGTGCTGTGGATTCAGAACTGGTTAACAAGGGACCACAAGTTGTGAATAGTCCCAGACTTGGGTTTCATTCCTATGTGACAAGATACAGGTGAGGGCTAGTCTTGTGATGCTTCCCACAGAGATTTATCCAAGCTTAGGGTTAATTTTCCTCAAAATACACAGCTCTAGAGATTACAGTTAACTGTTAATTAGCTGCTCTAAACTGGGAGTCTTTCTTGCTGGGAGAAAAGAGCTGACAATGGGTTTGCTTATCCTCCCTGCAGAGGATATGGTCCCTTATAGAAATTCCATGGTGTCCTGTGAAGTGAGGCACTGAGAGTTGCTGCTGATCCCCACGTTTGGATGAATTTGAATATGGATTTCTGCTTCACCAAACATGAAGGGTCAGTCAGCCATTAAACCAAGGGCTAACACCACTGGCTGTGGAGGGCTGCTTGATGACAGTGGTTTGTAATGCTTGGATAAGAGCAGAGGTGTTGCTGTTCTTTACAGCATGAAAAATCCAGATATGTACAAATACAAGCATGAGTATGCACACTGCTCTTCTGATGGTCATGTGATAAAAGGGAAAATCAGCTTTGCAAGAAAATTGCATAAGGTGAGTTTATTTTGACATGCAGAGTTGAGAAGGATATATTGAAACCTTACATTCTAATTTCAATATGTAATTGGTAACAAAGGAAAGCTCATGATGACCCTTTGAAGATCTAATATTTTTTGGCTATAATTTAAAAGTCAATCATAATTTTCAACCATTATTTATTGCACTTTTAAAATGCATTTGGTGTTTTCAGCATGCTCCATCTTTTATTGATATTTGAGTAAAACCAGCACCTATTTCTCAAGAACCTACATATTATACTCCATAAGTTTTAACCTTGTGAAACTCCCTTTTAAAATGTCAGCAAGCACCCCAGATGATGTGGAGGAAGAAGGGGAGCATAACCCAATTCTACATAATATCAATTCAGCTTCTCCTTATTCCATTACTTAAAAACTCAGCATCAATTAAGTATTAAGAAAATAGAAATGTCTTGGTCAAGAAGAACAAAATCTACAGTAATTAATTGCTTCAATATTTCTTGCAACCATTCCCCCTCCATAGGAAATTAATTTTCATTCATACTTCAGACAAGATACAGGACATGGTGAACATGGGTATACAAGGGGAGAAAATTAATTTGGTTGATGTCATTCTGTAGTTTAATCCCAGCATTAATATCCTTTGTATAGTGACTGGGAATGATATCTGAGTTTAAAAGTAATTCTGTGATATTTGAGGCTTTACAGATTTGATATTGTTCTGGGAATGAAGATGTTGCAATCTTCCTGCCATTTGCAAAAGCCAGTAAAAGTGAAGAATCAAATGAGACCTAAAATTCCTGTCTCTCTCTCTCCAAAAAACACAGCTGTCATCATCATCTCCCACTCCCCTTTTGTAATGATCACACAGACTTGCCAAGATAGTCACGTCTACGATTGTCTGTGTTTTGATGGATGAGCCCTTAAAATAAAAGAAAAAAGCTGGAATATGCCTGAAGGCGAAAAAAAAAAGAACGTCTGTGTCTTTGTGCAGAACTTGCACTGGGCCCTAGATGAGAGAAAATTCTGGCTAGAAGAGAACTTCAGAGGTATCTGAAGCATTTTTCAACCCAGGGAGGGAAGCAGGAGAGATGGGTTCGGGCTCCTACTTGCATCCCAGTCCAAAGAATCTTCCTTAGGAAGGAAATTCTCCCACTGCTGAGCAGTATCTGGGGGCAGCTGGTGTTTTGCACCCTGTGCTGGCCTGATTAACACTGGGGTTTGCCCCTCAAGAGTGAAAGGACTCCTCTGGAGCTGTGCTGGCAGAGCACAGGCTGCTGGGGTTAGGCTGGGGCAGCCAGATCACAGAGGGCAAATGTGGCTCCAGTTTTAGTATATAAGAATTTTAAATGCCCCACCACTGAGATCGCCAGAAGCTTCATACTGTGAATTTGGTGCAAACTGATGAAATTTTCTTTTCTTGATTCTGAAGAGAGCCTTAGCTCTGACTTGAGTCTGATTTCAAATCCATTTATCATAAAAGCTAGTGTTTGAAGGGTAACTCTAATGGGACTTCACTTGTGTTTGCTGAAGAGATTGGTGTGTCTGCTTCTGACATTCTGATTCAAAAAATCATCTTTGGACCCAGAGTATCTATTTCTGTGTTCCTTTTGTGGAACATTATGGAGAATAATTGTTTAGTGAAAGCATTGTCATTTACATTATTGTATGTTATTCGACCTTCCTCAAGAGCACTGGGACACCTCCAAGCACAACACTTAGCTTTGAATATTGGCTTGTTCTTACACTCTGGTAAGATGATTAATGTACCTTGGAAATTACCTAATGGCTCGATACACCTTCTATCCAGCCTCTTGTAAGAGAAAAACAGGATAATATGAGATCCAATTTATGGGTATGAAATGGAGGAGTTGAAACAGAGAAACTCATTCAGAGTTATTGAGAGGATATCTGAAATGCTGAACATCCACACAGCAGAATTTAAAAGCATGCATGAAATAGAGTGCTGTTGGAACACATCCCAAACAGATGGAGACACCTGGTTGACAAGGACATTCCCCCTTTAGAGACTGGTGGAAGGAACATGGAGAGATTTATCTGGTCAAAATATTGACGTGGAACTTTGCCTTTTGTTAGAAGAAGTAAAGGATTGGATGTCTATGACACCAAAATGTCCTAAATTAACTTTATCGACCACTTGGAAGGAACGGATAGACTAAATGTTTGGATCTGTCATTCCTCCTTTTTGGACACTGGACTCATTTTTAGCAGAAGGGAAGGATTTTAACTGGCCCACACTCTGATTAACAGTGTGAGTAATGGCTAGAATACAGCTAGAGAGTGTTTATCTGTGTATTTCATTTTTATGCTGAAGTTCATGATCTCAGTGGCATTTTTATTGACATTTATTAATTTGAGTGTCTCTAATTCTATAAGTTTATAATGGTAATATAAAAACATCTGTTCTAAGTAACAGCATATTTCTGTGATTCATTTTTTAGTATTAGGACTTGACAGAGACTGGTTATCTGCACACTCTGGATGCCCTTGATGTAACTTCAAAGTACAACTTAAGTGCAACAGTACAGTAAAAAAATATTCCAACAGGAAATTTCAATCTCAAATCTCTCATGTGCTCAAAAATTTC
Source organism: Diglossa brunneiventris (assembly GCA_019023105.1). Lineage (NCBI taxonomy): Eukaryota > Metazoa > Chordata > Aves > Passeriformes > Thraupidae > Diglossa > Diglossa brunneiventris. The sequence goes on along the minus strand of CM032354.1, from coordinate 148,853,256 downwards.
CCCACTGTTGCTATTACAGTTCCTGTCCTCATTTTCAAAAGCCTAAGAGACAAATGAGCTTTTGTTAAGTGCCCTAAATCATCACTTATTTGCCTGAAGGTGTTAATGATAGGTCACATTCTTTTCGCACACAGAGTAGAACATTATTTCTAGAATTCTGCTATTGATTTCAGTGCTGGCAATATACAATGATTGCCACTGAAAATTTGTCACTAATCGTAGAATTTCCAATTCTCTCTCCATTGTTCCAAAAATAATGTCTTGCAGGAGTGCTCATATCACTGTCAGTTTATCGAAGAACAACTTCCACTTGAAAATCCATGAGATGTTATTAGCTTATATTGTACATGAAAGTTAAAAGTAGTGTGTCATCTGAAAGGCAGAATACATTACACTCCAACAGTGTCTTTAAGAAGGGACATGAAAATACACTCCCAAAAATAGTGCAGTCCATGGGCTTTTTCAGCTGATCTCTAAGTATTGTCAGTATCTTTTATTGTTGCCATTATTATTATAGCACATTGGGTATTTTTTCTTCCATTTGACAAAAAAAATTTGTAATAATCAGTTTCTTTTTATTGGCCTGAGACCATCTAGGGGCGACACAGAGGATCTTTCATAATGAAAAACTACTGAGAGGAGCAGCCACTTTTGGCAAGGTTAAATTATTAAAGCAATTCTACCAAACAAAATTCATGAGTTACGAACATGTTGCCACTGCAAAAAAAAAAAAAAAAAAAAAAAAAGTTTTCTCTTCCCCTATGTCTAACATACATACTGATACAGATTTAGGGATTGAACTCTTTGCTGCAGTGAGACTTCTAGAACGGCAATCAGTCCCTTGAGATTGGAGAGAGACTATTTACAAGAGAATGTAGTGACAGAACAAAGGAGAATTGCTTCAAACTGAAAGAGAATAGTTTTAGATTAGATATTAGGAAGGAATTCTTCACTGTGAGGCCCTGGCACACCTTGCCCTGAGAAGCTGGGGTGCTCCATCCCTGTAAATGCTCAAGGACAAGTTGGATGGGATCCTGAGCAACCTGGTCTGGGGGAAGATGTCCCTGCCCATGGCAGGGGCTTTTAAATGATGATCAGATGATCTTTCAGGTCCCTTCCAGTCCAAAGAATTCTATGATTATATGAAAAGTTTTGGAAAGGAAAAGGGACTGTAGTTTTTCTCTGGCTCTAGCTGAAAAATGGCATCCTTTGTTGGATGGGAGGAGGTAAATTAAGAAAAAACAGGTTTCATTTATACAGTAGATGCTGATATCTAGTCAGTCTGGAAAACACAAAAGTGTTGAAAAGACAAAGCTCTGTGCCCTGTTACAGGTTCTAGTGTTTTTATGGATCTCAGCAGGCTTCTTTCACCACAGCAAGTCAATCTCTGTGTACAAAACATGTATTTGTGTCAATGGATAACTTCAGTAGTGAAACAGTGGGTGAACCCAGGTGAGAAATTTGCACTATGCAACAGAAATTTATTTTTTTGTATGGCATATTTCACAAATTCTGTACAATCTTTCACATCTACTGTTTTCCAATCTCCCTGTCCAGGTACCCCAGGATCAATGCTCCAGGCTTCCCACTTACAAAAGCAGGTCTCAGGACTTCACCAGCTAACAAAAAACAAAACAAAAACAAACAAAAACAAACAAACAAAAAAAAAAAGAAAGAAAAAAGAAAAACCCACAAAACCAAAACAAACAAAACCCAAAACAAACAAAACAAAAAACCAACCAACCAAAATTTTTAAAGTCAGGAAATTATACCCATTTTGCTGAGATTTTTTTTCCTGAGTGTAGTTAGAGAAAACCAAAGACAGCTATCTTCTGCTTCACAATATGTAAATATACTTCATTATATTGAGTAAAGCATAAAGAAATTACTCATCAAGAATTTTCTCTGCAAGCATGCAATTAGAAATGGTTTCCAAATTAAAACACAGCCAGAAACTGCAGAAATCCACATCTAGAAGTAAACATCTTACTAGTGCTTTTGGATAAATATTATGTTACACCACAGGAATTTAAAGAAATAAGAAAAAAGGGCAAGAAACACAGTGCACTGTACCTGTGGTTATATGGACTGTAGTTAAGCTGATCTTATGACACTCAAAAATTCTGTTTATGTTTAAAGATAAGTGTTTGAAAGAAGAAGAATTGATCTTCACTGATATCCATCTGTGAAGTTCTGACCTCTGCTTTCATCAGCAGGCCTTTCTGCCAGGCAGCTGAGAGTCAAAAGAAAGCCTTGCTGTGAGATCTACCAAATTCACTGTGACCCTAATTCATCCTGTCTTATGTTGAGAGTTTAACTGCACCGCCTTCACGAGGAGTGCAGTCCCTCTACACTCCCTTGAAGATCTACAGAAAGTTGTAGAATCAGGCCAGGCATCTGACAAAACTCTTCTGCTCCTAAGCCATAAAAGATGTCTCAGTTTGAAAATGCAAAAACATAAACAAATTCCAAAATTTGCTGTAACCAGGACAAAAGCTTTAACCAGGAGCCTGTGGTTTAGTTCTGGAATGAAGATTCTGGTGAGTATTTAACACTGTACATTTGCTTTTGGTATATCCTCTCATCCTATTCCCTTCCCTGGCCATGGTGTTTATTAAATACCCATGGGCAGACTCTGATGTCTGCAAAGAAACGCTTAAGCTGCAACGAAACCTTTCAAGTCTGTAATTAACCCAAACTGCATCTCCAGTTCATTGAATTGAGCTCTGTGGAAGGATCCTGTTCTGCAGAAAAGATCACACACATCTAAAAGGCCTTTCAGCCATCCATCCATCACCATGCTTCATCAAGCTCCACCCACTGATTTACTGAGAAGCTCTTGACGTCTTACAAACTTCTCCATCTCAAATTTGTGTCTCACCTACATCCTTCCTGATTTTTGTAAGAAAATGATGAGCCACTAATGTCATTCCAGACCCATGCCTCAGCCTGAGGGATATAATTTCCCATATTCAATCAAAAATATTACAATCCACTGAACACTGAAGTCACTTGTGCTGGATCTGTTGGCTGTAGTACAGTGTCAAGTACTGTGTTAAGTCCACTACTTGTGAGAATACCCATGGGGAATCATGGAAAGGCCAACTTTAAGCCTTTCCAAGTAGTAAAAGCAGAAGTAGTAATACAGACATAGCTTTGCCTGGATGCAGGAAAAGGCATGGCATTGTATAAACCATGTTAATAATACTGGCTAATTAAATTCTTCTGTCAACTGATTAAAGATTTTATTAGAGGTCTCCCAAATCCTTTTGCAACCTCTGTTATTGTCAAGCATAAAATACTGCTCCACACTTGAGAAACATATTCAGAATCCAGAAAAATGTATTAAAATGGCTTGACATCTTCCCACTCTGTTGAGACAGAAACTGCTTTTCCATTTCTATGCAGCTTACTTGCAGTTTCTCTCTAGTACCAGTTCTTGCTTTAGCTCTAAACAGCAGCCAGCTAAAATGGACAAGTAGCAATGAATTTAGACTCAGAAATATGGAACGGACAAACTGTTCTCATTGATCATTCCATATGAATTTACCACTGTTAACAAAATTTTACATGGTGGGCATTTGCATCAGGAAGAAAGGGAGTAGTGGAGTTCTTTTGTTTTTTCTAGTTTTTGGGGTTTTTCTGGGGTTTATTTTTTGGTTTTTTGTTTTTTTTTTTTTTTTTTTTTGCTCTAGCTTGATGTCAGACATACCAGGGCATATTTAATACTCCCAGAGCTGGAAAAGAAGGTTTATGAAATGTGGGCTGGGATCTATCTGCAATAGATTAGATGACCCATTCACGTTCCAAGCAGCTGAACTGAAGGTGACTAGCGCCAGGGTTTGAAGCCTGAAAACTCCACCAGGAGTGATGGAACAGCAGAGTTCCCTGCTGTAGACACTGATTCCTGCCCTTTCATCTTGACCAAGCTCTTCATGTGCTTGTTCCTATAGGAATATATTGTATTTTCACTGTCTCTTGTAGAGATCCTAAAAAAAATATTATCTCTTACTTTGCATCTCTTTTATGGATATTGATGTCCCACCACAGGGGCAGTAAACCAACAACAAGACCAAAAAGGAAATAAACTTTTGCTTTACTTTGCTCTTTTAAAAATCTTAGCTGGGGCTCTACTTTCCTGTGCTGTGTATTTTTTCACTGTGGTTATCTTGCTGCCATTTTTCCTTCTTCTCACCCAAACCAGCTGTCTTTCTAGGATCCTTTATCCTACATCCAGCTGTCCTGTTGGCACCACAAATCCTGCTAGAACCTCTCAACAGTAAACAAAATCCTTTGTGATTTCACACGTGCACTTTGTTTTGCTGCCTTTAGATATTGCAGGGCTTTCTCTCTGTCCCTTGACCTCCCTGCTTTTCATCAAACCCTAAACTGACACACGAGGCATTAACATGGCCCTGAATTTACCTAATCCACAGGGTAATTTTAAATTTTTAATAGGCTGATACAGCCTGATGACAAGTTTCCCAAGTTTGCCAAGGAATCTCTATTTTTAAATGGATATATCCAGAAGGATGTTCAACATAAATTTTTAAGGATGAGTTTGAGAATGAAATTTAATATTAGTGGGCCTGACATGCATGAAATGCCTACCAGGTACACATTGAGGAGCTGAGGAAGGAACAGAGTTCCAAGTTAATTTTGCAGATGTGAGATGAAATCATTGCTGTGTGCTGGCTTTAGCTGCTGATTTGGTCCCCCTTAAACAATGGGAATTTGGGTTATGCAAAAGCTCTGCTGGTCAGGTGATAAAACTTTGGCAGTTGTGCTTTATACAGGTCAGAACTTCAGTCCCCAGCATGCTGCACACATACCTACAGGTTCCTTCTAGGTCTATTTTCATGAATAATATGCTTACTTCATTAAATTGTCAGGGAACATTTAGAGAAAATTAATAAGACTTCTATTCTTTTAATAATAAAATGAGTTCAGAAAAAAAAAAGTCTTGGAAAATTTCTTTTTCTTTTTCTTTTTCTTTTTCTTTTTCTTTTTCTTTTTCTTTTTCTTTTTCTTTTTCTTTTTCTTTTTCTTTTTCTTTTTCTTTTCCTTTTTCTTTTTTTTTTCTTTTTTTTTTTCTCTTTTTTTTTTTTTCCTTTTCTCCTTTTCCTTTTCTTCTTATTCCTCTCTTTCTCTTTCTCTTTCTCTTTCTCTTTCTCTTTCTCTTTCTCTTTCTCTTTCTCTTTCTCTTCCTCTCTTTCTCTCTTTCTCTTTCCTTTTCTTTTTCCCTTCCTTTTTCTCTTTTTTTTCTTTTTCCTTAGGGTATTTTAGCCATCATGAATGACAGTATTTGAAAAGGAAGCTACAGAGGATGTCCTGTATATACCTATGTGTACATAAACACAGCTACACCTCCAGTGGTCTTCCTGGGGCTGACATTCTCCCCACTCTGCTCAGCTCAGTGTTGCTTTTTTACTCACACTGCTCATGCACTTGTAGTTTCCTCACTGAGGATTGGTCCAATGCACGGGGCTGAGGAAAGTTTACATCTTCTCCAATTATAAAAGGGCCATTAAGTTCAGATAATGTGAAATATAAATTTAAGAGGAATTCTGGGGAAATCATAATTAGGTGCAGAGACATTACATGAGTTTAATGACTGAGATTTAATTTCCGTTTTCAGGATTATTAACTGAGAATCCTTATTTAGCTCATCTTCTTTTTTTTTTCCTTAATTAATTGGAAATTTATTTGCAAGCAATTAAGGCAGAGATTCTTTTCAATCCTCAAGTGTTTGTGAGCTATATAATAATGTTCTCTACCTTGCTTTCAAAACTCTGTCCTGTAAATTTCTTTGAGCTCTTTCTGATAACATAATAATGCCTGCATGTGTTATTTATACAGAAAGAGCAATCTCCAATTTATATATTCTGTAGGAAATTGAGTTACTCGGGACTCAGAACCGAGCATTTCATAAATACTGATAGATTAGAAAGATAGTCTGCCACAAAACCATACAAAAGGAAGAAAATTAAGAAACAGCATTATTCTGTGTGCCTCTGCAAAAAATGGCTGAGATGTTCTGCTGTGGTGTTTTATGGATTCTTAGTTACATGATCTCAACAAATAAAATCCATTTAATTTGACTGCAGCCACACACAAGTGATGTGCCCACCCTAAAGCAATCACCTTCACTCTCAGGGGAAGAGTCACATCTCCAAGTAAGGGAAGCTGATTCCTTTCAAAGCAAATTTCTTTTTGCATTTTGTACCTTGATGGTAGAGAAGTGGTTCCATGTGCCAAGCCTGCACACCAGCTGGGTGCTGAGGTGTGATATCCAGTGGGTTGGTACATCCATGCAGGAATTCAGCTGCTGCTTCCCTGTTTGGCACCATGAAATCCAGATTTCTACTTCCAAAACTCTACATCTGGACGCATTTAAAATGTGAGATCTGGTGCATTAATTTGGTTTTTATTCTCCTGAAGCACTGGTCTAATCAAACATGAAAGTTGACTGCTAACAACATAGAACATAGCATCAATTCCTAAAGACTTAAACCTCACAAGAAACTATTATAAAAACTAAAGATTGTTTTGCTTTATTTTTCAGAGCTAGGTCCTGCCTACGATGTGATTTTCTCTCTCTAACTCTCTAGTCCCATTTCTTTACTCCACAGCACTAAAATGCCTACTTTTCATTATTCTCTTGCTTTCCAAAAATCACCATCAAATCTGCCCTGGCACCCCATGTCAGAGGTAACTCTTTGGCCAAAAGTCCAGCCATAACACAGAACCCTCTGAGACAGAGAGGTTGTGACTTCAGAGAAAGAGGCTTTACTGCACAGAAACACCAGTTTGTTTTTTTTTTTTTTCTCAATGCAGGTGAAGAGGCCTCTTGGGAAGAAAAATATGAGGGACTAAAAATATCTTAAGGTAATTTCCAGCCAAAAAAAGTCCATGAAAATACACATTAATAAAAAATATTTTTAGAACTGAACTGCTATTTGGGATCCCTTGTATTTGGGATCTATCAGAACTGGAAAAGGTAAGAAAAAATAGTGATGTTTTATATCAATAAAATATTATGCAGCAAAAGAAAGCACAAAAATTTCTGCTTTTCAAAGAAAAATTAATTGGATGGGTTAGAGGGCTAGTGGAAGGAAATATACTTCATGTCTAAATGACCAGTTCCACTGAGAAAAATCAAGCTGGTCTACAGCGGATGAGTGTTTATAGCTATAGCCTCTCTGCCAACAATACACCCAATCCACAAAAAAAAAAAAAAGGAAGAAAAAAAAAATCTGAGTCAGCTTCAAAGGTAAAAATTATAATTCAATTAAATGTTAATGAAAGTCTCCTGGGGAAGCTCAGACTCAAATTATTTTGTGTTTCCAACTTCAGCTGACACATGGCTGGCTGCTTGTCTGTGTCTTTGACTCAGGAATTCTGTGTCTCAAACCCCTTCTCTTCTTTATAAATTGTGATTCCTGGATCAACCAGGAGTACACCACTGTGACAATTCAGGGTCAAAGTGTTTTCAAGTTTTCATCAAAAGGTCAAAATCTGCCACAGGAAAACCTGATTATTATTATTATTATTGAAAATCTAATCATTATCTTTTCTCGAGTGAAAGAATAATTTCCCAGACAGCTGAAGAGTGTCAATCACTAAGTCAGACATAAAGCAGGTTATGGGACCTCAATTATTCTAGGGTTGACTGTTCCAGTGTTCATATGGTCACAATATGGAAAATTTAACTTTGATGCATTATAAATGGCATCTGAATAAATAAACACTTCAGAGTCATGATAATGAAGTTTCTGCCTCAAAAGGAACATAGAAAATATTTGAAATAAATAATCATCTTCTGCTCTCTTTTCAAGTGAGATAGTGGCAAACAGGGGGTCTAATACAGCATGGTTTCAGTTCTTTACTGAGTTTCCAAGGTTAAGAGAGCAAATGACAAATATGATTGTGGTTTGCTATCAGCCTCCATTTCAGTGAGCTCTTGTGAGGAACACCTTGCTTCTCCTGCTTTATTCACAATTTCAGCTCAGTTAGATGCATCTTTCTCAGGCCAAACCCCTTTGTACAAACACACCTTCGTCCCATAATTACATTTAAACATGGAGCTTTCTCAATATTTCTAAAAAACCCCAAAAAACCAGCTCTCTGAGAATTTGCTTTGTATTGGTAGAAGCTCCTTATGTCTCTGTGAGGTTTTTTAACAGACAGAGGTTTTAGTCATGTATCATCACAGTTATTTTTAAAGCACCTTGTACTGAGACCTGGTATAAGTTGCAAGATAGAAAGGAGAGTCCTCACTTTTTGTCACAATTGGCCTCAATTTTTTTGACTGCCTTCTTGTTTTCTTTAGAAAGTGCAAGTAGTTTCTAAGTTTAACTAGATTTTTCTCTCTATCTCACCCTCTTTTTGTCTTCTGTGACTTATTCAAATGATTAGTTTTCCCTCAATTAGGAACAATCTATAATAGTGGTGCTAATATTAGCTAGGATTTACAATGATGGATCACTACATCATCTTACTTTGTTTTGAAACGTGGCTGAAAATGTGCTTGTAGGTAGAAATAGGAGCCCTGCAAGGCAAGATTTCCAGTTGAGTTATGAGGGTTATAAATGTTATAAGGGTTACAAGGTAGGAAACAACAGATGCATTAGCAAAGGAGAACACAAGGCAATGATGGCAGTTGCAATTGCAGCAGTTTTTTCAAATTCTCTTTAAATATAGGGTAGCCAATTTGTATTTTTTAGTTACATTTAGCACTATTTTTGTCTACCACTGGTGAAAGGTTACTAGACTCCATCAGGTAAATCATCAACTGATGCAAATGAGTGTAACTCCATGGATACATTCTGTGGTATTCACATTCTCTGAACATGATTCCTCACTCAGAGTTTTTCTCCTGGGAAGCTGAAAGGCAGCGAGAGGTCCCAGAGAAAAGGAAAACAATTCTTATCTCATTTGCTTCTCCTGTGTTGTGCTGGTCTGGAATGTGTTTGGAGATTGTTTACCCAAGGTGATTGCCTGATTGGATTCTGGTGTGAGTTGTTTTAACTCATTGGCCAATCGGTGCCAAGCTGTGTCGGGACTCTGGAAAGAGTCAGGAGTTTTCATCATTATCTTTTTATCATTCAGTAGGTATCTTGTCTGTATTCTTTAGTATAGTATAGTATTCTTTAATATAATATAGTATAATGAAGTAATAAATTAGCCTTCTGAGAACCTGGAGTCAGATGCGTCATTTCTTCCTGCCACGGGGCTCGCCGTGAATTTACAATAATATTCCTCCTGCCCTCGTGTCCCAACAAGCCCTGCAGTGCTCCAGGCTGGGGGAAGAGTGGCTGGAAAGTGCCCAGTGGAAATCAGGAACCAGAGTGTGCCCAGGTGGGCAGGAAGGCCAGGGGGCTCCTGGCCTTCTGTGTCAGCACTGGTGTGGCCAGAAGGACCAGGGCAGTGATTGTCCCTCTGTGCAGGGCACTGGGCAGGGCCACACCTGAATCCTGTGTCCAGTTTTGGGACCCTCCATTCAAAAATGTACATTGGGGTGCTGGAGCATATCCAGGGAAGGGCAATGGAGCTGGTGAAGGGTCTGGAGCACAAATCTGATGAGGAGCAGCTGAGAGAGATGTGTATCCTGGAGAAAAGGAGGGTAAGGATGACCTTATAGCTCACTACAGCTGCCTGGAGGTTGTATCCTGGTGGGGGGCAGTCTCCTCTCCCAGGTAAAAAGTAAAGGTCACGAGGAAATGGCCTCAAATTATACTGGGGTATGGGGGTATAGAATATGAGAAAATAAAGATAGTGCAGAAGGTAATCTCACCCCTGAGGAGTTGCAGCTGTACTAATCACCAGAGATTAGGAGCAGGCCTGCCCTTAACAGGCCACAGCTGTGTCCAATGAGGATGAGTGCTATAAAAGAGAGGGTTAGACGGTTGAGGAGAGAGTTGGAGTTTTTTGTCTGTGCTGTGAAGGAGTTGGAGTCAGTGCTGTAAGGAGCTGCCTATGAGAAATCACCAAGAGGGTATGGGAGCTTCACAATAAGATGGCAGCACTGGGGAGGTTTAGATCAGATATTAGGAAAAATTTCTTCACCTAAAGGGTTGTCAAGCACTGGAACAGGTTGCACAGACTTTGGGTTGAGTCACCATCTCTGCAGATATTTAAAAGGTGTGGTATGTAGGGACATGGTTTCATGATGGACTTGGCAGTGCTGGATTAAGAGTTGGATTTGATGGTCTTTAGATGTATTTTCAAACCAAAAGAATTTACAATTCTATGACTCTAAACTGATGAAATTTACCAACTTATTCTCTGAAGATCCACATCTCTGCTTTTAATTAGCATTTTGTGATCTTATAGATTTCCAGAGTCTATGACTTTTATGTTTTCCAATTGTCATGTGCAATCAGATAAAGAAAGAATCAAGTTTTTCCAAGAAATGTGTGAATTGTTATCACAGAACATAAGATGTAGTCACATACTCTCAGACTTCTACAAGAGCAGTTTGCTAGCACTGTTTACCTCTTCATTACTGTGCCCACATAGACGTAGAAGCTGAATATGTGGGGTTCCTACTCTTTCAAGAGCAAAGTAAAATAAATCTATTCTTCTCTTTGCAGAGGTGTCTTAGACTGGAACAATGACTGTTGACTTCTATGAGTCTGTTTCAGGTTGCACTTTAATTTAGAGAGTTCAAGCAACCATTTCTATGTGTTAGCTGTGAGGATATGATAAGCATTGAAGGGTCATCAACTTCAGAAACTATTGCAGATGTTCCAAGGAAAAAAAAAATGGTGATTATTGTCAGGATCCATCCTAGTGAATGGATGACCTGATGGTTTGTAGGAGTCATCTCAGGGTGCAAAAGAACCGACACGGTACGAGGGGGTTTACAGTAATAATCAAAACAAGTGCAGTTTTTATTGAATGACCACAGCAAAATGCAATAGAGGGATTAAGGGAGAGAGAGAGGGGGATATAGCTACCAACACAAAGTCCTTTGGTCCAGTCGAGGATCTGCCTGTTACACTGGGGAGATCTCAAAATCTCTAGCTAACTCAGAGGTTTTTATTATTGAAAACTGGGGGTGGGGGGAACAGATACAATAGGGAATAGATGTAACAGGTAGTCTATGTTCTCAGCAGTAAGCGAGAGCCATTGTTTTCTTGGTCCAGTGGTCACAACCTGCAGGCAAACATCTTGCTTTGGTCAGCTTGCCTCCCCACACACCTCCCCTGACTTGGGGGTTTCAGTCCCAGTCCTTGGAAGGAGCAGAGGGGCCTTTTCACATGGGGGTTTCATGTCTCAGTCTTTGATGGAGAGGTTTCTTACATCTCAGTCTGTCTGTCATGGTGGTTGTAAAACAGGTGAGGGTGTTCTGTGGGAGACCACCCAAAACTCAGGAAAAGTCCAGCCCGGCCGAGAGGTGGGACAGCTTCCAAAAGCTATTGTTGCAAAAAAGGGCACGGTGCCCCCTTCTTATCATACAGCAAACAATGCCTGTAAAAACAATAACTTAACACTGTGCTTTCAGGTCTCAGGGCCTTTGGTGTTTGACTTTCTCCTTCAGAGCCAGAAATTGTAGACGGGGGGGGCTCTTCTCTTCAGTGGTCCCCCAATGACAGTCGTGAGGCAGATGAGGGAAAATTCAGACAGACTCTCACACGACCCCATGACTCAAGATTGTCTTGAAGGGATCTTCATCAGCAGGGCTCTGGAATGTTGCTGATGAGTCTTGCTGTATGTTGGTAGTATACCTGGAAAAGTAGAGACAGTATGACAGAGAGAGAGAAAAGGAGGAAAAGAAAGGATAGGAAAAAGAAGGCAAAAAGGGAGATAATAAACAAACATAATTAATATTGATTATGATAACAATTTTCACAAATGGTTAATTAATTAAAACAATATTATTTTTATAACAATTTCAAAAACAGCTAATTAATTAAAACAATATTATTTGTATAACAATTTCAAAAATTGGTTAAAACAAATTGCAAATAATCAAAAGCAAAAGCAATAAACAAATCATAATATAAGTATTAACTTTAAAATAATTTTCTAAAACAATTCACTAAAAATCAAAAGTAATTTTCACAAAATCATACTCGGAATCAAAAATTGCTCTAAAGCACATATGCTTAATTCATAATTGTTTTGGGGATGTCCACAGTGTAGAAGACATCAGCCAAGTTGTGTGCATTAACTATAGACGTCAGTCTTGTCAGCTGTTTCACCATCTTCTAATTCATAACAAACAGGACTGCTGATAAAATAAAACCAAACAGAATTAGTATCAAAAGGATAACAATGGGATGACACACACTGTTCAGGACACCTGTGGCAGTAGGACACCACCTAAAAAGAGGGTGTCCCACCACCTGTGTTCGGCATCTTTCTCCACACTTTCCATGACACGATGCATCTTAATCTTCTCAAGGATTTCAACTAAGTCTTGATGGAGCAGCTGTTGTCTTACTAAAGATTCATCCCAGTAGGAGTAGGCATCAGTTTGAGATTCGGTGTGTAGTTAGATTGCAATAGGTAGTGAGAGGTAACTGGAGCTTCATAAGAGAAATCACATGCTAAAATCTTAGTAAAGTTACAAGCAAAAAAATTTGAATGATTTTTAGTATCTACTACAACATTTTCTACAAATACAAAATCACAAATAGTTCTAAAGCATGCACATCCATTGCCTATGTATATAAGAACTGTTTCAGAAGTGTCGTTAGGACAAATTTCAAAATGAGAGATATTTTGCTCTGTATCTAAACAAATGTCTTGAGCTATGATTGCACTGCTTTCGCAGATTAGCCCTTGTTCTTGGGCAATACAAGATTCTGAATTAACAGTTTCCCATTTCTTACCAATTTGACAGGCCCATTATCTATGTTCAGAAAGATAGAGAATAGCTCCGTCGTAATTCAGTTCTAATGCTATAACAGGGAAAATCAAATGCACTGAGGTATTGTGTATGGTTAACATAAAAGCTGTGGCTGTATTTAAAATGGGGTCATAGGTCAAAATTCACTAGGTTCCACCAGGATTGGAATTCTCTTTCAAAGTCATTGGCACTGTCCCAAATTATTTTCTGAATTTCTGTGGGGAAAGTTCCTTGCCTTCTCTTATAATCGAGGCAGAGACTGACTGCATCCACAGTTGTGTTTGGATACAGCGGAGGGCTAAGGAAACATTTTTTTGTGTAGCACCAAATGCATCAATTATCAATTTGTAATCATTTACATTTACTTTCTCCCAATTTAGTAATATGTTTGATAGCAGCCACTGGTGTGTTCACAAAAGCCAATAAAATGACTGCAGTGGTTGCTGTAATTTGATCAAATCTCTAATTGTGATAGACAATTTATTCAATTTCAATTAATTTACATGTCATGTGTAATATCACCTGGTGTTACCATAAAGGGAAGGGAAAACATTATTTCTGTTGTCCATCTCTAGTGTTATCATGGTTTATCAGGTCTTTGTGTCCCTCAGAGCTCTTCTGAAAAAGTAAACACAACAGACTCTGCCACGCAGAGGCAGAAAAAGAACAATGGAATTGTCAGAGAGGTTTTGAACACCAGTGTTACTTCCCCTACAGCAGTGGGGGGTCCACAAAAAACAGGTTGTTCAGGGTAATGTGCTGGGTTCTTGAAATCATCTGGTCTCTGTAGTGAAGGAATTATGCTTGGAGCTGTCGGGCAAAAAGCAGTGATTTTGGAACACTCATTTACCCCCCCCCCATCTCTTATAAGAGATGTGAGAAGTCCATTCAATCTTTTCACCTTCTGCCCAATCCTGCACACCTTTGACAGTAAAGTGAGAAACATTATCAGATTGAATTTCCTGTGGTTTTAGGAAAATTCCAAACCATCCTTGCATTGCTTTAACAGTATTATCTCATGCAGCTCTTTTAAAAGCATTGGCCTGGACCGACCCAAACATAAACATAACATAAGACTTGGTGTAAATACAGACAAGAAAATAATTTTGTCCCTCACTTTCGAAAATACACCAAACAGACAACAGTTCCTCAACCTGAGCACTGTCTTCTTCTTTTCTGTTAGCAGAAGCGGGGCAGAGAGGAGGGGTTGCTTTAGTCACAGAAGCAGGTTTATTTTGGCTGCTACCCCAGCTCCCAGTTTCTTGGATTGCCCAGTTCTCCTCCACGGAGCCAAGCCAACCACAAACACCCCCCTTCCCAGGTAGTGTACCTTTTTTCATCATCTTTGAAACCAGGGGCATAAAAACCAACAGGCTTTGTCAGACCCTCAGGACCCCACTGCCAAATGTATACTGAAAGCTGTGAGAAGGCAAATCCCCACTCCACCTGAAAGGAATCTGTCACATGGGTAGGGTCCTGTGCTTGGTGTGCTGTCACTTCAAAAATCAGTAATTGCAATGTTTTCTTCTGGGAAGAAGTCCAATCCCATTTTTTTCTTTTTCTCAGCAAGTCATAAAGGGGAACAAAAGGGTCATTCTGGTTACTAGGAAGTTTATCTGGTCTTTCTATAGGAGACATAGCTACTATGGTTTTCTGAAGGAGAATTGCTGTAGGTTTAAGTGTTCTTGGAAGATCTTGAATTAAAGAGGTCATAATTTCAGACTTTACAGGTGATTTCATAGATGACTCAAAACCAGGAATTAATTTCTTTTCATGGATCATTTGCAGGCAGCTAGCTTTGTGAATGTTTCCCAGGAGCTGGTCAGGGGTGCCAACCAAAGGGTCTCTCCTTTCCAAGGGGTTAAGCCCCCCTGCCCAATAAGCTGTGTGCAGAGTTAGGGACCATGGGATGCGTCTGTCTGCCGTTGTTAAGAACACCCCATGTCCCCGGCACCTGTCGGCTTCTTGCTCTGACAAAAGAATCTGATCTCCCCCAGTGAGAGACACTTGGCATATGTATTCTGTTTCAGATTTGTGGGGGAGAAGCCTGTACTGCTTTGCAAGTTTTGTTAATTCAGTAGCAGTGTACGGGATTTCTTTTGTGGTTTTGTGCGGGTCAAGGTCTTCATTATTGAAATAGTTGCATTCTGTTTTAATTAGAGGTTTTATGCTATTACAGCAGCGTTTCCAGCAATTTTTCATCAGGGCTAATTCTTTTTGAGGGTAATATTGACCAATGTGAGGAGTTCCCTTCTCGTCTGCCTCTTTTGAGGAATCAGCATTATGCGAATTTTTAACATATTCCTCTCTCAGGACAGCCCGTAACAAATTATTTACATTTCTTTCTTCATCTAATTGTTTTTTCAGAACTTCAACTAGGTTTTGGAGGGAGTCTATTATAGCATTTTCCTCACTTTTCCGCTTGAAGCGAGTTTCTATGGCTGCTGTGAGGCAGGCTCCAAAACTGAGCAAAGGATGGTTTTATTTGTGCTCAGTTTGAATTTTGTTTCATGTTGTAAAGAACATATTCTATCAATAACATTTTCCAAGTTAAACCAATTGCAGTTTGCCCATTCTTCTCCTCCTGGAGAAGGTGTGGCTTTGTATTTAGCAAGCAGAGCATAAAATTCAGCTTTACCTTTTGCACTGAAGTTTTTAGTCATTTTGTGAGGACACCAAAGCTACACCAGGGAGTTAATTGTAAACTTAAGTTACACAAATCACACAGCCTTTTCTGTGTCCCCTTCGCTTCCCTGGGTAGTTGAGGAGACAGAATCTGCCTGGGAGGCCCTGCTTATTTTCTTCAAGTTGTCTCTTCCTTTCCAGACAGTCCAGATACACATGCACACAAACGATTCCTTTGTGAGGGGACCAGGACCTACAACAGGGGGAAAGCCACTCAGCCTTTGCTGCACCGCATCTCACTCCCCTGTGTAGGTGAGGGAGAGAATCTGTCTAGAAGGCTCTGTGTGGTTGCTTCAAGTTTGTCCCTTCCTTCCTAGACAGTCCAGATACACACAAATACAACAGTAACAGTTACCCCTGTTTTGCACCGAGAATTGTGTATTTAGGAAAGGTATAATTGCTATGTTTGCACAGTGAACATCACACATAAAATTACAACGCCTAAATGTCATGTAAATGCAAATGTGAAGATGTAGCAAATTTTCCAGTAGTGTAATTTTAGCAGTATTAGTTCAAAAGGATTTTCAGTGAAGTCTAACTAATACTGCCAAAAATACATGTACTAATGAAAATTAGGCAACCTATTGAAACCAAAACTTAAGAGTTGAGGGACTCAGCCAGGGAGCTGTCAATCTGTTTTCTCATATAATCAATTTAATATCCCTCCATCACATGTATAGTTTATCTGCTTCGTGGGATCAGACAGTTTGCTTCCATGTTTTTTTATGAAGTTCAAAGTAGGTTTCATTTGGTTTTCTTCTTGGTGGAATTTTTGTTGGTTTCTTTAGCATCGCTTACAGTTCTCAGTTTTTGCACAAGTGTTTTCCTTCAGCTATTGATGATTATATGATGACTCCATTTTAGTTCATCACAGGAAATATAGTCAAAAGGCATTTTAGCTCTATTATTTGCAATTATGCAGATTCTAAGCATAGCATTTCATAGCACATCAGTGTTGGAATTCCCTTTTTTGTTTGATAGACTGCTTGAATGAATCTTGAGGCTTGAGTCAGTTGCCTGTTCAGATGTGTCAAGTGTTATTTGCAACACCCACAGAGAGCTGAGACATCTTCCCAGTGCTGGCAGCTGCTGCACAGAACTTGTGGGATGGTGGTGCTTGTCTGGAGCAGCAGCTGGAAGTGGAGCAGAGCTGCACATGAAATGGCACCAGCCACACAACCATCCTGGGCACAGTTATCCTGCCTTTACCAGGTGGGATTCATTTTAATACTCCTGATTGCAAGTATTTACAAATAAATGTTCACCTCCGCTTTTAGTGTCTAAGACTTCACTGTGGTTGGTTGAGATTTATGAGATGCACTTCAGTTGCTTGAATGTAACCTCCAGTGGGTTGAGACATTTAGTGCACCGTGTTTTTCCTCTGGGTGCCACTGCCAGGAGTCATGTACTCTTAGGACTTCTGTGTCATAGGTTCTTGGGTAGGGCTGGGTACTTTTGAGTGTCCAGGTGCCATCAGACATTCATCTATAGGTATCCCCTTGCCTGGCCTATCTGGCCAGCTCAGCCAACAGAGCCCAGAGAGCAATTCAGCTGCTCCATCGACTTTAGGAGCTAATGGGATCTCCCCCTCTGCTTGGATTGGGTAGTGGTAATATTCAGACACTCTCAGGTAGGTATGGAGGTGTTTAAGATAGTAGGGGCACATGGGGCTGGTAGATACCACACTGGACCCATGACATGACTGGACCCAGAGCTGTTCTGGATCAGCAGCCAGAGCCCAGGCAAGGTATCCCACTGTCTCTCAGGTGTTTGGGTCATTATCAGGGCCCATAGATCACCATCAATTACAGTGGGAACCCAGTGAACACTTAGAAGCAGACCCCTGGTGTAGTTGTCTTAAACTGGGTTCCAACATCCTCCCACTGTACTTGGAAAAAAAATCAATTTTGGAAAAATTCTATAAGGTGTATTATGTAAAAGAGAATGTGCAAGGTCCTCTGGTCTTGCCCAATGTGTTCTGCCTCATAACAGCCATAACTTTCCTATTCTGTAAGGCCAGTTGTGATGGGCTGACCCCAGACAGCATCCAAATACTGATTGACTTTCCCTCCCTCCCCTCTTGGAAGGTATGGGAGCTGGAGGAAGTTGAAGGAAGGCAGAAGGACTTGTGAATCGAGATAATAATAAGTTAATAAGAAAAACAAAATAATTTAATAAGAAAAACAAAAACTGTGTGTGCAAGTAAAGCAAAACTGGTGGGCAGATGTCCAGATGTCTCCTGGTAAGAGGAGCTTCAGCTTGCATAACAGGTGCATTTGGAAAGACAAATGCCATAACTCTAAAATTTTTGCTTCCTTCTCTTTATCAGGAGTTTTATTGCTGAATATGATGTCATGTGGCATGGGATAACTCTTTGGGCAGTTTGGGGCAGCTCTCCTGGATATGTTTCCTCCCAACCTGTTGCTCAATCCCAACCTTACTTGGCAGGGTGGGGAAGAGAGTGAGAAAGCCTTAATACTGTCCAAGAGGTGCCCAGCAAGAGCCAAAACACTGCTGTGTTATCCACGCTGCTTTAATCCCAAAGGCAAATCCTGACACAGGCTGTGACGAAGGAATTCACCTGTGGAACTTCATCCCAGCCAAACCCAGTTACACCATTGCTCCAGGACATGCAGGTTGCATAGGGTGATACCTGTGCAATACTGCAGTTAGTCCAATATTCCACTGCAGTTCTTTCCCATATCATTGTTCTCATTAATCCTGAAGGTCCCTGTCGCTTCTAGGACACATTATAGTAGACAACTCTACTTTGAAGAACAGACTTGGCCTACAGCCAAGTAAAAGAAAAGATTCAAATGTTTCATTTAAGAAGATGGGAAAGAAAAAATAGGGATTTTCAAAAATGAGATAGCAGATGTCCATCCTAGCTGGGCTGTCCAGTCTTCAGTGCCAAATATCTCACTGATGCAGTATCACCAAATTTGGGTGTTGTGTTTAAATTGTCTTAACTGGGAATCAGTAATTTCTGACATACATTTGTTACATGCACTTTTCACATTCCATAGCCTTTATGAGCTACAGAACATTGTTAATATTGTAGACCCAAAGTTTCCTCCAGGTCTATTTTAGACCATCATAGCTGAGTAGAACAGAACTTTTGTTAAAAGTTTAGACTTCAGTCGTACACCAGTACTGCCAGGAGCCAATTTGTTATTGTGTTGTCTCAGCATATTGAGATACAGCAAGTATCATGTTTGAATGATAAAACCACAATAAAGAAGGGCATAACTAAGACTTAACTAGAAAGTGTAATGAGATCAAAAATGGGAGCTTTTGACCACATCAACAACTTCCCTAGAGCTTGTGTGAAAAGCACATTTCACAGGGGATTTACAATTCATTGTCCTCTTTATCCACTGCATACTGACAAACTTGCCACTTGTCAGTTAATTCAGGCAAATTATTTCCTCTTTTAGTATGAAAGAAGCAGTTTAATTTTTCTTTGTTAATGCAGGGCAGACTACTGGTTTGAGTGTTGCTGATTGACCAAGTATCATATGACACACTAGAAACTTGGGAAATTAAAATTGGATGACCCAGCACACTCTTGAGTTTTCTGGCACGAGATTTTGGTTAATATTTCACTTCTAGTCTTTTGTGTCAGGGGTGCTAAAAACTGAAGACAAGAAAATAAGGAAGAAAAGAACAGAAAATTAGTTTATTTTGGATTTTGGTAACTGACAGTGATCGCTATCAAATCACAGAATAAATAACATATTCTTGAAGTGTTCAGTGCATTTATGTTTACAGAGTAGAATTTCCTGCCTCTTTCTCATTCTCTCTCACTGTCTGGAATACACATACACTAAAACTATTATTTAAAGACAAAACCCACATCAACATTGAGCACTTCAGTGGTGGAAAAATGGTGAAACAAAGATGGCTCACAGAGACTGACTGGATACCATACATTGTTTTGAGAAGATGTTCCATCCAAGGTTAGGGCAGTGTTGTCAGGAAATTTCAGGAAATTTCCTGAAAAAGAAGCTTCTTTAAGCATCCTGTGACATTGACCACTGACCTATCCATGGGAGGGAGGTGGGGCACTCTGTTATGAAGGAAAATATCTAGCACTGAGTCCTTCCCCAGCCTACTCCTTTATCATTGTTAAACTGCCTGGTTTTGTGGCAAAGTCTTAGCAGAATTCTAAGCCCTGAATCACCTTTCCAATAACTGCCAGCTCCAGCAGTGCACTGCTGGCACAGCCCATGGCAGGTGAAGGATTTGCTAGCTGACTGTGCAAGATGGGCAGATGTTGGGTGAGAGGCTGAGAAGTGACTTGCCAGAGTCAAACAAACACAAGACTCCATGTGGTGCCCTGCCAACTTTCCCTGCAGGATCCTGCCTGATAAACTCATTAAAGTTCACAGCAGAATTTGGAATTGAATTTGAATAGGCTTAGTAACACAGAAGTGTATTAATTAGCTGTGAAAACTGCATTAAATGTAGGAATGGTAACACCAAAGTTTATCAATTGTGACATGAATGTATAGGAACAACAGCAGTTTAGTAACTTGGAAAGTGAGCCAAAAATAAAAACCTCCTAATGAACATAAACAGAGCAAGAGGAACATTAAAGACTAGATCTTCTCTGTCTCCTGCATTAATCACACATAATGAAGAAACTCTACATCTATGGGGAACTGGCACATATCAGTGATATTTGATATAAATGGGATATATAAGCAGTGATAATACTGCTCCTACTAGTCTGGATATGAGTGACATGTAGCTCTTACATCTAGAATCCAGCCCTGATGTCAGTGGAGGCTGCTCCATCAGTGTCAATGAATTGTGGATGGTGTGGATTTGCCCATTTCATTTCAATAGGCTGGAAAGGACATATTTTTCCTTATGAAAACTAATAGATATTAAGGTGACTGGAAGAGCAGTGTTGAGTTTTAGCCTGTTTTGTATCCTGGTACTTTCTCCTTCTTTGTACATAAATAAAAATGAAAAAGAAGTTCAGGAAGTTTGGCTTATCTCCAACACATATTGACAATCCAACCATGCAAATATTTATGCCCAAATGGTTTCCAGCCTGGACAGACTTACAGTGCTCAAATGCCAATATCAGAGGAAGGAGATACTCAAATACCTGTTTATTTTGTAAAGCAGAGTCAACCCACTCCTTTCTAAAAGTTTATCTTGTAGTGAAGATCTGGGTACATAATTTAATATTGTAAAACAATTTTTATTCAAGGCTGACATTTGAAGGGGAAAAAAATGAAAAAAAAAAGAACATAACCTGACAATAAGTTGACATTTAGATTAATTGACTTTATTTTTAAGCTTCTACTGTAAAAGTTGTGATGATAATTATTTGCTTTGTATTATCTCTTTCTTTCTGATTTTGCTAGTGAAAAGGCAGAAACGGGCGATTGAATTTGCTGACTTTTAAGGCATTCAGAAATAATTTAAACACTGAAGGTGACTTAAGAAATAGTCTATTACATTTTTGCAATGAATGTGTTCTGATAAGACAGCAGAATGCAGCCTTCGTGAAAGCAAAGCAAAGTTTCAGAGACAGCAGAATCTAAACAAACTTTGATTACCAATGAAAGCCTACACGTTGGTAAGGGTACAATTAAATCCTTATGAACAAAATTTTTCAAATTGAAGATAATAATAATAAAGGGAAAGTTAATGCCTTCAAAATAGTGTCTCATAAGTGACATTCAGACTAGTTATAAATGAGAGTGAATTGTACAATTAGTCCCAGAGATAATTGCCAAATATTTAGAATTTGGGTAATCTAGGACATATATAAATATTCTTGTTGCTGCATTTTCACAGTTAAGACATTTTTCCTATCATATTGGGAACATGGGAATGTAAGTACATTTTTATCTACAAATAAACTATATTACTGGCAAAAGGTAAGCCATATAGAAGATAGGATGAGTTGTTTCTTTACATGTTCATGCAACTTACAAAAAAGCACGAAGAGGTCAATTTTCTCTGGGTTACAAATGGCTGAGGCTCTATTTCATCATAAAACAACATGAATTTACATGCTGAGGTTCCTCAAGAAAAAAAAAAATCTGATGACAACTCAGATTGACAGGGCTTCCCTATCCATGTACAAGCAGATTTCAAGGAGAAGGGTCTCCAAATTTACACTCAGACAGGAAGGACTGAGGTGTTGTCTGACTACTACTCTGTTCCTCCTCCTCTGAAACCTCAGTGAATGGAGGCTGTTGGAAGTGAGCAATGAGCACATTCTGAAATCAAAAACTGCTGAAAGTTGAAAAACTACAGGCTGTGAACTCATCCTATTGCAGTGCTGCCCACTGCTTCACACAAACAGCCTGGGGGGATCCAGGTATGCATGGAAATGAGTGCAATAAGGAAGGGATTTGTCAAGTGGCGAAAACTATAAAAGATCAGACCTTCTTTTAGCGAGGAGAAAAAGGAAACCCACAAATATTTGGAAAACCAATAGGAGAACTGAAACTGGAGGAAATAATGGTACTCAAAAAAGGACATGAATTTCTGATTGGGCTATGAAAATCCTGGCCACAGTATTCTATGGAAGCAAGAGTATATCAGGGCTGAGAAAGCAAGACAACATTTCAATGGTCATCAGAATAACCGCAATGCTAATTGTTAACTTGATGAATATTTTATGCTGCTTGATAACTATTTATTCTGGAATGGATTCTTGTTAGCAAACATTTGCCTTTCAAAATGTCTGACATCTCCTGTTATTTTGCTGTAAGTGAACCAGACCATTGGTAAACATACACCTTTTCAATAAAGACTTTGAAATTACCTTTCAAGTTCCACATGGAAATGAAACTACACTCCCTAAGGGAAAGATGGTGGACATTATGACTGAGACAGCAGGTGTTTAAAATGGTTCCCGCTGAGCTCAGTACAGAATTAAAATTTTTCTATGTTGGGAGAGGAATAAGAAAACATTTTGCTGAATAGAGAACCGATATGATAAACTGAGACCTTTTCCAATTATCCTGAGGTAAATACAAGCTACAACTCCTTCCTAAACCACAATTGAAAGCTGCATTGAATATTTTTGATGATCAAGTCCTTTTTTAAGTGTACTGGAAGGCAAGTTTAAATTTTTTCACTTTCCCTGTGTGTTCAAGGATAGATGCCAGTATGAAAACACAGGGACATTTACTAGCGACCAAAAAGGTAATTAGCTTTCAGAAAGGTTAGTGTTTTAATTTTTTATTTCTTACTCTGTAATGAAAAAGGGGCTAATAAAAATGGTCACATGGCTGTTCAAAGTGTTTTGAATCTTGGTTAAGTCAAACACAGGGAAGAAATTTTTTCACAGACACAGTGAGGGTAATGTGTTCTGAAGGGTTTGCACAGATACATCTTCAGTAAGTAAGGTCAAACTATGTGCAAAGCAGAGATGTTTAGCATAAAACCAGTATTAATAATTCATGTGCTGAGCTGAATAGTGGAATAGTAAGATACAGTGATAGGGGAAAAAATAACAATAAACTTGACCACTAGGCCGAAACAAGGGAAGAAAGATCTCATATAAAACAAAAGGGCAATAGGAGAGGAAAAATATTGGTTACACTGATTTAGACTTTTCTTATAAGTGTACACACAGATTAAATATCACAATATGACAGTGATTCTGATTTCTCTTATTTGCTTGCTGGTTGTCTCAAGCCAGAGTGACTCAGTGCAGAACCTCACCTTCTATCTCACCAGCCAGCTACACAGTGTTTATCTTCACTGCAGCTCAATACGGAGAAACAAAGCTCTCTGGATAAAGGAATATATTAGTACTATGTGGGGAAGAGAATGGACAAGGTGGTCCTGGCCTAAAAAAGATTTTGAAGTCTCACACAAAGTATCTGGCAAGAGCTGAGTGAGCTGGCACCTAATTAATGTTATGCCTTTCAGGGATTCAGAAATAATGCCTTTTCTCAGCTTACAATACTAAAGAAATATCAGGAATACTTCATGTATTCCTGAAGCTAAAATCCTCATAAAATGCAGTTTCTCCCAAGTGACGCTTTCTGGCACTTGGGCAGAGCTACAGGTCATAGTCTCAAAACAGCACATGTAAAATTAATGGGAGGGAAGCCACTAATAGCAGGTGAGACCAGTCAGTGGAAATGACCAGGGTACAATAAACTCCTTTCCCTGCTCCTCAGATTTATATATCAAGTCTTTCTCACTCAGCTGACTAGCGCTTCAAGATAAGGGCAGAAATGAGGAGAAAACAGAGATGAGGATACACTTCAAAGAAGTAATATTTCTAGCCCTTGTGTGCCTTCTTTCATGTTTCTCTGAGTAAAGTAGTAACTCCCTGCAGTGCAATTCCAGGGGAACCACATTGTGTGACCTGCTGAGTCTCCATTTCATTAGAGGTCTCTCATAGAATCATAGAAGAATTTGAGTGGGAGAGAACCTTTAGAGGTCATCAAGTCAAATCCCCTGCAATAAGCAGGGACATCTTCAACTAGGTCAGGCTGCTCAGTACAACCCGACTTTGACTGTTTCCATGGATGGGCAAACTACCACATTTCCAGGCAGCCTGGTCCAGTTTTTTACCACCCTCTTTGTAAAGGATTTATTCCTTATATCTAGTCTGAATCTACCATTTCTTAGTTTAAAAACAATACCCCTTGACCTGTCACAAGAGTCTCTTCTAATAAGTCCATCCCAACTTTCTTGGAAGCCTAAATGAGGTATTGAGAGATTGCAGTGAGGTCCCCCTGGATCCTTCTTTCCTCTGAACAACCCAAACTCTCTCAGTCTTCACAGCAGAGGTGCTCCAGCCCTCTGATCATTTTGTGTCCCTGCTCTGGACTCACTCCAACAGGTCCTACATCTTGTCTGCACTGGGGACTGCAGAGCTGGATGGACACTGCAGGTGGGGTCCCACCAGAGTGGAGTGAGGGGCAGAATCCCAGCCCCCACTGCTGCCCACACTCCTTTGGATGTAGCCCAGGATTAGTCGGCATTCCGGGCTGTGAGTGTGCTTTGCCAAGTCATGTCCAGCTTTTCATCTACCAGTAGACCCGAGTCCTTCTTCTCAGGGCTCTTCTCAATCTATTCATCCCCCAGCTTGTATTTATACCAGCCTTGCACCCAGCCTTGTTAAACCACATGAGATTCCCACAGACCCACTTCTCAAGCTTGTCCAGGTCCCTCTGGGTGGCATCCTGTACTTCAGGTGTGACAACCTCCCCACTCAGCTTGGTGTCATCTGCAAACTTTCTAAAGGTGCACTTGACTCTACTGTCCATGATATTGAGGAAGAAATTAATTAGCCCTGGTCACAATATAGACCCTTGAGTGGCATCATTTGTGTCCATCCAGACACTTTGACACTGACCACCACCCTCTGGATGCAACCACCCCACTAATTCCTCATTCACCACAGTCCAACCATCAAACCCATCTCTCTCTGACTTAGAAGGAAGGATGTTGGGATGTTGTGGGGAGCTGTGTGAGAGCCTTTACAGAAGTCCAGGTAAATGACATCTGTAGCCCTTCCCTTGTCCACTGATGTGGTCACTCCATCATAGAGGGCCCCTGAGTTGGTCAGGCAGGACCTTCCCTTGGTGAAGCCATGCTGGCTGTCCCAAATCACCTCCCTGCTCTCTACGTACCTTTGTATGGCTTCTAGGAGAGTCTGTTCCCTGATCTTCCCAAGCACAGAGGGGAGTGTGACAGGGTGGTAGCTCCCAGGGACCTCCTTTCTACACCATTTAAAAACAGTTGCAACATTTCCCTTTTTTCAGCCACCAGGGTCTTCACCTGAGTGCCATGACTTTTCAAACATCATGAAAAATGGCTTGGCAATAACATTAGACAATTCCATAGGGCAACAACATCAGCCAGGACTCTGGGATGCACCTCGGCAGGTCCCACAAGTCTCAGTTTTCTGCCTCCCTTTTTTAGCTGAGCAGAAGCTTTGGGACCTTTCATTTGGGGCAGGAGTCCTGTTTGGGTTACATTCTTGCTTACAAAATATTTCCAATCACAGATGAATGGAAGGATTTCTGGAGGTCACCTAGACACCACCACCACCATCACAGCAAGACTAGCTTTAAAGTTACTTCCAGCTGTCTGTTAGGCCAGGTCCCTGTCCAGCTGAGCTGGGGCAGCCTTCAGGGATGGAGAAATCTCTGTGGTTAACCTGTGAAGAATGGGTCTGTGGGAATAATCATTCCCTGCATTTAACTGAAATCTCTCTTGTAGCAACAGTGACTATTTCCTCTTTTTCCTTCCTCTGCATCTTTGAGAAAAGCCTGACTTGGTTTTTCTTATAGCTACCCTTCAGGTAGTTGAACACAACAAATAGGTCTCCTCCTAGCCTCCTCTTTTTGAGACTAAAGAAATCTAATTTCTTATGTCACTCTTTGTTGATAATGGAATCCAGAATCACAGCTACACCTTTGAGCTTGACAGCCTGGTAAATTTAATACTCACCAAACTGTGCACCCATCCAGTGCATATATTCTCATTATGGCTGCAAGAATACTAAAGAAACTGTGTTGCAAGTTTTCTTAAATCTGATGTAAATTACTTAAATCCCACCCCGCCCATGCTCACAGACACTGCTATTTCAACCTGGAAAAAAATCAGTTTGATCAGGGACAATTTACCCTGATTTATTACATATGATTTATCCAGACTCTGTTCCCTATTATCTTGTCCTTCATGTGCCTGAAAATTGCTTCTACATATAACATTCTTTTATCAAGAAGCCCTGGAAAGTACCTAAAGAATCAACCTCTGTGGTCCAGCTCTGATCTATATGCTCCAGCAAGAAGATTTCACACTCTTCACCACAGCAGAGATGAGAATAGTAGAAGTGTTTGGATTGGAAAGAATCTTAAAGGACCATCAGTCCCACTTCCATGGGCAGATTTTCTATCCACTAAGATTTTCATATAAAGTGGAATACCAAGAAGGGAGAAGCTGCATGACAACTTGCAGTATGACTTACAGTTTCTCAAGGAGTTCTGCACCCACAGTTCAGGAGCTACAGGAAAAAAAGTATAATTTACGATACACCCTCACCTAGATCATTGATTTTTGTGAATCTTGGTTTTGGATCTTGAATTCAATGTGCACTGGCATTGACATTAGGGCTGTGAGTCCTCTAATATATCTGGTTATTATAGTGGCTAAATTTGTCACTTTAGTCCTTAACTTTAGGATTTGTGTCCCACATTGATACTTGGGATGTCCACTGTGTGCTTCAATGGTACTCACAGGGTAGGCAGAATTGAAGGTGACATAAACATTTATTTTAATGACGACAGAAGTTTGAGGCTGGAGTCAGGAAGATCTGACATAAGTGTGCCTCAGTAAATTTGCAGCCTTGAGTCACACCCTCAGAATTCCCACACATTGTCAGGCAGAGAATACATCTCAAAAGCAATAAATACAGAGAGAAGAGATTTTAAAATAGCAAATAGGAAATTCAAAGAAAGGAGCAAGTCTTAGTTACCACATACATTTTTGGTAGCAAGGTGACTCAATACAGGAAGATGAAGCTCAGTTTTTATGATATATCTAAATGAAGGCTAGGGAAAAATCTCTTGCTCTGAAAACTTACCAAAGTCCTGGATTCGGTTTTGAAGTTCCCATGTTCTGTTCTTGCTCTGGAGGTAGATGTTCACAATTACAGACCATTGCTTATGCAGAGCAAAAGATTGTGCATTTCAGAAATCCTTTTTTTTTTGTAAGAATATTCAGAGTATGTAAGAGTGATAAAATAATTAGAGAGATATTTTCTAGCAAGTGTGAATGCCTGGACAGTAATCAGAGGAGACATGACTACAGGGCGGTGTTTCTTCTTCTTTTCAGTGGTCTGGGCTTATTTGGGTTAAAGCTGAACAAAAAAAGATGTGTTTTTATTCCTTTTCTTCCTCTGCATTCTGTGAGTGATAAAACTTGAGTCGTGCTGCCAAAATAATCACAGCTTAAAAAGCTGCTTTAAAGGATGAGGATTATCTCAATTATCACAGCTCTTCCAAAGGTATGAGCATAGAGGACATCAATCTGATAAGACAAAAATCCTTGTATGTTGTGTTCCCATATCTATAAATTCTATAATACACCCAGAGGCACCAATTCTAGTCATGCTCATGCTGTGCCTTACCCGTTCAAGTAAGAGATCAGGATAATTCTGTGTCCTGAAGCCATGGAATTGTGATCCCAAGAGCAGACTGTAAATTATCTGCCCCTTTATTGGAGGTTAACAAGGGGGCAGCTCTGTTGCAGCTCCACCATGGCAAAACAGACACCTTGACCCTCCTGAATCCTAGAAATGCTTCTGGTGGTAGGCCAGGGTGTAGGAGCATGAAGAGCCATCCTTTAGCAGTACAGCAACTACTGAAGGGGTGCCCTGCAGCATCCACCAGTTTCCTTTCCAGACCCAGGACTACCAACAAGATGGATCTCACAGAGAGCTCAGCTGATCCTGAGCATCCTGCACATCTCTGTGACTGCAACTGCTCCTTGATGTGCAGTGGAAAGATGCACACGTTGCTGATACCCTGTCAGCAAAGTGCACTGTTTCTGAGTGGGGACATGTCTGCTTAATTGTATTATGTGTGCATGACTTTCAGGTAGCATAAGAGCACTTGACTCTGTCTCCTCTGTTCAGATACTTACAGTGTCTTCACAACACCCTGCTGCTCCTTCTGACTTCTGCCCCATGTAATTAATTCTTGCACCCACTTAAAATCACATTTTGACCCTTCTATAAATACCCTGAAAATCACATTTTGGATGAAGTCACAATGTTACTTCATGTGACTTCAGTGTGACTTTGTAGAGTTGGAGGACCAGTGACTACATGTGACTGCAAGACTTTTACCTTCCATGGGTCCCACCTCTGTCAAAGCTTGGAAGGTTTGACCACCACACCACAACCCCAAGCAGGCTGGGATGGGCAGAAGCAGTATGGCAGGTTCAATCCACTCAACAAGAATGTTGGATCTTGCCTGCCTGTTGCATTTCTTCTGTTGTTATTCTTTCTCAATTAAATAACTATAATAATGGGAAATGACATAATTGGTTGATTTGGTTTCTGGAAACATAACACATGTCTTTTGAGCTGAACAGACTCACAGAGCCAGCAGATAGCGGAAATGGCAACAAGAGACAGAATGCTGTACTAGACTGGAGTCAGGACAGAGCTGTTAAAAGTTAAAGGGCAAAGAAACTTCCTTTATGGACTCAAAATATGTATGCTGGTATTATTCTGATATCATTGTCAAGTCTTTTGTGAACAGGTTCCTCAGTTATACAAGGCTGTCAAATTAAAGATTAGACTAACTTACTAATCCTGTCTCTGGCACTGAGTCTGTCTGTCTGAATTTCTAATCCTATTCTCAGTTATTACTGCTCTAATGTTGCTGTGTTTGAGTAAGAGGACGTTACCTTAACCATTATAAAATGAGCTGATTTTAAAAACAAAAAGAAGATAAAATAGGCTGGAGATATTGCAATTCATAAAGCTGGGAAACCTGATGAAGAGAACTGTCTTTTCAAAGATCAAGTGCAGCTATTTGCAGCAAAATTGCAGGAAATAAGTAGGTTTTACTCTCTCTTGTGTGATGGTTCTGAGCAAGCATCCATGCTTGAATAGGGTTTTAAACAAGCGCATTTTCTACCTTTGCAGAGGCTGCTAAATTGGTTGGTAAGCTGAGGGGCAGTGTGGGAGCAACTGTTTAAAGCACCAACATTGTTCCCTCTGCCCTTACTCAGCCAACACCTTTCTCTCTCACACTTTGCAAGGAAAGGGACAAGCACAGGATGGAAAAGAAACAGAAAATGCATAGGTCATTAAAAATATAATGCGCTGAAGCAAAGAGCACTTGAAAGTTGGGATCTGGCAGACAGGCCAAACTCTTGAAGCAGCAGAAAGCATTATTGATAGGTGAAATCAATTATAAATGTGAATAGGAGGTAAGAAACAGCAAGGAGTATGAGAGTGCAAATCTGAACTTAAAGAAGAGGGACGGCACATGCTTGGGCTGATGAGACAGTGGCTGCTGCACTAAGAGCAGGGTGTTACTTGCTTCAACTTCTCTTTCGGCCTTGCAAATGCAGGAAGGAAGTTGGAAGATTATGGGATCTTCCTTTCTTGTTCTCCTGCTGGAGAAATCTCTCCTTTTCTCTGCTTCACTGAGGTCAAGGTATTAATTTAGTAGCAGCTCCTTTAAAGAAAAAGCAATGCAAAAATCTCCAAGAGCAGAATGTGGAAGAGCAAAGTGAAATTATAGAGCTGGAGATGCAGACACAGCACCAGCTCTGTAGGGAGATGCTGCAGTTCATGCTCAGGAGAGGAGTTTACGGCAGTTCTTAGGGCCAAACCATGCAGACCATCTTAACCAGAAGGCAATGCTTGGATGTCTCCTTCAAGCAGGGCAACCATCTCTTTTTTGTCTTGTCTTCCATGTTTGTGCTAAGTACATCCTAGTACATCTCAAATTAGTGTTCATGCAAAGGTAAAAGAAGATTATTATCAATACTCGCCAACTAAGAGTCACAGTACTGTACTGATGAGAAATTGTTGCTACTCAGAGAGAACTTGATCCTGTTGCTATTGACTTTTGCAGAGCTGAGGAACCAGTGCCTGTAGTTATCTTCACACGTCATCTCAGTGCACTTCATCAAATATCACACATCTTTTTGGAGTATCTCTGGAATCCCTGAGTGTTCCAAAGATACAAAATGTCCCTGGAAATCTCATGTGATTTCCACTAAGGATTTCAGAACCTCCTCTCAGGATGGAAAGGTAATGAGTAGGTTGCTATTCTTGTCTTGGTTTTGAATTTCTAATCAGGAATATGAAAACAAAATTATATATTGGATGATGTCTTCTTCAGAACTCCCCAGAAAGCAGGATTAAAAACCAGAATATTGGTATCTTGGGAGAAAACATTCTAACTCTATAGTGAGTGACCCTATTTAACTAACTGTTATGCTTTTTTTCTGTTTGTTTCCAAGCAACACTGACCCTTCTCCTCCACTCCAGATCACAGGATATTCTGAGGAGGAAGGGACCCACAAGGATCATCAAGCCCAGATCTAAAGTGAATGGCTCATATGAGGATTAAATCTACACACCTTGGTGTTATAAGCATTGTGTTCTGTCCAACTGAGCACATCTCAGGGTCATTCACTTGGTAAGTACTGAAGATGTGAGTTCTGAAACAGACTGGGTGCACCCATCAGTCTCAGACGATCTGACAATTAAGGATGAGTTCTCCTCCATATAAGTGCAAGGCATATAAAGAAAGGAGGATTTGAAAATATAATCAATCTTTCTAAGGACTGAAACAATTAGAAGTTACAGTAATATATTAAGAAATAAAAAGCTGCTTCCAGCAGCTGTTGTAAACAGATACTATTCTCCACAAAAACATACTAAAATCACATATTTTTAATAGGTGTTTAGTTTAGATATATTCATTGAGATTTCTTCCTTTCCTGTTTTCTTTATCCTTAGACTCAGGAGGGAAAGTTTGATATAAGTCCACAGTGCATGATCTTTTTTTCTGTTTACAAAGTATTTGCAACTGGATATCCTTTAGGGGAGTTTTCTAAGGTGTAATTTCCATGAAACTAGGGAGAAATGGAATTATTTCCTGTCTCAAACTAAACTGAATTTATCTGTTACAAAAATCTCAGTTGTTTCTTTGTGTTGCCTCCAGGTGCTGCAGTACTCTCTCCTACTTGTGAGGGCTCATTTTCACCCTTGAGAACTTCAGATAAGTTACCCCAGAGAAGAATTAGGTTATATAGGTTTTAAACAATGATTTAGAGCCTAGTCCCTAGAATAAAGGGCAGCAAACCCCTGCAATATCATTTAGTCTGGGCACCAGTGAGTGCAGTGTTGTGCCTTGTAGATATTGTTAAGTGCACATTATGTAGTGTCCATCCCCCAAGAGCCTCCTCCACAGTCCAAGTGCCTGCATTGCCCAGGAGCATTTCTTGACACTCACTGTACCACTTGTCTCACTTAATATCATCCCATTACTCTTAGTTATGGCCCCTTGATTCACTTCTTTTAAAACCTCACATTTTGGCTGCATAAACCTGCCATGCGTTTAGAGGCAGATTCATGTTGTGTTAACCAGCACGCAGAAAGCACAGCACACACTTTGCAGGGGACAGTGTCCTCACTTCAGGTTGTGAAAAGAAGTAAAGAATAAACCTTATCAGATTGTGTTTGGCCACAGGTGGTGTAATGAAATGAGCCTTGGGCGCACTTCCTCTGATCCCAAAACACACATTTGAAGAAAGTTGATAAGTTATATAAAAGTCCACACTGCAGATACTTAAATCAGGGTGATATAGGACAAAGAGGAAATTCCAGTTTAACTGAAAAAAAAACCCCCAGGTTTAGATTGGATATTAGGAAGAAATTCTTTACTGTGAGGATGGTGAGACACTGGCACAATTGGCCCAGAGAAGCTGTGGATGTCCCATCCCTGGGAGTGTTCAAGGCCAGGCTGGATGGGGCTGGGAGCAACCTGGTCTAGTGGAAGGTGTCCCTGCAGGGATGTTGGAACGAGATGATGTTTAAGGTTCCTTCCAACCTAAACATTTCTATGATTCTGTGATATATATTTCACTGTAGGTCACTGCAACAAACCATCCCCAAAAATGTCAGCTGTCTCAAAGGTTGAATTCTCTCCAGCACCAAGAAAAGCAGAGCACAGAGGAAAGGTCAACAGTACCTCATCCCTCTCCATTGTCACCACTGCACAGCCTGGATTGTCACCCCAATTTCTATAATTCTGTCATCATTCTACAAGTCGCTTTGTGTTGTAATTCCAGCCTGAAAGTGCCCACCCAGTTACTTTTCCTCTGAACTCCAAGTATCCCCTGGGCCACAGTACTTAAGGGACAATATGAACATCTTGCCTGGTCTGCCTTTGGACATCCTTCTTTATAAAGTCTCAGCTGCAGGTTTGATGAGCACCCAGTGGTGCTTTCCCATATAATAAATGTATGCGTATAGGCATGAGTTTAGGCATTCTTTAATCTTAATTTGATATAATAATTAGAAAAGAAGGGAAGCTAAGCTCCTATGGTTTATGTCTTACAGTAGGGAGTTAAGTACTCAGACCTGTATTCTACTCTTGTTATCAACATGGAGAAAATAAACTGTTTTTTCTGACACTGAGTCATCCTTTTTTCTCCCTAGCTGAGCTTTTTTTGTGACTGTTATCTATATCTTCAAGTGTAAGCATGTGTTATTGTGGACAGCCAGAACCAAATGTTTCAGTATTGCCTCAGTGGGCTTGCCATCCCTCTGTGACTTCAGCCTATGTAAAGATTACAGCATTTGCTGCTATAATGCAATTTTAAAAGTAACTTTCTGCTTGCTGAAGGTCAAAAGGACAAAAGGTAATTCTATGGCAATTACTTTTCCCGTCATTTAAAAAGAAATAGTCAGGTCATGTTACTTAAAAATTGCCCCCCTATCCCCATCCCCTGCAGTATTTCATTTTTTTTGCTTCCTGCCAATTGTACTTTGACAGGGAGTTGCCAACATATTGTTAAAAACTGTGTGTTGTGTTGTTTATCTGACCTGTAGGCAAAAAGAAGTTCTCATCAGAGAAAACAGCCTGCTTTTCTGTAAGAAAAAATTTTTCTTCATGGGAAAAAAAAGGTGATACTGGAACAATCAAGTATTTTCCAGAACATATTGGATTTTCTTCTACAATAAAGAATGTACCATTTTGGAAATGGAAAGTTATATCTGTCAGCCTCCTGGCTAGGAAATGTCATATTAATCCTGACTTCAGATGGACACTGGGACAGTGACTTCACCCTTGATAAACCATTTAGTGTCTGTTCAGTTTAGTAAAGAATCCTCAGATTCTGGTTCCACTGCGATGTGGCTTTAGCTAATAAATCAGTCAGAGAATCCTTTTCCTCTGTGCCCTCCCTTCACCACATTAATATTGATTATTTGGAGGAAAGGAGTCCCAAGGAGTGGAAGTGGATATGCCTCATTGCCTCGAACAATTCTTTTCCCTCTATTGGGACAGTACAAGGTAAATTAATAGTGTGCTTGCAGACACTAGATAATGTTAATGTACTCACTATTGATAGAGTGAAATAACATGAGTAACTTCAGCTTTGCTTAAAACAAAACATTAATTTTCCAAGGCCACTAGGATTTATGCAGCTGGTTGGTGTAACACATGCAATCCTTGCTTTTAAATATGCAACATTTGTGTTTTAAACACAAGGCGGGATTTTATTGCCAGATGAATGACAAAAGGGGATTTTAATTCATTGCTTATTCTCTCAGGCTCCTGTCTGCCTTTAATCTAAGTCCCTGCTCAACTTTGTGGGTAAGAAGAAGCCTTTTCTACAAGGAAATATTACAGGGCAGTCTTATCCCCCTGTGATCCTCTGGCTATGTAAAAATGCACAGGAAATCTGTAAGTGCAAAAGCTGTACTTCCATATATGTTTCAAAAAAAGTAAAGTCAACTTTCTCATTTCACTGGGCTTGAGTTAATATTACTGTTAGTATCTGGTACAGAGCTGTGTTTTGCATTTAATATTGGAATAACATTGATAACACACTGATGTTTTGGTGGTTGCTCAGTAGTTCTTTCTCTAAATCAAGGACTTTGTAGTTTCTCATGCTCTGCCCAGGAGCAGGTGCACAAGAATCCCCAAGAGAGCAAGGCCAGAAGAGGTGACCTGAACAGGACAAAGAAATATTCCACAGCACAGAATATCATGGCCAGTATATAAATTGGCCCTGAGAGGACAATTGCTGCTAGTGGACAGGCTGGGCAGCAGTCAGTGAGTGACGAACAATTTTTATTGTGTATCACTTTTTCGTCTTGGGTTTTATTCCACTCTCTCTTTCTTGCCCTTCTCCTTCCTTTATTACAATTATTAAACTGTTTTTATTTCAACCCATGAGGTTTTTTCTTTTTTTTTTTCCTATTTTCCTCCCAGTCCCACTGCAGGTGGTGGGGAGTGAGGAAGCTGCTTACCAATACTTAGTTGCATCTGGGGTTAAACCTGAAAACATGCTAAAAACAAAGGCAGTGAGGAAAGCTACACTTTCACATCCATCCATTTGGGTGCTCTGGAAAGTTATAACAGACATTAGTGAGTATTTCACAATAGCCTGGACCTCTGCTAGCTGGAAACACAGGCAGTGTTTGAGCCACAAGTCTTTCTTGATCCTGAGACAGATTTGAAGTTCCTGCAGTCCATAGCATGGATTTCTCCCAGTCATCCTGCCTTTGGTGCATAAGGAGCATCTCCCATGCTGTGATGGGAAATGCAGAGGAAACTGCTAGCATGGAATGTTGTTGTATTAAACACATTCACAACACTTATACATTACAATAATACATTACAGCAGTACACACAATACAACAATACTTCTATATAGCAGCAATACATTACAATTTATAAGCACACAGCCAGAAGCATCTGCAGCTAATGCAGCAGTGATCCAATGAAGGATATTGCTGCTAAATTGCTACAGAGCCCTGGCAAGTCCACAGGCTTCAGAGTCCATCCTCTCCAGGGATTCACCAACCCTCTCCTGGGGATTGTTGTCTTATAAGTCCCAAGAACAGTTCTATTATCACTATGCTGCAAGGACCCCATAGCTTCAGCGTCTCATACCTTCTTTGTGTTCCTTGAGAGCAGCTCCTCTGTGCCCTGACTCCTCTCAGTCCTCACAACCTTCTGACTCTTTCAGTTAATTTCACACTTTTATGCCAGTTGCTCTTGTTAATTACAGGTGTTTCTAATCTTTAGTAATAGGCCCCAGCTGCAACTCATTGGGGGATAATATTACATGCTGTGCCTCCTTACAATTCTCCCTACAGAATGTAGGTGAATCTAATGCCAGGTTGGAGATCATGGCTACAGATCTGCAGTTCGGCCTAGCAGGGGTTGCAGCACAGCAGCCTGATGGGAGGCAGGGAAAGCATTGCCATGCAGGGATGACCTCAGGTTTCCATTTCCCTTCTGGTCCCACCAATTTGCTGCACGAGTCTGTGTGACTCACCTGAACTTAGAGTTTACCTATCTGTAACACCAGCATAAACTGTGGGTAGAAATTGAATTACAGCAATTTTGGCTCTGCTTTTTTCCTTGCACTCTGATCCTAATTTCTACAAATGTGTTTCTAGTTCATAAATACTCATGGAATAGCTCATGTAAACAAATTTTGTCTGCACATTATTCATGCTCTGTTTGCTTTGATTGTGCAAGTTCTTGTATATATGAGTGGTCACAGAAGTCACATACTGCTACTTCTGGTACCTGACTAGGTGACTGTATTTTTTAGACAGGAATATAAAAAATGACAAACTGTGGATAATGAACAGCTAGTAATAAATAACAAACCATACAGAGTGAATATTTGGAGGAATAATTATGTGTGCTGGAAATCACAAAACTTTCAGGATTTGCCAGCATTCTCCCTTCCAAATGAACTGGTATTCAGTTGAAAGCTCATGAATGATAGATAATCTCATCTCACAAATAATGACAGTTCAAACCTCAATTAAACAAGCTTCACAAAACCCCAGGGAGATAGACAGCTATAACTAAATATTTAGTTATATTACTAAAACTGATACGTGAATATTTTCACAAAGAAGTTTGGCATTTGAGGAGCATTTTAATACCATTGAAACAAAAGCACTATTGCAAATGAGTGAAAAATACCATTATTATATTTGTCAGATTCCATCATGCAAGAAAATTCGATGAAGGATACTCAAGGTACCAGCTCTGGTGGACTGATTAAGGAAAACAAAATCATTTACTTGTGACAGGTCAGCCCAGAACCTCTTCTAGTCTCAATGAATTCTAGAGCTGACAGTCTGCCAACCCACAGAGCAAATGCCAAAAATTCCTTCTCACCATGTGTGAATTAAATCATGACTAAATATAGACTCAAAGCACAGGTAACTTGCACATATCCAGCTTGTCAGGAGAGAGCAAGACCTGGTTTCTGTTTCAGTAGTTACAAATTTATAAGTAGACCTTACAGAATTCATTATTTTCTATTTTTGCTCAGGTACCAACAGTCTTCAGGAAATGGTGAAGGCACCTTGATAGTTCTCTGATGGGTGAGTTCATCCCTGTATAGTGCTGGTAGCTCAAGTCCTAACCACAGTCACATTTTTCTGATTCCACATGTGCCTCAGATGTCCACAGGAGGAACCCCACAGCACAAGTGGGGGCTGCAGAACATGATGTTTATCTGAAAGGACTTGTGTTCAAACGATAAACTTTATAGGAGCTAAGTTTTTAGGAGCTCACTTTTTATCATATTTCTTTTTATCATACTTCACCACTGTAGAGTTTGAAGTGATGAAGGATGCATGACAGAGTAAATTAAAGCTTCCTGCTATCCTTCCAGTAGTTATGTTGGAGCACCTTGGATACTCTATACTCTTACCATATACTTTATTCATGGAAGGTAGTGGGGAATCTCATTACCCAGGAGTTCCTCAGAGGGAAAACATCCTATAAGACACCACATTGCTCCAAGATGGCTTTGGACATTGAGTGCACAAATGCAGGTATGAACTGCACTTTTGTTTGGGTGCTCAGCAAGGAGAGAGGGAACACAAGAACTTGGTGGGCAGAAGGTAGTGGAAAAAAGCGAGAGTGAAGCTGTTCATGCCAGTATTATTCTGAATTAAATCAGAGTACAGGAACAGGATCTGGATCAGACATGCTTTCTCTACAGCTTTCCATCTTTTTTATCCTACTAAAGATCTGTTCTCTATGCTGTTACATCAACAACCTTCCCCATAAAACCAAAGGGACAGTCTCTGCAGCTTCATATTTGTCAAAACAACACCAAGGATATAACCTTTGAATAAGCAAAATTATTGTTAAACTAGATCAAGAAAATCCTGCTGGCCTCCCAGAGCCACCAGCAGTTCAATTTCGGATGCACTGCCAACTCTCATGAACTCGCTTTCCCTTTTCCCTCTTTTCCCAGTAGGTAAGCACACTTAACAGCCTTCAAAGCAGCCAGACTTCTCCTTTCTTTCCTTTTGTAGGTAATGCTCCCCACTTTCAAAGTAGGAAAAAAGCTGGGGTAAGTTTCTATTAAGCCAACACAGACCTTCTTTAAATCTCAAGGCATTGGTTCTCCTACCCTCTTGAACCTTTCATACTTGTGTTTTTCACTTTTCTTTTACAGCTGGAGTTTCTGAAAACTTACTATTTTTTTCTGCCTCATGCCTGGAGACATTTTTCTTCTCAGAATGTTTAAATTCCCTTGCACTGCAGAGTAAAGGAGCCGATGCATGTTTGCAACTTAATCAGGATATTGTCAGGTTTCTTCCCCAGTCCAACATGTACTAGGAGAAAAAGGCTTAGAAATGACAGAAAAATCTGTGACTTGGTACATGGCAAGAAAGCGCCTTGTGCTTCCAGGGCCACACTGGGAGTTAGACCCTACAGAGGTCTAGCTCTTTTTTTGGCACTGGTTTCTGCTCTGACCTTTGCCCAGTTGTTAAATCACTGATTTTCAAAGGTGCTGAACGACTGTCAGTAGGTCTTTTGTGACTGAGGTCAGTAAGAGCTTGGCAGCTGGAAGCCAGAATTTCATCTACTCACTTCAGTTGCAGCTGTGGGTGTTTCAAAAATCACATAGCTGGAGAAGGCAGACTGGACTAGGGGAAAGGTTAAGTCAAAAACAAGTTGGAAGCAGTTTTAGCTGTGCTTAGTTACTTCAATATATGATTCTGCTTCAAATGTTTTCAGACAGATTAGTGACTAATCTGATAGAGAAATTAATTATTTGTCAGTAAAAGCTGTTCTGTTGAGTCAATTATTGATTAAAAATGAAATACAGGACCATAGCACCTGACATAGCTCTTGTTAACAGAGGAGATCAGAATTATCAGATGATGTCACACCACAAAATAAGGCCATACAAACTGTGCTACTGTGTCTTTGGTGGGATGTCTTACACAGTTTTGATACTGTCTTACACACTGTAGTCCAGTATCATCTGTTAGGGAATGGATTGAATTTTGAAGTTTGAAATCCAAAACAATGTGAAGCACCTGGAGTATTCCATGGAAGGCATCACTGAAATCTAATCTAAAATAACAATTCAGTTGAAAGCTCAGTTTCACATTTTTCTGCAGTCAAATGCTGTTTGTCTACATCTACTTCCTGTTACATGTATGGAGCTGTGAAATTACCCTCAAGGAAAAACCATATAAACCACAGAATGCTCAAATTCTATAACTTAGCATCTTGTATTTAGTGCCAGAAAAAATATTTAATCCAGCCAAACATATGAATATGTATCTATAATTTTCTTTAACATTAAAATGACTGCATATCCTGAGAGCAAAGAATAAAAGAAACTGCATTTCTGGATGAAGGCTGGATGGAACTGAGCTGCAAGCAAGGAAAGGGGACTTCATGATTGATCTACATACAACCCAAGAGTGCTAAAAACTGGATATTACAAAAGGACTGCCCAACACAGCAGCTGGGCTGTTTGCAATGGACTTGCTAAAGGATGAGCTTCCTTCCTCAGCAAAGGTTAGGAGTGTTGGAGTATTGTGAAGCAAATCTCCACTGCAGCATAAATTGTCATAGGTCCAGTGACTTCAGTGTTGTTAAAATGGTTATGCTAGTAAAGAATTAGATCCTACCTGCTTGTCTAATGTTTCATTTGGAGAAATCATGCAGAGCCTTCACAAACTGCAGGAATGAGAACAATTCCTGCATCCACATTTAAATGCATCTTCTTTGCCTCTCCCCAGTTATAAATAGAACTAGTTTTGAAGAGTTCAAACAGTATGAACATTTCTCATTCACATTGCTTGTCAGTAAAAAAAATAGACCTTCATTTCCTAACCCCCTCCAAATATTCTAGATCTGTTGATGTTTTGATTTGTTTGGGCTTTATGTCATCATGCTCTCTCAAACAGAAATAAAAACAAGCTGTCCTCGACATGGACTTTTGTTTCATTTCCACAAAGTGAAAAGCTTTTAGTTTTTCACAAACATTTAGTTTTTATCATAATCACAAAATGATGCGGAGCATTTTCCTATGCTTCCCTAATCAGACAGATCATAAACATAATTCCGAAAGGGATTGGATGTTTAGATAGATAACTAGGCCTAGGCAAATTTAATCATTAGTAATTGATGATTTAAACTGGCAATTTCTAGTAAGGATGTTAATTCATATCAGATATCAGGAGAAAAACCAACTATGTGATGTGATTCTGGCTGAGGTGAAGTTGTCTTCTTGGGGCCTAGAGGCCTGGAAGTCCCAGATATAAAGCAGCAGGGAAGGAGAATGATGGATCTGACCCTGAATAACATTTCAGATCAATTCTTTGCAAGATTTTGTTTTTTAAAAAGCTAAGCTGTCTTATCTTCTGACCAACTCTAATTGCAAATATCAGTTGTGTTCAGAGAAGAATCTGTTCTATAGACTGTTTTCTTCTAAAAACAGCAATTCTGACTTCTTTTTCACAGCTTACATTTCCTGTTTTGGTATCTATTTTTTCATCTTCCTCTTTAAGCTGTTGTTCACAATTTCATTGCCAGAAGAATCACATCTTTTCCTTGTTGTTTCCCTAAGTCAGTGCTTCTCTTGATACATCTTTATAGTTATTGCTTGACCCTTACAATATGGAAAATTTAGCAGAGAGTCATCTGGGAGGGTCTCTCCAGGGGAAACACAACTCCTGTGTCATGGGGACATGGGACAACAATCTAAATGAAATTGCATTGAGTGGAAGATGAGTGTGTGCACACAGCACTTGAAGATGCTGGAGGCAGAGGCATTCTCCATTACCCCATCCTTCCTCACCACCCCCAGACAAACACATTCCCTCTCAAATTCCCAGATTAACAAGGTTGGGTGTACCAGGAAAATCTCCTTGCCTGTTGAGCATTTGTAGATTTTTTTAGATTCAGTTTAGATTTTTCTCAGACTTTTTCTTTCTGTTATCAAGTTGGTATGTGGGATGAGTTTTCCCTCAATGCACCCAGATCAGATTTCACATTTCCCCCCATATAATTTAATTGTTTCTCTTCCCATGTCTCTATTCTATCAAGTTCCTTGTATTATTGGCCTGTCCACTCTGGTATCCATGATTTAGCGTCCCATGATTTAACATCCCCATCTGGCATCCATCCCTTTTAACTCCACCTGGGGATTTTATTGCAGTGCCTTTATTCCCAGTTTCTGACCATATAGACTGGGGAGCAATTCCACTCGCTCCACAACTGTAAAGGAGTTTACCTAAATTCAAACCCTTGGTCTTTGTCCTTTACAAACCTTAGCAAGAATTCCAATGTACATGCTTCCAGCAACCTCAGCTAAAGCTTCTGCTTGAGTCATTCAGAAACCATTGCACCGTTTTGGGGAAATTCAGCATTCACAGCTGACTCTTCAGTCCCATGGAAAGGAAGGAGTTGGGAATGGATATATGGAGGAAAAGAGACTGGCAGGAGGCATTTGTGGGGTTTTTCACACTGGAAGGAGTTATGGGGCATGAATGCAAAGAGGAACTCAGTATCTAAAAGGAATATGGAAGTAGAGCTCCTTCATGTACCTCGATGACTGTCCTGGAGAGGAGCAGTTAAACTCCAGTGCGAAAGGAGGAGGCTGGAGGCAGCAAACCCTTGGAGCCACAGAATATGGAGGCAGTGGGGAGACCCCCACTGGGAACAGCTGTCCCTGAAGGACTGTAACCAGAAACACAGGCCCGCCCACACTGGGGCTGTGAGGGACCAACCACAGCCCCATCCCCGCACTCTCAGGGGAGAAGAACTGGGAAAGAAGGGGGAATGGGGGTGGGGGAAGGTGTTTAGTTTTTGTCTTTGTTTCTGATTTCCTCAATCTCTTATAACTGATAATAGGTTGAGCTACCTTTCCCAAGTCAAATCTGTTTGTCCCATGGTGGCAATTGGAAAGCAATTTCCCTGTCTTTGTCTTAAACTAAGAGATTTTCCATCCTATTACTTCCACCTGATCTCTTGAGGAGGGAGAGGGAGACAGCAGCTGGATGGGAGCTTGGCCCTTGGCCAGTGCTTACCCACCAGTGTCATCTCATACATAAAAGAAAAAGGTTGATTTACATTCCTCCAAAAGCCTCAAAATCTCAAACTATGCAGCAAGCATCACCTCAGGCTATGAAAACAGGGAAGAGAAGAATTGAGGGGGCAGGGATTCAGTTTAGAATGACAAATGGAAGGAGGATCAAAAGAGTCCAAGGTCATGGCTTGCCTCACCTAGGTGAGGTCAGCTCCTCTTCCAAACCCTCTGTCAGACAAACCATGCCAATCCATTCCAAGTAATTCTGCTTTACCTTCAAAAGCCAATGTCTATTGCTATTGCCAATAAAACATGGGAGGGAAAAAAAATTAATTATTGCTAAAATTGAGATGAGTTGGTTTGGCATAGAGGTTAGAAATGTTCCTAGAAAGAAACAGTTCAGAAAATAGCACATCTTTGCTTAATTCTGTTTATTCCACATCTGAAAGGACAACGTTTGCACTTTTCCTGCACAATGTATGTGAGAATGTATATCAAGTCATATCATAGAGGTCATTATTTTGCTACTCAGAGACACTTCAAATACATCAGGTGATATCTGAAATCACAAAATACCAATTTCAGCCACCAGGAGGCTCCTCTTGATGGGGTGAAGGTGCAGATGCTTTCCCATGTCACTCAGTGGCATACTTGGAAAGAGATCTTTGTGTTGGTACCCAGCAGTCTCAAGTATTTACACATCTGTACGAGCAGGTGTGGGGTTAAGTCCCAGAACACATTTTATACAATGCAAGTGATAGACCAAGATATATGTTTCCTAACTCCATAATTAGGCTCCCAAATGAGTGACTGTTGATTGCTTAGCACTTTTTAAAGCCTTAAGTCTGCAACTTCTACAAAATTAATGAAAGTGGTTTCAGGGGAACTTTACAGCTTGCACAGAATCTAAAAGATTGTAGTCCTCAGGAATTTTGTTCCTTCTAACCAAAAGCAAAGATCTGGATCCAAAGAAAGATAAATGTAAAAATAATTCAGAGAAGCTACAGAATCTTTAAATTTGAAGCATATGGGGATCAAAAAAATAGTGGCTGACAAAATGGAAACGCACATTTTAATGTCTAGATAGCCAGGATATGACTTTAGTCAATGATTTTCTCATTTTGATTTATTCAGTCATAACTTTTTCATGGATATTGATCTCAAAAAGTTTAAATGGGTTTCTTTCTATCTCAGGACAGATAGAACAAAGTAGGAGGCCTAAGCTGTCTCAGTTCTGTTTTTCATTCTTCTGCCATGTCAAAATATAAAAACCCCAGCATGTTTTTGTTTTTCATTAGTTTATTTATTGTTTGACAACTCCTGAAGTTAATACCAATATTAACACAGGACCTGCCAGACTGAATCCATCTAGCAATCTCTCTTATTCAGTTCTATCTCCAGGGAAGCTCAGTGCTGGAATATGAAGGTACAAAAAGACGTACGAGCTGGCAGGTATGGAATAAATTGGTTCCTTTTAAAATATATGTTATAATAAGAAAGATAGCAATGATATCTAGGCAAAGGTTCATCTATTCAGTAGAATTATGCTCTGCCTTATTTTTGTCTCCAGTATTCCTAGAAATTTAGAGAAGGAGTGCAAACAAGAATGCCCGGTGCAAGTGCCTCTGACCTTTGGAAATAATTGGATGTGGATCCAAACGTGGCAGCCCTATCATGTACTAAAGTCTCTTAAAATCATCCTATCCATCAGCCAGACAGGGAAAGAGAAACATGGAAGAAAAGGTCACATTAGCAGGAAGCATCTGGCATGATTCCACAAGGTTCCTATTATTTAGTAGGACCAGTTTCTGCTCTTCAAATTCCAAATTCATGCCAAAATCTGGTGGCACAAACATGCACAGAATTTCACACTTTGATGTGTACTGTATCGGGGTGACATTTCAGAAATGATATGCAAGGA
The DNA here is from genome assembly GCA_019023105.1 of Diglossa brunneiventris. Lineage (NCBI taxonomy): Eukaryota > Metazoa > Chordata > Aves > Passeriformes > Thraupidae > Diglossa > Diglossa brunneiventris. The sequence continues at coordinate 148,809,706 of CM032354.1, read as the reverse complement.
CTTACACTCATGTGACTGTAAATAATAGCAGTCCATCTCCCCAGAGATGGCACTAAACTCCTACTACATCCTCTGCAAACACTGCCACGAGGCACTGCAGATTGGCTCTGCAGTGTACACACACATAAACCACCTTGCTGTAGTTGAAAGGCTGAAGCATTTATTAGAGGAAAGGATTATAAAGATGCAGTTTAAACATTGTTAACTAAACATGAATTGATGAGGGGAAAAAAACAGCTTAGTAAGAGATTAGTTCTTCCTTCAGCATAGGGACAGCAGTGCTTTTACCATTAAACAAAAAAAAAAATCATTTTGTGTTTCCAGAGCTGTTTTTTCCTTGGGCTCTTAAGGAAAAGGGATTTCCCAAACCACTATAGATCACTCCTATAACCCAAAACATTCCTTCTATTTTTGAGCCAGTACATGAGGCATTGAATAATGAGCCACAAATCTTCTGGAAGAAATCCATGGGCAGTAGTATGGAGATAGTTCAGCTGACTTTATGCCTGTATCACTGCTGGGGTGCAGACACCTGGAGGCCTTGTGGGAAGCCAGAATATCCATTTCAGAAGGAATCTTGCATGCACAGAGCTAAGCCCTCCTTCAGCCAGTTTGCACTCTGAACTGACAAGGAGTGAGAGGAGAAAGGGAAAAGTAGATCAGAAAAGCATAAAGAGACAGCAAATCTTCAGGGGGCTTGCTGGTAAATCCCACTGACTGCATTACCACCCATCAGCAAGGTCATTTTTTATGCCTTTTTCCAGCAATCCAGTAACAGGAAAGTGCTGAGTGCAGAGGAGTTTATATCTGTATGGGGACTAGTTCTGTCCTCATGACAGCTAATGAGGAATGGTGAGAAACCTCCCAGATCTAAGTAGATCATATCAGGAAATATGATCTGAAGCTTGAGGTGTTCATCTGAACATCTCTGGATTCCCAGATGGATTGTACCCAAACTCAACCATCTCAGACTATCCTTTGCAAAACTCTTTGATTTTGTCTTCCTGATCTGCTATTTTATGGATAGAACCATAGAATTGTTTAGGTTGAAAAAGACCTCTAAGGCCATTGAGTTCAACCATTAGCCCAGCACCACAATGGTCACACTAAACCAAGTGCCAATGACCAAAGATCAAAGATCCAAATACTCAGAGGTCCCTCAGTGTGGATGTCCACAGAACCTTGCTGTTCCACCAGTCTCAAAGATGTCCTTCAGAATGGTAACTGCCCCATCACTGCAGACAGAGAAAAAAATACCTCCAAAAGAAATCTAGAAATGCAATTTTTCCTCAGGAGTGCTCACATCACCCTCCTACACAGATTTTAACCCGATGTCTCTTAACAAGTAAAGACAGACCCAGCAGAGTAATTTCTTCCATACACCTTTGTAAACACCACCAATTCTCCCCAGAGCAGCTTCCTGTTTAAATTGAACATCTAATTTTTGTTTTCTTCAAGTAAAAAAATTCTTCTTTTGTACTAGTCTCTGGGAATGGAGTCTCTGTATTCTCAAAGACAATTCTCTAGATCAAGCTATAGACTTAAGGATTTTTTTGTTGTTGTTCTGTGGGGTTTTTTTCCCCCTTCCACAAGGGGATTGGAGGCAAATCAGTCTCAAGATATACTGATGTGTCTGAAGACACTTTTTAAGCAGAAAGAAAAACTCATCAGTCACATCGCTTGATCTGAAATATTCACTCAACTCTACTACTGACAACTTGGAGCTCATCCAAAGGTTCTGTGCTCCATATTGTGTTCAGAAGCAAATATTCTCTAAAGAAACATTTTTGCATGTTAATGACTTACTTGCCTTCAGTAAACAGCTACACATGTCTATAGAAATTATACCAAGTTTAAGATTCTGTTGGTAACCGCTTTAATGCAACATCATACATTATATTTTCAGATGCAGCAATCTGTCTCATCCTAATTCTGAGACTGCTAAGATCATCCTTACTAAGTCTATAAATCACAGAGCAGCTGCAGTTACCTGTCACACAAAGGCTGGGCAGGAGCTGCTTATGCTCCTCCTTCACAGCGCTGCCAATGCACCTTAATAACAATTCCTAGGTAGAACTGAGAGAAATCACCAATCCTTTAGTTTAAAACACGTATTCTCCATTGTAAGAAGTTCTTCATAACCTCTGGATGAGCCGGGGGGAAAAAAAAAAGTTTCTTTGCTATTTGTTAAGGGAGAAAACATATCTTGCAAGGTCCAAGTTCAATAAAATCATAGTGAATCTTAAAGGAACAGGGACTAAAGAAATGTGGTCTAAAGGAATGAGGAAAAGCTTTCCTGAAATGAAACATTCCAATGCTGCACAACAGTCCCTTATCTTTTAAGACAGTAAGCATCATGTGAAGATTCCTCTCAGATTCCTCTATGTTGGGTGTATGTTGCTACTGAGAGCTGTTTTGCTCACATTTTAAACCTGCCCTCCATTCCTTGCATCATTTTCTTGAGAGATGGTTTAATATGAAACATTCCTGAGGTATCCAGATTTATTTATATTTCAGAAAATATTTTTTGAAAATATTTTCCCTCACAAAATAGGTTATTAAACTAAGCCCAAATGTAAAATCATGCTCTGACAAATTTAGACCAATGTTCTGAACCCATCTTTCCATCTCTAATAAGATGACTTTATGCTAATCAGAAAAACAACTTCTTTGCTCCTCTCAGTGGAGCAACTTCATTTCTGATGTGTTACAGAAATGTCCCATCCTATGCCGTAGAAATTAGATATTCACCAGCAAAGAACTGTGAATAAGGCTCAGTTCACCTAATTGTAGTTATCTCATTGAGTCTTCCAGGCATCTGTAGCAGAAAATGCATCCATTAGGGAAGGTCTAAACAGGAATAAAGGGTTTGGCTGTCTCCATGTGCAGTTAATAGCTCCACAAATGGCTCCATCTAGGTGAAATATAGACTGTAAAATGCAGGAAACAAAATCTCTAGCATTGTTTTCATAGATTATAATTAATAAAAGGAAGGGGTTAAAAATGCTCAGCCTCTTTCAGTTATAGACATGGAATTACTTCCTTTTTGGATTACTGTTTGCTAGTACTGATTTCTATGATAGATGTATTCTGGCATATATGTACTGTACCATATTCTGGTAGCATTCTCCTTTCCCTAGAAAATCTACACTATGGATAAAAAAAAATAAATTATGCACTTCCTTTCATTACATTAGGAATATTTAATAAACAATAGAAATTCAAGTATAGGTAGATAGATATAGATAGATAGATAGATAGATAGATAGATAGATAGATAGATATATATAATATATGCATGACCTCTTTACAGCCTAGAGTGGCTCATTTACAACTATATAATGAAATGGCCTTCAAGCTTCTGGGTTATTCCCTGGAAGAGAATGAAAAGTATAATTAGGGTTAATTTCTCATAAAACCTTTCCGGAATATTTTTATGTGCAAGATAATAGGTTACTTTCCAAAAAGGAAAATAAGGAGAGGTAAGGCAACAATGATAGTGGAGACTCGTGTCCTAGAAGACTTTTTCTAGGTCACTATGAGAGGACAGGACATTACAAAGGCAAAAGAAACACCTTTAGGTTTCTTCAGGGACTACCAGATGTGTCCTTCCAGCACTATGCTGGAAGAATGCCTCATTGTATTCCTGCAGCACTATATGCATGTGTGGAGGGTACCAAGAAATTGATACCATTGCTGGGATCAACGGAACAGCCTCTCACATCACATTGTTCATTCCCCCAGACAACAGCTCTGGTCTTATTCTCTGCTAATGTCCTGAGTAGTCTGCTAAACACCTGCTACAGCACATTATTAAATTGTACTGTGTTGGCAATAAATCTGCAGTGCCAGGGGGCATTGCAGATGTTTCTTTTAGATGTGTCAGAAAGGAGAGCTATGACGCAATACAACCAGTGTCTCCAGGGTACTCTTTCAAGCCCTGACATAAGGACCTTCTTAAAACTTCATAGTGTTCTGCTTTCAGTAACATCTAGAGGCCACATCCAGAACATAAACAAGGTAGATGGCTTTCCTTACTCTGAGACATTGTTAATGATTTCAGGCATTATTAAAAACTCTCCGGCCCTGGAGATGTCAAGACCAGATTGTCTGGGACTCTGAGTCTAGTGAAGGTATCTCTACCCATGGCAGAGGCTTGGAACTAGATGATCTTGAGGGTTCCTTCCAACCCAAATCATTCTATGATTTCATGATTTTCCAGAGTCTTTCTTATTCAAGAAAAAAATTAATTTATTTGAATTTTATTTTGCTTTCAAACTCTAGTTATACCTTTATTGACAATGCCCTGATAACTTCTACTGGTACTATTATGCTTTAAATAAGTGTTTAGCTTTAGTAAAAATTTATTTCATCCACAGTTTTGGATAATATTATGCCCAAGGCATGATTAACTCTGTGGGAAACTGTATTGACTCTCCTTACTGCAGTTTAAAAAAAGGGAATATGGGAAGTATTATTATACATCTGGACAGGCTATTCTTCATTTGTTTTTAGAAGCATATGTATTATATGTAGTTTAATTTGATCCCAAAAGTTAGACCCCAACTGAAAACTCCAAGCGCTAATATTATGGATTTTGTAATCAGCTCAAAGCTGTGTAAGTTTTTCAGCTTTAGCCTTCTGGGATAAAATACGGGCTTTACTGAAGTCAATTCCCTCTGTGTTTGTCAGAAAGATAGTGTCAATCCCACAGAACAGTGCAGCAGGAGACAAAAGATGAAGTTGCCTGAACTCCTTTGTTCTCCTCCATGAAAAATATCTCAAGCAAGTAAGTTTGTCACTCCCAGGTGCTTAGAACACACCAGAGGGGAGGTGAATCACCTAGACTTGGTTATCTGCTACTTATCAAGCTGAATAATTTAAATAATTTCCATAATACCTTTGATGTTTCCTTAAGACAAAAACCTCTCACAGCCCTTGGAAAGTATTACAATACACCTCAGTGCAGGGCATCAGGGAGAGCTACAATTTACTGTCCTCCTATCAATGTAATTTAGCATTAGTAGGGACACCATGGTTTTAGCAGGATTCTCAAGTATGGTTACTCAAACATGGATGTTTCTAATTCAGGCATTCAAATGCAGGTGTCAAAGCTATTTCAGAAGTTTTGAGAGCCCTTAAGATGTATGAAGTGGAATTTTTTTAGCTAAATGAGAATATTTATAGAGTTAGGCTTTTATTTCTAAGCAAGCCACTCTGGGATGCCTTTGCAGCCAGCAAAGAATTAGTAGAGCTACTATAGTTTGCAGCATGATTCATTCACTCTCAGTGAGATAGCTGCATTTGTTAGGATGAATCATGCACTAATCTCCATGGACTATACTGATCAGGTCACCACTGACTAGAATAAAAGCCTGGGCACGTGGCAGACAACTAATGTTAGGTCAGATGAATCATCTAACTAGCAGGCTTCCAGCCTAACCTTCCCGGGGCATTATTCGAGTTCCCCTTAATGCTCCCCTGGGCACATCAAGGGCCCTCAGTCCATCATCAGAGATGAAGGTATGGCTACATTGATCCACCAAAATTGGGAGGTAATAGAGGTAATGGAGCTGTGTCTTTGACCAGGTGCAGGAAATGTGAAGGACTGTCAAGGCACTCAGCTGACCTTGCTGTGGGTTTTATGGCTGGATAAGCCACCTGTTGCCAGATCTCTACATTGATGAAAAGAAAGATCCTGCACACTGAACTTTGGTAATCATCACAGAGGCCTCTAACTTACCTTTCACCTCTGTGAAACACTTCTTCACCCTCTGGAGAAGCACCAACGTTTTTCTCAGGCTGTCCTTCAATGAGACTCTGTGGTCAGAAGATGCAATAGATCAACATTATGATGAAGGTTAACACCACAGCTCCCACTCTGCTGAGAATACACATCAAAATAATGCATTGATAGCAAAATTTAAATATTTGATTCTGAAAAAAGTCAAAGTCAAAAGGTCAGAAATTTTCTCCTGAATTTTCTTCTAAAAGAGAATTCCTGAGAAAAAATCTGAAAAACACAATCTGCAAAGCATTTCAAGTCACACTGTGTTCTAAGAGAAAAAGTAATCATCAAGCTTTTTCTAACCTCAAGCTTTTTCTAACTTCTTTTGATGTTAGCATACTTGTATATCTCTCTTCTTAATATGTAAGCTTGTTAAATTATTATAAGTCAAAATTAATGTTATTGTTAAGGACAACCAGATCTCCCTCAGGTAGGCTGGCAGCATGCAAAGCCAGCTTTATTCTGGCCTATTTATATAACATTTTCATTTTGATTTATTATTGGCTGTGACATTTAAGCAGAACATGTTCCAAGCAAAGTCTGTGAGTGTGGACTTACTGCACTTACAAAGAGCAGGTGGAGAAAGAAAACAGTAAAATTTGTGCCCACCTAAGTTAATTCAGAAGGGACATCTGCAGTTTCTGAATATTCCACTCATACACATAATTCAGTCTCTGAGTTTAATGATTTCAAATACTTCTATGGATATCAGACATCTAAGAAAAAACCTCACTAGGAAATAAAACTGCTGGGACAACACATAAGCTCTGCAAAGGAGGAAATACATAATTCTGGAGAAGACTTCAGGGTTTGTAAAAAACTGAAGAAAATAATTCTGTACTGGAAACATACTTGGAGGTATCACCTAGCAAAAATGCCCTCAAAGTATAAGGATTTTCAAAGGATCCCATTGATACCTAGACTAGGATAAGGTTAACAGTTAATTTTCCTCATGCTTCCATACATGCTGCATATCTACACAGCAAACTAATATCATGAGCTCACATCAAGAGTGAGAGATTAATTTTGAGCTCTGAGCCAGTGCACCAGAGCAGAACAAACAACAATCAGATAAAAATGACACCTCTGTGGTTCCATTATGCTGCTGGTTTTCCCACATTATAATCCTTGGCATGACTGCCCCAGTACAAACCACCAGCACAGGCTGGTGGCACAACTGGTGGTACGAAGTTTACAGCTGCTCCATGGCAGAATCACATCATCCCAGCTGCAGAGGCTCCATCCATTGCTACCTTGCTGGCATTTTGAAGTGGCACAATTTAATGAACAAATGGTAGCCAGCTGTTAGTACCAGGGCAGAGCTCTAACATGACCAGAACCTTCCTTTTGAAACAATGCAAAAAATAGTAATTTAAAAATCGAGAAAATAAAGCTGCATTGATGAAAGAACAGTGAGTAAGTCATCAGCATGTCCTTACCAGTCATGAGTTTGCATTTTGTTTTTGCAGATAAAGCTCCTGCTTTCAAAATCAGGGTTCATCTCATCACTTAACTCCTTCTCATCTAAGATCTAGTCTTCCTGAGATGTTTTTGGATAGCAACAGCAAAGCTTGGAACAGAACATTCAGATGATATTTTGCTTAGGGTAAGCATGTAGGAATCAGGATGCATAAACTTAATTTATACTAAAAAATTATGCTTGTTTAAGATGGTTCTCTGTCACTGGGACACATTGGCATGGAAAGAACTACTCTAACACATCCAAACCACCTCACTCTCTTACCCTCCAGTAAAGTGTAGCTGCATGGAAACTGCTTATTAGGAATGGTCGCTTGCCTGTGCTAATTATTGTGATAAGGAACAATTTGGGACAGTCCTTGTTGGCAAAAAGAACACCAGGAAAAATGCCAACAATCTAACAAGGTATGCAACTGAGTTTCAGTGACAAAGGACAGTTCCTGACTTCATGTAATTTAAGGATTTAATTCTTGGTTCCCACAGGTTTCTGTGTCACAGTGTGCCTTGGCTGGAGGAGGCTCTGGAGAGCTCCAGGACTGTCAGCCAGACCTCGGTGTCAAGGATGGTCATGGAGCAGATCATCCTGAGTGTGATCTTGCAGCAATACAGGACAACAAGGATATCAGCCAGAATGGGTACATGAAAGGCAGGTCCTGCCTGACCAAACTAGATCTCTTTCTTTTACAAGGTGACCTGCTTAAGTGGATGAGGCAAAGGTTATGGATGTATATAACTGGAGTTTAGTAAAGCCTTTGACACCATTTCCCACAGCATTCTCCTGGAGAATCTGTCTTGATTCAAATTGATGTCAATTCATCAAATTACTTGATAGCTGGGATAGAGGGAGGTGGTGAATGGAGTTAAATCCAGCTAGCAGACAATCAGTACTGGGGCTCAGGGCTCAGTGTTAGGTCCAGTCCTGATTAATACCTTTATTTATCCAGATGAAGTGACTGAGGGCACATTCAGCAAGTTCACAGTTTGCACCAAGTTGAGTGGGAATGTCAATGTGCTGAAGGGTAGGAGGGCTCAGCAGAGGGATGTGGAAAGACTGGATTGATGGTGTAAGGTCAGTGGAATGAGGTTCAATAAGAAAAAGGATTGGGTCTTATACTTGGGTTATGAAAAACCCCCATGATGCTCAAGGCTGGTGGCAGAGTGATGGGAAAACAAACAGGAGACAGCATGTGCCCACATGGGCAAGAAGGCCAGTGGCATCCTGGCCCTCTCTGTCAGCACTGGTGTGGCCAGCAGGACCAGGGCAGTGATTGTCCCTCTGTGCTGGGCACTGGGGGGGCCACAGCTCTTGGGTTGTGTGCAGATGTGTGCCCCTGTTAAGCACCATTAGTAAGAGGTGACTCGGTTTGAATTAAGGTGCTAACGAGGCCATGTACCAAAGTCAACAACAGAGATTTTATTTAACAATAAATGTGAAGGAGAGATAGAAAGGAATAGAAAAGAGAGGGATGAGATGGAGAGAGGGGGGAAGAATGAGGGGGAAGGAGGGGAGGGCATGGAGACATCAAGAAGAAGACAGACACCACATTTGGCTCCAGCAGCATCCCGTCAGTTGTTCCTCACCCTGGGCTTCTCAGTGGTGACAGGTCCCAGTGGCTCCTCTGTGGGTGGAGGTGGGGGCCCCGGATCAGTCTTCCATGGTTACCCCTTTTCTCCAGTCCATGTGGTGAGGATCCAAGGAAGCGTTCTCCTATGTGCCATTCAAATGGAGGATGGGTGTGCCTTCCTTTGCCTGCAATGCTGAGGTCCAAGGAGCATTTCTCAGCTCCTAATGTGGCCTGGGCACAGGGTGGGAATGTGCCCCCACACTGCAGCCGGGGCTTAAAGTCAGCTTCTCTGGGATTCAACAAGGCAGCAATGCCTCCCTTCCTTAGCCGTCTCTCCTCGACCAGTCTGCCTTGTAGTTGGCTTGGGGGTGGTGGGCTGGGATCAGCAGCATGACCTACCTGTGGCAAGTGGTTGCCTTGGGCATTATCCATCCAAGCATCTGTCCATCAGTCTGTCCATCCATCAGTGCACCCACTATAAGCCTCCCTGTGCCGTTGCCTCTGTGAGCTGTGTGGCCTGAGGGTGTGCAGCAATCTCTTGGGATGTGCCTGGTGCTGTGTCACGATCTGCTCTACGAGCGGGGAGTCATGATGGTTTGTTCTACTGATCTCAGATTGCACAAAACCAGCACAGAAAGGGGATTGCTGTATCAATCAAAACAAATGCACCTTTATTGAATGACCACAGCAAATGTGGTAAAGGAATTAGGGAAAAGATAATATTAGAAAAGAGGGGGGAGAAAGAGGCAAGGAATATAGCTACCAAACGCATTGGGGAGATCTCGAAGTCTCTAGTTAACTCAGGGGTTTTTATTATGATAAACCATCGTGGGGGAACAGGTAAGTCTATTGAAAATTGCTGAGGGGGAGAAACAGATACAATAAACAATAGATGCAACGGCTAGTCCGTATTCTCAGCAGTAGGTGAGAACCATTGTCTTCTTGGTCCAATGGCCACACCTGCAGGCAAATTTCTTGCTTGGGTCAGGTCGGCTCCTCCACACACCTCCCCGTGTTAGGGGTTTCAGTCTCAGTCCTTGGGAGGGGGGAGCTTCTCCATATAGGTGTCTCATGTCTCAGTCCTTGAGAGGGAGGCTTCTTCCATCTCAGTCCATCCGTCATGGTAGTAGTGGAGCAGATGAAGGATCTTCCATGAGGGGCTACCAAAGTTGCCCCAGCAAGTTCATCTGGCCAAGAGGTGGGAAAAATACAGGGCCATTGTCACGAAGCAGGCGCAAGCATATAGGGCACGTCACCCCCTGGCAGGCCCTGCTAGAAATAGTCACTGTAGACACAGCTGTGAACAATCGCTTGGCAGGCCAGAACTCTGCTCAGGGGCCTCAGGATCTTTGGCATTCATCCACCAGCGGCAGGCCAGAATTCTGATCAGGATCTTCAGGGTCCCGATGTCTGCCCTTAAGAGGCAAATGGTCATGAGACAAATGAGGGGAACTTCAGACTGCGTCTCACATGCTGGCAACTGGGCTCACTCCTCTGGCTGTCCCCTGAGGCAGCTGAAGGAGAAGAGGCGCCTCAGTGCCCGCCGGCCAGTCTTGATGATGGAGCGCCATCGCCGTGGGGCCGGGGACTGTGGGACAATGGTCATGTTTGTGGTGGGGGAAGACACACAGCATGCCAGGGGCTGAGAAGGCAGCGGGCAAGCTCCTGCCGGCACCGCAGGCCCACTGGGATTTTCCTGGTCAAGGCTGGCCTGGGAACAGTCAGCTTCCATGCATCCCACATTGGGCTCCTCTATGGGCTTGGCCGGCAAGGTGCAAGACATCTTTGCATCTCTGGGCAGTGCCATGGGGAGAGGCTCACTGTGCCCCTCACCACTAGGATCACTGTCCAGGGGAGAAGCTGCTGGCTCTGTTTCTTTGTCTTGCAGGGCAGGACACAATGCACCCTCAGGCTCGCTGTCCCCCTTTCCTGCAGCATCTCTGTCGGGGAGCTCCTCTTCCTCCCACTTTGCCAGTAACTCGTCTACACGAGTGTCCCGGTATGGCATGTCCTTGTTGTTAAAGAGAGACCAGAGCTCTGCAAAAAGGACAGGAGGCACGAGCTGTGCGTAGTTTTCGGTCTCTCCTGCACAGTCATTGGTCAAGGTGGAAAGGCTGTATGTCATCAAGGCTGAGCTTTCTTCATGAAGGGAGGAGAGAATGTCATCCTCCAAATCCTCCAGCTCCTCTGCCTTGATGTGCAGAAGGGGCTTTGAAGAATCCTCAGTCTCTGTGCAGAGCACCTTGCGATGGGAGCTTTGCTCTGCTGGCCAACACATTACCCTCTCTTCACAGGTGGTTCCAGATGAAGACAAAGTAGAGAAGCCTGAGGTTTCTGCAGCCTCTGTGGTGGGGAAAAGCTCAATGGGCCCCTCATCACAGGGATCCCCAGCCAAAGGAGAAGCTGCTGCCTCTGTCTTTTTCTCTTTCAATGGGGCAAACGACACGCTCCGTGGGTCGCTGTCCCCATCTCCTGCAAACCTCATGTTTGGGAGGTCTTCTTCCTTCTTACACTTCTCCTCTGTCTCCTGTAGAGAAGTATCCCCATGCCAGGCATTGTCAGAGCCGGAGTGCGGCTCTGCAATCAAACCTGGAGACAGGACCTCAGTGGAGTTTCCCGTTTCTCCTGTGGAGACTTCGGGCAAGCCAGGAGTGCTGGGCAGCACCTGGGGCTCTGCATCTGCCTCTTGGCACAGACTTGACTGCTCTTGGGTGCAGGTGGACTTGATGGAAGTATCTTCACAGAGGCACGAGGCAAGACCTCTAAACAGGCCTCTGGATATTTTGCCCCCATGCACTTCCTGCACCTCAGTGAGCCCCTCCGCCTCAGTGTGCTCCCAGTGCTCCCAGGCAGGCTGGGTCCCTGTGCGGAGTGGCATGGCACCTGCACGTCGCAGAGGTGGCAGGCGATGGCCCTGCCTTGCCGCTGACCCTCTCCAGACCCTTTCATCTGTGCTGTCTGGGGAAGGTGTTTCCTGGCCCCTGTCAGCAGCCATAGTACCCCATGGAGGAGATGGCACAACCTCTTGGTAGCACCTGGCCACAGGGCCCGCGGACCACGCTCTGGGTCTTCTCCCAAAGGTTTTTGGGGCTTCTGGCACAGGGGGCATCTTGACCCTTGCTGAAGCTGCTCTTGGCATTTCAGGGCCGAGCTGCCATGGAGGTATCACTATCAATGGAGGGCCGTGGAGAGGTGGCAAGTCTGATACGGACAATCTTGGGGTCCATGTGACTGTGCTGCTGTGGGGCAGTGAGTGCCCTCGCTCCAGGCTGTCCTCCTGAGATCCGGGTCCTGTGGATCTTGATGAGGTGACTGGTCTGGGCACCAATCTGTCCCAGTGGAGGGGCGTGACGGTCACCCATGTGACCTCTGCTGCTGCCTGCGGCAGCCGCTGGGGCACCTGTGGGAAGCAGAGGAAGGTGTGAAACGGAGGTGGCTGTGTGGGCACACTGTCCCCCTTCATGTTGGTGTGCCCAGCTCTGGCCCCAAGGCTGGTGCTGACCACAGCAGCCAGGCCAGGCTGGGTTCCCAGCTGCACTCGCTCACCCAGGCCGTCCTGGCACTGGCTCCTCCCCAGAGCACAGCCTGGAGCCAGGCCTGGCTGCCACTCTCTGTCCCCAGCCCTCCTCCAGCTCCCACTGCAGCCTTTCCCTCCATTCCCGTCCCTCACCTGTCGCCGCTTGGACAGCAGCGGCTGCCCCTCACGGGACTGGCTGCTTGGGTTCACCGCATGTCTCTTGGACATCTTGGCTGTACTGTAATGAGCACTGGCCAAGATCACTCAGGAGAGCTGCTTCCTCCTGAGGAGCTGCTGCCTCATGAGAGAGTTGCTGCCTCCTCAGTGAGCTGCTCTCCTGAGAGTGACAACACGAGGGGTTTGGCCCTACAAGAGCCCTCTGGGTCACCGCACAGACCCATGTCACAATGGCCTCTGGGCACAATGCAATTGCAGGTCACAAAGGCCTGGTGGCCATGGCCACCCCTTGTCATGGAAAGACATGGAGCTCCCCTTAGTCACAAAGGCCTTTTTTAAGGCTTTGAACACCAACTTTACCTACGCTAGTTCCTCTCCCAGTGGCCCAAATTTCTCCCTTGTCCCATCATGTGTTCCTCCCCTAAACATACCCAAGGAGCCCTGTGCCATGACAAACTGATTTTTCCACCCAGCTCACCATGTGTCCCACCCCCTGGGCTCCCATCTCATATAGAAAGAGAATCAGGAAGGCAAAATCTCCCTTAGAACTTCATCTGGCCACTACTGCAAAAGACAATGAGAATTGCTATTTTACAAAGAATAATGTCCAACGAATGCCAGGCACAATCTCCACTTTTTTTTCCAAATGCAGGGTTGATTACGATCACAAAGGATGAGGAAAAGGCTGAGGAACTGATTGCCTTCTTTGCACCAGACTTCAATAGTCAGAATGGTTATGTGGAGGACAAGCAGCCCCCTGAGCCAGCAGGCAGGGATAAGGAGCAGACTAGAGTCCTGCAATCCAGGAGGAAGTAGAAACTCACTTGCACAGCCACCAAAAGAATGACAAATCTATGGGGCTGGCCAGGAGTCCCCCAAGGTTGCTCAGGGAGCTGGCAGAAAAGCTCGCTAAGCAGCTCTTTGCCTTTTATTATAAATCCTGGCCAGTTGGGGAGGACCCAGATGACTGGAGGTGGCAGTGTGACACCCATGCCCAAGAAAGGCCACAGGCAGGATGCAGGGAACTGCATCCCTGTCAGCCTTAGCTCAGGGCCTGGCAGGGTTCTGGAGCAGATCATCATGAGGGGGATCACACAGCCCAGAGAGGACAGCTGAGAGATCAGGCCCAGCCAGCAGGGGTTTAGGAAAGGCAGGTCCTGCCTGAGCAACATGATGTCCTCTGACAAGGGGGTGATCCACTTCCAGGCTGAGGGAGAAGCTGTGCGTGGAGTCCCCCTGGACTTGAGCAAAGCCTTTGACTCTGTGTCCAACAGCACAGTCTTGAAAAAGCCACCTGCCCAGGGCTTGGGAAGGTGCACTCTTTGCTGCGTTAAGAACTGTTGGGACTGGGCCCCATAGTGTGGTGGTGAATGGTGTCACATCCAGGCGGTGTCCTCTGGGCTCAGTCCTGTTTATAATCTGTCCTGCTGATGTGGCCAAGGGCATAGAGTGTAGCCTCAGTTGTAAATTTCTGACAACACCAAGGTGGGTTGGAGTGTCAGAGTGCTGGAAGCTAGGAAGGCTCTTTGGGAGAACGTGGACAAGCTTGATCAATGGTACCAGACCAGCAGGATGAGGTTCAGGAAGACCAAGGACTGGGTCCTACCCTTGTGTCCCATCAAGGCCCTGCAGTACCCCAGGCTGTGGACAGAGGTGCTGGAAAGCTGCCCAGCAAGAAAGGCCCTGGCGGTGCAGGCTAACAACGGCCGAACGTGAGCCGGTGTGTGCCCACATGGGCAAGAAGGCCAGTGGCCATCTCTGCCAGCTCTAGTGTAGCCAGCAGGACCAGGGCAGTGATTGTCCCTCTGTGCTGGGCACTGGGGGGGCCACAGCTCTTGGGTTGTGTGCAGATGTGTGCCCCTGTTAAGCACCATTAGTAAGAGATGACTCGGTTTGAATTAAGGTGCTAACGAGGCCATGTACCAAAGTCAACAACAGAGATTTTATTTAACAATAAATGTGAAGGAGAGATAGAAAGGAATAGAAAAGAGAGGGATGAGATGGAGAGAGGGGGGAAGAATGAGGGGGAAGGAGGGGGAGGGCATGGAGACATCAAGAAGAAGACAGACACCACATTTGGCTCCAGCAGCATCCCGTCAGTTGTTCCTCACCCTGGGCTTCTCAGTGGTGACAGGTCCCAGTGGCTCCTATGGAGGTGGAGGTGGGGGCCCCGGATCAGTCTTCCATGGTTACCCCTTTTCTCCAGTCCATGTGGTGAGGATCCAAGGAAGCGTTCTCCTATGTGCCATTCAAATGGAGGATGGGCGTGCCTTCCTTTGCCTGCAATGCTGAGGTCCAAGGAGCATTTCTCAGCTCCTGATGTGGCCTGGGCACAGGGTGGGAATGTGCCCCCACACTGCAGCCGGGGCTTAAAGTCAGCTTCTCTGGGATTCAACAAGGCAGCAATGCCTCCCTTCCTTAGCCGTCTCTCCTCGACCAGTCTGCCTTGTAGTTGGCTTGGGGTGGTGGGCTGGGATCAGCAGCATGACCTACCTGTGGCAAGTGCTTGCCTTGGGCATTATCCATCCAAGCATCTGTCCATCAGTCTGTCCATCCATCGGTGCACCCACTATAAGCCTCCCTGTGCCGTTGCCTCTGTGAGCTGTGTGGCCTGAGGGTGTGCAGCAATCTCTTGGGATGTGCCTGGTGCTGTGTCACGATCTGCTCTACGAGCGGGGAGTCGTGGTGGTTTGTTCTACTGATCTCAGATTGCACAAAACCAGCACAGAAAGGGGATTGCTGTATCAATCAAAACAAATGCACCTTTATTGAATGACCACAGCAAATGTGGTAAAGGAATTAGGGAAAAGATAATATTAGAAAAGAGGGGGGAGAAAGAGGCAAGGAATATAGCTACCAAACGCATTGGGGAGATCTCGAAGTCTCTAGTTAACTCAGGGGTTTTTATTATGATAAACCGTCGTGGGGGAACAGGTAAGTCTATTGAAAATTGCTGAGGGGGAGAAACAGATACAATAAACGATAGATGCAACGGCTAGTCCGTATTCTCAGCAGTAGGTGAGAACCATTGTCTTCTTGGTCCATGGCCACACCTGCAGGCAAATTTCTTGCTTGGGTCAGGTCGGCTCCTCCACACACCTCCCCGTGTTAGGGGTTTCAGTCTCAGTCCTTGGGAGGGGGGAGATTCTCCATATAGGTGTCCCATGTCTCAGTCCTTGAGAGGGAGGCTTCTTCCATCTCAGTCCATCCGTCATGGTAGTAGTGGAGCAGATGAAGGATTTTCCATGGGGGGCTACCAAAGTTGCCCCATCAAGTTCATCTGGCCAAGAGGTGGGAAAAATACTGCGCTATTGTCACGAAGCAGGCGCAAGCATATAGGGCACGTCACCCCCTGGCAGGCCCTGCTAGAAGAAATAGTCACTGTAGACACAGCTGTGAACAATCGCTTGGCAGGCCAGAACTCTGCTCAGGGGCCTCAGGATCTTTGGCATTCATCCACCAGCGGCAGGCCAGAATTCTGATCAGGATCTTCAGGGTCCCGATGTCTGCCCTTGAGAGGCAAATGGTCGTGAGACAAATGAGGGGAACTTCAGACTGCGTCTCACATGCTGGCAACTGGGCTCACTCCTCTGGCTGCCCCCTGAGGCAGCTGAAGGAGAAGAGGCGCCTCAGTGCCCGCCGGCCAGTCTTGATGATGGAGCGCCATCGCCGTGGGGCCGGGGACTGTGGGACAATGGTCATGTTTGTGGTGGGGGAAGACACACAGCATGCCAGGGGCTGGGAAGGCAGTGGGCAAGCTCCTGCCAGCACCGCAGGCCCACTGGGATTTTCCTGGTCAAGGCTGGCCTGGGAACAGTCAGCTTCCATGCATCCCACATTGGGCTCCTCTATGGGCTTGGCCGGCAAGGTGCAAGACATCTTTGCATCTCTGGGCAGTGCCATGGGGAGAGGCTCACTGTGCCCCTCACCACTAGGATCACTGTCCAGGGGAGAAGCTGCTGGCTCTGTTTCTTTGTCTTGCAGGGCGGGACACAATGCACCCTCAGGCTTGCTGTCCCCCTTTCCTGCAGCATCTCTGTCGGGGAGCTCCTCTTCCTCCCACTTTGCCAGTAACTCGTCTACACGAGTGTCCCGGTATGGAATGTCCTTGTTGTTAAAGAGAGACCAGAGCTCTGCAAAAAGGACAGGAGGCACGAACTGTGCGTAGTTTTCAGTCTCTCCTGCACAGTCATTGGTCAAGGTGGAAAGGCTGTATGTCATCAAGGCTGAGCTTTCTTCATGAAGGGAGGAGAGAATGTCTTCCTCCAAATCCTCCAGCTCCTCTGCCTTGATGTGCAGAAGGGGCTTTGAAGAATCCTCAGTCTCTGTGCAGAGCACCTTGCGATGGGAGCTTTGCTCTGCTGGCCAACACATTACCCTCTCTTCACAGGTGGTTCCAGATGAAGACAAAGTAGAGAAGCCTGAGGTTTCTGCAGCCTCTGTGGTGGGGAAAAGCTCAATGGGCCCCTCATCACAGGGATCCCCAGCCAAAGGAGAAGCTGCTGCCTCTGTCTTTTTCTCTTTCAATGGGGCAAACGACACGCTCCGTGGGTCGCTGTCCCCATCTCCTGCAAACCTCATGTTTGGGAGGTCTTCTTCCTCCTTCCAGTTCTCCTCTGGCTCCTGTG
Source organism: Diglossa brunneiventris (assembly GCA_019023105.1). Classification (NCBI taxonomy): domain Eukaryota; kingdom Metazoa; phylum Chordata; class Aves; order Passeriformes; family Thraupidae; genus Diglossa; species Diglossa brunneiventris. The sequence continues at coordinate 148,792,552 of CM032354.1, read as the reverse complement.
GAGAAGTATCCCCATGCCAGGCATTGTCAGAGCCGGAGTGCGGCTCTGCAATCAAACCTGGAGACAGGACCTCAGTGGAGTTTCCCGTTTCTCCTGTGGAGACTTCGGGCAAGCCAGGAGTGCTGGGCAGCACCTGGGGCTCTGCATCTGCCTCTTGGCACAGACTTGACTGCTCTTGGGTGCAGGTGGACTTGATGGAAGTATCTTCACAGAAGCACGAGGCAAGACCTCTAAACAGGCCTCTGGATATTTTGCCCCCATGCACTTCCTGCACCTCAGTGAGCCCCTCCGTCTCAGTGTGCTCCCAGTGCTCCCAGGCAGGCTGGGTCCCTGTGCGGAGTGGCATGGCACCTGCACGTCGCAGAGGTGGCAGGCGATGGCCCTGACTTGCTGCTGACCCTCTCCAGACCCTTTCATCTCTGCTGTCTGGGGAAGGTGTTTCCTGGCCCCTGTCAGCAGCCATAGTACCCCATGCAGAAGATGGCACAACCTCTTGGTAGCACCTGGCCACAGGGCCCGCGGACCATGCTCTGGGTCTTCTCCCAAAGGTTTTTGGGGCTTCTGGCACAGGGGGCATCTTGACCCTTGCTGAAGTTGCTCTTGGCATTTCAGGGCTGAGGTGCCATGGAGGTGTCACTATCAATGGAGGGCCGTGGAGAGGTGGCAAGTCTGACACGGACAATCTTGGGGTCCGTGTGACTGTGCTGCTGCGGGGCAGTGAGTGCCCTCGCTCCAGGCTGTCCTCCTGAGATCCGGGTCCTGTGGATCTTGATGAGGTGACCGGTCTGGGCACCAGTCTGTCCCGTGGAGGGGCGTGACGGTCACCCATGTGACCTCCGCTGCTGCCTGCGGCGGCCGCTGGGGCACCTGTGGGAAGCAGGGGAAGGTGTGAAACGGAGGAGGCTCTATGGGCACACTGTCCCCCCTCATCTTGGTGTGCCCAGCTCTGGCCCCAAGGCTGGTGCTGACCACAGCAGCCAGGCCAGGCTGGGTTCCCAGCTGCACTTGCTGTCTCTGGGCCATTCCCTCACCCAGGCTGTCCTGGCACTGGCTCCTCCCCAGAGCACAGCCTGGAGCCAGGCCTGGCTGCCACTCTCTGCCCTCAGCCCTCCTCCAGCTCCCACTGCAGCCTTTCCCTCCATTCCCGTCCCTCACCTGTCGCCGCTTGGACAGCAGCGGCTGCCCCTCACGGGACTGGCTGCTTGGGTTCACCGCATGTCTCTTGGACATCTTGGCTGTGCTGTAATGAGCACTGGCCAAGATCACCCAGGAGAGCTGCTTCCTCCTGAGGAGCTGCTGCCTCATGAGAGAGTTGCTGCCTCCTCAGTGAGCTGCTCTCCTGAGAGTGACAACACCAGAGGTTTGGCCCTACAAGAGCCCTCTGGGTCACCCCACAGACCCATGTCACAATGGCCTCTGGGCACAATGCAATCGCAGGTCACAAATGCCTGGTGGCCATGGCCACCCCCTGTCATGGAAAGACATGGAGCTCCCCTTAGTCACAAAGGCCTTTTTTTAGGCTTTGAACATCAACTTTACCTACGCTAGTTCCTCTCCCAGTGGCCCAAATTTCTCCCTTATCCCATCACGTGTTCCTCCCCTAAACATACCCAAGGAGCCCTGTGCCATGACAAACTGATTTTTCCACCCAGCTCACCATGTGTCCCACCCCCTGGGCTCCCATCTCATATAGAAAGAGAATCAGGAAGGCAAAATCTCCCTTAGAACTTCATCTGGCCACTACTGTAAAAGACAATGAGAATTGCTATTTTACAAAGAATAATGTCCAACGAATGCCAGGGACAATCTCCACTTTTTTTTCCAAATGCAGGGTTGATTATGATCACAAAGGATGAGGAAAAGGCTGAGGAACTGATTGCCTTCTTTGCACCAGACTTCAATAGTCAGAATGGTTATGTGGAGGACAAGCAGCCCCCTGAGCCAGCAGGCAGGGATAAGGAGCAGACTAGAGTCCTGCAATCCAGGAGGAAGTAGAAACTCACTTGCACAGCCACCAAAAGAATGACAAATCTATGGGACTGGCCAGGAGTCCCCCAGGGTTGCTCAGGGAGCTGGCAGAAAAGCTCACTAAGCAGCTCTTTGCCTTTTATTATAAATCCTGGCCAGTTGGGGAGGTCCCAGATGACTGGAGGTGGCAGTGTGACACCCATGCCCAAGAAAGGCCACAGGCAGGATGCAGGGAACTGCATCCCTGTCAGCCTTAGCTCAGGGCCTGGCAGGGTTCTGGAGCAGATCATCATGAGGGGGATCACACGGCCCTGAGAGGACCGCTGAGAGATCAGGCCCAGCCAGCAGGGGTTTAGGAAAGGCAGGTCCTGCCTGAGCAACATGATGTCCTTTGACAAGGGGGTGATCCACTTCCAGGCTGAGGGAGAAGCTGTGCATGGAGTCCCCCTGGACTTGAGCAAAGCCTTTGACTCTGTGTCCAACAGCACAGTCTTGAAAAAGCCACCAGCCCAGGGCTTGGGAAGGTGCACTCTTTGCTGCATTAAGAACTGTTGGGACTGGGCCCCATAGTGTGGTGGTGAATGGTGTCACATCCAGGTGGTGTCCTCTGGGCTCAGTCCTGTTTATAATCTGTCCTGCTGATGTGGCCAAGGGCATGGAGTGTACCCTCAGTTGTAAATTTCTGACAACACCAAGGTGGGTTGGAGTGTCAGCGTGCTGGAAGCTACGAAGGCTCTTTGGGAGAACGTGGACAAGCTTGATCAATGGTACCAGACCAGCAGGATGAGGTTCAGGAAGACCAAGGACTGGGTCCTGCCCTTGTGTCCCATCAAGGCCCTGCAGTACCCCAGGCTGTGGACAGAGGTGCTGGAAAGCTGCCCAGCAAGAAAGGCCCTGGCGGTGCAGGCTAACAACGGCCGAACGTGAGCCGGTGTGTGCCCACATGGGCAAGAAGGCCAGTGGCCATCTCTGCCAGCTCTAGTGTAGCCAGCAGGACCAGGGCAGTGATTGTCCCTCTGTGCTGGGCACTGGGGGGGCCACAGCTCTTGGGTTGTGTGCAGATGTGTGCCCCTGTTAAGCACCATTAGTAAGAGATGACTCGGTTTGAATTAAGGTGCTAACGAGGCCATGTACCAAAGTCAACAACAGAGATTTTATTTAACAATAAATGTGAAGGAGAGATAGAAAGGAATAGAAAAGAGAGGGATGAGATGGAGAGAGGGGGGAAGAATGAGGGGGAAGGAGGGGGAGGGCATGGAGACATCAAGAAGAAGACAGACACCACATTTGGCTCCAGCAGCATCCCGTCAGTTGTTCCTCACCCTGGGCTTCTCAGTGGTGACAGGTCCCAGTGGCTCCTCTGTGGGTGGAGGTGGGGGCCCCGGATCAGTCTTCCATGGTTACCCCTTTTCTCCAGTCCATGGGGTGAGGATCCAAGGAAGCGTTCTCCTATGTGCCATTCAAATGGAGGATGGGTGTGCCTTCCTTTGCCTGCAATGCTGAGGTCCAAGGAGCATTTCTCAGCTCCTAATGTGGCCTGGGCACAGGGTGGGAATGTGCCCCCACACTGCAGCCGGGGCTTAAAGTCAGCTTCTCTGGGATTCAACAAGGCAGCAATGCCTCCCTTCCTTAGCCGGCTCTCCTCGACCAGTCTGCCTTGTAGTTGGCTTGGGGGTGGTGGGCTGGGATCAGCAGCATGACCTACCTGTGGCAAGTGCTTGCCTTGGGCATTATCCATCCAAGCATCTGTCCATCAGTCTGTCCATCCATCGGTGCACCCACTATAAGCCTCCCTGTGCCGTTGCCTCTGTGAGCTGTGTGGCCTGAGGGTGTGCAGCAATCTCTTGGATGTGCCTGGTGCTGTGTCACGATCTGCTCTACGAGCGGGGAGTCGTGATGGTTTGTTCTACTGATCTCAGATTGCACAAAACCAGCACAGAAAGGGGATTGCTGTATCAATCAAAACAAATGCACCTTTATTGAATGACCACAGCAAATGTGGTAAAGGAATTAGGGAAAAGATAATATTAGAAAAGAGGGGGGAGAAAGAGGCAGGGAATATAGCTACCAAACACATTGGGGAGATCTCGAAGTCTCTAGTTAACTCAGGGGTTTTTATTATGATAAACCATCGTGGGGGAACAGGTAAGTCTATTGAAAATTGCTGAGGGGGAGAAACAGATACAATAAACGATAGATGCAACAGCTAGTCCATATTCTCAGCACCAGGTGAGAACCATTGTCTTCTTGGTCCAATGGCCACACCTGCAGGTAAATATCTTGCTTGGGTCAGGTCGGCTCCTCCACACACCTCCCCGTGTTAGGGGTTTCAGTCTCAGTCCTTGGGAGGGGGGAGATTCTCCATATAGGTGTCCCATGTCTCAGTCCTTGAGAGGGAGGCTTCTTCCATCTCAGTCCATCCGTCATGGTAGTAGTGGAGCAGATGAAGGATTTTCCATGGGGGGCTACCAAAGTTGCCCCAGCAAGTTCATCTGGCCAAGAGGTGGGAAAAATCCTGGGCTATTGTCACAAAGCAGGTGCAAGCATATAGGGCACGTCACCCCCTGGCAGGCCCTGCTAGAAATAGTCACTGTAGACACAGCTGTGAACAATCGCTTGGCAGGCCAGAACTCTGCTCAGGGGCCTCAGGATCTTTGGCATTCATCCACCAGCGGCAGGCCAGAATTCTGATCAGGATCTTCAGGGTCCCGATGTCTGCCCTTGAGAGGCAAATGGTCATGAGACAAATGAGGGGAACTTCAGACTGCGTCTCACATGCTGGCAACTGGGCTCACTCCTCTGGCTGCCCCCTGAGGCAGCTGAAGGAGAAGAGGCGCCTCAGTGCCCGCCGGCCAGTCTTGATGATGGAGCGCCATCGCCGTGGGGCCGGGGACTGTGGGACAGTGGTCATGTTTGTGTTGGGGGAAGACACACAGCATGCCAGGGGCTGGGAAGGCAGCGGGCAAGCCCCTGCCGGCACCGCAGGCCCACTGGGATTTTCCTGGTCAAGGCTGGCCTGGGAACAGCCAGTTTTCATGCATGCTGCTTCGGGCTCCTCCGTGGGCTTGGCCAGCAAGGTGCAAGACAACATCTTTGGGTCTCTGGGCAGTGTCATGGGGAGAGGCTCACTGTGCCCCTCACCACTAGGATCACTGTCCAAGGGAGAAGCTGCTGGTCCTGTTTCTTTGTCTTGCACGAGGGGAGACAATGCGCACTCTGGCTCGCTGTCCCCCTTTCCTGCAGCATCTCTGTCGGGGAGCTCCTCTTCCTCCAAATTTTCCAGTAACTCTTCTACACTAGTGTCCCAGAACGGCATGTCCTTGTTGTTAAAGAGAGACCAGAGCTCTGCAAACAGGTTAGGAGGCACAAGCTCTGCATAGCTTTTGGTGTCTTCTGTGCAGTCATTGGTCAAGGTGGAAAGGCTGTATGCTGTTAAGGTGCTTTCTTCATGAATGGAGGAGAGAATGTCTTCCTCCAACTCCTCCAGCTTCTCTGCATTGATGTGCAGAAGGGGATCTGAAGCATCCTTTGTCTCCATGAACAGTAGCATGCCGTGGGCGCTTTGCTCTACTGGCCAATGAGTTCGCCTTTCCTCACAGGTGGTTCCAGACGAAGACAAAGTAGAGAAGCCTGAGGTTTCTGCAGCCTCTGTGGTGGGGAAAAGCTCAATGGGCCCCTCATCACAGGGATCCCCAGCCAAAGGAGAAGCTGCTGCCACTGTCTTTTTCAATGGGGCAAACGACACGCTCCATGGGTCGCTGTTCCCATCTCCAGTAGAGTCGGTGTTTGGGAGCTCTTCTTCCTCCCACTTCTCCTCTGGCTCCTGTAGAGAAGTGTTCCCATGCCAGGCGTTGTCAGATCCGGGGCGCGGCTCTGCAATTAGGCCAGGAGACAGGAGGCCAGAGGAGTTTCCTGTTTCCCCCGTGGAGACTTCGGGCAAGCTGGGAGTGCTGGGCAGCCCCTGAGGCTCTGCGTCTGCCTCTTGGCTGAGACTTGACTGCTCCTGGGTGCAGGTGGACTTGATGGAAGTGTCTTCACACAGGCACGGGGCAAGACCTCCAAACAGGCCTCTGGATATTTTGCCCCCGTGCACATCCTGCAGCTCAGTGAGCCCCTCTGTCTCAGTGTGCCCCCGGAGCTCCCCGGAAGGCTGGGTCCCTGTGCGGAGTGGCATGGCACCTGCGCATCGCAGAGGTGGAAGGCGATGGCCCCGCCTTGCTGCTGACCCTTGCCAGACCCTTTCATCTGTGTTGTCTGGGGAAGGTGTTTCCTGGCCCCTGTCAGCAGCCATAGTACCCCATGCAGAAGATGGCACAACCTCTTGGTAGCACCTGGCCACAGGGCCCCCAGACCATGCTCTGGGTCTTCTCCCAGAGGCTGCTGGGGCTTCTGGCAGAGGGGGCATCTTGACCCTTGCTGAAGCTGCTCTTGGCATTTCAGGGCTGAGCTGCCATGGAGGTGTCACTATCAATGGAGGGCCGTGGAGAGGTGGCAAGTCTGACACGGACAATCTTGGGGTCTGTGTGACTGTGCTGCTGTGGGGCAGTGAGTGCCCTCGCTCCAGGCTGTCCTCCTGAGATCCGAGTCCTGTGGATCTCGATGAGGTGACCAGTCTGGGCACCAGTCTGTCCCCGTGGAGGGGCGTGACGGTCACCCATGTGACCTCCGCTGCTGCCTGTGGCGGCCTCTGGGGCACCTGTGGGAAGCAGGGGGAGGCAAGAAATGGAGGTGGCTGTGCGGGCACACTGTCCCCCCTCATCTTGGTGAGCCCAGCTCTGGTCCCAAGGCTGGTGCTGACCACAGCAGCCAGGCCAGGCTGGGTTCCCAGCTGCGCTTGCTGTCTCTGGGCCATTCCCGCACTCAGGCCATCCTGGCACTGGCTGCTCCCCAGAGCAAGGCCTGGAGCCAGGCCTGACTGCCGCTCGCTGCCCCCAGCCCTCCCCCAGGTCCCACTGCAGCCTTTCCCTCCATTCCCGTCCCTCACCTGTCGCCTCTTGGACAGCAGCGGCTGCCCCTCACGGGAGTGGCAGTGGGCGTTCACTTCCTTTCTCTTGGACATCTTGGCTGTGCTGTAATGAGCACTGGCCAAGATCACCCGGGAGAGCTGCTTCCTTCTGAGGTGCTGCTGCCTCGTGAGAGAGTTGCTGCCTCCTCAGTGAGCTGCTCTCCTGAGAGTGACAACACGAGGGGTTTGGCCCTGCAAGAGCCCTCCGTGTCACAGCATCGGCCTGTGTCACAATGGCCTCTGGGCAAGATGCAACTATGTGTCACAAAGGCCTTGTGGCCACAGCCACCTCTTGTCATGGAAAGACATGGAGACCCCCTTGATCACAGAGGCCTTATTTTTGGCCTTTCACCTTTGCCTACGCTAGTTCCTCTCCCAATGGCCTGCATCTCTGCCTTGTTCCCCTCATGTGTTCCTCCCCTAAACATCCCCAAGATAGCCCTGTGCCCTGACAAACTGATTTTCCTGCCCAAGGGGTGTCCCACCCATTGGCTCCCCCCTCATGTAGATAGAAAATCTGGAAGGCAAAATCTCCCTTAGAACTTCATTTGGTCACTAATGTAAAAGACAATAAATATTGTTTCTTTAAGAAGATTAATGACAAAGGATTGCCAAGGACATTCCCCATTTTTACTGGATGCAAGGTTAATTATAATTACAAACAATGAGGAAAGGGCTAAGGTACTGAATGCCTTCTTTGCACCAGTCTTCAATAGACAGACCAGTTATGCAGAGGACAAGCAGCCCCCTGAGCCGGCAGGCAGGGACAGCGAGCAGACTAGAGCCCCTGCAATCCTGGAGGAAGTAGAAACTCACTTGCACAGCCAGTAAAACAGTGACAAGTCTATGGGGCTGGCCAGGAGTCCCCCAAGGTTGCTCAGAGAGCTGGCAGAAGAGCTTGCTAAGCAGCTCTCTGCCTTTAATTATCAGTCCTGGCTAGTTGGGGACGTCCCAAACTTGGGGAGCTCCAGATGACTGGAGGTGGCAGTGTGACACCCATGCCCAAGAAGGGCCACAGGGAGGATGCAGGGAACTGCAGGTGTGTCAGCCTTAGCTCAGGGCCCAGCAAGGTTCTGGAGCAGATCATTGTGAGGAGGATCACATGGCCCGGAGAGGACAGCTGAGGGATCAGGCCCAGCCAGCATGGGTTTAGGAAAGGCAGGTCCTGCCTAAGCAACATGATATCCTTTAATTAGTGGGTGACTCACTTCCAGGCTGAGGAAGAAACTGTGTGTGGAGTCCCCCTGGACTTGAGCAAAGCCTTTGACTTCTGACTTTTCATGACAGCACAGTCTTGAAAAAGCCACCAGCCCAGGGCTTGGGAAGGTGCACTCTTTGCTGCATTAAGAACTGTTTGGACTGGGCCCCATAGTGTGGTGGTGAATGCTATCATATCCAGGTGGTGTCCTTTGGGCTCAGTCCTGTTTATAATCTGTCCTGCTGATGTGGCCAAGGGCATGGAGCGTACCCTCAGTTGTAAATTTCTGACAACACCAAGGTGGGTTGAAGTGTCAGCGTGCTGGAAGCTAGGAAGGCTCTTTGGGAGAATGTGGACAGGCTTGATCAATGGTACCAGGCCATCAGGATGAGGTTCAGGAAGACCAGGGACTGGATCTTGCCCTCGTGTCTTAACAATCCTCTGCCTTTCTCCAGGCTGGGGGCAGAATGGCTGGAAAGCTGCCCAGAGGAAAAGGTGGGCAGGGGCTGAACATGAACTAGCATGTGCCCTGGTGGACAAGAAAGCCAGTGTGTTCCTGGCCTGTATCAGGGATGGTTTTATGATTTCCCTCTAGTAGCCTTCAGTATCAGAAGCTTCAGAATAATATTCTGAAAATCCTATGTTGAATTTGAAGGTCATTTGACCTCGTTCCATGCTGACAAATGATCAGATACTTCCCTTAATCTATCATTTAGGAGTTATCTTCCTATACAGTCTGCAGTCACCTCTGCAGACCAAATTTTCACCTAAGCATGATCTTCTAGAAACCATTTGGAGCATCATTTCTGCTTGTAAATAATAAATACAATACTACTGGGTCGAACTACTCAGAGAAGTAAGCTCTGAAATTGGTAATAAGTGTTTGCAGTTTCACACTTAAATCTTTCTAAGACTGAATATGTCATTCACACTAGAAAAGCCATCTAAGTCTCCAGGGGCTGTGTGATATAAATGCAAAACAATTTATGGTTGGTTTTGTTCCTTTCCAGAAGGCTTCAATTTACTACTTCTCCTGGGAAGAAAAGAGCATTTTCAAAAGCATAAATAATGTGTGGACGCCCATCTCTTATTGACATCTTTGAAAGTCACCATTTAAGTAGGATGATTTACTTAATAGCCACATTTTACTTGATTCTTTACCAATCAGCTTCATTAAGTCCTTAAAAACATTTTTCCTCTTACAGTAATTCTGACCAAAAAAAAAGCTAGGACATTTCAGTCACTACCTCTCAAAACACCGCAGTTGCATTAATGTAAGCTCCACTGTTTTCAGCCATTATTACAGAACACCAAAATTTATTTTTATAAGGTTGCTAGGCAGTTAAACCACCTTGAAAGAAATGAACTGTGTGCAAGCATGTACAAAAAAGTTATTGATGGAATACTAAATAAAAAAGAATACGTGAGAGCTAAATCTGGAGATATTTACTGGGGCTGTACTATTATATTCCAGCAACACTGACATTTTAGTCTGCAGTTTCCAACAGCCACTGCAATATAATTTAAACCCAAAAATCAAAACTGTCAGTGCTTTTGGATCTGCGAGATAGGGGAAAAGTTTATTTTAAAGCTGCATTTTTCTTTCCTCCAACTTTCTACATCTCACAAGAACAGAGAAAGTCTCACACACATTTCCTCCTGGAAAATGACTTTTTCACTGTCTTTGATACAAAGCTGTAGAACCACAAGAGTTATTTGGGTGTAAAGGGTCATTTAGAATTCATAGAATGGCTTTGGTTGGAAGGGACATTCAAGATCATCCAGTTCCAACCCCTGAAGCTCATCAGTTGCATCTGTTCCAAATACTTGTGCAAAGCAGGGCCAGTTTTGGAGCAGGATCTGGCCTGGAAACCAGAAGCACCAGAAGTTCAGAAGGGTTATAAATCACATGAGCATTGTCTGTTATAAATCTTATAAGTCCTATAAGTTCTCTCGCCTTTTGACATACTGACTTTTTCCTCCTGTCTGTGCAGAGTCTGTAGGAATAATCATTCTGGGAAAAGCAAGCAGAAGAAGGTTTTGCCATCTACGCTGTACCTCAGCCCCAAATTTATATACATTTACTGTAAGAGGTGTTAAAAAAAAAATTCCCCTTTGCCCAAGCCAATGAGTTCTCCCAGCTCTTTTTTAGAACTTGAGCTAAGGAACCATTGTTGATATCTAGTATAATATTTGAAAATAAATCTACTAAAATTTGGCTGAAAGGCAAGTGGAGGCCTATATTGAATACAACAGAAATTTTTATGCAAAAAAATATTTTTTAAATGGAAAATAGAGGAAGTTTAATTTTTGGTATTGTGACTTTCCAAATGAAAGTTCTTTACTGGAAACCAAATGTTGAAACAAGTTCAATACCAATTTTTTAAGTTAAATAAAACTTTAATTTCTAATTAATAATGTCCATTACCAAGATTCATAATAAAATCAAGACCCAAGGTGTGGGGCCAATCCAGAATACAATCTTTGGGAATTTTGTCTCTTAATGTATCCTCAGATCATATTTATAGATTTTTAGGTCCTCAGCTGGCTTAATGTTCCAAGGACTTCTATGAAAAAAAAAAAAGCATGATGATGATTCCGTGAAGATAGTTCTACCTTTGGTTCTTGTTATTTGAAGAAAACTTTAAAAAGTGAGGGAATCAATGAATGATTTATTTTGGTTTGTTTTAATAACCGGAGGAGTTGAAGGTGTAAATCTTTTAAAGGGAAAACATCCCCTCATGCAAGATGCAGGTTAAAATGAACAAAACCTTGGCAGCAGTTTGAGCTCAAAGTGCTGCCTATACATTTTCTGGATACAGCTGAGCAGATAAACCCAGCTCCTGCAGAAATGAATAGGAGCTGGCATATAAGTACCTGTAAGAATCCACACTACTGCTCTCGATAAAACATCTGGTTTATCATCGGCAGCAGAACCAGTAGAATTAAGTAGTTAATACTTCAAAGTGATACAAAATGTAACTGTAAATTCAACAGAGCTTTCTGCTGGAGACCATGTAAGAGCACCATAATAACAGCAAATTGATTCACCTAAACCTTTGCTTTACATTTGCTGTAAGACAGGATTTTCAGTAAACTACTCCAGCTCTCCTCTGTGTTATAATAACGACCTCACTGGCTGTTGAATGAACCACACTTACAGACACAAGGTAAAAAAAAAGAAAAGAGAAAAAGAAATGCTGCAGACATGAAGGAATATATTCCTTGCTGGAGCTCCCATTTGGTGCAGCTTTATAAAGATATAGAACTTGGGTCAATTTAATATAGCAGATCCATATAGTGACTTAATACTATTGTTTTTCTCCTTTACAGCCCGATGAGACATAAGTAATTGAAAAACTACTCCATTAAAACCAAGTTTATGCATTTCCTCCTGGCTTTACTCTCCTCTCCCTAAAATGACCCTGACTGGTTTCAGTCTCATGGGAGAATTAACTGTGCAGGTTTTATAAAAGTCATTGCACCAGACACTGTCACTACTGTGGTTAACGAGAAGAAGTTCTTTTTGCACAATCCCCTCCATAAGGATGGTATGTCACTTGCATAATAGCTCCAGACTCATGGGAAACCTGTGACACTGTCTCTTCCCAAAGGCAACAAGCACAAGGATCCTCCACACCAGCTGCCTGACAGAGTTCAAGCAGTTTGGACTTATGCTCTCAGAAATATGGTATGATTTTTGGGGTTGTCCCGTGCAGAGCCAGGAGAATGGTTGTGTTTGATGGTCCCTATATCTAACTCAGGATATTCTATGGTTCCATTTATGGTTCCATCTGAGCCCCTACACCAGCACACATACACAATCCATGCACGTCCATGCAGTGTTTTCCTCCTACCAGCTGCCTTTGCACACATGCTTCTGTCCATCTTCCACAGGGATCTGCAAAGATGAAGACTGCAGGTTTTTTTTACTTGCATGGCACTTCTAAGCCACTCTTCCCTATTTGAAAAGACTACTGCCTTAATAATGGTACAATTAGAATTTTATGCCAACAGATAATTTCTGTTTTCCAGATCATGCTGGTCACTTCTGAGCCATCCCTGCAGCATTCAGTTCCTTGATGAGCTGTGAGTGGAGCAATTGCAATCTAGCTTGTAACTGTAATCAAAATTGCAGCATTTCTGAGGTTTTACATATTTCACACAAATATTGATAGATGTAAAAATAAAATAAAAAAACCTGAACTGTAAGCTTCACATTTCACAAGGTTTTTCTTCTAGTAATAAAACCATTTACCTGCATATGAAAGGAGGTAAATTCCTTTCCTCTGAAATGGCCTTCTTTGGGTCTCAAAATCCCTAAATGCATTAGATGGAAGATTGGAAAAAAAAAAAAAAGGTAGGAATCTCAATCTTTGCTGCAATATATTGCCCTAAGGTAAAACTGATCCACTCTGCTGTCACAGAAGGCAGGACAGGTCAGATGTTAATTCCCCAGATATGAGAAAGATAGAGATTGCTGTGACAACATTCACAACATACTCAGTTTTGTCTTCCTATAGGTTATTATTTCTCCTTATGTCATGCAGTGAGACCTCTTTTTAAAATGGGGTTCCTACATCATGCAGAATCTGCTCCACTGGGGGTAAGACCACCAGACCTCATCATTTGCATTCTCTGGTCCATCACTGCAGTCAAAAAGCGAAGCACAGCAGGATGAGAGGGAGGAGACCTTTTCTGTACCTCTGCCAGCTGTAATAAAATGTGATCTGTCTATCCTTACTCCTGGGTGATAACAAGGTGCTTGTAGATCTTCATCTTTTCATTTTCTGCTGCAGAGCTGTAAATCAGGAGAGGTGCAGGGCTTGACTCTGTCTACCCCCCTGCCATGCCTCTTCTGTAATTCAGATCAATCACTTAAAGTGTCCATAGAACCAGCTAGCTGCTCCAGATGCTGCCAAGCAAATGAATCATGGGCAAAATTAGGGACATTTGGTCACAGGTTTGTATGATGAGCATGACCCCATATGGTGTGGGACGTCCCTTGGGTCAGTCAGGGTCAGTTGTCCCAGCTGTGTCCCCTCCCCTCCTTGTGCACTCCTAGCTTTCTCTCTGGTGGGGTGAGCGGTGGAAAGTCTTTGGCTTTGCTCAGCAATAACCAAAACATTCCTGTGTTATCAGCAATGTTTTGGACACACAACTGAAATATAGCCCATCCCAGCTACTCTGAAGAACCTTAAGTCTATCCCATGGAAAACCAGTGCACCTGGCCACATGTGTTCTGAAGTCATTAGTTTAAATAGACATACATTTATTTAGAATAAAAGTACCATGCCTGGGATGGAACAGCAACACAGGAGCTATGCATTGGCCCCTCTGTCACAAGCTTTTTGCAGGCATATTAATTCAGTTTGTAAAAAAGACATCAAGCAGCCATAAATGCAAGCAAAGGAGTAAATTCCTTTTTTTCATATATAAAGGGAGGAGCTTTATGGAAATAACTCTGTGTACCTGATGTCCCCTGTCTCTCCTCAAGCTTTAAACTTCAAACAGACTATTTGGATTTCCCCAGATCAGTCTGGACTATGAATTTCAGGTGGGGCAAATAAAACACATTTAATTGCAATATTTTCTTTGTAAAGGATTTACCAGCTTTCTTTAGATGGCAAACAATGGCTCAGCTCCTGGAAGGAACCCTGTTACCCTTTCATTTAGGACCCAGATCTGCTGACAAAATCAGATTGACTGGGAAATAGGTGTTTTGTAAGTCCACAGATGTGAGAATCAAGCCTCAATTCCAATTAGATTTTTTTTTTCTCTCTTTTCATCACACCTGACAGACTGAACATACTGACTGTAGCCGACTTTTAGAAAGATAAGGAAAATAGTTGGCTTTGTCACATTCACCAGTCAACCAGTGTTCCATGCTATCTATTAATGTTAATCTGGCATGTCCATCCCCAGATGTGAATTTCTGAAAATTCATAGATCCTGGCAGTGCTTCCTCCAGATTTCTCAGCTAAGCTGCTGGAAACACACACCATAAATTAAATTGCAGTGAATAGTAGGCCAGGACTTTGGGAGTTTGCTCAGGTCTATCAGAATATTTATGAAGCACAAAGATGTTCAATAGTTCTCAGGGTTTATATAAATTACCACTGAGTCCAACATTCTGGATTCAAGCATAAGCATGGGATGTGTGTTCCCACAGCCAAAGAGATAATGATTCAAACAGGAAACATGAAATCTGCTCACAGAGCCAGATGCTCAGCTGCAGTAAAGTAAGGTCTCTCTGAATGACAGAGTTATGCTGTTCTGTATTTCAGGACTTTAATATTTGTTAGTATAACATGATAACAGCAAGTGTCTCTGGGCAGCTGGCATAAATTATCGTAGTTTCAACCTTCATAGGATCTGTCTTATGATGTAGTTTTTCTCTAACTCACTGTACAAATGCACTGCCACTGAACAGAGGTAAAAAGGAGTTTATCCTGGTTCCCATTTTGCCAGTGATATAACCTTCCTCTCACAAACCTTCCTCTCACACTCTGGGTAACTGATATAGCTAGAAGTAGCCTTGAAGCAGAAAATCTGTTTATTGTCTAGTTCCAGGAAGAGTTTGCAAAGCCAGCATCATTTAAAAAAAATTAAAAGCAACAACAACAAAAAAAAAAAAAAAAACAACAAAAACAAAACCAACAAAACACCAAAAAAAAACCAACAAAAAAAAAACAAACAGACCACAACTCCCCAGGTTTCAACTTGTAAACTAAGCACGTCTCATATATAATTAGGGAATGAAAATAAATTAACTTTATAACCTAAGGGTGACATTCTTAAAGATTATAAATCTGCCTGAGATCTCAAAAAGATGAAGACTATCCCAGTAGAAGAGATGAACATTTTCCTCCCTTTCATATGGAAATATTTTAAAACAGGAACACACTGTCTTGTTTTAGAAAAAGGTTGATGACCAAGCTAACAGTTCTTCCATTCTCTTGATTTCCTGCTCAAAATCCTAATCTCAGAAGAGTATGAATCCTCAAAGGTGTGTGTTTTATATGGTTATGAAATTAATGTTACACTCTGACTCCCTGAATACCATCCACTTGCTTACTTTTTCTTCAATAGGAAATTACAAGCCCTGAGCAAGACATTACTCTCTGATGATTATGAATTAGCTGACCACAGGCCACAGAGAAAGGCAGCATGTTCTAGCAGACCACAAGGTCTTTTAGTCAACAGAAGTATCATAATGTTCTGATCTGTAGCTGGACATTTCTGCTAGCTTAGAAGTCAGGTGTTTCATCTTTCCAAAATAGAAATGTTCGCCTAAGGAAATAAAGAGGACATCTCTTCCTCCACTTAGCAAAGCAATGTTATTTGCTGGAGGCTATCCGTGCAATCAGAGCTTTTTTTCTCTTCTGCTGACTGACATAATAATACTTTCTAATGTAGGAAATACTAAGTATTAGTATACTAAGCCCATTTCAAGTATAATGGAGCATGGACTAAATCAAATACTGGGTGTTCCACCATATAAATTCCTGTCTGTTCCCAGGGAACAAGTAAGGAGCTGCCAACATTTCCCTGACTCGCTGCAGGGAATGCAAGACAGCAGCAACAGCATCTCCAAAGGAGAAGGAAGTATCTCCATTCTCCCCTCCTCTCTACTGCTTCTTCTTAGTGCTTCTACCACTTACACCTTGAACATTCAAACCAGCCCTTTCCCTACAAAACCCTCCCTCCAGAGTCTGGAAGTGACCAAAGAAATAAAACCTGAGTCTGAAGAAGCCCTGCAGGTTTAACCCACTTAGAGGACTAAAACCTGCCCCTTCTCCATCTACTCATATTTTATTAATCTCAGTTAATTAGTGTGTTTCTGTGTCTCGCAGGCCAGGCTGCAGCAGCTGGCACAGCCCATGCCTGCGTGGGAGGGATTGTTGGGGATCTGAGCTGGGCTGGGCCAGGCTGGGCTGTCAGACCCAGCACATCAAAGGCCCATCTGCCAAACCTTCCCAAGAGACATTGGTGAACAAACACAGGCCAAAGGGGGAAAAGTTTTCCTTTGGCACCGCCTTTTGTAGGGGTTTCTTGGCCTTTTATGGGGGATTTAAGGAGAAATGAGTCTCCTTACTTGAGGGAAATGTGGAAATGCCTGAAACAGTATTCATTGCAAAGGTGGGGAGTAAAACTGTGAGCACTGTTATTTCAGAAGAAAACCTTGAGAACTCCCTCATGGCCCGGGAGATGTGAAGTAGGCTGGATACGCCTTCTCCCTCCTAATTCTTTCAGACAGAGTGGAGGAGAGATTACATTTACTGTGTGGTTGCTCTAAAAGTGTGGGACACTGAGATGCCCTTAAGATGTCAGAAGTTGACTGCGTGGTATTTTGTGGGCAGATGCATGGAAAAGATGAATCAGTTCCACTGCAGAAGCTGTGTAATGGCAAAATAAGTTTATTGTGCTTTGCTGAGGCAAGAAACTTCATGAAGGCTGGATGCACTGGTTCAGGGTCAGTGTCCTGCTGTCGGGGGCACACAGTTGGCTGATGTCCCAGCACAGACAGTGTCCTGGTATTTGCCTGTAATGTCAATGGGAGAAATATCCCATAATGGAATAATCTCCAGGGATGTCAATGTACACGACAATGAACCTGCTGGAGACATCATTGGAGGCTGTAAAGAGCAGAATTTATTATAACAGCCACTAACTGGAAGCGGTTAAAACTTCCACCTCCCAAAAAATCAGTAATTTCCATGTGTTTTAGCAGTTGTCATCTTGTGCAGCTTTTTTAATTACAGCTTTGCACCTGCTTTTGAAACTCTGTTTCTCTTACTATTTAATCTGATTTTTCAAGGTCAGCAATGGGTCTGTCTCAGGTCAAAGACACCATTGCTTCATTTTGGGAAGCACAGGAAGTACAAGGAAGTTGGAAAGTAGTGATGGTCAATATTTTTGCATCATTAAACTAAGACAAAAAAGCAATGTGGTTTCTGCAGCATAATTCCAGCCTCACTTTGCCACCATTTTTAATAATCTTCCATCAGTAGTGAGAGGGCCTGAGTGAAATTAGTCAGTTTTATCCATGAAATTTTAAGTAGACTGATGCCAGGGCATGAAAGCAACAATCTGATTCAGGAGAAGCCACCTCTGAGTAAAAGAAATAGCAGATAAACCAGAAGGAAAATTAGGTGGGTCTTTTCCCCCTGTTTTCTGTAACAGGTTTGAAAAACAAGTCTGCATGAAGAGTAGTCTCAGTGGACTTCAGGTCAAGGAGATCAGGGCACATGGTTGTCTACGTGTAAGTGATGCCAATAGGAACAGAAAGGGAACCCTGTGGACAGTGAGGAGCCTTTACCAAAATTTCCATGCTGCTTACTGCAAATTTCTCATGGTAATTCCTCTTCACAGAGGAGTGTTAAAGACTGCCTGGAACAAAGATGGGGTTTCAAGTATCCATTTTCTAGACTTCCTGTCATCATGTAGGATGTGCCCTTCAGGTGGGACCTTATCAGGTTGCTGCCATAATGTTGGAGGGCAAAATACAAGATATTTGAAATACTTTCTCCTTTCAGAGATGAGGGTGCCCTAAAGCAAGATTCTCCATCCCTTCTCTCCAGCCTATCCCTTG
The DNA here is from genome assembly GCA_019023105.1 of Diglossa brunneiventris. Classification (NCBI taxonomy): domain Eukaryota; kingdom Metazoa; phylum Chordata; class Aves; order Passeriformes; family Thraupidae; genus Diglossa; species Diglossa brunneiventris. The sequence continues at coordinate 148,774,786 of CM032354.1, read as the reverse complement.
AGTTATCAAGCTGAACCAAACCACCCTTGCCATTTACAGAATAGGTTGCTCTTCTTAAGAAAGAAATAGTATTTAAACACATTTAAACCTGATAAAGATGTTCCCACTGGCTCTCAATTACTTCCAGTCCTTCCCTTCTCCAGTGTGTTATTCCAGCTCCTCTGGTCAGCTTTTGCCAAAATTCATGGGACCATATTCTAAGGGGCAGCGGTGAAATGAGCAAAATCAAATTATTAAGTGATACATGGAATTGTAGCAACATTCAAATAGGAATCAAAGTGAACTTATGAACAATGAGGATCCACTGCTCACTATGGATCTCCACTGGGTCTGCAACTTCAGCTGGGCCACTCAAGAAGTCACTCTTTGATCACCTCTCCCCAAAGTAATAATGGCAAGTACCTCAACCCATACCAGCTTCACACAACTTGCTCATCCTAAACCTATTGCAAAAACACCCCAAGCTCAGTTGGAGTACTTAGTAATTCAGCTAATTAATGCTAATTTTAGTCAGTTTTTCCAGTGTATCCTAGAGAATGGAGTGACTATTCATTAGCCTTGGTGTGTACTTTGAAAACAGATACAAATTAAAACTCTTTTAAAATGCAAAATGTTATTTGCCTACGTGCTTCTTTCTTTGAGCAAACAGAAGTTAAGGGCAAGGATGAAAGCAGCTGCTGTACATAGGGTGCATGAGGATGAGATCTGGAATCCAGCTGCTGCAGTGCCAGTCCTGCCAGCCTGCCTGGCTGGAGCCCTGTCCCTGTCAAGGTGGCCTTGACCAACAGCGTGCCAGGTACAGACTGTGCAGCGCAGCCCACAGTGTTTTGCTATAAAATTCAGGTATTGATTGAAAACGTTGTTGTTTGATATGGATCCCAAGGAACATGGATTCCTGTAACATGCCAGTTCAATACAGCAGTGCCTGTGATTTCATCACTCCATATCCTGGCTCTAAGAAAGATGCGAAGTGGCTTCTGCTGCATGGGAGGGATGTTACTTGCTTTCCAGGAAAAGAGAGTGGTGATCTTAGTGTTGCTGGATTGCACTTCAATTCCTGGAAGTAAAAAAAGGAGTTGACAGCTCTGTCCCTCCATGTGTGGCACAGTGAGGGTACACTTCCAATTACTTCTTAAATCAAAGCCCAAGAGTCTCACAAACTTGTATTAAACCAGGTTTGAGTCAAGGCACTGGCAAAACAGGTGACTGCACAAAAGTGTTCTGCTCTTACCATCTATTCTCAGGTTAGAAAAAAGGTGCTGCCAAACAACTGAAACAGCAAGAGCAAACAAGATTTCCCACAAAGCCACAGCCTGCTCTCTTCTCACTTTTTTTTCCAGAGAGCACACCTGATTGCAGGCAATAGCAAAGCCAGGCAAGGAAAATAAATGAGCTGTAGAATCCCTGGCATGCAGCTCATGAGGTGGGTGGAAGTTTGGAAATGTGCTTGATGAGCCTCTGAGTATGGCAAGACCTATAGAAAAGGAGGCAGAAGCGATTACCAGGGCGGGGGAGTGGGGGTTTGGAATGACAGGCTTATGTAAGAGTTACAGTGGGGATAATTTTGTTGAGGAACAGAGCAAAGCCTGGAAATGCGGGTGGCCCCTACCTGTAAAAGAGTGCAAAGAAGTCACAAAGGGTAAAAAAATAACAGAATGAGATGTTAAAAAAAATAACAGAATGAAAATACTCTCTCATTAAGGCTGTTGGCCCGGAAATGAGAGGGAGTGTTTTCCCTATTCCCCTTCCATAAAGGAGAAAGCCAGCATCACTCAGAGATTCAGGAAGCAATGGTACCAGAAACAAAAGGCTCTACCACCCAAGGAAGACACAAGGCATCTTTATAGGTTATAAATTAAATTAAATCAAATCAATTCATATACCTGAAAAAATTCTCCAGCAAGTGCCGATGCCACAGGGAAGTAGTTCTAGTGACACCCAGTAACTTCTTCACAGCACATGACAAAGTGATCTTCCAGAGTGACAACACTTGACGCAAACTCACTGCCACTTGCCTCTCTTACCACAGCCCAAAGAATTTCTGTTTTCCAGTGTACCCCTGTTTGGATAGACAGGCCTTTCAATATCAGACAAGCTTTGGAAAAGACCAACAGAGGAGCTGCCTCACAACCTTCAAGCCTCCCTTGCAGCACACATTTCTCTTCTGGAAAGACAAGAAGGTGTGACTCATATTAGCAGGAAACACACCTGAGGACCTCTTATTTTTCTATTTAGGTGGGGACAATTACCCTGTGTGAGAGCAGAAAGAAGAATCATATGTGATATAAATCCAACCCACAAAGTGTGTTAGCTCAGCGTTGTACCCAAAGTAACCATCTTTGCTAAGATTTTGCCACCAGCACAACTCACAGCCTCCATCCCAGAGTGAGCTTCAGCCCAAGCTGTTTGAAGTTCTGCCAGAACTTGTTCCCACCTGCCTGTGTGTGAACATGGCACATAGAAAGCTTCCTACGCAGAGTCCACCTGAAGTTTGGGGAAATGAAGGCTGTAGCTGGGAGTATTCTTTCACATATCTGTATCTCATATTTATGAGAAGGTGAAATCTGGGAAGGTGCCATGGGTAAAATGACAACATTTCATGTTTAAAAATTTTCTGAACTGTAAGTAGCTGTAAATGGAATTGCTTACTTTTTTCCTAATCCCGCCAAGGATTAACTGATTCCTTCACACAGACTTAATTTTTGTTAAGAGTGTTTTGAAGGAAGATGGTGGAGGAAGTGATAAAGGAAATATCTTTTATCTTTCTGGTAGTTAACGGTCAGAAAAAGTAAAACATATTTCAGAATTTTCTAGGAATAAGGGATATTCATCCCATTCACACAGTATACTCTCAGACACAGCAAATATGAAATTTTAAAGAACAAAAATATCACAACACCATTAAAAACAATATTCACCAATTCAGAATAAAACCATTCAGTAGTGCTTAAAAGTCAGATACTTAACACCACTGTAAAGCAGAAAAGTCCCATTACAACATGATTCTTTTTATGATTCTTTATTCATGATGCTTTTGTTTCTTCCCTGCTTTGTATACGTGCAGTGTTTGCTTGTTTATAATGTCAACAAGATAGAGCTCCTCAGGGAAAAGAAAGTGGAAAATGCACCAAATCTGGCACATCAAATCTTCCACACACATATGCATGTAGTTAGCCCTGTGGGGCAGGAATTTTCTCATGTGCAGAGGACCATGAGTTGCCTCAATACTTTGAGAGGAGACTTGGAAGCCATTCTCTGACCATTCCTAAGGCAACAATTCAAATTATTATTTTCTCCTCACCTTTATTCCTGCATCATAATTTCTGCCTTTGTCTGGTGATCATAAGCCTTCTCCAAGTTCACCATGTCAGTTTCAAAAAAAAAACATTCCACTCACTAGTTGGAAAAGCAAGGAAGTCAGTGGGGCATTTTTTGAGGGGAAAACCCCTTCTTGAGTAGCTGCCCAAAGGAACAGAATTATACAGATCTTATTTATAAAAGTGATGGTTATGTGTGTGAAAATGCAGTAGTAGGACAAAACTAATTTGCCAGTTAGCACCAGTATTTTTTCTTACCCTGGATTCTACAGAGGAAAATGTACTCTAATTGAAGAAATTATTTCTCAATGTGTAGCTAAGAGCTCTGATGCCTCTCAGGAGAAGGAAGTGTACAAGGCCTGTGAAACTGATGTAAAAACGGTATTTATAGCAGCACTTTTTACTCATGTCAACTTTATGAGCCACTTAGTTTCACCACAGACCCTTTTTCACTGACTTACTGGTAATTATCTAAGTAGCAGCAATGCTGCAAGTCTCTAGGACAGGGAGCAACATCTCCATGACCAAAATTAAGCTCAGGCATTGACCTCAGTGCCAGTTAATTCCCACTGGATGTAGGGAGAGGCAAAGCTCTGGGTGAGGCTTATACCCTCTGCCTGCGCTGCAGGTCACAGAGATTTCACCTATTAATAAAGGTTCCTTCAGAAGATGATGAAGACCGGGGAATCAAGCCAAACATATGCATATTTTCTTGTCCTTCTCTCACTTACTATTATCCTTCTATTGGGAGCCTAGTACGCTCCTCAGACTGATGCCTCCCTAACCATCAACTTATCCTGGCACTCTATTTCACCACCCTGGCAGAAATGCCTTTCTCTTCTGAGGCAGGATGGTGGGATAAGGGCCATGAAATTACTGATTTAAAATGAGGAAATTTTCAAAGGTCCCAAATGTCTCCCTCTGTTTTCTTCCCCTGTCCTATTACAACTTGGCCTTCATGTTCCACCAACTTCTGATTTGAAGTTGAAAAAGTTGGAGGTTTCTCCTGGAAGGATCTTCAAGGCACTCACTGAACATATTTCACCTCCCTGAGAGGGGCAGAGCAGTTCCTGAAACATCACAGAATAGTATTTAAGCTGTATCTAAGGCTGACCAAGACCTGTTGGGTAAATCAGATGTGATAGTAAGGACCCTTTGTATTCCCAGAACATTTTCTGACCTGGACAGGAAAACCTTGGACTGTTGGAAAGATCACACTTATGATTGCGTCCTGATGGATTTTTGAATGTAAAGTTTCTTCTCTCTCAACCATGATCTGTCAATTCCTTTCACCTCACTTCTGCTCACTAAGCATGGCAAAGAGGGGCAGGAACACATCAGATACCACCACCTTGATTAAGGTTCCTGATGACCAACAGCAACTCCACAGATATATCTGACATTTAGAACATTTCTTTATTCATTGCTAACCATCAAGAAACTTCTTTGTTTCTGCCACAGTGCTTGTGTGTCCCTTCTCTTGCTATCCCTGTCCTTTACAGCGAGGACCATTTACCCAGTAGTGCCTGGAATTGCTCTCCACAAAAGGAGTTTCACCATTGCATGGTTTGCTTTAATCAGAGATTTCAGCATGAAAGCTGACATACACCTCCCTTGAAGCTCACAGAGGTGCTGGGAAACTCATTCCATTCAATTCTGTGAACATCCATTGTAGCTCAGGGCTGTGGTCAAGCATCCTTAATGAAAATCTGTTTGTGCAATACATTTCCTGCTGATCACAAAACACACCTCCTTGGAAAATAAACACGCTAAAATAAAAATCCCAGGAAGCTTTCAAGTTTATAAACTCTTCCATGGTAACTGAACTTTGAAAACTACAAACTTCATCTCAAAGCAGCCAGAAGACTCAAGTAAATGATGACTGAGAATTGTCTCTGGTAAGACATAACTGTTTGCGTTGAGCAGCTTGTTCATTTTTCCACTGCAGAATAGTTTCCAAGCATGGTAAAAGAAAAAAATGTTTCCATTTTACTTCCTCTCTTCTCTTGTGCCTTTCACTAACCCATATCACAACTCCCTGACTCCAGAACCAGCACTGAGTTTCTCAGAGCTGTGTCACTTTCTACAGCAGTTTCATGCATGTGGGCTATTGAATGTTTTGCTTAGCCAAGGGGAAAGGATGTGATACACACTCATCCGAGTGTACTCACTTTGAGTTTCATTGAAAGGGAAACATTATCATATGTGCAGTGACAAGCAGAAATCTTCCTCAGTCCTTTACAAGCCTCGCAATTTGCCTGGGGTGCCAGTGTTAGAACAGCTTTCTGTCATGACATCCTCAGGAAAATGCAGCGCAGTGATGCATAAGGACCATGGATTTTGGCAATCAGGTCATGTTTAAAAGTGGAGTCTCTACCACCTATCACTGGTCAAACCTTGTTCTTTCTTAACTCTCAGGTTTAATAAGAATACATCCTTTTGTCTTCAAGTCTCTCTAAGTTACCAGAGGCCTTCTGAAAGCATAAGAGGAAGTTCTTCTAATGAAACAATTTCAAAACTTGAGTCACAAGTTTCAAAAATACAATAAAAAGTGGTGTCCTAAAGCTGAAAGCAAGGGCTGTGTGTCAGAAAGTTCATAAACTTTTGTTCCAAGGTCTCCACTGTGAAATATTGCCTGGAGACTGGAAAGACTCATCCTCTGCTATAAATATCTCCTCTAACTACCAGTACTAAGGATATACATAAAAGGACAAATGCTCCTGGGTACTTTAGACAATAGTCCTGCATCAGAAAAAGATGGTCAAAATGAGCAGTAACAGCTTTAACAACTGGTTTTCCTAGCCCAGGCTTCATAGATGGTTTGTCAGATATAGAATAATTTTCAAATTCTTCACTTAAATGATGCAAAATTTTGCATGAAGAGAAAAGGAGGAAGAAAGGACTGATTTTGAGAATAATATTACCACTAAAAAGCAGGAGAGGGTGAACCTGCTACACTTGGTGAGCTGTCTGTGAGGAGCCTGGCCATCGAGAGCTGAACTGCATGGAGTAGAAATTGCTGCTACACAGGGCCAAGTGCAGACATTGCATCCAGCTGTGTGCCCATAGCTCTGATGGGCATGTTTCACTCCTCACCATCTTACCAAGGGCTCTGTCTTCAGCACCTGCTTTTCTCGCTGCTAGGAAAAAAGTTTCTTTCCACAGACTTCTTTGAAACTTTTCTGGATTGTACTCGGTCTTAATTTGCACTGTCTCAGAAGGGTATATGTTACTACTTGAACTGCTGGGAGAAGGGCTTGGAGCTTTTTCTGTTTAGGTTTCCTGTTGGTTTTATTTATAATTTTACATTCCTTAGTCTTAAGCTATTTAAAATTCTGTTGTAAACTCCCTTTGTTCTTCCTTGTTGCCAACAAAAAGAGTTTGAATGTTGACCAGAAACACTGCAGACATTGTTTGTCTTGCTTGACTCCTCGCATGGTTTGGTTTGAAGGGAGGAAGGGAACAGTTGGACTGCAATTACCAAACTCTGGCAAGTTCTGTGTTTTGGTTTCCTCAACTCCTGAAATGTAACTTCCGAGAGAAGTAATTTAGCTGAGAGCTTTAGATCTGTAGAGCTATTTTACTCCAAACACAAATCTCAGTATTTAATAGATTGGGTGGGGTTCGATCTGCAGAGAACTAATTGAAGGAGCTGCAAATACAGACATTCAACCCTGATTAATTAGAAGAGCAAAAAAGAACACTCTAATTCCATTTCCAAATCAAACCAGTTGTACCACAATTATGTCAAGTACCTCAGAGATGGTTGAGTTCACACTTAGTCCCTCCCTCCCTTCCCTCAGGAATGGATAGCCTTGTGCACAAGGAGAATAGAAATGCTTTGAGCTCTTTATTTGCTGAGTTCTTTGTCTCCCCCAGGAATATAGTATTTTAAAAAGATGTCATTTATATTTTCCAGTTTTCAAAGGTGCTTTGTATACATGTTCAATAGTGTTCAGCACATGGAGAGTTCCAATTTCCCTGGAAATCTACTTGCTTTTAAAAATAGCTAGTAAGAAAGAGTTCTGCAAATCTGATTTTGATAGGTTTTGAAGATGGGATGCCCCAGAAGTCTATATAACAATTTCTGCCTTCCTCAGCTTTCCAAACAATCAGGGTAACAGCACGTATAGGATCTCCAAAGCTAGAAAACTTAGTTTTTCCCCATAACTAGAAAAGATCTCATCTCCTGGAGATTCATCTTGTTCCTTGAACAATTCCCATGCCTGCCTATTTCTCCCCCTGGAAGGTTTTGGTACTGCTTTGCTGGTTTAACATTTAACATTTCTGACATATGGTAAAACAACTGGGTCCCTTCCTGACCGCACAGTCCTTCTACATTTTGTCATTCTGGGTTCATCTCCATCCACCATCAAAATGCAGTTTTTGCATCAGACAGCAGCTGTTTTAACAAGGCTGCAGACTGCACAAAAGCTCTGAAAAAGAAGAAAAGAGCAGTTTGTAACTGCAACAGGAACTTCAGGCCAAAGGCAAGAAATGTACCATTGTTTTCTAGGTAGCTCTGCAAGCCAGTCTTCAAACAATCACAACTGGCCAGGGCCTCTCATTTTGTGTTTCAATTGAAAGACAGCTGTTCCATTTTCTAAATGGGAAGACAGTTCACCTTGATCCTGGCTTCAGCTGCTGCAGATTTTTACCATTAAATATAATTCTAAATAAATTATCATCATGGGGAGAAGACAGAGAGTGTTTGAACAAAACAAGCCATCAATTTTCTACACAGAACAACTCTCATCCCAGAGACACTGCTGTGCTGTTGTCTGAAACACAATTTTCACCTGAAATTGGACAAACCATTTGAGAAGTAATTCAAGTTCCTCCAAGGGAAGACATATTGCACACAGACAGTGGTGGAGGGATTCAGCGCCCACAACTATGTTAACCATGTGTAATGAATTAGAAGTGTCTTGTTTTAATAGGTCCTAATTGCAACACCTTTTCCCAATATCTCATTTGCAAACACCCCAGGTGTTCCACCTCTTTAACTCACCATCACCAAGCTTCACTTTGTTAATTCTGCTCCAGTGGCATCCCTACCAACTTGTCCATTTGCTGTGGAGCTTATACTCACTCATGATCTACAGTCAGGAAAACATCTGCCAGGAAGACCTCCAAGAAAGAATCTGTCTCTGAACACAACACCACCAAAAATGAGGACTCCCACATTCTGAGTGTTATGATTGATGTGTTAACAACACTCTACACATCTCATGGCATGGCCAATGTTTTAGGGCAGATACTCACCAAACTATAGGCCAAGTTAGGGAATACATTAATCCTTGCCTAAGACATAGATACGCACAGAGCTTTCCACACTCTGTATCTAGCATTAAAGGAAATAAAGGGGGCTGGAAGCCTAGAGGTGATCCTTGTGAACAAGTTTGCCCTGTATTTGACCTCTCCAGTGCCTCTTCCTCTGAATCAGAACAGCCTCCTTCCCACACAAGGATGGCTGAACACCCCACCTCCACCAAGTGCAGTCACAGGCTGATGGGGCTCCATGCCATCCTCTTGTAAATAACATGCAGACACGATGCAGAAATTCCTCCCTGCCAGCTGTAGACTGTGAAGTGACATTTCTTGGCATTCCTTTCCTGAGTTTAGTTTGGGAAACCATCCAGAACTGTCCATCAAGTGCCACAGGAGCAAAGGATATAACCCAAGATTGCTGTGTAAACACAAACTATATAAAGTAAAACCAGATTTTTATTTTGATTTACCTCAGTATCTCCAAACATTGGAAGATTAATCTGAGTTTCATTTTTGTGGATGCATGTGATCAAAACTTTTGTGTTCCCTGCAATGCTGAAATAAACCTGTAATTTTTAAAAATCAGAATACACTATATAGAGAGTGATAGATGAACTTCTACTACAGTATTGCTTGCAATTTACTTCTAAAAAAAATTTCCAGGGTTATTTTCCCCTCTGAATATCAATCAAGCCCAGGAGGAGAAAAAGGAAGGAGGATGGATGAGGGAGCAATTGGAGTAACAAGCCTTTCTACTGTAATTTCAGTAACAGATGAGATTGCATCTTCTTCTTTGCTGGATCCTAAGCAAGCACAGGGAAAAGATGGCTCCTATAGAGTCAAGCATAAACACTGGGTTTGTGCACATGAGGACAGCAAGAGGGTAGAAGGCAGAATGTGAAAGACAAATTTTAACAGCTAGCTTTGGATCTATCTTAGACTTCAGAAACACGTTAAATATAAACTTACTGAAATGCTTTCAGCTCAGCCCTGGTTACGCTTCAATATGCTTTCCATTAACTGCTTCGTTGTAAAGATTTTTTTCCAAACCACCTTAATCATTTTTAATTCAAGACAAGGTATCTTTAGTGAAGTTAATGATAAAATAATGAGCAGTCTTTTTGTGGCTTAGGAAAGGGTTTATTTTGGTTTAGGTTAAATCAGCATGGAACAGATTTAAACTATATTGAAATAAGACATTATTAAATCAGAATAGACACCTACACTGGGGCTCATACAGACATAATTAAAAAGAGCTGTACACGGGTACATTCTCATGTGGTTCAAGTATCTGAGTTATATTGATCTAACAACAGCAGCAGAACATGAAACAGCCTGGAACATGAGAGGCACAATGCTTATTAAAAGGTTACTTAAAGCAGTGGGTCTAATACCCTGGGAGAGAATTTGTCTATGTGGTTTTTTTTTAATTACCCCTTACCTCCAAAATTATTATGAGTACCAAACCTAAGTGAAGCAAAACTCTACTTGAGCACCTCTCATGAACTAGAGCCAGGTGACAGAACAGACAGACAGAACAGGACAGACACACAGAATGTTGTGGAAGCGGCTCTGTGTCCATCATCACTCAGCTAAACACAGAATGCTGTGAAAATGCTCTCCTTTCTCCCACCACCACACCTCCCATGGCTTCCTTCTAGTGAATTATATTGCATTTTGTCTCCCAGACACCTGGACAAGAATTAGTGCTGCCTCATTGCATACATGTGCTTAGCCAAGCCATCTCAGTATTTCCAAGGTCAGTGTCTACACTCTTCAAAGGCTGTTGATCTTTTGGTTTGTCTTTAGAGAAGCAGGGGATATAAACTTCCAAAGCCGAGATAAAGGACAAAAAACAGAAAAAATCAAAATACATGTCAATTTTAGATTTAAAAAAATGCAGGTCAGTCAACCTTGGCTGAAATGCACTGCCATTGTTCACACAAAAAAAAAAATCCAAAAAATAACCAAACAAAACTCCAAATAACAAATATAACTCCACCATTTATTTAGTGGTGGTGGATTTGTTGGGCTTTTTTTCTTTTATCCACAATGCAGACAAGGACACCTGCTAGAGAGACTTTCTTCCCAAAGTCAGTGACTTCATAATTTTAGCTGCTGCTGTCTCATCCCATTCATTTGCACAACCACCTCTATCCTCACAGCAATAATGAGCTGCAACTGACCTGCTGGTAAGTGATGGAACAACTTGGATTTGTGCACTGAGCAGAAACTGATTTTCTTTTTTTTGTGTTTCTTTCCCCTACCCCATCCTATGCAGACAAAACTGCACTCTGGTTCACCAACCAATTGCCCTTCACGGTTGGTGTACAAAATCACAGGGTTAGCCCAGCTATTCTTGCTCTCTTCTGCTTTCAGCCTTGCAAAAATCCACAGGAGCTGCACCATCTCGAGCTGGTCATTGAGTGGTGGTGGAAATCATTTGCCATGAGGTCTTTAACACATTTGACAGTTGTTAACTGGCTGGATGTCTGGTGTTTACTACTGTGGTGAGTTGACCCTAGACAGCAATCCAGTCACTCACTCACTTCCTTCCCCTCCAGCAGAACACAAGGGAGACAATCTGAAGTACAAAAGCTGAAAACTGATGGAATCAGACAGTTCAATAAGTGAAACAGGGCTGTGCTCAAGAAAAGCAAAACAAGCAAAGCATTCATTGCTTCCATGGAGTGGCAGATGTCCAACCACTTACTAGAAAGCAGAGTCTCGTCACATGTAAAGGATTCTTGAGAAGACAAATGTCATAACCACGAATGTTCCCATTTCCTTCTTATTTCCCCCAGTTCTATTGATGATCATGATGCTATATGATCTGGAATATCCCTTGTATCAGTCAGGGTCAGGTGTCCTGGCTGTGTCCCTTCCTGACTTCTTGTTCCCCCCAGCCTCCTCGTTGGTGGGGTGGCATAAGGAGCATAAAGACCTTGGCTCTGTGTGAGCTCTGCTGAGCAGTAATGGAAACACCCCTGTGTTACCAACACTGTTTTGGTGACAAATAAAAAACTAAGGCTGACATCACAGGCAGAACCAGTATAACAACCATGTTTGTATCTGTTTCCTTTCATTTTTTCCTGTTCTACCTGTTTCATCTCAATTTTATGTCTCTGCTGTTTTGGACAAGGTCTGTCTTTATCTGATATTTACCTGCAGATGAGGCACACAGTACAAAAAGCTGACAGTGGCAGAAAAAATAAAAAAAAAAAAAAGTAGTTAGGAGAGTCATGACTTACTCTCCTTTATTTATTTGTTTTATTGTATTTTGTTTTTAGCGCATGCAGAAATGTCTGTTAAGATGGGGAACAATGTTGTATTAGGTGATAGAGAAATGCTTACTAAGGAAAAGTCTATGCCTCTATGCAATTTTAATCTCAGTACACAACAGGAGAAAAGTGAACACAGCAAGTCATTCTGCAGAAGCTCTGCAGTCTCAGTTCATTGCCTTACTCAGTGATCCATGCTGCCTCTGCTTTGAGCTGTGAGGTAACCTCTGCCTTTCCTAAAAGATGCCAGTTTTCACACCTCTTTTCCAAAGGTCTCTGTTATCTGGAGATAAGGTTTGGAAGCTGTTTCTATAGAAGTCACCAGAATGAAGAACTCTGCTTGAGAGGCATTTAAATGTCAGGTGCTTCCCCTAAGAGAAGATAAGACACTATGTCTGAAAGAATCTTTGAGGAGTTCTATTTATAGTCACTCTTTCCAGCTAAATGAAGACCTATGTACAAATATTTTCAAGTCCCATGAACTCTACTAGCAGATAACAAATCTTGTCTCTTTCTTCTCATGGAGATGTGATTTTTTTTTCCCTGAAGCAGGAGAAAACCCTTTAAACTTGAGAAAAAGTTGATTCATAGTAATGAAATGGGGAAAACAGAGTGTATAGTTTTTTCAGTAGTAGAAGTGTAGCACATTGGCCGAGTTTTTCTGTTGGTGCTGGTTTTGACTGCAGATTTTCCTGAAAAAAAAGAAAGACACGAAGCCACTAAAATACTTAGAGCCACATTTGGAGCTTTAATCATGTGAACAGTCTCCTCTAAGCCTTAGAGTCATCATCCTCCACTTCTGAAGATAATTGGAGTTTTATTATGCTGAAGGAAATTGAGAATACTTAAACATGCTTTAGAGATGCTCCTGTGACTTGGGAATCAGATATATTTCTTCCTCCTGACTCTATGACCTCAGTCAACTCACTGCATCTCTTGGCTTTGCACCTCTGAAAATGGAACCAGTGAGCCCTTCCTTCCTTCTCCGGAAAGAGTCTTTCTAGAGGAAAAATGGTGTGTCAATCTCCATGGCCACTCAGGCCTGAACTTCTGTTAGAAAACCACCTGTAATAACTTCCAGTACCCATAATGTAGAATTTAGGCCATTAGCACCTGAGCTGAGACCATCAGCTCCTTTTGTGGAAGCTGCCAAAAAGCTGTCAAGCGACCTACTGCAGAGCAAAACTCTCTGCCAGTACCAGTTTCCTGGGTCATTCAGCTGCCTGTTCTCTGTCTCCACCCAGGCTCCACTCTCACTGCTACATTTCTGGGGTTTATTTAGCAGCTAGACAAGAAATGGGACTGTGCGATTGGGCAATTTCAAAGTAGAGGAAATAATACCAAGGGGAGGAACAATAACTATCTGCAGATAGAGAAAAGAATGTTGCACCAGAGGACAGGAAGCAATTATTATCATTCGTCAGCAATGATAGAGAAAGAAGTAATTAAACTTCAGCTGCATCAGGGAAAATTTTAGACAGAATATTAGAGAAAACAGCTGAAAAAAAGACATGTCTGTGCTGCCAAGGAAAGTGGTGTTGTCACTCTGGTATTCAAAGTCACATTTCATGAATGCCTTTCTCTAAAGAGGCTTAGAACTCACTATGCCTAACTCAGCATTCTTGGGGGCTGAGATGGGAAAACGTCTCTATTCACAGGAGTAGCTAAACATGCTTAAATCCCATTCACGTAATCTGAAAAGGCAAAGAATTTAGGTAGAACTGCAGCTATTGAAGGGCAGTGGATGACAAGTGAGTAGATGTGAATCATTCTCAGGTATTAATATTTTTCCCAGTACAGGAGGACTGGTGAGTATCTGCTACAATGAGCCTTCACCTCAAATGGATGCTTGTAGACCCAGACTATCTGTTCCTGCCCAGACTGTCACCATAGAGTTGAGACTTCCTCATGACAAGCAGGAGGTTACAGAGCAAAGGGAACACAGCCCCCATCCCAGCACATTTTAAGGACAGAAGGGAGGCAGCAGATGTCCCCTGTGGCTGTGACAGAAGAGAGCAGCCTGATCACAAGAGCAATGGGGGAGACTCTCTCCTCTCTACCACTCTGCTTTAGCCTTGCAGAAGGAATTACCCTTGAGGGTTACTCCAAGCAGAAAACGAGTTTATATATTCTGAATTCTCTCTGGAAGAGCTTCTATCCTCAGGAAAAATACATGAAAGAGAAGAGCAATTCCTCTTCCCCTCCTCCCTGTCCTCACCCTACCTAAAGCCCAGGCAAGGGTAGGTCACAGCTTTTCTTTCTGGTTTGAGCTCCCTTCCCTGTTGCAGTCCGGCTCACTGCGGCCCCAGGTCCGGTCCAGCTGGGGTGAGCGTGGCAAAAACAGAGGGATGGGAATGATGGAATTGCCTGAAAAATAAAGAACTTTAATAGCAAAATAACAAACAGAAACTACACAATCTGAGGGGCAAGATCCAAAGACGGGGGGGCGTGTTGAATGTAACAATATTTAGGGGTATTCTGAGGGCAGGGTTCCTATCACAAATGTAAACTCAGAACATGATCTTACATGTGACAGATCCTGAGCCAACTGAGAGAAAGAATCAGAAACATGACCTATTATAGAATAATTCCATTAACATACCATTAACATACCATTAACATACTAATTCCCGTCGCCACACTCTCCTCACCATGACCTGACCAGATGTCTCCCTTTCAGTTTCCCACTTCCCATAGTCTCAGGTTGATGCCTCCTGTGTGTACCAGTGAGGCTAAACCACTACTCATCCTAGAAAGTTGTGGTCCCACACTTTCCATTTGGTGGATGAGGCAGAACAGAGAGATGAATTACAAGGAGCTAGGATCAGTATTTAGAGTAAAATCAGCATGTAGACCTAATGGCATGGTTTCTACTGGCCTAGCGTCTCCACATTTCATTCATTTTGCTAATCCACTGGAGAAATGGCCCACTGGCAGGCAGAATCTTGAAGTAGCCATTTAAATTTGCTTGATGGCCCCCAAGGCAAGTCAATTTTCAGTCTGACTGGCTTTAATCCCAGCAGAGAGCCCTGCCATGCCATTACATGGCACAGCAGGAGTAAGAGTGGGGAGGCAATCACATTATAGCACCATTCCATTTAGCCATAATCTGTAAGGATCTCATGAAAGCATCAACCATTATTATGATTCCTGATGTCCTTCAGGCAAAGTCTTTGTGGGGAAAAGGAAGAGGGAAAAAAAAATGTCCACCTGTCAAAAGGAGACAGGCCCTTTCATTCAAGGGAAAGGGAGGTGAAATGTAAAAGTGACACAATATTATTTAAACATCCTATTACTAAAATTACAGTTCATCTATATAAAACTGAGCTATAGGACCTTAGTCTGTCAGCCAGATCGATGTACCTGCCGTGGTCACAGAGATGCAACGAGCTGAGGAAGCATTTGGGAGACGGAATTTGCTGTAAAGGCTTCCAGCCTCAGTCCATCATGCCTGGTGTCCTTCCCATGGCACTAAATAGCTGCAGGAAGCAATGCTGAGGAGGGACAGGATGGTTTGTCCTCAGCCCATTGCTGCTTCACATCCAGAGGCTTGAGGCAACTTTAGCATAACCACAGCTGGTTTGGGGCCAGCAGCTTTATTCAGAATTGTATTTAAAATCCATCTCTGGCACGTGACTCTCTGACCTCTCATGGCAGATGCAGGTTGATTGCACTCTGTGTGTGGAAATAGCTGGCATCTGTGACTGCAAATCTGCACAGCTACTCATTAAAGTGGCCAGCTCCAAGACAGAGTGTAGATGAACTGGACAGGGTATTTGGAGAATTGCTCCTATTTCCACACCTGCTTTGGATGTTTGGTAAATCAAGTCAGATTTTTGGCCTCTGTTGCTCTGTTTGTAAATGAAAATTCCTGCCCATGTGTGTAAATGGACAAGCAAATGCAAACGGTCACAAATGGGATCATGGCAACAACATGTCATCTTACCATGGGGCAAGGGAGAACAGTCCATTTCTGTGGGCTTTTGATCCCTTTTTTTAGCAGCAACATTTTGTGAACTGGCCCAAGAAATATCAGAGAGGCAAGTAGAACTAAGGAATCTCAGTTTGGGATGGTGGCATACAGACGGAAACCAGAAGGATCCAAAGAAAGAGCACAAGAAGTGCATCCATGAAGATGACTGTTTTCCAGAGATGCAGGACAGGGCCAGGGAGAAACAAGGATGACACAGTGGCCGGCCTGAAAGTGTTATACATTGGCATTCAGCCTGTAGGAGAGGATGCCAAGGATGGCTGTAATTCTTAGGAGGGCATTGATCCAGGAGATGATGTGTAGTACCAGTGAAGCAGCTGACAGCAGTCCAGGGCATCTGAATTGTGCTGGGACTCTTGATTCTCAGGGTAGGATGCACATGGAGCAGCACAGCAGGAAGTCTAGGCACACCAGAGGAGTCATGCTGGGGATGCTGAGGCACAGCTGCAATGGCTGTTGGTGGCCTGGGGTCCAGGGGAGCTCAGTCAGAGCAGGGAGTTCACATGGAGGAGAGGCCAGGACTCCCCAAGTACCATACCCAGCAACCTGGGTGCTGCAACAGATATCTCTGGCAAGAAGAAGGCAATCAAGGAAGGAAAGGCTTGGATAACTGGGAGAATTCAAAAGAGCTGGAGTGCAGATCTGTCTCAGAGGGAAAAGGTGTTAAGCTTCCAAAACTGGAAAAAGTCAAAAAAGGCTCTCCTCCTTAACTGCAGTTCTGGTTTCTGCAGTGGACTCAGGAGTGGGGCGGATAATAAAAAGATAGAAGAGGAGGTGATGCTCCCCTGCAGGAAGGCAGAAATAAGAATCCATAATCAAGCAGTGGAATGGTGTGAGAGAAAAGCCAGATGAGGAAGAAGGTGCTTGAAATAATGTCTTTAGTCTACCTATCCACTGAAGGGATACAGGGAAGGCCAAAGGGGCTCAACCTACAGACACCTGTATGGATTTTGTTTGCCTGCTACGAGTGGGTCATGATGTGCCTGACCTGCCCAGGTGACTGAGAAACAGGATATCACTCCTTCTGTGAAAAGTTCAGGCATGCAGTCCCAGGGAAAAAGCAAAATAAGAACCTGGATGGATGCAATACTGTTCTGGCAGCTCATTGAGAAGGCAGCATCCCAGACTGTGCAGGGTTTTTCTGTTGATAAGAAAAATATACATATATATATATGTAACCAGAGATTTATGGGGAAAGGGGCATGGAAAGTTTCACCCCCTGCTGTATTTTAATGTGGCACTCGATGACTTGTAATGGAAAAGATCTATTGTTTCTCCAGTAGCAATAAAGTAAGGTTAAAACAAACTCAAACATAAATTTTGCAAACAACCCCATATAAACACAGCTGTTCAATGAACTCATAGGACTGGCTGCTAGCTGAGGACTGCCCCCTAATGTTATCATTTCATGGAAATGTTCTTTACAATGTCTTTTATTAATAAAACACCATTATCATGTAGGACACTGGACAAAAAAATATTGTTTTGAGATTAGGGCAAATTTAGCATAAATGTAACACTGACATTAAGAGACATTGTTTTGATTTGGCTGCTAACAAAGTCAGTTATTTTCTACATCATCAAATAGCTGATGTTTACAAAGACTTTTAGAAACTGGTTGGTTTTCGGGGTTTTTTTTGAGAAAAACCTTACTGTGGTTAGATGAAGTTTCTTGGAAAGCAAAGCTGGGAATTAGCTCATAAACACCTCTTTTTTGTCAGCAAAATCAGCCTGAATGCCCAGCATCTGGAACAGATAGATCTCACTCACAGCCTTCCAAATGTTCTGGTGCTTCTCAGAGCCTCTGAGAAATTGAATTCCAAATGGACAGGATCTCCTGGGTGTTTCAGGCATATTCAGCCTCTTAGAAAAATGGGAGTCTCCCTTCCTCCAAGATTTTTATATCAGTCCATACATAAAATTCACCTTTCATACGATTTTAGAGTACAGGTGGTTTGTATAGATATCCAGGCATATTTTCCTTTGTGGGTCCTGGAGGTGCAGCATCATGGGAAATAACTCAAAAAGTTAAATATTGGCTTTTGCCCTGACGGGGAAGATTTTTGTCCCTTTCATTCTTTTCGTTTAGGATGAACTGATCAGCTCCATGCCCTCATAGTGCTGGAGAGCATCCTGGCACGCTGAGCCAAGTGCAGGCTTTAAAACAACAGGAAGGTGCATTTCTCATCACTCTCCACAACATTCATTGCTTTCCAGGCTTCTGCAAGCCCTTCTTCATTATTTTCCCCTGATGGCACCAGTTTTAAGCTTTTATCCTGGTCTACTGGTGATTCTCACCCAAGCCCTCTCTGCTCTCTTGTTAGCAGAATCCCCACCTGCAGCACATCCCATCACAGTCCAGGCAGGCTGTGGGGTGCACAGGGAGCCAGGTTTGAGGTCAAACTGTGGCACAGCTCCTTACAAGAAGGCACCAAGTGACAGATCTTGCTCATGGCTCAGGCATTTATTTTCCCTGATGGCAGCTGGCTCTGATTCACCTTTCCTGAGTCACTCTTCCTGACACTGTCATACCTACCTGACAGCATTAAGTCCCCCACAGTCACTTTACCAAATCCTTCCATCGTCATTTGCCTGGGACAGAACAATTTTCTTTGGGGGGCTATTTTTCATTTTTCCTCCTCTTATTGCTGCTTGACAGGAAGCCATCTCCTGTTGTTCTGCTCCAAAATGTCACCTGTCTGTGGAACTGCAGTCCCAATTTGCGTCCCTTCTTCCTACACCCTGCTGTTTTGCCTGACTTTAAAATGGCAGCCCAGCAGACATTATAGAATCCTTTATTTATTTATTTAATTTTCTGCACAGCAAAATGCAAAAATATAAATACATGTACAAACATATATATATATATATATATATATATATACTATAAATATGCCAAAAATTAGCATCTGACATGGAAATAGGAAGAAGAAGTTTCAGGGCAGACCCCCATGGTTTGAATTAACAAGTATAGAAGCAGAAGGAAACACTGAGGTGTTGACTAGGTAGATAGATAAGGTAGTTTTTATTTAAGAGCTCTGCCTATTACAGCTTAAAGGCAAGAGCCTTTATGCAGATGTGAGGTCTGTTGCCATTTCAGAATGGATAAGGCTATGTGCTCTAAATTACTGCAGGAAACAGAAGCACAAATAGCACTGTCTCCTGGATCTGGACAGATTCCCTTTTTATTGTCGCCTGCCTGACAGCCAGGCTGCTGCTGCTTACTAAAACCTGTCTGTCACTGAAATCCCTAGGGTAATAAGCTCCCTGTGAAACAGGTTCCTAAGTGGAAAAATCTGCACATCTTCAGATTAAATCAATAACAATTAAGATTTCTTTGAAATCTAATTGGAAAAGGAGCTATTTTGATCACCACCGTGATGTTATCTGGAAATTGTATTTTGTTTATCTACAGCAGAATGTTTTCTTCTTTGTGGGATTGGTTTGCCAGCCTCAGACACATCCTTTGATCTCTGAGATGATACAGTGAACTGAAACATGGAGGCAATCAGAGGGATTATCACGGGATGGGGAAATCATTTGATCTATTTTTAAAAGTAATTTTTATGAATAACTTTGGGGATTGGTTATCATTAAGAAAGGAAGAGACGTCTCTCCCATCTTTAGCAGTGTTATATTTCTCTGAAGAAGACTGATTCATGTAGTTAATAATACTAAGCATTTATATAGCGCTTTCTAACTTCAAAGCACTCTACAAATACTGCTCACTAATACTGCACACAAAACTTCTGTGTTATTACTTTCAAGGAGGAATGAGTCTATTCGATGTCTCTCATATTCCTGTGGATGGTTTTCTGTTCAGGGCCCTCTTTAGCTGCCTCAGGTTAACTGGGACAGAAAACCCCAGTGAGAGAAGAAAAAAGACTAAAGTTCTGGTCAAGAATACAGCGAGACTCTTTCAAGAACATCACCTGAAAAATTTCGTGCTCATCTTCAGAAGGCCTCCAACACCTTGCAAGGACTATCCTACCAAGTTAACTGAGTTCCTAGTGCTTATTGTAAGGACAGAACCCTTGTCTGAAGATATCTAGCAATAACAATCCTCAACAAAAGAAAGAAAGAAGGGATCATAAGAAGAACAGAAGACATACTGTGCTTTGTGTGAGCCTATCCGATATTTGAAACAAAACAAAATCGAAACCTTTGAATGAACTTAAAACTCTAAAAGGTTGGTGAGGGTTTGTTGGTTTGTTTTTTTTTTTTTTTTTACCCTTGAACCTAGTTTCCTTATAGTACACATTCATGCCAACAAATAGCAGATGGTGATGGCAGATATGTACTAAAGCAGCTAAAACTGTGTTCTTTGCAGGAGCATCTATCATGCTGATAGGGCTGAACAGTCTGTACTGGCAGCAATGTCTGGTCCATGCCAGGACGGAAAGATCAAAACCCTTCTCAAGATTTCACTGGATGTTATTTCAAGTGGCTCCACAAACAAAGGTGGAATTGGTCCTGTGGTGCCTGGGCACTGCTCGAGGCAGGCATGCAGCTGTGTTAGCCATGTGTCTGCTCTGAAAGGGTGGCTTGGAACAAGCCAGCATCAGGGATAGAAGGAGGAACCCTGGGTCCATGGTGCTCCCCTGCTCTGGCAGGGGCCTCCCTCTCATGGGGAGTTGAAAGCATCTTTGCTGCCCTGACAGCTGCAAAGCCAGGTTGACACAGTGCTTCTGCTTGGGCTTACTGTGGGGCAACCTTTCCTCCTTTCCAGAAAGATCTCCTAAGAGGTTTCTGAGTCTTCAGGTCTTTGGCTTCTGTCTGGTTTACCGCAGTCAGCTGTGACAATGTTTCTTGTGTGCAGAAATCTGTTTACCAGGAGCTGGCATAAGACCCATTTTGGAAAGGGTACTAAGTCTGTCATGGATAAGAATTAAGAGAGGCTTAAATGTCCAAGGAGCTCATCAAGAATTACAGTTGCCCTGGCCTCTAGGAGACCACTCCATCTGTGCCAGCATATTAAAGAGGGACTTTTGAGGGGTTTTCAGATGCTAAGATTTATCATCCCAGTCTCTCAAACTTCAAGTGGCACAGACCTTGCCCTTCCCTTTCATCTTCCTTCTCCAAATACTTTGGCACAAGACTACAGGGTAGGATTATCTTACAGGAAGAGCAGGTGGTCTGTGAGTCACAGGTCCTGAGCTCTGAGCAGATGTCTCTGGTTTGTGGTGTGGTCTCAGGCCAGTTGCTGAGTGCCTGGTGTTGGGGGAAGCTGGACACCCACATCTCCTGCTGGCTCCAGAGGAAGCATTGTTTGGTACCTTGGAACCAAAAATCCTTGGCTGTCTGGATTCTTTGATGTCTGTAATGGAAAGATGTGATTTCTCATACCTACCTCCATGGGGTATTGTGCCACTTCACTGACATTCATATGGCACTGTCAGATGTAAACACTGTGAAAGAAACTACAGTAACCCCATTATGTTCCTCTCAGTGCTGGTGTAGCACAAAGCCTTGGCTTTGAGGAATTGGCTAGATTTTTCTCTACAGCCCTCCAGGCACCTCAGCAAGCTGATCTCTCATATTTGACAGAGCTGGCTTTCTCCAGGCATCCTGGCTGGTGATTTACATGGCCTTTTTGTAGTGATACTCATTTCCCCCTATTCACACTGCCTACTGATGAGCTGATTTGAAGTTACCTCTTGCTCATCGGTTCAGTCTCTTGTTCAGTCCCTTTGCACTCTTTTATTTGATTGCTGAAGTGGAAACTGGGCCTTGCTCTTAGGCAGAAGCAAAGTCACAAAGCAGCACCAAATCCTGGCATGCATGTCCAAGCTTTGAAAAATGCAAGTGTGTTGGGCTCTAATAGAAGAGAAGGCAGACCCTGTGCCTGCAGGGAGCTCAGCCAAATCCATCATTTTTCAGAGATGCCCCATGCCTTCATCAGTATGCAGATCCATCTGCGCTGCTGAGATATCTGCATAGTACAGACAGGGAGTGGGGGAATACATTTATAAATAGGATCACTTCATTTTTCCCTTTCCTACTGTCCCCACTCTCCTTTATTCCCTACTGGTGGAGGTACTTCACTGCTGAGGGCTGCCAGTCCCACCCTACCTTCATACCTGCTCTCATGTCACCAAACTCCTTTGCATTGCAAACGTGAGAGGAATGGTTGGAAGGAGAGGGAGGGATGGGCTCCAGTGGCTGCAAGGACTCAAAGTAACTTTTACCATTCAATTAACAACAACAGGTACTAGAAATGATAAGAGTCTGACATTAGAGTGCCTGCCTGCTATTTGTAATGGGTGTTTTTTTAATTCAACAGCTAAATTCTTAGAAAGGTTGCACACTATCTACCTACCTGCACAGCACAGCAGCCTGCTCCAGAATACTTCAGAACACCAAGTACAGCTCACTCTTCCTGCTCACTGTGCTAGAAGGTTGTTAAATGTTGTATGGTCACAGAGAAATTAAACATTGCTCCTACTCATGCTTACTCACAAGAGAAGCTGTTGGAGCTGGAGTCACACTGAATGCAGCAATCATGTCAGCGCATCGCAGTAACAGTTGCTTGGAAGAAAAACACAGGAAAAAAACCCTATATGAAACAGCTCTTTTGCAATTGAGTTGAAGTTTGTTGTTTTTTTTTTTCTCCTGGCATCTCAGTGTGGTTTTCTGGCAGTCAGAAGAATTCCAGAATCCCAATTTTCTATTTCTGTGCCCCAACACATGAAAAACCTCTAGTGAAGTTGTCCCACAAACTATTGTGGTTTGGCTCCATGGCCTTCATGTGTTGTTTTTTTCTTTCCTCAAGCTCACACCAAACACCCTTTGATGAACAGATTTGTCCTTGTTTTTTCTGATTTTTCTGATTGTAGATGTAGAAACTGAACTTGGCCCTCTGGCATCAGAGAATCCAACCCAAACTCCTTGGGAAAGACCAATATTCTTCAAAAAGTTTTAAAAAGTCATG
The DNA here is from genome assembly GCA_019023105.1 of Diglossa brunneiventris. NCBI lineage: Eukaryota > Metazoa > Chordata > Aves > Passeriformes > Thraupidae > Diglossa > Diglossa brunneiventris. The sequence continues at coordinate 148,751,995 of CM032354.1, read as the reverse complement.
TTTTCCATTTTAATTTTTTTTCTTATTAAGGAAGTAATAGAGAGAATTCTACAAATTTGATCATGTGACACTGAGGATGTAAATGTTCACAGATAATGAAGCAATGCTTTCAGAAAGTTACTTTTGAACAAAAGATGAAAAGGACACTGAAGGAATTTAGCCTCTAGACAGATGACTGACAGATTTGTCAAAACCCAAAAGGTCACAGCAAACACTTGGAGCAGTTTTAGTATTTCCCCTGGAAAATAAATGTCCTTGCAATTGTTAAGTGATGCCTCTTGAAACGCACAATTCGTATACATCAACCCACACAGCCATGAAAGCAAGGGAGAAAAGCAAGTGTCACATGGACACAAGTGTGGAGAAACTCCATGGATTGGTAGGACAGTGGCAGTGACAGCTCAGTGGCAGATCTGTCCTTGGATCCTGTTGTGATTCAATGGGAAAAGCCTGCTCTGAAAGGCTTTGAGAAAAGCTTTGTGTAAGATAAGACTTTCTCCTTTGGAAGACAAGTCCATCTCCCAGGACCTTCACAAGTGTCCAGTAGGACAGATCAGCAGACCTTTTTTCTCAACTGCTGTCTCCCAAAGCGTCCATGAAGAAACTGTTCCCACTGGCAAGGAGCTGCTGACCTCAGCAAGGAGTCTGGGACAGAAAGATGAGGTTGCATTGCACAGGGACACAGTCCATTCCCAAAATTATTCCCCCAACAGAGAGGGGAACAGATTGTCCCTCACAGACAATCTAACTCAAATATAATGCTGCATAACAGTGTTTTCTAACCAGCAAAAGGAGAGAAAGCTCAGTGACACACTGTCCTCAAGGTGGCCTTGCAACACATCCCTGGATGTCAAGTGCCCAAAACTGTTCTGGATGGGGTTATCTGTGAATAAAAATTCAAGAAATCAATGCCCTGCCTGGTTTCCAGCCTAGGAAAGGGAAAGAAAGCAGGCACAAGTGATCTAAGAAGGGACAAGAAAAGGCACACATGGAGGGACAGTAAGATGGAAGGGAGAAGAAATCTGGGAGAAGAGGATGGGATAGGCAAGCAATAACAGGAATAGGAGATAATGGCAAAGATGCAATACTAGATGTCTCAGAGGAGAATTTAACAAAAGGGAGCTCACTGGATTGTTATATTTGTTGTACCATAGCTCATGAGCTTCAGCCCTTCTGCACTCTTGTGTGTCTGCACTGCTCCTCATGTTCCATCCCTGTTTGTGTTTCCTTCACCTTGGCTGATGGAAGTCACCTCAGCAGCCCAGCTGGCCATGAGCTCACTGAAGGACATCTGCAAGGCTCTGTGTCTGCTCACTGTATCACAAAAGGTGCTGCTCTCTGGGTAGACCCAGAGCAGAGTAAATATAAACTCAGGGTATGTGCTGAACACCCCTACAGCATGTGCCTAGCATGACAAATGCTTCCTAGAGGGGCCAGCTTTTGCTCCATATGTGTTTGCAGGGCACCCAAAGTGCATTTGCACAGATTTACATCCAGGAAAACCCAAGAATAAGTATGGCAGTCTTGGGCATTTGCACTGCAGGCTGACACTTGCAGGATGCGACAGAAGGGCTGGCTGCCCATACACTGCACAGCCTGCATGTGCTCACTGCTGACAAACCCTGATGGAAAAAATGGCAGTCCTGTGTCAAGACCAAGCCCACAGAGAGATGTTGTGGTATTTGATAATGCTCTGCATTAAAAAGTGCTTGTGGACATATAAAGTAATAGAAAATAAAGTCTTTGAGTCTTTATATGTAGAAACTTGGACATCAGTTGTGCAGAACTGGCAGTTTTCCCAGCTGACACTTGGCTCTGGAACAGCAATTCACTCCATCAGCACAATTGCTACTCTGGTGGTTCTGCCCATGCACTTTCTCAAGCATCAAAGTCCATCACAGACACACCCTGACACTATCTCTGTGAAGCACAGCAGCAATGATATGAAGATTTAGTTGATAACAGGCTGTCAGGTCTAAGCAGAACTTTAGGACTTGCTGACACACTGCTTTAAGCCTACCAGTACATTTTCTGGTTGGTAGCCAGATCTCACAACTTTGTGGTTGTCACAGTAAGATAGACCCTACAGATCAATCACCTTGGTTGGCAGTGTCATGTCTGATTGGGATGACAGTGGATTTCATCAGAACCTGGCGTGGGTGCTTTTGTCACTTACTTCACATATGGAAAATCTCATCTATTTTTGCCAAAATTTCGTGTGGATGATCTGGGAAGGGATGAGGAGGTGTAGAAGGGGAGAGGTGTGATAGCAGTGTCAGTCTGTCCCATTTCTGACATTTGAAAACAAGGGTATTCTGTGCTTAGTCCAGACCAAAAAAAAAATAAGAAAAAAAATTGCAGTGTATTACAAATGGAAAGTCTGAACTAAGATGCTGTTTTCTGAAAAAAGTATTTAATTTCTCCCTGAACTTTTCATTCATGGAACTTATCAATATTTTTGTTGGGTTTCATTCTGACTTGGAACAAACCTGGACTTCAAAACCCATATTCCTCCCTGAAACACAGTTCTCATGGTATCCTCCTGCAGTGCCAAGCCAGCGTGGGCTCAGGAGGATGGCACTGCCAAGAGCACAGTTGCTGACTCCACTTTTATGTCTTGGTCTCACCTTCTGTGTCAGAATGTTAATTTTAATTCTTGTATAACCCCTGAATATTTCATGGGCTAAACTAAGGGGGTGTGTGTACAGATATGAGATTTCTGTTATGCCAAAATCAGATAAGACAGAGAGTGTCATAAGTCAGGGTAGCTGGAAAGCACCATGCCCACCTGTAACTCTCCTCATTGCCACCTAGGCAATCCTGGACATGTTAAACTCCAGGGAAGTGAATAAGGTAGAGTTTAAGGCACAAGCAAGGGGAGAAAAAAGCAGAGAGCCAAGAGGAATAACCTTGACTGATGAACAACAGGATGTGTGCTGTTCTTTCATGTGGAACAAAAGGCAAACATGAGACTTCACCCATGTTCTTTCTGCCTGAAAAACACTTCTGACTGCACACTGCAGAGGTGAAGTTAGAAGTCAAACACAAGCCCTCAGTCTTCTCTTTTACAACCATAATCAGACAACAGACAGAAGGGGATAAAAAATGCAAATGTAGATCCTTGCTAGAGGGATCCTAAATACAAGAAAGAGACTGTGTAGGCACTTTGTAATTTTCATGTCCTCTTGGGTGTTTGGAAAGGAATTGCTGGAGGGAGAAACTATAAATCCACGAATTACTGAGTCCATGTTGACTTAGACTACCCAAGTATCTCCTTCCTTTTTTTCTCTTTTTTCTTTTTATTTTTTTTGGTTTTTTGGAAGGATGTGTGTCATTGTTTGAAGTCAAACACTGAACAGAAATAGATATAAGCAAATCAAGAGATTCCATCTGAGTAATGGGTAGGAGAGACTCTCCAGATAAATGGTGGTGTACAACACTGCAAGTCTTTCAAGGCCCTTCATGACCTGATGAGAATCAGTCAGCAGCCCACAGAGACACTCACAACACAGTATTGCATTAACCAGAATAACCAATAGGCCAAACTGAATGTAGGAGGGATCTTGGTTCACATTTTCTCTATCTTGCTTATAGCACTGGACTAAGATCTGCCTCTAAACTTAGTTTCCAGATGGTGTCATTACTTTCTTGGCTTTTCTGCATGTTTCTATGTTTCTCTGATTTTGCTCAGAAATATTACCTTAGGATCTGCTCCACTCAAGCACCTAAGTTCTGGGGGAGCAGAAAAAAAAAAGTAATTTCTGATGAATTTTAATTTCTGAATGGAAAGCTAAAAATAATTCCCAAGTAGCTGTAATCAAAGCACAAGTATAAATCACACATGATTCACAGTTCAGCATCCAGTGGGAGTTTCTTGGGAGGGATTGCTTCCCCAGGGCCCTGGTTTTCAATGTGACACTGATGTGTTTGGCTTCTCTCCCACTTCTGTAGAGCACGAGTAAGATTCCAGCCTCAAGACTACAAATCCACTTGAGATGTTGACATCTGCAATCAAACCGAATGGTTTAAAATGGTTCCCTTCATCCCCATAGGAATTCATTTATTCTAACCTGTGGTAGGTTAGATACCTTTCCCTGTTTTGGCTATTACAAGAAAATAACAATAAAAATTTCATTTTTGTTTGTCTTTCTCCCTAAATTTTCTACATGCTTTGAGCTCTTATGGACTTGAGAATTTTCTGCTAATGCAGGCCCAGGAACATCCCTGTATCTGTACCCAGAGACTTCTTTTCCTTTCCCTCCACATTTCACTATGTGTCTCGGGTATTGTTCTACTTTCTCAGTTACCAATGTAACTAATTTAAATTGTCCCAGTTTTCAACTCCCTCCTGGTAGCCTCCCCCAGTGATCCCAGAGGAATTTCCTGAGACACATCCCCTCCTTTCTTCTCACACTCTGTCTCCCCACTCAATATTTAATAATTTATGTAAATTAATTCATCAGTATCAAAATAATATTGAAGGGAGAAGGAGGATCTGACTGATCATGTGGACAGCTCTGGGAAAACAGTTTTTCTTTAAATCTCTATATCCTGCAATGCATCACCTAGAAACTGCCTTAATCAAGACTGTTCATAGTAGCCAGTGATACTTAAACAGTCTTAAGATAATCATTTTCAGGTGAGCTGCATTTTCCAGACAGTAACCATAAGTGACTTCCTGCAGCTCAAGCCTAGCAGACCATTTCTAACCCTTAAACATAAAATGATCTTGCCTTATAAAACTGCCCCTTTAAAAGAATACAATCCCTTAAAACAACACTTTCCAGAAGTGTGTTCCCACATGTTCCATGCAGCAGTATGAAAACAAAGATGGTTTGCTGATGAATCTTTGTGTTTGCCAACCCTGAAGCTGTGTAATTGCCAGAAAAGGGTTTCTCTGAGGCACCTGGGATGCCACAATCCCTTTTCCCCACTGGCATCACTGCTATGACTAAGAAGTTGTTCATTTATTACACAGAGGTTCATCTACTCCACCATCTCCTCTGGTAGTTTTAAGTTGTTCTGTATTCAGCTTTTATGCTGCAGATACATCAGGCTTGATGAATGCAGACAGGAATTTTATTTCATTATCTTAAAATATTCAAATTACACATGCACAATAAATATTGACAGGGAGGTGAAAGGAAGACTTCACTGCATGTCACAGCAAATGGCAGAAGGGAGTGGGTAGGGTGGGTGTGAAAAGCACAGCAGAAAGCCTTGAGTCTTTCACTGGGGCTCTGAGTGGGGACTGAAGCTGCTAAACCCCTGAAGAATCATGCCCTGCAAATGAGCCATCCTCTTCTTAGATCCATCTCCAAGATCCTCTGGAGGTGTGGGATCTTTTATGTTTCTGCACTCATTAGCAATACCAAGGGACCAGTAAGTAAATGCATAAATTCTCTTGCTCATATTTTGGTACTGTTTCGCTTTAATTGGTACTAGAAAATAAAAAGGGAAACATAAGATAATTCAGCCTAGAAAAGACCTCAGGAGTTCTGTAACGTGGCCTCTTACTCAAAGCAGGGTCAGCTCTGGAATCAGGGGAGGTTGTTTGGAGCTTTATTGAGCCAGGCCTTAAAAACCTCCAGGGATGGAGAATGCACAACCTCTCTGGATAAGTTCTTCTTTTGAAAGCTCACCTTTGCTTGCAGTCTTGCATCTGGTATAGCTGCAGAATTTTTTTCCCTTTTTTTTTTCTTTTTTTCTTTTTTTATTTTTCTTTTCAGCTCCTGGAAGCTCCAAATAGTCAAAAAACATTTTCTAGTTGAGGACCTTAAGCAACTTGCAGTCTACAAGCTGCCACTGACTTCCAGCACAGGGTTCCCAAAAGCTGTCCTACTGCAAGCCCTTGGCAGCCCCACTCCCTGAGGTGTGCAAGGTCTTGCCTCAGGTCCTACTGTAAGTCTGCAGGCACACTTGGCTCAGATTTGCTGCCTATTTCATAGCCAGGAAAACCCATGTGTAGAGAAGTTTGTGATGTACTTGTTGGCAGTGTAAAGTCACTAAAAAAAATGGGAATTTCCATTTACTGCCCTCAGTGCCATTCTCTACATTACCTCTCTTGCTGTCTATGCAAACTTCAGCCCAAGTCGCTCTTAATGGAGTGGATTTATCCCATATGGGATCCACAGTCAACTCCTTAGCTGCCCCTTGCTTTTGTTGCCCCTTGCTTTTATCTTTTTTCCTTTATCTATTTAAATTTACAGTTTGTTCATAGATCTTGTTCCTAATTTTGATTCTGTTCTCCACAAAACCATCATTCCCTGCTTTTCAAAGCTTTTCTTCACTGTGTTCTGGGCTGGTGCAAATCAGACCAACTCCAAGACGCTGCCAGGGGCAGCATCAGGGTTTGCATTTTTATGTGCAGTTCTGAAATCTGGCAATTAAGACGCCAAGAGACAAAGTCCTGCCTCTGGCAGCCCCTTTGCCCTTCACAGCAAGACGTCTGAGCTGCTCATCCATTAGGCTCCTCATCACTGCAGCCATCAGCATCGCACTTTATGGAAACTCACCGCCAAGTCTGCTCTCCTTAAAATTCTGCCCTGTGGTCCTGGTGCTGTTTGAAAAGTAGTTTAGTTATTGGTGAGTGGGATGAGGGTAAAGTAGGGCAGTTTGGGGAGGGAGGAAGGGGGAAGTGAACTGGCAGTGATAACCTCATCAGCTTCTCAAGATAAGTCGCCTCCTCTCATCGCTCAGGGTCCCTAATTACAAAGGAAATGCAAAACTTCTTCACCAGAAATAACCCTCCCTTTGCAGCTGGCACAGCACTGCTGCCCATGTCCATGTAACAGGGGTCTCTGTTGCGGGAATATTTCTCCTCTGTGAGGAAATTCACTAAAAAAATTTATTTCAGATTGATACCATATAAGGCAGATATCCTCGCTGAAAGTAAATTTTCCTTTCCCTCCCCCAAAAATACCTTTCTTTGGGGTGATCCACAAACTCCACTTGAGCCAGAAAATCAACATTTTGATGAAAGATGATTAAAGATGTTTTCAACATCTTTATTACATGCCACGAATTACTTTAATTCACTTTTCTTTGTTTCATAAACTTTCCCTTTAGAAATTTTTGTTCCAAAAAGAGAGAAAAAAGTGCCCTGATATGACCGGCATTTTATGAGTTTTCTCCAAAATGAAATCCTCATTAGCTGATCTAATTTCTATAAATATTTTATCTTAATGGAATCATATATTTCAAACAGAAATGTCTTCTGATTTTCACTGTACTAGTTTAAAGATGGTTATTCCAGGCTGCTATGAGAACTTTGTTGGATTTTGCTATAACATTTTCATGGACCACGTAATGCCAGCCGCAGGTGAGTACAATGGGAAATGCCTTACTGACCACAATTGCCACTCCAGCCTCCTCATGTGTTATTTGCATAACAGGGGGGATACGAGCTGCTTTGATTTCCAACAGGTATCCAAACTTTGCTTGGAGTAGGAAGGTTTAATTTGTGTGAATTCTTGGAGCCTCATTCCCCACACAGAGCCGCGCACAGCTCTGGCCACGCCGCCGTCGCCAGTGGGGGCTCTGTGAATCACAGGGGCCCCCACAGCGAGCTGAGCACGAATTTGCCCCTGAGCTGCTTCTTTGAAGTGCTGCTCGAGCACAGCCCTCACAGGCCATGGGCAGGCTGACATTTTGTGCAGCTCCTGTTTGGCAACCAGGCTTGAAATAACAGCAAAGGAAGATCTTTGACCCTGGCTGATATTGCATATAACTAGATGAACTTCTGAAAATGCAGAGTTTTCACTGGCACGATATGGGAGAGGAGGGGGCAAGACAGAAAGAAACTTTTAATAAAGAAAAGGATAGGTATTTGTTGAAAATACTGCATGGGAAAGAACATTGCTTGTTTGGCTTAGTTCTAGTCCTGAATCTGTTTGCTGTGACATTTACTGTTAAATCACTACCAGATTATCTTCACTATTTAAGGAAAAGCTAAAATCCACTTGTTTTATCTCAGGCTAATTTGTTTGAGGGCTGTGAGGTTGCACTCAGTATGTTCAGCTTGTAAAACTAGTGTCCTTTTCCAAATTTTCTCTTTATGTTGAAGCTGTTACTGTTTGTAGCCAAAAATTACTTGTTCTCCACCCCCATTTCAGCACTGATATATCTATGCTCTTCAACCCCAACTAGCTGAAACAACTCTAATCACCTATTTTTACTGTTTGAGTTAGGGAGTGTTCACAGGACTCATTTTGCCAGAAGAGCTGAAATGCTTGCAGAAACGAAAAAGGGAAAGGGATACAAACTCAGAGCTGCAAAACAGCAGCTGAACATCATAATATCATCAGCTGGCAGAGGTGGCTGCACACTGAGCATCAGCATCTAAAATGACTGTTTTGTTTGGGGATTTATTTGTTTGTTGGTTGGAGTTTCGGTTTGTTACGCTGCAGGATCACTCCTAACTGCTAATACAATTAAGAAAGAAACTTCAGAAAAAGATCACTAAGTCCTATGGTTTTTAATTCCCCATTGGGTTTTAGGAAGAAGTAGTTTGTGGCAAACAAGGAAGACAAACCTGAATCCTTTGCTGCATCCTTCCTCCTGTTTAAGAAGATTTGTGATTCTACATCTAAATCCAAGAACTTTCCACGTGGCCCTGGTAAGTTACATAAGCTAAACTTTTCACAATTTGATGTCTAAAACTAATCCTTTAATCCATATTTAAGATCCTGTAATTAACTCGTCTTAAATGTTATCTGCAGGTGCTCAGACATACTGAAAAATTGATAAAGTGTATACTTATTCTTACTTAAGGCACCCGAATTTGAATTTTTTGACCATAATGACTGCTCCTAGGTGTTAATGAAGACTTTCATACATTGAAGTGTTCTTCTGATTACAAAATTTTAAATCACACTTCTCTGTAACTACTGAAAATTATGCTTCAAGCACCAAAAGAAGTCCAAAGTGGCAAGAAGCAAATTCTAGCAATCTTTTTCCTATTCCATGACAGGCATTTTTAGTCAATGTTCTTTTTGCAGTGTTTGGGGGAACCGCTCTCCTCCCATGAATTCTGTATAAGGCTGGGTGACTCATATGTTTAACAGAGAGACACTTGCTGAAGGTCATGGCACTGGAGATGGGGGGAACAGGAGCTGTCTGTACAGACATTCTGGCTGAACTGTTGGGAAAAAAAGTTTGTCCTAATAGTAAAGATGAATTAATTTAACTCTTTGTTCTCTGGCTCGTAGATTACAGCTACAGAGAAAACTTTTTTCTGAGAAACTTAATCTTTTCAACAAGCTCCCATTAGTTTAGAAGAAGCAATAGATTCCCACCTGTCCAAATGGTCCAAACCTCCTTTCCCATCCGTCATCTTCTCCCTCTTCCTAAGGTTACTGGATTGTTTTACTTTAATGGAGGAGTAACTGTGGGATTTCAACATTGCCTAGTAAGTGGGAGACACAGGGGGAAACAGGATAAAATAAGTAAAGGTGTGGTGTTTTCTTTTACCAGACTTTTCTTAAGGTTTCTTCCCTCCATTTCTATTACAGAGGCATCAGCCTGACAATCCCTGCCAGATGATTTAGGGTGAGTAATGAGGGTCTTGGTTACTACTTTTCTATGGACGGATGCACAGGATTTGTCAGGGTGGGTGGATTTTGGGGTAGGAAGAGCCAGGTGAAATCTCAGAGGCTGCACTCCTAAGCACTGGCCATTATCTCTTTCCCCAGGGCTGAGCCATAGGACCAGGAGCTGAAGGACTGGTGTGTCACAAGCTTTTGTTTCTGGAACAGAATTTCCCGAAGTGGCTGATAACAGGCTCAGTCTGTTCTGTGAAGGATGTCTTTAGAGCCTGCCCTGATACATTTATTCTAAAGAAAAGCTACAGAACGTTAAATTTTGTCTCTAACAAAATGCTGTTCTGGCTATTCAGATAAAAACAGGTTTGGCTTGGGGTTTTTAGATGCAGAGCTGCGTTTGCTGTAGGAATTCTCACGTATTAAGGAAAGATCAATACCACAGCTAATGGCCTAAGGTATCAGAAAACCTCACTGGAGGAAATGAGAATGTTGTCTGGAAACCAGATGATGATAATCCTCAGGATAAATGGATTTAGAGATTTCCGAAGCTGTTTTAGTAAACAGAGGACAGACTTAGGCAGTTATTTCAACAAGTTCCTTTACAAAAGAGAAAGATTGCCATTTTCCTGTTTGGTTTTAGTCTTGACATTGATGAGTTGCAGCAAATACTTATTAACCTCTTAGATGCAGAACCGACCTTTTAATAAAGCAACCTCTTCTTCTTTACAGAGAAACCTTAACACCAGTTATTTTGTCTTGCAAACATTGTCCTTGCACATGCTGTTTACAAAAGCTGGCAGAGAGCCATTGGCTTCCCTGGAGTCGAGCAAAGGCAGGTGGAAAACCCATAAAGGACTTAAGGCAGAGCTCAGATGTCAGAACCCAAGAAATTCTTCTGGCTGCCCTGGAGGGGTCGAGCCCCTGCCCGGGGTGCTCTGAGACCTTGACACAAAGCCCAAGACACCTCTGACTTTGATTTTGGCCCATGGAGAAAATTACCACCTATATATGAAGAATTACAAGTCAAAAGAGTTTAAATACAATAATAGTTAGTCACAGAGTGAAAAATAGATTTTTGAGGTTTTTAGAATAGAGGCTCAGAATCCTAAGATGGATGAATTCGGGCATACTCTGTCCTTTTTCCTTCTTCTTCCTAGCCTCCATCTTCCATCACTTTTAGATTGGTTTAAGGTAGAAACTCACTGTCTAACATTGGTGATAGGTATTGGGGAGTTGTGGTAAATAATGTACACATAGTTTTTAGTATAAAAATATAACACTGCCCCGAGGGCAGCCAGTATGCCTCAACCCAACCTACCAGACAGACCTATGGTGGGTCAGAGAAAGAATGTTATAGATAAGAAATAATAAACAACCTTGAGAACGAGAACAGAAAAATCCTGACTCCTTCTCCGGCTGCTAGGCTGAGAAAAAGAAGCTTGTACGTATCTCAGAGTCACTCTGACCAACAGAGGTTCTGAGACTCAGACAAGTACCAGGAAGCAGAGGTGCCTTGACTCTGCTCTGGGTTCATGGCTGTGAACCAGCAAGAACCAGAGCAGAGCAGTGTTCAGAGCAGTTCAGTGTTCAGTAAATCCACCCAAACAGCCCTGGTGCCCAGGGTCAGAGGTCCATCCAGGCCACCCCACCCCATTCATCTTCTCTCTCACCACCCCTGCAAACACCTCTTCCCCAAGACAGCGATTCATAGCCTGGGTCATCTCTTCCCCTGTGAAAGCTATTCAATGATTTAGTTCACATTTGTTATATTTTCTACATTTACTGCTTCTTCTATGAGAATAAAAAAAACCCAAATGCAGCATCTGAGATCTGTGAGCTTGTGGTTCTTCTGCAGCTGCTTAGCAATGTGCTCTGCATTGCTCACTGTTCTTTCCTGTATTTTCTTTCCTGTTACAGAGGGCTGAGCTTAAGTGTTTCATTTTCTCACTCTTTGAATAGAAGCATTTAATCTGCTTTTCAGGTTTTCAGTGGATTTTTGTGCATCATCTGAACTCCCCAGGCTGTGTGCAGAACCAGATCATCAAAAAGGTGAAACACAGAGGTTTAAACCACTTTAAGTGCCAAAGCAGTTACCTTACAGTCAGAGCAGGGTCAGCTACACCCACTGACTCCGCCCAGAGAAGCTGTGGCTGCCCCATCCCTTGAAGTGTTCAGGGCCAGGTTGGATGGGGTTGAAACAGCCTGGTCTAGGGGAAGGTGTCCCTGCCCATGTCAGAGGGGTTGAAACAAACTTTAAGGTCCTTTCCAATCCAAACCATTCCATGATGCTGTGACATGCAAGATTTGGTCCAGCACTGCCATTTTCCACATGTACCACATCCTTCTGCCCACATGGATGTTGGGGCAGTAATAACCCATCCCTCTGTCCCATGGGGCCTCATTTTCATCAGCCTCTTTGTCTGAAAAAAAGTAATGTGATACTGTTAAACTGAGAGCAGTTACACCTTGCCCTACCTAGTTTCTCATCTATTTTCTCTGCTTGAGAATTGTAGAAGGGGCTATGTTCATGGAAACTCATCTGCTTTTTTCCAGGTTTCTCTATTGGTCTAGTAAAAGATATTACTTCTTTACAGTAACTTTTCCTTTCACACATCCTTAAAACTTGGTAGTTGCAAGAATACCATCACTACAATATGTTGCTATGGCTATTGTATTTCTGACTGAGCTGTAAAATCAAGGATCTTACAGTCATTAAAAATCCCCCAACACTCCTCACGAAAATAGACATGTTAGTTCAGGTTCCCTGGCCCAGTGAGCACAATCTTTACATAATGTTTCAGCTGAATTGTGGCTCCCTTTACTTTCAGTTGTAACTGAGGGTTGTTAAACAGCTGCCATGATTCCCTGTGCTCCCTCAAGAGACCAAGCTGCAAATGAATTATAGATGTAACACAAGCAGTCTTTCACATGCGTCACCCAAAGCCTCTGACGTGGGTCAGAATCAAACGGTTATTGTCCTGTCAGACCACTGAAACAAAAATCCCTGGGCTTTGTGAGAGGACCCCAGTGCATTGACTGCTACAAAGGAGATAGAGGATCTTTGACTTGAGATAAAAAGATATCAGACATGTGTGATTAACGATCAGCAAAACTTGAGTGTTGTAGAGAGAGCTTTTAATTGATTCTGTTAATGTTCCTCTCTGTCTGCACATTTATGCACCAGATGCGCATATGCAAAATGTTTTGATGTGCAGATCCTACGTGTGTGTGACCGTAGATAAAATCTGTAAGAGGAATATGTGGCAGGGCTACAAGAGTCCCCACACACCGGGGATTTGGCTGCTGGCTCAAGGGACCATCATGGATATCTCAGGCTGTGTCACCCCGAATCCCCTCAATGATCCTTATCCCCACCCACAGGCACATCCCAGCCGGGATGTGGCCAGGGGAGGGGAGAGGGGAGGGAAGGGGATTCTGAGTTTTCGCATGTAAGAAAGAAGACAGCAAGAGAGGGGAGGAAGGAGAAGAGGAACAAGGCAAAAGAAAGCAGGAAGAGGAGGAGTAGGAAAGGAGAGGGGAGAAAAGGAGAAAAATAGAGAAAGAATTATGGAATACAGTGCAAATATCTTCTTACAACTACAATTAAATGTAGACTCCTCCAAAAGAAGAAACAAAGAGATGACAGTGAGGACTGAAGCTTGGACTCTGTCCAGATGCTCAATTGACTTTGTCATTCCTGTCCTATTTTGACCTTTCCATTTTTTAAGGGTAATTAAACACTCCAGCTTCAGATTGGATCTTGCTTCAACTAGTGATTCTCCTCCACTGACAAGGTAAAGAGCTACACAGGAAAGGTCCAACCTGGCTGCCCAAACAGCCATGTCCATATTGGTCTTATTGTGAATATAATGCCACCAAGTAATTAGCAATAAAAATACTGTGCAAGAGCTGTGTGTGACATTAGGTTTGAGTAATTTGGTCTTTAACCCATCTAGCAGCTACTGCGGGATGCACTAAGTGACTAAAAACCATATATCTCATTACAATAAATATTTTATAGATGACATCTCAGCCCAAATCACCTTCCATGACATTGTTTTTAAATCCACTGGCAGGTGATAGGGTGATTTCAGTGGCTGGTCATTGGAAAAGAAGTCCTCTGTTGCCACATTAAAATGAACCCATATTCATAATAACAAAGTGCTTTCATTTGGTCCATGTCAGACATCAACAGTGCAATAAACTGGTGACCCTGCTTCCATTTCTGTCACTCAGAGGACAAAGGACCACTTTTTCCCCACCTTGGGTGCCTATTTACCATTTCTCACCCTTGGGCTGACGCCTACTTGTGAGAAAGCTCTCACAGTGGACATACTGCTATATTTGTTTTGTGGAGAGGCAGAAGAATTTACTATTTAAGGCTGTAAATCTGGCATTTTCACAAGTGCTGAAAATCACACCTTTGCATTTCCTGCTGGATTCCTGCTATATAAGGTGAGCAAAGGTAACCACACTGCTGATATTTGCAGTAGTCCTTCATCTCACTCCTGTTGGGACTGTTCCCATGCACATAAGTACTCTTCATCTCTGACGTCTGAAGGCAGCTCTTTATCCATTCTTATGTGGCTGTGAGTGACAAAGTATCAGAGAAAGCTTCCCAACTGTGAAATTTATTAGACAGGAAAGCAAAGTCTTCTGGGGGAACTGTCGGAACAAAACTCCGTCAGAGGAGGTTTTGGAGGGGATAAAACATTATGGAGGGAGGTGCAGTGTTATGGTCCTGCAGTGACAACAGTTGAACGGGTTCTTAAAACTACTTTTCATTCCCCAAAATAGGGCAGAACGTGGGAAAAACCTTCCCCACTCATCAGGTGGGCTCCTTTGCCATTGTGCTATATGACATTTTTCATTAATTAAGTGCATGCTCTATCTTTAAATCACTCAGGGTTCTCTCCGCACCCTCCAAGCAAGGGGATATCTGAGTGATTAAAGCATCTGGGTCATTCATTCAAGTACCTCTCCAGACATGAGTAGAAGACCATGCTTCATCCTCATGCAAAAGGGTCATGACTATTCAGACAAGAGTCTCAAAGGCAACCTGAAGAGATGCTAACAAAACATGTGAAAATTTAATACACCTGATGCAACTGATCTCCTGGGCTCCAAGAAAAAAGTGATGTTGTTTTCTTCAAAATTAATAGATTTGTACAAATATAGCTCAGTCAAAGCCAACCCATGAGACTATCCCAGGGTCTCACTTTCTTCATGGCTCAAACTTTTCTTCTACTTATCAAGTTAAATTTATTCATTCTCAATATTCTTTTGTTCTTCAGACAAAATTTTTCTTCAGCTGAAAATGCTCTTGCTCTTCACTGGTGTGTATCCTAGTGCCCGTTTATAGATCGTAGTCATCTTCCCTCATCCTTAATTGTGTTAAAATTAACAAGCCAAGCTGTCTTGGTGTAAGACAGGCACTTCCATTTCCCAGATCACTGTTAGGGAGAAAGCAATGAACAAGAAATGATTGATTATTGGCTTTTTAAAAATAAGAATTAGTGACACTAGAAGAATTAAAAAGGATCAGTTTCCGAAGAAGCAAAAGTTGATGTTTCTCTCACATCTTGTGTTGCAGAAATCCCTGCTGCTGCAGACATGCTGAAAGCCAGCTGAAAGCGCAGGGAGAAGAAGAAGGTATGGGAGGAAATCCAGGAGAGGAAACAGTTGTTGGAAAAAAGCAAAAGCATAGATAATGCCTCTTGCTCAGGAAGCTTTAAATTGAAATTTGCTGAAGACTGACAGTGTTTTGGGGAACTATTACTCATGCTTATACTATCTTACACTCTTTGTTAAGCTTTTACTCCTGCTCACCATCAGAAACACTCTATTGCACTGCAAATGCCTTTAGTCTGATTCTTTATTGCTTTTCTTACCATAACTAATAGTTTTTTACTGAATCTCTCCAGCCTGAGTGCCTTACTCTTGCAGGAGTTTAACTAGCATTCCAGGTGAGTTTTCAGGGAGTCAAGTACTATTAAATTCTTCACTCTTCTCCAATGAAAATATCTTCCCTGACACAACACAGGCTTATGTTTGACTCATGAGTTCCCTGAGCAGTTGCCATATCTGTGCCCTCTTTCTCCCATCAATTCACATCCTCAGGTATTTCAGAATGGCCAAAACCGGGTGAGTTTGCATTTTGAACAGTTGAATTTCATCCCACTGCTGTTTCTCCAACACTTGTGATCACTTTGATTTCCCTGTGTGATATTTCCACCTGCTTTGAACACCTGCCACCCTTATATGATAAGATGTTTGTTAATTTGTAAAACCCTCTGGCAGCATCCTCAGGGTGTACTGGGGGATGGAGTGTCACCATCCCTCACACCCCCTGCCACCCTCAGACTAAACACAGCCAACAGCCAAAACTGTGTTTTATTGCAAAATTAAAATTAGTCAAAAACTAAAGCCTGTAATGGCAACATTCAGGTTTCCTTGAAGAATATAGTAGAAGTAATTGCTCTGATCTGGGAAGTCCCAGTCTCTAAAAAGAAAGCTGGTATTTGTAACCTAGACTTACTAAGTCAGATGGAAATTCTATTTTTGTCTGTTTTTCCCTCTGTATTTTTTGCTTGAAACTTTACGCTTTGCTAATTTTGTCTTAGTAAAGGTCAATTGTTGGAACCTCAGATTTTCAGAGGCTACAAAACTCATTTCACACCTGATTTTACTACTTCCTGAACAAGCTGAAGCAGGATTTTTCATAACAGTACATATAAAGATGCCTTATAAAAACCAAAGCAACTGTGGCTTCTTTTATAGCATTTGTATTATTTTTAAAGCACCCTCTACTTACCTTTCCAGTTGATTTCTAATCTATTTTTTAATCTATAACCCTAATAAATTTCTAACTTTACCCATATTTTCCCTTTGTGTTCTTCAAAACTATCATTAACCACATGCCTGAGTTACTTTTTGTTCAAAAGAATTCATCAGAAAGTGACAAGTTAAGTCTAATCAGTCTTTGCTCCCTCAAAAGCCTCCAGTTGTTGTTAAGTAATATCCTTTGTCACACTTTAGATAGCCCAACAGGCCAGGGAAAAAACCCAAAAAATACTTGTTATAACTACAATGATAAACAAAATCTGCTCTGAAGCTACTCTAATTGCCTTCAGAGTCCAACACAGCCCTTGGATTGACCTCCTTCTGGGGAAACCTAACAGCCAGAGTAATTATTAAAGTATCAACCCGGACTTAAATCCACATACAGATTTCCAGCTGAACATTAAATAACACTTGGTCTTTGAAAAATGGGGCGCTACACTCTTCAATCAGCTTCTGTCCCTCACCAGCTTCACAGCACCAGGGAAATAAAGGACAGGAATTTCCTGGACACACGATGTCAGCAGCTGGAACACTGACCTATGCCTGCAGAGGCTGCTGCCCTACTAGGCAGGGTACTGGCATTAAGATTTTAAAACTGTTATCACTCACAGGAGTTCAAAGACTTTTCTTTTATTCCCATGGAGGTTTCTTTTACAGTAGGCTTTGCCTACCATTTAAATGTTTTCACTCTGGATTTATTGCTTATTTTATCCGGTCTGCAGACGAGGTTTGTTTTGGGTTTGTTTTTTTTTTTGCAATATGAGTTTCTAAGCTTTTTAAAGCAGCCACAAAATGTTGTGCTGCATACTATCCCAGAAAATGTAAAATGTGTGATATTTCAGCTATGGTAGGGTTGGTAATAAGGATACCATAAATTGAAAAAGATGAATATTAATTTTAGACTTCATGCAATCCTTTGAGGAAGCTCTGCTAAATGGAAAGCACCATCTTCTGCTTCAATTAGACATATTAAATATTCCTTCTCTTTTGAAATCAATTTAATAATTAGATATGCTAAAGGATCAAACTGCAAGTTCCAGTTTCCCATAACCCTTTGCCATTACCAGCTGTTCCTTACAGATACTGGCCCTGAGATGAGCATTCAGGAGGGGTGTGGATTAGGGGAACATGCATGATGGTTTCTTCCTTGCTTCCTACCGTAGCTCATTCATTCTGTAGCCTCAGAAGAGGCTCTGAGACATCACTCTGTACTTTCTGTCTCTCAAGTCAGCTCAATCAGCTCACCCAAGTATGAGAAGCTTTCCTAACAAGAGCTTTATTCAAGGCAAAGATTACAAGCTCCCCAAGTTAATTCCCTTTTCCACTGATCACTGAGACTTTTGGAGCCAGGGAAGCATTGCCTCCATTTCCTAAGCTTTTGACTGGCATCTCATCCTGAAAATGACTGCATTCATCCAGGTGAAATTTGCTTCAAGCACAGAAGTGTGGGCACATGGACGTGTCTGCCCAGCAGCCAGGGATGGTGTGAAGCCTCAGCTTCTCTGTGGAATGCTTGTCTCTGCACAGACCTTGTCAAGGGCACAATCACCCCTCTCCTCAGTGTGACCAAGGCCTCAGGAGCGGCTGTGAGAGAGAAAATTCTCTGCTCAATCCCATGCTTCTGCAAGGGACCTGCCTTCAAATAAACACATAGCTGCTGCTGAGCTCTATTCTGCAGACAGTTTGGGGCTGAAAATCTGTTTAGTTTCCCATACTGATTCTGGGTGTTATCTAGATGGAGAGGAGACACAGGGGGATCCCATATTATACACAGGAGGACAGTGTTGGCCTCTCTGATACAACTGCTTGAGATTTTTAAAGCAATTTATACTATTCTAAAATGAACAAATAAATGAAGAAATATACTTTTAGCTTTGAGATAGGAAAAAAAGTGTTCCTCAGAAATGCCACACTCTATTCAATCACATTTAAGAACAGGAAATCAGCCTGGCCTCCTCACTTACACCTAAACGTGTGTACACAGCTCCTGTTGAACAAGCTTTTAAACCTAGACAGAATAACAACCTTGAATTCAGGAGAACAACTATTTCTATTAATCACTGTAATAAAAAACCTGCAAACTTGGCAACACAGTTTCACTCAAATGCCTCCTCAATACTCACTGGCAACACCACCCCCAGTATTACTCAGACATTATTATTTTATCATTGCAGTGTCTCTTAAACTGTTCTTATTGCCTCACGAAGAAAACTAATGAATCGAAGTATGAATGTTCTTGAAACAGATCTTTTAAAATAAATATTAGCTCAGAAGGTACTGGTGGCCTTCTTTGGCCTAGAAGTTTACTCCTGTTTGGAAAAATATAAAAACTGAATATCATAAATAAGCTCTTAATTTGTGTTTATTGGAGGCCATCGTTTTGGGCTGATACATTCAACTATTAAAGAGAAACTTACAGAGATTTTAAATGGGATCCATTCTGCCATCACATAGTTAATAAAAATGAATATTTATTTACTTATCAAATAAATTTTGTGGGGAATTGGCACATAACAAGGTGATTGGAAGTTCCATTCAAAGATAAATTGGTATTTTAATAAATACTTTAATTTATGAACCACCAGTGATGGATGGCTAATCCAGAAATGCAGTCTTGGTCACTGTACATGAAGCAAGTAAATTCACATTTGAGGGTAAATTCTGAAATCTGAATCCTGAGCACTTTCCATGTAAATCCCATTGCCTAACACATAAAACTAAAATGAAATGCATGAAGTCCAACTTGTTGAAGGACTAAGCATATTCAATCCCTTCTAATTTGAGCTACCATTTACATCAATCAGTCTTCTGGAAAGAAACTAGTTTGGAGTCACCTTCCTCATCCTTGTTGTTCCTTAAAGGATTCTTTTAATTCAAGGGAAATTTCATGGATTTCAATAGTAATGCCACTAGAGCTGCTATTCTCTCTGAGCAGTAATACAAGCAAATACAGCCACTGCAAAAATAGAAAAATAATTCCTACATGCATCTCATGCTTGTTAAATCTCATCGTGGCATGCTGTGATTAATCTCTTGCAGAGAGTTTTTTTAATTCTCATTTAAGGATAAATATCTGCATTTCTTCATAGTAAATAAATAAGCTTTTGCACCACCTCACTTGTGAGAGAAATTAAAAATAAGCCATGAATTGATAACAGTTAGTTTTGTTCCTCTACAGATCCCATGTCAGATGAGCTGACCATTCTTCTCACTCTGCATTTTTTGTTTGATGGTTAAATTTATGTACAGATTAGTTTTCAATGGCTTTTGATCACATTTTAAGGACTAGGTCTAAAGCTGTTTCTGTGCATACGGGTCTTGATATCTGGGATGTGTTTTTAATAAATATCTTCCTGCAAGCAGCCTGCCATCCTCATCTATTACTGCTTTTGAGTAGAAAGCATGAAGTTTGCTTGAGTTCCTGTATGCAGTCCCCTCAAATTAATGTTTCAAGCAGAAAGGCAGAGGAGAGGAGAGCAGCTAGAGAGAGGAACTCATTTTTGCTGTTGTGGTATCCAGAAAAGTGCACTGGGCATAGGGACAATGGTTACTATTGTTGTCTGTGTCTAATTACTAATCATGCACTCTTTGTTTAAGAAAAGGAAATTAAAATGTTCTTTCATCTTCTGTTCCTTCCTACTTAACTCCTACATGTCACTAATAAAGCATAATATTGCACAGTATTACTCTGGGGTAAAACTCCTGTTTCCCTTCTCTTAGCCCCATGCTTTGTTGCAGCCGTGCTGCTTCCCCAGATGAATATGCCAGATCTCTGGGATTCTCTCTGCTGTCTCTAGTTCCTGATTGTTTGACCTCAGAGCTGAGTGATGAAGGTTCTGTCCTGACACCCACCTTCAAGAGGCTCTTCCAAGGAGCTGTTTAAGCCCCTGCACCATCAGCAGGATGGCTGTGGGCAATGAATGAATGCTATAAAATGGTTTCCATTCCATTTCAGGGCCATGGGGGAAGCCTGGGGTGACAAGGGACAGGAGCAGCTGAGCAGCCTGGGTGACTCTGCAGGGGCACCAAGTGACAGAGAGGAGAATCCTCCCTGCAGCCCCCTGAGAAACACAGCACAGCCCACCCAGAGTGGTCTGCAGGGGGACGTCTCAGAGGCTCTGCTGCATTTCCCTCTCTGGTTCAGCAGTGGCACACAGGAACAAAGTCACTGTGGCAGTCTCAGCCTCACTGAGAAGGAATTAGGAGCTGTTCTGACGGCTGCATGGTGGCCCAGTACAGGAGGTCACTTGACAGGTGGTTTCTTTGCCATCTTCAAATTTGTGGCACTAAATATGACACTGAGCTTTCTTGGAAAACTCAAAGAGGAAGAAAAATGAAACTTCTGCCTCCTCTCAATTTCCCTAACTCCCCCTTCCTTGAAAAAGCCCTTTCTGAGTTGTGGATGCAGCATCCTTGGAGCCATCAGAAAGTTTTGCTAAATGAGGGACCTTAACAAAGGGCTTTGTCAGGTAGTCCCACCAAGCATAATATTTTCTTTAACAGACATGGTGGTTGGTAATGCCACAAAACCTGCACAGGAGCTGTGCACTTTGCCCAGGCAGAGGACCAGCCGGGGCCCTGCTCTGAGCCTTTGCTTTGGCTGCCAGCCCAGGTGAGCATTTGGTCCTGGGTGCTGGATGACTCCGCTGATGCCACCATAAATTCAGGGAGGGATTGCTGTTTTAGTGAGATTTCTGCTGGATGTTTGGTAAAGCACCATCCACAGCATTGCACAGCTTATAGAAATCTTTTCTCTGTATCACAGTCTCACTTATATATTGTTGTTTTTGTCTTTTTTTTCCAGAAGATGAAACAAAGGTATCATCAATTGCTGTGAAAAAAATATAGGTTAGAAATGTGTCTTGGGGTTTGTTTTTTATTTCATGCTATTTCTCTTCCCTTTTAACATCCAGGAGAAAGAGTAGTCATGTGAGTTCAACTCCTCTACTCTCCTGTAATCTACCCTTTGATGTAACTAACTGGCAAAAACATATTCCTAATCAAATATAGTTTCTCATCCTTAATCAGCTCAGCTTTAAAATGCAGATCAATGAGATAAGAAAGAGCTGATTTAATTAGTCCAACCTCAGCAATGTTACAGCATATTCTCATTTACAGAAATAATGGGGAGCAAGAGGAAAGAGATTCATCATCATGAAAAGACTGGGGAAGGCAGAGGAAAGCAGGATATTTCCTATGTTAGCTAAGGGTGATTTTCATTCAGGCTAAAGAGCCAGCACATGTTTTATGAGCCATTTAAATAACACTTAGGTCTTGTGCTTCGTCCTTTAGCCTAAGGATGAATTTCTTTCACTAAGCAGCAATACCTTTGGAAATCATCACTTCTGGGTTTAATTGATGAGCCAGAGACAGCTCCCACCACTTGGCGAATAAAGAAGAGGAAATATGGCAGGCAGGAGCATGGCAATAATGCACATTTATGGAGCTGCTTGGGAACACTCTCCCACAGGAGGTCAGGCACTCTCACTGGAGAGGCTTTAGTGGAAACAGCACAGGCTGTGCTCCCTCACCCTGCTACTGCCTTATGAGTGGTCACAGGCAGGTCACTTCACCTCTGCATTTCTGGGGGTGTGTTTTGTTTTTCTTTGCTTCCTTCCTCTGTCTCATTAGGATTTGGAATTTCCTGCAAAGTAAATCTCTTCCTTCCCCCACAGCACAGGTCCCCCCACAAAGCAGGACGGTGGCACACCTGGAGCTCTGTGGGATTGCTCTGCAGCTGCTCAAAGAGCAAAACCAGTGCAAGTTCTCATCTTGCTCTTCCTGCTTGGTGACTTTAAAGCAGCAGAACACTACCTTACCTCCAGCAGCCCTGTCTAACCTGACTCCAAATGCTCCTCCATCCCACCAGAGCAGGGGACTCACTGAATCAGGTCAGCCCAGGTTTGGTGAATGCAAGCAGAGAAACTCTGCCTCCTCCACAAAGAGCACCCAGAACATTTCCATGGCCATGCCAGTCCTGTAGAGACCTCAACAAAAGGAAAATCAGACCTGTCAAAGTCCAACTTGGCTTTTCAGATAGGCTCCAGCTGTGGAGACGGGCTCAGAACCCGAACCTTTGGTGAGGTACATCTTGACATTTGTGCTGTTACAAAATCAGGCCAAGTCCACACAAATGAGGATATGCCAGCTCCTAATTTGAGTTCTGGGAATGAAGTTTGTCTTCGTTTGTGCCCATCCATCATTTCAAATGGAGCTATCTTGTGACAGCCTCATTTGGTAGTCTCTGCCTGGGAGATAATTGCTCATCACTGAGGGGAACTCACACAGCTGAGATAACCCTCAGGCACTTTCTCTGCAGGGATGGGAGCACCAGAGGCAAAGCAATTAACAGACCAATTAAGCCACTAGCCAATTGTATCTCTTTTATTTTCCCTCATGTCAGATTTGTGCCACTCTCCAGTGCCTCTAAAAACAAGCAAGGAAAGGCCCTGCTGTCTAGAAGGGTAATTCCCTAATTCCCTCTGGTGGGCTGGGGCTGAGATTCAGCTCTAAACCCCATTCCTGACCCTTACTCATCATCAGCCAGGGCTTGTGGGACATGGCTTGGCTACTGCAAACAGAACCAGTGGCCATTTCCTTTCCTGAGGGCCATGAGATAGCAGTGGTCACTTAGAGGTCTTCCCTGTATCCTTCCCCTTCCCTCCCCCAGACTTGTTCTCCAGGTAATAAATCAGTCTTTTCAGAAGTATTAAATCAGGTTTCCAGTCTCTGTGGTTTCATGAGAAAGCTTTGCAGAAAAGATATTGGGACAGTCTCACATGCACAAGGGTGGATAAACCGCATCCATAGATGATGGCATTCACCTTTGGGGGAACGTAAAAAAACAAGAACAGAGAGGAGAGAGACAGGAGAGAGAAGGAGAAAATTCTGTCACAGTCAGGCCCTCCCAGGTCTCCCAGAGTGTTCCTCCCCCATCTCCCTGTCCCAACCCTTCCCTGGGCTGCAGCCTTTTGGGGACAGCTGCTCCTGCTGGGGTTCTCCACAGGCACAAATCCTGCTGGAAATTGGGCTGTGCAGCTCCAAGTGATGCAAAGGGCCAGAGCTCCCTGGCTCTGTAGAGTTTGGCAGTGTCATGGTGTCCTGGGTTATAATATTAAGATATGTTCTATACACATTCTCAAGAGCTGCTGAAACCAGGAGGGGCATTGTTTCTCCCTTATCGCCTGTTAATGGGCCCATCAATGCCTTGGCTCAGACATAATTCCCTCCAGGAGCCATTTCTGTTTAATGGACCCACCCATGACTCAGAGAATGATATCAGCCCATTGTGAAATGCTCTGCCCAGGAGGGAGGAGCGAAGCATCCCCACCCGGATATAATCTGGGGTTTGGGACAGAACAAGTAGTCTTTCCTCTGGCTTCCCAGAGGAATGGCTGTCTTTTTCATTGGATCTTCAGAGGAAGACTACACCCTTTCTACAGGATCCCTGCTCCAACAGAACCACATCTGCCACTCCAGGAGAACTGCAGCCACCAATCCAACTGGATTGCTGCCAACACGCTGGCCAACAGAGTGTCAGGTTGTATTCTGACTCTGTTAGTGGTTTTTCTGTTGTATTATTGCATGTATTTTGGTTTTCTTTCCCCTTTTCCTAATAAATTGTATTTCTGACTTGGAGTCTCTCACTGGTTTTGCTTTCAAACAAAACCAGACCACATGGGCATTACAGCAGTGCCCCCACCTCATCCAGCAGCTTGGTTCTAAATGATAAGAGCCTGAAGGACATGGGGTTAGGCTGCAAACCCTAGCAGGAGACTGACTACATTTGTTCCTTCAGAGAGCCACTTGAACTGCTGGAACTTAGGATCAAGTCACCAAACAGCAACCAAAGAAAGATCACCTTCTCTTTTCAAAGCCTTGAAATTAAGCTCTCCATTAGGGACTCCTCATCATCAAGAAATTTTCAGAGTAACATTCACCCTATCCCTGGTACCTGAAGGCTGAACATCCCTTCATTTAGAGGATGCACAATGCTTTTGTTAATTAGAGCCTTAGTTTAATATGAGCTGTCAAAGTTCACTTAACTTCAATTAATTGTTTCTCCTGAGCTTAATTTCTTTAGTTAAGTATTGATTAATCATTGCTTAATTATGCTGAAGTCTCACTGGGTGATATTTCAGTTGCATACCGCAGCAATGCACTGCTTTCTAAAAATACTCAGAGAATCATCAGAAATTTTATGTATTGCTATTATTGGGATGCCTTTTAATATTTATCTTTTCATCCCTTTTGTTCCAAAATGTATATTTAACATTTTGTGTTTAATTCCACTGGTTTACAACTCATTTTTCTCTATGTTGGTAGGTCATACAACGGGGTTTAGCTC
This sequence comes from Diglossa brunneiventris, assembly GCA_019023105.1. NCBI lineage: Eukaryota > Metazoa > Chordata > Aves > Passeriformes > Thraupidae > Diglossa > Diglossa brunneiventris. Next base: position 148,727,263 of record CM032354.1, on the reverse strand, counting down.
TGCATGGTGAGGGAAGAAAAGTTTTGCCTCTGGCATCCAGAGTCTTATGCCAGGAAGAGTAGGTTAGGGAACACAAGTAAGTGATCTTTACTGTGGCACAATATAAACAACCAAAACATTGATGGCATGGTTTTTTTTCTTTGAACATTTACTTTAAGTGACATGCAACAACTTTGGCTCAAATATTATCTGTATTTCCTCAAAACTATAGTGCTGGAGCTCTTATGAATGTAGCTTTCAGACAAAGGCACTTCCAATCTGAAATCTCAGTCTGTTCTGAAATATCAGGAAGAGAAAACTACCTCTCTATAGTATCTCAACAGCTCTGTAATGTCAAGTTGGATAGCAAGTATCTTAATTTTCAGAGATAAATGTAATAACTATTAAATTTTTTCCAAGGTCTCTCTTGAATTTCAATATTTACCCAAATTAGAAGTTAAGTTTGATCTGTAGTGAGAAATTAAACAATTACCTTTTCCCCCACAATAATTTCCCTGGAGTCCATTTAGACATCTCATTTTACCTACTCACAGAAGCATTTTTTATTATTTTTCTAGATGAGAAAGAGTCATTCCCCAGGGAACACTTCTTGGCTTGACACGGTTTTATCACAGTCAAGTTTTAACTTTCTCCCTGTTGTACACAATCACTTTTTCAGAGATCTCTCAACCTACTACTACTAAAATTTAATTTTGAACGTGTTCTGTGCTATAGAAGTACTCAGCATTATTTACTACTGTCATCCCAGAATCTCAAATGAGCACTGGTAGGAATATGCTGTAAAGAGAGTCATCAAAATGACATCCTTTTCTACTACCTTTCACCTGCTCAGTGGTGTAAACATCTGGCACCTTGGGAATGCACATCTTTGCTGTGTGAAAGGCAAAATACACTGGTGAGAAGACTGATTGTTACATAGATCATGGAAAACACTTCTGTTCCCTTATGCTTAATGACACAATAGACTGAATTTTGCAGAGAGAGATGGATGAATTAGTCCAGGATAAAAAAGTACTGACTAAACCCTTGCTCAGAATTTCAACAAGTGCCAATCAAAACATTCCCAGAGTACAATTAATCTGTCCTTTGTTATTCACTTCCTACCACAACTCTGTGTTTCTGGATTCTGATCAAAAGCAGAAGCCCCACTTTTATAACACTGCTTGGTTGTAATAAATTTGTACCAATACATAATCAAGAAACTGAAAAGCAAGTCTGTTGTCATGGCTCTCTTTGCAGCTTCATCTAAACTCTGTCTCCTAGTCCAGGCCGTTACTGATGCAGGTGCTGAACAAACACACTCCTGCCCTGACATGCTCACTGGAAAAGAAGAAACAAAGAATTGAAGAAAGGAAGTTTTGCCTTCCCTGCTTTCTGTAAAGGAAACTGCAGCACTGAGACACAACAAGCTAAATTTCCCAGTGTGATTTGGATCCATATTCATTAAAATGACAAGTCACTGATCTTAATTACAATCCCCAGGATCCTGCCACATGGAAGTCAAGCTGTTTGTGGAAGTTTAGCAGCATCAACTTGATGCACATCCTCAACTTTCTTATGCTAATTCCTAAAGACAAAAACATTCCCATTTTGTCAGCTTTCTTGGTGTCAGCCACAATTTTACAGCTCAGCATTATTTATTTATATTGTAACCTACCTAAACAGACAGAGTCATCAACCACAGCTGTATCAGGGGCTTTGCTACCAGGAAACAAAACTTCTAAATCCAGATGTGAAGATGAGACCAGGGAGATGAATAGGCAGTTAAGAGGGAAGTATGAGTTTATCAGGGCAATCAGCCTGGTCAGAGGGGACCCAGAGCTCCTTCTGCAGACCAAACCTGCCTGACAAATGTTAGGAGAGATAGCTAAATCTATGTGCCTATGAATGTTTCAAACATTCCAATATTCTCTACCAAAGGAATACACACAAGGCTTGCATGAGCTCTTCCATCTGTCACATCCAACTTGCAAAATCAAGCACAGCACCATACAACTCTATACCCAGTGGTCTGCTGGAGTTTGCAAGTTTTCTCTCCCACTACATTAATAATGTGACATGTCCCCATTGAAATAATAAGATAAATAAATACATTTAAATGAAGGGAGCCATGGCTTGTTTCTTTCAGTATACCTTCAAGTGCACAGAATCCCTGGCTCCCCTGGCTGGGCTGTCACTAGCTCCTTTCTGTTAAGGTCTCTTAACCACTTTTTTCATCCTTCCAGCTCATCTGAGAAAAGAACAGGAGGGCAAAACATTCTTACAACTGCCTGTGAACTTATACACTGAGAGTGTCCTGTGGGAAGTCTGCTGCTCTGCTGTGGATTTCTGGTCTCTGAGACCTGTGGTCTGTGAGGCTGACTGCATTCAGAATACAACACCTTGTAGAGGAAGTGCTGTGATTTGCTGAAAAAAAATTGTTCAGGCATAAGAGGAGAGAAAGAAGTTGTAAAAGTTAAAGCAAGATCCTCGAGGGGCATCAGCACTGCCAGTGTCTATGGATTCAGTGTGTAACCTCTTTCCTCAGCACATTTGCTTTGGGCAAAACTATAATAATAATTCATCAGCTGAAGTAGGTAAATGTGCCTGTTAACATATCTATCCTAAAATACTTCTGTTATTAATAAACAATCAAGTAAAATCTGCAGGTCACCATAACTTTGTCAGACTTCTCACCCTAATAATGTTTCCATTTTGAATTACACTGTGCAATTGGCTGCACAATGCTTCCTTGCTTTTCAAAACTTTCAGTTTTCTTCCTTGCTTTTCAAAAACCCAATTGCTTCATTTGGATTTTGCAGATTTTTGATAACTAAATTGGCTTTTGTACTGTAATCATTTCCCCTTCTATTTCTCCATCTTTCACTTTACGGGGGCTGTCATTTGGTTTTGACTCCTGCTGTCTTGGCACCAGCAGCATTTTCACATGGGCTGAAGCTCTTGTGGCTGTTCTCCAGCTTGGTCGAGAAGGCTAAAAGGAAAAGAAAGGCAGCTGAATTCTGAGGGATCAGGTTCTACCCACCTCTAACATATTATGCAACTTTTCGTCCTTTGAGTAGTCTTATTGATTTCAGTGGAAGAATTTGTTATTGCAGAATATGAATGTCAGAATTTCACCCTAAATATTTCACTTTACAAAGGAAGCCATGATGCAGAAGAAAACACACCCTGAGCTGCAGGAGGACACAAAATTTGCAGTTACAATAAAAGCTGGGAAGCCTTTTTCTTCTTTGTAATGGTGACCTCCTATTGAAAGTGCTTAATAAACAGAACCAGTTCTGTGTGAATTAAATGAAAGATGTTCATAAACAAACTGAGAGTCTTCTAATCCCTACAGCACCACAAATAATTCAAAGAAGTCTTGAAGTGCCATGATAATGGCACAAGATTGTTATCTCTGTATTATTGGTTTTGTGTACATCAAAGAAGGCTCTGTGGTAAAAAATAATGTTGCATAAAAAAAACCCAAACACATTTCTTTAAAAAAAAAGCAGACAATTAAAATTATCCAGAAGTTAAGGAAAATATGAACTAAAAATATTTTGCCTTTGAAAGTCTGTATTACCCTTAAAACAATTTTATGGTGGATATTGCAGGCTCTGGATTAACATAAATGTCTGATTGAAAATCTTTGTAAGGATGTTAAGATTAAGTACACAGCTCTTCAGTTCTACAAACACAAAACTGATTTCAAAGGAATCGAGTGATGAGAATGGATGTCCATGAAACAAATATAACATATTCATAAAAGCCTTTTTCACCAGTCAAGACATAAAGCGACAACAACTGGACTTGTCATCTGCTTCTAAAATTGCTTAAATTAAAGACTATGGGCAACACTGAAAAAGGAAAGAAAGAAATATGAGCCAGCTGTACCTGTGGTGTGATAACATTGCCTTCAGGATGGACAAGGCACTGGTTAGTCAACTTCTATGTTATAATTTTGGATGTACATGAAGTAAAGAGAATGTGGTGCTGAATGAATGACCAAAAACTGTACAGGGCAAATTCCACCTCGTACAATGTCAGCAAAGCCAGGGGACTTGTGGGGAGGGAAGAGAAAGAAACCTTACTCTACATGACCTCATAAAACAAATCACAAAGATAGGCATGCCCTACACCAGTGGAAGCACAACACACCAGGCAGAAGAGCTGCCCCCAGATGCTCTTATCTCTTTCAGAATATTCAACACCTTTCACAGATGTAGCAATTCGAGTTTCTGGTGAGTCAGGGCCTCCTGATGCTTTGCACAGTCCCAGGAGCACTCCACGTGGAGGTGCAGTGGGACTGCCTTTCATTTCTCCAATAACCAAACCACTGGACAAAGGACTGGGCAAAATCCTGCATGTTTTGTGCCTGCCTTGTTGTCAGGCACAGAGCTGTGTGTTTGTCCCTTTTGCACATGGGGTCACACCCTCACGTCCACACTGCAGCAGAAACTTCAGCAACAATGTGTGACGGCCTTTACTCTACTCAGAGAGACACTGAGCTATGGCATCCACTTATTTCCTGTCATACCTCTAAATCAAAGCTAAACGAGGTGAAAAGCAAATAGATTTTCAGCCCTTGTAAACTCATAGGGCAAGCTGAATGGATAAACTAAAATGTTTCACCATCATATATTACCCTGGTGTGTTAGAGTTGGCTGTATAATAGGTTCATGGCCATCTCAAAATGAGTGGAAAGGTGAATGCTTCCATTGTGATTACTTGGCTAAAAAAATACATGTCAGTAATCCCTCTTCTGCCCTTCACCATTTAATTGTAGTGGTTTAAGGTTAACAATGGGAAAATGCTATGTACTTTTCAGGGGAAACTGGGCTTTTTTTAGAGATAAATTACTTAGAAAAAGAGGGAAAATAATATTCTATTGAAAATGACTCCTTATGGTCCATGTCCCTGTTGGTTCAGGTTAAAGGATGCATGGGCACACTTGCACAAAGAATTGCAGCTCTGCAAGGCTGTGACTGGAGGAGAATCTCAGCTTCTCTGCGTGAAGCAAAAGGGAAAAACTGTGTAAGAAATTTCAGTTCACCTGCTTGGCTGGGATGAAAAGTTTCAAGAAAATAACCAGAGTGTATCTACTAATGTGCCTGAAGGCATCATCAAACTGAGACAGCAGCTCAGATCAGGGTCACCTGGCATGCTCAGTTCTGTAGGATCCTAAATCTATAAACATCTGTCCTCAGGGGCCTTTAAGGAGCTGGTCCCCTTCTTCCCTAGCAAATGGCTGTGTAAGGGAAGAGGAGGAGGAGGAGGAGTGCAGGAACTGATTCTCTTGACAATGGGAATCACTGAGCTGCCCCTTCTGCCTTCTCAAGGGTTCAGGATGTTTCTCCCAGCCCATCTTTATAATGAGTGTGAGGACCAGTTCAGTGGGAAAGCATAACCATAGTGCAAAAATAATCTCATGGCCATGAAGTCATTCTTTAAATGTGGCTGAACTGCTTATGAGGTTAAGCTGAAGTTGTATTTTTATGTCCAGTGTGGCATTCACATTCCTTGAATGTGATTCCTTTGCCCAGGGTTTTTTTCCCGGGAAGCTGAAAGGCAGTGAGAGGCCTCAGAGTAAAGGAAAACAATCCTTATCTCATCTGCTTCTCCTGTGTTGTGCTGGTCTGGAATGTGTTTGGAGATTGTTTACCCAAGGTGATTGCCTGATTGGATTCTGGCGTGAGTCATTTTGGCTCATTGGCCAATTGGGGCCAAGCTGTGTCAGGACTCTGGAAAGAGTCATGAGCTTTCATTATCTTTTTAGCATTAAGTATCTTTTCTGTATTCTTTAGTATAGTAAAGTATTCTTTAATATAAACTAGTATAATAAAGTAATAAATTAGCTTTCTGACAACATGGAGTCAGATTCATCATTCTTCCTTGCCACAGGGCTCGCCGTGAATTTAAAATACTCCAGCTCTGCTATTTCGTTCCTGGAGCACCTTTTGTACTGTTCTGGCTGTGGTCCACTTGTTCTGAGTGTGACGAAGGAACTGGATGAACTTCTCTAGTATACCCAAATAATGATTTTCACTCTTAATGCACCTTGAAGAACTACCATATTCATTATAGAAGTTTGTCTTTTATTCCTGGTCTCTACAGAAAAAAGGTTAAAGCACTTTGGAAGACAATCTGTCCCCATGTTCTATCTGCCTGTTCACAGGATCAGGAGGATCAGATAAACCTCCTGGCTTTTCCATTCTCCACTAATACCACTAATACATTGTGCTGGCCTTTTTTCCCTGTCATGTTTTGAGCAGTTTCAAATGAGGTAGATTAAAACCTTTTCATTTATTTATAACACTTGCAGTAAATTTTAGGGTAAAGCAGGAGGCTGTTGGACAGCAGTGTTTTGTTTCATTCCCTCCTCAAGTTAGGGCTATGGAACATGGGGAGCTGATATTAGGTTCTGGCAATTTAAGTCTGTTTAGCAAGGTTCTTAATAATCTCTGCATGTATATCACAGGGAACCTTTCACATATTGCTTTAAATAATTCAAAACTACTCCAATATTGTATTAAATAATTCAAGAATCGGACAGGCTCTGTGATTAATGATGTGTACCTGGAATTTCTGCAAACACAGCAAGGAGTCAAAGTGTGCTCTAGATACAAGTGTCCTGGCATAAGATCTCATTTACTCCTTGCCAAGGCAATAGTATGTATTAGAAAATTGGAAAAGAGCCTGCTACTCACTGGAAAACTGACTGAGGCCAATGGTTAATGTGGCAGCTGCTGAAAGAGTTTGTTCTTCCAAACAGACAATACTAATTTGGCTGAGAACCTCTATTGTCTTCTGACTTCCATTTTTAATCTTCATGAACAGCATTGGTGCCTGATATGATAATTAAATGGAAGTATAAATATTTCTGCAAGAGCTGGACATTTGTCCTTGTATTTTACCAGTCTTGATTTGAGAGCATGGAAAGGGTTTGCTTTGTAAAGTAAGGCACTTAAACTTATTTTGCATGTTAACTTAATCCTAAAGGGCAGGGAAGTTGCTGTTCTTCCCAGCTGGGCTTGGGTCTGCAATCAGGAAAAGTACCTGGAAATCTGCTGTCCTTCTCTGTCATGATCATATTTTCTGAAAAATCTCTTTGCCCAGGATTTTTCTCCTGGGAAGCTGAGAAGCCTCAGAGAAAAAGGAAATCAATATTATCTCATTTGCTTCTCCTGTGTTTTGCTGCTTTGGAATGCAATTGGAGATTGTTTCTCCAACATGTGAATTGTTTTTACTTAATGACCAATCACTGTCAAGCTGTGTCAGACTCTGAGGAGAGAGTCAGGACTTTTTCATTAGTATCTTTTAGCCTTCTGTCTGTATCTTTTCTATATTCTTTAGTATAGTTTAGTATACATTATTTTATAATATAATATCATAAAATAATAAATGAGCCTTCTAAGAACGTGGAGTCAGATTCATCATTTCCTCCCTACGACGGGGGACCCCAAAAATACCACACTTCTCCATTTGCTTTTATGGACAGATGCAAGTGGAGCAGCATTATTAAGGCAAAAAAACCCCCAAACCCTAAATGCTAGAATTGCTGAGTTTTCACCCTGTTGACACAGCAACCACTTTCCATTCTTAGTAGAGATGAAACAATTGTGGTTTAGACAGTACTATCAACAGTTTTGCCTAGGAAATGAATAGATTCCTGTAACCTCAATGTATTTTTTGGTTAAGGGATTTCTTTAAGACACAAAGAAAATCAATGCTACATTGAGGTAGAAATAAAGCAACCAAATCCTTCTAAATATCCTTTTTTAAAAAAATAAAGGATATGCTAGTGAGCAAAACGGAATACCCAGGAAGGAGATTACAATTATCAGCATTATTGGAAATACTCTGTAGATATCTTTATGGGAGTCTGATATTGGACTCCCAGCCCAGCCACCTCAGTTAGCAACCATTTCACAAACATCAAAAGAACCAGCTGATTTTATTGGGTTTTGGATATTTTCAATGAAAGACTCCACAGGGGATACACTGATATGTGTCCAGCTTTAATATTTAAACACGTTCAAGATTTCTAGAGGAAGAGACAGAGAAATAAGAGATCTGCTTCTGTGGCCAATGCATTTGGCATGCCATGGCCCCTCTGTGTGCCTCTCTGCTCCAGCAGCAGCTGGTGGCCTAAGGGCCATTTGGATGACGTGAGGGACCAGCCTGGATGAAACAAATTTTTACAAAAGCTGCACAGGGAATATTGATATTAGATGCACAAGCTGGGGAGAAGATTGGTGGGTTGGTTCTTAGGTGTTTTTTGTGTGGCTTTTCATTGTTGTTGTTGTTGGGGGTTTTTGTTGTTTTGGTTTTTGGGATTTTTTTTTGTTTTTCTTTTTTAAGAATGTGCATCTCAGAAGGAATCTCAGGTATTTAAGGGCAATGACAAAACCCAAGGTGTATCAAATGACTGGTATCTAGAACAAAGCTCTGAATGCACATTTGCATTTAAATAGCGGAAGCTATTGGAAATTTCCCACACAAATCTTTATTTCAGTGGTTTAGAGATCCACGTTACAATAAACTTCAACATTTTTACATAGTCTGTCTTCAAAATGCTGCCCATTGCTTCCTAATAAATTGTAACCTCAGAAGGATGACCAATTAAGGTGTCTCTGTAAAAGTCCCAGGGATGAAACATCTTCCTTAAATAAAAGGGAAACATGCTAATTTTCCATCCCTGCAGATTAATTGAAGGAGCCATAATATTCTTTTTGTGTTTCAGGGAAGAGCAGGTTGGAAGGGAAGAGAGAGGGCATTGCAGGTTAGACACTTTTGGATTTCAATGGAGTCTGCCTCCTGTATAAAATGAATAATTCAACCACCCACTCCCCATAACCATTGAAATTACAGTCTCCCTGTTATTATAAAGGAATAAATAAAGTTGACAAAAATAGTCCTCAGAAGGGTTGACACTGATTACATCAGACTTAATTCCCTCACTCATGGGGCTCGTCCACATTTAAATGTCATCATGAGATGACACCTGTCTGTCCTGCTGTCATTCTGAACAGAGAATAAGTCTCTGTTCCCAGTGGCTTCTTTTCCTAACAAGACCAATTCTAAGTCATAAAGCACAGGATGACAAGTCTTAAACCAGCACAAACTGAATGGTTTCTTGTTACTCCTACTCATAGTTGGAGGGGGGAAACCACTGAGAAGAGGAGTGAAGGGGAACTTCATGGCAGATAAATTTAAAATTAAAAAAAATGCTGGATGTTGGTTCTGTAAAATTAACTTCTGCAGAAGACCATGTAGGAAAATGAAGTGACTGATATTAGACAGAAATTCTTTTCTTTGAGGGTGGTGAGGCACTGGCACAAGTTGCCCAGAGAAGTCGTGGATTCCCTATCCCTGGAAGTTCAAGGCCAGGCTGGATGGGGCTTTGAGTAACCTGGCCAAATGAAAAGTGTCCCTGCCCATGGCAGGGACATTGGAACAAGTTGATCCTTAAGGTACCTTCTAACCCAAGTCATTCTATGATTCTGTGACAGCAAACATTGTCACTGCAATGCTTTGGTTAATCAGCAGTGGTGATTTAGCCAACTGCTTATCAAGGACTACTGACCTTGTGGCTCTGTACATCATGAAACTGGTCTGTTGGCACATATTTTATTTTTTAAAATTCATTTTTACTGTTGATTGTTCATCTTGCAAGATAACAGGCTCAGAAGACCACAGGTACTTCCATATCAAGTGAAATCAAAGGCCTAACTAGCCCTGGAGGAAACAGCCTGTTGAGAAAACAAATCATGGCCGGTGTCTGTGACATGGCTCATCTGAAACAGAAATGAGAATGATATTCAACTTTTCTGAACAAGCCTCAAAACCTTTTTTCTTAGTCAGAAAATAATTTATTTCCTGATGACTTCCAGTTTTATTAAATTTCTAGCACTGAGGACAAAAACATTCCAAAATGTGATTGTTCACCGAAACAGATTTTTTTCCCCTATTTTTACTGCAGTTCATATTTCATTGCAGTACAATAAATTGACATAGTGCCCTCATGCCTCTTTCTCTTTGAGGGTGCCTCAGATATCAACAGTTCATTTGCCACAGAGCAGCTTAACTGGCCTCCCCTGCCCAACAGCACAAAGGTGAATGGTTATGGACACTGTGATACAAACTGATATCCCCTAACAGCAGCACATACATCTATAATTTAATTCCTATGGCATATTTCTTACTATTAGGATGTTTCTCTGTGCTGGTAGGAAATCCAACTCTGGTCCCATATGGACAGCTCAGATAAAGTGCCTGCCTGCCAGCCTGTGCTCCTTTTGTCCTGTGCGCAGCCAGTCGGGAGGACACGGCACAGCCTCAGTGCTGTGGGCATGAGAGAGAAGGAAACAAACACCTCAGGCTCCCACTTCACAACTGCTGCCAGGCTCAGTGTGGTCAGGATGCTGTAAGAAAACACATTTAAACAGACATGCCTACACAAATTCACAAAGAATACTGCATCCATTAACTCATGGGAAACTGCAGACTTACATGATGTGGCTTTTTGCTATTATCCAGTCCCTTTCCCTATGTGTCATTTCACTTCTTTGAAGTGCTGAAGGTGCACTGCAATCCAAACTCTCCCATTCAGAAAGTATATATGTATAAATGAAAGAAGGAACTAGTTGCTCTGAGCTACTTTCAAATCTAGATTAAGTTGCACTTACCAAAGTATGTGTTCAACAGCAGCAGGAGCACCTTGTTTATATGTTATATGTATTAGAAAAGAGCCATCCCCATTTTGTTCTAATAACATGCTATTCAATAACTTCAGGTAAGAATACAGGAGATTAAAATGGTTTTACATCTCTCACAGCTCCTCAAGCAGCTGCGCTATGCTGCAGCTGCACACATTGCTCAGACAAGATGTAGCAGCAGGTAATTCTGCAATCATTGGCCCACAACATACACTGGGATCCAGCAATCCCCTGGTTAGTCTGGGTTTTAGAGGAGAAGCTAAATCCTCTAAGCTAAGTCCTCCTAAGAAAAGGAAACAAACCTATTTTATTAAACAAATATATTTGACAATAGGATTATCTGAGTTTCTAAGGTTAGCATCCTGCCTTTCTCAGAAAGGCACTAAGCACACCTAATTAACACTATAAAAGAAACTAAACATATTGGTTGGGTACTAAGATTTTCTTTTTGCTCTAAAAAAAAAAGAAATTGTCATGACTAAATGAAAAGGACTGATGTCTGGCTTTAAAAATGGAGGAGGGAGAGGAGGTATGGTGAGAGAAAGGAATTACCCATTGATTTATTTTTTTACTTAACAGCAAAGGGGAATGAGCAATTTAAGGTCAGCAGCATATTGTTCAGCTGGCCTCAGATCCTGCAAAATTACCAGCACTGTGTGTTGCAATAAATTGCATGCTTTTGTCATCCCTGTTTGTTTGAAATATGTGTGAAATGAAGAGGGAAACAGCTAAGACCAGCATTAAGAACAGCCCTGATCTGCTTAGAAGGTGAATGGAGACAAAATTGTCTGTTTTGTTGCTGATAGGAGAGTCCCTCTAATGCACAATCATTCCCACTGCTTTTGTAGCTGTTTCCTTCTCCTGTACCAGAGGCACACAGCCAGATGGGTCAGGAGGGCTGCCGGAAATCCCAGCAAAACCACTCCTCCCATTTCTCTCCCTCTGTACCCCAAAGGGCTCGTGTTTGGCTCTGCACAAAGTCTGTGTGCTGTCCTTGTAGTGCTGCAGGCTGCCCAGCCATCCTGCCTGCATTTACTCCAGCAGTCCCTAAAGAACTCACCTTGTGCAAAAGGGATAAATTAAACTCAGAGGTGTGGCTCAGCCAAGGCACTGCATCACACAGTGAGCAGGTCACTGACAGCCCAAGTAACTTTTCACACTAATGACTCTCTCATCAGTCCAGTAAAACAGGTCCTATTGCTCCAGAAGGTCATACTGGCCTTTATTTTCCTCCTGGTGATGCAAGCACTGATTATAGTGCAGTATCCAAGACAGGCAATTCATGTCAAAATGTGGAGAAAGTGGCTTTGCTTATTGATGTGTTGTCATCGCAACGTTCAGCCTCTCTGTTCGTAGCTCTTCACGTGAGTTACAGCAAACAGAGCCTGTGCCTGGCATTCACCTGCTCCCCAGGCAGCTATTACTCAAAATGCACAATGGCCTGCAGGACTCAGAGATTTGCCATTGCTCTATTGACCCGACACAAGCTTGTGCTGCACTGTGTGATGAAGGAGTGTCAAAATGGCATTCCAGACTGGAAAAGTCAGAAAGCCACAGCCTGGATGTAGCCATGATATTTTCTGAAAGATCCTTTCCTTAGGATTTTTTCTCCTGAGATGCTGAGAGGCCTCAGAAACTAAATGTAAACAATTATTATCTGCTGCTGTGGAATGGAACAGGTGGATCTGTGGTTGGTCTCATGTGGTTGTTTCTAATTAATGGCCAATCACAGTCCAGCTGTCCAGACTGTCTCAGTCAGTCACAAGCCTTTGCTATCATTCCTTTTCTATTCTTAGCTAGCCTTCAGATGAAATCCTTTCTTCTATTCTTTTAGTATAGTTTTAATATAATATATATCATAAAACAATAAATCAAGCCTTCTGAAACGTGGAGTCAGATCCTCGTCTCTTCCCTTATCCTCGGACCCCTGTGAACTCCGTCACGCCTGGACAGGTGAACTCTGCTGAGTCAAGAACTGCCTGGGTGCCTGGGCCCAGAGAGTGGAGGTGCTGCATCCAGCTGGTCATTGATGGCCCCCAAGGATCAGTATTGGGCCCCTGTACCAATCAATAATCAATACCTTCATTGATGATCTGGGTGAGGGGAGCAAATGTGCTCTCTGTAAATGTGCAGACAACAGCAAGCTGGGTGGAAATGTCAATTTGTCAGAGGCTAGGAGGGCTCTGCAGAGGGATCTGGAGAGACTGGATTGATGGAATGAGACCAATTGTGTGAGGTTCAATAAGGCCAAGTGCCAGGTCCTGCCCTCGTGTTCCAAGAAGCCACTGCAGTGCTCCAGGCTGGGCGGAAAGTGGCAGGAAAGCTCCCAGCAGGAAAAGCCCTGGGAGTGCTGGGTGACAGCAGCCAAAGGTGAGCTGGTGTGTGCCCAGGTGGGCAAGTGGACCAAGAAGCCCAAGGGCATCATGGCCAGCACTAGTGTGGCCAGCAGGGCCAAGGCAGTGATTGTCCCTCTGTGCTGGGCACTGGTGAGCCGCACCTTGAGTGCTCTGTCCAGTTTTGGGCCACTCAGCTCAGGGAGGACATGGAGGGGCTGGAGCAGGTCCAGAGAAGGGCAGTGAAGCTGGTGGAGGGTCTGGAGTACAAGAATGAGGGGCAGTGGAGGGAGCTGGGGCTGTTTAGCCTGGAGAAAAGGATGCTCTGGGGAGAACTTGTCACTCTCCACAACTCCCTGACAGGAGAGGGTGGCCAGAGGGGATCAGCCTCTTTTTTTTTTCACCGAGTAACAGGTGATAGGACAGAAGGAAATGGCACCAAATTGTGCTATGGGTGGTTTAGATTAGATTGGATATTAGGAAACTTTTCCTCACCATAGGTTGTCAAGCAATTGAATGGGCTACTCATGGAAGGCCTGTAGTCACCATGCCTGGAGATATTTAAAAGACATAAAGATGTGGCACCTGGGGACATGGTTTAGTGGTGGCCTTGGCAGTGCTGGGTTAGCAGTTGGGCTCAATGACCTTAAGGATCTTTTCCAACCTAAATGTTCCTATGATTCCATGTACATGCTTGTCCTTCCCTTGTATATTCTTACTTTATGGGCACTGTAGCTCCTAACAAAGGAAGTGCCATGAAGCTCCCCATTTTTCATTTAGGCTTCACTGGGCAGCAAGATGAAGCCACCCTAATGCTGCAGCTCAACGAGCTGTGCAGCAGTGTGAGCCACAAGGCAGCATGCATGGGAGGACTGGAAATTGCTGTTTGCTGTGTCTGATCCTCCGTCAGCAATGACTCCAGTCTCATACTGCTTCTGTGTATGAAAGTACTTTTTCCCAGCTCAGCCACAGGAAAGGCAGGAAATATCCTGCATGGAATTGACCCTTGCTTAAAGAAAATAATTACAGGTTTTACTGTGTGTCTTTGATTCTCTATGTAGAAATTTTTTTTCTTCACTTACATTTTAGTAATCAATACATTGTCTCTCAGAGGACAAAACCAGACTCATCAATGGATTTTTCTGGCCCTGCCAGGACAGGACCTGCCACTTGGCCTTTTTGAACCTTCCACATGTGCCTTCTCAACTCCATACTCACACTAGTAGTGATGGAGGTGGGAACCCTGAGCTGGAGTTTCCACACAAGTTTTGATCATTGCTAAAGGCCATTTCTCAGAAACCACCAGTCATTCCTCCAGTCCTTGGCTCGGTCTTTGCGCTCACACACACCTACCCTCTGTTACTGTTGGGAACAGAGGCTGTGGTCCCTTGCCCCCATAAGGATTACACTTCTTTATTTTAGATATCATCCTTTCACGGCTTGTCTAGACAAGTAACAGTATTCCAAATCTCTCAACAGACAGAAGGAGAAGTCATTGCAACCCCACAACTTGGGGGTTCTCTGAGTTTTTGCAGGGACTGGGGAGCTGACTGCCCCAGGAGCCACTATCTCACCAACACACACAACACTTTGTGCAGCACCAAGTATCATCTGCAGGCACCTATCCAGAGTCCTTGATTGCCTGGATCTTGTTTCTGACCTGGGCAAACCACAAATTCTGTAGGACCCAAGGTCTCCTCTTGGTGTCTCTCGCTGGTCAGAGTGACCCCAAGAGAAGTTGGAAATTCTCCTTTCCCAGCCCAGCGCTCGAAGAAGGAGTCGGAGCTCTTCATTTCTCAGTCTCAAGGTTGTTTATTGTATCTTATCTATAAAATATTTTCTCCTGTCCAGCTGAGGTCTGTCCAGCAGGACAGTTCCAGGCACTCTGCCTGCCCCCAGGGCAGTGTTATGTCTTTATACTAAAAACTACATGTACAATGTTTACAATTACTTTCCAATACCTATCACCTATGTTAGACAGTGAGTTTCTACTCTAAACCAATCTAAAAGTGCCAACATCACAGCAGAAGATGGAGGCCAGAAGAAGAAGAAGAAGAAGAAGAAGAAGAAGAAGAAGAAAGGCTGGACACACCCAGATTCCACCATCTTGCTCCCTGAACTCCCATTCTAAAAACCCCAAAATCTACTTTTTCACCCTGTGATAAATTCACTATCATTCTACTTAAACTGTTGTGGCCTGCAGATCTTAATCTAAGGTTGGTAACTTGCTCCACGGGTCATAATCAAAACCACAGGCATTTGGGCTCTGTGCCAGGGTCTCTGAGCCCCCTGGCAGGGGTCTTGGCTGCTCAGGACAGCCAGAGGGATGTCCTGGGTTCCGACAGTCTCCAGCCTGTCACAGAGCAAGGGGCAGTCACCTCTAATGGAAACCAGGTGCTGCCCATCAGCAACCATACTTCCAACCCTATCCTGGCCACAGGTTTTAATGATGCATTTAACTTGCATAAACAAAGAAAGTTCCCCCAAAGGTGCTTGTGATATTAGGCATGTACATTCATGGAGCTGTGATCCAGCCTTCATCTTCCAGAGGATCTTCCTCTAAAGAAAAACTCCAGTGTCATCCACAGTTTTGGAGGTCTAGAGGAAACGCTTCTAAGGATATACAAAGTATTTAGCACAGCCTCACTCACTTAAAATGTCCTTGTGTAACTGACAGACCTCTGAAAGCAGCTTTTAATTTACAGCAACAGGACCATTTTTCAAAGTTTCTAAGGATTTTGTGCATTTTACAGTGAAAGGATATTTATTGCCACTTTTATGTGTAAGCTGACTACAGCTTCATATTACTTGGGGTATAAAGCAGATGAGCAAAAGGCCTTTAAACTAGTGTTGTTGCACTTCTGATCTTGATTGATGTTGACACCAATTAGCAGAAAAGGAATCTTCCAGATAAAGGAAAAGAAGATTTTATTAAGCCCTAAATGCCAAGAGTCAGAATTCAATGCAAAATTCATTAGTGCTTATGGCAGGAGTCCTACCAGCTATTGCCAAGGGGTTAAAGGGAAATAAAAATTACAAAAATAGGATTTTCAGGACTTTTAAATCCTAGCCTGAACAGTAAACTTGTTTGGGTTATTTCAGCTTGCTGTTCTATACCCTGATACATAAAGGCTGTTCTGGTACACTCACTAGCTTTAATCAGAGGCAACTTCTATTGAAGTCAGTTGTATTCCTCTAAATAAAGAGAAAAATAGAGGTCATATTTTTTCATTCCGTTCTAAATCCATTTTTGTAAATGCAACATTCATCGGGTAGAGGAAGAAGATTTCAAATCATATAAATTTTAAATCTATAAATCTGTAAATATACACATGTATGTGTGTGTGTATATATGTATATATATATATATATATGGGATCAAAATCTGATTGAAAATTTCTTTTCAATGTACAGACAGTGACACAAAAATAATGATACTTGCCTTTGCAGACTTTTACCCTTAAACAGTTGCTCAGAAAAATAAAGGAGCTTTGCCAGTTTTCTGATGTTGTATCACCAATAAATCCTAGTTTAACAAAGCTCTGAAACAAGATTTGAAAGCCTTATAAAAACAAAGGTTAAATATGCTTTTTAGAATTAAAAATTAAATAGTTTGTACAGTTTGGGATCTGGAGAACTTTGAATGGCTGCTCTGTAAGAGAAGTGACACACCTGCCTGTTATTCTAATTCACGGATCTTGGAGGAACTCAGTTTTGGAACAGGAACAAATACTTGGGCAAGTGGAGACAGTTCCTTCCTAAGGCCTCTATTCACAGCACTCAGAAATTTTCTTGAGTATTTATGTCTCTCCATGTTCACTAGATCATGTTTTCCCTTTTAACACCAAGCTCTTCAGCTTGGTAAGGAAAATCATAGGTCCCGGCTCCCAGACACCAGGCACTGCCTGCACAGCAACACACCACAGGTTTTCATTCATTCTTGCAGGGTATCTGCTCTTCCAGTTCAAAGGACTGCACACACACACACAAATTTCTTGCAATTCAATTTAGCCAATGATAACTCAATTTCAACATGTCCTGAGACATGTTCTTCCACTGGCAGAGGATCCTGATGACCATCAGTTTACATCTACTTGTCAGAAGCCTCAGGGCAAATGTTGACTCTGAATTTTCCTTCCAGTCTCATTTGCTGCATCAAATGTCATCAGTGTTTTTGACAGCAGCATCCTAGACTCGTAGCTAGAAAGTTATTGCCATTTCTTGCTTGCTGTGCGCACTACAGATTTGGTTTGTACATCTCTCATCTTCCAGGGTTAAACACTGCAGTTTTCTGTTTCATTATACTGGGCTAGTGCTGTTCACCTGAAAAGATTTAAACCAACCCAGATTTATTTTAAAAATCAAAGCATCCCTTCCTGTCTTTACATCATTTGCTCCTGCCCTGCAACCAACCCTTCCCCCTTTTTCAGCACATACCTGTTGTCCTCTGCTGCTTAGGGCAGGAGTTCATCTTCCTGTAGATTTAAACAACTTGCAACATTGTGAGAGCTTTGCTCTCTGACTGAGGCTAAGCACTGGTTTTATTATTAAAAAACCCCTGCAGGTTGCTTATTTTAAAAAAATTTTTAAAATGTAAATAAAAACAAACAAACCAACCAATCAACCAAAAAACAACAACAACAAACCAAACAAAACCCCAACCAACAAAAAAAACCAACAAGCAAACAAAAAAGAAACCACCAAAACAGACAATACTGGGCTTTGTTATTAATCCTCATGTTCTGAATATTGGTGAGCCTGGAAACTCTGATTGGAAAAAGGAGAATGATTCTCGAAATAGGGATGTGGGATTTTATGGAATATGTTTTGCAGACCCTTACCCTTATCTAATATTATATTGCCTCAGTGTCTTCTCAGTCCTTTTAAACCACATTATGCTCTCACAGTATCTCCATGTTCTGTGAAGGAAGATGGATTTCTGCTCACTGATGGCTGCTCTGTTCCTCGGATCTTGGTTGTACTTGCAGCATGCCAATTTTATAATAGCAAACCTCCCTCAACTAAACATTTAAATGTGAAGAGAAATAGTTCCTGTTCAGAGAGTAAAACCCATCTAGCAAAATCTCAGAACAAGAGCCAAATGCCACCAGCTTCCATCAGTCCTTCAACAGCAAGTGACACATTGCAGAAAGCTGTCCCCTCCCCTAAAGGATCTCAGCAGCAAAAAAATGAGGAGATTGCTCAAGAGTTAGAGACTGTGGCTGCTGTCTGTGTCTGTACATAACAATTAAAAAAGCAACTGTGAAAAGCATTGTGAATTATTTCAGCTGCTGTATCTCTAGAAGAATCTCTCCTTCTGT
Source organism: Diglossa brunneiventris (assembly GCA_019023105.1). Taxonomy (NCBI): domain Eukaryota; kingdom Metazoa; phylum Chordata; class Aves; order Passeriformes; family Thraupidae; genus Diglossa; species Diglossa brunneiventris. The sequence goes on along the minus strand of CM032354.1, from coordinate 148,708,909 downwards.
GTTCACAGACCTGTGGAGGAATGTTTGAGAAAATAGCAGATTAAAGGTGTTTTTCTTCTCTTTCTGTTGCTTCTTGATGAGGAAAACATTGGAAAAAATGTGACATGGAAGGGGAGCTTGTGAAACTCTCTCACAACTGTGCTGGAGATCTCCTTGGAGAACCAGAGTGGGGCATTTACAAATCTGAAATAATGGAGCTTAGACTCAGTCACACAGTAGATATACTCTCAGTTGGTTAATAAAAGAAGAAAGAATTCTTGGTTAAAAACCTATTTGCAGGGAGTCAGATCTGTTTCAGTCTTATGCACAGATTCTCTTAGTTCTTCCTCCATTGCAAACAGAGATGAAAGAATTTCTTAGGATTTCATATTTGCAGTATATCAACAAGAATATTTTTAATCAGAGATGCAGCAACAAGGCAAAATTTAGAACTCTGCCCCTTTTCTTACTCTGGAGTTCCCTGTAGCAGCCATGTCGAGAATAGAAAATGGAATATTCTTCATAGATACTAATCTATAACAGGACCCCAGCAGAAATGCTTTTTCACTGCTATCCCTGTCAGATTCTATGAATCCACAAATCCTGCTAAATACCTAATATCACAGCTAAAGATGTGGCTGGATGAGCAAGCTGTCAGTTACCTATAAAGGCTTCTTACTAGGACCAGCGCTGACAATAATATCTGCAAGAGCTGAAGGCCCCTCAGCTGCCAAACAAGAAATCATCAACCAGCTGTGAGATAAATGCAACTGCCAGGTGTTATGTCCACAAGCACAGTGTAAGGGGATAAACATCCAGGTCACTAAGAATGAACCCGACCAGAGAAAAAAACACGTGAGAAAAATAGTAGGGTTATAGTTAATCCTGATCCTGCTGTCATTGTCAACAGGGGACATCAGGAATCTACCTGGAGGTGTCAGCAGGATTTCTGTTACTTTTCTGTCTCTGTCACCACACTGAATGGTCAGTTTTGATGGTGGTCAAATGTGAGGCACTGGCAGTAAACTTAACAGCCACTGATTCCACTGGTGCTTCAACACAAGCCATGATTGTGGAAGTGATAGAAATATGGTCATATGCATATTCTGGATCAAGTCTGTGATCCAAAATGTCTTCAGCCAGGACTGACAAAATAAGTGCAACAATCTCCATCAGGCCTCTGTCCTCAGAACCATTGCTATATGGAGAGGAGATAATACAACAGATCCCATTCACTTGTGTAACATCTTCCAAAAACCATAGAAACTTTATAGTATCTATGTTATCCTGTGGCAGGGAGCTCCACAGCTTAGCTGGAAACTGTGCAAATTGTAGGATGTAAAAAATACAAACAGGATTTTCTTGACCTGTAAAGCAACATATTAAGTGAGGATATTCTTTCCTGAACTGACAAAAGATGGAAGTCATGCTCCAGAGAACATGTAGGCATAACCCACAACAGCAGAAAAACACCAGCAATTAGTCAGAATCCCTCTACTGACTGACAAGAAGTAGACATATACTATCACTGTAGACCAATCTTCTGAGCACTCAAAGTGTGTAAATTAGACCTAACGTGTAAATTGCACAGTAAATGACAAGAATTTCAGAACATTGATTACTTTGAGACAGTCATTTGAGGAATGAATCCTTTCAAGAAATATAAAACTGCTGGTCTTGATGGCATCTGACAACTGAGTAGATGAAATACCTTGGTTGACTGACAAATATCCGAATACTCCAACCATTTACTGTGTATTGCTGTCAGTGTGCTTGTGCTTGTATCTCATGGCACTCCAAAAATCAGAGAAAGATGCTTCAGAGCCAAAGAACAGTGGGTTGTGTCCATACGGCATCATCTTCACAAATGGCATCAGCATCTGATCCTAATTAAATTAGTTATCACCATTTGCTAAATGGTTCCTAATACCAGAGCAAGCTGGACTGTTCCCAAAAAATCCCTGCTGTCTAAGTGCTTAATACCAGTGAGCAGTTCCAAGAGAGCCTTGGGAGGGCATGGACAGATACTCTATGCTTGTAGATCCATCAGAAGCTGCTCATGACACAGGAAAAATCTGAAATATGGTTTTATTTGTAATTTTTAAATTACACAAATTGATCATTTCTTCATAGGGATTGCACACTGGAAAGTTTACATGAACCATGTGAGAAGCAGACCCAGTGGTGCAGGCTGCAATATGAGCAATCAGAAAAGGGTACTTGTACCAATATTTTTGGCATCTGTCAAAATAAGCAACCAAGCTATGATCACATAAAACCTAGTTCCTCACAGGTGACTAAGGCATCACAATCCAAAACTAGGAATGCACTTTTAAAGACTTCATGAAAAATCCTAGCCATGGTGACCTGAGCATCCTTCCTGGATATCTGATTGGTGCATCCAAAGCTGACCATGTATGAATTCAGGGAAACAAGTGTGAGTCCCCTCCACCTTTAGACTCAGTAAGCAATTTTGCACACTCAGGGTTGAGGGAGACTCACCCTTGACTAGCACATGATCTATCTGTGTATCATATGGAATTGCACACTTTACTGGAGGCCAGAGAGATCAAAATGCAAAGTGAATGCTTCTAAGAGCTCAGTTCCCAAATGAAGGTGAGGTGGAGATGAGGCAACCACACACAGTGATGTGGATTGCTGAACCCACACAGTGACACTCAGACCTGTACGTGTGCTCTGTGCCTGAATGACCAGGGTTTGCAGGGTTAGCTAGTCTGCAGGGGATCAAAATTGCATTGTCTTAACTAGATATCTTGGATAAGCCAAAATCAGACTGTCTTTCTAGGAGTCATCCTATCTGATATCACGAAAGTATGAGCTATTACCAGAGAATGCGCCCTGAATGTTTATGGTGGTGCTGAAAACTTTTCTAGTTGCAGCAGAAATATGGGAGCTGTGGTAGCTACATAATTGACAGAGCACAAGATAATCAGTAGGGTAGTTAAAATTAGCATAGATTAAAAGAAAATAAGAGAAAAGAAGAGAAAATTACTTTCCCTAGTAACCTGAGAATGAATTCAACAACTTGGAGACCTTCTCACACACAAGTTAGCTGAAGAACCAGATCATGCAGAAATGTGATTATTGTGAATAGACAGAAATGTGTGAACATAGAGCCTGGTTGAACAATACAGCATGGTTTGTGGCATCATGGAGGAGCTGTAAATTATCAAGGATTTAGCCCAGGCAACCTACTGGTGCACCTCTTATGTTGACTTTATGAAACCTCATCAGAAAACAAGCAAAGGACATGCACCAGGAAAAAGGAAGCACAGACATAGAAGTGCAGACATGGAAGAATAAATGACTCTTTTATTCCTCTTCTGCAAATCACAACAAGGCAAAAGATTGAAAAGCCTTTTTCAAATCCTACCAGTCCTTGACAGGAAAGAAGAAATAATGCCCTTATTGCCAAAAATGGCGAGGAGAGGAGAGGAGAGGAGAGGAGAGGAGAGGAGAGGAGAGGAGAGGAGAGGAGAGGAGAGGAGAGGAGAGGAGAGGAGAGGAGAGGAGAGGAGAGGAGAGGAGAGGAGAGGAGAGGAGAGGAGAGGAGAGGAGAGGAGAGGAGAGGAGAGGAGAGGAGAGGAGAGGAGAGGAGAGGAGAGGAGAGGAGAGGAGAGGAGGCAGAATGTCACGATTACAATTTGTTTCCAATTCATTCTCTCTCTCCAAGGTTCCTTCTGCCCTTTAAGAAGTCTGTACTTAAAGCATAATGGCCTAGACCATTTTCAAACCAGGAGCTTGGTATAATTCATTTCAATACCACTCCAGTTGGCTGGGCAATACAATAAATCATCCCGCTGCAAGAGAACCCTTTGGTCCAGACCATGTATCAGACTGAACTTCTGGATCTATGGAGTATTTATCATGAGTCTGTTGCCACACAAGGTTATCATGCTGGTAAACAGTATTTGTCCATCTCTCAAATTTGGTTCTTTCAGCCAAAATGGAGTTATTCAACATAAAAAAAAATATATATAATAATAATTTTAAAAAAGCCTAAGCTGGCTTTGTCAGAGTCACATGGCCAGAGTTCAATATCCACCATGACCCTCAGGGAAAGCATCAGCAGACAGTATGGTTTCATGAAATATTTAAGACTATCTTTTTTTAGTATGACCCACTCTTCAATCTCAGAAAGATGCACTGTAGATAGTTTCAGCTACACCAGATATCATTCACTGCTTTTTCTGCTTAGAATAAGCTCCATGAGTAAACAGAGGATTTCTTTTTTCTTAAGGTTGTTTCCCTCAGTACACACACAAAAAAAAGAAAATTCTGCATGGTTTTAGGCCATTTTTTCCCAGATTCTGTGACAAAACCCTTGGAACACACCCAACTTGAGGTCACTGACAGTTTCTCTACCAGGAAACCAAGCCAAAAAGTTCAAGGCATCACAGAAGACATGTCAAAGACATGGGACCAGAAAAAGTGTCACAACTAATTAATTTGTTTTGGAACAAACTTGGTACTTGATGTTCCCACTTCATTTGTGGGAAGTAAGTGCTCTGAACTTCTGACAAATCAAGTCATTTATTCAAACACTTTACTGTGAACTCTGCTGCTGGGAATTGGTGCTAGGATGTTTAAGAGATACCAGTGTAACAGAAACAAAATCCACTTTTGCTCAAAGGTCATTGTCAATAGTGGTTTGTTTTGGTTTTTTTTCTGGTCTTGTTTTCTCTTCAGCATACTTGCATTTTTGTCTATAAGTGACAAGTTTGGCCAAAGCAGCATTGATTAAACCAAACTCACAGACTCACTCAATATTTCAATGATTGAGGATAGCTGGAGGAAAATAAATACTTATTTTCACTTTGCCTTGCATTTCCAGCGAGGAGAAAAGCCAGCAGTGATATAAACCTGCTGTGCAAAGGTTTCTCTATGCTGTTTCCATCCAGAAAACCTCAAGAATTCCTCAATAAGCCTGTTCCCATGATTATCCCACCTTGTTCCAGTGAGCTTCTGAGGTCTGAAGAGCTGAGTCAAGGTCCCTTCTGGGTAACTGGATTGCTACAAATTCTCTGCTGCCTGTTTTCCTCCTTTCCTTAACATTCACGGAGCTTCAGCTAAAAATTCTGATCCATTCCCGTTCAGATTGTGAATCTACTTACTGACAGTGCTTAAGTCTTCATCATATTGCTAATTCTGTCTTTAAGGCCTTGTGTTGTTTCTTCCTGCCCATATTCATGCTCTTATCTCTATCATTTACCCCTTTTTCTGCCCTCACACTCTTTCCTTGAGCTCATTCTTTCTTCTGGTCCATCAGGATGGTATCATTCTCCTGCTTTTGCTCAACTCCCTCACTTTCTATCCCCTTGACAGACTTCTCCCCCCATGTCCTGGAAGAATCAGAGCCACACTCTTGGAGTGCTCCTGAGAGTCAGTTGTTACTCCAGCATAAGATCCTTCTGAATCTCTAAGAGAGAATAAAACAAAGCACAGGTGTAGGAGAGAAAACAAAGCACAGGTGTAGGAGAGAAAATAAAGGAAAGAGGAGAAAACGAAGTTGATTGGGTGGAGCAACCCATGTTTTGTGGCTGCTACTAGGAAGTGATAGCGACAGTAAACAGACAGTCCAATGCTGGGCTTTTACTACTTTTTAAGAAGAGAAGTTATGTTTGGAACAGGTCAAAGGAAGGACTGTGGCCATTAGCATCTATAAGTATCTGTCCAGTGGGCTGTAATTCCTTCAGTGCTTCTACAGGAAAACAGCATCAAGAGGGTCTGTACTGCAAGTGTTATCCCACAAATGCCTCAGGCACCTGAGGTGGCATGAGATGGCATGACTTGAGGGCAGCAAATGAGAGTCAGAGGTGAGATTTGGCAGCATGTTCACCTGTGGGTAGTGGGGGAAGGGCTCTCATGCTGAACCAGTCTCCCAGATCAGCCTTGAGCCCAGGCAGGGAGAAAGGGGAACTGATTTTACCTGACCCTTCTTCCTGGGATAGAAGCATGAAGAGTGTAAGGCTGGTAAGAACAAAAATATTCTGTCTAGGGAAAGGTGACTGAGAAACTGTTGTCCCAGGGCATTCAACTGCTATATTCTTCATCCTGACAAATTTTGTGTTTAGCTCAGGGCAAATAGATTTGGCCAAAAATCGAGCAAAGCCAAGTTTCATGGGGTTCAGTGCTATGTGCCAGATGAAGAGCCTAAACAGGATAGTCCTATATGATATGGTTAGATAACATCTAGGGTGGCAGATCTCAAATGGCAGTTCCTTAAATGAGAAATGGTTGCTAAGATTTCCTGGCTCTTGGCTATACCACCCCTAGGAAGCCATGGGCCTAAAGCTCTCTGAAATGATTTGGCTACTGCAGACCACCCTGCAGGATGCAGCACTGAGCAAAAATTCAGGTCAGATGGTCACAGCAGGCAACTGGGATGCAAGAGTCCTTGCATAGGCACATTATTCTCAAACACTGATATAAAGAAATTGATGTTTTTGTGGTTCACTCAACATGAGCTTAGTTAGCATTACTTGAAATAATAGGTGGCACGTTCTCTCAGTAGTGCCTTAAAGCTGTGAAAGTGTAAAGTATCATAGAGCAGCAGAACAAGATACCTAGACTGTTTCTACTGACAGATACAAAATTCAGGGCTCCTGCTGCTTCACATTTTCAGGGTAATGGCTTAAAAAAAAAATAAAACCTATTAGTCAAGACAACTTACTAAACAATTTGAGACTTTGTACTACTTGACTTGGGTGCAAATTTAATCAGAGAGTGTAGGGGTGAATTGACACAGAACATATTTCCTAACTTCTGCCCTAGGGCCATTTTAGATACCACAGTAACACAACATTGTTATTTTATAAGCTACCTGAAAATCAGCATTACTCTGTTTTGCTGGCTTTGACAACCGCCAGGGAAACTAAACTTGGTTGCCCCCAATACCTTCTTACCTTAGAGAGGCAGGCAGGATGGTCCCCTTCCCACGTCCAGCCCCTGGTCTTTCCTCCTGAAATCACATCCCCCATCATGGATGTGTGTGTTTATGGTATAGAATATTCCAAACCAGAACTCTACCCCCTGGCACTGTAACCATAACAGTGTGTTCTTCATTTCCATAGTGGACAGAGGAAATCTTATTCATGAATGCCTATTAACTATTTCTGTATTTAAGGTGCATTTAAAAAGTAAACAGAGACTGTAAGGTGATTTAATGTCTCTCACCTGCACTGATTCCAGTGGTAGGAGGACAATGGGTGTGGTGCAGACCTGCTGGTGCACTCCATTTTCTGTTCAGGATTTTTACACAAGCAGACAAGTGCAAAGCATGGAGACCTGTTTGGCTCCCTCCCATCTCACTCCTGGCATGGCTGATGCCCCTTAGCTGCATATCATTGTTTTGGTTCCATAAGTGCAGCCCAACAAACTTTCATCAGGCCTCCCAAGTTGAAGTTTGAGCTTTTCCAGTGATTCACTCCAGAACATGAGCAAAACCAATCCTGCTCATTTCAGGTAGGCAGCCAGTAAATAAATCCTGTGTCCTGTCATTGAAGGTCTTTCTGTTGTGCTGCACACTGCTTAGAAATTTTCTTAAAGTAATTGTTGTGTTCCACTTGTTTCTTTTTGACAGTTAAAGCTTCTTCCTTCTGTGTAACCCCAGAGCGTTTGCTCAAGGCCTGCTTCGGTGCCCAGCAGAATCTGTGCTGTATTTACAAAGCAGAAGCCAATATGAAGAGTGCTGACTGGAATGAACAGTGTTTGGAACGAAATGTCTAATGAGTGTAGATGCTATCAAAGCTGTTCTCTTGCTCAGAAGTGGATGTTAATGCCAATTACTCGTGTTTCTTGATTAAACTCTCACTGAACATTAAGTACTGCAGAAAAAAGGTCCTCCAGCACAAAATATGTACATTGCAGTTGAGTCAGAAGCTGGCACCAAGAATCCAGGGACATGCTGTACTCTGTGTTGTGGTCCTTCAAAGAATACATGGGAGTACATTGGGCATGATTTATAAAAGATGTCGGGCTGAGGGTGCCACTGGATCACAGCCAAATAAGTGCACACCAGACTAAGATGTACCTTCAGGACAACAGAAATGTTTCCATGAGTAAATAACTGGAAGAAGACATTGAAATGGACAAGTAGGATGATCCACTAAAGACGTGACAGATCTCAAGATCTACAACCAGGAATTGTATAAACCAGGAGGAGCCAGACAGTAAACTCTCATAGTTGGAGTCTGGGCTACTGCTCAGTTTGACTGGATCCGTGTACACTAGGTGGATAAACCATTCTGGGGTAAATCTCCAGTAATTTTGTTCCATGAATATTTTGCTATGATACAAAAGGGTCAGAAACTTTGCTATATTTATATGTATGCTTGAGCTCTGAAATAAAGGGAAATGCACCAAACAGGAAGAAAGGTGAACATCAAGTTTGCCTTAAAAAGTAAAAAGTTTTGTTGGTCAAGATACAGGAATGTGTGTTTTTTTCCAAATCACCAAATCAGAGTTTAAAAGCAGAAGGGATGCATAAATCATCAATTCCCAGCCATCTCCTCTGTCTCAGACCATTGCATTTATACAGCTCCTACTGCCTTTGGTCAGATGTTCCCTAGAGCCATGACACAGTGACACTCTAAATCCCTGGCACACAAGTCACACAGTGGATGTAATATTGGAAACAAATAATAACAAGAAAGTCTAAAGAAATAAAACTGAAGGTGGCTGGTGGAAGAGCAATTTTCCATCCCTAGATTCAAACTAGGATAAAATCTTCCATCCAAAGAGGATCCTGAGTGTCTCGAGCACCCAGAACCTGCTATACCTGCCTTTCCACCAGCACCTGTCAGAGCACTGTTCACCACAAGAGTTCACAGATAAATAGATACATTATATGAAATCTGAGAGGAGTGGCAGGGGCAGGATGTGTCTTGTCCAGGGACAGGCAGGAAGCCATTAGCAGAGATGGAAAAGGCCACAGATGTCCCAATTCCAAGGACTGTGCTTTAAATATTAACTACCCAATGTTCATCCCATTTGTTATCAATAGATCACAGCACCTGGCTTAAATAATGCTTGACTCCTTGAAAATATCACTTCATAAATCTTCAGGACAGGCACATGCAGAGGATGGGTACCAGTGCTATCCCACCTCTCCAAACTGGGACACTCACACATCACAGCAGGGAGATAAAAACTGACAAAAGATCCTCCTGCAGCCACTGGGCTGGGGAGAGCCTGAAATGCACCCAGAACTCTCTCCAGGAGCCTTGCAAAGAGCAGAAGCATTGTGATTTAAATCCAAAGCTGTGCCTGCCTGAGGATGATTTGCAGGCAGTGCAAGAGTGGCTCTGGCTGAGCAGACAATGCCCAGGAATGGCTGAGCTGAACAATCTCTGATGGGAAGAGGGATGGCAGAGAGGGATGGGTCAAGAAAAGGGATGGCAGAGAGGGATGGGTCAGGAAAAGGGATGGCAGAGAGGGATGGGTCAGGAAAAGAGATGCCTGGATGCTCTGCCTGCCCCTGCTGAGCCCCTGACCACTGCCAGAACTACCACAGCACTGCAGTTCTCACACAAATTCAAGTTAGAAGGAGAAAAAGGAAGAGATTGGAAGTAATGGGGGACATATGAATCATATCTGCAAGACTTGAGTGTAATTTCATTTTGAAATCTAAGATTTAAACTAATGTATTCCTTGGCCAAAAGTTATTCCAGCTTCTCTGGGCAAGTAGTAATAGAAAGAAATGTGATCTTTTTGATTAAGCCAGAACATTTACTGCCACTGGGAAGTGCTGCATGTAATGTACCATGGGGACACAGTGCTTTCTGCAACTCCTACTACAACTGCAATGTCTGACAGAAAACCTCCAAAAATACAGCATATAGGAAGTCTCAAATAATGCTCCTTAACTGCATTTATACAACAGAACACCTATCTATTAAGGTGTTAGAAGTGCTTCTAATGAAATAAATTAAGACTAAGTCCTGACTCTGCTTACAACACCTGGTACAAATCCAGACAACTTGTCCTACTTCTGTAGCATTATACCAGATTTAAATCTATTTACAAGACTCTTAAATTTATGCATTACTTGGGAACTTGAGTATTTCTACCAGTGGCATCAGGACTGCTCTCATAAGCTTTAAATCTCAAAAAATTCAAGCATGTGCCAGGGACTAAAAACTGACCTCTGAGGCTAAAAACAACAGATTGTCAGAAAACTGAAAGCTCATACAAAATCATCAAGAAAATCAAAAGGTACAGGAGCTTGAAGAGAAAAAAAAAAGAGAACTTACAATGATGAGTAAAACAGTAAAATCCTGAAAGGAAAAAGGAGTGGTGAAGTCTGGGAACATGTTCCTTCATTTCAAATACCCCAGTATTTAGTCCTGCCTTAGGATCCCACCATACAGATGTTTTCCACAGAGAGGCTGACCCTGTGCCTCCCCAAAAGCTTACACCTGAGATTTTCATACTTATATTTCCATTTGTCTGTAGCTTATTAATCATTCTACAAATTCCACCATTATCAGCAATTTTCCTTCTGGGGAAGTAAGGTTCAGGAAAGAGAAAGAACTTACCTAAGGCATTCTCACACACTCAGTCACTAAGAAAAGAGACCTGGGCATCCATAAATATGGAAAAAATCTATATATGTTTGGCAATAAGCTTTTGGGGCTTTGCTTGCCATTTGGACTCAAGCAGGAAATGGAATTTTCCTGTTCTTGTCAACCTGAAATGCCTCCAAGGTCACAACTGCTCAGCTGAAAGATGGTAAATACCACAGCCTCCTTTCCTTAATGCACACAAGAAAGAGATAAACTCAGCCTAACCTTTTCAGTTTACTTTACCAAGTTTACTCTGGGATCATCTTTGTGGCCCAGGTGACTCCCAGCTGAGCCAATGCAGGGTGCTTAAGTGATATTATAATATGAATAGTAAATCTTAACTTGGGGCTGAGCAGGAAGCTCCTGAATGCTGACAAACAGTGCTGTAAAAGTCACTCCAGAGTTCTGTGCAAGCACAGGGGAAAGCACTGCCTGGCTGGGGGCATGTCAGGCCGCCCAAAGAAGCACATGGATACTTGCCTTGCTGTCTGCAGGTAGGTCCTTGCCCATCTTCTCCCACACCACCTGACTGACACGTTGATTTCTTCTTCCCTGAATAATCAACCCCTTAATTAAACTGAATGCTGCTTAATTCCACCAGCTGGTAAATGCTGCATTCATTATCCAGAGATCTGAGGGAACTGAAGGGAAACAAAATCTCCTCACAGGATTTCACACCCACTCCACTGATCCGCAGAGATCTGAGGTGCAGGGTGAGCCCTCCTGTCGTTCTTCGGACAGATGTGGGAAGGGGCAGAGGCAGATCACCCACCAGGAGGATCAGGGTGACTAAACCAAGGAACATTGACAATATTTGACTGGAACCAAGGAGAGAATAGGCACAGCCCTCCCAGGTGGTTGGTATTGATCTCCCACCTCCTCTCTGCAGCACAGCAGGTGCTGCCCATGGAGAAGCTGCCACCCCCAGGTTTTGGGCTGCCCACAGTGCTTGTTTGTGTGTTGGAGCACAAGACCCAGGCTCCTGGCTCCCACCTGGCCCACAGCTTGGAGAACTGGAAGGAAATATCCTCTCCCACTTGCTTGAGCACCATCCAAGCCTTTTGTTCAGATTATCCCACCCTGTAGGGGAGGATGGGGTCTGTTTGAGGCTCCCAAGGAAGTGGTAACTCAGCCATTTGGCTGGGCTACACACAGGGAATGTGTACCCTGCCTTGGCCATGGATCAGGGTGGGTGTCTCCACAGGGCTCCATCTTTATCTCCTTTTCTTTTGAGGTTGCTGAAAAAAATGCCAACAGGGTAGTGCCAAAACAGAACATGGAAACAGCCAGACATAACCACGGAATGGAGGGAGAGGGATCAGGAGCAGAAAAGACAAGTTTGAAGGTGGATGTGCATGTTCAGAGACAGTTCCAATTTGATGCAAAAGCACTTAGAAATTTGAATTGAATACAGTGAGTCAGAACAAGCCAAAAGCTGAGCCTGTTTCACCTGGAGCAGTGATATTCTATATCAGCTTTCACAAGAATTTTGCCTTTCCCCACAAGGGACCATGAAAAATCAGTGGAAGTTGCTGTGGGATCACTGATGCTCTCCCCTCTCTGGCTGACCTCCCAGCCTCAGCCAGAACAGAGCTCTGCATCCCCATTTTCCCATTCCCAGAGGGCTCCCTCCCACCTGGCTGCAGGCTCCTCTGGAGTGCAGCTCTCTGCATCTCAGCTCCTGACTTCAGCACCACTGGGAGACAGCCAGGAGCAGGAATATCATCCAGGGAGGAAGGCACTCACCAAAGTGAACTGACTGGCATTATTTCCTCCATCATCCACATTTGGAGCTGGTTTTAAATTTCTCTGATCAAGCAAAGATCTGAACGCAGCTGTCTCAGATCACCTCAAGTCTGGGCTGTTTCTACCTCCTTGCTTTTATAGCTCTAGGTTTCTTTTTTCTTTAAAAACAAACAAAAAAGGCTTCCAAACAAAATTATCTCTTTCGGGTTGAACAAAACACCCATTTAAATCTAAATGAAAGCTTTGGAAAACACAGAAAAAAATATAACAGGTTGACCCAAAAAATATACTGCCTAATCAGATCAATACAAAGATCCTGTCAAGATTTTTCCCCACAATGCCCTGGAACCAGACAGCGTGATTTCTGGTTGTGCAGACATGCCTCCCCCTATCTTCCTAAATTTTTCTTCAATTATTTTTTTTTTCTCTACATAGACATCCATAAGGAGGGGTTTTTTTAGGAGAATTGCTCATTGAAAGTGTTTTTATTAAGTTCTTTAGAAAAAAAATAAAAGTTAAATGTGCATGCATGAATTGTGAAAGCATATGTTCAGACATAAAAATTTCTGAACATAGTCACACTTATTAAAAATTTTTAGTGAGTAATCCCAAATTCAAGGCTCTTTGGGAACTGCCTATATTTGCTTTATTCATGACAGAGCTATTTTTTGCTGCTCTCAGTCTGAGATTGGACTGCTGGAACATCTTTATTCATATGGAAAAAATAATAAATATTAAATGTCCCAAAATCCAGGTATCACCATTCAACCAGCTACTCATGGATTAAGTAAAAGTTTGGTTTTCATTAATGACTGGCCATAATTTGTATATTTTTAAGGTACATCATAAGATCTCTTATATAATATCAAATAGAATTTAGACTTCGGGGCTGAAATTCAAAATTAGGCTTTCCAACAGTGTGACTCTCCTCAGCTATTTGTCTTTGCCTGTTGATTAGAAGTGCTGGATAGGAGATAGGATAGCAGCAATGGGATTATCAGGCACCCTGTTCCTATTACTGACATGTGCAAAAATCCACATTCTTTTATATGAGATTTATCAAATATAATATTATGACTATCAGCTTTATTTTTTTTAAGCCTATTGCAAAATGGTGGCAGAGCTAAGCAAAAACCCAATTTACAAATTTGAAGAAATTTTCAGAGAGTCTCAGGTATAAGAGGAGTGGTTGTAGATTGATACTGCAGATAAAATATGCTGAAAACATAGAAATAGAGATGGGCAATTTAGAGCAATAAGAGGAAATTAGACTATAATGAGTGCTTAAACAGAGGGGAATAAACTGATACAATAGAGAATGGAGCTCTCAGCACAAACAGATAAGGGTGGAGAGATACAAAAGGTATCAGAGCAATACCAAAGGCACACTAAGGCAGGAAAACCAACAGCAAGTGCAGAGACAGAGCCCTTCAAGCTACAAGATAAACTGTGAAAAAACACACTGCATCCTCATTTCAGAAGTACATGAGCTGCTTCATCTGTGTCCTTTGCAACAGTGAAAGAAGCAGCTGTCAAGGTTTGTGGAGGTGCAGAGGACAATAGGAAAGGACTGAAAGAGTGCATGGCACACTGATGGAGGCACTTACATCCCCAAGAAAGGCTGCACCAACACAAATCATTTGTAATATCAGCGGTGAACACCTTTTCTGCCTTCCAGCAGCACTGAAGAATCAAATTTTTAGAAATATTAGATTTAGCTTTTTTTGTTCCTAATCTCCAGACCTGGAAGCACTGGGATTTTCTTAGGGTGAAACACACTCAAATGTCTTAGTGGGTGGAAGAAGATTTAGTGGCAATAACAGATGGACAGGACTGGTGACAGCTGTCTCCCTCATAAGTGGCACCAGTTAGTTATGCCCCCTGTCTCAGTCTTTGTGTTTGCACAGGGCTGCTACTTCACTACTGGGAACAGATAAATAGTGCAAGGAGGACACACAGGATGTTTTCCTCATAATGGAGCAGCAGAAGATGGTTTTTGCTCCAGCTACTGGAAGACTTCTGCACAGGCACTGTGCTCTGTGCACAAAGCATCTGGAGTGCCTGTGTGATCAGGATCCCCATGGTTTTCCTACAAATTATCCTCCTGCATTAATATCCAAGGAAGAAAAATGACAGAATGCAAATATTCAACTGCAAAAATATGAACAACTGTTTAATTGACTTGTTTCTCAAGCTGGTTATCAAGTGCAGGACTGTGTAGCAAACTGGTTCTCACTTCATCCACAGCCCTCCAGGTTTATTCCACGAGGGCAGAGCCTGCAGGAGGAAGGGTGAGAGAGGCAGTCCCACTGCTGGACTCCCAGCCTTCAGTGCCTTGTCACATGAAGTGAATCAAATTGGTTCCAAGGGAAAGTTTCATAAAGATGCCTGAAGTGCAACTTATCTGTTAGATTGTGAATTCTCTAGGGGGAAAAATTAAAAAAAAGTCATGTTTTTCCAGGGTTTGTTGTGTGGCAGGTGTTTCTGCAAATAAATGAGAACCCCATCAGACTGAGTGACTTGCAGGCTCCTCCTGCCCAGGTGACACCTGAGCCACAGTGTAAAGCTGGAGGCCTGTGTCCCCATTACCCCATCCCAGACCCAGCTGCTCCCACACCTGAAAACCTGTGCAGGAAAAAGTTCCCTCACAGATTTTATCTCTGATTCAGATGGGATGGATGATTCCTGATTTGCTGACATAAAGGAACATATACCTGACAGGCACTGAGACACAGAATCAAGCAGGATTTCCAACACTGCAGTGGCTTTTTCCCAAAGAAAAGTTGAAGTTTGCACAGTTTGAAAACAGCTTCTGGAGAAGATAGCTGCAGCTGAAGGAGTTTAGCTGGAAATTGTGCTACCCCTTGATCCATGTGCAGCTCTGTGAGCGACTCCCGCATCGTTTGAAGGTGCTTGGGATGGCTTCAGGCTTTTGGCTTTTTTATGCAAGCAGATTTTCATGCTTTGATATCTTCTCTGACATGACTTTTGATCCAGTAAAGGTGATGCTGGCACATTTTTCACAGTGAATATTTTGTGTACAGTGCTGCTGGAGCATTGCAGTTGCCTGAGTTATTTTGGAGGAGCTCTTTCAAAAAGATGCAGCCTAATAAATGTGATGAAAAGTGAGAGCTCTAACTGCAGTCAGGCTGTCTGCCCTGGTCCAGACCAAGGCATTGCAGCTTGTCAGCATGCAGGCACCACCAAACACAATCCAGGAGAGTCATGAGATAAGGGGGAGCACAGCACAGACTGCTCTGGGGCTCTGTGCGGTGAGAACAGCACTTTGGAACATCCAGATTATTCCCCTCCCCAAAAAAAGCAAATGATGTTTCAAGCTGTCAGACTGGCAAGTTTTGGGAAAAGTGAAGAAACCCTGGTGGAAAGTCTGCACTTTGCTGTTCCTGCCAGGGTAAAGCAGCACAGGGAATGAGGGTCACCAGCCAAGGAATGCTATGTGCCTCAGGGAACCCCCTGCTGAAGGACTTTCAGCTAATTGAGAAAGTCAAACATCCATATTCCTGCTGAAAAAAGGCTGCACTACCTTCACCGGGCATTTCAGCTACAAAGGGAATTGTTCATAAAGGCAGAAGGAATTAAAGGAGGGAATTAAAGGATGCAGTATTTAATGGGGCAGATTGATGTGCACACTGATGAGATATACTTCAAATTGATTAAATGTCTGTTTTGGCTGAAACAGCTTTTTTTTTTTTCCCCCTTGGCCAATGCTATCTGTGATTTTTGTTGTTTGTAAGTCATGCCTCTTGCTGTGACCCAGCCAGAGCTTAACTTGGCCAAAAAAAGGTGTGCTTAAAAAAGTTAAAATAAAATTTAAAAAAAAAAAGAAAGAAAAAGAAAAGTCAAAATCACTACATGCCCTAATTTCTACCATTCCAAGGCCCATGAAAGGAAATTAGTTTTGGGCTAATGTTGGTCTCAATGCAGCAAAAAGAAATCCCAGCAGGGCTGCAGCCTGCCTGGCTGCAGTGCAAGGACTTGTTGGAGCACAGTGCAAATCACACCAGTGCAGCCAAACCCGTGATAACCCAGAGGGGACTGGGGCTGTGTGCTGGCGCCTCCTCTTTCCTGAACTGCTGAGGCAGCCTCATTTCCCTGTGTGTGTAATGGCATGGAAGCACAGTAGCTTGGACCTTGTAGGCATTAGAAGGAGCTAAGCTACCCTGGAATTATATTTGTAAAAAATGCATATTTTATGATTGGCTTTTCACAAATATTAAAATTAATATTATATGTGTTGTGTTAGAAAGTTATGCTGTATTAATTCTCTTAAGTAGTGTGTTAAATATAGTTTTGGGTTATAAAAAAATTTAAAATAGAAACTATGCTATGTAAGTTACTTTTTTTAAAGAAAGGACTCGCAGTGAGATAGCAGCCACAAGACACCTAAGTCTTTCAGAGAAAAGAATTTATTGCCCCATTATCAGAAGAAATGAACTTCTTCCCGCCTCGAAGGCGCTGTCAGGATTCAGAGGAAGAAGTTGACACGGACCAGACAGAATCCTGTGTTTGAATGGAATTTATACATCATGTATGAAGTGTATGAATATGCAACAGGCTGTTGTTTTTAAGGGCTAATCCTCTGTTAACGAGTGTCCTTTTTCGGGCTCCTGCTTCCTAGCAAAAGGTACCCGGAATCCATAACTCTTTGGTTCTACTGTCTCATATTGTTCTAATTCAAATTGTCCAAATTATTATTACTCTAATTGTATTACTATTTTTAAAACCATTTTATTACTATTAAACTTTTAAAATTTTAAAAACAAGTGATTGGCGTTTTTCACATGTTCATCCAACTTTTCCAGTTGATGGAGTTACCCGAGTGCCAGCCCCTGTAGTGGGACTTCCACCAGAGTCAGTCTTGCATGGATTTACTTTCTGGGGGAAAATTACCCAACCAAGATAAATCATTTCAGGCAGAGCAGTTGTACAAGCTTGTTTACACGAATCTGCTCAGAAAAGTTGATCTGAATTTTTAAGTGGATTAGTTAAACTGCATTAATTAAAGCCCTTTGTGGGAACTGTCAGAATTAAAGTGTCTTCGATTTGATTTGGTTTACTTCTCTTCCAAGGCTAAGTCATATTAAGGCCACTTTACTTGTGAAATGAGAGGTTTAATGCAATTTACTTAATTCACTTTAAACTCCTGCCTTTAGTTAATTTAAATCAACTTTCTTGATTTTCCCTGTATAGACATGCCCAAGGAAAATGAAGGCCACTGAAACAGAAACACCTAAGAGAAACTTTGAATAAATCAGAATATTTCACTAGCCTCTCCAGGACATTACTATCCTTGTCACCAACAAGATTTGAGGAGTTCAGGTAACACTGTCAAGGTCCAAGGACTGAGAAACAGATCCTTGGTGCTAAGCTACAGTTGCTCATCAGAGACAGGATGGCCAGTCCTGAAAAAAAAAAAAAATTACTCCAGCCTAAAATAAAAGATGAAAAGTTAAGGAAATGCCTCCTAGCCCTCAAAATAAAACAGGGCTCAGGCTATGGTCTGTGGACAGGGAAGAAGGTATGAACAAAGGAAATTTTATTTAAAGCTCTGGTGACAATATATGCATCCTTCCTCCCTCCTGAGCCAGAAGGCACAAACAATATTGGTAAAATGCTGTTGGAGGAGACCTGGTCTCCTTTTCCCTGGAAGTATCATGCCTGTTTCAGGCACTGGTACAGGGAATAAATACCATGCAGCAGCCTGAAGCTGGGAGACCTGGGGTGTGGAGGCAGACAGGTTACTTTGCATGGCATCAGCCCTGGCTCTGCAGACCAGCCCTGAGCCAAGAGCCAATCTGCCTGACAATCCCAAAGCATCATCTGAAAATCAGAATTCCAGGCAAATCTTTGAAAATCGTCTCTTTCTTCATGTGCAACCTGCTTCACAAGACACTTCAATGCCTACAAAACCCCACACCCTTTGTGCATTGCATTCTTCCAGCTCTCAGGTTGGCCCTATGCAGCTGTGAGAAACAACTGCTCACTTTGAAAATTTAAAGAGGTTTATTAAACCTTAACAAAAATACAACAAAAGGACTACATAAGGAAAGAGCTGCAGTGCTGGGAACTGCCCCTCATGCATACCATGCAGCCAGTTCATCTTCAAGATGGATGCTCAGTCTTTTATACCCCAGGGGGTTGCATCAGCCAGCCCTGGCCCTTCCCAAAGTCTGTCAGTCACCTCTTCTTTGCCATTTATCAGTGGAAACTGCTTTCTTGTACCTTGACTGGAGATCAGGTGTTGCCATGCCATCCCCCTAAGCACCAAGCTTTTCCATTCCCAACTGCCCCATGCAAGGGACACATGTGCAGCCTTCTTTGTGCCTGTTCTAGACAACGCCAGCTGTCTGATGGTCACAATACAGGGGGGGAAAGGGAACTATGGGGAGAACAGAGGACATCTAAACTACAATAACATAACTATACATCACTAAAGCTTTTCTTAATATTCACACAATAGTCATCCCTTGATTGTGAGAGCCAATCATCTCATTATCCATCTATAACACAGGAGCCAGCCCTGCCACAGCCAGCAGCAGGGACAGTGACAGGGCCACTCTGCCCCAGATGAATGATCAGAGCAGGGACTGCCATGTTAAATGAGAGGGAGTACGAGGCTCCTTGTGCTGCTGAGATCCACTTTGGTGTTGATTCATCCTCCACAAAGCAGCCCAAGTGAGAGCAGAGGTGGTGATTGTTATGGGTATAACTTTTACCTATAACAGTGATTAGCAGCACCGTGTCTGTTTGGAGAGGGCTGCATGCATGACTGAGCATGAATGGCCTGATTATGAGTGGGTGGAACTCCACTCAAAGGGACTGAGCGGGCAGAGCTGAGGCAGCAGTGATTAGCTGCCATGCAAGGTGAGTTATTGTCCCCTGGGATGCTAAAGAAGTACTGTACTTAATAGTTCACTGGCCACATGCATTCCAAACGTTTATATTGTCGCAGCCAGAAACATTCATTCACATAATTAGTTTACTTTTCCAGTTTAAGCCAAATGGAAAATCCCCCTGTACAGCACTCTTAAGCTGTCTGTCGGGCCAGTGTTGATCAGCAAAGTCCTTTTGACTTTGCAAAGTTGCCTGGGTTTCCCCAGAAGGACGTGAGGTCATTTAATCACCTGCCTTATCACAATGCCTTATCACGGGCATTATAGGCATTCTCTGGGATTTTCTCTGGATAATCTGACTCCAACATTTGTAACAGCAGCCACTGAAATCAATGGAAAATCAGCCTTTGTGTGACAGGATTGTCACTTGTCCATGATCTTAATTCCAGGTGTGTGACAGGCATGACAGGAGATGACTCATCCCATGCCAAAAATCCTCTGTGTCACAGATTTGCAGTTATACCTTCCTCCAGAGGAACCTCAGCTACTTACCCATAATAAATGATCTTCAGGTGACTTCCTCTCCCTTCTCTGGGAGTCATGAATATTTGACTTAACAAATTAATCTTTTCACTTCCTTTCATAGGAAGACAGATACCTTTATATATGGAGTGCCTGAAACAGAGGATAAAAAAAAGACCACAAAGGAAAGAATCTGATTTTTGAGCAACTCTGTTCATTGCAAGGATTAGGCCAGACCCTCAACTGAACCAGAGCAACACCATTTAAATTAGCAAATGTACTTCTCCATCTCTTTCTATCTCACTGATCCCCCTTTGCAAATACCAACAGTGTCCGGGCTGGGAAGGATCCATCAAGGTCCTCAACACCAGCACAACCACATCATCAAACTTTGCATAATTTATCAATTTGTGAAGACTCAGAAGGGCCTTACTCTTCAGGCCCTCCCTTCTCAGCAGGCCCAGCAAGGTCTGCTGCCTTCTAGTGACTCTGTTTCACCGGGCAGCACTTGGATTTGGACTGGGTGCTCAGGAACACGGCTTTGGAGGGAGAGGACCCTGATCTGCATGCTTGGTGTGAATATTGTGCTCCATCACCTCCATGGTGATGGCAAGGGAATGTAACAGCAGCATTTTGTGCTGCATTATTCTGTCTGTTCATTTGTTTGAGTCCTTTTTGTTAAGCCTCCAGCGACAGGCTGGGTTCTGGAAAGGGCTGCTTGGATGCTCACAGTCCTCCTTGTGTGACATTCCATCCTGTGAAGAGCCCAGGAAGTACAGGCAGTGCTTATATTTCCACTCACCACTTCCATTCACCCCTGAGGCTGATTCTGCTGTGATCCTCAGCAGGATGGATGTCTCAAGCCTTGTCCTTCTGTTTACTTGTGTTTGCTTCTGCATGTTTTGCTCCTGACCTATTCAATGCGTTATATAGCCCTGCAATTATTTTTCCATTCATTTTCTCCTTTCCTGACTCATTTAGCAAGCAAATACATCTTGGCCTCTTGTGCACTGAGATGCACCATCTAGCCCAGTGTGATGGAAAGTGGGAATCTGCTGCCTTTGGAAACCCTGCAAGCTGGTAGCAGGGAACAGTTGTCCCCTGGATATGTTGTTCAAGTTCCATTCAGAGCTTGCTCATGCAAGAAAGCAATTTTTGGCCTGCATTTGTGCAAGAAGAACAAAACAGCCAGCTCATTTTCTGTCTCCAGGCAGATTTCCCAAAGATTATAGGAAGAGGATGGGTCTAGGGGCATTCTGGCCAGGAATGCAACAGACCATGGGACAAACAAGCACATTGGCACAATCAGCTGGCTGCTGTGTCCAAAGCAGCCCAAAACTGCTGAGTGCCTCAGCCTACCTGCTCACTGATGGTCCTCCTGCACCAAACTGCCTCATACCTGGGTCTAACCCCACAGTGCAAACCCAAGGGGCTGCTCTCCCTGAGGGTTTCACTGCTGCATTGCTTTTTCTCTGCATCTTTAATGAGTTTTGAGAAAACCATAGTAGTGAGAGATTTGTGCAAACAGGAGTGCACTGCATGTCCTGAGTGCCTGGGATGAAACAGCATGCTCAAAGCCTCCATGCTGAGCTGCCAGTGTCCTCAAAAGCATATCTTATCCCCACTGGCTCTTTGGGATTTTAAGGTGGCTGTTCTCATCACAGGGAAACCAGCCTGCCTTTTTTTCCCAGCATTTCTGGTGCAGAACAACATGTTCTGTTGTCCTTCTGCAGCTGGAGGGAAGGGAGTCTGGGGAGATGGAGTGATGTGGTTTCTGTGATGCTCTTTCGCCATTCCCTTTTGTGTCATGCTTTTTTGTGTACTTGGAAAGGCAGGGCAGGAATAAGGCTGGCCTTATGTGATGAAAAGCAGTTTTGCTATGAGGTAACAAAAGCTATTAGCCAAAAGGAAGATTGGAACAAAAGTGAAAGATTGAAGTGTTATTTCCAAAAATTGAAAGGGGACATGTTCCAAGAGCTATCATAAAGTGAGTCCTTGTTGTCAGAGAGGTTGTCTGTCTGATAACACATCAATATTTTCCTAAGATATTGAGGAAGGAAGGGTCCCAAAATATTTCCCTAAAATGACAGCACAAACCAGAAGAAACAGCCAACAAATTCATCAATCTCAGCATTTATTTTGAGGTAAGTCTCACACAGAGATGGTGGGTGGTGCAGAGCTCCCTTTCTCCATGGCTTTCATCAGCCTCTAGGATCCTGATGGGGTACAAGGATGGTAGGTAGTGTGGAGATCCCTTCATCCATGGCTATGTAGAACTTCCAGCTGCACGTAGGACCGCAATGGAATACAAAGGCATTGGGTGGTGTGGAGTCCTCTACGTTCACAGCTGTAGAGAGCTTCCAGCAGCCTGTAGGACCATAATGGGGTACAGACCAGGGATAAGTGTGTTTCCTTACCTTTGGGTCAAGGTTCTTGTAGAAAGGTTCTTGTAGAAAGTTTCATACTCTCTGGGTGGTAGAGGAGGGAGAGGGAGGGTGCGTACCATGTGCCAGTCATGTTCCTGTCTGGGGATTCAGCCGTGAAAGACAGGAACATCAAAGAATGGAGCAGCCCCACCTCCAGCAGCCCCTGCCTCCACGAGTGAGACTCCCCCAGCCCCAGGTCAAGGCTGTCCAACCCACACCTCCCTGAGGGACAGGAAATGTCCATGCCCAGCTGTGATGGTGTTCACAGGGGTTTTATGTTGAAGGAAGAGCCAAGGATTTGACTCCATTTTTCAGAAGGCTTGATTTATTATTTTATGATCTATATTACATTAAAACTATACTAAAAGAATAGAAGAGAAGGTTCTCATTAGAAGGCTATGCTAACAATAGAAAAGAAAGAAGGATAACAAAGGCAGCTGTCCCAGACTCTCTGTCCAAGCCAGCTGGGCCGTGATTGGCCATTAATTATAAACATCCAAGATGGACCAATCAAAGATCCACCTGTTGCATTCCACAGCAGCAGATAGTCAATGTTTACAGTTTGTTCCTGAGGCCTCTCAGCTTCTCAGGAGAAAAAAATCCCAAGGAAAGGATTTTTTATAAAAGCTGTCTGCGACACCCAGCCATGTCACCAACCCCCCTGCAATGAAGGCCACCACCAGAGATGGACACTGCCAATGTTCTGCCTGCTGTGACACACCACCAGGGCTGTCTACATGGAGAAAAAAAGATGTGTTTGCCATGACTGGAGGGGGCTCCCAGCTCCAACCTGTAAGGTTGAAGGCAACTGTAAGACCAAAACAGGATATAGGTTTGGGGTCATCACCAGCACACCCTGCCACTGCAATGTTCTGTCTGCTGTGACACATCACCAGGGCTGGTGCCTGGAATTAGCACTGTATCACTGTGACATGGCTATTATCTTCCACCATTCAGCTGAGAAGAAACAATTAAATAATAAAAATACATAACACAAATAAATTAATTAAAATAGATAAACAACCTCTGGCAATGTTGTGGTGGAAAATTAGGCAGCTGTAGCAGCTATTTAGAGAACAGCACTTCAGAAAATGTTAAAAAAATAATTTAAAGCAGCAAGTCCTACTCACTGCCCAAGTATAAAGAATTGTGTGGTACTTGCTGCTGAGATTTGTGGGTTTGAAGACTAAATTCTTGAAAAATGCTTGTCAAGTTGACTGGAGGCAACATTTCACACTTTTAGAATTAAAGACATGTCCAGTGCAAAATGAAGCATCCACAAGTGGCTGAGGGTGCTGAGCACAGATTAGAATGAACTCCAAGGCTCACATCTTTCTTTCCCTGAAATAAACCAAAGAATTTTGCCAGAGACTGTCCTGTGTTACACACTTCAGCTGGACACTAGAATAAAATTCAGGAATTGCTTCACTTCTACTTGGTTCACTGCAGGCTGCTACATACAGTCTCTTTAATTGACAGGAACAAAGGCACTGGGTACAAACTAAAATGCATCAGGTTCCCTCTGAATGTCAGGAAACACTTTTTACTGAGACTGAGAACTGGCACAGGTTACCCAGGGAGGTTGTGGAGTGTTTGTAAAAAGCCACCTGGACATGGTCCTGGGAAAGTGGCTCTGGATGGCCCTGCTTGAGCTCAGGAGTTGGACCAAATAACCTCCAGAGGTCCTGTCCAGGCTCAGCCCTTCTGTGAGTCTGTGACTCAGGCACCAGCCACCCCAGTAATTGACTGACAGAGTTTGTGTGATGCCACAGCTCATGGGCTCACAATGAGCAGTCAGGGATGACATCCTGTGTGCAAACTCTGACCTTCCTTTGGACACCACCAGAAGAGCAGGTAATTTACAACTATCAGATCATCAGACTGCAGTTTTCCAGGCAGTGGAGCTGTTAGCTGGGCAGTCGTCATCTGGGAGAAATTAAGATCCCAAAAGATTCACTAGTCCAATGTACTTTGGACTTAACCCAAGGCGGCTGTCTCATTTTCTGCCTTCAGTAGCCACACTGCCCCTGAGGAAAGCAAGTGTTTTCCAGACATCCCTAAAGCTTCTGGGATGAGAACCAGGCTGAGCAGTCTCAGCAGTTCATTACCCATTCCTGTGCTTGTGTGCAAAGGAAGGTGCTGATGTGCTGTAATCCTCCAGCATTTTGCACCTTCTCTGATCTCAGTTCTTGCAGAGGTAAGTGCTTACACAGGGTGCACAGCAGTGATGACTCCAGCCTGCAGTGCTTCCAGATGGGAAGAGCAGCACTGGCACTGGAGAGCCATCCTGAGAGCTCCTGCCTGCTTTGAAGATGCTGTGACTTCATGGATGTCAGCTGAGCTCCACATAAGCATGAGGACTTTGTGATGCTTTTCTGAACCCAGCACAAGTTCTGAACTATTTAAGGTTTTTGTTCGCTCGTTATTTCTTATTTCTTTCTTTTAAAAAAATCTTCACTTCTTTATTAAGATACTGTTTGAATCTCTCAGTGACTAAACCATGTATGGAAACGAGCAAGTGCACCTTAGCCAGGTTTACATGCTGCAGTTTAGAGACGACAATTCAATAGTAAATAAATCCTGGCTGCATGTTTTTTTCACCTTTTTTTCTCTATAAAGAATCCTTTGGAAATCCAGCACAGCTGGCACTTGAGTATTTGGGCTATTTGGCTCCCTGTTTAGCTGCTCCATCATGAAATGTAGTGACAGTCAGAGAAGTAATTGCATAAAAATGGCACCTAGGTGCTGAAAATAGGTGTTTTCTGTGGGCCTCCCAAGGCATGTGTGCTGAGTTTAAGGATCCATTGGGTTTTTTTCTCCCTCTCTCATTCCTGTGGCTGGGATGTGCTAACCATGTTGTGCTCAGATGTCCTGCCTCTCCCACTGCAGTGCCAGCTAATGTCTGATTCCAGAAGCTTTGCAGTTGGCAATGTTTTAATAAGCAGAAAGAGCACAGCTTGATTCTCAGGTAACAGGCTGAGCTAGCTGTGCTGGCAGTCAGAGCAAAAAACATGGTATTGACTTGAAGACTGAGTGAATTTGGAATAGAAATTGCGGAGGAGGAATAAATGTGGCATACCAGGATGTCACTTTTACACTTTCCAGATGATAACTGCACTCTAAAGTGGAGAATCTCTGACAGTGATGTCCTCTTCCAAGCATCCAACATCTTTGCCCATACTTGGTCCTCCTGCAAACCCCCCTCTTTTCTCTGCTTTGTCTGACTCACTGTGTATTCTTCACAAAACACAGTCACAGGCTCTGTTTGTGAGAGTTACTCAAGCTTGTTTCCATGTTAGAATTCATGTTTTATGAGCAGGTGGGTCGGTGAGGAGGGGAGAAGTGTCCACTTGGGCAAGGGCATTGGAAAGCCCTCACTGGGGATAAAAGTTGCAGTCTAAATATCACATCTCTGACTGCGCTGCATAAAAAAGTGCCTGGAAACTCTTTTCTTGCCTCTCACTATAACATCTTTCACACCGTCCATGAAATTAACATCCAAGAGTAGTTTATCTCAACACTGTCTGCTACACCATGGACCAGGATATTTATTCCTAGGAGATTAGAACATCACTTGGAATCTCAATTGCCTAGGATATTTGGGATGTCACCACATGATATCACAGAGGGAGAAGATGCCTTCTGGAGGGCAAAGCCACATCTGGGTGGGTGTCCTGGTGCAGAAAGGAAGGCGAACAAAGGCTAGAAGCAGATAGTGTCCTTCTGGTGGCAGGATCAGTGCTTGATGTAAGACCCTGTGGCAACTGAAATACCTAATTTATTTCTAGGAAAGGGTGAAAAAAGGATTAAAAGCAAGAAATCAGGCTCTTCACATTTCTGGGAAGAGAGAGGCAGTTTGATAATAAGCTGCTTTCCCACCAGC
This sequence comes from Diglossa brunneiventris, assembly GCA_019023105.1. Taxonomy (NCBI): domain Eukaryota; kingdom Metazoa; phylum Chordata; class Aves; order Passeriformes; family Thraupidae; genus Diglossa; species Diglossa brunneiventris. The sequence continues at coordinate 148,682,913 of CM032354.1, read as the reverse complement.
AGCTCAGGGTGATGTACTTCCCATAGCCAGGTCCCTCAGGACAACACCCTTGGCCAGTGTGGCTGACCCTCTAAAAATCCTGTTAAGTGTGTGAAAGCAAATGTCTGTGAGTGAATGATGCCAAAGCCTCCTTCAGAAGGCAGGGAGCTGGCCCAGCAGGGAGGGATGTTTCACAAACTGCCTTGCACCAGGATGCCTCCAGCCTCAGGAGAAAGAAGCTCCGCTGTGCCCACCTCACCTGCTCCCAGAGGCAGATTCTCTCTTCCACAAAGAACCCAAAAGTGTGTCAAAACATGTGTGTCTAGAAAACATCAAATCATAATTTTATCAGGCCACATTTGGCACCAAGGATCAAAATTGGGTCTGTGGAAAAATCTTTAGCAATATCAGGGAAAAGTCAAAACCATAGTGAGAGCAGCCATTTGTTTGCCTCTAAAAGGTGTGTTTGCAGCCCAACTGTAATACTCCTGGAGAACTCAAATAAGGAAACAATTATAAAGAAAGCTCAAAATATCACAGTCTACTCTTCAGGCCTTGTGAAATGTAAACTAAATAAAAGTTCCTAATGGAAAAAAGGGGAAATGAGTTATTTTTAAAATTTATTTTAATGGTGACTGTGTTATTAATAATGCATTTAGAGAGTTATTTTCAGCTATGTCTCTAGATCCAGTGAAATAATTACATGCTCCAGGACAGGAGTAAAAGGATGAGGAACTACATATATCTTAGTGGTGACCAGTTCTATAAATAAGCTGCTAAAAATTAGTAACCACTGTCATAGCTGGCTCAAGAGACACTTGTTAACTAATTATAGATCAAGCTGTGCATTAAAATTAAAGCCATTTGCAAGATATTACATAAATGTAATGTTCCCAAGAGATGTTAGACTGAACAATCTTGGAACCTCAAGTGGCTGTGTAACCTCTGCAGCCTTAGCAGTGCAAAAAACAAGCTTTCAAACATTATTTGAATGTCATGGAGGGACCGGATAGAAATGCTACCCAGGACGGGTCATTCCTTGAATTTCTTGACCTGAAGACCCTCTAGAAGATGTACTGACAACAACACAAATTGCCTGGGTAGGCTACTTAGATATTGTCAGGTTTTTGGCCATTGCTGTCTGGTTCTGTGTTTTACAGTTGTGCATGATGGGATCAGCAGCCTTGCCATGATATAAAACACACAGAATAATAGCACAGGCATTCTGGTCCTCAAAGCTGTACTTCAGGAATGTGAAGTTTGTTTCCTGATTTAATGCTGCCACAGTCTAGCAGATTTGGTGCATTACATGGGCCTAATAAGAAGATTTCATGAGTATTTTAAAGTTGTGAGTAACCTGAGAAAGAGGAGAAAGTATATTGGCAAATAAAGCATATTTTCATGTAAATCACAGATAGAATTTCCAGGAATTTATCCTGGGACAGAATCTGAGGGCTGAGTGGCTGACAAAGTGAGTGCACACAGGGGATCTTTATAATTTTGAGCTCCAGCTTGATCACCAAAAATAAAAATAAAAATTAAAAATTAAAAAAAAAAAAGGAAAAACTAAATACACAGTGTAACCTCGAACATCAAAAGGACCAACCAGGTTGCCAGAGAGGAGTGGGATACTTCCACCGGCTTGATTCCTTTGCTCTAAAATATTATTAATACTTTAGTATATTGATTGCTGCTTACTTTTCTGGAGAAACACCTTTAAAAATCAAGCAGTGAAATATAGAGATGAACCTGGATGATGGCTGGTTGAGATCAACTGCAGGAGACAGCACTGTAAAAAAAAGACAAAAATCTGGATTGAAGCTAAGCCTTCCTTTTTTCTTTTTTTCCCCTTAATTTGGATTAAATTTTCCATTTGCCAATATAGAACAGAGCATCTGCTTGCAAAGAAGATGGTAGCTGGACTGCAGCATTCAATTACAACTAATCTGCATCACTAGATACTTCTAATGTGCCTGGAAACTATTTTGATCCAAGGCTAATTGGTTTATTGTACGCATTTACAGGTAAAAAAGAAAACAAAAATTGTGACTGAGCTAAAATTCAGCTCATTATTTGCTATTGTGGCATTAATTATTGACCAGATTCTTCAGTTACTGAACAATTTAAATCTGTCATGAGCAGTAGTTATTCTTCTGAACAATGTGTTGGAAGCTGGTCTATGAGAGATGAAACCTTGAAATGTGGAGTAATAGCACAGCCCAGTGGCTTGTCAAAGAATAAACCACCACTAAGGGATCCACTGATCTGGGCAATCGAACGTGTTTTATCCAAAAGTCTGGGAAAAGTGAAAATGGGAAATTATTCTAGGGTCAGGTAGAAGTGAATTCTTTCTTCTAATTCATTTTCTTTATCCAAAATCATTCTGAAAAAACTGCTTTCAGCTTTGTTGGCCACAAAGCACATTGTCACACTAATGCCATTTTATATAGAATTCTTTAAGACTATTATTCAAAACTACATTTGGAATAATAATTTCATTTTGAGTAGTTCATGCTCTAAATTATGTTATTGTTATAATTCTATTGTTGCAAAGAATTATTCTTTGTCTCATTATTCCCTTACATATTTGCTTGGATCTGCTTTTATTTGCATGTACAATTTGCATATATCCAGGGAGTCCTCTGAAATCTTTTGACACTGGCTTAGGTGGAGCCATTTATTCTGGAAAATAGTTGATGCCTGACAAAAAATGCACCACCACCACTACCACCCCCAAATTAGTGTTGGACTAGAGGAGAGGGGTGGGGTGTTGTGGCTGCTTGGACACCACCTGGGGTTTGGGCTGGGGTTAGGGTTGTGCCAGGGCTGGGGAGCAGCAGAATTTTCAGCTGGGCAAGGCAGGAGGGGTGATGGGCTGGCAGGATGTTGTGTGCCTGTTTCCCACCCCATCAGGAAGAGGGGATGTGTTTAAGGATGCCCTGGGACACAGGAAGGCTGTCTAGTTCCTCATAACCATTCCCTGTCTGGGCTATGAGAGGAGGGTCCAAACAGGGCTGTTGGACACCTGAAAATGGAGCTCATGCATATTCACACATGGATGAGGCAAATACCTGTCCAAGTCACCAGGAAATAAAAGGGAAAGTGTTGGGCCTTAGAATGCCTCCTCGAATTAAACAGAAATACCTTAATTTAAGAAGCATTGCTCTTTGTCCTGGGATAAGTAATGACCCCATCCCTCCACAGGCAACAGAGCTTGTCACAAAACCTGCACAGAGTCCAGATCTGGACTATGGATATGCCAGGTGAGAGGGGCAGGATGAGAGCCCCTATGGTCAGGGAAAATTTCTGAAGGGAAAGAAGATCATATAGTGCTCAAAGAAGACAAAAAAAAACTGACACAGAAGTGACAAATGAAAAACAAAGAACAAAGGCTTTGAGGGGTCCCACTTGAAGCAGACTCAGGTCAGAACCTGTGTTAGCAGTGTAGCAGGCATGGGGCACCAGCAACACAGATTCCTCTCTATTGACTAGAGGAACAAAATCCACCCCTCCTAGAAAATTTCCTAAATTAATTCTACCAGAAGATGCTACAGATAAGAGGTGACCTTGCACACTGAGTCAGTTTGTTAAACTAGGTATAGCTGACATGGCCAAGTCCTGCACACCATAAGTCCCTGAATCTGAATTTTAGCACTGTGTGTGGCTTAAATAAATCAAGTTTCCACCATTGCTAGTCCCACGGGTAGCAACAAATTGGATTAAATAATAATTACTAATACAGCTATAAAGGAAAAAAAAAAGGCGGCTAAAACTCTGAGCTGTATTTAGTACTTTTAAATTTCTGTGCAGCCCAGAGGCAAATAAATGTAATATGCTGGCATTTTGACCAGCAAAAAACCAAAGATGCACTTCACTAACAAAGTCCCTGAGGATTTAAGGATTCGTAGAGACAGACATAGGCAAAGGCAAAGCTCAGCACCACTCGGGGCTCTGGGTGCTGATGATTGCAAGCTGTGTTGGTTTCACAAGACGCAGCCTGAACTCCACATGGCACTGTAGCTCCAGAAGCATCACCTCTAGGCTGCAGTGTGGTGCCAGCAGAGTCTCAGCTGGCCATTACACATGGCACTGACCCAGGAGCTGGAGAAATGAACAGTGTGGTTCCCACAGCCCTGCTCAGTTACAACCAGGTGCCAAACACGACTAAATCTGGTGGGTAGGCCTCGTTGTTTGAATTTACCTAACTTCAGGAGGCTGCAGTGACACTATCATGCTACCAAAAACTTCCCCAGAACCAGTATGGCAGAGCATCCTTCCAAAAGAACACATTCCTCTTTCACCTACTTTCTCTCAGACCCAATCCAGTGCATGTTGCCAGAAGATCTCTTGTCTTCTGTTCTCTGGGAGACAGAGAAGGGACCTCAAAAACAGGAGGAAGTCCACCCCTGTGGCACCCAGCTCCATTGAGATGATCTGTGCAAGCCTTGTCCTGTCCTAAGCATTTGCCTGTTGACCAGCTGTGAGCAATTCATTTCCTTCCTTCCTTCCTTCCTTCCTTCCTTCCTTCCTTCCTTCCTTCCTTCCTTCCTTCCTTCCTTCCTTCCTTCCTTCCTTCCTTCCTTCCTTCCTTCCTTCTACAGGGCACATTGTGCTTCCCTGCCATTCAATTTTCCTTCTTTCCAACATGTCAGGCTCCAAGCCTGTCTGTCTATCCCTCTTTTCCTGCTTAGGTGTGTCTGACTGAATTTCAAGCTTGTGTGGTTTGTCCTGCACCAGGAACTCCCTCAAGAATCATGTCCACATCTCAAGCACCCAGACACGGATCATGGCCAAATGACAGCAAAACAAAGATTTCCTTCCCCTTTCCTGGAGTTATGGATGTCCTTTTATCAACACCCCAAATCACCCTGATTTTTTTTCTATTTATTGGCTGTGGGATATTGGCACACAGCTCTGCCATATTTAAACACTGGTTCCACTGGCATTATCTTCTCAATCCCTGTTTATTTGAATGTTTCTCAGAGGGTCTTGTACATAACAGTCTTCCAGAAAATGAAACATGTGAAGATCCTTTCATCCAAAATCCCAAGGGATTCATCTAAGCATTCACATTTCAGCTCATAACTGTTTTTGATGATATATAGGATAAAACACCAATTTTGGGTTTTTTTTTTTTTTTTTTTTGTGTGTAGAAATACTATAGAACTAGTATAACATTGTTCCTTGCAGGAGTCATGTTGCAGACATCTTTTGTGAAAATCTTTTTCTTTAGGATTTTTCCTTCTGAGAAGCTGAGGCCTCAGAAACAAAATGTAAACAATGGTTATCTGCTGCTGTGGAATGCAACAGGTGGATCCGTCATTGGTCTCGTGTGGATGTTTGGAATTAGTGACCAGTCACGGCAAAGCTGGCTCTCTCTCTCTGTCCGAGCCACAGACCTTTGTTTTCATTCCTTTCCTTTCTATTCTTAGCTTAGCTAGCCTTCTGAGATGAAACTTTTCCTTCTATTCTTTTTAGTATAGTTTTAGTGTAATATATATAATAAAATAATAAATCAAGCCTTCTGAACATGGAGTCAACATTTTCGTCTCTTCCCTCACCTGAAAACCCTGTGAACACTGTCACAGAGTCTTCATAGAGGAAATATGCAGAATATCTTTTCTTCTTACTTATGCATTGTTCTGCTGCTGTAGGCTATTTCCATTCCCTTATTTATGACAAATTCATTCCAAGTTGTCACTAAAGCATTGCCATATGTTGCCCTTTGTTCTGTGAGGACTGTTACCTGAAGTTCTTATTTTACAAAGTATTATCAGTTCTGTGCTTTTCCTGCCTGATATTAGCATTTTCCATTGTTTTTTGAAGAATGTTGTGATTTCCAATGGTGAGCATGTGATACTGGAAGCTGCAGATCCCAGAAGTGTTTTCTACTCAGGAAAAAGGGCAGGATGTCCTTCAAAGTACAGTTCAGCTTTTCAGAGACCTAATTCCAATCCTTCCTTTTTTGTTCCTTTTCCCTTTACCCAGTCACTTATCACTGGAAGGAAGACTGTTTCATTCTACTCCTTGTCTCATCCCTCATGAACTTTGTCTTTCCATGTATATTACCTTCGATTTTTGCCTTCCTCTCTCAGTATCTGAATTTATACAATTTAAGGCTTGTAATGGTTTCAGGCAGATAAAATATGTCATTCAGGAATGGCTTGGACTATGCTTGATGTGTTTACCTTTCCTCACTCAGAAGGTGAAAAGTTTCAATAAAATTATGTCCTTTTTGTCTAATTTCCTGCTTTGACTTGGTCTTTTCACTCTCCTTGAAAGCAGAGTGAGTAAGTACTTGGGGACCATGTAATTCACTTATAATTGAAACAATAGACCATAAAGGCTCCTTGAGAGCAATTACATCTATCGAGCCAATGAGTCAGTTGTGCATTTGCACCAAGTCCAAGCAGTAAAATATATTTATGATTTTTTTTTAATGAAAGTTACTGCTCACTTAGTCTTTGGAGTCAGCACAATGCATCATGAGACAGGGAGGCTTAAATGTGAGTCTTCATGAGCAGTGTGCATGACTTACAATGAAAAAGGATTGCAGTAGGCTTTGTCTGGGCATGCTGTACCCAACCATAGAATTAGTATGTATCTGATTAAATGTGGTCTGAAACATAATGGTTAATCTAAGAAAAGTGAAGTAAAATGAAAGCAAATTTGAGAGCATGGTGCTCAAGACTAGATAGTGAGAAGGGGATAAACTGTCTATTACTAAAATTAGAAGTGCCTCAGTTCCTTTGTTTGCTTTTATCTTCAACCACAACCTCAGCTGACTCTGCTGACAAGCCTAGCTGAGGTCAGGAAAAAGCAATTACACTGCACTAAGCCACCTGTCCAAGGGGGATTCTGGGCAAATCAAATCCTGTGCAAGACACTGATTATAAATGAAGGAGTCTGGGATCAGCTATTGTGTCAGAAACATAGCTCTGTGTGTGATTCTGGGATCCAGCTGTGTCTGTGCCCTGTAATGCTCTGTGATCCTGGGAATGTCACTCAGGTGGGGGCCAATACCCAAACCAAGGTCTCCACAAAATGGAGAGCAAAGTGCTCTTTACCTTTTCCTTCTGTCTTTTGTGGGGGATCAATAGGGCACCTGCTCCTTCATTAGGCAGCACAGAGATAGTAAAGTCCATGAGGCCTTTGCACAGGTCTAGCAGCCCAATCCAACCACATATCTAGGAATTCATAGGATCATTAAGGTTGGAAGAGACCTCTGAGATCATTGAGTCCATCCCTTAACACAGCACCACTGTGCTCACCCCTAAACCCCCAAGTGCCACATCCACATGGTTTTCCAGCACTTCCAGGGATGGTGTTTCCACCACTTCCTTCTGTAGCCTGCTTCAGTGCCTGAACCATCTTTTCAGTAAAGAAATTTTTCCTAATATCTAATCTAAACCACTTGTTATGATTCAATTATGAGAGATGCCTCTGCCTGAGTTAAGGTGCAAATGAGACCATATGCTGAGTGCAGATTTTATTTAACAGTAAATTTAGGGTAGAGAGATAGAAATAATAGGAAGGGCAAGAGAAAGAGAGTGAGAGACAGAGAGGTTAAGCAAAAGATATCATCACCATATGGATTCCTACGTCATCCCACTGGTGCTTCTTCACCCTGGTCCTCACTGGTGGAGGTCCCAGAGTCTTTTTCTGGAGGCACCACTTGTGTACAATCCAAGTCCTGGGGATTCAGGGAGTGTAGATGCCATTCCCATAACTTCAGATAGCATGTGCATAAGCACTTGCTTCCTTTCCCACAGTTTGCCATGGTGGGAATTTTTGTCTGGATGCTAACCAAACCTCCATTAGGCCTGGAATGAGCTCCCTCCTTCCATGCTGTCTGTGCTTATCTCAGGTTCCACTGTGGTGGCTTATCTTATGGGGATGGTATTTTGAGACATGTAACTGCATTCTTTAAGTCCTCACACCACCCTGGCCACTTCCTCTAGTCCTGTCACTTGTCACAGGGGAGAAGAGACCTCCGCATCTCCACAATTTCCCTTGCAGAGAGAGTAGTCCATCCTCCCTGTACGAGACAGAGACAAAGAAAAAACACATTTAGGGCCTCACTGAGTTGGGGCAACTCTGTGGTCTCACCAGTTTGGAGGTCCAATTAAACAATTAAATTAAACAAGGTGGTTCCATGGAATACCTATGGATTAGTGTGGAAAGCCCTTTGGCCTCACTAATTCCAGCGCCCAAGCCAAGAGCCGTGGTCTTCACTGCCACGTAAGCAGAGCAGCGCATTCAGAGGCTGCTGAGATGCCTCTGCTGCACCTCTACAGCCTGGCTTTGCAAGAAATATGTGCTTTATGTGCTTTATGTGATGAGGCTTGTTCCCTGCTCTGCAGAAATGCTCTTTCCCGTGGAGAGTGTTTCAGCTCTCTCTTAAAAGTGAGCGTGCATTAAAGTGCTTCTCACCTCAGAGATAATTGAGTACATGTACAGCATCTATCACAATAAAAGCCAAACCTCAGACGGATACTAGGGCACTATCAAAGACAAAAAAACAATAAATAAGAATTCATAAGGCTTTCAATCCAGTGCTTTCTGCCACCATTCAACCCATAAAAAAAAAAATCAAATGTTTGTGTACAGCACTTAATTCTACACAGTATACAGGCACCACTGCAATACAAGTACAACTTACAGCTATTACTACTAAAAATAATTAATAAACCTATCATTTGTTGATTCTTCTCTCTTTTTTAAAACTGCCTCTCTTTTTTGCTTTTTGGAACTTTTCATATTTTTCTACTTGAAAAATTATCAAGTCATTAAAAAGAAAATTGAATTTTTTTATAACAGATACCAAGTAACAGCAAATGTTCACATCCAGGTTATAAAAATGAGGTTTATAATGGCAATACTTATAGATCATTCCTGTTACCACATCAGCAGGGCATCACTACAACATAGTGCTCCACAAAAATGACATATGGAGCAGCACTGAAAATAACAAGAAATTTCTTGGTATGTCTGATTTTTTTTTACTGTTAATTCAATGAGCCACCAGCCCTGGTTTCCTTAGTTTGTGTTTTTCATCTGGTTAGATTGTTTGGGGATTTTTCAGAGATGCAGAGGTTATGAGAAAATGGGGGTTCTTTTATGTACACCATTTTAGTTTTGATATTTCCCCTGAATTGTGAGAGAGAAAATACTATTTAAATACCACTTTTATAATACTGATAAAAAAGAGAAGAGAAACTATACCTTTTCTTTCATGAGGTCAGATAATCTTTAGGGAATACATGGGCTTTTTACAACCTTTTAGAGTTTCTTTTTACTTCTTCACAGAACAGCAGCAAATTCTTGAAAGGATGGACCACCTGCAACTTTGGCTTCATGGAAAAAGGGTGGAGATTTTTAGCACTTCCTTGGAGTCAGGCCAGGTTCTGTACTTACACTGGCATTTATTTAAAACAGATTAATGGGTTTGTGCTGACAGAGCTAATGCTCAGGAAGAAAACCACCTGTCAGCAAGCTGGGCACCTCATCCAAACCCGCGTGCCAGGTGGTCAAACTCATCAGCACCAGCTTCTGAATCCTCCAGGACTTTGCTTCTATGAGCATTCCTGGCATAAGCATCCCCAGCTCCTCAAGCTTCAGCCCCCCTTTGTGTACTGCCTGATCCTCTGCGGGCATTCCCAGAAATTTTATGAGCTTTTTGGCTAAGACACAGATACATTGACTTTTAAAAATAATTTTAAAAAATCATTCGAGTTGAAAATTTCCCAATTTGGAATTTGCACAAGGGCCCTCCCTTTGTTTCTGAATTGCACAAAGTTTAAGATATCTCATAGAAGTTTTGGATAATTGCCTCAAGGAGTGCAAACTCCTCCCTCTCTGCTCCTGGTGAGCTCCAGTCATTAATAAGATAAAGTGTACAAAGCAGCTTGGCTGCAAGAGAAGAGCACAATCCAATACAATACAGCTCATCCACATGGGGAGGAAAACACAGGTGAAATAATAGTCAAAAAGTTTTTAGGTGAGACAAACCTTGGGTGCATTGCCATGGCTAAGTTTTGTACTGGCTGAGCTGATGTTGACTTGCTTTTCAATCCCTGGCACAATGAAAATATATCTCTGAAATCTGCCAGTGTGGTGCACCTGTGGCTGCCCGTGTCTGTCTCAGCACTCCTGGAGCAGCCCTGGCACACCCACACCACTCACACCCACCAGAGTGCACAGCATGCTGTGACAGAGCAAACTGGGACTGGGAAAACCCATGCACAGCTTAAGGCCAGCTGCAAGATGCCACAAATGACAAGAAAAGGTCACATTCCCTTCTCTTCAGGGCTAAACAAAACTCATTTGGGAAGGCGGTGTGCCTGCTGAACACAGTCCCTGGTCTACTCTCCTGCAGGGCAAGGAGGAAACAAACATAGGAAGGTGCAAACTGAGGCAGTTCAGAAAATAGCAATGTTTGTTTTGACAACACTTGACTTCCTGAGTTGGTAGGATTTTCCTTGGCTTTAAAACCATAGTTTCAACACTTACCATGCCCAAAGTGTGCCAGCAAATTAATGCAGTTTCAGGGGTGGGGGAGAACAGCTAATCAAAGTAGGAGGGTGGAGGAGCTGAGAGATCTTAAGAAAGAATGTTCAGAGGGAAGAAATTGCTGCCCTTCCTTCTGTATATCGTTGTGATTGCTCTCCTGTTCTTGTGTGGCATTTCACACGGGCAGATAGTAATAGGACAAGGTGGGGAATGGTTTTAAACTAAAAGAGAATCGATTTAGATTAGATATCAGAAAGAAATTGTTTCCTGTGAAGGTGGTGAGGCACTGGAACAGGTTGCTCTGAGAAACTTTGGATGCCCCATGCCTGGAAGCATTCAAGGCCAGGCTGGCTGAGGCTTTTAGCAACCTGTTCTAGTGGAAGGTGTCCCTGACCATGGTGGGGGGCTTGGAACTGGGTGATTTTTAAGGTCCCTCCCAACCCAAGCTTTTCTACAATTCTCTCAATATGTTCTTCACATTCATTGATGAACGATGTTCAGAAATATGACACAGAAATAGTCAAACCCTGAAAATATAATGCATCTACCAGAGAAGGTCTAGCATCAATGAGAGAGAGGCTGTGCATTTTCTTCTTACTGACTTTTCCTTAGGATGGGGAAAAGGTGTGAGCTGCATCTGTCCTTCTGGCCTTCTCCTGCTTCTCCAGCACTGTCTTGACAAGTTGTTTTGTGATCGTGAGCCTTCCTCAGAGAAACTGCTGCTGACCTGGCTGCTCCTGCCTGGGAGCGTAGGACTACAGAGTGAACACTGCTTTTCTGTTCTCTCACCCTGTCTGATCCCCTTGGCCAGAGGACGTGGATCTGGCCAGCTTCCAGGGAGTGAATGTGATGATAAGGAAAAGCAGAACTTTGGAAGACAAAGATATACTGTTACACTGGGCACCAGCAAGGAAGGTAATGTCATTACTGTGATGCTGGCATGTGATACTCAAGGGCAACCTCAACCATGAAGTCACAATTTTTCCCAACACTTGGAAATGAGTGAATATTCACTCAAAAAAAAAAAAAAAAAAAAGGGAAAAAAAGAAGAAAAAAAAGAAGAAAAATAAGTCATTTGTAATAGTACCAAGTGAAAAAAGCAGCAATTCTTACTTCAAAAACATTATGAATGTGAATTCGATGGAAAGTTTAAGAATATCCTAAGGGATTATAACAGAGAACTGAGAACAAAAAAGTACAGCCACCTCCTGTTTGTTGCCTCCTGCCCTGCTCTGGAGGTGAAAGAAAGCAGGGGAATGGGGAGGCTCTTTTCTCAGAAAGCACAGCGCAGGATGGAAACTCAAACACGCCATCTCACAGGTGACTGGAGGGTAGTGACACCCTCCAGAGTTGCCTGCTGACCCCATCCTGGGCTGTCACAGCCTTCCCAGTAACTCATCCCCACCTCCCCATTGCTAATTGTTTCCTAATGTCCCAGCAAGGTTGCTGTCAGTGTGCAATAAATGCCTCTTCAGTTCTGGTTTTGGGAACAAACAGTGATTATCCCCTTTGCAGCACTGTTCCCTGTTGAAGTCTGTTTCCACATCCACATTTTTATGCTGTTTTTATTAAACTAACAGCCCTGCTTTGGTCACCCTTTTTCCACAGGGTCACACTGTACCAATCTCTGAGCTCTGCTGTGGCTCTGCTGAGCTCTACCCTGTGCACAGAGATGTCTGCGTGCACACACACACTCCCTGCTTCCTAAAGTATGTGTGCCCAAAATGGGACACACACTCCAGGAAAGGTCTTGCCCCTGCTAAACAGAGTGGAATAATGGCCTTTATCTGTTACATGTGACATACACAAGAATGGCTCAACAGCATCTTATCTGCTGGCTTATATTCAGCCCCTGGTCAAATACAGCCCTGTATTCTTTTTTTTAATATACTGGGGCATGCACTAATATTGACCATTTTGGACTTTTATTGATTTTGTTTTTCTTTCAAAGGCAAAACATTTTGCACTTGCTTTCATTGAATTTTGCTTTATCAGTTCTAGGCTATTTCTCAAAGTTATTATGATTATTTGAATTCTAACACTCTTCCAAACACTTGCATCTTTTCCCAGAACGTTATCTTACGGAAATTGTATCTGAGTAAGCTCTGTATCACCAGGAACTTGGCAATAAGAACATCCAACCAGTCTGGTGCTGGGGCAAACCTGTCAGCCCCAAATGACCTTGTTGGTGTAAAGTGAATAATTTATAATTTCTCTTCAAGCACGACTTTTTGAGGCAGTTGGACTCTCCCCCTTACAGTGATTTCTTCTGGTGAAGGATATTCTTCTTGCCAGACATTTTAGCTCTGCCTTCCTCCATCCAGTTCCTCATGTCTCATCACAGAAAGTGGTCTTGGGGATCTGACATGTGCTGATGTGGGATATCACCAGGGTTAAGCAGAGCCTATCTAGACCAGTTCTCTTTGCCTGTCAGACAGGACATTTCCACAGGGCTGTGGCAAGGTTTTTTTATAACAGCCGAGGCAAAACTGCCTTGCCTTTCCCCACTGGGCTAAAGAACTACGCTGGATTAATGAGATATGCTTTATTCTTAACAACTCCATGTTGGCAGCTTCTCATAGGGATAGAGCAAATAATTAATTTCTTTACAAGTATCTTTACAAGTATCAGAACTGCAGTGTTTGATTTACAGTTGTGGATCCTCCCCTCCCTTGTTTTTTAAATACATAATTTATTTTAGTATAAATTACCAGACCTGTCACGCAGGTTACACCCACTCAAACAGATGGAAAAATGCAGGGAAAGTTTTTGGACACCGGAACTGAATTCTCCCTATCTCACACTCTGAGAAGAGATGTTGTTATTTTAGCCAGTTAGTATCTTCCCAAAGAATTCCTGCATACCATGCAAGAGCTGGTGCAGTCTGCATGAGCCCATGCTGTTTTGAATAGTAGACATTTAAAAATACAGTTATAGCCAGCTATGCCAGTCAGCCCAGAGCAAGATAATAGCCCCACTGTTGCTTATTTTGTGGATTTTTCCAATTTTGTTTATTTTTGAAATTTTGTCTTACTGATCACTGTAGAAAAAAACCCCAATTTTCAGAATCTTTTCAGATATCTGAAATAATTAACAAAGTAGATAAATTAAGGAATATGATCCACTTTATCCAAAAGAAAGGGACTTAGGCAAAATGGCTGATGCCAAAAACTTCTGTCTGTTCAGAACATGCCCATCAGCAGGTATCTGACACCATAAAAAAGAAGTCATCACCCTTCAGGACTGCATCTCTGTTGCTAGGGCTGAATCACTCCCTCTGCTCTCCATCCAGTTTGTCCTTAGCATTTGAGGTTTTTCAGAAGAAATTTTGGATGGGGTAGAGCTTGCCATAGCCATTAATTCCCAGTCAGTCTCTGGAGCTACATTAAGCAAGGTTTCCAATAATATTTCCAATTAATTTTTAGGTAACAGTGGTGCATGGCGTTCTGCAAGGAACACTGAAGGTTAGGGGAGGTCCATTCATCAAAACCTGATGGGAACTGTGGCCTCTGTGGTGTACACAGATGTTGTTCTGGTCTAGGGAAACATTGGAGAGAATAGTTAACAAAGTAAGACAAAAGATATATCACAGCAAAATATTTCTAGCCATATAATTAAAAAGAGAAGAGGGTAAAAGCATATCTATCCAGCAGAGAGAGTGGAGTAATAACTAAAGATAATCTAATTACAGACTGAAGCAAGAAGGAATTTTTCCCCCACAGTTTTCAGTGAGATGGATTACCCTCTATTGTGGAGGGGACTCAGAAGTGAGCAGAGACTATAATGATCTCCAGCAAAGTCCTTCTGGTAGGACAGCCAAGGTGTGACAAGGCTGAGATGTGACGACAGGTTTGACAGGCTGTGGTGGCACCAGAGCAGAGCCAAAGCTCTGCTGACCCACTTGTGAATGGTGCTCAGGGTGAGCATATCAAACCACTAAAAGAGAGTTGATGATAGAGGGATTGTTTTTATTAGAAGACAAATTAGAACAATCAATTTCTAAAATACAGAAAATTGGATGTTCTGGATGAGAGAGTTCAGCATTAAAGATTTTGTAAGGAAGTTTACCTCCATATGCCCTCCACTTACGAGACTCCATGAAAACTTCTCAAGATCCTGCTCTATCAACCTCAGCAATGAGCCAAGGAGCAACTCCAAAGGGAGCTGGCCTGGTCAGCCTGGTGCTTTGGCAGGGTTTGGCCACATTCAGGGGCAGGCCATGGGGCTGCAGGGTGGAGGGGCCAGGGCTCCCCATGTGGGACACAGCTGATCCCAGCTGGCTCCAATGGCCCCACACAGGGACATCTGAGCCTGTTGCCCAAGCAGGGGTGTCCAGATGATGCTCATCAGGTTCTGTGGCAGCATGTCCTGCAAGAAGTAGGGAGCTGGACTCCAAGATCCTTAAGGGGCCTTTTCAACCTAAGATATGCTATGATTCTGTGACCATAACCCCCATTTCCACCCAGGGCAACCCTCTGGACCTGTTTTCTCTGGCAGAGCAAAGTCTGGGACCATCTGAGAGCTGTCTTTAGTTACAGCAAGATGAGAGCTGTAAAGACAGTGTAGACAAATGCTCTCAGCCCTGGCAGCCAGGATAAGAAGAAGAGCAATGGCCACAAAAGGCACCATGGAAACTTCAGACTGGACAAAATGACAATTTTTTTTCCATTTGGAGGGTGATGAAGTCCAGGCACGGGTTTCCACAGAGAGGTTGTGGATTTGCTGTTCCTGGGGATTTTTAAAGGTCAAAGCCATGGGTTATCCCAGCAGGTGCTAGTACAATACCTGCTTTGAGTGAGTGGTTGGACAAGAGACCTTCAGAAGTCTCTTCTGGCCAGCACTTCAATGCCTGCGATTATAACAGCTGTAAAACAAAAATGTGGTGGACTAGTTTTGAAAAGTAAGAAAAGTAATATAACTCAGGAAGAATATTTGCAGCCACTGCAAAAGAACTCCCATGCTTAGAAAAGGAGTCTGAAGGTTAAATCCTCATGAGGAAAAACAGTAAAGATAAAGGTGGTATAAAGAAAGTTGGTGAGATCATAAAGATAGATGACCTTGCAGGGGGGAACACTTCCTTTATTTTCAACATTTATTTTACTTTGTTCTGATTTTAGGGAAAAAAAATGTGTTGCGCTATCTTTTCAAGGGAAGCATAGCCAGCAATGCTCCTTCCAGGAAAAGTATTGCTGGGCAACAATTGCTGTGTTCCTGCAATTGCTGGAGGGCTGGTGGGACTGGGATCCCTCAGAGAGCTGTGTAAGTGCTGTGAGGCAGAACCTCTTCCCCACATACTGCCAGCTTTTGGGCTTGGACACAGGTGGAGGATCCAAAACTAAGCAGAAGATGAGAGCTGCCATCTCACATACAGGTGTGAATCTAACTCACCTCAGGCAAAGGGTTTCCACACTCCTGGGAATGAGGAGAAGGGGGCAAGTGAATTCCAGCCAGAGCTGTCCTGTTGAGGGAAATGGCCAAATCTGGAAGCCCACAGCCCCTCCGGTACTCCACTGGGAGGGGCAGAAATGGCCTGTAAGGGACCATGATGGGACATGCTATGGATCCTGTACGTGTGGAATGACTGCAGAGGCTGAAATCAGGACTCTGAAACCTCTGGAGAGCAGCTGTGGTCACAAGCAAACACTTCTGTCCCTCCAGCCTCTCTGAAAACTGTGCCCACATCTGACTGAATGAGTTCAGAAAATACAGGTTCAGTGTGGACTAAGTGAAAGGAAGGGCTTTTTGAAGGATCATGGGAATGGAGGGCCTATTTTATAATGTCCTGTTTCATAAGAAACCTTGTTTAGTCTGGCAGAAGAGTGGCTGCAACGGAACATGACTGCTTTCTAAAAATACAACAAGGAGGGAAACACTGGGGAAAACTATTTAAGTGAAAAGCCAATTCTGGTGCAGAAGCAGGTGATATAAATTGTCTCAGAAAAAAATTAGTGCAGATTTGTAACCAACTGAACAGGGAGGTCTAATTGCTGCAGTGTGTTAAGAATGGGGGGCATCCAAACTACTTTTGTGACAAAATTTGACAGGTTTGTACCTGCTCATGAGGCTGTTTGTAATAGCAGACAGTGGGACTCACTGCCTCAGGAGTTGTTCTGCCTCTGGTGTGCCAGAGGGCAGAAATGCTGTGACCTCCATGCTGTTCTGCCATCAGGGCAGAATTACACTGTTCTTTAAACTGCTTTGATAAACACAGCCTAAATGTTTTCCTTTGCTTTCACAGATTTCTTGTTAATCTCAACACTTTGTCCTGCTGGTGTCCTGGGGTGATACCATAGTCCAGCCAAAGGACCAACGCCTACTTCTACTCTTTATCATCTGCTTTTTCCAGCATTGTCTGATACTGCCTCTCAAGTAGCATGCTATTCCCTCTTCTACCTTATCTCCATCTTCTCCAACCCATCTGTTTTGTCCTCCTTTTTTATTTTCTTCTGCCCTGTGCTACATCTGATCGATCTTCTGTATCATCCTGGATCTCTGGTTTCAATTCCCAGCTCTTCTTCCACCGTTGTCACTGCTTGTCTCCCACATCTTCTTGAAGAGGGGCTGATATTTGATACTTCTTACTTCCAACTGATAATACATGGGAACCTACACCTCACAGATTCCATGTGGAGTGTGTGCCTAACAGGAGTATCATATGATGCAGAACAGAAATTAAACCAGAGCAGATCTACATTGACATAAAGTGTGACTTGAGGGACTACAACTGCTTATTTCTATGAATGGACCATACCCTACTCCAGGAGATTGCAAGGCTTGTTTTGGGGAACAGAGAAGCACCACAGCTGGGTTAAGGAGGATTTTGCTTGGGAATTTGCCTGCCTTTTTTAGATGGTAGCCTTCTAGCTGAAAAGAAAGTCCTGGATCCTTAATCCTTTGCTACTTAGCTCCTCCTGTGTGAATCCTTCTCTGGTGTGCAGAGACTCTTTAAATTATATTTGAGCATGCACACAAAAGAGCAAAACACACTTTGCTCAAAAAAATGTGTCAACTGAATGTCCACCAGAAGAGCATGATGATCCCATACCCCAGCGTGGACAGTTAAGGCCTGGTTAGCTGGATGCTCTCCAGGCTCTGCTGGCTGGATCTCTGTTGGCTCTGCTGGGAATACAGACACCCAGCTCAGAGGGAAATGCCTGCACACAGCCCAGGTACATTTAACCAATTGAAATGCACATGCCAAGAGTCACTGGAGATGCCCCAGGGTATCTCAGATGCATTTATAGGACTGTCAGAAATTACACAGGACCTACAGTGGACTTGTGACCCTCTGAAGCAGGAGCTATGGTTGTCTAGGACATCTTAAATGGCACAGAAGTTTTATGTGCAGGCAAGTGAATAAAGCTGTGTGTGTCTTAATCTGGAGCTGGATTGTGGCTGAAAAGCTAAAATAAAAATTTTCATGTGCAGCTGAAGAAACCAAAAAAACTGGTTTTGCAAGCTCCAGAGCTTCAGTGCAGCACTTGCAACTTGATATTGATTATCCACTAAAACCAACACAGACCTAAATCAAAAGGAAACACTCAAATCTCCAAAGAGGAGCAAAAGCAATGTCTGAGGGAAAGGCAGGTGACTGTTAGTTGAGTTATATCACAGGATACAGTGGCTGAAGACTTTGATACTGTAAATAAGAAAGCAGGGCTAGAAATGGCCTAAACTGAAATAAAACCAACCTTGAATGAAAGCTAAGTGTTTGCTAGCTCAGAGATTTGAAATTAACTTGGCTGCTGATTCAATGGATCAAAAATTGCATTGATCTAATGCCTGTGACTTTCCACTTATGTCCAAAAAAATGTAACTTAAGTACAGCTCAACTGGAAGATTGCTGTCTGAACAATGCTTTCTTTTTCTTTTAATGGAAAATTTCAGCTCAATTTTTCCAGCAGTTCAAAACATCCTCTGCTTCCCACATTGTGAGATGACAACAATGCTCAGCTGTCTTTGGCCTGAGTAGTGGCACCAGGCCAGAAAGTATCTCAAGCTGTGAAAAGTCTTAAATCAACACATTTTACCACTAAAGAGTGAGGAAAAACAGTTTCTAAACCATATGAAATATTCATGTCTAGCATCTTGTGAGATACCATCTGGTTAGATCAAACCAAAGCAGAGCTGATAGTGATAGAGAAATGCACTGGGTAGAAAGTGGGGAGTATGACTTGAAGATTCATTGTTTCGTGCCCTATAAAAGAGCACTACAAAAGCAGCATCACTTCAGGAACAATTAACTTTTCAAAAAAAATTCTGAAATAAAACTGTAAAACTGTTGATCTTTTGGGTCTGTTATTAGGGAAATAATAATGTACTTCAGATAATATCATGCTTCTCATAAGGGCATTGATAATTCAATTGTAATTTAATATTTGCCTAAATATCAAAGTGTCTAAGAAAAAAAGCCAAACCCCCAAATTACCAAACAAGCACTTCTACGGAAGAATAAACAAAGAACAAATCCTGCTGCAGACATTGTGATCTTCCAGCATTTTATATTTATATTCCCAGAAGCTAATATGTCCTTTCATCCCTAAAAGCTCTTGTTCATGGGACATAGCAGTTGGGAGACCTACTCTTTTCTCCTGCAAGAGCTGCTTTTCTGATATCTTACCTTGAGACAAATACTTTGCTCTGTTTCTGCTTCCCCTCCCACTTCCAGTCTCTACCAAATGGCAACAGGTTTGCTGTGCCTTGTACAAGGGAGCCTTCACGTGCCATTGCAATGTAAATAGTGGCAGTACAGGTGCAACTGTGAGTAGAATATGGCTTTGATTATTCAGTTACAAGGTCACCCTTGGGTGAAAGGATTGCTGCATAAAACATTGCTGAGCCATCAGTCTGTGGCTGCCTCCTGGTTATATAATAATATTATTTCAAATGCACTGAAAGTGTTTGAGGCTTTCCCAAAATTGCCAAGTTTGTGGTGCAGTGGAGCATCAGCAGTAAAATGGTCCCACACAGGTGAGTATGAATACAGAGATGCTTACAGTGCTGGGGCTTTCCCCACTCTCTCCCTGTTGTTGTTGGCAATTTACCCCTTCCTTTTCTCAAGGTTAATTAAACTTCGTGCCACTTTGGAGAATAAGGAATTACTATACCTGGCTCCATGGAGGGGGAAGACAAAGAAGGTAGAAATTAAATGGCTGCTTGGAGCATAGAGCTGGAATCAGGACCAGGATGCTCTCCTTTCCCTCTCTACATACCTTGTGATAAAATCCAAATGCTACCCCTTTAACAGCAGTGTCACTCACATGGTAGGGGCTCTGCACAGCCTTTGAGAAGCAGGGAAGAGAACATCAAATGTTCCATCCCACTTAATTTGAAAGCTGCCTATAATAAACATTTGGGAACATGTAAAACAGACAGGTCAAATTATATAATTACATAAATATCACTGGATTTCTGGTGTCTAGGAATAAAAGGTTTTCATCTGTTCAGTTTAAATGTGCCTAAAACATCCATGCACTCTGTTAAAATCTAACATTAAGTGCTTTTCTTTTTGTACTTTCCAGAAGCTTAGCTAGAGACAATTTGGACACAGAATGACAAAACTTCTCCTTAATAACATAAATATCTATGCACAAATAATTTGACACGGTGTGCCATTGCAAAATATTTTATATTCAGTAAAATTACAGTCCATATCTAGTTCTTATCCACAAAAACCCTTGAAGAAACAATCCATTGCCCTTTAAAAGCCCCTCTCAATTCCTCACTTTCCCATCCATCTTATTTATAGCTCTGTCTTTGTAAAGCGCTCCAGGATCTACGAATGAGAAGTGCTTAAAAACCTCCATGAGAGCCAGGATTTGAAATCAGCAGCACTTATGGATGCTATGCATATGAAGGGAAGGCCTGAGTGCAACAGCCTCAGCATTCAAAATCAACCCCACATCCCTGTCCTCATCAACAGCTTTCCTTTAAACCAGCACTCACTCGACATCTGTACAAATGCACCAAAATGCCTCTTAGCCCTTCTTCCACTTATTTTCGACAGGCGTTTCACTGTGTCTGTGAGCAGGGATCCTCCCTCCCTGTTTTCCCTCATTGCACAATTGGCTTTCCATGGGCCTCTTTGGCAGCTCCAGCCCTTTTGGAAAGCAGAGTTCATTCCTCCCCTCCTCTTTCAGCCTTGCATTGAGGAGGAGCTCTGTGGCAGGGACTGGAAGCAGCAGAATGTCAATGCCAGAAGTGGCCTTTCTCATGGAAATCAGGTGCAGGAGCCTGGCATTTTCTGTGCAAGAATGAGAGATATTGGTGGGTTGTGGGTTTTTTGCCCCCTCCCTTTCTGGAAGATTATATTTGAACTGATGAGGTCTGGCTCTCTCATGCCTTGTGGGTGCCAGATCTTTCCTCAGGACTGATTTCTCCATCTCCTCCCTCACCTACATTGTTGTGCCATCTCCTTTCGTCACGTCTAATTAGTCATTATGGGCTTATCTTGGCTTTTTTCATGATTTCATGGATAAAAATGCCAAGAAGTGTATTTGGTTTGAATTTACTCATGCTAAGGACTGTATTTATGTCTCCTACAAACACTGCTTGACCCCTGGGGAGAAAAGAAAGGGCTCTCCTTGCTGAACTGGGGAGCAACAGGAGATGTGCAGAAAGGAAACACTGTGGTCATACTCATATATCCCTGCTGGCCCATTTATTTATGTCCTTCCTAAAAGTTTGCTTTTCAAAGTCTTCCTCCAGATTTGGGGTTATTAACATGGACACCACTTTTTCAGCATTAAAAATATGAAGGTGCAAGTCCTGGTGTCTTGATATGCAGTTTGTCCTGGCTGGCAGGCACATCCAGCCTGGATGGTTGTCTTAGAACAAGACACCTTGTTCTTAGAATAAGGTACCTTAGAATAAGGTCACTCCTGGCTGCTTCTGACTGGCCAAACTCATCCCCTTCACAGCCCTGCAAGCTGGCCACAGTCAGGATCATAGCTTGGAGACTGGAATTAAAGTAACCCATGAAAAAGCAAATTCCAGCAGGGCTGGCACCTACCAGAACCACTGTGCAAAGCCAGCAGATGCACATATGGCCTCCCAGGACAGGCTGGAGTCACCCTCACTGCCCACCACACAAGAGTTGCCTTCCACCCAAACAATCCTGCTCTGAACAGCAGCCAGTTGCAGTATTTTCACAGAATCAAAGAATATTCTGAGTTGTAAGGGATCCACAAGGATCACTAAGCCCAGCTCTGAAGTGAATGGCCCATACAGGTATGGAACCCACAACCACAGCATCACCAGTCAGTAATTCAACACTAAATCTACTTGGACTGATAAGAAATAAGCCATGTCACAAATTCAGTGATAGCTAAAAATGTCTCTTTAAAATTATTTCCTTATTAAAACTCTGCCTTTAAATGAGAAAGACCCAGATCATGCATGAATTCACACGGCAGATCCTGGTCATGCCGTGACAGGATTTAAACTGGTTTTTTAATACTCTGGAAGAAAAGCATTGTGCATTTCAAAGGCAGGAAAAATGTATCCATGCCCTTTTATCCACCTTCAGGAAAGGTTTGATGAACACATCTCAGCTTGTATTTTTGATGAATATAAGACTGTATTTCTGAATGAATATTCTGGTTAAAATAATTTGAAATTTGTCACAGCTCCAAAAATGACAGCAAGTGGCGCACATAAAGTATGCAGTGTGTTCTGCATGTCGGGCAGATGAAAGGCAGTGTAATTGCTAATTGATAGCGCATTTAAATATCATGCCTGCCTACTTATCTTGACTTAAACCCCGAAATATGTAACATGCTGATAATGCACATACCTTTCATGAAACAAAGTACAAACCCAGAGTCAAACACTGACCTTACACACGTTGCAAGCTGCACGTGCTCACAGCTGACAAGTGTTTGAAGCAAAGCATTTCCACATAAAACATTTATGCACACATTGTGCACTGAGGCATTGAAATATGCAGCCTTCCATATGTTATACATATTACATATATGATTTCTATGCCAAGTATTTTGGGAAAAGAAAAAGCAATGACCCATATGTTTTCTAAACAATGGGAACGTGCTGTAAGTTGTGGCACTGGAGAGGCAGCTTGATCCCTGGGGAATATTTAAGTGCCATGGGATGTGGAAGAACACTAGAGCTGGAAAGGAGCAGCCAAAGTGTGATGGCACAAGCTGGGTTTGTGTAAATGTATGCATAGAAAAGGCAGCATTTAAATTCACAGAACAGAACCAGAATCAAAGAGAACATGCTGAGTTGGAAGGGAACACCAAGGACCACTGAGCCCAATTCCTGCACAGCACAATCCCCAAGAGTCACACCATGTGCCTGAGAGCATGGTCCAAACTCTTCTTGAATTCTGTCAGGCTTGGTGCTCTGACCACTTTCCTGGAGA
Source organism: Diglossa brunneiventris (assembly GCA_019023105.1). Lineage (NCBI taxonomy): Eukaryota > Metazoa > Chordata > Aves > Passeriformes > Thraupidae > Diglossa > Diglossa brunneiventris. Next base: position 148,660,040 of record CM032354.1, on the reverse strand, counting down.
GCCTGTTCCAGTGCCCAGCCACCCTCTGGGTGAAGAACTTTTTCCTGATATCCAACCTAAACCTGCACTGACACAGATTCAGGCCATTCCCTTGGCTCCCGTTGCTGGTCACCTGAGAGGGGATATTGATGCTGCTCCTTGTGAGGAAGCTGCACAATGAGGGCTCCTCTCAGCATCCTCCAGGCTGAACAGAGCAAATAACCTCGGCCACATCTCGTATGGCTTCTCCTCCAGACTCTTCACCACCCTCATGGCTCTTCTTTGGAAACTCTCTAACGGTTTAATGGCTTTATATTGCGGCACCCAAGGCTGCACCCAGCGCCCGAGGTGAGGCCGCCCCAGTGCAGAGCAGAGCGGGACAATCCGCTTGCCTGGCTGGCCGTGCTGTCCCCGGTACCCCGGGACACGGCTGGCCCTCCTGGCTGCCAGGGCACTGATGTCCAACTTGCCGTGGACCAGGACCCCGCATTCCCTCTGTCCCTGCAGAGAGAGGAAAGCACTGACTCAATGAAGGACTGAGGGGTCACGCTCCCACACCCTGCACTCCCCGGGCACAGCTGCCCACAGGGACGCCAGAGTGTCCCCGGCATTCAAACACTGCAGCGACAGCAGCTCTGCTCCAGGGTTTGCTAAAAAAAAAAAAAAATTAAAAAAATTATCCCCAAGCGCCTTGCTCTGTAACTATCTCAGAATCCTGCTTGTGCACTAGGCTGTGGGGGGGAAAAAGAATATACATATACATGCACATGCACATGTGTGTATATATATATATATATATATATATACATATACATATACATATACATACACATGTGTATATATATATATACACACAGATATACGCACGCACACACACACATATATACACACACAAATATATAATATAAATATATGTAATATCAATATTATATATTCATTATCGGTTCTGTGTCCTGTGGGTGACTCCGGGGGGCGGGGCCAGGCCGCCCCCGGCGCGTGCTCATTGGCCGCGAGGGGCACTCGGCCCCGCCCCTCCCGCCGGCGGCGCGTGCGCGCGCGGGGTTGGAGGGCGGGGCCAGGGGAGGGCGGGGATTGGTTGCCATGGCGGTGACGTCAGAGGGTGCCGGGGACGGGCGGCGGAGACACGGAAAGGTCAAACGGGAGGCGAGCGCAGCGAGTGCGGTGGGGCCGCGGCGGCAGCAGCGGGGCACGGCCGGGCACGGTAGCTCCGGGATGTGCCGCGGGACCCGCCGGCCGGGCGGCGCAGCCCCTCGGTCCCCGCCGCCTCCCCGCACAGGTACGGCAGGAGCGGCGCTCCGGGGCCGAGCTTGGGGCGGGGGACAGGCGGCGAGGAGGGTGCCGGGGCTGGGTCGGTGGCCGCCTGTTGGAGGAGCCCGGGGTGTGGGGTCGCGGCCGGCCCCGGCGGTGGGGCAGCTGGGAGCGGGCTCCCTGAGCTGTGCGGGATCGGACGGGAGCCCCGCACGCTCCCGGTGTTCCCCCCGTGCCGGGCTCCTTCCCCCGCCGATCGCCGGGGGCTGCGACCCCGGCACTGTGACCCCCGTGACCCGCCAACACAAGTTGGGTTTTTTGGGTTTTGTTGTTTTTTTTTTTCCCTGTGGGCCTTAGGGAGCGCTGCGCCCCGGCCCCCAGCTTTGCATAACTTGTCTCCCAGTTGTCTGTCCCTTCCTCGCTGCACTTTGCCCTTGCCCGGTGGTCTGTGGCGTGAGGGAGTGAAACTATTCAAGGACTGAGTTTTGTTTCTCTAGGGAAAGAGCTGGGTCACAAACGAGGCAGGCTATCTAATAATGTATATATATATGTATATTCCTTTTTTCCCCCCACAGCAGCCCAACGTCCAAGCAGGATTCTGTGACAGTACAGAACAAGGCCCTTGGGTGTGATTTTTTTTTTTTTTTTTAGCAAACCCTGGAGCAGAGCTGCTATTAGCATGTGGAGTTTGAATGCCACAGGCCGTCTGTTGTCTCTTCCTGCTGAAAGAATAATTTAGAGGACCAGCAATGACTCATTAATAGAAAGTATTAGTTGCAGGAAGGCAAAACCAGGTGAAGTTTCTTACTTTACCACAGACTTATTCTGTGACCTTGGACCAGTCTTTTTGCACCAGTCAGTCCTCTGTTTGCCTATGAATTGGGAATAGCAGTGCTTTCCAAAAACGTTCTCTGGATAAACATACTAATGACTGTGAAATGCTTATCTGCTGTAGTAATAAAGGGTAGATAGTGATGCTATTTCTATCACAGAAGCAGAAAGGTTCTAGCCAGGATGTGAGCTGTAGGAGCCACGCTTTGATGGAAATAAGAGCTTGCTTAAAAAGACATTTAATAACCTGTGATGTTGCATGATTTGCACTGTGGTCATCTTGCATTTCATATTTTGATGTAGTGTGTGCTTTCAAAGAGCTGCTATTCCATTCTGCAAATACTTTATGGATGGCTTTTTTTTCCACTTCTGTTTAGAACAAACCTGTGTGGTGTCCTCTTCCACTGCTAAGGAAACCCTGTGAATTTCTAATGTAGCAGATTATCCCTGATAGTTGACGTCTCTGAACTACATGGTGCTTTTGAAAGAAAATACTAAGGGAGTGAAAGGAGTCACAGTAAGTTCATTATATCTGTAATAAAAGGCAATGTTAGTTTTAGGAACAGTATTTTTCCCCTCATGTTACTAGATGCTCTCTGTGGAAAATCAGAATGTTTCCAGCATTTCATAGGTAAAAACCTAAATACAGGAGTGTAGGACTTGACTGTCCTCCTTCACACACTGCTCTGAAGTGCAGCCACTGCAATAACAAATGGAAGCAGTCAAGCACAGAGCTGGGAGTTGCTGCTGCAAATCCTGACCTGATTGAAAAAAGTTTTCTCTCTTTACAGTTTTGCCTAATACTGACTTGTGCAGCTAGATTAGCCATGGTTTTTTTCTATTTTTTTTTTAATATATTGTGTAAGGATACACCAGGAAGAAGCAATGCTTACTTCATACATTGGGGATTTTTTGAAAGTAATTCGATATATAGTGTCTCACCTACTCAATTTAATATGAAACTTCCATAATCAGATTAACATTAAGTAGGAAAGCTATTGTGCTGAAGAGGAGGTAAGCACAACCCAGTTGGTTTTGGTTTGGGTTTTGTGTTTTTTCTTTTTTTTTTTTAATGAACCTGAAAGCTGCTCTGGTAGAATGGCAATTCATTGTTAATTCTTAATATGTAGGTGCCCTGGAAAAATCAAATACCTGGTTTCATAGCTACCCTTAGGCATCTTTAATTTATGCAAGCAGGGCTCACTGAGTAACTTCTGTAAGTCTCATTGACCTTAGTAGGTTTGCAGAGGTCATGTTTTAAAACGGGTAAGTTGTGCTTGAACTATTTTCTCAGTAAGTATTAGGAGCAAGTGTTTGTTTACACAATTACACGCTTTTTCCAGTTCTCCATTACATTTTCTGTTTTTCTTTAGATTCTTGCTCATCTTAAAGAAAGCTCTAATTAGGAAGGAACACAGGTTTTTGAAAACAAGTTCCTTTTCAAGATGAGGCTATAGCAGAGCAGACTGCGAGGTTTTGCAAACAGCCAGAAAGGCCGGTGTTGGGTTCAGAGAAACTTGGCCAGCACAAGCTGAACGTACACGGGTGACATCAGCATTTTCTGAGCCATTTATGCTGTTCACTTGTGCTGGTTCCCAGCAGTGCCTTGTGTCTTATGTAAGCTCACACTGTACATCCTGTCCTGCTGTTCTCATGCATGATAATTCACTGGCGTTATCTTACGGGAGGGGTTGAGAGCTGCTGCTTGTCTCAAATGTCTGCGTGCAAGTTTCCTATGAGCCAGGAGCATAACAGTGTCCTAGGAGACATCTGAGGAATAGCTTGGAGTGAGATGCAGCTTGTCCCCTGCTCCTTTTGGTAATAGAGCTGTAACCCCTGTGAAGTCATGTGGCAGAGGTTTTACTGGACTGAAGCCTTGATCTGTATCATATGTAGCTGGGCCACTAATGCAGTTTTGATGGCTGGTGATAAAACAGCCATAAAAACCCAAAGGACTTCAGTGTCAACAGAAGCCTCGATAATGCTAAGACTGGAAAATAAAGGCTTTTATTACACTGTCACTGCACACTTCTTGTTACAAGGTCTTTGGGAGGAATTGCGTCTTCAGATACTGATCCTTCAAACTTGTCCTTGCAGTTAACATTTAATCATGTGTAATGAAAGTACTGCCACTTGATGGGTGAAATTGAAACAAACCCTGCATTATAAGCACTAAACCCAAACATTTATTCTGTTTTTCTCGCTTGCTAAATCTAACTGAAACTTGCTGGCATAAAATCCTGCAGTAAAGCAGTGTGCATAATCTAGTTCTAAGTAAACAGAGCACTTTCTTTGAACAGTGTCTAATGTTTCATACTTCAGTCTCTTTTGTTAGTGCTGTAGCAGTGTGAGGGAGCCAAATTCCTGATTACCTGTCTTGGTGAACATGGTTGTCCTCGTCTGACTCCATGGCTTGTTTGGAGCAGCTAGAAAGTTTCCTTATGAGCACTAAACTGGCACAGCCGTCTACAAGACTGGGAAATTTATAGCTCTGTAGGGGTACCACCCACAGAGGGAAGAAGGGGTTGACCTGGAGGAGAAGTGCAGCTGGAGGGGAGTGCTGATGCTCCCTGTGGAAGTCACAGAAATCTCTCCTGTGACTTTCCAGAGGGACTTGCTCCGTACTGAACAAAACAGTTTCTCATGGTAGTGGAGAAACAAGAGGAATACAAGACTTGACAAGGGGACTGGTTATCTAAAAAGGAACAGGTGCAGTCCTTAGACACTGAAAAGCTGAACAGATTCCTTTAAGTAAGCTGTTCTTGCAAGTTTAAGGACGTTTATTGGCAAAACATCTAAGAGAAACTTGAAATTATATTTTGAGAAGGAAATTGAGTTATCACTGTTACGTTTATTGACCAAAGATAGGGATGCATGGACATTTCCTAGTGCTTTTGTTATTTATGGAGGATATGCAAATCTGTTTTAAAACCATATACAGGAGAATAGGCAGCAATGAAGTAGTATTTTAGAGCCTTGTAGCAGCTGTAAGAATAAATATTGTAAAAAAAAAAAAGCAAGCTCCCCTAAAGCCCCCCAAGCTTCAAAAGCACCTTCACGTGGCACGTTCAGGATTCTGTTAATTATATTTTATTGTGTGACAGATACTTATGTAAATACAAAGGTCCACATATATGTTGTGATGAATCAGTAGCTTTTTTAGTAGATGTGGGCAAATAAAATGTGGTCTGGATGCTTAAATCTGCTAAAATATTTATAAGAGGCCTGGCTCTTGGAAAAAGTTTCCCACCGGATGCAGTGGGTGTCAGGTCTAAAGGTCAGCAGCAGAGAGAGTAAAGAGAAGGATCTTTTGCATTTATTTTTCTCCACATTTTTCAAACAAGCATTGTGTAAAGAAGCAGAGAATCTTTCTTTCTTTCTTCCTAAATTTCCAAGTGCTAACAGGCACTTGGAGGTTTGTTCATACTTCAGCTGTTTGTTGTGAGCTTCTTTCTTTAAGAGAGGGGAAAAAAATCCCAAACCCTGAGTGCAGTTAATACATTCATGAACTCTTAGCACGGAAGTTCCTGGTGTAAGTCATAAAAGCCAGATGGAGTTTTAAGTGACTGTCATGTACAACTTGGGGAATGAACATTCCTGGTACTAATAAAAGGGCCAGATTGGAGCTACGTAATTAATCCCAGCGTCCTTTTCAGTGCATGATAAGATTTGGCTGCAGCAGCCATGGAGCTAATAGAGACAACTGTCAGGTCCTATGAAGCAGTGGTTTGTTTGCCTAAAATAAAAATACCTGTGTGCTTACTCTGGTATATATCTTCTGGTGATTAGTGCTCAAATTGCAGTTTAAACAGGGAAAAAATGAGTGTGAATAGTGGCTGACTTTGTCTTGAATCTATCTCCGGTCTTAAATATGTATGTAAATATATTTATACATATATTTGATATGTATAATTTAGCTGCGTGCGTATTATATATATATAAATGTTTTTAAAGCAAAAGATAATATATAGGGCTTTTTTGAGTGTTACATGCAAAACCTTTTCAAAATTTGAGTTGATTAGAAATGTAATGCCTGGGGAGCTCCAGGAAACAATCTTACAATGAAGTTTATTCCCTCTGTGTAGCAGTGTCCTGAAGGAAGTGTGCAGAAAAGTGCCAAAAAAAAGGCTTATGAGATGGCACAAAGTCTGTGTCAGATAGAGACAGGAGGAGGAGTGGGCAGATGGCAGTCAGTACAGAACACGTGAATAATCAGATTGAGAACAATCTGAATAGACTGTCAGTGTGCTGTTGCATGCTGCTGCATTTTGGGGACATGCTGGGGATTTTTTCTGTTGTGATCACTGTTCCATATTCAGGAGAGGTAAAAATCTTCAAGCTAGAAGTATATATGAGGGTAAAGGCATGCCCATCAGGGTCAGGGGAACTCCTGGGATGAGGGAGGGAGAGGTCAGTGCTTTCAGAACTATCAGGACTTGAAAACATTTAAAGAATCCATTTAATTTGTTAAAGACTTCATCTGCAAGTTTATTCAGATCTACCTTTGACATGCATGACATGGAATAATATTAAAATTATCCAAAATCTTAGTGCCTGAACCTGTGGGATGATTTGTTTCTTTTTCTGAAAAGGTCTGGAAGGTAGTAAGACTTTTGTGATAAATTGTTTGCATAACTTACTTCATCTAATTTATTGAAAAACTCTTTGGGTGGCTGTCTGGCCTGAGTGTTCATTGCCTGGCTGAGTGGTTGGATGCCCTGTTGGAGTGTGGAATGGAAAGAAGAGCAGGAAGGATGCTGGTGAATGATTGATCCTGAACACTGGTGAATGATTGATCCTGTAACCTCTTGTGCAATGATAAGGATTATAGAAAAAAATAAATCCAGAAATAGAACAAAAAAAGCCCTCCTTCCTTACTGATTCTTACTTGAAAAAGGTTATAATATCAATATATAATAATAATAAGGTATACATATGGAACAGAGTGTATTGAGATCTAGTTGATCAATAGTAACTTGGTTCTGTTTGTATTTGTTTCAAAATGTTCCTGCTTTTCCTTCCTCAGAAAGTTCCATAGGCTAGAAGAGTAGTGAACTGGTCTAACTGGAAAATGCCCTACTTCCCAAAAAAGAGGCATTGTCTGAGCTGGCATTTGAATGGAAGGAGCACAACACACTTTTCAGTTTAAAATTTATTTAGTACAGATAATTTTGCATGCCTGCAGTTATCCTTTAGTAATACCAGTTTGCTCCTTATACACTGTCTTAGCATGCCTCAGTCTGAGCAACAGCAGTAAAGAGTTTAACAGCACAAGAAGGTAGAGCAAATGTGGTCTGTATTTTTTGCAGAAGTGAAGGTTAGAAAGATAAAGGGAAAATGATTAAAATATTCACAAGAAGTGCCCTAGATAAGATTGTTTCGTGTCTGAGGGCATGATGAATCCTGTGGGAATGAGGAAGCTAAAAGGCTGTTTAATTCTGATATTTCACACTGAATCAACATGTTAGATATCAAAGGGGCATTAGTTAAATTTGTAAGAACATGGACATTTTATGTAAAGAATATAGAAATAAAGTAAGTTAGTCCAAACCAAATCCTTTGCTGTATCCGAGCTATGCAGAGAATGAACATTGGAGGCTTAACGTGAATATAATAAATCAAACTGCCAGCTGAGCCTCAGAGGGCTTTATTCATGCACTTCATTGTTCTCTCTGCAGCTACAGCAGGGTTCAGCCAAACGCAGGGCTGTCATTCTGCAGATGTTCAGAGTGTTTCCAGTGTTCTGGGGACTGAGCTGGTGGCTGTGTGTTGTCCCCTCTGCTCCGGTCACCGCTCCGAGTGGCCGTGCTCTGACTTCCATGGGGGCTTTCACACACAGAGATCACAGCGTGAGTTTGCAGTTTTGGGTGAGTGGTGAGCTGTGTTGTGTACTGTTGGTAACTCCCAGAAAAGGCTCAGATTTGTAGCTTCTGGAAAGTGCTTTTTGGCAGCAGAAGATGCCCTGCTGACTCTCTGCAGCTTGGCAGAAAATGTTCCTCAGCACATGAGCTTCCAAAGCACCTCTCTTAGGGTACTTCTTGGAGCTGCTGGCACAGAGCAGGTCTTTTAACCTTCCCCAAACTGTCTCCTTTCCCTATATCCTCAGTACCAGGCAAACAAAATAGTGAAACAGAAGGTAGACTCATTTAATAAGATTGAAATGGGAAACAAAAGGGTAGAAGCAGAACAGGCAGAAAATTGTGTTCTGGTTTAGCACATGGTGACACATCTGGTTGTTCTTACCTAGAGTTCCAAAGCATTCTTCATTTGATTTCAGCTTGTCTCTGCTGTTGGGCCTGACAAGACAGTAGTATTAGCTTTAAGTATTCAAAGTTAAAATTGCTGAGTTTTCCATCACATCTTCCTTTCTTTTGCCTCATCCTCACTCGGGCTCTGGCTGGAGATGGGCACCTTTGTGTTGAAAGAGTTGCTTTTCCATTCTATCTGTATTCATTTTGCTGGCTGACTGGTCCATATTTGATATGCATCAGTACTTTAATGAACATGTTTGCAACATGCTCATATGATTAGTGTAGTGTGTTTTGTTAACTCTGTGATTTCTGGGAGTATCTTGAGCATTTTATAGAGATCTCGTGTGATATATTTTTAGCCCTGCTGATAAACTTTAACTAAATTATCTGATTATATACAGATCATGCTTGTAAATAAATATTCTTTCTCATCTTCTCCCTAGTCTGCTTCTTTTAGGGTTTTGCTTATCTTTAATTATTGTTCAGTAAACTTGCCCAGTAAAACTTTAACTTAAGAACAATCAATATTTCACTCACTTGTAGAAGGGTAAGTAAACACATTTTTTCCTATCAAATTAGGTTAAGATAAGAAATACTACAGCTAACTAATTTTTAATATTAGTTTGACAGGTGTATACTTTATCCCAGTACAACAAAGGCAGTGTTCAGGAATGTTTTTCTTGGCAGTGGTTCTCTGAGCATAACCCTTGGATCTCCCTGTAGGTCAAGGACAAATTTCACACAGCCCTTTGCAGTGGGATAACAGAGCTGTCTGCTTGCACAATCAGGTACTTTCAGGTCACTGGAACATTGGGAATGTTCTGGTATCAGGGCAGCCAGTTTTTCTGCAACCTGGCCCTCATCTGTTCTGAATATATCAAGGGAGTATTTCAAGGAAGTGCTAAGGAAGGTGAAGGTGACTTCTAGGGCTTTATGAAGATTGGTGTGCATATCTCTAGCTGGACAGAATTTGCAGTGTTCAAACTTGACAGATTCTTTAAGAAGGAAATCTGTGATATTTTCTTAAACTACTCATCTGTCAATTTTGACTTCCTTTCTTTTTGATTACTCTAACTTGAAAAAAGTTGCCATGTCTGATCCAATGATTTAATATTTTTAATTACAAAATAAATGTAGTAGTTGATATCCTCAGATATTAATATGATTAGGCACGATTGTTTGGTCTTGCATTCTTCATTTGATTTCAGCTTGCATGACTGCTTTGAGTTCAGAAACCTAATTAAAATTTTATTATGAGTTTTTTGCTTTGAATATGGTGACTGAATGACTTGACTTGATAAACACACCAGTTAGATCAGGGTCTGCTAAGCTGATGTTTCAGTTAAGAGTCAGGTTATGCCAAATATTAACTAGAAGCAGTAAAATCCCATCTAAGTATAATGAATCTGTGTACTTAAACATTCCTTTGTTCTAACAGACTGATGAAAGCTGTGATTCTGTATGTTAATGTGAAGTTGCATATTGCAAGATCAGGGAGAAGTTTGGTTTGTTTGTTGCTCTTTCTTACACAACATGAACTTCAGTGTGAAGGTCTTTCTTGTCGTAGTTAATGATACCTGACTTCTTGCTTATGTAGAAATTGAGGAACAAGCCCTTTATTTGCACAGCTTGAATTGCTGTAATGTGTAATACTACTTTTAAATTTCTCCTGAGAGTATCAGGCATCCCAGTAAAACCAAACCTCTGCTGCAATTTTCAAAGACTCTTAATAATTAATTTATTTTGGGGGTGGGGGGGGAGAAGGGGTAATGTTTTCTTAAGTTGCCTGCTTTAAATGAGGTAACTACTAGTTTTCTGTCAGTTTACTGGTACACTACAAATCTATTCCTTAATAGTTTAGACAGTTTATAATCTGCTGGTAACTTGAACTATGTGGCTGTTTGCTTCAGTCATTTATTCCCTGTCTGTAGAATCAAGTTATTTTAGCTGTCTGGTTAATCTTTGCACAGATGGGAGTTGCAGATAATTGGAGGCTGAAGCACTGTGGTGTACAGGCTATTGATAACTCTGTGGTGTTTCCTGTCTTTCAAGCTACTGGTTTAAGTTCTTAAATAGAATTAGTTTGAGGTGTTAAATAGTATTTTAGTTTAAATAGTATTTTAGTTGAGTTGGTATTTGCAAAAATAAATATTAGCTTTCACTTGCATACAGAGCTTGACAGGTTTTTCCAACTATGATTCTCTGTTTCCTGTATTTAAGTGGAGCCTAAGGCAGCTGACTGTGGCTTTGTGCAAGAGTGGTGAGTTTTGGTGCTTGAGTTTATTATATACAAATGACTGGAAGCCTGTGTTTGCAGCATTTCCTTAAGTGTGCATTTGTAGGTCTCATTGTACAGGTTAACTTTTAGCAATTTTAACAAGTAGCAAAACCTACTTGTTCTAGAAGTGCTACTGCTGATGCTTTTTGCTCTAACACCAGCTATATTTGAATGTTTCACTTTGAAAGATTACAAACTGTGCATGAAATTGTCTTTTTTTAATGGAATTGATTGCTGAGAGGAATTTTTTGATGTTTTTACAGCATTTCTGATGAGCTAATATGGTCCTAGCTCTTTCAACAGGTGAAATAAATCTTAAGAACTGTTGCATCCTTGCACTTGAAGCTTCTTTCAGGGGACATGTCTGGTTCATGAACTGAGCATGGCAGGATTCCTATGAAAAGCCATATGTTTGCTTATTTTTCTATTTTTGTAAACATTATATATGCAAATATGGTGAAATGAGGTGGGCAGCTTTAATTAATTTCTTTAGCTGATTTATTATGGTTGATGCCTAGCTTTAATGAGCCTTATTTCAGGCTCTTATATAGAAAATAAAATCTGTAGTGCAGAAAGTCCAGATTTAATGACATTTTTGTGTGGGAGCTCTACTCTTGGGCTTGGCTTGCATCACTCATGGTAATTCTGCAGAGCTGTACCCTTGACCTAATGAAGTAAGTGATGCTCATGTGTCAGCAGCACGTGTGTCATTTCCAGTCAGTGAAGGAGGACAGAACCACATCCTTGGCTGGAGGTTTTCACAGATATTTTTTTAGGAATATTAGTATTCAGCAACATGTTATACCAGCAAAATCTTCAAGGGAATTTTTGCCTGAGGTGCTTTAAGATGCTTCTGGTTACTCAGAAAGGTTTTTGTGTATTGTGTCCTTTTGCTTTGCCTTGGCCTCCCCAAGAGCTGGGTGCTTTCAGGACTAACCTGCACTGTACCAAGTACTGGCAAGTGGAGCATTGGGAGCAGAAAACAGACTTGTGACTCCTTCCAGCATTTAGGAAAAGTGATTGCTGTGGAATTGCTCAGCTGATTTCCATGGAGGTGGAGTCTGCTGACTGTGTTTGGCACAGAAGCCTGTGGGAAGAGCTCCATGTTAATGTGCAGTGTTAACAAAAGAGGCTGAAGGACAGTGTTCAGACTTGCAGTGGGGGTGAGCTTCAATGCAGAGAGAGTGAAAAGCAACTTGATGTTCCTCTGCTGATTTTTTTTTTTTTTTCCCCAAATGTCAGGTTCCTCTTGCAAGGCAGGGGAGTATTGAAGCTGCATCTAAATGGTTGCAATGTTAATACTACCTTTAGGGAAGTGTGGTTTTGCCAAATTAATTTTTTTGTTGTTTACTCTTTCTCTGAGATCTACATCTTGTTCATATTACTGTTTCCCACTCAAAATGTTGATACCAAATGTCTTGGGTATTTCTGTCTTTTTAGGGAGCCAGGGGAAGGGAAGGTTCTGTTGTGGTTAAACATTCACCCGTCTTGTTTTAGGACTGCATCACCACCAGAACAGGCAGTCCTGGCCCATGCAGTACCTTCCTGTCAGTGCTGAGGATTGAACTGCTCTCCAGTGTTTGAAATCATCTGCCTTCTGTTGCAGAAAACTCATCTTTTTTCCTCTATTTTTTCCCCAGGATTATTTTGCAGCTAATATAGTGGTTGTCCAAGTAAATTGCATCATGAAATCCAAAAATTCCTGGAGCGGTAGAGGAAGCAGGAATCCCTCAGCTGGAAGACAGAGAGCATGACTACCCTTCTGTCACAGTCCTTTTGCCATGTTCAATTTAAACCATCCTGAATGTGTACCAGGAGTCAGCCTCTGTGGTGTGAGTATTCTTTTCATGATTTTGGAATAGTCATTGTGCAACAGCCTCCCTCATTAAGATAATTATAAAGCAATACTAAGTTGCATTAAATGATGTTCTTGTTGCGCAGTTGTTTTCTGTTTGAGGTACAACTCAAAATTCAGCTGCACGTAGTTGTTATATTCTTGTATCACTCTGTATTTTGCAGAGCTAATAAAAATTGCCTCAAGATTAACTTGAGAACAACTGTGTGTTGTTATCCCCAGAATGCCTGTCACTGTAGGCTGGGTACTGGCATTCTTTGCTGCTTACCCTGCTGAACATGCAAGTCATGTTTTGGAAGAATCAGAATTAAAGCATGTGCTTCTAGACTTCACTGATGGGTTTGGTTTATGGACATTTAGACCTTAGGCAGGATTAGAGTCTTTTCTGAAATGAGATACCCTGTGGTATGTGGAGTTTAAATATTGTCTTCAGCACAAACTGTGGTTTCACAGATCTCCTCCCATTGCAGTACACTACCCACTAATGTGGGCAGAGGGCTGGCGTTTGTGTTTTATAAGAGGACTGCTTTAGTTAGTTAACCAAAAGGTATGGAAAGCACCAGTCAACTCAAAGAAGACAGTTCATTTTAGCTACTAATCTTGATAAAATTGAGTAGCTCTCGATGTTAGTTTGAAACTTGGTGACAGCATAGGAATTTCAAGTTTGCTGCACCAGAAGTACCCAAACCCCCAGATTTTAATATGAGGTAATGATCTAGGTTTACCCTTCACCAGGCTATTTTGTTGGTTGCATTGAGTTGTTGCTTAAACTGCACTGTTATGGGAATGAGTTGTAGTAACCAGTCCTTCTACTCCTGAGTTACTTCTGAACTGATTGTTTACTGTAAATGGTTTAATTCTGATTATTACAGAAGCCCTGCACTTGTAGGATGACTGAGAAATAGTTTGGGTCATACTGTCCATCTTCAGTATTTAGTTTATGATGGTTTGAAAAGCTGTATTCAGTACCAGGAGGAAACAAAAATGAGATTTGCTGGGGAAGAAAACAGAGACTGAAATTCAGTAGTCAATGCTTAAATGTAAGACATCCCTGTGTACTGCTTCAGAGTAACATTTTAAAGTTTTCATGTTCAAAATAGTGTATTGTAGAAAACATTCTGCTGCCTTTTTCAAATTTGAGGGAGTCCCTGCCTGCAAGCTAAGTAAAAATATCTTTCATGTTGCTTGTTTTTTAATACACTGGCATAAAATTATAATCTTGAAGGGTTCTTTTTCTGGAAGAACATTGAGTCATCTGCAGAAGTGACCATGGGATAGTGTTTGGGAGCATATTTAAACACAGTAGGTTTAGGTATGCAACTTCTATATTCTCTGTAATTTATTTTAAAAAATATTTGGCATCAGCTGATAAAAGTAGTGTTAACATCAAATATTTGTGATTTCAGAACTGTTGGACCTGCTGGCAGTGGAATCTATTGATAACACCTGGTTATTTATAGAAAAGACTGTACTGATGTAGTCTATGGATAGTTCTATATCCAATATTGACTTCATTATGTCTGAGGACAATTATATAAACCAGGCTGTAGTTGCTGGAAGCATATCACAGGCATTAATGAGATTATGGAGTTGCAGGTGTAACGGTCAGAAGAGGCTTCTGGGGGTCTTTGGTCCAGCCACTCATTCAAAGCAGGGATAGAAGTGGCACTGGATGGGGTAAGTCATGGTTTTGACCCCTGAAGCTGTGAAAACCCCAAGAACAGCAAACCCATGGCCTCCATGTGAAACCTGTGCCTGCTCCTCACCACCCTCCTAGTCAAAAAGATTGTCATTGTGTCCAACCTGAATGTGCCATGGTGCCTTTTGTGGCCATTGCTCTTCCTTATCCTGTCTGCCAGGGCTGAGAGTGTTTGTCTGCACTGTGTTTACAGCTCCCATCCTGGTGTAGGTGTAGGCAGCTCTCAGAGGGTCCCAGCATCCTGTGTGCCAGAGAAAACAGGCCTGTCTCCCTCTGCCTCTCCCTGTGAATGATGCCCCGAGGCCCTTGACCACTGGTACCCATGGCTGGACCCTCCTTGGTTCCTCAGGCTCCTGCACACCAGATGTGTGCAGAGTGGCCTTGTCAGGGTCCAGCCAGGCAGGGATCACCCCTTTCCCACTGGCTTCTGTTCCCTCTGTAGTCTGCCCCAGTGTCTGGGCCCTTTCCTGCAGTGCTGTGCCAGCCCTCCCCAGCCTGTGCTTGGGGCTGTGGGCACAGCTTTGCTTTCCTGCCCTGGGCCTGATGAGGTTTGGTTTGGCCCCATCCTTGTGTTTATCTGTGTATGTTTATGTTTGTGGCAGTGCTGCCATTCCCTGTGGGAGCCCTCTCTTCCCCTCTCCCCTCCCCTTTCTGATCCCCTGCCAGTTTGCTCTGCCCTGGCTTCCTGGGTGCTGGTGAGTGTTTGGGGCTCTGGGGTGGCCCCTGGAGTCCTGCCTGGCCAAGATGCAGCTGGGTGTTCAGCTGCTGGTTGCAGATGTGTGATCCAGAGATCTGGCCAATTTTCCAGGCCAGCTTCCCTTCTGTTCATGGAGCTCTGGGCACCTCAGACTCCAGCTGAGTCTGTGGTGGGAGACCTGTCCTGAAATCAAAGAATGTTCTCTGGGCCATTCAACTTTCATCAGAGCCTCCCAGGAGTTGGCTGTGCTCTGCCTTTGATAAATATTTGTTAACTCCTTAAGATTATCTAATTTCATCCGGACTTTTTCCATGTTCCTTCCAGAAGATGAAGGGACTCTCTACTTTTGAGTTCTCAGGCATAAGGATGGTGGAAACCTCCTGTGGATGCCATGATGCTTTAGTAGGTGACAACACTCACAGACACATGGTGTGATTCATGGGGTGTCCTGTGCAGGGCCAGGTGTTGGACTCCATGAGCCTGATGGGTCCCTTCCAAATCAGGATATTTTATGATATGATGAATCTTGGCATAATGCTACATAGAATATATGGGAAAAAAACAACTAATTTAGTAGTTGGTAAGCAAAATTTTAACTGTCAGTATGAAAATCAAAAGTTATTTTCATTATTTAGGAAAAAAAATTCCTAAAAGTTACTTCTGTCTTCAAAAGTTTTATGCCTTGTATTGTATTAGTCCAGTAACTAAATTTCAACTCTTTATGTTGTTCCAAGTAGGGAAACATAACTCAAATTTATCCTGGAAAATTTACAGACTAGGAAAGTCTATTTTAATTCTTGTTTGTTATAAATTATTGATGGAAGTGGCTTGATTCTGGGGGAGATGGTGTTTGAGAGGCTCTGAAAGCAGTAATTTTTCAAGTCTATTTGTCAGATCTGATGTAAGATTGATTCTATAATATGGAGTTAATGTTTTCAAAATGAGCTGCTTGGCCAGCACACTGTGTCTGGTTCCAATTACTGTCAGTAAATCCCGAAAATTATTTTCTGAGGCAGACTTGGTGAAATCTGCATTTTAAATAGAGGTAATCAGTATTAAAGTAGTTGAAAGGAGTTTTGTAATATTTCATGCTGCATGGTTTTGGTTTTGAGATTGTTGATTCTGAAGTGGATGCCGTGACTGTGCTGTTCTGGCGTGCACTGTTTCCTCTGTGGAAGCAGGATTACGGGTATGCTTGAAAGGATGGATCTCCTGAGTATTATTGCAAAACAAGTAATTGACTTTCTTTAAAAAAAGAAAAACTGCATAAGAACATAGATGTTTTGTAAATCCAAGTGCTGTGTACTTATCTGATGTTTGTGACTTGCATGCTTGCTGGGTTGGGCGTATTTTCTTTGAAGTAATTTTAAAAAGTGAATGTGCTCTGGGAGCAAGGTTAGGATTGATACTGGTGTATAGATTGCGTCTCAGTCTGATATCCCTCAGGATTTAACTGCAGTGGAGCAGTTGAGCCCTCTTTATACAACAGGGAAAATAAATGGTTGTGACACTGTACTTTCAGCAGAATCTACAGGCTGTAATAGCAGCCTCCAGACTCTGCTTTCAAAATTCAGTGTGATAATGCCAGGACTTGTCATATTTGCAACTATACTCATTTGGAAGGATTGGAATACATTCACAGAGGATTATCCTTAAAATGGGAACGTTCCCTGTGGATCTCTTGGTGGCCTGGCCCTTAGCAGCTTCTGCAGCAATTTAGTAATTGCTGCAGACTTAGTTGTTGGACCCTGCTGTTAGCAGACTGTCCAAATGTGCCCTTGTTCAGCAAGGTAAGCAGAGGGACTTGGAATGTCTGCTTGCAGTTCTCTACTTGTTCGCTTGCAGTGTTACAGAGAACTATTGTTGGCAGCTGATATCACCAGAGAATTATTATTGCAAATGTGAGTGAAAAGTCATTAAGTGAAGGAGTGTGCTAAATGTGTCATTGATTGGAGTCTGGGACACCAGACTCAATTGATATCCACTCAAAAGAACCCCAACCAACCAACAACCTACTTAACAAATGACATATTTATATAGATTTTTTTTTGGTTTCTGTCTTTTTAGGGAGGTTTTTCCATCCCTGCTCAGCCATGTTTGAGTCAGCAGGTGTGGAGGGCTTCAGTAGTGAACTTACTACAAATAATTCAATCTTTACCATTCCTGGTATTTAGATTATTTTTTTAGAGGGCACTGCAATGAGCGTCTATTAGATGTATTCTTAATTTCTATTTCTTGTCAAGTTTAAGGTTGTTTTTTGTTGTTGTACTTCTGTCTTCCACTCTCTTAGAGCAATCAGATCACTGGTATGAACTGTTTGTATTTTTTCAGATTGGACGATCGTCTGAATCTTATGCTTTAAAGATGCCTTTAAAATAAAGAGCCCAGATTTACAGGCAGTTTTGTCATCTTGGATCAGTGAGATTGATTACCTTGGAAGAAAAAAAGACAGATTATGGGCCCATATTAGGAGTTGGAAGACTCTTCAGTATAACATGGAGATATGTCAGGGAGAGGGAGCTGGAAGTACTTAGTGATTTGTTTTAATAGTTTATTATTAAATATCTACAATAATCTGTCCCACATTGAGCAGTCTAGTTTCTCTGTAGATCTTTACCAGAAATGAGGCAAAAGTTCCTTTCCTGTAAGAGGGAGCAAAAGAGGTAAATAGCTGAAACCATGAAATTATGCCATGGGTAGCAGTAATGAGTTACAATGTCAAACCTACTGAGGTTGTATAACCAAAATTTCTTGCTGACACTGAGGAAGCAATACTTCAATGAAAACTTGAGGGAAAGGATGGAATCTTTATGTAAAATCTGGCCTAATATATTCATAGTATTCATATTTCTCCTCTAATTTTTTAGTTCTGGTTGTTCATGTTTCTCTTGTGCATTGGGATGAGGTTGTCCTGCTGGAAAGGTTCAAAATCTAGAAAGTGAAAATAACAGTGCATGTTGCTGTATGTTGTGTGGCAATAGAACAGCTGGATGATTGTGTGCTGAGGAAGAGAAATACAAGTAAGGGTGGTAATATTGTTTCTTTTTTTTCTGTTCTTGATTGCAGGTTAACCTTCTGGTTGGGACTTTATGAGGGTAATTCATTATGATAACTTTTTAGTGTGATCAATGAGTTTTAAATTCTTTTTTAGCTCATTTTTAAAGCAAAATGACCTTGAATTAGCCACTTCCTACCTCCTGTGGTGACTGTGGAGATTACCAGTTACTGCAGAACTTCCCTGAAATAAAGACTTAATTGGCCTGAATGACATCTTGGGTATGGTACTCCACCCCGTGGAGACCCAAGATGCTATTCCATAAATAAACATATGGTTTCTTTAGGCTGAGCTGGGTTGCTCAGCCAGAGGAATATGAGACTCTGTTTGGGGAGAAGGGGTTATGTCACTGCTGCCATCATTCTTAGGCAGAGCACACTAAATTTATGACTTTTTCGAACTTTGTTCGAAAAGATGTGGAGCATGTTCGACTAAGATGTGGAGCAATCTTGAATCAGGATCTGAGCTTTATTTTGTCTCACACCATTATCCTTTTTCAGTAGTTTGTCCTTCTTAGAACTCCATTTGTCAGATAAAAATAATTAATTTACCACACAGACTTCTGTAGTTTTACTGAAATAATTTCATATGGTATATGCATCCAGCCCTCACTGAAATTCTATCTGAGGTGTGCTAGTAACACTTTCATGTTTTCCCAGACATTTTAAAAATACAAAGACACTTTTTTTCCTTTTTCTTTACAACTGGTAATGTTAGATTCAAGCTTTTATTTTGTTAGAATTCATGTCCCAGTTTAAAAGGTCTTTCTCCCTCTTGTGCTGAATTTATTAGTTGCACTGTGTAAGTATTGGTGATCAAAAGAAGCTGAACATGTTTTTCTGAAAATACACAGGAAATGCAGTGTTAAAACTACTTGTATTCACTTCCTACTTCACCATAATTCCTCATGATGGGTATTGTTAACTTGTAGTGCTGCACTGAACTCTGTGTGGGTGTCAGAAGTTCACTGCAGTTCACAGTGGAAGCTCTTGATTTCCACTGTGAAGTTCTTCCTACTGTATTTCAATTTGTGTGCAGTTCAAGGATCCCTTTAGTAGTTAGGTTTTAATGTTTAATTCTCAGTTCTCTTCTGGTTAATATGCATGACTTTAAAAAAACCTCATGGCAACAGTGAGCATCTGTCTGCCTCTGTCATTTCTCATCACTCTGTGCTTGCATCAGGCATCTCAGGCTAAATTGCTTTGACTGACAGATGGACTGACTGACAAGATCTTGGCTCCAAACACACACACACGAGTATGCACACACAGACAGGCTCCTTGGGCTCCTTTCACTTTTCGGTGTTTTTACACGGCAACTGAGGCCCCAAATACCTGAGTTTCAGTGGTGATGGTGGCTGTAGAGTGAGGAAGTCTTAAGATGTGGGGGAAGAGAAGGAAGATCTTTGGCTGTTTGCTTCCTCACTCTCTTCCTTTCTTCTTTCTCCTCCTTCCTGTCTTGCTGGACTTTTTACCCAAGATGCTCATGAAAGGTGCAGTAGAAGCTCTGTGTGACTGGTAAATTAATGATGGAGGCTTGGGAAAATTGCAGTAAGCCTTGGTGATCTGCATGGCTTTGATTTGGAACTGGTGAATGAACACAAACAGTATTGTAATGGTGTCTCTTCTAAATCCTGACTTTTCCATCAAGGAAATCCCATGAGAGTTTTTTAAAGTCATGCATATTGATCAGAAGAGAATTGAGAATTAAACATTAAATCTTAACTATTAAAGGAATTCTTGAACTGCACACAAATCTAAGTACAGTAGGAAGAACTTCACAATGGAAGTCAACAGCCAGCATTCACAAATTTTCTGGTAGTTAAAAAAGGATTTTAATTTTTCTTTGTTGTTGTTATTCTGGAGTATTGACATCTGAAGAACAGTTCCTAGGAGGGTGATCTTATGTTGCTGTTAATAACAAAGAGGTGAATTTCAGGTGTGTCAGAAGGACTTCATGTATTAGTGAAGATCTGTATCATTCCTTGTGTTCTCTACGTGTGGACTTAGGAGGAGACTTCACACTTCAAAGAATGATATCTTTTATTACTGTTCTCAAAAGAAACAATTAAAGGCATTAACACAAGCCACCAATGTTCTTCAGCTTGTGATGTTATTAGAAAAAATCCTGATTATTTTCAGAGCTTTTAGTCTTTATGAGAACAAGAGGGCTGTGCCATTAAGGAAGACTGGAGTATGCTCTCTACTTATTTGTTTGAAAAGAAGAAAGGGGTTGGGAAAATAGCTGAAGAGGCTTCTTAATGAATGTATGGCTTCAGTTTTGACTGAACTTTTCGAGAAATTGGTGTCTTTCAAGAATGTAGTTGTACTGTCACCTGTAATGCCTCTGCCTTTTTCAACACCATGTTTGGAAATGAAAATTTCAACTCCTTTTATACAAATATAATTACTTTGTAAGATGTTATGCAGGCATTTATAGTTGATAGTGAATCCAATAAAGCAGCAAGAGGTGTCACTGTCATGCAGATTGGCATTTTTGTGGTAATGTATTTGGTAAAACAAAACAAGGTTGTGGAGAGTTTGTTCTCTTTGGGCAGGTAACATTGTAGTAACCTTCATTATTCCTTAAGACATACTAAAGAAAGCAACCAAAGAAATGGCTCATTGCAACTTAATGCTCAGCAGCCTAATTAGTCAAATACCATGTGCCTACCTCTGCATGAAATAGCCTATTTCTTTCCAATGTAAAATAGGAATTTTCAGTTTTGGAACAGCCTGAAGCGGCCTTTGTTGCAAATGACCACTGGCTTTTTAGTTATTTATTCTCAAAAGTAATGAAGGTCAGCATGGTATCCATAGTGACTGCATGCGGCTTCCTCGTTAATCTTGGCATGCTGCTGCAATAACGGAATTCACTTACTAGTAACAATTTCTCATGTTGCAGCGGGAAACCTTTCTTTGAAAACTGGATGTGAGTGGGTTTCTGGAACTTGAGAAATCTTGAATACAGTAGTTTTTCTTCAGTTTTAAACACCTTGTCATAATTTCTGGTTTTATGAGTTGCTGTGTAGGTCCAAATTGAGAACAAGCAACCTTGAATTGCTGAAGTTTATGTATAATCTGGCACTGGAAAACGTGTGACTTGAAAAATTATTTTCATTTGGAAGTGATAAGGACTGCTAAATGGGGAATATATCATTCTGCTTGCAGCTCTGTTAGTGGGAGGAAGACATTCTGCTATAAACTACAAAATTAAGGCTTCTAAGTAGTATGTGAATATGATCAAGCCAGAATGGTTGAATGCTCTCAATTCCACGGTGTGAAATCAGAGCATTAGAAGAAAGTGCAATAACAACTGAGTGAAATGCTTTTAGTAAATACTTCAGTGTAATGTACACTATTTCCTCTTTGAGTATTATACAGTGTAAATACTAAATTTTAATATTATAAAGTTTTTTTAACTTAGAGAAAAAAATATTGCAGAATTGAATGCAAGTGTTGTGGGAGTTTTGATGGGAACTTGAAGATGGGGAGTGAAATGGTTCTATCCTGAGGTTGCTTTCCCTCTCATCCCATTTCTCTCCTTTAATGCTTACCCAAAGAGAGTAGGTTTGGTTTTGGTTTATTTTAATCAGTTGATTGTAATAGAGTTTTAAACTGATCAGGCAGGATTCTGACCTTGAGGGTAAATATTTTCAGAATTCTGCCTAGTTTCTGGTATTTCTTCATTAAGAACATGGCTTGTTTTTGCTTCTGTCTTTAATTTTGCATAGAGCTGTATTTAAAACCATAAATATTTATGAGAGAATAGCCATTTTCAAAATTCATGTGAAAGTTCAAAGTGGAAGTCTGTTTTTGAGAGCTCCAGGAATGAGCCTATAGGGATGTAAATTCAATGTATCTTTAAAATAATAATTATTTCATGTCTATTTTAAATGTATAAATTAAATATATATTTATAAATAAGTATAAAATATGATATAAATAAGAATGAATCTGTTTGAACCTAGAGAGGTCTCAAAATGCATATTGAAATTGAGAATTTTTCATCTAGTTGCTACGTTTAGAAATGTTAATTTAATGTAAATTGTGTGTGAATCTAAAACTATTTTTGCTACTGAATGTAAAAACATGTTTTCTTCAATATTAGCTGCACAGTAATTGTCTGGAATGCTACAGAAGCTAGTCTTAAACCCTTTCTTTTTTTATTTCCCTCTCCTAGAGGTGAGCAGCTGCCCTGCACCGAGGCCCTTGCAATGATGTATCGTAGTCTGTTGCTGTAAACATCCCCGACTGGAAGCTGTACCAGCTCCAGCTTTCAGTCAGATGTTTGCTGCACCTGGCTATGCTTGGACAACAGCAGAAGGAGAAGCTGTCATGAATCCATATGTGCATTTACATTTGTCAAGCAGTGTTTCTACAGACAGAGATGAATTGCCTCCCTGTGAATTATCCTGGCTGGTAGGTGTGACCTCCTGAAATCTGATCTGAAATGGAGATCCAACACTGGTGCATGCTTTGCTCAAAGCTGAGCTCTTTGCTTCTTAGAGTTATAAACTACAGGATTAGGCTTCCTTGGAATGACAGGTGGTGGTGAACTTCTGCAGTTACCCATGAACTCTTCATTGCTTCATCAATGGTCTGTTTTAGCAGCTTCTCTTACTTTGGGCTGTTGGGACAAATTATTATCAATGCTGTCCAATCCTTAGCAAGCCTCATATCTGCTGTGCCTTGCTTTTTGTTGTTTTCTCTGGAATTCTGCATTCCAAGTCTCCTTTGAGAAGGTTGTGCTCCTAATTGTTAGCTGGGCAAAACCCGAGACCAAAATAAAGGTTAAAAAGATATTACCCAGTCTGTATTTGCTGTTCTCCCAATCCACAGTGTATGGCCTTGTCTGTGGTGTGGTTTGTGCTGCCCCCACCATGGTTTGCTTTTCATGGAAATAGCAGCTTTTGAAAGTATTCCTTCAGAAGTCTTCACTGGTTCAGTTCCTGAACAACTTCAAACAGTCATGACATCAGGAACAGTATCTGCAGAAAAGCTTCAGCTTTCCACTTTTCTCCAGTGGGATCTGCACATGCTGTTGCCTGGATCTTGCCTGGGATTTCTCTCCTCCTTTAGTCTTCTATTTTTAAAGGGATGGCCAATGAGAGTAACTGCTGCTAATAGAAAAAATATTCTTGTAATAATCTAGGTCTCTGTTCTACCCTCTGAAATGTTATTTTTTTTATTCCCTAACAGTTAAATGAAACACTTTGTTGAATTTAAATGTTAGTATACCAAACCTAGGTATTTATTTGTTTAGCTTCACTATAGTGGTTCTGTAAAAGATGATTATGACCAAAAATATAGATACTTTTAAAAAGTAAAATATTTTCTCCTTAACTTACCAAAATTAAAACTCAGAGGATTTCTTAGTCCTGGGAAAGCTGGACTAATAAGCATTGGAAAGGTGATGATTTTGAAACTGTCAGTGAATGACCAAATGTGAACCAAGGATAGCCATTTTTCTGTGATGGTCCCATTGCTGTAACCATTTTGTTCCCTGTGTCCTGTCTGGTGACACAGCAACCTGTGTGGTGATAGAAGGTTGTGAATTTATTTATTGATCTAATTTATTGCTAGCACCTCTGCAAAGACTTTTAGAGCAACTTGCAAACCTAATATAGCCTCAGTTAAAATAGCTTTTTAAAAAATAACAGTCTTATTTGGTTTGATAAATCATGGCTGTCTATTTATAAAAAGGACTTTGATGCAGAAGCTACAAAGCTTGATGCCTTAAAAAAATGCTGGTAGTTGTTTTCCAAGCTTTCTTTGCTGTAAACATTTAGCATTTCCTAGTTCTAGACAGTATTTGGACTTAGAAGAAAGGAAATTGTTTTTTTAACAAACTTCTAGTTCAAAGTAAACGTATTATAACTAATCTAGTGTTCATTTTGGTCAGTGCTGTCTTAGCCATTCCACATGCCACATAAGTGCTGCTTTATTTTTTTTTTTTACAAGCCTAGTTCACGTGCAGTTTGTCAGTCTGGTCTTGTGGAATTGAACTTGTGCATACCTTCATATTGTACTGTGTCTAATCCATGTACTCGAACACAGCTGTCATATGTCAGCACATGAAAATGGCTTGTATTTCAAGTGGCTTGTAACTGCAATAAATAAATAAATTTTAAAATCCACACTGTACTTTTGTTTGAGTTTTTTTTGCCAAGTGTTTGAAGTGAAAGGATCTGCTTTCTCTGGCCATGAAATACCAAGTCCTAACATCTTAACATGTCTCAAATGTGGCTGTTGTTTGCAGCTGAAGAAGGTGGGTGTTGTAGTGTTGTCCAAATGCATATTTATGCCATGATGCAGGTGAGCTTTGCAGTACTGGGATATCTAGGAAGAGATGTTGGGGATTTGGCCTGGCAGCTGTGCAGTTCTGGTGGGGATGAGGAGTTGAAGCAACTGTTGCACAGTGAGGCAGGACAGGGTAACAAACACAGCACTGAAGTTTGGGAACAGAAGAGGCAGATTTGACACTGATGCCCAGCAAGCAAATGACCTCATCTTGTTCATGTGAGGCCAGTATTGTGTGACATGGATCAGTTCCTGGTGTTTTGCAGCAGTGGGAAATACCTGAATGAAGATCAGGCTGGGGATCCAGGGTGACCCAGTGGCCACACAGCTGCTGCTTTTGGGTGGCTGGCATTAGCTGTATGTGCAGGTGCCAATACAGCTGCCTTTGCTGATAAAAGCTTGTGATGAATACCAGGGTTGACCCTTGCTGAGTAGGTGGAGTGTCTGTGAAGTGCAGTGTTTGGTTTGCCTGTGGTATTCCTCTGAGCACTTTTTGTGACCACTTGTGAGCAATATTCCAAAGTCCTTGGTGACTCCAAAGGCAGTCCTTTGTCCTTTGCACTGTCCTGCTCGAGCGCTGTCTTTCCTTGCTTGGAACTCACAGCTGCATTCAACAGAATTGCTTGAGCTCATGTTTTCCTTCATACAAAGAACAACTGTTAAAATGTTTGGAGGGTTTTCCCCCTCCTCTGTGCATGAAATAGTCTGCATCTGTGATTCCTTTTACCCAGTAAAGCTGCAAACACCTGTTCAGAGAAGAACTTGGAGAAGGGTGAGGCTCAGCCTCTTGACTGATGGGGTTCTTCAAAATTTTATCTTCCTGCACTGCTAAGGTCTTGTTTGTTCAAGACTGGACATCAAATTAAATACACCTGTAAAATACAAGTTCAGATGCTGAGGCTGAGGAGTGTTTTGCTCTTCTGCTGTTAAAATGAGTTGCATTTCTGAGTAGCTGAAACTGGAGGTGAAAATAAGAATGAAAATAATTGAAATAGAAATGCCTTAAAAAAAGTTCTAGAGTAGAAATGGAAATTATTTTAAGAACACAAAAATAAGATGTACAAATGTTGCAACAAATGCTGCAAAATTTAGCACACTAAGGAAACTGTGGAAATACAAACAAAGGGTTGTTTCTTCATAGAATTTGAGATGGACACTTGTGAGGACTCCCAGTTTAT
Source organism: Diglossa brunneiventris (assembly GCA_019023105.1). Taxonomy (NCBI): domain Eukaryota; kingdom Metazoa; phylum Chordata; class Aves; order Passeriformes; family Thraupidae; genus Diglossa; species Diglossa brunneiventris. The sequence continues at coordinate 148,634,646 of CM032354.1, read as the reverse complement.
ACCACCCCATTTATCTCCCGTATATATTTTAGAGTTGAGTTTCAGTTTGAAAAATGGGGATTTCTAAAAGATGCCTGTACTGAACATCAAGGGCCTTGGCATGTAAGTGCAATAGCATGCTCTTCTACAGAGGCTGTGAGAGGGAAACATCTTATTTTTGCTTTTGGATCTCTACAACATCAGGGACTGTACATGGATATTACTGAGTTCTGATATTCAGAAGATGAAATGTTAAAATGCATGGATTGACTTCATAATGTTAGTGAAGGTTAATAAGAGTTGCATGTACTGTATGAGTGGTGCAAATCCATACACCACAGTATGACTGTGCGGATTTTTTTTTTTTTAGTATCCTGAAAGGCACTGCTGTATTTGTATAGTTCAGCTATTTTTTAGTTCCTGTAAACGTCCTACACTCAGCTATAATAAGTGATGGGGCTGGGGGGGTGGGTGTTTAATTCAACTGACTTGGAAAGGCAGCTTTCCTCAATGACCAAGTGACATTGGCAAGCAGGGAATCCTATTTTTCAGTAGTATTTAGTACTATAAGCACTAATTTCTATGGAAGCAGTATGTATTTCTAGAAATCTCTTCATATTGAAATTATGATTCTGGCTGTATAAAGGCCTACATGTTTGTTGGGAAACAGGCTTTAACTGCTGGGATCTGTATCTTTCTAATTGCAAATAAACTGTGGCAATATATCTTTGCTTGAAAAGCAATGTCTCATACCCGGATGACAGAAATAATCTAAAACCTTATCTTGAATGTTCAGTTCGCAGTTGCAGCAGTGATTTATTGCTTATTATCTACTTGATCATTGTCAAAGGAGGAATAGATTTACAGGGTACTATAAAATCAATTCCCAAACCAAGAAATCATTAAAGTAGTAAAACTACTAAGCTTTAACAATTTCTGTTGCCCTTTTATCGTAAAAAATGATAAATATCTTTGATAGGGGAAATCTGCATAGGAGAAAAAAGAAGACAAGGATCTCTTGTTTTCCTAGTAGCTCTTCTTCTATCATGTCTTAGAATCACTGATAATTCTGCTAATGGGTGTGTTATTAAATGAAGTATGACTTCAGCATTTGGGCATTCTTAGGTACCAAGAAATTTAAAGACAGAACTTAAATATTTTTAGTCAAATGGAAGAATGAGGTACATGGAATTCCTCATCTTCATAAAGTATAAACAGGTTTTTTGAGGATCACTTCTACAATCTGGTACCCTTGTTAATATTTGAAAGGCTCAGACTCTAATATTTTTTACTTATGAAGCCAAATACATTATAAAAATCAGTAAGAGGATTTGTCCTCATTTAAATTCACACACATGAGCCCCATTTTGCTATAATTGAACATTTTGTTGTGCTTCTCTTTTGCTTACAAACTGAAGAGGTCTTTTTAATACATAGAAGTCTTTGTGGGCAGGCATTATGCAATATATGGCACTGGAGGAATTGCATGGAAGAGATAACATCAAATCCTGTATCTGAACATCACCCCTGTCTGTGTGAACATTGCAGTGCAACCGTGTGTTTGCTGTGTGCGCTTCTGCATGGACAAAACTGTTCTAGATTTTTATTCAGTGCATCTGTTTAACTGGTACAAAATACATATCATATCTCCAGCTGGGATGAAGTAGGGAAGAATGAGGTATATGCAAGTTCTCCTCCTCAGGAGGGATGATGTAATTAAAAACAAGCTTATCTCCAGAAAGAATCTGCATGTCTGTCTCTTCTAATCCATTTCCCAGAATCAGTGCCTCATGGTGTCCCTGACTCTGCCTGAGAGAACTTTCCACAAGTTCTGCTGTCTTTGCTTCACCCATCCTGCCGTGGGTTGCCAGGCTCTGGGAATGCCAGCTTTTGACAGCTGTGCTGAAGCAGGAGGAAAGTGCCAAGACAGAAAGATTTCCCTGTGAGGCTGTGACATCTCGCAGCTTTGCTGTCACTTATGTGGTGGTGAATGCTGACTCACACTCTTGACCCATCCCACTGTGATTCCTGCCCTTGCTCCCAGGAGGGAGCACATTCTGTAACCAGCACAGCTCTCTGGTGTCACGGGGAGCAGTGAAATGCTCTCGCTGTCCTTCCTCAGACTGGATCCATGTCCTCGCTTGGTGTACTGTGTGCGCCACAAGCGCATGGAGCCATGCAATAGTACAGTGACAAAAACAGGAAAAAAAAAGTTTGATGGCAAAAAGGAATCCTCAAATCAACAGTTACTACCAACCAAAATGTCTCAGATTCATCTTTTCAGCCAGTGTCTCTATGTGGAGCTAATTTCCTTGGTAGCATGGACAATGAGTAAACATTCTGAGCCGATCAAATGTGGAGGCATATTTGGTATTTCAGCAGGTTTGGGTTTTTTTTTTTTTTTTTTTTTTTTTTAATGCATTTGAAATCTAGAATTCATATTGCAGAAACTCAAGTATGATCCAACTAGACACTGTTGTTCTATTAAAGAACAGTTCTGACTGCTTTTGATGCAGCGCTTGAAAACTCATTAGGAGTGAAATGTAAATATAGAAACCAATGAGTCTGTTGAAGCTTTCATTAATGTAAGTATTTGAATAGTTGGGTTTTTCAAGAGTTAGAGTTCTTTGTGGTTCCAGGTTTGTGGATTTTGTTTAGCTACTCCTTGGTTACATAGGCAGTAGAGTAGGTTATAATGATACTGTATCAAATGACTTCAAATAGTTTGGCTTCTCCTAAGGGAGCAAACACACTGAGTGTCAGGACCAGTATTTAGGCAGGGGGAAGGGGTTGTTTGTTTCTGTTTTGTTTTTTTTTTTAAGTGAGGATTTGATAGGGGAATGAGTACTGTGCCTGTGTGTACCCTTCTTTCTTGGCTGCACTTGTGAGTGCTGACTTGTTTTCTCTTTTGTGAAAATCTTCATTTGAGAATCAGACACTGATTTTGGTACTGTTCCTCCTTGTTGAGGTAATGTTTGGCATTCTGGTTTGTGTTAAACTAAAACTAAACTTCTAGATTCCAAGCATAAAATAACCCTGTGGAATTTGACACATTGTTTTAAATAGTGTAGTTCACTTTTTTCTTCCATTCTGTTGATGCTTTTTAGGTAAACAGTGATAATTCAATGGTGCCAGTGATGGCCTAAACCAAAATGGGATAAATATCTTGGGGCAAAGATAAAGTGTGAATGATTTATAAGATTGTCTGGAAGTTTTTTATAGATATGACATCAATGGTAAATCACTTAAAAATTAAATTTCTCTTGAAAAACACAGGGGCATAGTTAATGTGTATTTTTTCACAGCAATTTTGAAAATACATTTATTCATATGTTTTATTCTTCCTGGATTTGTCTTCTGCTAAAAATACAAGTATTGCAATAGATGTTTATTGATATTTGCTTTACTTGTCTGTTGTGTTTACTAAGACTCTTCCAAAATTCAGCTCACTTCCTTTTAACCAGCTATGCCAGTTCTGACCAGCTTAATTCATGTTTTATAGAGGTTTTGTGTCTGGGGAGAGTACAGACAAAGTTCAAACTGCTTAAAACTTGAACTTAAAGCATGATTTTATAGTAGGCGAGTATGAGTAGTGAGGGTCTTAGCTCTGGCATTGGGTTTTCTCTTTCTGTTAAGGAGCAGCAGATCCCTCACTTGTCCACCTCTGAAGCCAAGGAAAGGCTGATCCATGGAACAGTACATGGGCCCTGGAAGCAGAACGAAGGAAATGCAGTTTATGTCAGTCAGAATTGTTTGTTGTCTGATAACATCACTGTCTCAGCAGGGAAATAATTTCCTGTAAACAATATGGCTTTATCTGAAAAATCTGCTATTTTAATAAAGTGAAAAATTATTTTTCCAAGCTTCACAGAAGCCTTATCTTTGTCTGACAGGAAAAAGGGAAGCGGCAGGGATGAAAGATGCTTTGTGAGCTGAGCTGTGTTTACTTAAGGCTATGGAAAACATGCTGAAAGCACATACATTAAGTGCATAGCTTAATGCATTTTTTTAATAAACACATTTCCCCACATACTATTAAATTAGTTGAATTGACTAACTACCATCTAGTAGAAAATGAGATCTATTAACCATCTCTTCTTCTGGAGATGTTTCACACTTATTCTAAGGAATTTATAAGATAGCAAATCTCTAACCTGGATCACAGTCCAGTGTTGGCAGTCCACAGAAGCTTTTTAACTTTGTGTGATGTCCCACTAGACATGAAGTCTTGTTCATCCTGTGAACTGCCTGCCATAGGTCCTGTGGGCTGCTTCCTGCCTGTAATGGAGACAAAACACACGCAGGATTTCCACTGTTACAGGTACTCTGATTCTCCAGGCAGAGGCACTTCTTGGATGCATCCCACACCAAGGGGTTGACACTGGTCTGTCTCTGTCAGCTGGAGACACAAACTTTGTCCTTTCAGAGGTGTGTTAATGAAATCTGGCTTCTGCTATGAAACAAAGAAATACCCCTGACCCCTTCCTGCTTAAATTGCTCTTAGAAAAAAGCTGGTGTTATAGGATAGAGGCAGCAAAGCAAGAAGCAAATGCTGTCTTATCAAAAGATAGAATCTTTGAAGGGCAAAGGAGAGGGAAGATAATTTTGTAGAGTTTTCAGATCAGAAGCACTAGTGTGTATGTTGGTTTTTTCTGTTCTGCAGGAATTTCAACAGTGATGTTACATCTCCCGCTAGTAAATGTATTTATATCTGCATTAAGCTCAGGCATCCTCACATCAGAAAACTTAGTGAAAACTAAATTAAGAAGTTGTGAGGAATCTCTTCTATCTATGTTCTTTATGCTGTGATGCTTCTTGGTCAACTAAATTGATAGGTGTTTTGTACGTTTTTGAAGAACAAATTTCCCAGATTTCTCCTTTCTGAACTTTTTTGACTTGTTGCTATATAAAGTTTTTTCCTATTTGGAATCAGTGAATTTAGGAAATGGAAAATTTAGCCACTTCACATGCTTTGTAGAGAAAATAAATATTTAAATAATATTGGATAGTGTCTCATGATAAGAGTAAAGGTTTTGATATAGTTTTTCTTTTTTTTTTTTAATACTAGAAAAACCAATTGCATGTTGAACAATCAGAAATTATTTTCATACAGATGCTCATCTTAAAACTGTTTTTTTTCTATTTTTTTAGACTGCTTAAAGTGCAGATTTACCATAAAAACTGTGTAGATACACACACACACACACCCTATATATAGATATATATATATATATAGTAGTGTAAGAACCATCAAGATCTAGTGAAGTTACAGCAATGCTAATAAGAATGTTTGCTTATTAATGCTTCAACTGATAAGGCAGTAATTAATATTGTGGGATTGCAAGGCTGCAATTCCTTCCATCAAAAACATCCTTTTTGATGTAGATGTCATTTTAATTAAACATCCATGTGTGCTTCTGTGTGACAGTGACCATGTGAAACATTGCACTGTGCCAGGCTCTGACCATTCACTGGCAGCTCTGGTTCTGGAGCTCTGCAGACATGGCCTGCATGCATGGGAACCACAAGGGATGTCAAGGTTCTGCTGGTCCTTGGCTGAATGTCCCCCAGTGTGTCCAGATGGGATATTAGGAAATCCTAGAATACCAAACTTCCCTGAATTTTTGTTGGAGCTGCAGCATTTCTGCCAGAAAAATAGGTAAGTAAGGTCACACTGAAGTAACAGCTTCCAAAGGCTTGATCTCAATGACAGCTCACATCTGTTAATTGCATTTGATGGTTGTTTTTGTGGCAGAGTAGTGCTAATGATGTGGGACTGTGTAATCTATCTAAAATTGTTGTGACTGAAAGCCAGATTCTGACTCCATAAAATTCCATAACATCTGAGTGACTTCACTGATTTCTAAGGTGGTTTTTTTTTTCTGTCTCTCATTAATATGCATGAGATTATAATTAGGCTTCAGTTATGGTTCAGAATACATCAGAAGATAATAAATATGAGCAAATATAAACTGTCATAAAGCATGTGAAGTGTCCACAATACATGCATGTGTTTAATCATACATGAGTTTTGCAAAATTGATGGCTGAGCTGTAACAGGGATGAGTAATTTCTCAGCAGAGTTTCCTTGTATGAACATAAAACCAGAACTCATATAGTTTTATTGGATGTTTAAGTAGTGGTGTCTGTGTTACAAAAATAACCAAACCCAAACCCTTGCCATGGTGTGCTAACGAAAGGAGACTGAGCAGATGGTTTTTAGGGACTGCACTTCACGTGTTATGCAACTGTGCTGTTCTTCCAGAGAAAGAGAAGTGAAGCAGAAAGAAGTCTAGCTAAACCTTTAATGCTTAAACTTCCACTCATTGTTAACACAGAAAATGACTGAAGAAAGCTCCAAAAATAGAGAGTATTCAGGTGTGCAAGCTACAAAATTTATTTGCTTCTACCCTCCAATTTGAACAATTATCTCATTAGAGCAGCAGAGTTACAAATTAAGTACCCTCAACATGTTTTTATCAAAGCATGAAGGGAAAAGGAATAATAAATCATTCTTGAACGAGGGAAAAACCTTGTAGCATGGCCAAGAGAACAATGCCAGACAGAATACAGAGTTGTTTGGGTTTGAGATACTGCCCAATGGAACCTGAAGATGAGAGCTTATACTGGAGGAGTAATAAAAAAAGAAATTCAAACAGCTTATTCCAATTAAGGAGTACAACTGGAGTCTCTGTCAGCCCTAGTAAATGGTATTTAGAGAAGTGAAGTCACCTTCTCTTACACAGACTGCCTGTAGAATATACAATTCAGTGTTGTTATCACATTTCAGTAGCTGGAGTATTCAAAAGAAAAGCAGTATTAGTGATTTTTAGGAAAACTGTAAAACTGTAAATGTCCCTTAAAACATTTTGTGGTGTAATCTCTATACTACTTTCAAAATTCCTCTGTAAGAGAGAAGGGAAAGAGGGGTTGGTTAAAATACCCACAAACACTGTGCAGTGCATGTGCTTTCCTCCTTGCTAGGAGCAAAGAATGAATAGGTGTTGACTGGATGTTCTGTCAGTCAAGCAATATTACTCTGCAAAAGCTTTTCCCTGTTAATGGATTTTCATTCTATCAGCACCATTTATTATGTCAAAGAGGGAAGTATTGGGCTGTGATAATGTGGAAGATGCAGAGATTAATGAGCAAATCAATGGTATCAATATGGCACAGATCCTTTAGGGTTTTTTTCATAAGTAGGAAATGTTCTGCTTTAGAGTTTTGTTTATATGGTCACAGTGGTCCCATCAGCCTCCTTCTATAGTCACTGGGGAATTCTGGATGCTTCTGACCCTACAGAAGCTAGAGGCAGACAGACCTAGCTCATGGCACCACAGAAGGGTTTGGAAGAGACCTTAAAGATCATCTAGTTCCAAGCCTCCTGCTTTTATCCCATCCATCCATCCATCCATCCATCCATCCATCCATCCATCCATCCATCCATCCATCCATCCATCCATCCACCCATCCATCCATCCATCCATCTGATCCATGTCTTTCCAATTTGGAGACAAGGATGTTGTGTGGGACAGTCTCCAATGCTTTTCCATTTCCATAAGTCCAGGTAAATGATGTCAGTAGGTAGTGGTGGTGGTGGTTCTCATTTTCCTGGGAGGGAACTTAAGTATTTAAAGACATGATAATCTTGCAGAAAACTGATGAAGATTGAGAATTTTACAGCAAAACATATGATGCAATGTCTAATCAAATTACCATCACACAAATCATGGAGGAGCTGTCAGATTTGTATCGTTTGGGCATATCATACTTGTCAAATTCCTCCTGTAGAGCTAATGAATCAAACCCAGCATGATTGGTGCTGCTTTTCCTCTCTGTTCCACTATCCTATAAATAGCTCCCTGTTCCATGAGAGCAGTGGCAACTTTCCCAGCAGAAACAGGATAACAAAGATGTCTATCCTCTACACCTCTCTTTGTGCCTTTTTCAGTGGTGTAGAGAATATTCTATTTGTACTATGAATTTACCTTTTTTATTTGGTGTGTATGTATATTTCCTCTTGCCTGAATTAAAGGTGAAAAGAATGAAATCAGGGTGCTGTTTGGATATTGTGCTACACTTTTTATACATAATCATAAGTATAAATAATCTTCTGTTTTGACAGTCCTCCATTTTGAAAAGCTTAAGGCAAAGTTTGCTTTCTCACATGCATTTCTCAGTCCAGCTGCACAGCATTCATTTTGTACGAGAAACAGCACATAATAGCATTTCTTAACTTTCATTTTTCTAATATAATTTCTTGTCTTATAGGTCCCTGTGTAAGAAAAAAAAAAAAAAAAAAAAAAAAAACAATCCAAAAGTACTTAAAAGAACAAGGAAAACTGCCATTTAAACCTGCACAGTGTTCCAGCCTGTGCTGCTGTCTCCAGCTAGTCTGACACCACCTACCAAAGGAAAAACATGCTGTACAGTTGTAATAGGATTAAACAGTATAAACCTGCAAGCAGAAATGTGATTAATACAGGGTATTTCTGAGTCCTGCAGTGACTACATTGCTACACTGAGAAAACCAGAATCTTTATTAGAAGCATTTTCAGTATGTATGCATTTTTCTGAAGTTATTTATAATTGTTGCCTTTCTCTCAGGCCTGCAGGAGATAATTTTTAAATTAACTGTGCAGTGTAATCAGTATCAGTAGACTATACAATCCTGAGATGTCAAGAATTATGATAAGCCTCATACTAAGCTCTGGAGAGATTTGTAACTGTGTAGTTTGCACTGCTCCATTTTTATTAGCATTTTCATTATAAAGTTGTTACTGGAAGCATAAAGTTAATGTTCTGTAACAAGAAAACAGCAATTATGCAGTCCTAAACAAGAACTCAACATTAAACATGGCAGATAAAAATAACAAGCAGATACAGTTACTGCAGACAGATAATGTGGAAAAAAATAATGTAGCATTTACAGGAAGGCAATGATAACTTTTCTTCCTTAAGCATAAAGCCGATTGCCAAACAACCCTCTATAATTTTGGAGCATTCAGCTTTGCATTTTCATGTAGAACTTCCAAAAGTGCAGAGCATAAGCTCAAGCTGTTTTCTCTTTGAAATCAATGAGAAAATAAAAATCTGGTAAAAATATGTGCTAATTAACTTTAAAAAAATGTCTTAAACCTGTGTAGCTTTTGAGAATGCTCTCTTCTGTGTCCTCCCCCAGAATCTATATTAAATGGATACTGTTGATTACCTCCACAGCTGTAAATATAGCTCAAGTTTTCCCTTAGTGGAAAAACAGTTTACAAAACCCAGGAAGAAGTGCTTAATTACTTAACAAAGTTTAGTCTTTGCTCTCACTAAACAATGGTCCCTTTTCTTTTAAAAATAATGCAGCATGTCCATGGGGCCGGATGGGATCCACCCCAGGGCAGTGAGGGAATGGAGGAAGAGCCCTGGCACTATCCGTCGTTTATCAGCAGTCCTGGCTACGTGGGGAGCTCCCAGAGGACTTGAGATTGGCAAATGCAACACCCACATAGGGATGGCAGGAGAATGGGGGAATTACAGCCTGACCGTGGTGCCAGGGGAAGTCATGGTGCAAATCGTTGTGTGTGTGTCACCACATAAGGAACAATCAGGGGGGCTCAGTCACAGCCAGCAGTGGTCATGCAAGGCAGGTCCTGCTTGACCAACCTGACCTTCCATGACCAGGTGAGAGATGTAGTGGGTGAGGGAAAGGCTATGGATGTTGTTGTCTACCTGGACTTCAGCAAAGCCTTTGGCACCTCTTCCCATAGCATTCAGTCAGCTTGGGCAGGTGCACTCTTTGCTGGCTAAAACCTGGCTGAATGGCCAAGCCCAGAGTGCTGGTGAATGGTGACACATCCAGTTGGTGGCTGGTCCCCGGTGGTTTTTCCCAGGGCTCACTACTCCATCCAGCCCTGATTAGGATCTTTATTGATGACCTGGATGAGGGGATTAAATGTACCTTCATTAAGGTACACCAAAGGACATGAAGAAGGACATACATACATTGAGGGTATGAGAGGGAGTGTTGGTCTGCTGGAGGGTGGGAAGGTTCTGCAGAGGGATCTGGACAGGCTGGATCAACAGGCCCAGACCAGTTGTATGAGGTTCAATAAAGCCAAGTGCTGGGTCCTGCCCTCGTGTCCCAACAGTGCCCTGCAGTGCCCCAGGCAGGGGACAGGGTGGCAGGAAAATTTCCCAGCAGGAAAGGCCCTGGGAGTGCTGGCCAACAGCAGCCAGACATGAGCTGGTGTGTGCCGAGGTGGGCAAGAAGGCTGGTGGCCTCCTGGCCTTCTGTGTCAGCACTAGTGTGGCCAGCAGGACCAGGGCACTGGCTGTCCCACCTTGCTTGGCACAGGTGAGGACACACCTCCAGTGCTGTGTCCAGTTCCATGTCCCTCACTACAAGACAGAGATTGAGGTGCAGGAGCGTGCCCAGATAAGAGCAGCAGAGCTGGGGAAGGGTGTGGAGAGGAGCAGCAGAGGGAGCTGGGGGTGCTCAGCCTGGAGAAAAGGAGCCTTGGGGGCACTTAATTGCTCTCTACAGCACCTGAAAGGAGGGTGGATCCAGAGGGGAGTTGGCCTTTTCTCCCAAGTAACAAGGGACACAAGGTAAAGGCCTCAAGTTGCACCAGGGAAAGTTTAGGTCTGATATTACTGGATATTCACAGAAAGGGTTATCATGCATTGGAACTGCCCAGGGAATTGTTTGCAAGCAAGCACAGGAAACTCAAATGCAGTAGAGTGTATGTGTCTTGCATAATTATTAAAAAACCCAGACACATGTTTTGGGTTTTTTTCCATTCTATAGCAAGTGCACACAAAGCTGGAGATTTTTATTTTACACCATTTCTTACAATATTAGCTTGTTATACCTGGGTTCCGCTCTCTTTTGGAATGCTTTATGCCCTCTACTTCATAAAATGCTAAAGAATTTTTGTCTTAAAACATTGATATATAATAAAAATCAGTCGGGTTGGAAATTCAAGCACTGCAAGGTCATGAAATGTCTAAATCAAGGCTGTTGGCATATGTCTGTTTTTATTCTCTGTTGGTATTTTTTGCTGCAGATCCTTAGGTCACAGTCACATAATTTATTGCTTTCTCTCACTGGACAACTGCCTCATTTAGCCAGTTATTGTATCTTCCCTCTACAGAGCTTTGCCTCATGTTTTGGGTGCTTATGGGACATTTATTGATTTGCTATTTCAACAGAAATTACTTTACTTTCTGAAATGCTCATGGGGAAAAAAAAAGGAAAGTGACACACTGAAGTTTAGGGTAAAGCTTCCATAACTGGATATCTTCAATATATGACGTCTAGGATAAGAGGAATTTAAAAGTAATTATCACATTTAAGCACAGATGCTAAAATTTTCAACTATAGAAACACGTAAAGCTTTTCAAAGCACATTGCAAATGCCACAGTGAGGAAGCAGAAAAGGAGAAAGATGCAATCAATGAATGCTGGTTTTAGATCATAAAGGAACTCAGAGAAAAATCTGTTCCTAATGTCCCTTCATAAAACCTCATGTTTACCTCTCAACAATTTCCAGCTTCTGTAACAAACCAGGCAGAGTCTTGTGCTACAGATGAGCCCCTGTGCTGTGTAGCCCTCATTCATATCTAGGTCAGGTACGTCAGCAACGCTGAATGAGTCAGAGATTCTGAACAAATGCAGTGTATGACTGTGGGATGTGAAAGATTCCCAGAAATAGCTTATGCAAATGGAAATGAAAACTGTACAAAGCAGTACTAATTCTAACTTTTGATTGATTTTATCACCTTAATTCTGTGGGGCTGCTCTAATGGAACAGCCAAGCAAGCTGCACTCTCATTTCACACTTGGGAATGCACATCTTCAGTGAAATGCTTCTCCTATTTGTGAATAAAACCATATAACTGGGAAAAGGAGAAGTTAGCATCTGCTGTGCCCTCAATAAGGGCATCAACACGCTGTTAATGGATTCCAGCTCCAGATGCAGGCTGAAGCCCTGTGCAATACTGAACTGGCTCTATATTTGAACTTTGCATTCTCTAGCACTTGGTAGAGATTATTATTATTATTATTATTATTATTATTATTATTATTATTATTATTATTATTATTCTACAAGAATTGGTTCAGGAGAAATCAACTCATACCAGCCAGGCATGGAGGCTATGAGAGGGAGCTACTCAGTGCGTGAAGAGAAGGAAGTGGGAGCTGTATTTGATAAACACTTGTGTGTGCAGGAGCTTATCTGCAAGTGGCTAGAGAGACATCAGGGGTGAGAGAGAAAGTGCAGAAAGCATCTGGAAAGAGCACTTGAGAAAAACAGGAAAGATATTCCTGTGAATGAAAACGGGCACGGGTACCTGAAGAACAACAAAGGAGGTCAGGCAAGGGGATGTGCAGGGGGGACAGGGAAAGCAGGGGTGGTGTGGGCCTTGAGTTTTGTCAATAAGGAAACCGTGACAGAATGAGATGAACAGACTGGGATCAGGCTGCTGCTAGAGAGGGGATCTGTTCATGGAATCACAGAATACCCTAAGCTGGAAGGGACCATCAAGGGTCACCAAAGTCCAGGTCCTGCACAGGAAGCCCCAGGAATCCCTGCCCTCTGTGCCAAGAGGGCCTCAGAATCGATGCTGGTGACTGCAGTGCCTCGATCTGTGTTGTGTGTGGTGAAGCTGAACTCTGCTGGTGACCAGTTATGTGGCTTTTGACATGATGCCACTTCCAAGAACTTGAGGGTATTTTTTTTAAGCTGTGAAATTGTTGGTTCAGAGCTGCAAAACCTTTGCTTCATGTGGCTCTGTGACCTGGCCAGGCACCTCAACAGTGACAGCTTTTTTCTTTTCTGACATCCAACAGACCCTCCAAACATTTTGACTGGGCCAGGCAGCAAAGCTCAGCAATTCCAACTCTGATTTCTTGTCTTAGGTAAAGAACAAGCCTTTATTAATGTAGCCTTTTAAACAGGCTTGTGATTGTGCAAAGCAGAACTGCATGCAATGTGTATGTAAAAAGTAAACCACATGGCACGTGGATGCTCAAGCAATGGTTCTATGAGAAGACAAGTGCTTTTCTTGGCAGGACAATCCACCCCACTCGCTGTAGTGAGGCTCAGTGACTCAAGGACCAGAGAATGTTCTTCCAATGCCAAGGTAAGGATGAATATTATTCATGTCCAAAAAAGAGCACAGTCCTTTCCTTTCATGGGCAGTATGTGCCTGAGCACAACTGTGCTTTCATCTTTATTGCTCCTAGAATTATGAAATGTTCTCCCGAAGATATGTGCAGTGGGTGGGAAGAGGGGCAGAAATGGGCACAAGGACTCCAGAAGATAAAGAGGGCAGGTCAAGGCTGAAGATGGGTTCCCATGTTGCTTCTCATGAGGTCAGAACACCCAGTGATGACTCTGCTATAATATTGCACTGTTATTTGCATTTAGTCAGAGGAGACAAAAACATTTTGCAGAGGAGCAACCACAGCCCCTGGAAAGGTCTGGTCTTTCCCTTCTGCCTTCTACTCGGGTCTCTGACATGAATTCTAAAGAACATGTTTTCCTAAGAGTTTTCTCATCTAAGTCATTCTGAGTAAGAGAAGCACTGATGGGTAAAATGATCGAGCAAAGCTCTGCGTAAAACTGGTGCAAGTTGTGACACCAGTGAGGAGAGGTGACTTTTACACACAAATGACCCTGCTTCCTCACACTTCCCTTTTCATGTCCATAAGCACCAAGGGTGTTGGTTCAGACAGTCCTGCCAGAGTTACCTGTGGTGACATGGAGGACAAGGGACACACACCCTGGGTCCCCATGATCTCAGCTCTTACCTCAGAAGGTTTAAATTAGGAAGAAATCCTTTACTGTGAGGGCGGCAAGACTGCAGATTTTTGAGTCAATGAGATTCAAGATTCACAGGGAAGCTGTGGATGTCCCATTCCTGAAGTTCAAGGCCAGGTGGGATAGGGCTCGGAAAAACCTGGTTTAGAGGAAGGGCTCCCTGCCCATGGCAAAGGCGTTTGAACGAGATGGTATTTAGAGACCCTTCCACCCAGTCCACTCTATGACCACCTCGTATGTGCTAAAGTACCAGGCTCATTAAAACACATTTTACCCACAGCTGGTGAATTAAAACGCCTTTGGCATCCTGAGGCTGTGTCAGCCTGAGCTGCGCAGCCCCGGCCTCCGGGGGGTCCTGCGACGGGCGGCGGGTGCTCAGAGGGGCACGGGGAGCCGAGGGCGGGGTGTCGCGGCTGTCCCGGGTGTCTCCTGTCCCGGTGTCCCCGTCTCCCTGATCCTCCTGCCGGCGCTCCCTCAGCCCGCGGGCGGCGCCTCAGGGGACGCGGCCCCGCGCGGCCGCCACTGCGCAGGCGCCGCCCCGCCCCGCGGAGCCGAGCCGAGCCGCCACTGCCGTGTCGGCCGCGGCAGATTCGCCATAAGGCGCCGCACGGGGAACCGATTTTCGGTGTTGGTTTTTTTTTTCCCCTCCCTTTTCCTTCATTCTGTTTTCCAAGCGGGCCGCGCTCGGCCCCCGGCAGGCTGTCCCGCTGAGCCCCCGCGGCGATGGAGGCGGCGGCTGCAGGTGAGCGGGGCCGGGCCGGGCCGGGCGGGGGGAGCGCGCACGGATCCCCGCGCGGCGGACGGGGAGAAGTAGTTCCGGCCGTGCTGTGACCCGATCCTTCCGCACGACAAGTAGTTCCCCCAGTGGCGGCCGGCCCAGCGTCCATTGCCCCGCGCTGCCCGGCGGCCTGGGGGCTGTGGGGCTAGGGGGGCTCCAGAAGCTCGGACAGCCCGAGCTTGGGAGTCCTGCTGTGTCCCGGCTGCCCGTCCTGAGGCCGCCGCTTAGCAGCGAGTCGGGAGCAGCTGGGAAGGAGCCCTGGAGCCGCTGCTGCTCCCGAATGGAAGCGTGGAGACCCCACAGCAACCTCACGGGGTGTGAGGGGGCTGTAGGGAAGCTGGAGAGGGGCTCTTCCTCAGGAACTGTAGTGATAGGACAGGGAGTAATGGGTACGAAATGAAAGGGGAGTTTTAGTCTGGATATTAGGAAGGAATTCTTTACTGTGAGGGTAGTGAGACACTGGAACACAGGGTGACCAGGAAAGCTGTGGCTGCCCCAAGCCTGGCGGTGTTCAAAGCCAGGCTGGATAAAGCATTGAGCAACCTTGGCCATGGCAGGGAGGTTGGGACTGGATGGTCTTTAAGGTCTGTTCCAACCCCTTTCCATGCTCTGATTCCATGATTCTGTGGTTACCTGGGCTTGAAACAGTCCTGATCTCCTCTGGCGGCCACTCTAATTAGTTTTAACAGCTCAAGGTCCCCACAGTGAGCTGCAGAAGGCAAATGTTTAAGATGTTTTAAAGATGTTTCTACTGCTCTGTAATCTCAGCCTTGGTGTGCCTTGTACTGTCCTGGTTTTCACTGGGGCAGTGACCAAAGTTACAAAGTTACTCAGAGGGGCAGCCCCAGGAGTGCTGTGTTTGTGCTTTCTGCCTTTCACAATCCCCAGGTGCTGTTGCAGTGTAAGTTTGTGAAGTGATGTTGCAATAATTTAATGCCTGTTAATTACCCTGTATACTCAAATTTGGCTTCTGGTTGTCATTCCACAAGTTGAGGTCTTAATTTTTAGAATCCTGAGTTATTTCTACCTGTCCCACGAAGTATTGTTGGATAGTTTACCACTCAAACCACCACTAAGGAGTAACAGCCATACTCTAAAGCTCAGAAAGTTCAACTGCAACATGAAGAACAACCTCATTATGTTGAGGATGGCACTGGAACGGTTGCACAGGGAGGTCGTGGAGTCTCCTTTTCTGGAGACATTTAACACCCACCTGGATGTATTCCTGTGTCACCTGCTCCAGGTGATCCAGCTTTGGTGGGAGGGTTGGACTAGATGATCTCCAGAGGTCACTTCCAACCCCATCCATTCTGTGGTTCTGTGAAACAGGATTTTATGCCAAGGAGAATTGCTCTGTCAGGAGGATAACTGAGTAGCAGAATAGCTAACAGGTGCTGTGTTAATTATGGACTATTGTTAAAACATTTCAAGACTGTTTTATATCCTGGGATTCACCTTTCAGTGAGAAATAATTCTCTTACTACTAGTGCTACCAATAAATTCATATTTATTCAAGGACATTTGGCTTAATAAAAAGTGTTCTGAGTGTGGTTGAACCCAGAACTGTCATGAGTGTTCAGTATCTTCGATTTTGCTTCTGCTGAGGTGTATCTGACCTCAGATGCATTTCCATTATGGGTGCTTACAAAAATCTGGTTCAGAGTGTTTCATTTGGTGCATCCTGAAGTTGATGACTGATCACCCAGTTTGTGCTTCTGCTTTGAGGGGTTCTGGGTGGTTTTGGTGTCTGGTAGTGCACCCTACACATTTTGATATTGTGCATTAGTGTATTTCAGTAGAACCTTGAGCGGTGTTGTGTTTAGCCACATGAGGGAGATCTTAGAACATGAAAATAAAAATGTCTTGCTATAAACGTATCTACTATGGCTTTTTTTTTCCCCTCTTAGTGATGGAAATCTATCCTGTTTCTATGTTTGATAAAGTGAGTATTCTAAACTGAAAATAATTTCCTAGTTATTTGAATATCCTATTAAATCCATGTTATATCCAAGTTATGAATTTTATATATTTTAACCAACAGAAATATGTGGAGAAAGTTATCTTCTTTTAAAGAACTTTATTTAACTTTTTTCCAGGAGCATTTGTGAAGATGGTGTGTGTAATGCAGAAAAATACATGTGCTTTTATTTGCCGTCGTCAGTGAAACTCCAGGAGTTTCAAATGCAAGTTTCTTTTCACAAATACACTATCAGCCTGGTTAAATACAATGTGTTTGGTTTAGGTGAGAGTGGGCCTGGGTGAAACCTGGGGAGCTCAGCAAGGCCAAGCTCCACGTCCTGCACCTGGGCTGGGGCAATCCCAAGCACAAACCCAGACTGGGCAGGGAAGGGACTGGAGCAGCCCTGAGGAGGCCTTGGGGCGCTGGTGGGTGAGAGGCTGGACATGGCCCAGCCATGTGCTGTGGCAGCCCAGAACCCAAACATATCCTGGGCTGCACCCAGAGCAGGTGAGGGAGGGGATTCTGCCCTGGTGAGAGCCCCCTGCAGTGCTGTGCCCAGCTCTGGGACCCCAGACAGGGGAAGGAGGCTCTTTGGATGCTGGAAAAACTGAACTACATTAAAGTGTACGTCATGCAGTGTTCTTATTGTGATGTACAAAATACTATGTCAGAAAGTATTGAATGATTTGGATCTTAATTTTGTTTCACTCCTGACATTTCATGTGCCTAACAGTGCACAATGGATGTTTAAATAGAGCAGAGTAAGAACAGGGGAGGCACACAGTGATGCTTGTCCAGAATATGGACTTAGACCTTCTTACAGGCTTTACTGAGCCCCAGCCAGGCTCTGTCAACTTGGTGCTTCCTGGTCAACTTCTAAGAATTCTGGACACTGAATGTGTGCCCACCTTGGAGCTGCAGCAGCAGGGACAGATCAGCAAGGCTGGCAGTAGTTTCAGAAGGGTCACATCCTTCAGGACACCTGTTTTTTTCTTCATTTTACACTTTGCCTTTTCTCTGGTCTTCAGTTACATCCTTCCAGGCCGAAAAAAAAAAAAATTAATTTATTTAACTGCTAATTTATGGAACCGTGCTGTGTTGTTGATTTTCCTTATTTCTTTACCTTTTAAGGATGATGATTATGATTATTATTATTTCAGTAGAGGAACGATATCCACAGTTGTAAGCCCAGTAAGGATCTTCTCTATTTTTTAATAGGTCTTTGTATTCTAGGACCATCTCTTTTATAGGTCTGTCTGTTTTCAATCTCTAAGGTTTTGTTTCTGAGGAGTGCAGTTCCTAGCCTTGTTTTGAGGCTGTCTTTAAAGTATTTGCTATAGTTGAGTGATCTTTCCCAGAAAACCTCTCCAAACCATTATAAAATGACAGCAAATGGAAAAAAATTATTTTGCTATGGGCTCACCTTCTTTGAAGGGTCTTTTTCCTATACAGATTGCTTTTTATTGCACAGGCTCTTAGGCAGGCCTGTTACTGTTGAGATGTTTTTAAAATGTCACTGCATTCTGCTTTTTATGTTTTAAGTTGCTAAAATTACCGTTAATGACCTGCCTCACTGTTTTTTTACCTTAAATTGGACACAATTTAAATCTTCTTTTGCTTTCCTCATTTTATGAAACTTCCATGAAGATGTTTTCTTCTACTGAAAGTTCATTTCACTGCTATTTAGCTGTGCTAGATTTTCCTTCCCATTTCTGAAACCTTCTTTGATGATTAGCATCAAATATGATGCTTTTAAATAGTCTTCATGCTGCTTTCAAGGATTTAACTTGTCTTGGAACTTTTTAGTCCTTTTTGTGGTTTGTTTTGTTAAAGATGCTTTTTATCTTTATATAGTTTGCATTGTTGAAGTGAAGCATAAACATTTGGTTCTTTAGCACTCTTTTAAGAGGGCTTTTGAGTAGTACTTTAATCATGGTTATAGAGTAACTCTCAAATAATGTCACTTTGAAAAGGGTCCTGTGTTTTACTTCTGATAAAGTCGAGAGCTGTTTCTCCTCGTGTGGTTTCCCTGTCTGCTTGCTGGGTGAAACAGTCATTAATGGTGTCTAAAGGTTTAATCTTGGCATCCTGTCCTGACCTGACATTTAACCACTCTGCATAAGGCTAATTAAAGACTACTATGTATTGTTTCTGGCTTTGTAACGTCTTTTATCCCCTCCACTATGCCACAGTCATTGGCACCCTGTGGTCAAGGTTGTTGCTTATGTGTAGTCCTTACACTGTACTTTTCTGTGTACTGTATTTAAATTCCTCAGGATTTTTGCTACTTGTTAAAATAGCCTGTTTATCAGATTTGACCCTCAGCTGCTTCTAAAAGGCCTTTTTTTAAAAAATAATGCATCCTACTTTGTCCTCATTGTTTTGGTAGTGGTAATAACCCACTGGCATTACAACAATGGGTATCAGAAACTTGTTTGAGGGCATGAATGTCAGTAATCCTTGTTTACAGCCAGGATGCCAACTCTGCCATTTTATTAGTCTTCTTGCATCACTGTAGTAGTGGTTATGTTTGTTTTTAAAAAGCAACTATGAAAACAAACCTATTATGTAGGTTTGCTGTAAAAATCATACTAATTTCTATGTTGTCCTTCATTTTTTAGTAGTCTCTGGTTTTTACTGCTGCAAAGTGAATCACCTTCATCTTTGTAGTCTTTTGCACTTCTTACCTTACCCTTCAGTCTTAATTTAAAACCATTTTCATTCTTCCTTAAATTTTTGCTTGGGTACACCTGATGCTCCTCCATTTTTATTTCTCAACTTTAATTTTCTCTTAGTTAGATACAGAGAAAAACGAGCTTAGTTCTGCTCACAATGGTACCTGTTGAATTCATACCCCAGGCACCTTAACTAGTGTGCTTTTGTTTTTCAGTCCTAGTATATTTGTATTATATAGATCATAGAATTACAGTGGCTTGGGTTGGAAGGGACCTTAAACATCACTCAAATCCTACCATGGCCAGGGCCGCCTTCCACTATCCCAGATTGCTCAGGGCCCCATCCAGCCTGGCCTTGAACACTTCTAGGGATGGGGCATCCACAGCTTCTCTGGGCAACCTGTGCCAGTGCCTCACAGGAAAGGTAGAAATTTTAAAATATTTAATTTCTTAGTCATAAACATTCACAAACTTCAGTGTAATTTAGTCTTGTATGCAGTGTCTGAGAGCCTCTACACTTGTAGGTTATTGAGTAAACTTCATTTACAGCCTGGCTAGGAAATATGCTGAATGTAAATGGCTGAGTTTTCCTAAAACCATATTAAATGGGATTGATTTTAGCATCACCTTTTTGTTTTTGCAGGAATGCACCTGGTACTGACATTGCTGTAGCAATCTTCCTTAAAGTTAAAATAAAGTTTGTGGCACTTAACTAATGATAATTAAATTGCCCTGATTTCAGTTAGCAGGTGAGAACAAGAACAGTCATGGTCAGGGGCTCCTCTTCTTTCCTTGAATGCTTTCTGCATGGCTGGTTTTGTCTCACCAGTCATTTTGTGCTGGTGAATCAAGAAACTGTTGCTTACTGTTTAGAATTGCCCAAATTCAGATTAAAGTAGCCCTAAAATAGCTTTTGATTCTCCAGCTGCCACTTCCAGTATGGTTGATTTGTTAGTTTTGAGCACAGGGTTCATGTGGTGCTGCTGTTCTAATGGTAGCAAATAGGTTATTTTGTAGACTTTATATATTTATTTTTTCTTTAACATGTACCGAGGATAATGCTTTTGATTCAGAGATGTGCTTTAATACTGGATATTAATTTCTTGATGAATCAAAACAGAGAAAATAGCCAGAAACCAGCATTGATTTATCTAATTTTTTCTTTAAGAAATAAAATTAGTTCATACCAGCATCTTTATGAAAATAATGATTAAAATATAATGTCATCTAGAAAGTATATTTTAAGTAAAACAACAACAATGGCAGAAAAAAAAACCCCTACAAAAAAACATGAAACCAACAAACAAGTCTCCTGGAGGTGAAGCAATAAAAATCAGAAATACACCGTAACATGTTTGTGAAAATTTTGGATGTTTGAAATGGCTTTGAAAATGAAAAGCCTCTAACATGCTCAGAGGAGTGAGATCTGATAAGTAAAATATTTGCAAAGTATTTGACAGTAGTACAGGATATCATTATTTCTTCTCCTATATTTGCCCATTCTTTTATGTTCAGTTGAAACATTTTATTACTAAGAAATAGTGTTGCTTGTCTTAAACAAAAGTTATTGGCTTTTTACATGCTGCTTTATATTAACTCATTAACTCATTAATTCATTGCTTCTACCTAAACAGAAAAAGTCTTGTTTATTGTTCTTAGACACTTCAATATCTTACATGTTCAACCTTTGTGTGTGAAAAGTTCTTTTACAAAATAAATAATTTGATTGGAATAGCTGTGCCCATTTTTTTCCACTTCTTATTGTCTTGATACCTGTACAGAAACAACAGAAAGAGGAAAAAAAAAACAAAACCAAAAGCCCAACAAGACCAAGTTCTAGTCTGATTAATAAGATTTTTAATTGGAGAAAGTTCCTGTTAAGAATTTGATGGTGATGAGGCAACAAAGTTTGTTTCAGCTCTGTAGTAAGTTTAGAAAGAAATAAGTTATTATTCATATTCTGAACTTAATTGCTGCATATTTTAGGAAGGTTGACCAGATGCATAATTATTGATCCTACAACTTTTTTACACAGGCCAACAAATACCCAGTGACTTTATTTTTTTTTATTTAATTGTGGAGTTGTAATTCCTTTTAACAGCTCCAGAACTTCAAAGGCACTCACAGAGGTTGTTAACACTTGCCTGCTTTGAGTTTTTCGCCTTGAAATTAAAGGTGAAAAGTTTTGGATCCGTTAGAATGATTTAGGGTACATAAATACAGATTTGTGTCCTTTCCCTGTGTCTTGTAAAAGTAGTTATTAAAAATAAAACAATACCCAATGCTGAGACTTCCTTTTATGCAAAATTAATTTTTTTGGTTAGGTAAAATATACTTTGCACTAGATTTTGTCATACACTGGTTAAAAGTACTTACGACAGTAATATATTCCTTGATTCCCTTAAGTACTGTTAATTTCAGGGATCTTTCCAAGCACTGCTTTCTTGCCCTTTCCCCTTCCCCACTCCAACTTTAAAGCCAAACAGGACAGATACTGGTTTATACTTTGTGAAGGAGATTGGGAATCAGGGAATCTGCTTCCTAGTCTGCAGCTTGCTCTTTGTTTTTAGTAATTAATTTGTTAAACTCCCTTTGCTGTAGATATTCTTAGCGTGAAGGAAAAAAACCCCTACTAATTAAGCAATATGCTGAGGGTTTTGAAAGAATTAGAAAAAAAATGCTTTGCTTACGTTATAGCTCAATTTTCCACCTAGTCAATTAAGGAGAAAATTATTGGTTTTATTTATTTCAGTGTATATTTAGCACAGTTTATAGGGGCAAACTGAAGATAATGAATTACCACAAACATGTTTAGTGAACAGAATGTCCCAGATTGGTTTTGGCTGAATTTCCTGACGTTTGTGTACCTGCATACTTGATTACTGTTCTTTTCTTTCTCTGCATATTTAATTGCTGCCTAATTAATTGCTCACTTGATTTCCTACGTAATTAATTATTCACTAATTAGTCATTGATTCCATGCATAGTTAATTAACTTACTCCTTATTTGATTTTTACACTTAATTGACTATAACTCATTGCTTTATTGCTACACTGCCTAATTAGCAACTGCATAATCAATTATTGTTTGCTTATTCCATACTTGCTTAGTCTGGTGATCAGCAGAGTTTATCCTCTGCTCTCTGACCTCCTTTTCCAGTCATTCTTCCTAAAATAATTTCTTTACTCTGGTTTCCATCTCACCTCTGAGGAAAGCTCGTGCATCTTCTGTGTGTTCTCCTGGTGCTTCCTGCACCTTCAGTGACACTGAGTGTGCTCTGCCACCTGGGCTCTTCACTCCTGGCTTTGGGTGGCCTTGCTAATCAAACACTTTAAACACCCACTGAGGCTTCTGGAAACTCTCCTTGTTCTTCTGCCCCTCCCCAAGTCCTTTCTGGGAGGAGTGAGAGATAAAGTGGTGTGTGAGTACTGATTGCAGCTGTTCAAGGAGGAGACAAGAGACAAAACCCTGAGTTTCAACTTCTAGGGAAAACAGCCAGCAGGTCAGGAAGCAGAAATAGTGACAAATAAAACCTCAAAACAGAAATGTCAGCAAAATCATGGAATTTGAATTGGTTAAATGTTTAGGTAAATGTTCATAGGCTTTATTTTGTGTTTATATTTAAGAAGAGTTGTTATCTGCTGGGTCAATAATAGGCCTCATGCCCTTAAAAAAAAAACAAAACAAACAACAAAACAATAATGCTAACTAGGGCAGAACTAGTTCAAAGGAACATTTCAACATACTGCAATCAAAACAGAAATATCTGTGTGCTCAAGACAGCAGAATGGCTGAGAAGGAGCCCAGCTGATCTCCTAAGAACACAGTGATTGTGCCATACACTTGCATAGCTGCTTGTGTGTAATAGGAGAATATTTTGAGCAACAGGAGCAGTATTGGAGTTGTTCTTTCAGAGATGTGGTGGAAGAGATAAAGGCACAGCCTGCCTGTTAGTTTTGATCTGTGCTTTTGTTATATTTCAAGGACAAATACCTGTAAAAGAGACACCTCTGCTGCTCTTAACTTTCAGGACACCTGTTAGACACCTCAAATAAAGATTTGTTTTGAGTGGGGTGAACTGTGTAATTTGTGTGTCATGTAAGAGGTAGAATAAAGTTCAACAGGGGATTGCTTAGGTTTGTTTTAAAATAGGTCCCAAAATGCAGCTTCCCTGTTCTCTTACCCCCAGATTCATCCCAGAATTCACAAACTATCACTTTATTTCTGTACTTACCCTGCGATCTTTGGTTTGACTTGTACCTCAGAAGTGCTGCTTGTTCCAGTTTGGTTTCAGTGGATTTATGTCCCTAATTTTCCTTAGGGAGGTGGAGGGAGAGTAGCAATTGAAACCAGTCTCTGGACCAGAGCTTCGTACATGTAGCTGGAGAAAAAGTGTGCTGTTAAAATTGGTTCCTGGTTGTTTGTTTTTTTTTTTTTCATTGGAACCTGAAGGGAGTAGGGACTCTTCAAAAATCAACCACTAAACCAAGAGACTGCAGTTTTAGAAAACAGAAGTCCTCTGAATTTCTCTGGCTAAAATCTCTGGCTTTTTTTAAAATCTGGGATTATATTAATCCTTCTTTATTGTTATTTACTTTCTTGATGCTTTGCTTTCACATCACACTTCAAGTACCTGTGAATTAAAAAATACCATTTGCCTAAAAAGTTGTGTCAAATTTCTATTGAAAGCATTGACCAGGGGGCATTTTAATGACATTCTTCATTTGCTCCTGCTGCTTTGAAGCTTTTTAGGTTTTTTTTTTGTTTTGTTTGTTTGTTTTTCTTAAATCAACAGGAACTTTTCATGGAACCTGATGAGGATGTAATACATATAATTTTACCATGTGTTTGAAAATATATAAAATTATAAGAATGTTTGAGGCTGGAAGGGGAAAAAGGTCTTAAATTGTTCTTCTTCCTTTTGAATCATGTTAAAACATTTCTACGCTTTTAGCTAGAAGAATTTTTTTGCCCTATGTGGACCTAGGAGTTTACCCATTTCTTAAATTAATTCATTTGGGGATATATTATGAATGTGTTCATTTAGTGATAAAACAGAATTTCACCTCATTGCTGCCTGTTATGTGTTTTGAGTAAATTATAGTTACTATGCTGACTGAGCCAAAATCCCAATAACTCATGGTAGCATAAATAACTTGCATTTGGAAACACTAATTCCTTGTTTTTAAACTTGTTTTTTCAGGGATCAATTCCATCTTCATGTGTAAGCTTTGTAACTTATTTTCACCAAATAAGTCTGAGCTGTTGTCTCATGTCTCTGAGAAACACACGGAAGAAGGGACCGGTGTGGATGACATCATTATTCCTCTCCAGCCTCTAACAGCACCCACAAACACAAGCAAAGATGGAGAAGGTACATTCAGAAATTGAGAGAAATGTAATTTTCAGTGTTACATTTTTTTTAATAAAACCTGTGGTGTGATGACTCTGCATTGGGTATAGAATATTTGGTTTTTATAATAAGTACTGTGCAACTGTCACCCCACATTTCATTCAGCACAGAAAGGTCGCATGACAGATGTGGATAAACGCAACTTGTCTTAGGGAATGATGGCATTGGTTCATTACTTTTCAATGTGAACTGTAGCAAAGTTTGCTTCCTACAGCTTTAATTGGAACTCAGTAGTGGGAGCAGTGGGAAGATGATCTAGCAGCAGTGAACAGCAGTCAGGACACTATGGGTGAAGGTGTGCCTTGAGGCTTAGGTGTCCTTTTTGAGTTTTCTAACTTGATGGTTGTGATTCAGCTAATGTTAATAGTTCTATTCCAAAAAGGAAGTGGCACAATTCATAATTTATAACTGTGTTTTGATAGTGATGCTGATAAATAAAGCAATCAGAAGTTGAATTAGTTACACATAAAAATTTTATTGTGCAATGGAAGAAGTTACATTATTCCATTCCATTTTTAACTGATTATAATTTCCATCTTTTGGAATATTAGGAATGGGTTCAAAATAATTCAGACTTTTTATCTTGTTTTATGCCCTTACTGAGTAATGGATTTATATTGCTGGCAAACCACTTATTTGACACAATTACCAGGATTTTTCAATCTCTATAATTTCTGGATTTTAAAACCTATGTGCTTATGAATCAACTGCCCCCTAAAATCATACCTTCAAGAATCTTTTTGTTGTTAACATATGTGTATGATGTTTCTTTGCTTATTTACCAGCAGTAATTCAGTAGTTGTATTAACTTCATCACTGTAAGAAGATATTTCTAATAATGGTCATTTAGTATTTCACTAGAGCTGCTGTCTCCTCAGGTGGCTGGTGAGGAAAAATCTCACCAGAGTATTATTTCACAAAATGCCCAAAATTGCCAGTGTATCAGAAGGTGATGAATAAATTTCAAATCAGTTTTCAAAATGTCATTCTGATTTTATTTTCGTAGCACAGAATTAATTCCTTGGGCATGCAAAATGCATTTTCCTTTCTACAATCTTTGTTTCCTGTTATCCCTCCACTACATATGTTTCTGAGCACAGTGAGACTGGTACCTTGTAACATATTCTTATTCATTTTAGTAAAAAGGCTCTTCTGTAAACTTTTCTTTGCATTTTTTCAGGAGTATCTGCACTTGTGTATTGTATGTGTTCAGCATGCATTGTACACTTTTGAGGATAGTTTGTAATAACCATTAAGATCTGCAGCAACAGAAATTAGACATAATTAGCTTTTAAGAAAACAACTCTGCAAATCTTATGTAAAATATAACATTCTTAAGTTATATATTCGTAATTTACCTTTCTCATTATTCTTGGTGAATAGTTTTATATATCTGATGGACTCATATGATGCCACCTTTTTCAGGTTAGATAGCCCAGCTCTTTGACATCTGTTGTCCATAAGAATGTCAAGGTAAATTACTTTTCCACAGTTTTCAAGTCATATTCTAGGCATTCTTTAGAGTTTTTCCTTTCCCATCAGACACATTGATTGGAGAAGATGGTTCTGAACTCCCATTGATTTATTTACTGTGTTCTGTCAAAAAAAGATTACTGTAATATACAGTTGAACATTGGATTGCAAAGAGTTCTTCTTTGAAAGCATCAATTATTCCCTCCTGCTATGGAATCTGCAGCAAATAAAACTTAGAAAGTTTGTAGTATACAATTATTTGTCAGTGAACCGGTGTTTGCAGTAATTCAGTATTGTCACTGAAAGGAGAAGTAATTGGTGAATTACCAGTCTTAGAAATTACAGTCTTAGAAATTACAACTTATAGTACTTGGTGACTAATAGATGAACATCTTTTTGTCCTTTGAAAATGTAATTTCTCTTCCAATTATTGGTAAATACTGTTGCTACCCCACAATTGGTATAGAAGAGTGAATGCTGAGTTGCTAATGCAGCTCTTTATTCTGCCTGAGTAATGAATTAATGATTTTATAAGTACTGGGGACAAGTAAAGTGCTAGGCGTGTCATATGTGTTTATTACTCTAGTGTTACTTTATTTACAGTGCTCTCTGCTGAATTTTGTTTCGGCACACCACTTTCCCATCGTTAAGCCATGAACTATTTGTTCTAAATATTTTGGCACAATGATGTTAATTTTTTTTTTTTTAATGAAGTGGGACCAAGGGTACCAGGGAGTTGTTGCTGATATACATCTATACACAGGTCACATTTTGTCCAGCACTGGAATGTGCCATCTTTGTTTTGGGAAATTACAGGTGTTTACCTGGTAGTTGTAGTCATTCATACTCCAGTTTAGCCTAGGGCTTTTTATAATTCTTCACAATGATCTCCATTTCCTTCACAGTGCTTGTCAAAACTCAGCTTTCTTTTGCTTCTGCTTAGTCAGATTGGTGAGGATTTGTGGGACAGCATCAATGGCTTTGGTTTCATCTATTCATACTGTTATTACCTGATGGATTGTTGTTTGGTTTGAGCTGTATCTGGATTATGGGATGCATGTCTCTGTCTCTTATGAAACCTCAAAGAAAGTTACAGTCTCAGTATCATCATTTCTTCCAAGGAGTGCCGCCTTTAAGGTCGTTTAGAACCACGGTGTGTGCATCAGCCACATCCTTGCCTGACCACAGGATGCAGCCAGAGCCTGCATTCATTCACACCTGGGGGACAGGAGGTGTTGCAGGTGCTGTGATACAAACACAGAACTGTAATAAAATAAGGCTGGGGGTGAGATTTATATGGGTGCACTTGTGTGACACTGTTTGCAGAAGAGTCCGATTATGGCCGTGTGCTGCTGTAACTGATGAAATGTAAGCTTTTTATACTGACATTTGAGGAAGGATTCATATTGCATAATGTATCAACCTGTTAAAATATGGTCAGGAGATTTAAGTGACATTTGCACAAGCATTTTGTGACTTCTGACAAACTTTTTGTATTAAATAGATTGATTTGGACAAGCTTATGTGAACAATTCCTGTGAAGGAACAGTATAAAAATAGACACATGGTTTATTTCATTACTCACTTTTTGAATTATCTTTTTTATGCCTTTGAGTACATAATTATACAGCATAGCACAGAATGTCTTCCCTGGAGAAGAATATTGCCATTGCTCATCCAATAGCAGTCAACATTAAGATTGGTTTCAGTCAGTCTGTAATGAGTGCAAAATCCTCAGAAACAACTAAGTTGTTCTTGAGGGAACAGGATCTTAATTCAACATCTTTTTAATGACCAATTTAAAACTTCTATTTATGACTAAGCATCCTTGAAATAAGTGTTAGGGGGGTTTTATTATTTATTTAATATACTACTTTATTTTTAGCAGTTAAATAGTTTCTTTTTTCTAACAAGCAATATTTGATTAAGTTGGTTATGTACTGGCAGATGAATGAAAATGTTCTGCTATTAAATTACTGTGTGCTGTTGATCTTATGTGGTTTGAGCTGGAATTTGTATACTGCAATGTGAAGAGCTCACTGGGGGCATGCTGGGTAGAGAGACAGCTGGAATTTGTGGTTATGTGCCTCATTAAAAACTTAATTCTGGCATTGTTGACTCAGAGTAGCTTGAGATAAGTTCTGTTTTGGAAAAAGGAAACCAAGGAGCAAGGAAAAGAAATTACTGTGATAAACCTCAGAAGTTCTGGTGATGTTTCAGTTGCTCACATGAGCCCTCCTGTTCCTGTGTTTCTTGCTGCCTGTCTCTTGCCACCAAACCTTTTATATGGTAGAGAACTGCTGTAAATTCTCCTACTGCTGGACACATTTACAAAGATTACTAGAATTTGCACATTCTTTGTTTATTTGCCACCCCATTAGTAGTCACAGTGATAAGAATTGCAATTTATAAGCCATAGCAGAGGTTCTCTCACCAGCCATCTAAAGTTTTCATATTTCTACTTGCATGCAAGATTTTGTTTCATTTTCTGTCTTAATGTGAAAGTGCTGTTCTGTTTTTCATTAAATTTTCACTAAAACAGTCATGAAGAAGCATCTCTTTGACCTGGTTTTTCTTGATTTCTTTTTGTTGGGCAATCTGATGATTACATTGTAAAGGAATGAAAAGAATGTCATACACAGAGAGTATGGTGGTTGCATTCATTCTTGCAAGCCTTGGATTTAACTATTTTGTAGTAGTCTGACCAGCATCCACATGTGAATTCCTCATGTTGGAACTGTGATTCTTGTTAACAAACTGGGGCTTTTTGATGGGTTGACGTAAAGATCATTTTAATTGTTTGTTAATTTCTTCAATTTAAATACTGATTGCTGTGATGGATGGGTATCAAAATAGCATGAATGGTAACAAAGAGAAGTTTTGAGAGCACTGAAATCACCCCTTTCTTTTTGGCTGAAATTGACAAAACTACTTTTCCTAGAGTAGCATGAAATTTCAGGACACTGCTGGAGAGTTGCAAAAAGTTATGGGAAACAGTTGCTTTTTTTTATTCATAGTAAGGTTTTTTGGCAGTTTTATTATGTTATTTCAGCAGACAGGTATTCAGTCACTCCCGTAAGAAGTCAGAATGCTTTCTTTTTCATCTGATAGTAATTACATGGCTAACTCAAAGCTGTGGTCTCTGAGTGTGGGGTTTTGTTTGCCTGGTGTGTTTTAGGGAAATGCTGACTAGGTTACAAATAACATCTTCTGTTCTCCTGCATCATCTTCCTTAAAATTCCTCAAGTCATGTAATTTTCCATATCCTTTAAATCAACCAATTCAATAAGGTCTTCCAGCACCTGTGCTTAAAAATTTTTTGTAGTTTGCCTTTTTTTTTTTTAATATTCTCTCTTTTTGTGGTTTTTCAGACTTCTACATTGTCAATCTCAATTTATCAGAATAGCAGTGATGAGAGAAATCTTAAGCAGGAAATACAGTTTAAGTTGTCATGCATTTCTGTGCACTGCATATCATGGATTTCATCAATATTTCCTCTACAGAAATATGGAAATGTAAAATTATATTGTATTTATTAGGAGCTGTGGATGACTTCTTATTTTAATTCAGGAAACATTTTTTTGCATGACTTCTGGAATTTATTTGTTTCCAACAATTTTTTAGGCCAGCTTTTGACTACAAAGTGCTGACAATCAAGAACCACAGAAAATATTAGGGGTAATTATTCACTATATAAAAAGACAATGAGATTTTGGTTCTTAAACATACATTGGTTTTCTCTGATTACATCTCAATACCTGGATAATTAATTCGAAAATGATTTAAATTAAAAGGCTTTTTGTAGTGTTGAAACACAGTAGAGCAATTTTGTAGTATACATGTGCTGAGAGAGTGCTTGCAGTGTAACTAAGTAAAACTGTGGCACTTTGACATCTGCTGATCTCAGTAACACAAATGATATTGCTTTGCAGCTACCAAAAATGCCAGCAAATACCACTGCTTGAAATAAGCTTGTATGATGCTAACCTTTTTTAAGCTTTTGGGATAACTCCCCTCAAATTTCATTCAAAGCACCTATTTTTCCAAGATCAGATGGGTGGTAGCTAATTAGCCATGGAATTTAATTATAGTTTACTTTAATTTTCTTTTCTAGAGTTTCTCGTAGCAAAGAGGAAAAGGGGCAGACCAAAAGGGTCCACTAAGAAGTTTTGTGTGGATGAAGATGTGGGAGAAAATAACCCAGTTCCAAGCAAAGAGACTCCAGCTGGGACAGAGGAAGGCCCAGAACCCTCTGAAGTCTCACCAGGCAGCCTGGAGTGCAGGAAATGTAATCGCAAATTCTCCAACACACGGCAGCTGACTAAACACATCTGCATTATTGTTCTGAATGAAGGAGAAGAAGAAGGAGATGGAGGTAAGAAAACATCCAGCAAAAATATCTGAAGCAGGTTGTGAGACTGTGTTCCCACCATGAGACCTGGCTTGGAATCCCCAGTGCTGGCTTTAAATGGAGTGGAGTTGTCTGTTCCTTGTAACACAAAAAAGCAAAACTGAACTCAGACAAGGTATTTAAACTTCTTTCAAAGTGGTCAAAATGTTTATTACAGTAATGATTGTCTTACAACTCCCCGAAATGCTTCTTTTTCATGGCAGCTGTTCTGTTTCTCACAAAGTGGAGTGTAGTTTTTCAGTGAAAAGTGATATAGGCCCTGCAGGTGAGTACCACACATAGGCGAGGAAGGATGAGCCTGTACAGGGGTTTCTGTCCTGTATCGTTGGAAACCTGAGTTCTGTTCTCTTCTTTTGATAGAGTTTGCTTTTCTGGATGGCTTCTTTCACTGTATATAAAATAATGTCAAACTCAAACAAAGCTTTATGTGAATGATTGTCTTTGGCACAAGAGAGTCCAGTGTTTAAATTTAGCTTTAAGATTGATTTGGATATATTCAACCTCTCAAATTTTTAGTATAGAACAGAGCAGAATGGAGTTATTTTCAGTTGTGAGGAACCTACAGAGATCATCTTGTCCACTGCCTGACCAGTTCAGGGCTGACCAGCAGTTAAAGCTGTTGCTAAGGGCATTGTCCAGATGGTTTCTAAAACACTCATTGGCCTGGGACATTGAACCCCAATCTGTTTAAAAAGACAACAGTGAATATTCATTCAGAATAGAGTAGTTGAAGGGATGTACAGTAATAATCTCCTCTACCTGCCTATTTAACTTTTCCCTAAGGTCAGTGTCACATATATACAAAGCAATGACTGAGTCCAAATTACCTTAACTTTATGTGAGTTTTGTGTTAATGGTAAAATTCAGGTTTTGGTTTTGTTACAGTTGCTCAGTTTGATATTGTGGGTTCTGCTTGGAGACAAAATTTTCCACTGATTTTTTTTTCCAGTTTCCTGTTACTCTTTTCAGTCTGTTGTGATTATACTCACCTAGTATGACTATTTTACTTTCACATGTATGTAGAGTTTAACTTCTGTGGCAAAGCTTAATTAAAATAAGCTTAAAATATGTTGACAGAGCAGAGAAAACCTTGCTTTGATAAAGTACCTGGTTCTATTTTACTGTCATCAGTGGTACAATTTTTCAGCTACACAAAATGACAGTTACTCCAGCTGTCTCACCTCTGACATCCCAAGTGTCCAAGCCCTCTGCTGTTCGTATGTGCTAGGACCAATGTTAATATTTGCATTATTTTAGAAATGTCATCTTTTCTAATGTCCTTTCAAAATAAACTCTCAGGTCAAAGTATGAACTCAAATTACTTGTTCTTGACCTGTTAGCTCATTAGAGCTAAATCTCCTAAATCTCCTAGAGCTAGAGCTCCTAAATCTTATCTTCATTGGTTTCTCTACAAAATGCACTCCAAATTTTCCAAACTAAATTGCTCATCCTTTTTCTTCTTCATAAATAGCCTCAGTTTTGGGCAGATGAAACATTTTTTGTTTATTCCCTGGTAAAAGCAAAACGGTCAAGCAAAGTCAAACAATCAAGCAACAAATGACTTGGGGTCACCAAAACAAGGGGTTCCAATTTTTGGAAGCTTTCTATCCTGACTGCAAACTGTGAAGGTGTTGGGGGCTGATTTTATCCAAAAACATAATTCTTCATTGGAATATATCTGTGAAATTCAGTCCTCAGCTGTCTACTGATTGCTGTCCCGTCACAGGAAAGCTTTTCACTTCTGGCTTTACTATATGAACTGGTTTGAGACAACTTTTCAGTTTCTGAATGTGTAGATGAAAATAGCATATGCATTATTATTTTCCTCTAAGAAAGTGTGTGAATACAGTCAGTAGCACAAAACACTGTGGAATGGGCAAGAACAGTGTGTTCTCTGCCTAGGGTTCTCTATAATAGTCTGTGTAATATTCCCCATAACCTTTTGCATAATCACAGAATCACTAAGTCTGAAAAAGATATCCAAGGTCATCGAGTCCATCTATTAACTCAGCATGACCATGTTCACCACTGAACCATGTCCCCAGGTGTCACATACTCAGACCTTGTGAACACTTCCTGGAATGCTGAGTCCACTGCTTCCTTGCACAGCCTGTTCTGATGGTTGATCACCTTTTCAATGAAGAAATTTTCCTAATATCCAATCTAAACCTCCTCTGGCACAACTTGAAGCCATTTCCTCTCATCCTGTCTCTCGTTACCTGGGAGGCCGACCCCCACCTGGCTCCAGCCTCCTGTCAGGCCGTTGTAGAGAGTGAAAAGGGTCCCCTGGATCCTCTGCTCCCTCAGCTGCTCCTCACCAGGCTTGTGCTCCAGACCCTTCCCCAGCTCTGTTGTTCTCTGGACCCACTCCAGTCCCTCAATGTCCTTCTTGTAGTGAAAGGCCCAGAATTGAGCACAGGATTTGAGGTGTGGCCTCACCAGTGCTGAATACAGGGGGAGAGTCACTGCCCTGGTCCTGCTGGCCACATTAATTTTAATACAAGCCCAGGTGCCAGTTGCCTTCTTGCCCACCTGGGCACATTCTGGCTCATGTTCAGCCCCTGCTGACTCACAACTCCAGGTCCTTTTCTGCCAGGCAGTTTCCAGCCTCTCTGCCTCCAGCCTGGAGCACAGCATGGAGCAGTTGTGACCCAAGGGCAGGACCTGGCACTTTGCCTTATGGAACCTCTCACAATTGGCCTCAGTCCATTGATCCAGCCTGTCATGATCCCTCTGCAGAGCCCTCCTGCTTCATACCCGGCCATGAGGTGTTTTTTTGCTATTCTGTTCTTTCCCTAATGTTTCTTTTATATTATGGTTGATTTTTCGGACTCCTGCTTACTATTAAACTTAGGTTTTCAGGTAAGAATTTAGAAATACAGACGTATCTTTCTTGTACTCTAAGAGTCAGTTTAGAACTCAGCATTTTATCAGTAATTTTTTTTTCCTTCAATGCACTGTTGCCCGTGTTCTAGATTTTATTGAAGGTCTTTGACTCTTCCAGAAATATAATACCTGCTTCTGCATGTCAGACACAGTTCAAAATAGATGGCTAAAATTCGCAAGCAGCTTTGGCTGCAGTCACTTCTCACTTAGTCTTTGACATTTTATCTAGTACATACAGGTTGTTTTTTTTTTCTTTTTATCCATGTATTTTTCAACTTGAAATTACTTATCTGTCTTTTTAATGCTTCTGAGCTATTTCTGTAGTTTTAAAGCTTATACTACTGTCTCATGTTTTTAATTTCTTGCAAAGCTTAGCACTCTTTAGACATCTGGTTAATAGCCAGATGTTTTCACTTTGCACTGCAACAGAGTTAATTTCTTCATAGCAGCTCATATGATGCAGTGTTATATTTTTGACCAAAATAATGTTTTGGCTATTGCTAAAATATGCAAAGCATGAAAATATTGAAAATATATAGTTATTCTGTGTGATATGCTCTATTCAAAGAAATCTATGTTTTGAGCTGGAGCTCAAATATTCATAGAGGTCTCCAAGTAATAAAATGTTCTGCTGTCTTTTATAGGTCGACAAGAAAAGTGCTGAAATCCCTAACATGACCAGTATTTAAAATAAATAAATCACTAAAAAACTCTAGTTCGAGCTAGGCTTGAAACTTCATTGAAACTGCACATGTCAGAGGTCAGAGGAATAGCTGGTAGATGCAGTGGGCCTCTGCTGTTCCCTGGTGCTGTAATGAGTGATCTGCATTGGTCTCTGAGATCAGTGACTCACTGATAGTTCTCCTGCTCTTTCCAGAGTCACCAGGCCCAGTAACCCTCTGTGCCTCTCATTTGATCCTTTAAAGCATAATGATTGTCTTCACCTTGTGGGGCCATTCACTAAACAGGAAAAAAAAAGAAAAAGTGTGTTTTATTCAAATCTGGAGGGTTGACTCTGCCTGGACTCTTGGGTGCCCAGGAAGCAGCTCCTCAGCTGGACTGGACAGAGAAAATACAACCAAAGGCTTGTGGGGAGAGATAACTCACCAGTCACTCACCAGTTACCATCACAGGAAAAACAGACACAGCCTGGCCAAATTAACTTATTACCAATCCAATCAGAGCAGGATAATGAGGAATAAACCCAAATCTCCATCAGAGAAGCCAAACTGTTTCCCCACTGCTACCAAAACATGGCCACACAAAGCCAATACAGCACAAGATTAAAAATGTACACTCAATTTCCAATTTCCCCATGTACATGCTTAGTAAATATATTTTTTCACAGAGTGCTTATTTGCCTAAGCAAGTTGCTGTTTTGCAAGCCAAATTGTGTGTAGACTTTTTTCTCTTTCCTTTTGGTTAAACAAAATTAACAGTTCTGGCTAATGGTTTGGGTCTGGCTGGCAAGATACAAGTGAGAACATTTAATGGCTGGGGAATGGCCTTTGGGTGGAAGACAGATTACAGTCCCTTCTCTGGAGTGAACCATTCAATCCTCCTGAAGTGGGAGCCTACATATATCTTTAAGAAGTCACTTTTGGCCTTAGTTTAAAATGGTTTTGCCATCAGCTGGATTCTAATTTAAATTAATTCTTCCTGCAAGTAGAATGTCATTCTCTGCAGGAGAAACAATTGCCTGTGTTAATTTCAAATGGTCAGTTCACTTTCTTTTTTCCAAGCTGCTCTCCTGCTGCTATAAAATACCACTTCTTAGAGGCTAAAAAGTAGTAATTTGAATTAAGTGTAGTTTAAAAACATGCCAGTTAAGGCTGTGTAGCTGTGCCTGCGAAATGTCCTACATCCAATTACAAATGCTGAGAGCAGTCCCTTCAGTTAATGACTCCAGCAGAATCCTGGGACAGGTGCAGGATGCAGTTCAGTGGGACTCTGGAAGCCCTGATTAATTCAGAGCTGGCAGGAGCTCTGCTGATCACAGCCCTGACCATTCCTGGATTGTGTTT
Organism: Diglossa brunneiventris; assembly: GCA_019023105.1. NCBI lineage: Eukaryota > Metazoa > Chordata > Aves > Passeriformes > Thraupidae > Diglossa > Diglossa brunneiventris. The sequence continues at coordinate 148,599,229 of CM032354.1, read as the reverse complement.
GGGGCAGCTCAGCGTTGTGTTCCTTGCGCAAGCACGAGCGGCGTTGAAACGCCCAGCGCCGGGAAGGGGAGGGCAGTCTGTCCATCTGTCTGTCTGTTGGATCCAGGTGCCAGCTGACAAAGTGCTGAGCTGGCTGCTCAGCAAGGGAGGTGCAGAGTGAGACAGTCTAAACAAACCTGTTCAGGAGCAAGCAAAGGCTTTTACTGCCTGGAGAAACTCGGCTTAGCTATTCAAGTGGCATAAACTCCATTTTCTCATAAATCATCTTTAAATCATCCAAGGGTGTTCCTTTATAACTCATGGTAGTTATTATACAGCAGAACTCTCCTAGTTGAGATGGACAAAACATTTATTTGACACTCTAATCCATGATCCTAACAGTGAAGGAATCTTTTTCTAGGAAGGCAGCTAAATACTGATGAGATGGCCACATACTATAGAAAGGTTGTTTGAGCCCTGTGGTCAAAGTTGAAGCTCTTTTTCTTTAAAACATACTTTTGTGTCCCTTTCAATCCTTTCTTAAAGCACACCTTCCACTTCAGAGTTTTTTTTGGTGCACAGAGAGTTCAGAAACAAAGCAGCTGTCATTGAGAGTTAAGGAGTTTGTTCATTTAGTGATTTGATAGGGAGTGTTGGTTTGAAGAATTTTTGTTTCAGGTTACACACAGACCACAAAATAGTTCTCTTTGTAGCAAAAAGTGTTGTAGATGTGTACACCCCAGCTCCTTATCAACAAATTGTTTCTGGAAGATGTTTCTGGAAGTCTGTTTCTCTCACACAGGGGTAGAATGGGCTACTGTCATCAACAGGCATCAAATTAGTGAATAAATTTTAATGTTTAAGTATCAGAACTAGATCATTATAGAAAGAGGATTTTTTTTTTATCAGGTATCACATGAGGGTGAGAATGTTCTTACAGATCCTCAGCACTAGTAGCAGTTGTGTAGTCAGGAAATCAGTGGAGTTTTCTCACTGCTGTTTCTCACCAATCTATGTGTGGGCTTTTTTTGTGTTAACTGAGATTGCACGGCACTCAGTAGCTGCCTCACACCTTTGCTCACACTCAGTGTAATCCTCCTGCTAGGGGATGGGTGTTTTCAGCTCATATTGAGAAAGTTGCATATAGGCAGTTCAGACTGAGTTCTTTGTTTGAAGTATTTACCAGCTTTGGGTTTTGTAGGAAAATTTTTTTGCATGGCCATAATTTTTAGTGCGTAGCCTACGTGCAGAAATATTCTACGTGTATGAAACAGCTCCATTTTAACAAAGAAATATTTTGATATTGCAATGCTGTATGTTGTTTTTAAGTCTTTTAAAATAGTATTTGTGGTCTGTTTTGAAAGCAGGGAGACAGTCAGCAATGTTTATTGTAATACATCGCTTCACCTTGACCCTTGGTTGGACTGAAAAAACTGCCAAACTGATCTGCCTGACAGAGGCAAGTCAGGAAAGAAAAACGATGTGAAACATTTGTTGGCTACTTTGGTCATAGTTATTCGCCACCATGGATCACAAACAAACTCAAATCTGTGGTTCTCTTTTTTTTTTAGTAGAATTCCAATACTCAAAAGTTAAGAGTTGCATATTAGCATGAAAAGGTAATAAATGGTTTTGTTATTTGTCTTCAGCCACTTCATCATTAAACCGATTAATGGTTAGAATCTTCCTAATGGTTAGAAAGGAGAGTTTAGGAGTAAGGTGCTTGGATTCTGTTCATATAACTGCTAGGAACTACATGATCCTATCAAAGTGGAGGAAATTCCATTCCCCTCATCAGAGCTTTCATTCCAATATATGGTTCTGGATTTCTTTTAGCTAAAGCTTGTTTTGTCCATAGGTATATAAAGTCTTTTGGGGCTTTTTTATAATGCTTTTCAGTTTTGCTTACTGCCCACTGAACAAAAGCAGAGTAATTAATTAATTAATTAATTAAGCCAGTATGTGAAGTACCCTCAGGGAAATAATTCAATAAACACATTACATTCTCAGACACATGCTGTGGCTCTTGGGGACAGTCCTGGGCAGGACCAGGAGCTGGACTCCATGATCTTTGTGGGTCCCTTCCAACTCAGTTTATTCTGTGATTCTTTATGAGAAAACTTTCTTTTATTGGTAGCCTGGTCCTGCTGAGAAATTTGTGATGATTCATTTTATTCTTGCTAATAAACTAACAGAGGCTGTTTAATGGAGAAAATGTGGATATGTGTTTGTTTTATAGAATTACTAAGGTTGGAAAAGAACTGTAAGATAGAGTCTGACTGTTTCCTTACACCTCTGCTCAGCACACCAAAAGAAACCACTGCACAAGCAGGTTCTGTTTGAAGGGGATTTTTCTTTATCTTCAAATATCCCTTTCAAGTACTGCAGAAAAATATCAGTGTTAGAACTTGTGCTTTTAGTATAAATGAATAATTTACAACTATATTAAGGAGTTAAATGGGGACATTATGAAACTCTTTATACCTATAAAGCAGCAATATTTTCCAAAATCATAGAAGTCCACAGAGAAGAACCTAGTTGAGAAGAGGCACAGATCAAGGAATTTTTGTAATGAAATTGGAAAAATCATTAGTATGGGTTGAAAAGCTGGGGGCTCTCCATGCAGAGGAGCTGGAAGCTGGGCAGAATCATGGCTGGCTGTGTTTGAATTCAGTTTACTTTGTGATTGTTCCTCATTCTGGAGACTCTAAATATGAATTTCAGGCTTACAGCTTACTGCCAGTTGTCAGCATACAGAGTTCTGTCTCAGGATTCCCTGAGAAAGCTAAGCTTTTTCCTGCACACCTTGTTTCCTTCTGGTTCTGTGTCTAGTAAAGAAATTGTGGTTTATGCAGGTTATGTGATCAGCCTTACCCATGCTGCTTTAGCTTCTGCTTGTGTCCTTCATTTTTGTAAGGAACAGCCAAGACACTTTAAACCTTTGTTCCATTAGAGTCAGGCCACAGAGACAGTCTTTGTTTCAATCTCAGCTGAATATTTACAAAATATTTCTGGAATTAAAACAGCTGCTTCCTTGTTGTATATCCTTTCACTCCTTCTGCTGTTTGCATGACAGAAACAAGTCTGGACACACTACAGCTTTGCTCTTACTGTTTTTTTATTTAAATTTTGTTTTCCTATTTCATTATCGCAGCTACAGCATATTTTATATATACATGGAATTACTTGCTCTGGAGATTGAATCCAATGTAGATTGAGAGAGGAAAAAAAAGAAAAACTCACTGATTTTATTTACTGTTTCCTTCCATTAGTTTCTTCCTTCCTTGTTCATGGCCTCTGGAACATTTGCATAATGCCTGAATTTGCCAACTTCATTTTTTCTTGTCTGTATCTTCTACCACTTCATCTAATATAAGAAATTTTATTTGTATAAACTTAAAGTTCTCTGTTTTTTTATCTATGCTGCTAATTATTTATCTATAAAAACACTGTTGTTTTGTTTGTTTGGTTTTTTTTACTTTTATTTTTATTATTTAGAATTTCAGTTAAGGAATTCTTCATTTGCTTTAAAAAAGAAATCAGCTGATTACTGGCTATTCATTGTTATCTCAGAAGAGTGTTTTGTATACAACTGTTGTGTGGGTTTCTAGTTAACAGGTTGAAAACTTATCCTATTTAAGAGGTTGAAGACATTCTGAACAGCAACAGGGAATGATCTGGAAGGGCAGGCCTTCAAAATGAGGAGTTACATGTCAGGAGTTAGGTTGAACCAAAGAACTATTTTGAACCCTAATTATTCTTGAATCAACACTAGAAAGAAAACTATGTTTCTGGCTGTTGATTTACAATAACAGGAGAGGAAGAAGGTCTAATCCAAAGAGATTGTCAAAAGACTTTCCCTTAAATAAGATGGATAATGAAGCCAGTACTAGCAAAAATAATCCTAAGAACAATTAAATATGGAAAAGAGAAAAATGAATTGTCAATAAATTGCAAAATCATGAGAACTTTGACGAAGTTTGTAGCATTTTCACAGAAATCCACAATAATATGAATGAATTTAGACACAAATGTTTCTGAGAGTTAATTTTTTAAATTTTGATTTTTTTTCTCTTTTTTTTTTTTTTGTTTATATAAGTATCATACTAGTTTTATTAAATAGAGGGGAAAAAGTTGCCCTTTAGAGATCATGCAGCACATGTTGTTTTGATAAGAACTTTTTTTCTACTGTAGCATAAATTTTCTCCCCATTTGTTCTTGCAGTGTTAGTAACTGTGTTACCTGCATTGCTTTTGTACATAGTTACCTTCTTTTTGATGTTTGCTCTTTAGGTAATGATTCTGACGTTGACCTTAACAGGAAGGAAGATGAGCGAGAAAAAACTGCCAGGAGGCCCAGAGCTCAGAAAGCAGAGAAAACAGCTTCAACTAAGGAGACTGAGCAGGTTTCAGGAGCTAAAAATCCTATTATAAGTGTGGTTTTGACAGCCCATGAAACTATTCCAGGTAATCAAAATCACCAATTATACAATTTTTTTTTTTAATTATGCTGACACTGTATAAAACATTCACGAGTCTAAGACAAAATTTCTTAGAATGTTTAGTGTATGAAAAATATTTAGCATTATTTGATTATCTTGATAGAGTGTCCTCATCTGGCAGCTACATAACTGTAGAACTTCAGTCACATTTCTACATAGGTACAAGAAATGCTGGACCTGGCTGTAGTTAACCTCAGTTACTGCATTAACATCAGTTATGTTTAGTCTGTGAATAGTTTTAAAGAAGAAAATGCTAAAACACTGGCCAGAGAACAGAAAAGTGCATATATATTTAAAAATCAAGTTCTACATAATGATTAGAGGATTCAAACAATTTAGTTAAACCTAGATTTGCATTTGACTGTTTGTATAAACCATTAACTGGTTATAAACCATTAACCATGTCAGAATCCATTTTTTATAGTTTTGTGCATTATTTTCAGCTTTGTAGTTTTATTGCTCTCCCTTTCAGTATTGCTAACATTTCTGAGTATTTGTTTTGCTTATAACTATCAGAACAACTTTAAGCTCTTCATTTTGTTGTTGTGGGTTGGAAGCTAGCAATTAATATCTTTTGATATTGAGATCTGTGATATGCTGGTTCAGGGACTCATGGAGGTGTAAGTAAATTAACACCTTCAGGTGTCAATTTTTGGATATAGACAAACCTCCCTTCCTCAGGGCCTTTGGAAAGAGCCATAACTGGAGATTCCCCTGTCCTGCTGCTAAATTTTATGCACTTTGTAAGAATTTTTATCTTAGACCTTTACATTTCTGGCAAGGACTAGAAGAATTTCCAAGAGGGGAAGGAAAGACATGGTGGATAATGCAATCAAAGATCCATTTCCTCACAAAATTGGCCTTAAAAGGCAAATGAAATTATAGTAAATATAGATAATGAAGCAAATGTATGAAGCATGTGTTGCAGGAGGGGAATGTTAATCTAGTGGATGTTGTTGCCTTAATTACTACCTAGTAAAATTTTTCTTTGTAAAACCAATATTTTGGGCTTTCTTGCAAATATGCTTTTTGAGATACTCAAAATAGTAAAATAACTTAAACTTTGGAGGAACCTGGCCATAGTACATCAAACATTCAGAAGGCTTTAATGAAGCAAAGGGATTTATTGTCAAGTATGAACCTGCAGCAGTTTTTTAAGATCCTCTCATCTGCTTGACTGACAATTAATAATCTTACTACATTCAAGTTCCCAGCTAAATTACATGTAATAAAAAATTCAGTACTCTTCAAAAGTTATAAATTTCCACCCAACTTTTCAGAATTTGGAAATTCTAGAAGAAACTATATAAGAGATTAAAGATTCAACAGAAAAATATTTAATGCAATTATCGTATAATTTATTTTTCATTGATTTTCCTTCTATTTTTTCCCATTAATTTCCACAATCTAACTATATCTTTATGTCACCAGCAATTCTTAGACAGTTCCCCTTGCTCAGTAATACTTACATGTCTGGAGTTTTTAATAAAGGTCCTTCACAGTCTTTTTCATAGGAATTTTTCTGGAGATTTATCTTGTGCTGAAGAGATGAGTTACTGATGTAGACTGCTGTTGAAGAATATAAATAGATAAAACAGCTCTTCTTTCTCTTCTGCTTTCTTTGTACTAGATTATCTGTAATGTTAAGTTGAAAATAAAGTTTAAAGTTCTTTAAACACTATCTAAACTTAGTCCTTTCTCTGCAGGCATTAACAATCTGTACCCACCTGTTACCTGGTTATGAGGGTGCATGGAAATATCCCCTTTTGTGTCCACTCCAGTAAAATTCTGTTGGAAGGTTTCAGATGACAATTAGAAAAATAGAGAAGGTCTTAAGAATTAGCTGTATTTTATTCCCAGTACTAAGGAACTGCTTAGACTGTATTTTTCCCCTCTTAAATAAAAGATTCTTTTAGAATTATTGCACTGACACTTTGCTGTGACTTTGCTAAATACTAATGAGGTTTAGGACAATGCTTTGTATAATTTAGATTATGACTAAATAGATGTTTTCAAAATCCCTCTGAACAAACAGGATCAGTCGGTTTTTAACTTCCCAGAAACAACATTTGGGCAACTTTGATTTTCCCTGGTGCTCCTCTTCTGTGATGTTTTCTTGGGAGGCATATGAAAGGTAATAGATTTACAGCTGTAGAAGTCTGAAAGCTGGCATTAACACACAGAGTAAATACAGTTGGAATAAGAGCTGTAGTTTCTTTTTTTAGCGCAGGCCTTGAAGCTCCTTGATAGGCTGGAGAGGAGAGCCTGGGCAAAGCTCCTGCAGGGCAAGGCCAAGCACAGGGTCCTGCCCCTGGACATGGAGGGATAGGATAAGAGGAAACAGCTGGAAACTGAAAAAGGGTAGTTTTAGATTAGGTTGTAGGAAGAATTTCTTCACTGTGAGGGTGATGAGGCATGGAAAAGTTTGCTCAGAGAATTTGTGGATGCTCCATCCCTGGAAGTTCAAGGCCAGGTTGGATGGGGCTTTGAGCAGTCTGGTCTAGTGGAAGGTGGCTCTGCTTACAGCAGACAGGTTGGAATTAGATGATTTTTGAGGTCCCTTCCTACCCAAACCTCTCCATGGTTTTATAACTGGAGGGATGTGGAGACCTTCAGGAGAAGGAGTGCTGAGTTCCTGAGCACACCAAGGCATCAGATCAAACATAGGACAGTTTTTTGTAAGCATCACAATTAAGAGAGGGAATAACTACAATATATGCACTTCTGAAAATTGTTTTGAATGGCAGACACTTTTTTTAAAGTCTGTTTCTAAGAACAAGTGAATAAATTTGTCCAAATATTCCATCTTCTGGGTGTTTAATGTCTTTTGTTTCCCATGTTTAAATTCTGTAAATTATCAAGGTGTCAAAAAACAATTTATTATTCATGCTCAGTTAGTTTGATTCAGGAGAGATGTGAACATTTAAATTACTGTTTTATGTAAATTCTGTAATATTTTAAAGACTCAGCTTGTTACTAGGAGATTAGTTTTAAGTTCCTGTGAAGATGGTCAGTGGTAGATTATTTTTTTTTGTTTGTTTTCAAGAAACACAAAAATAGCATGAAGTATTCAGTTTCAAGAAATACAAAAATAGCATGAAGTATTCAGTTCCTTGAGAATAATTGTTTCTTGGTTTCTAAAGTAGTTGGATTTTTTTTCAACTACAAATTCTTAAAAAAACAGTATGAAGGCTTTTCTCTCCCTGATTTCCATTGTCCATAAAAGTCCACCTGAGTTCTCATGCTACTGTGTGAGAAGATTCTATCGGTAATCTATGAACACTTAGTTCCTTCTTCCATCAAAATTTTTGGGCAGTGGGGAAGAAGTGGAAGAATATAATTTTACTTACTATTTTGGGACTGCCTTAGTTTAACTAGTGGCAGTCTTTTTAACTGATAACAGTCGTTTTAAAGATAATTTCTGTTCTGTAGCTCATGGAATGATGGTGGTGGGTTTATGACACATTTGAATGGATTTAGTATCAGACAAATGATCCTCCTGGAGAAAGGAGGAGGACTGGGACTGCTGCTTTTCAAAGTGTCTTGGTCAGTAAGTACAGATTGCTCAGATTGCTGTCACAAGCGAGTGCTGTTCTCCAACCCCAGCTTTCTGTCCTTTGAATCATTGTGCCTGTTGATGCACTTCTGCAGTGAAACACACTAGAAAATTAATAATGTGTTTGCAGAAAAAGAGATTTTAGGCAGATCCCCTCTCTAACCCTATTCATGAACTCCTGTGCTGGTACTTTTCAGGCATCACCAACATGTAGTTGAATGGAGGACCAGAGAGAAGATGGTATCTTTATGCTGACTTAAAGCAAACATTGTATTAGGGAAGGTTAGGAAAATGAAACCTTTCCCCTATGAATGTGAGCAGGTGTTCATGTTGTTGTGGGTTTACAGATGGATTTAGCACAGCCGATTTAATGTCCAGCTCTGGTGAAAGGGGGACCCTTCATCCTCCTATACACGGGTCTGCGTTTCTATTTTTGTCTGAATTAAAATGGGTTCAATCTCAGGGTGACCTAACGTACACAAATGTTAAATGGTCCTTTTGCTTTTTTTTTAGCTTTGTTTTGAGGGTTAGAGATAGCTTTGCATGGAGAGCTTTGGCATTATGGGTAGAGTTGGTTTCTGATGACTTTGAGAACTGTCTTCCTATGGATCACACACATTTGGAGCTCATTTCACAGGATATTGTGGAAGCTGGAAAAACACATTCCTTCAAAAAGAGATTGTAAGAAAAAAATATTCACTTCATATCCATAGCACATTGTTTTAACTCTACAGACCAGAGTTATGGTCTGTATATATGGTCTATATATATTATAACAGTTAAAATCTGTTATATATACCTTCATTATGAAGATTTTTTTTTAATACTTCTGCTAAAGTCCTTTTTTAAAACAAAAAAAGTTGGTCTAGAGGCAGCATGCAGCATCTCTATAGGAAAGGAAAAAGACACTTATTGTGTAAAGTCTCATGGATTCTGACAGTTGTTTGCATTAGATTATTGTATTTAATATGTATCAATTAATTTGTCTAAGTCCCATCTTGAATGTATTTATATTTTCAGTCTCTGTGACATTATGCAGTAATTGTTCCAGAACTTAATTACATGTGGGGTGAAGTGCATATTCCTTTAGTTTAAGTCTGCATTGAACTGTTTTTTGTGGGTTGCAATATAATGATTATTCACACTTTTTTTTCCACAGTATTGCTAATTACAAAGTTTTTTCTGATATTTCACTTTCAGTTACCTCTTTTCCAAGCTGAAGGCCTCCAAATTCTCTATCCCTTTCCCAAACAAAATACTTCTAATTTTGTCTTTGTTACTGTTTTCTGAAGTTCTTATTTATCCTTTTTTTTGTGATCTGTACTTGAAACCTTAGGACATTTGCAGAATTTAGTTGAATTAATAGGAATTAGGTTGATGTTCTTTCCTGGTTTATTTCTGATCCATTCCTAATAATTCCATTACCTTTTAGACTGTTGATAAGTATTGGAGAACTCTGTAGTGAAGGTCAGGCTGTTTTTCTGGGGGACAGACTGTAAGACACTGGAGGCCATCTCTGAGTTTGAGCCAGAGATGAGGCTCACTGGGTAATGCTTATCTGTAGAAGCTGCTGTCAGAATGCCATGAAGAACTCAAATCTTATTCTTCTGAAGGCAGATTTACTTAGGTGACATTGACTGAAAAAGAGGAAAGCAAAAGGCATAAATAAAGTCTAGTAAACTAAAGTCGATTCTGCCTTTAAAATGGAGATATGATAGTGCTGGAGGAAGGATTTTTGCAAAAGAAATTATCAGTACAGTAAACTTCTTTTTTTTTACCCTGATATTTATATGCTTTGACTTCTTGAAATGATTGCCTAGGGAAGCAGGAAAACCTTTATCTTCCTTATTGGCATTTGATGTTTTTAATAAAGAATAAGACCTTGTATGTGTTTGCCTTGTTCTTAGGCATTTCCCTAACCTGAATACCAAGAGCATTCTTTTGGGATTTGGGACATGGGGTGGCTAGGCTGGGTAGAGCCTAGAAACCAATTTTCTCACTTCCTGGGCATATGCTGTAGTCATTAGTTTGTGATCTAGTGATGATTGCTGTGGCTGCTGGTCTGTTGGCACCCTCAGTCAGCATCCCAAGTGGATGGAGGCATCTAATAATTCTTAACGCTTCCATCTTCCAAGGGTGGGAAGTAGCAACCTCCCACTAGGGGACATGATTGCCTTTTGTGAGCAGGTACTTCATCAGCATGACGGAAAATCTGAATCTCCCTCTTCAAGTTTTTAAAGACATTTGTCTTTCTGTGAAATGCATAGGTAATTTAGAGGCAGTAACATGAGGATAACCTTGGAGAATTCTGCTCACTCAAAGTATGCAAAATACTGGTGAGTTAGTATTTATCTAGTGAGTATATATTCAGTTCACCCAATTTAGGTGATTAAATTTTTATAGTGGTAGTATGAAAGTCTATTAAACAGTTTGGCAGTCCTTTTAGAAAATGCTCAAACATCCTGAAATGCAGAAGGGCACAGAGGAGAGTTAGTGTGGAGCATTTAATGAGAATCTTTGTCTCACAGTCAAGAAATGGGAGGCCTAGAAGAGGCAATCATGCATATCAAGCAGTTTAAGACCTATTTTCTTTTAACTGAGTCAGTCTAAATATAGAATTTGCTTCTATTTTAAGTATTGAAGTATCAGAACACTTTTCTGGTGTCTGATGTCTATTCTGTTACCTTTGTACTGAACCCACAGACTGAGCCATGGCTCCTGTGCTGTAATGACAAGGTCCCATTCACTGGGACAGTGCAATTTGGAAGATGCAATCCTGTGGACAACCTGACATTTTTGGGAAAGGGAAGAACTGGAAGAATAGAAGCTGTAATGTTCTGGTAATGTTTAGGGTGAAAACTTGGAAAATCAGTTCTGTTGAACCTGCAGAATCTCTAGTACAGAACTGAAAGCATTATTAAAAAAAAGTACTCCAAAAAAGCTGGTTTTAGATGAAACCAGTTTAGTGAGCACCAGAGTTATTGCAGTTTAGTTATTCTGTTTAGTTACAGAGCTGCCTGATGTCCAGTCTGATAGGAAAATCTTCAGTAGCATCAGGTGCCCCCATATGGCCTCTTCTCAAAATATCTCAATTTCCCACTTAAAATCACTCTAAAGGACCCACAGAATCTGTTTTTGTCCTTGTTGTCTACAGCACTTCTTTCTTCCATGTCCTCCTAGACTCCTCACTAAGTCTTTCACACCTGTTGTTGGGTAACTCCCACTGTGCTTTCAGAGACTTTATGTTAGTACTGCCTATATTTTATAAATAATATCTTCAGGAATCAGGGCTAAATGCATTCAGTAGAGCCCCTTCTGCTCCCAGTGGAGATTGAGATGTACACATGGAGCACAGAATGAGTTGGAAAGGCTCCACAAAGACTGAGTCCATCTTCTGGCCCAGCACAGGACAGTCCCAAGAATTACACCATGTGCCTGAGAGCATTGTCCAAACACTTTTTGGGCTCTGTCAGGCTTGGAGCTGTGACCACTGCCCTGGGAACTCTGTTCCAAACATATTATTTTATTCTGAGGGATGGCAATATGCCCCAAAATATGAGGAGTTTAAGGAAAAGATGCGCATAGCTTTAAATATAGACTTAATTGTCTTTTAGACTAAACTTTTCCCCAGCCTTATTTGTGGAACTGATTGAACAGCTAGGCGTATTTTTTAAAACAATGTGGTATAAAGCAGAAACAGAAAAATTCAAATTTTATTTAAAAGATTTACAATCTTTTGAAGGTGGAAATATTTGGATGTAGGATCTCCTTGTAGCAGGCATCAATCACTATAAATAAGGCTCTGAGCTATCAGTCCTGGCAAGCTATTTAAGCAGAACTGTGGTGTAAGTACTGATGGATTCTGGAAGTGTATCCATCATTAACAATAGAAAGAAAAACAGTCAAACTAATGATTACAGAGTTTCTTGTTTAATTTACACTTTTATATTACAGACAATGCATGTTTCTAGTGTGAAATTTTTGATGAGCTTCTTTTCATTCTTCCTTTAGGAGCCAGAAAAATTGTTCCTCTTGAGGCTTCTCCTCATGAAAGTGAACCCAAAACTCCAGACACAACAGTCCAAGACCCATCACAACGAAAAGGATATCAAGAATATGCCATTCAGCAAACCCCATATGAGCAGGCAATGAAAACAAGCAGGTAGTTTTGAAGTACTTATATTTGTGTTCATGCAAAATATGAATGAAGTTCTTCCCCATCCATTTTCATGAAACTGGGGTATTTTTCTGAGACCTTTGAATGAAGGAAGAGCTGAAAATTAACTATGAATAAGCTGTATAATTTAAAATGTCTTTGGAGAATACATGTTTTTTTTTAAACTAAGCATTTCTGTCCATTATGAATGTCTAGAGAAATTTCAACACATTATGTTACCAAGGTTCACTAGTCTTCTTCTTTGGGTTTTTAGGTTGGGTCCAACTCAACTGAAAATTTTTACATGTGAGTACTGTAACAAGGTGTTCAAATTTAAACACTCCCTCCAAGCACATCTGAGGATTCATACAAATGAGAAACCTTACAAGTGTTCTTACTGCAGTTATGCCAGTGCCATCAAAGCCAACCTGAACGTTCACCTGCGGAAGCACACGGGGGAGAAGTTCAGCTGTGATTATTGCACCTTCACCTGTCTCAGCAAAGGCCATCTCAAAGTCCACATCGAAAGGGTTCACAAGAAGATTAAGCAGCACTGTCGTTTCTGCAAAAAGAAATACTCAGATGTTAAAAATTTGATCAAGCATATGAAGGAGACCCACGACCTTCAAGACAAAAAGGTGAAAGATGTTTTCGATGAGCTTCGCTTGATGACACGAGAGGGCAAAAGGCAGCTTCTCTATGACTGCCATATTTGTGAGCGTAAATTCAAAAATGAGCTGGACCGAGACCGCCACATGCTCGTTCATGGTGATGAAAGACCCTTTGCTTGTGAGCTCTGTGGCCATGGAGCCACTAAGTACCAAGCCCTTGAGCTTCACGTTCGAAAGCACCCTTTTGTGTATGTGTGTTCCGTGTGCCTGAAGAAGTTTGTCAGTTCTGTGAGGCTCCGTGCTCACATCAAAGATGTGCATGCAGATCTGCAGGAGGATTTTGTTTTTAATAGCTCCATCAACCAAAGCTTCTGCCTGCTTGAGCCAGGAGGTGACATCCAGCCAGAAGCCCTTGGTGAACAGCAGACACAAACTGCAGGTGAATCGACTGTCACAAGTAGTGATGCTGTTAACACCCCACAGCCATCTGCTTCTAAAGGTGAATCAGCAGCTGCAGATGTAAACCATGATGGTCAGCATAATGGTGATGTAAAACTTGATGCAGTCCTTTCCTTAGAATTAGAAAATCCTCTGGTGAAGAATGTAGCAGAGACACTGTGTCAGACAGCAGACGTAGCAGTCACAGACATTCAGCCCTGTGTAACATCAGATTGCTTCCTACTGAAAAATGGTTCTGCTGGCCCTGAGGAGTTTAAAGGTTCTCCTCCAAATGAAGAGGAAGTTACTCAATGCAGCTCTGTAAACGAGCAGGGTGAGGAAATGAATCTTTTACTATCTGAAGACAAAAGTTTAGATGTGAGTCAGAACAACACAATGACTGAGAACCTTCCAGTTCTTGAAGAGACAATCCAGTCTGTTCCTCCTGGTGAATCAGAAACAAGCAATCCACCCATTCAAAATTCAGCAGAACCCATGGACCCCTTGGCAGCCGCAGAAGCTGGTGCAGCCACCAGCCCACAAGCAGCCTCTTCTAACACAGCCTCAGCCAGCGGCGGGAATGGATCTGTGGCCTTCATGCAGATCCTGGACAGCTTGCAGAAGAGACAAATGAACACTGAGCTGCGGGAGAGGATAAGGAAGGTTTATGGAGACTTGGAATGTGAATACTGTGGTAAGGAGCAGTGGAATTATGTTTGGAGTTTTAAAAATCTTATGCAGTGGGCTATCTTTTTCCTGCTCCTCCAGTTTACAGTGATGTAATTGTATATCTTTGCAGCAGCACTAATTCTGTAGTTCAGTATGGATTCTGGGGTCCAGTGGGATTTATTTTTTGCTGTAAATATAATGTGAAATGTGTCAAATCTCTTCAAAAAAACTCACTAGTAGAATATAGCAAAGCAGTGCATTGCAAGGCTCAATTATCTGTTGATGTGAAATTTATTAGAATTAGATTATTTCTGTCCACATGCATCTCCCCAAGTCACAACTTTCACTGGGGCCAAGCACAGCAGATTTAGGCATGTGATCAGTATTAGTTCAGTCCATGCTTTAATGCTTGAGCTTCATTATCAGCTTAGTACAAAATCCAGTTTTTTTCATACAGTGTAGGAGGATGTATAGTAATATACATTCTGTACAATAGAAACATAGATACTGGCATAATTTTGTGTCTTGTTTTGAACCAGGTTCTTTGAGATGAAAATTTTAATTACGTGGTATCAGATCAAGACTATCCTGACTGCAGTTGCTTTGTTTTTTTTAGTTTATGGAAGTGGGAATAACACACCATTCCACTTATTCTAACTGAAAATGTTTGTGTTTACATAAGTGGAAAGGAATCAATTCAGGATGTATTTTGTAGCTTTCATTCTTGAAAAGGGAAAGAAACCAAAGTCTGAAAAAACAAGTTTTTGAAACATCATGTAACACTGTACTTTAGATGAATTGCTCTGAATTTTTGGTGCCATTATGCCAAAAGGCTTTTAAGAAGGAGTAACGTGAAACAAAGTAACAAAAAATTTTTTTGACAAAAAAAAATATTAGTGTAAAATATTACACTAAAATACTTTTAGTGTACAGTTGCATCCAGATTCTTTGCATAAGAGAACAGATGTAAAAGACTTTTTCTTTAGGAAAAAGACCATTGATATGTACTGAAGTTGCTCTTGTTAGGCTGTTTCAGGATATATAGCATGATCTTCTTACCATGTTAGGCAAAGGTTGATTTGTAAATATATTTTCAATAGTGAAGGGTTTGTAGACAAGCTTTCATTAAAGACAGAAGGGACAGGATTCAAACAGTGTGTTTTATCCTGAAAGAAAATTGGTTATTTTTTTGAATTTTCACTAACAATTGTTCAGGAATTACTTTCTTCATGTCTAATTTAATTTTTCAGGCAAGCTGTTTTGGTACCAGGTGCACTATGACATGCATGTCCGAACGCACACTCGAGAACATTTATATTACTGCTCCCAGTGCAATTATTCTTCCATCACCAAGAACTGCCTTAAGCGTCACGTCATCCAGAAACACAGCAATATTTTGCTGAAATGTCCCACAGAACATTGTGACTACTCCACTCCAGATAAGTACAAGCTCCAGGCACACCTGAAAGTTCACTCGGATCTGGTGAGTAGCAAACCAAATGTGTGTTTTTCTGAATTCAGTGTCTTCTTCAGCGTTTGTAATTCTGTGGCAATACTTGAAGACATAGTTCAGGGTTCTAACCTGTGTGTTCTCTGCACACTTCTGGGAATACCTGACTTAGAGTAACTCGATATTTGGACCTTCTCAGAGCTGTTTCCAGGGAATTATGTCTGTATCCATTTTCTCTCTTTGGTTTTCCCAGTATTTTCAGATCCTTTGAGCAAGTAGAATAAAGTTGGCACTATTGTTACATTACTTCCTTCATAAATAAATGACTTGTGTAAAATGGAAATATGTTCTTCTTAATTACTACAGACACAAGATATTTAAGTTGTTAAAAAGGATTTTTTTCCTAGTTTCTCCACCTAGTTGCAGTTGAACATCTAACATTTTCTGTTGTATTGACAAACACAGAGGGATCTCATTTTAAAGGTTCCTGTCTTGTTCAGAAAGCCCTCAGAGTGCCATGTGCTAAAACCAGGTCTTGGCAGGCTATTGGTCAGTATTTCCAACAGCTGAATTTACTTTAAAGGTATTTGGAACAGAACAACACTTCACCTCGTACTCTTCTTAAGCAGCTACTTCTGAAGAACTTTAAAACCAAACAGAAGAGATGACACAAAAAGGCAAAATTTCTCCCCTTGTGTCGTCCCCTTCTATAGGTATTTGAAATGGAATCTGAATTTGTTGTGAAAGGTGCAGAAAATCCACATAATAGACATTCTTTTTGGATGTTTTTGAATTCATGATGTTTACAATGCCCATGTGATAGCAAAAATCTGTGTAATTGATGTCTAAGAACACTTAAGACAAAAGAGTCTACAATTAGCTTTCCTTATATCCTTCCATAAGTACCTGGCTTTCAAGTGTGATGAATGTCCAGCAGCTCCCACCAGGAACATCATTTTCTATCAATTCTAGATAGAACTGAGAAAATGGATTTCATAATTAAAAGCATTGTGATAGCACAATCTTTCAGAAGCATGCTTACTGATGCTTACTGTCAAATATATTCATTTAAATGGATTGAAAAATTCATGTATTAGAATTTACTTAGTAGCTGAATTTGGCAATTCTCATATTGATCTTCGTGCCCACTGCTTGGTATATTTACTCCATGCGTATCTCAGTGAAAAGGACCACTTCTTCAAAAATATAGCTATGCGCAGTTAAATGTGGAAATCTACTTTAATTTTAATTTGAACAATTAATTCTTAATAAATGTTAAAATTTAAACTTCTCTGGAGACAGAAGATATTGGCATCTCAGTTCAGTTCTTTGTGTGGATGGGTATCCTGCATCACCTCCTCCTTGCTGGCTGCATTTCAGCTGGATCCCTGCATTATTTGTAGAAGATTAATGATGGGTATTGAAAAGCAGCTTTCCCTTCATCCTTGTATAGATCACTGTATAGACACCCATTTTACTCTCTGTGCAGCACCCAAGTCTTGCACTGAATTTGGGGTTGGTTATTCCCTGGCAGATGATGATGGGGAGTGTGAATGTGCTGCCTCTTGCCTTCTGTGTTTGCTACACATTTTTGTTACAGGGAAGATTTTTATTTTTGAAACCTGGGAATTGAAGCATGGCTTGATTCTGATTTTTCAGTACTCATATTTTGCTCTTAGGGCTTTTATTGTAGATTTTTGAGGTTTATTGGCATTTATTGAGCTACTCCAAAGTTCAAACTCTGACATGACCAATCACTTCAGTGTTATGGGACCTAGGAAAGGGCTGGGCAGTTTGAAATTGCTTCAGTACAATTATGTATTATGAATGAGCTCATGGTAACATTAAAGGGCAAGGTGTGGAATTAAACAATGCTGAAGTAGGTACCAGAGTTTGTTTACAACCCCCAGTGGCTTTTGCCATGCTCACTGTGCCGAGCAGATAAACATCACAGAGAGGTTTGTCTCTGAACATATTTTAAGTCTATGTATGTAATTGATACTGCAACATTAGCGCCTTTGTAAAACTGCAGTTCAGACCCAGAGACCATCACCTGTTATTAGGTGCTTGCATCTACTTTGATGCACATTTTGGGATGTAAATTATTCTTGTCTTTGGAAGGATGCTTAGAAATTCCATTATGCTGTTGACCTTTCATGTAATAGTGTAGCTGTTGGTAGGATGTGAAATGCTCAAGCTCTGATTGCTTATTTGCCCTTCCTGAGGAGAGTAAATTTTCACATGGTCACAGGTCTGGCTGTTAGCTCTGCCTCTGGAGCAGTGCTGCTGAGAAGTCAAGAATGCAAGGTCCTGCAAAGGGAAGCAGTTAACAAAAACATCTCTGGTGTAATGATCAGGCACACTGTTGGAAAGCAGCTTTTGCTCTTAGTCCTCACTTCCATCATGAATGTCAGCTTGGCATTTGTTTTTACTAAAGTTATTTCACCAAAAAATGCTTAAGTACTGTATGCAGGTGCTTGACATTTTGTGAGCTGAGTTCTGCTTCTTGCCAGACTTCAGAAAAATCTGTCTAAACATCTGCATGTTTTTCTGTAGCCTCCTTCACATGTGTGCACAGCTGTCTCCTAGGTACATCACATCCTTTTTAGATGAGTTGCATTTTAATGGGACATCAGTTTAATGCAGGAATCTTCTGGGAAATTTTTTATTTGAACATCATGACAACTGTGATGAAGATTTCTGGAGGTCTTTACTCCTCAGAAGTGTAACTTGGGGGTCTAATTCTGATCCCATGAGTGTTAGAAATTAAATTTCTGTTGATCTGGATAGATATGGGAGCAGGCTTTGGTCCTCTATTCCTCTACAAAATTATGCAATCAAATGTTGTGTTAATTGAGTTGTGGGAGCATTTCCTGGAAATGTTCTGTGAGTGCCAATATTTAGTAGAGGGGTTTAATTCTTATTTTTGTGACTGTATACTTGTATACCTACCCCTTGAATTATCTTGAAACACATGCCTTGAGAAATAAAATTCTCTTCAGAGCACTCTAAATGGGTAATGCAATTTAACTGATGGTTTCTTAGCACAATTTGAATTCATTTATATAAAGAGAAATGCATTGTGATTATTATGTAAGTGGCTTTATTTAATAAAGAAATAGAATAAACAAGAAAATTTGTGATAATATTAGGCTAATTTATTTTCACTAATTTAAGAATACTTACATACCTAATTAAATTCCTGTTTTATGGAATGTAAACAACACTTTCAGTCAAAAACCTACCTTTATTTAGGAATTATTTTAAGTTCCTAATATTTTCTCAAATTGGCTAATAGGGGTGTTAAGCAAATATCAGGCAGTGATTGCCTTTGAAATTTAAACAGCTGATTGGACTTTGCAGCTGGTCTCTAACAAAGGTAGATGCAGTTGTCTCCATGCTTTGCTTCTGTTTGTGCCCTTCAAAAAAACCTTCAAAGGCATTTAAAAGGCAGGTATTCCAATAAGGCATAGGAAAAATAACTTTCATTCTTAACAGAGGAGAACTTGCTTGCTGAGAATGTGATTCAGGTATTTCTGCAACGTCAGCCTTCGAAGGGTTTCTGTCATCACCTATGGCCAGGGCCCCTGAAGAGCTGGAGCTGTGGAGCAGGGGAAGCTTCTCTGGGGCTCTGTGTTGTGATCTGGGTGCTCTGAAATACTTCATTTGCAGCAGGGGATGTTTAAAGGCTGTTTTGAGACTGATGGGCTTGCACTGAAGGACTCACACAAGCTCTCAGGGCAGCAACAGAACATTTAAGCATTCCAAGCAGACAGCATAAACTCCAGTACTCTGGCACTGGCCTGGGTACCCAGCAAGGAAAGGTTTGGGTTCCTCTGCGAGGAACTGGAGCCACATTTTGAAAGGACTCAGTGCTCCTAGGCATGCTCTGTTACACTACAAATGATAACCCTTTTGAAGATCACTTCTGCAAACGTTGGTGTAGATAACTTTCTAACAGGTTGAAAAAAGCTGTTGGCATTATTTCATTTATTGAAGAATTTTGTTACCATCGTCTTATGGAAAGATGAGTTCTCAGCACCCATTCATTCATGTTGCTCTGTAGCTCTTGATGCATTTAGTGATTATTTTGGTTTTTCCTCTAAGATACAGGATTATAGCCTTGCCTTCCTCAAGAATATTATTAAGAATGTGAAGTTGTCACAGTTAACAGCACTTCAGCTGAAGTAGCATGTATGTAGTGGAGTGTTGAATTTTTATTTTCTTATTTAACATTTTCCTCAATGTTCTGGCCACACTGAGAAATACTTAATTCAATGAGTATTAAAGACCAGCAACACCCAACTGCACATTAAAAGTATGCTGTTTTTTTTCTTTATTTATTGTATATTTTGAAATCAGGTATATAGCAAGTTTGAGGAACAGACTGAGATCTGTCAACACATTTCAGCTCAAGAACCCCTAAATGATTTTGTGCTGTTTTTCTTATATGTGCTAAATTATGAATGTGATCATGCAACTACATCTTTGAAAAGGTGCAAACATTGCTATGGAGTTATGGTTAATCTACCAATCTTTATTGGAGTAACATGTTCAGGTAGAAATCCAAAATCATCAGTAGCAGATTTAGGTTATATCATTTGAGAGACCCTAATTCCACAAACTAACAGCTCTTTTTCAAGGTTTTGTCAGCTTTGTAGGCACCTTGAATCTTTTCCAAAACTCAGCTAGTATTCTCTGATGTTCCTTTTTTCCCCTTAAGATTCTTAGGGCTTAAAATGATGACAGCCCAAACTCCATCACAGCAAGGTTCAGCCCTCAGGGTGGTAATCCTTGTGTAGCTACCATCCCCAGTCCCTGATTTTCTCACAGGAGCAAATGGCTGCCAGCTCAGGCAGAATTCTCCTTGTGCCACTGCCACATTAATGCCTGTGAGAGCTCCATATCCTACAGCTGTGGGAGTATTTATTGCTATTTCAGCCCAAGTGTTCTGGGGCTACTGCCTGTTTTAACTTGTAGGTACTTCAACTCAGGGATTTGTTTCTCAGAGGTACATGAGACTGACTGCCAATGTTGCATCATATTCCAGAATCTGTCTGCCATGAAAACCCATCAATTTTTGCTTTCCTTTCAAGAGAGGTGTCCATGTACAACTGCAGCATCTGGAAAATAATGACCTCCTTGTACAGTCCTCCTTGCTATACAGATGCTGTTTGGTCAAAGGTCAGAAACTGGTAGAGTCCAGGACCCTTAGCCTCCTGTGATCTCCAGATTTCTCCTTCATAACCCAGGGGTCTTTCCCATTTTGATCAATAATCTTCCTTCCACACTCTTTAGGAAGTATTTCTGTCCTGGAATAGGTAGTGAAGTGTCTGTTGTGTGGCTTCAGCTCACCTTTTCAGAGATCTGTGCTAGGTGGGCAGCTGCACCTCTCCAACCAAGTACTGTGTTCCCTGGGCACCTGCCCAGTTGTCAGGACTAGCTAGACTCCCTCCATCTGTGGTTTTGATAATCCGCTCATAAATTAATCTACTGAATGCAGAGGTGACTGTGACCCACTCATTGGATTGAGCATCCAGTGCCGGCAGGTACTGCTGGAAAGATCAATCTCTCCAACTTATATTGTAACTGTCAAGGTTTAATTTAAAGTGTAATGGAGAAAATTTCTACATTTTTAGGAGTTAGATGCAGGAAAACAGGAAAATTGCAATTAGATTAAAATTACATGTAGGAAGAGATGACATCAAAAATCTCCAGTTGAGCGTGATTGATAGTGTTAAGTCTGTTATAACATTAGTGACACTGAGAAAATCCACAGTAGTCTTTAAATCAAAATACGAGAATAAGACTTTATCAGTAATACGTAAAATGCTGAATATTTATAAAATAGCTAGAAATGCAGACACTGAATTAGTAATGGCATCTGTCACTGTTAACTCTGCTGCTCAGTTTCAGGACATTTTATAAATCCACATAGTGGTGGTTGTCTTCAGAAGGGTAAGATCTGATCCTGATTTCAGATGGGGGGACTTGTGAAAAAAAAAGAAGAAAAACCCCTAAATATTACTGCTTACATCAAATAGATTTTTTTCTGTTATGTGACTTGGTCTTTCAACTGCTGATTTTCTACAGAGTCAGTCAGAAGATATTGCTTACATTTATTGTGCATATTCTCATCTGCTGTAACTTGGAGCCCAGTATTCATGAGGATTAATGATGTGCTTAGAGTCTTTTAATATTTCTCCTTCACTTATTTCACTATAAATACATTCATTTTTTCCTTAAAAACCGAACCTTGAATTATAACTTTGTTGAGAACCCTGGATTACTGAATAATGACTATAGTGATTATACCAGTAGACTGAAAATGCAATCTCTTTCTTTCTCACTTAAGGATAAAAAGAGTTATTCCTGTCCTGTGTGTGAGAAGTCATTTTCCGAAGATCGACTTATAAAATCTCACATCAAGACAAATCACCCTGGTAAGAAAAAAAATCAAGGAAGATTTCTCAGTCTATTGTAATAAATGGATAAGGGTTTAGAATGAGCAGTGTAATGTGATTATATTCCTAAGAAATAGAAGAGTCTATTTCTAATTCAACTGGTTTAGAGTAAGAATTGTGTTGGTTTTGCAGATGTTAGACTTTAGAGTGAAAAGTCTTACTGTTTGAGCATGTGTATTGTGGAGTGTCAGGTAATTGTGCTAAGAAATCTGTCTTCATCTGGCAAAGGGTGAATTCAAATTAAGTGCTGGAAAGTCTGAGATCAGACATATAGACATCCTGTAGCAACCCTGGAGATGTAAAATTCCCACTGGCCTTACATGAACTGACAGGAATGTGTTCAGGGCTCATGATTTGTCTGTAGGTGCCTGATGGGAATGCAGAGCTGGCCCTGTGCTTGCTCAGGTCCCATGGGCTGGGCTGGACCCCCAGGGCCAGCTGGGCTCTGCGGCAGGGCTCCTGCTAGAACCAGCTGGGATTTGGTGTGGCCAGTAGGAATGGAGCTGGCAAGTTCCATTACTGGAACCAGTAATGGATCTGGATCCAGCAAACTGCTGGCTGGATGCAGCAAACTGCCCCAGACTCTGTTTATGCCTTGCATTCTGGTGCCCTGATTTATCAGTGCAAGTAGAAGATAACATGAATGTGGTGAGTCAGTGTGCTGTGCCTGAGTAAACAATTCTTCCTCACATGTTGGGAATTTGATGCCAAAATGCTGATGTGGGGACTGATTTAAACCTCACTGATGTGAACTTAGCAATCGCTAAAATGATGTAGCTTTCCTTGTCTTTCTTGTCAGATGTACAGCATAACAGGTAAAGCAGTAGTTTATCTTCCTACTGCCACTAGATAGTGCTAGACCCGTGTTTTAAACAATTTCCTTCACTTTAATTTCATCCTTAACTCCCACTTCAGCTCTTTAGTTACTAAACCTCTTTATTTGCAGACCATTCCAGAGCAATGTGGTTGGAGGGCTTGTCGTACGTCAGAGGACATGTCTGATGCAGGAAATTGAGATGAGAAAAGGCTTCTGAACTATACTGTAGTCAGGAGGTATAACTCCAGTAAGCATAGAAATTGAATCTCAAGAACTGTGCATTTAAAGCCTTTGTGCTGCCTCAGGCAGGGAGCATAGGAGATATTCCTGAATAACAGGACCTGAGGACTGGCAGGACAGTGATGTTCTGTGCCCTTACGTGTTGTTATTAGCCTGTTCTTGTCCACTGACTGCTGAATGATCAATGTGTGCTGTGTCTGAGGTCCAGAAATACCAGTTAACTCTGGAGCCCTAAAGTACTAAACTTGTGGATTTATAAATACTCCTGAACAATTCATTTGGTATCTGAATCCCTCTATAAAAAGTATAGTGTAAATTTTTTTTTATTTAAGTGGGTCTTTTAAACTCTTACAATAGAAGTAAGGTTTAAAAAGAAAGTCTGCACTATTATTTTGTGTTTTCATTTTTCATTCTTGTATCATGGATGAATAGAGCTTAAAGGCAGAATAGCAGATTTACTAGATGTATCTCTATGGCACTAAAGAAATACTACATCTAAGATATGTCTCTGCAATAGTTATGCAACAAGCCTGTTTTAAAATATGGAGGAGAATTAATGCACAAAACTTTTTTATTTCTGTGAATTTTCACCTTGTAATCAGGAAGAAATCCTGCAGTAGCATGAGTGCAATTGTTTTCAAAAATATAAATTAAAATTAATGAAGATGAAAGGCAAGATGGGTACTGTTTAAGAGGAATTGATTTTTAAAGTGACATATCAAAAATTAATTTAAACTGAAGCACTTTCGTATTTATCATTAAAATATTCTAGAACTCCCCCTCTTCTTCCTTTCTTAGTATCATTCTGCATGCCCTGCTCCCTTGTCTCTTCTGTTTCAAGTAGAAAGTATGAAATCAAAAAGTAGTCCTTCCTCTTCTATATTTGCAGAGGAGTTGAATTTTGGTCCCATGAAGGCAGTGAGACAAAAATCTCCGTAGACTTTGGCAGAGCAGTATTTCAAACCAAAGAGATGAGAGAGCTTGACTTTATTGCCCAATGATTTTTGTACTCAGCAGTGAAGAAGGAGTCTTGGGTTCTGGTCCCAGCTCTCAGAATTATCTACCTTTTATCCACTGTCTGATTTAATATAATTCTTAATAGTTCTGAGGCATGAGAGGCATCAGCTTCCGTAGCTCCCCGCTGAGCAGACATCCTAGCCTGCAGTCATGAATGAAGGATCTAAGCCATGAAAGGCGGAATGAGGGTTCAGACTTATGGCTGTATTTTTCGGTTTTTTTGGTACCTTAGAACTTATCTCTTCTCAGTTCATGGGCTTTTATAGTTACCTTTTGAGGTTATTTTCCCTGTACATATGAGTTCAGGCGGGATTTTTGTGATTCCATTCTGGGATTGATCATCAGGATACAAGGTGATTTTTGGTAAAAATTGAAGTTTAGACAGGACCTTTCAAGTTTATAAGATTTGGGGCATAATATGTCACCAGCTTTCATGTCTTAAGGTTTAGATTGCATGAGTGTTGTACTTTCATTAAGTCAAGAGATAGCATTTGATTCATCTGACGTGCATTGAGCAATTTGATTTATTTTTAAAAGCATCTGGCAGTGTTTTCATTATGCGTCTGGGCCACTTTAATTTAAACTTCATTATTTTGAACTTTTTCACTGTGACAACCAAAACATTATCTCATATGAAGGAAATACACAGAATTGAGTGTGTCTAACTTGAATAAAAAAAGGCCAGGAGAGGAATCTTAATTGCTGTCTTCAGCAATCTAATTAAAAAGAAGACAGAGGGAGGTTTTTCTTGGAGCTGTACAGTGAAGGGATGTCAGTTGAAACAAGAAGATTCTGACTAGAACTAGAGAAACAGTTTTGACTGTAAAGATGGTTAAACACTGCAATGGGCCAAGAGAGGCTGTAGAATCTGCATCCTTGGATATGTTCAGGACAGGACTGGATATGACCCCAGGCAACTTGATGTAACTTTGGAAATGGAAAGTAAAGTTGGGTCTGCTTGGAGTAGGTGACCTTAGAGGTCCCTTCCACTCACATTTATTCCCTGAGCCTGATTTTCCCTTTAAAGTGCCTGATTATCAGAATTCTGACCATTGTAGCTGTGGCTGAAGTGAATTGTCTTCAGATCCTTGACATCTGGAAATCTGGGATGAAATCATGAATAAAGCTTTTGAAAATACTGAAGAAAAAATTGCCAATTTAACTTATGGGGAAGGGTCACAGTAATAAAATTATCTTTTCTGCCAGTGGCTCAAACAAGTTTTTTTATATTTAAAATATCATTTTTGATTTTTTTTTAAACAGGCAGTGAGGACAGTAAGTTCACACATCAGGAGAGAAAGGACAGAGCATGCTAGAAGGCCTAAGGGAAAAAAAGGTCCTTGTGCTTTTTGCTCAAGTCAGTTTTGAGTGGGAGTAGGGGAATTACAGCTTTTAAAAAGTTGGACTGAATCAGGATCTAGCGCTTCTGTATTACTTACAAAATAAATTGCCTCATGTCCTTCTGGTTCTTACTACCTTTTGCATTTCTCTCAGAGGTTTCAATGACTACTATTTCTGAGATTCTTGGCAGAAGAGTTCAGCTAAAAGGACTTATCGGAAAACGAGCTGTGAAATGTCCCCACTGTGATTTTTATTTTATGAAGAATGGATCAGACCTTCAACGTCATATTTGGGCTCATGAAGGTAAAACTCTGCTTTTAAGCTTTTGGGCATATAATGAGTTCATATTCCACTGAAGCTTTGCTGACATAAAAAAAAAAAAAAACAAAACAGATTCAAGTTTATTTCTATACTCAAATGCAAAACTTTAAGCTACATTGGAGGTTAATTAATCAGTTTAATGGATTCCAGATCACATATGGAACTTCACACTCAGAACATTAACAGATAGTTTAAATGTTTTATAAAACATTTAACATTTTTATAATTATAAAAATTAATAATTATAAAAATTATTAAAATTCTAATGCAATTTTTTTCCAGAACACATTCATAAACATCTATAAAGTATTCTATGTGAGTAAGGAGGAGTGAATTAAATACATGCTCAATATTTTGAAACAAGTAATTTTCTGTATCTTCTTATGAGTCTCTGCTGCTCCTTTTACATTTGTCCAAAAATCCTTGGTCTGGAAATTTAGTACACCAATTGAAATCCAGTTGCTTTGATGTATACATAAAATTCTGTGAATATTTTAATTAAATCCTGCAGAGCATGGCAGCTAGCTGCCTTTGACACAGACAGTGATCAAATCCCCTAAGATAGTGCTCATCATATTTATGACATTTTTAGGGAGAAATTCCAGTAATATAGCAACACATGGGTTAAAAGTGCCTTGAATTTAAAATCTTTAGACAGTAAAATCTTATGTCTACCCAGTCTGTGTATTTTTATAAAAGGTTGAAGACAGCTTACATGGCCTTTAGTCCCATTAGTAATCTGTGGAACAGATTGCCTGTGATTTTAGGTTCTTTAGCCATCCCTCTGCATGAAGGGGATAATGGGATTTGGTGCTCTCAAACTGGTATCTTGTTTCCAAAGTGTTCCCATATAGGTAGTTCAGCATTTTTGTTTGAATGCTCTAACTGAGAGCTTTCCTGCCTGTGTAGCAGAGCAGGGCTCCTCTCCAATGGCCTTTCCTCCTTTAAGGAGTTTAGGTAAGGCAGAATGTAGGTTAGAGAAATTCACTGGGTGTTCCATAGACAAAGTTCTTTTATTCTGACTGGAACTGGGAACCCATGCCATCAACCTGGAAGGAGAAAGAGGTGAATAGAAATTTCTTCCCAAATCAAAGTGTGCAATCAAGTCTGCTTAAAGCAGACTGTAATTCTTCATGCTTGTAAATCTAATTTTAAGGTTATGAGTATCAATCTAAAATGTGCAGACCCTCATGAAACTGTTGAACTACTCTGCCAATTCAGATTTATTCAGCTTTTCTTTGAAGGATTTACTTTGTTCTTATAAACCTTCTGTTAGATGACCCACTGGGTATTTCTCTATATGCTTTGGACAGTTTGAGGGAAGTGAAGTTTTAAGTGCTTGTATCTGCCTGAACCATTAGCAAATCTGATGCTAATTAACCATAAAACACAGCTTGCACATTTAACCTCTGCTTTCATGTTAACTGCCTAATGAAGCAGTCCTCCTTACAACAGGTTTCCTCACTGTTGGTTGTAGTAAACAGAGAATGGGAGTTACCTGAAGACTTCTGGAGGGAGACATGTATACAAGCTTGGCGTAAACATAGGCAGCCTGGATTTTACTTCTAAATGGAGGGTAGGCATAGCAAGGCCCAAATATCAGTATTTTCCTGGTCAAACTCAGTACCTGGCTTCAGTAGGGCAATATTCAATTGTGAAAGAACTCCTCTTTTCTCTTAGCAAGTTAAGTGATGCTGTCATGAGCTCAGCATCATCTACACAGAAGCTGTAGATGAAATTTCTTATTTGTAGCGATCCAAATTTTGAAGTGTTTCTCTTTGTCCATGTTGCTCACATGATCTGAAATTTCTTTCAGGCAAATGTCCAGCCTGGAAAGGCACAGCCTGGTTGTTTCATGGTATATTTTTTTCATTTTTAGGTGTGAAACCCTTCAAATGTTCCCTCTGTGAGTACGCCACTCGCAGCAAGAGCAACTTGAAAGCTCACATGAATCGTCACAGCACAGAGAAAACCCACCTTTGTGACATGTGTGGAAAAAAATTCAAATCAAAAGGCACTTTGAAGAGCCATAAACTCCTTCATACTGCTGATGGTAAGTGCATTAAATCTATTATCTATTTATTAAATCTATTTTAGGACAATAAATATTGGCTGTACCACAGGCCTTATTAACAAATGTTTTTCACTTGAACACTTAAATGTGTGATTTACATTTTTTTTTTTTTTTTTATTCCCAGGAGACACCATTTGGGAAATAATTCAAAACTTTTTGAAATTATTTATGTGAAAGACAGCTGTCTCTGAAATATTAGGTTTCTCTGAAATTCATATTGGCTTTGTATGCCTTCCTTGTTCTAACAGAGGATTGTTTATTTTGATAGAAATTTGAAATTGCCAATAGTTCTGTCTCTTACTGTTAAGTCTCTCACTGTTTTATTCTGAGAATATTATTAGGTTCCTGGTGTCTAATCTGCCTGTGGCAAACCTGGGCACTTGCTCTCTGCAGTCTCACACTCAGCACCTCATTTGCCCTGCAGTTTTATCATTTCTGTGATGATAACTGAAAAAAGCAAGATGCACATCCAGAAAAGTATCCCATTTTATATCAAAGTTTAGAGCACAACAGTACTTTATTATTCTGTGATTATCATACTGAAGTAAATTATTTAGCAGAATAAGTTGTACAGATCTTCATTATGACTTAGTAGCTTGATCTTTGTTACTCATACAGTTGTGTGAAACCTCATTCCACTTTTTATTGACCATTTAATTTAGATTCTTTTTTTTCAAATTACATCTTCAGAGAAGGCACACAATGCTCTGTTACTTTTTTAAAATATATTTGAAGTTACTGTGTCAGAGATATTTTTTTTCATGCTTATGTCTGTGTGTTCAAGTGGAAGAAACGATCCTTTTTACACCAATATGCTACATCCTACAGGAAGATTATAGTTATTGCTTTATTACCAAAGTTACTGCAGGAAACCTATGTGTTGGTAAATCACTTGTTTTTCAAAAAGTACTTTCCAGCATTTTGAAGTAACTTGATCAGTACCAAATAGGTCTGGCATATGCATCTAAGGTTCATATGTGAGAATCAAGATTTTACTTATCAAATGCAAACCTCAGCTGATTTCTTGCTAGAAGGAGGCAAGTTGTTGTATTTAAAAGAAAATAAAATTTCAAGCATGATCAGTCTATAAAGAAAAATAAAAAGGTATCTTTCTATGGCCCTGTAAAAAAAAATCACTTCATGGGGTTTCATTTCAAAACCTTTCTGTTTTATTTTCACCATCTGGCACGATCAAATAGGGAAATTCAGCAATGAAAGTTGAATTTGTTTTCACCTGTGTGTTACTTGGATTTCTTGAACAAATCTATGTGTGTGTACGTCATTACTGCAATTCATCTGAGGCTGCTTTGGAATTTAGTGTTGTTAAGAACAGCACTATAGTTGAGCAGGATCTAGCCATGTCTGGATTGGGTTTAAAAGTGTGAAGTTAGCTTTAAACATTCAAACCCATGTGAGGAACTGTGTTCTTTTATAAGTTACTGCTAGGTCAGGCTGAAACCTTGGCTCTAGAGGCATTGTTATTACCAGGAGCCTTCTTTATCTGGCTTCAAACTCATCATCTTCTGGAATAATTCCAGTGACTTCTAGTGGAAAGTGTCCCAACCATCACAGGGTGATGGGGGCGTGAACAAGATGACCTTTAAGGTCCCTTCCAAACCAAACCATGTGTTCCTTTTTGGTAAACCTCCATTTTTGACTGGTACAAATAAATCCAAGACTTAGGCTCTTTTGCTTTGCTTTTCACACTTCCAGAGTTGTTCAAGGAAATTCCCAGTACCTTTGGAAGGGGAGTTTTACCACTGTCTTCAGTGGAAGCAGGATCTTGTTGTCTGTGGAGTCTTAAGTAATTTTCCTCACTAAGTCCACCCCAGCAAACTTTTCATGCATTTCAAACTCTTGTGAAAAAGGACATTTGTCACCAGGAATGTGGTTTGTCAGGGGACATTCAGCATTCTGAGTGACAGTTTCTCTTTGCCCAGGGTCCCTTCCTGTAGTGACAGCACTGCAAAAGTTCTTAGCAGCACACACCTAGTGTTCTTCAGTTATTTCACAAATAAGTGAATTTGAAAGCTGTTTCACTGTTTATGAGTCTTGTCTTCCTGACTTATGAAGCCAAGCAATTTTTGTTCAAATATCAGAGCCCTGCAAGGTCAATTTAAGTTGTGGAATATAAAGTAGTTTTGTGTCTGATTTATTCTTTTCCAGAAGACAGACTTCTCAAGAGTGACATGATAACAAGCAGTTCTGTAGTCCAGGGTCATTACTGCTTGTGGGTAGAAGTAAACCAGAAAGCCTGATTTTCGCTATTTTATTTAGATACCAGAAGGTGCTTCTTAGCTCTGTTTTATAGAAACTTTCACACTTGGTATAAAATGCTTTTACCTTTTTTATCCACATCTGGAATCTAAGAAACCCTATCTCTTTGTGATAATATAGAACATTATCTATTCTTCTTCTGCTTTACCTTTTGATTCTTTTACTTTTGGGATAGTTTTTAGCATCCTTTTTCCACATCATTCAAATACAATTTGCCAGCTGAGCACATTTAATTCAGGAATTAAGTCCTTCAGTATTTAATGCACTTTGTAATTTGTCTGCGGGTAGCAGGACTGATAGAATCTTAGAGGCAAAATAAGGAGAAAGAGAGTGTGAAACCCAGAGAATAAAAGGAAGGAAATTGTGTTCATTTAAATCATAAGGGAAAAAAATAGATTAGTGAGAGAGACTGCTTTGAGGGGAAAATGTATTTGAATCATAGCAATTCAGTGCCTGGAACAGAAATAACTAAACCCATGTGAACAAGATCAAACATTTGTGGTTTAAGGATTTCCAAGTGTGCTTTACAAACAGCAAATAGCTGTTCCTGCAGTAGTAGATAATGGATTTCCTTCTTCCATTTAGGGTGCACCATAACAATTCTTTTTCTTCTTTCCCAAGTGACTATCCCAGGAGAATCCAGAGCATTTAATGCTTATAATTTAAAGATTGCACTCAAGCCTTTTTTCCTCCCTTATTCTGCTCTTAGCTCTATTTAACCAAAATTTTGTAGAACAAGTGCCAGACTTCTCGTGTTGTTCATTGTTCATTCTTAGCATTTATCTTAATTTATCTTAATAAGGAAACAGAATCAGTAGTTTTCTGAACTTAAATAGAAAAAAATTATTCCATTTGCTATTCCCATTGCAGGAAAGCAGTTTAAATGCACAGTATGTGACTATACAGCTGCCCAGAAACCACAGCTCCTACGTCATATGGAACAACATGTCTCTTTCAAGGTAAGAAAACATATAAATCATGCTTAAAGTTATTAGGAAATACACAGAACTTTAGACAGCAGTATTAAAACTGGCACATTTTCTTGTTTGATGACAATTAACAATATATAAACATTATAATATTTTGGAAATTTTGACCTTATATTCAGACTTCTGAGATAGGGTTATTTTGTTCATGACCAATTTGTAATTAGTAATTTTACTTGACAAAAATATCTGTATGTTACAATATGAAACAAATTTATTTGGTTTGATTATCAATCCTTGAGTGAGTGAATCTAATATGTACCTTAAAATGTCGTAGGGAGGTATGAAAGCAAATCCCTTCTATCACTGTTCATTGCCCACCTAAATTTTCCCTGAAATTTGCCAGTTTCTTGTACTACAGATGGGTTCATATACTTGAAGAAAATGGAAGAGAATTAATTTTAAAAGACCCCATTTATCTGAAACATGCATCGGAAAGAGTTTTGAAAATTGTTCATGTTTCTGTGAAGTATGTAGATTAGAGATAGAGTTTATTTTAATAAATGGTAGTATGTTTTTATTTCTAAATTTCACATTGGTTCTCAGTGTGATAGGCCCTAATATAATGTACTGTGAAATGTTATATTCAGTAAATAGGAATTATACTGGTTCCTTTTCCAGAAAATACAGTATTTTTTATTTAAGAAAATGTTGTTTTTAATGTGAGGCTTTATCTTAGCAGTGAACATATTTCTTATTGAAAACATGATACTATTTTCATATGTAACATCTTTCATTATCTAACAGATCATTTTACTTCTCTAAAGAGTACAGTGCAGGCATTCTTAACAAGTACTATAAAGCAGCGAGGCAAGCAGTCTTTTCAATGATGGTTTAAGTTTTGCAAGACAAAACAAGTTGTCTAAAGAGATTTTACATTTTGAAAAAACAATTTTTCTGTCTTATGTGGTTTTGCTCCAAACTTGCATTTTTTAAAATATTTTTTTTGTAAATGAAAATCCATCATTTTCCTTTTTTGATGGCTAAAGTGATGAATGCACTCACAGTGCAGTTCTTGAAATGCAGCTGGTTCTGACCTTGGGATCTGCCTACCTATAAGTGTGGAAATTCAGGACATTGTCAAGAGAACTGAACACTGGATTAGATCAATCAGGAGTATTTGTTTAGAGGAGTTAAAAAAATGTTCGCCTCCTTCTAGGACAGTTGTTTTCATGCTTATCAGGCTCAGAGAAATGTCACTACTTATGTGACCTAATGATCCTTTAATCCATCATATTTCCCAGCTCCATGAATTTGCAAGCCTGCTATCCAATAGCAGGGAACATGCATGACTTGCACAAGTGAGTGCTACAAGAGCACAGCAGTCTGTCTGTATTATTTTCTTTTAAAAATGACAGTTTCAGCAATAGAAGGAGAGTACCCATCTCTGAAATATTGAGTAGCTGAATTTTGCAGTACCCTCTGAAGCATAAGGTTAAGGGAGTCTGAGCATCACTTTTCTTCCTTATTTTTGCCGTTTGGAACCTGAAGGAAGATCATGAGCAATGAGCTTAGAAAAGTGTTCTAATCAATGGACCCTGACTGCAGACATTTCCCTGCTTTAAATTCAGCTCCTGGATGAACATTTCTGTACCAACCACTTTCTGCTGAGGAGCTTTAGGTGGGACTGCTGTGCATGAAACACTTTCCATCCTATTCTGAGGTACTTGACTTTTCCCTGAGGACTTCAGTCAACATCTGCATGCTTTTACCAGGACCTAATGCTTGTGTCAAGCTCCCTATAACTGTGATACATCTCAGTCAGAAAGTTATTATCAAAGGTTAACTTTAGGCTCAAATGTTTGCTTTCCTAATTTTTTTTCTTTAGGAATTTGTCTCTCTCTCAGTTGAAGAGAGATGTGTTCTTAAAAAATTAATTAATTTAGTTGCCAAAGTCAGCTCACCAAATGGTCAGAGAAATGCAAATGCCAGGGAAAGGTGAAAGAAAGGGGAAAAGTAAAAAGAGAACAGTAAAAAGGGAAAAGTAAAAAGGGAAAAGTAAAAAGGGAAAGGAAAGGAAAGGAAAGGAAAGGAAAGGAAAGGAAAGGAAAGGAAAGGAAAGGAAAGGAAAGGAAAGGAAAGGAAAGGAAAGGAAAGGAAAGGAAAGGAAAGGAAAGGAAAGGAAAGGAAAGGAAAGGAAAGGAAAGGAAAGGAAAGGAAAGGAAACCTGTTAAATTAGATTGGCTGTACAATCATGTTGTACTTTCAGTTATTTTAGTTGTCTTGCTGCCCTTTGTCAGACCAAAGCTCACAGCAGCTGGGTCATTTCATAGTAGAGAGTCTCCACAAGGTCAGACCTATTATCATCAATTATAAAAACACACAATGTACTGAATTACAAGAACTGGGTAATAATCTTATAATAGTGAGAGTATTTGTTGTCTTGCACATAATAAAAAGTAACAAATTTAGGTAATGTTTAGTTACAATTTCAATTTATTTTGAATTTTCGAGAGTTCCCTTGAAAGATGCCCAAGCCAGAAATGAACATGGTTTCTTGGGATCAAAACATTGCAGCTTAGACCAGTATTCTGAAGAGGTGAGGAAGTACAGTCCAACATTTTCCTTTTTGCCCCCAGCCCTTCCGCTGTGCACACTGCCACTATTCCTGCAATATATCGGGGTCCCTGAAGAGGCATTACAACAGGAAGCATCCCAATGAAGAGTATGTCAATGCAGGCTCTGGGGAGCCTGCAGCTGAAACTCTTATCCAACAAGGTACATGTCCATCAAATAAGATTTGTTGGTTTGGGGTTTTTTTGCTGAAGCAAATTTGGTGGGAAACTAAACTTTTGTGCAGTATGTGTTCTTCATTTTATTGGGTGCTATATGTTAAATCATTATTCCTTTTTAGTAATTCTGAAATGGCCACCTTTTACCCTTCATTCAGTGTCCTTTGTTCTTGGTTTTTAAGGGTGTGGGAACCAAAGTTTTGTTTGACCTTGACTGTGCTATTTGTTGTTGCATACATTTATCATTTACATTTCTTTGTCTCTTTTTGTAAGTCAAGTATCACTGCATGTTGAAATGAATGATAAATTTCTACCATTCTGCTGATAAATTTCTGTGACAATTCTGCAAGGTTGAACTCGAGGTAAAGTTGAGCAAACATAAGGAAAGAGACTGAAGAGTAAATGGCAGCAAATTATTCCCCTACTAAAAAAATCTGGGGAGAAAAGAGAGTACAGGTAAAACAGGTTAGAAATTGTTATGCTCAGAATGTTGTTTATGGGCAAAGGAAGCACACCTTGTCTATGTAAGTAAGCCAGGAATTTATTAGTAGTATAACAGAAATCACCACAGTCTAATTTAGGATTAGTCTGACTCCCATAAGTAGCTTTGCTGTTGCACACTGGGTAGATGAACCAAAGCAAACAACTGATTATACAGTCAGGTACATTTATGGGTGTAAAGCTCCTTCAGTTCTGGTGCCTGGTGTGAGGAATATTGAGCAAGAAGAGGAGAAAGCCAGATTAGATATTAAATTGTGTGGAAAATATTTTAATTCTTGGTAAAATTAAGTTTCCTTCTTTGTTATAAATTTAGAAAGTGTTTTCCCTATTTTTTAGTAGACACTACCAACAGTTTCATCTTTTGGAATCTTCAGTTTCTGATTTTTTTGAAGGGAATAGAGACCAAAATAATGCTGTTGTATTAGATAATGAATTAAATGTAATTCTTCTAAGGTTACATTGTTTCTAAATGCTATTTCAAATCATTAATCTAACACATAACATTTATCTATTGAAGGCATTAATCCTTGTTAAAATACTGAAATCATGACACAGAGAAAGATAACTCATTTGGAGACTCTCCCTTCAAACTTGCTTTATAAGGGGAAAATGTATAACTACAATAAGTAATCTGAGTCTGTGTTGGTTTTATATAACATTTCTTTGTTTCCTTTTGTCAAAAAAAAAATCCCCAGCCAAATAATTTTCAAAGTAAATATCTATAACAGAGTAGGAATATATAGTATCATTTTATTATTATTTTCACAGGCAGTACAAGTCCATAGGGAACCTGCAGTTGTTTTAAGGAAGTAATATTTGCTTGGTCAGTACTCAGAGCCTCTATTTTGTAGTCACCCAGATGAAGGGAAAACTCTTCACTATGGGGAGCTTTGTTTAACTTTCCAAATATCTGAGCACTGCAAGGAATTATTTGTCTGTTGCTACTTTTAAGAATAGATATGAGAGAATAAATTCTCCTAGTATAAATGAGGGATCATATTTGCAATGTTTGGAACAAAGAAAATTAATCTTACACTGATTAGGCTTTCCTTCCCCTTTGGGAGCCAGATAAATGCATCTCTGAAGGTAATTCTTTTCCACTGAAACAAAAGGACTGTAAAGTTGTTGAGATGCAAGAGTAGCCTTAAAATGGAGACATTGGAGTGAGATGAGAGAGGAGAGTCTTTAACTTTTTCCTGTGGTGGATATCCTTTTCCCACCACACTGGAACATTGGACAGGATGGAATTTAACAAGGTCAAATGTCAGCTTCTGCCGCCAGGGTGGAGGAATGCCTGGCACCAGCCTGAGTGGGGACATCAGCCCTGCAGACAGGGATCTGGTTGGCAGCAGCTCTCCAGGAGCCAGCAGTGAGCCCTGGCAGCCCAGAGGGCAAATCCCATCCTGGGCTTCATTAAACACAGCATGAGCAGCAGGGAAAAGAGAGGATAATGCTGCTGTGCTCATGGTGGGAGCCCTGAGTGCAGGGCTGGGATCACCAGGTGAGGATGTGAAGGTTCATGACTGTATCCAGAGGGTAACAAAGATGGTGATGGGACTGGAAGTGATGTCCTGTGAGGAGCACCTGAGGGCTCTGGGCTTGCCTGGTTTGGAGGAGGCTCAGGGGTGACCTCTTTGCTCTCTGACAGCTTCCTGAGGGGGAAGGGGAGAGGGAGGTGCTGAGCTCTTCTCCTTGGGATCCAGTGATAGAACATGTTGGAATGGTTCAAAACTGTGCCTGGGAGGTTTAGATTGGACATTAAAAAGCATTTCTGTACTGAGAGGGTGGTCAAACAGTGGAAGAGGCTTCCCAGAGAGGTGATCAATGCCTGAAGGCTGTCAGTGTTTATGGGGCATTTGGGCAATGTCCTTAACAACAGTTTTAACTTTTGGTCATCGCTGAACTGGTCAGGCAGTTGGACTGGATGGTTCTTGTAGGTCTCTCACAACTGAAACAGCCTTTTCTGTTCTTTCCATCTCTGGCTTTGTATCCTTCTTTCTGTTCCTCTCCTTATACAGCATTTATATTTCCTGTGCTGACAGTAGTGCTGTGCCTGTTTTCCACATTCACCTGTGGAAAAGTCAGGCATTTTAGAGTAGTAATGAGGCATCAAATCCGTGTAGGAGCTATGAAGTCAGTGTCTCTTCTCAGGGCTCTGTAATGAAGAAAGCTATATTAATAGGTGTGATTTCCCACATGCAGCTTCCTTTGCCAACTCAATTTCCTGTTCTGTGATGCATCAGATGTATCTTGCACCTGGGCTCCAAATAAGGCCAGCGATTCCTTATCATGCTATAGAAACATCAATTTTTCTCACTGTGTTGGTATCTCGCTGGGGAAAGAATTGTTCCTGGTGGGAGACATTTGCATTTGGAAGTAATAAACATGAATCCTATTGAAGTTAATGAAAGTTTTCCTGATTTGGAAATCAGAATGTTTTCTGTATTTGGTTCACACAGCACAAACAGATTGCTGTGGACACATTCTGCAGTATGACAAGTCATATTTGTCCTATATGGTCATACAAGGTAATAGATGTTAGAAATAAATTCTTTACTGTGAGGTACTGCAACAAATTACCCAGATAAATTGTGGATGCCCCATGCCTGGAAGTGTTCAAGGCCAGGTTGGCTGGGGCCCTGAGCAGCTTGGTCTGGTGGAAGGTGTCCCTGCCAGTTGGCACAGGGATGGAACAAGATGATCTTTAAGGTCCCTTCCAACCCACATCTTTGGATGATTCTGTGGGTTTCTGAGCTGCTTGGGCCAGAAGTTGCACCTTGCTGTCTGACAAGCTTCTGTTTAGTTTCAATTACTGTATTCATATATCTGAAAAGCAATTTTGGAAAACTATTAGTGTATTCATATAAAGGAAAAAGACCTTTCAGGCTTGATATTAAACAAATCCTTTGAAATGAAGGGACTATAGATGAAAGGGAAAAGGAGAGAGTACCAGCAAGCAAAAAGGCTTGAAAAGAAATTGAGAGGGGAAGGTAACAAAGATTAATATCTAATAAAAGCTGTCTATTTCTATTTGTATTGTATTCTGCTTTTTCTAAGTTACTTACTGAGCCCAGAGTGAATTGCCTCACACTTGCTCATCTCCTCTACTCTCAGTTGGTTTTTGACTGCATTGCAGGCACTGCAAATAAACTTAATTGGAAATATTTATATGAATGTAGACTGCTGGACTGTACCCAAGATTCCTAGAACGAGCTTATAAATAAATGAATGATTCATAGAAGAGGGACTGTGTTCATTGAAGTAACTGCATTGCCAAGGATAGACAGCAGTATTTAATTTCTGGGCTTGTGGTTGGAACTTGGAATCACCCAGGATCAGAGAAATGCTTGGGATTTTTCAGGGTGTGTGTGTGTTTCTTTGTTTAAGTAGGAGTCTATGATCTGACATTTATTTTAGCATTATAAAGTAATAAAGGAAAACAAACAGCATAAGAATTTTATATATTCTGCAAAGGTGGCAAGAATAGTATGCATTACCCACAAGTTTTTCTGCAAGGCCCTGTCTATGTGCTCATTTGATGGTTTATTTTATAGTTTCATTTGCTTTGTGCTAGACGAGTCACATACAATTTTTCCCAAATTTGTTTCTTTTCTCCTCACTGATACTCCCTCCCATCCCTAAACATTTTGTTTACATGTCTGAGAGACAGATTTTGATTTGTGTTTGTGCAGCTGCTTGTGCAGGCCATAGATGAGGATCCAGTTGTGGCCTCAGTTTTCTGTTTTACAGCTCTCATCACATGCTCTCTTTATACAAAAATGAGAATTGTCTGTGGAGATTTTAGGTCAATAAATAAAAAAGAGCACATGTCAATGGAAGAAAGTTGTGGAGCTACGTAAGATCTGCCTGCAGTATTTTGTTACAAATATCAGTTTTGTTATTGAAAGTAGTAAAGATGTGTAATTCATTGACACTCTATGTTACCAATTATTCTAAAAAATTATCTAGAAATTAATTTTTCTGAGCTTCCATATCAAGTCACTGATATGGAGTTATATATTACCATTTTTTTTAATTCTATGCCTCTCTTACATCTTATTTAATTAAAGTCATAATGGCAAAAGTTAACAATTTAATTTACCTGGTGTGTTGTTATAATAACTTTAATATCAAAGTAATGCAGAAAAGTGTTCACTGCTCCACAGCAATGTGTTTTTCCTAATACTACAGATTGGTATGAAATTAATGTGTAATTTCATTTGCTGTAACTGATACTATTATCTTATCTATTCTACTGTGATTTTTTTTGAGTTTCCCTTAGTAAAACTGCTTCAGTTTTGCTTAGAGATGGAATATTGAGCATCTGCTCTAGCAGTGAAGTTTGGTAAAGATTTAGCAAGGAAGAGGGTTAGTATAGTAACAATAAGTGTCAATGAAATTACCGTAGAGACTGGATGCAGTTACCTTCTGTTTTATCAAAATAAAAATTTTGTTTCTTTCCACCTGATTACCATATGGTAGCTTTTCATTAATGTAAAATAGGGTGTTTTTTCTAATTTCCTTGTTCATAAAGGACTGTGCAACCAGGTCTTGGCTTATATCCAGCTTCTGTGGGTGTGTTTGATGTGTTTGATTTCTTGGAAAATGATGTGGAGTCAGGCTTGTGGTAGCACAGTTCCTGCTATCAGATTTGTTACAGTGAGTTCTGGTCACCTAATGCAACAATTTTTCACATGCGGGTTGTTCTTGTTCTCTTTAGTCAATAGAGGGGGAAAAAAAGAAATACTTACTTGCATAACTACAAGGAAGTGAGATCTGACGTTTGACCAAATGACTTTCACAAGCAAAAGAAGTAAAAGCTCTTTAATCTCATATAAAAATTGGATTCTCATGATTTTATTGTGCTTAGATTTTTACCTGTAATGCTGCACACTCACACATTAAACGTTGTGCTAACTTCTGGCTATGCATCATTTTGTAGACAGAAAATTTATTTACAGTTTGCATGTTATCATAAAACTCAAGAGCAAAGATATTTGGGTAAAGAGAATATTACATTGTTAATGCTTCCTAGTTTACTTTGATAATGTAAAAAAAACCCCAATGTTTGTTTTGAAAATTGAGAAAATTAGAACAGCTGTATTAGAGAAGACACATTTAAAAATATTACTAAAGTATGCCACTGATGTGTATGTTAAATATTAACATATTTCATATTGGACAAATGGCTAAAAGAAAACATTTTATAGTTACATGGCTTGATTGACATGGGGTCAAATTAAGTAGGTTGTTCCTGTGTTGAAAAAGAATTTATATGAAAATAATTCAAAGAATTTATTTGTGTTTTCTTGTAGGTGGCATTAAGTGTCCTGTTTGCAGCTTTGTGTATGGTACAAAATGGGAATTCAACAGACATCTGAAAAACAAGCATGGAATGAAGTTGGTGGAGAATGATGGGGAGACCAAATGGGAGGTAAATCAAAATAACAATGGCTTTGACCGTAAGATTTTTTAAAATTCTGGGGAGAAAACTAAGGATAAAAATAAAAAGTGTGAAAAAATGTGGTTCTGACTTGATATAAGATCAGAAGGTCATGGGATCTTATCTTTGCTTGAATGCATGCCTTGTTATGTCTGTTAAATTTGAATATATGGTAGGGTTAACAACCTTGTAATGCTTATTTTTGCATTTTAGGCTTCTAGTCCTCTGTTTGCAGCAGAAAGAGTGAAAGCTTTATTAAAAAAAAGTGAAATTGAAAAACTTACTGCGTTTTGTAATATGCTGAATATTCACTGGTTTTAACTGTAAGATGAGCAAAGCTGCAGAAAAAAGCTTATGTCTTGGTCCAGAGAAGGCTAGAATCTAGAAAACTGAATCTTTTAATTGACCAGCTGAAAAAATTATAATGTTATGCAGAGTAAGTCTTCAATGATATGTTCCATGTTTTCAGCTTCAATCCTGGAGATGCAGAATTGATGGGAAAACCACAGATTTAGACACTTTCATTAAAAAATTATGGTTGGCCAGTGGAGTGTGTTCCACTGCCCAAGCAGGCTGATTTTGATACCCAGTGAGAGGAAAAAGCCAGGAGTCAACTGCAGCTGGCTGACCCCCACAGTTTGAGGCTTCTTCTGCTAAATTTCAGTCTGGCCCCCTAAAAAATCTAATGCCTGATTTGGAAGAAGAGCTGACCTGCAGGTCTTGTCTAACAGTTACTGACTATCCACACACAGAAGGATAAGTCTCTGAAAAACACTGGAGTAGGTTCTGTTTGGACAGCTGTTCAAAGAAGTAGGACAAGCATTTTAAAATGTAACCCTTCAAAGTCCTTTATCCATATTCCAAATGATTCTCTGTACTCTTTCCCTGTAGCTGCCCAAAGCTGGAAAAATAAGGGGACATCCTGGGTGCAAGAATGACTCAGTTGCTGAATTGGCTGTAGAGTCCCATCAGAGCAGAAATAGATATTGACAGCTTGTCTTGAAAAAAACATAGTTTTTGGAAAGAATAACTTTTCTGAAGCAAAATGCCATTTTTTTCAAGCTTCTGAGGTGTTTTAGCAGTTCTGCATTATAAATTAATTTTGCTCAAAAGATCTTTGCTAAACCCTGGTACAGTACAAGTCTGTTGTTAGTTTTAAGATAACTGTGCAACAAAAATAAGGTCAAGACAACTTTGCATCCTTAAAGCAACTTTTGAAGTAGAATCCAGAACACTGTGGGATGATTATTCTGTCTCCCATGTAACACTCTTCTTGAATTCTGTTTCACCCAGTATAGCTCTTTTTACAGAATTTGTTGTCCAAACTCATTCCTTATTGCTGTTAAATCACTGAAATGAGATTATTCATGCCTTGGCTGGGTTTTGTTTCCAAGTTAACTGCTGAGGTTTCTGAAGAAGCATCCACTCAGTATCTTCATATCACAGAGGCTGGAGAAGATGTCCAAGGCACTCAAGCTGCTGTGGCTGCATTACAGAACCTCAGATACACTTCTGAGAACAGTAAGTTACCTTTTTCCTAGGTTGGAACACAAATACACCTTTCATTCCAAAATACCCAATTGTTTTGAGTGTATGGGGCAATATATGAGCTCCTGTAATTTCCTGTTAAAAATTATGAAATAAGTAATCCAGAATTTATTCTGGGGGATTATATTTTCTTTAAGTATAAGTGAGAAATTATAATTCATTATGAATTCCTATATCCTGAAGTCATTAATACTTATCAATGCCTGTTTTGCACTTTATTATTAGCTGTGTGGAATTTCCTGCCCATATTATTAAATATGCTGTAAAATTAGCTATCTTGGCAGAGTAGATGGTGTGTATCTAATGACAATTCTCTGGCTACTATTTTTCTCCCTCTCTGGCTTTAGTCAGCAAGACTGCAGGAGTGACATGGTGGAATAGCTCATTTACCAGGTTCCCAAGACAGCACTAACAATCTCAGTTTTGGTGGTACACAAAACTAAGTGAGCTATTCTGTATCAGATTGAGAAGGAAAAGAGTAGTATTAGATAATGTCTGCCAAGTGATAAATAACAAAAGCCAGGAGAAAAGAAAAAAATGCCCAGATTTCTGAGAGTGTAAAAACACTAGAGATAATGGAGGTGTTCCTAGGTTGGTTTTTTTTTCAATTTTTTTAGTACCTATAAATAAATGCCCTGGTTATGAGAAGACAGCATTTTACAATTGTTTATCATCATAGTCTTTATAGTTCACAATACAGATACATGTCAAAAACTCTCAGTTTGTATGGATTTTCCAAGCATGTTGCAATTAAATTACATTACTGCCAGTTTCTGTATATTACTTTAATGAGTTGAAATTCTGAATAAGTGAAAACTTCTTGAGAACTTTTTTAAACTTCTTCATATCTAAACTAAAATAAATATTTTCATGGAATGTACTGTAGTCTTTATTTTAAGCATGAAGCTATAATTTTTTGAGTAATCTTCTTTTAAGAACATCCAACTTCAGGTATTCTTCCAGCATATTCCCTCTTAGTATAAAAACAGTAGTATCCTGTCTAAAGGCGTTTTTATAGTTAAAAAAACCCAAGGCAAGCAAACCTTTTTCAGTACTCAGATACACTTGTTTCTTACATAAATAGCAAAATATAACTACTTTCTATTTGAAATTAAATTATCTGACCTAGACTACTAATACGACCACAGTATCAACCTCAGTTTAAAAGAGCTTAAGTTAGGAAATTAGATTTATTCTATTTTCTATCTTTTTTTTCTATCTCTGACAGTGATTAAAGCAAATATAAGGCAGCTTTACATGGCCCTGACAGTTTCTTTCCCTGTCTGTCATCTCCCTCATGCTGACAGTGGGCATGTAGGAATGGTGGGCCATTGGTGGGAATTTGTATTCCTGCTTAACAAAAACCATTTTTCTGCATTCAGGTCTTTCACACCTTGTGAAAAGTGAGAGTACAACTATTTTGTTTGGGATTTTTTGTAAACATCCCTTTCCTTTGGCAGAGCTGCACACAACAGAGAATTTTTTAAAAAGGACAGACATGTTCTGATCCAGTGTTTATAAAGTGATCAGTATGAGTTTTCCCAAGCAATTACCCTTTTCCTTCAGCAGGTTAGTGACAAAACTTCTTCATTTAGGTTGAGGGGTATTGCAGAGGACCAGACAGAGGGTAAACACAGGTTTCTAAAATACCAAATGGCTGTTATGGTTATAGGTATACAGGCAGGTTCTGTGTAAGGTGAATGTCTGGTAAATACACATTTGGATTTGTAATGTCTTGCAACTTCCTAATTTGCAGATCCTGCTATGACTTGTGGCTGTTGTTTCTTTATTCAGTGTACTCTTTTAGATCTCTTTCAAATAGGCACAGAAGTGATCAGTGTGACTGCACTTGCTGATTCATGCATTCCTTGGGCAAATTTGTTTTGTGAATACTTCCCTGCCATAGATCTGTTATTAAAATGTCACATTATTGAGCTTTTTGAACTGAACCAACAGCACTGCAACTCAGGGCTGTGCTGTTCGATTCACATAGCCTCAGAACTGTTCTCCTGTGGTGATCTTATGGCTGCTGTCTTTTTGATAAGGTGAAAGACTGGATCCAGCAGCTGTAAACATCCTGCAGCAGATCATTGAGTTGGGTTCAGAGTCCCACGATGCCACCGCAGTGGCTTCTGTCGTTACCATGGCACCTGGCACGGTGACAGTGGTGAAGCAGGTAAGAACTCCTTTCTTCTCTAAACCAGCCACATTTAATTTTCATGTATTTACTGTGAAATGGGTGTTACTTTGCAAGGGACAAATTTTAAATGATCATTCAAGACACATAGAGAACTTTTCCTAATTTTTCACTGGGTGTTGTGTGTATGGGTGTTCATATGTCCAAGCATGTACATATTTGTACATATATACACATATATCTTTATACATCTAAAGTACATATAGTTTTGTGTGTATATAAAATACGAATGAATAAATACACCTGTATGTGTATGTAGGTATGTGTGTGAAAATACAGCTTTTTTATAGCAGGTGTTTTCGGGCTTTATAAAATAAGGTACTTATGTTTTGTGCAGACACTTAATGCCATTGTCATCTAAAAGATTCAGGTGGTCCTTGGTGCAGCAAGCAAAAGGAAATAATTTTCAATTTGAGATGCCTATTGGGTTCAAACATCAAGGCTTTTGCTCAGTATTTCCTCCTCACAGGTGTCTGCTAATTTCCATTTTTCATTCTCCTCTAAGCGTTCTTTAAACTCTGCTTGTTTCTTCTCTTTCCACACAGCTCTTTGCTTATCCCTTTCCTCACTGCTTCACTGGGGTCTCTGCACTCAGTGGTTGACAGGTGAGGAAAGTACATGTGAAGTTTTAACTTCCCAAAGAGTTTAAGTAACTCTTTTTATTTAAATGAACCAGAACTGATTATTCTGAGTGCTGAAACTAACTTTTGAGTTCAGCATTTTTTGTAGTGTTTTGAACATTGAGTTCATGAGAGCTCCACAGAAGTGTGAAGTTCATGGTCTGTGAAATACTTGGATAATTCCTAAGCTTGCTGCCCAGATGTCA
This sequence comes from Diglossa brunneiventris, assembly GCA_019023105.1. Lineage (NCBI taxonomy): Eukaryota > Metazoa > Chordata > Aves > Passeriformes > Thraupidae > Diglossa > Diglossa brunneiventris. The sequence goes on along the minus strand of CM032354.1, from coordinate 148,555,085 downwards.
CAAAGACAAGGCAGAATTTGAAGCCAAATCATTTTCATATGTTCCTTTGCAATACTTAACAGGTATTTCGACTAGAAATTATGTAAGAGTTTAGGGCTTTTTTGTAGAATAACATACCCAAATTTGAAAACTAAATTCAGTCATTAAAGAGAAGAGACAGTGTGGTCCAATTATGTGCAAGTTCCAAAAAACCTTTTATAGTACAGCCACTATCAACATGCATGCTGTGCTTTAGAGATGACCTGTTTAGGGGTTGAATGCAGTATTAGTAATTGGTGTTTGTCAATATTATTGAAATTAGTTCTTCCCTAAAGAAATTCATCTTTTGAGGCTGTTGTACTAAAGGTATAGGAGAAAGTGGCTGCTGAAGGAGAGCTGCCTAGAGAATGTTTTGACATCTGAGTGTTAAACTTTAAATATACAGGTATTAACTCTGATCAATATCTGAGTCATCATAAAATCTATAGACTTCTTTGTTGGACACTCTGAATTTACTGGTAACTTTTTCTAAGTAAATATTTATATTCCAAATTAATTTTCTTCTTCACTTTTCAATACACATTTCTAGCCTTTTGAGTTTGCAGACTGCTAAGCCTTAATCACTTCTTTTTCCCTGTATACGTCAGTGACTCTCAGTGATATCAAACTCTTACAAGCACCACTCCTGTATTAAATGAAGTATTGAATTCTCAGAACACAGAATCTCCTTCTAACTTTTCTTTTTATGCCCCCTATCCCCCTCCCTTTAGAATCTTCTACGTTTTTAAATTTTTTCTTTTCCTTTTTCTCTTTTCTTTTTTCTTTTATTTTTCTATAGAAATTGTTTTTTTTATCATAGCCTAGTCTGTTATACAGCTGTAGTTACTTTCCAGCTCTTGTCTTCCAACCAGAAAATTGCTCCAGAGTTTCAGGCACACCCAATTTTAATCTGAGGGAAAGAAGTGTTTAAATGTTATTAGCTTGACTTTAATCCTCCCCTTTTAGAAACTGTCAGGTTTTTTCTTTAATGCTGAGTTGCTTTCTGTGGATATCCCTCATTTGTAGCTATGACTTGATTGGGTTTTAATTATCATAGGTTCCTAATTGTTAACCTTGAAGTGACCTTTAGATATGTTCATATTTCACTTTCCTACTGGAAAATGTATTCCACACTTTCTTCTGTGACCTTCAGCTTCTCTTGTGGATTGTGAGACAAAGAATTCATGCAGGGTGTCAGCAATCTATCGACTTCATCTGTCACTGAATTTCCACTCCTGCTCTTTAATGGCCTCACAGAGTCCTTGCTTAATAGCTTGGGTCCATTTTTTCTTTCCTTAACAACATTTATTGTAATTGTCCTGATTTTTATGCTGTTTGTTTTTTTCTTTTTCTCTAAGGATATACATTACCCATTTCTTAAATCAGTTCTTTCTTTCAAATTTCATTTTTAGCTAGCCCTTGCAAGTTTCCTTCATATTTCTTTTATTTGCACCAAGAAATTTCTTCTCATTCTAAACTACTAGAATCTTTCAAAAGGATTTTTTTCTTTTTGCTGTGAATGTTACACTCCAGTGTTCTATTTTTGTCTCCTCTTTCCTCCCTGGAAATTTATTTCTCCCACAGCTGTCCTTGTCCTTACTTTTAACTCATAAAATTCCGATTTACACTTTATCCTTAAAATCTTGTATAAATCCAGCTGTGTCTCTCAGTAATGCTGCTATGCTCGTGCTTTAGCACTTCCCTAACCTGTGTGCTCACGTACCTTCAGTGTGCTGTGCTTGTAGAACTTCAGGTTAATGCAAGAATTTTGCCTCCAGAAACAAACTCTGTATTTATCCCTAAGTCATTTCCAGCATCTTGGAAGATATCTGGTGTATTAATTAGGTCTAAATGGTGTAATTTTAAAATTGTTTTCTACTAGGTCACAGGAGATAAAGGATACCATGTTTGAGGGGTTCTTCTGTTATTGTTCTGCTTGTAGTTTTACTGCAAGTACACTAAATTATAAATACACATTATATTGGAGGTGAAGTCAAGATCAGATTGTCCTTCACAGCTCCTGAATTACATGTCAAGAACAAAATTTCAATTCTGATTTAGGAAACTTTTTATTTCTTGTTTATACAACTGATTATATTAAAGAAAAGGCTTTGACAACATAACAGTAACCAATTCCAGCCAGAATTGGGATTCAACTTATGATTTGAAGCCCCAAAAATGCAAAGTTAGCCCTGCTTATCTTGGATTATGTTTGGTAAATAGGAATCATTGCTAGCTCTGTTAGAGTCACGTGTACGAGACATTTCCAAGGTTTTGTCTGGAGCCTGAAATGATTTTATCTTAATTTTGCCTGTGAGTCAGTATACTAATCTGTTATCAAAGTTAATTTTTTTCTAATTTGGGATAAATCCAGTTGTGTGAGCTCTGAAAATATGCAGCTGCTAAGGAGTGTAATACAAATATCTCATCAAATACCTGAGAGAAAAAAATTAGTAATGTGAAGTTTTACCAATATGATCTGAGACTGGCAAAAATCTCCTTTGAATGTTTGATCACGGCGTGGCAGGAGAAGTCCATCCTTGTTCAGTTACCAGGGATCCACTCTGGATCTCTCTGTCAAAGAGCTGATGAAGATATTTCTTCATGGCAGGACATTTGAGTTGTTCTGCTCTGCTTAAAAGTGAAAAAGGTAGAAAGATGGGGAAAAGGAGAGAGAAAAGAGTGCTGAGTTTGAAGAACAGCTAGGAAAGAGGCTAATAAATGCTTAGAAAAGCCAGGAAATACTCTTCATAGTGGGTGGTAAATACAGGCAAGAGACTGGGGAGAAAGGAGTTTGGTGGGAAGAGCACATGGGAAGGTGAAGGGACTGGAGGGGTAAAACAGAACACTTCCCTTTCTGCACATTCCACTCCCTGTGTCCTGTTACAGATGTACTTTTGTCCTTGTGCCTTAGGGTGGAGATTGATTCATTTGGTTTTTTTGTTTATTTTACTAGAAGAGGCTGTTCAATCCATTATTTATAGGGGTGGACTATTTTCCTGGCTTACATGCCAAGCATGAGCAGTCAGGCCAGTATCACACCCCCTTGATTTACAGTCTCTGCAGGCCTGTGCTCAAAGACTGGTTTTTCACACAAAATCTGTGTGTTAACTTGAATAGAGATAGTGTTTCACTACAAACTGCCTTGATGTTTAGTTGTTTCTTTCAGATAGAATGTACATCAGACAAGGATATTAATTGTTCCATAAAAAAGTTTCTTCCAAGTTAAACATGTGTTTGATTTAAATACTGAGTTTCTTGTGAGGAAATATCAGCCTCATAAATGAACAGCCCTCATATGTTATTTTTTGCAGAGGGGATTCTTTCAGTGTGTGGTGCTGTAAGTAACTCTCCAGGGAAACAATACTCAAAGTGCATATTCTTGGTTTCACAGTATATGAAGAATATCCTTAAAAGCTTAGTTCCTGAATTCCTCAGTGCATTGACCAGAATATCAGAAGTGTTTCCTCTTCTTGGTCTGTGTCCATCAGCTCTATTTCTCTTCTAGTTGCTCTTCCATTCCTAGTGTTTGTTAGCAGGAATGTTCAATGGCAACAAGATGCTACCTGATTTAATTAATTTATTTTTTTCATAAATGCAGTTTATTTCTTTTATCAGATCTCTTTGATGCAAAGAGTAGAAAGCATCAAATTTTTCATCAAATTATTGCTACAGCGCAATAGAATTTTGGATTGCAAAGCAAAGGTTTACACTGGTATGCACTGTAGTAACCAGTTAAATTTGGTTGCATGTTATCTATTTTTCAAGGTTTTCCACATTTACATAGTGATGGACAAATTTGCTGGTAATTTCATTTTTCTTAGGCCTGTGATACTGCACTGGGTTTGTGTGCTCTAGAACCATCACTTATGGCTCACTCTGAGGATGGCTGAGAAGTTTGTGTTAATCACTAGTCATTATTATTATAAGATGATTATATCAGCCTTTCTGCACAGTTGTTCATCAGAAGTCCACTTTATTTCTCAACTCTGTGGGATGTCTTTTCTATTTTTCAAGCCAGAGAGTTGATTTCCTCCTTAGGAACATTCTTGGACCTTGCCTGCAGGTGAATACCTAAATGGTGCCAATTTGTTCTGAATGATGACTCCTCTATGGTTTCTCATTTCAATCTTTTAGCTACAATGGTTGCCCAAGCTATCATTATTTTATGCTTCAGTTAGCTCTGATAATCTTTTTTCTGACATTCAGAGCTTATGTTTTATCCCTTTTGTATTCTTTCAGAAAAAAACTCAAAGATTACTTTCTCTCCTCTTCTTGTCATTACCTTCTCTTATCCTGTTTACTTGATGTTACTTTTTATGCCACATCAAACAAAATCTTGTTTTCCTTTCCTGAATTTTTTACTCCTTTCCCACTTAGAGTCCCATTTCTCATTAGCTGTAATATTTTGTCTCCTACCTTTGCTCAGTCCATGAAGATTTAGCTGCTTATTACTTTTTTTAAACAAATTTCTAATGCCTTCTTCCATATTGTGCTTAGTTGTGTGGATTTTTAATGAGGAGCAATTTGTACCTCATTGTTTTCTCTCAATTACTTTCAAAAATATGATGGCAGCAATTATCTGTGAATAGGCTGTTGTATATTGACACCAATGCCTGGCACACTGAACTACCACTGTCTCATTTATGTTTTACTCTCTCACCTCCCTTTTTCTAAGTCTGCTTGCTTTGTCTTGTTTTATGCTGAAATGGTACTGAAATTATAAGGCCTTTGGAGCATGAACTTCTCTTTTCATGTAGCATAGCTGATACAATCCAGCTCCTGATCCAAAGCTACATAAATATTAACAACAAAGTGCAGTAGTTGGCTGCTGAATTCTCTTTCTTTTCCATCCACTCAGAAAGATGAGACAGAACTGATGTTTTTACTACTTCTGTGGACTGAAGTGAAAGGTTAAATCTGTTTCTGAAAAGGATAGTAACCTTTTTTTAACTTAGACATAATGTGTTCTGGAGAATATCAACTATTACAATAACTAAACAGATCTCTATCAGAAGATAACCAGAAAATATTGGATTTCCATTTGTTTCACCATTTATTTTAGTTGCTTTTATCCTTTTATTCTCTGATCTCTTCAGGCTCCAGTAAAAACCTACCATGGTAAGTCACTTTCTTCAAAGTGACAGTAGTAGGAAGGCAGAGCAAAGATTATATATCAGCTCAAAGCAGATCACAGAAAAGAATTTTATAGCATAGCACATCTTCAAAAGTAAATGCCTATTATTAGCATGGCTGTCACATCAGAGGCTGCTGAGCATTGTGCTTCAGCAGCACACCTTGTATTTCAGTCTGCTTGGATTGGTCCTGATGTGATGATGGGTGCTGGTGGCAATTCAGAAAATTTGCCAGTACAGGGAGTTATGTACATGTTGATTGTCAATTCTGTAGTTGCTTTAGAACACAGAGCAGTCTTCCTGAGGCAGTAACAGCAATGGAAAGTTTTAAATGGGGCAGTGAGGCCCTGTTTCCTCAGCCTTTGAGGAGTTCTCATTTCCGTACGGATAAAATCTCTGTTGAGATCACTCTTCTCTTAGAGCTCCTAAAACAATGACAGTGTTGCCATTCTGCCTCAAAAGGAGGGCGGGTGATCCAGCATTTTGCCAGATGAGTGCCATGTCCAGCCACAGTCCCTCTGTTGGGATATATTGAACCAGCCAATTGCTATAACTTTTAAAGAATCTGCATCAACAGTATGAAGGTTTGTTTGTCCCCTTGCTGTTTTTATTTTATGCAAAGTAACTCTTTCATACTCAAGCCTGTTGTTATTCCAAAACCATTATGCACCAGATTGTCTTTGTTTTGTAGCTCATTATAGAGATTCAAATGATCAAATTACTGAGTTTTCTATGTGTCTTTTTCACACAATATAACTGTATGTAAACCAGAACTGAGAAAGAGTTGAAATTATTCAAATGATGCTGAACAAAGCTTATGGGCACCAATGTAAGCTGACACATCACATATCCAGGTGTTCTCTGTGATCCAAATTCCTTTCATTTTAATCCTTTCTGCAGATATTTTGTATATTTTCTTACTAATATTTTATGATATATATAGGAGCATCTGCAGCCTGGTGTAAGGTTTTGGAAATCTGAAAGATCTCTGTGATTAACTTTTCTGCTTCATGGTGAACTGAAAAGCAGAATTCAATCTGAAATCAAGAGAGAGATTCCACTGAGGATTTGGGGACAGGCCCAGCAAAACTGTTTTGAACACAATGGACCTGGAACTCCTGCTGACTTCCAAGTAAATTGAAGATATTACAGTATTTCACAAAATTAGCTCTAGAGTAAGGAAAAGGCTCTAGCATCTTACTGCAAATATTTTTTCTCACTCCTTTTCAGGAAAGGAAAGAAGTATGTTTTCCTTAATGACTTGAATCAATTTATTTCAAATTTAAATATACTTTCTTGTTTTGAGAGAAAGAGATTCCTCTAAGAGAGACCCATTTGTAATGAATACTTCCATGTATTTGGATGGTCCTTGGATATGTAAATTAAGAACATTTGGAATTTAGAGATGTTGAGCTTCTTATGAAAACACAGTGCTGAAAGTCCCATTGGCTTTTGCGAGAGACAGATTTAGTTAATAAAGAATATTTATGCAGGTAGTGACTTGATTTAATGTGCCAGCTGTGTGTGGCTTCAGCTCCTTGCTGGCATTCTTTAATGAAGGATAAGCAGACAGATGCTTTTCAGCTGACTCTCAAACAGAAAAGAGGTCTTGGATGCTGCTCTTCAAAAGATTTCAGAAGCCAATAAAGAGAATTGAGTGTGGTGACTTCGTTCATTCAGATGGCAGCTGTCCCACTGTTTCATCAATTTGAGGGATGTAAATTAACATTTTGAGATTATTCCCTGTGGAACAATCTAATAGGAACCAGGCAGAAGCATGTAAACATTGAACTGATTTGAAATGTAAATATCCCAAATAATGTGGTGATTTGTCAAAGTAAAAGGATTACAGATAGCTGTCCAAAAAAGATACTGGAAGCTAGAAACACCAGAAATAAAGGCATTAGTTTTCTTTACCCTGCATGACAAGGGTAATAAACCCACGTCGATAAAGTCAGGTAGGGAGTTTAAATTAACTTTCTTTATTGGCCATTTTCATTTCAAAAGGATATAAAACTGAATAAGTATTAGATTGCTGCTATTGAATTGAATGAGATTCTGCTTTAGTTTCATTTTTGTGTCAACTATGCTTTATTTATTTTCCTCTCTTCATTATTTATGTACGTTCACAAAGCTATATTTAAAATTATTTATGGGTTTTGATTTAGAGTGACAACAGTGAGATCCATCTCATACTGTGTTGTGCATTCTTGCAGCTCTTAGCAAATGTAGTGTAATTTTTCTGGCCTGAGGCATGTTGTCAGAAGGTTTATGTGTAGTGCCCTAAAACAAGAGGGATTAGTGTATATTGCATAATTATAAGGCCACATTTTAGACACCCCTATTTCTGTATTTGTTTGAGCATCTCTAGCATCAAGGGCTGTAATTGTGAGCTGATTCATAACAAGCTGTGAGATCCTAATTATCTAACATTTTTAACTGCAGCTTCCTATCTGAATTCAATGGTGATTAGACTTTTCATGGCCTGTTGCAATATTCATTAGTAGATCTTGTGTATGTCCTAAACTTCCACAGAGCTGACAGTGGAGCAAGTACCCTCAGAAAGAGGAGAGGACAGTTACGAAAAGGGAGTTTGGGATAAGAATTCACTAAAGCTCAGTTGCTTTCAGTAGGATTTAGGGTTTCTTTGATAATTTAAAATAAAAAAGGGTGCGTTAGGAGCAGCAAGAGACACAAGTTTACAGTTCTATGTTTTTTTTCATTATTTAGCTCCTTGCTTTTCAAAGAGAGGCTCAAGCTTCCATTAGTGAGGGGTGAAAGGGCCTTATAAAAAGAGCAAGTGATTTTTGACAGATAAGGAAAGGACAAGGAGGGTTGTTTATAAACTCAAAAAGGAGAGACTTAGATTAGATGTTAGGAAGAAATTCTTTATTCAGAGGGTGGTGAGACATGGGAACAGATTGCCCAGAGAAGTTTGGATGTCCCATCCCTGGGAGTGTTGGAGGCCAGGCTGGACAGGGAGTCGGAGGTGACCCTGCCCATAGCAGGGGGATTGGAACTAGATCATCTCCAAGTTCCCTGTCAATCCAAACCATTCTGAGTATATTTCTCTTTGATTCTATGATACCTGCATTTTGAGACAACATAAATTGTTCTTTCTGAGGCTGGTTGCAAATTTTACTGTGTCAAGAAAAACATCCAGCATCATCTATTTGTGTTGAGCTTGAACTTCAGCAGGAGCTGTTTAAAGAATATTTCAAATAAAACACTCAGGTATGTTTGATAAAAGAAACAGAATGTGAAAAGGATTTCATTCCTCTCCTGTATTTTTTCTCCCTATAAAATGAATCCTGTGCAATGAAGGCAGAGTGGGCATTGGTGGGTACAACTGTGCTGTTGCATTAAGGTCAGTGACAATGGCCAGATTTCCTTTAGATGTTAAATCTTTCACCAGATAAAATCCACATATATTTCATTATGATATTACAGCCGTACCGACTTGGGGCCCTCTGAATAATTTAACACCCGGAATACTTGTTATTGTTCAAGAAAAAGCTTTCTATAGCCTTATTAGTTGAGTGAAAGTTCAGAGTGCTGTGAAGTCCTAAGGGGCTTGTGAATCTCTGAAATCTTCTGACAGGTATTTTAAACACGAAATAGAAAAGTCAGAAGCAAAGTCACTGTATAACAAAGGTAATGGTTGCTTAGTGAAAAAAAATAAATGAGAAAAGAGCATCAGGAAAACAAACATATGGAGCCTATTTTTCTCCTTGCTGGTCTCTAAGGGACCAACCAGATCCTTGGAATCTCCATTGTAGTTCTTCCCTTCTGTTCCCACTCCCCTCTTAAACAGCATTAATAATCTTAATTATATTTACTTGAATTCGATTGTGCTACTGCTGCTTACTTTTGAGCCAGCTTCTAACTAAAAAAAATTAGCCCTTTCTAACTTCTGTAACTTAGATTCCACACTTCATAGAATCTACCATGTCTGACCTCTTCTTTCTAAGATCACTTCAGAGTTCAGTGCTGCAGGAGCACACTGTGCTCCAGCAAACAGAACCATGGATTCCTAGAATGGTTTGGATTGGAAAGGACTGTAAAGATCATCTCATTCCAACCTTCCTGCTAAGGGTAGGGACACTTTCCCCTAACAAATGCTTTTGCATATGTCCTGCACACTGAAAAATTGCTGTTCCATTCTCTCCTTAAAAGTAGATTATTTTATCACTAACACTTTAGAGAATCTCTTCCACATCACTTACATTTGCCTGGTTTATTTATACTTGTCTGGAGTACGTTGCATAGGAATTTTATGTGGGTCTGCTAGAGGATTGAGATTGAATTTTGCATTTTAGTATGTACTGTACTTCAGTAATTGACAGGCACTTGTATGAATTTGGAATTCAACACCAGATTGTGTTGCTTTTTCAAATTTTGACAAGAAGCAAAATGTTCAGTAAAAAATCCTTTATTTTCACTTGTTTCTGTCACTCGCCTTTCAATAATGTAAACATTGCTGCCTCACAAAGAGTAAGCCTTAGGAACCTATTTCAGTGATATTTATATTTCACATTTTTCTAATAAAATCCCTTAAGGTTTACAGTGGAATTTGCACTTCTAAGAGCAGCCATTGACTAGGGAGAAAGAGAAAGGTGGGTACAGTAGGTGTTTTCTCGCATGGTTTTGGATGGGTTCTCAACTCAGTGCTACTAGAGGAATTGATTGAGTTCAGATTTATTTAAATAAAAACAGTTTTGAATGAGTGACTGCTGAGAGATTAAAGCAGTCTCTAAAGAGCAGTGTTCCTGAAACTTTGCAGCTCTCTGTGCCCAGAACTGAGATGCAGTGTTGGTGCTTTCACTATTCTGCCTAGCTACACACTCATTAATCAAAAGTGCTCGCATTTTCTGCAAAACTGACATTTTCTTTCAAAACTGTGTGATTGCTAATTTGTGTGCTGTACTTCCATTAATCATCACAACACCAGGTACTTCTTGGCAAGGTGAAATTTCTGTAAGCTCTCCCCTGTCTCCTCCCTCAGGTGAAGGAAGAGGAGCAGCCAGCCAAGCACACGCTGATGATCCAGGAGACGCTGCAGCAGGCGGCGGTGGAGCTGTCGGAGCAGCATCACCTGGTGGTGTCCTCGGATGAGGTGGAGGGCATCGAGACAGTCACTGTCTATACCCAGGGTGGGGAGGCTTCAGAGTTCATTGTCTATGTACAGGAAGCTGTGCAGCCTGTGGAGGAGCAAGCTGTGGAAGAATCAGTGCAGGAGCTCTAGAGAGCAGTGCTCAAAAGAGATGATTTCTTGATTTGCCAAAGCCAGAGGTTTGGTGGTTTTTTGTCCCAACCAAAAGTGAGCAAGCTGATGGATTTTTAGTTGATTTGTGAAGTGATCTAACTGGTTGGATTGTATCAGTAACTTAGATGTATTATGTGCAAAACCCTCTCAGACTTTTTTTTTTCTAGAAAATGCTTTTAAGGAAAAAGTATTCTTCCCCTTCTTAGAAGATCTTTCACTCAATTCCTGTAAATTCGCACAAATATTGTCTGTTCAAAACTGTGGTATCCCATGATAAAAACCATCTGTAAAAATAGGTAGAGTGTCTGGAAAAGCCCATACATCCCATTTTATACATGCTTCAGATGTTCTTGACTTGTCTGGAAGCAAAATTGTTTTTTCTATCATTTAAAAGGGCCTCTTAGCTCTGAGTACATGCTTAGAAAGTGTCTGCCGAGTTGTGGATCTAGCCCAAACAAAGACTCAAGATTTAATTAGAAACACACCACAGATGGACTGTAGTTTATACCTGTGAGATGATCCTTTGAGTTTGGGAGGTATTTAAAGCCATATGTGATAATTCTGGGTATCAGTAGGGTGACTGTTATTTAGCTATTTGAATAATGATAACTGTTTCCATCCCACTGAATAAATACTTGTCTAGTATCATAAGGTGAAACCAAAACTGTCAAATCAAGGAAATATTCTTTTGTTTTTAAGAAAAAAGTTATATTCAAAAGATTTTTAAATGCTATAAGAGATGTATATTCATATGTTTTAAACAGACATGCTTGTAAATATGACAGTGTGAAAAAATTTGTACAAAAAGCTTGAGTAAATATTGATGAGAATCAAGATATTCTTAATTATGCATGTACATAGTTCCAGATTTTTCTTCATGAATCTTGAATTGTTTCTGGTTTAATATTTTTAAATTTGAGCTATAAAATTATTAATAAATAAAAATTGTCTAATGTTTTCTTCTAATGTTTCAGTTTCTTAAGTATTGGTTTCCCTTTTGTAGCTAATTAAAAAGTGCTGGTGTGCATTGACTCTGACAAGTTATTTCTCCAGTTAGTAGTCTCTTACCAAGAAAGTACCACCATGAAATAAAGGCAAAAACTTTTCTATGTGATTTAACTTATTTATGGGTGTCCTGGGTAAAAAAAATGGAAAAAAGCTTTTGACTAAGTGGATACAATGTAGTAAATTGGTTGTCAGCATCTTCTGAGTCTGCTGGGTTCTCTTAGTGCTGGGCAAATTCAGAGTGAAACCTGTGGTGACAGTTTCTCCCTTAGCTGTGGCGATGGGGAGCTTAAATTTGTTAATGGAAAAGAGCTGAGAATGGCTTGACTTGGGTGGCATCTTTGTTTCCTCTGGTTTCATCCTGAGGGTGCACCAGGAGCCCCAGGGATGTTGGGTTTGTAGGGTGGAGATCTTGTTGCCATTTTGTGTCACTGACCAGAGCTGGTCACAAGTGTCAGGGTTGGTTCTGTGTGTGTTCAGTAAACTCGGCAAGAATGAGCCATGAAATGTTTGGTAACATTGGTAATGTGATAGAAACTGATGCATCAAATGTATCAGTACAATTAATCTGGATAAGAAGTTTTGTTTTTGTAATTCCTGGTTGAAATCCAGTGTTGATTTACAAGAACAGTGCTTTCTGTTATCTAGAAGGGAAGAAAGCAGTCTCAAAAACTTACCATTTATTGAAACAACCCATTTGCTGTTAAAAGCATTTTAGAGCCTCTTGATTACATGTGCTAACAGTGGTGAACTTAGTGTAAAACATCTCTGAAAAGGGAACAGAAAAATATTTTTCTATGCATCACTGAAGAATTCTGAAGTACATTGTTTCAGATAGGCTGAGTAATTCTGTCTGGAAGAGGTCTGGCTGTATTTGGACAAAGTTTTGGGGTTTTGTTTGTTTAATTTTGGTATATCACAGCTATACATACCTATGTAACATAAGTCTTGATATATAATTGGTGAGTTATATCACATTTTCCTATACTAAATCATAAACACTTGAATTTTATGCTTCCTTTTTTTATTGTTATTTTAAAAATACTTTTCAGGTCTTTTTTCCCCCAGCTCTGTCTCCCATGACCTAAAAAGCAGAAATTGTTATTGCTTTTAATGGCATGTTTTCCAACAAGATTACAGAAGTGACACTGATGCAATTCAGATTTTCAAAACATTTCAATATTTTTAATTCTTCTAAAGTTATAAATTTCTTAGTCCACACAACATCTTAGCACTGCTGTACAGAATATGAACTACAACCATTCAATATTAACAAAGGAAAATTATTTCACATTCCAATAATTTGCTCACAACATGGACATGTGCTTTACAAATTTTAAAAAAACCAAGCCAAACCCAAAACACAGGAGAAAACCTCTTGCATCTCAAGAATGAGCAGTCCTGTTAGCACAGTTAGTAGAGAAAGGAAAAATGTAGCAAAAATCATACTGCAAGACATTCAGTTGTTCAAATGATTTAAGATCCAAGTGGGCGGAAAATCTGGTGTGTGAGGGAATCTTTTGGAGCTGTGTTCAACTTGCATGATCAGGACTTGATATTTGTCTTGAATTCTTCACCTGTGGAGGAGTCTGATCACAGAAGGTTCAGTAAAGTGTCAATGGAAATGTGGAAATTGACCCAGTGAGGAAGTTTTACCTTTCTGGCCCTTGTGAAAATCCAATTCTTGGGACAAAGGCATACTGAATGTTTCAGACTGACCACTCAGGGAGAACTTCTTTCCCAAGTCCCACCTAATCTTTTATGGAGGTAGAATTATCAACACATCTTATGCCCTAAAAGACTGCAAGCCTGTCTTGTCTTGCCTATGTAGAGTTGTATTTATGTAAGAGCAGTGAGATTCAATTGAGGACTCTGCTACTAGTATTGAATAAAAATAAGGTTCATTTTTATTTTGTAATTCTTTTGATCTGTTAATAAGGATGACTGCTATCAGCACTCACAGAGCAGAGCTTTGTGAAACAGATGGTGTGCACAAAGTCGTAGTTTAGGGATGGTTATATTGGGGTTTGTGGTTGATGGTTGGATTTCTTTACACCAGATTACAATTTTTGCTATTTGTAGGTACGTTTTAGCTGTATCTGAAAGTTTGAGCAGGGAGTGACATGAGCTCATTTGCAGATGGCATCATTAACAAAAGGGTGGCTTGTTTAGGTAATGGTAATCCTGCAGTGAACTGCAGATGTTCTGTTCCCTTTTGTGATACAATGACAGTGAGGTTGCTGAGTGGTGCTGCACGTGGCTTGACAGCTTCTCAATTTGCATTTCCAGCTTTCCCATCAGAGCAGACAGTATTTCCATCAATAGCAGCATTACTCCATTTGTCTTTTTTTCTCCCTTGAAATGAGGGCAACTTTAATCTGGGAAGACTTTCATGTTCACTCAGTCACAGAGATGTATTTTGGCTCATCCTGAGGATCAGACTTGCTATTAGGACATAGATATGCAGTATCATTTCCATTCCTGCTATAGTTCCACCAGGTAAGTGATTAAGGTGATCTTTCATGAGTTCCTGTTCTCAACTTGCCTTTATTGTGCTTTAAGTGATTAAAAACAGTGCCACACTTTTCAGAGGACAGTGCAAATTACAGATCCCTGATATCTGCCTAACAAAATATTCTGTTAAAGTCCATTGGGTTCCCCACCCCATCAACCTTCAAAATGGTTGAAGCAGAGAAAGGAAACTGGCATGTTTCTCTCTTGATAAACACTGATGGACAAAAATTCTCTGTCTGTGACTGATACCAGGTCTGGTCCAATTCCATGCCATGTGCTCTGGGATGACCCTTCTGGAGCAGAGAGGTTGGACCAGGTGACCCAGTGAGTGTTTTCCAACCTGGCCCATTCTGAGATTCTGTGAAGTGCCTGTGTGTGCCCTGATCAGCAATGTTTAAGGATTTCACCAGAGGGGAAGGAGCAGAGCTCAGTGTCAAACAAAACCATGGAATAAAATCATCAAGGAAAAGAAATATTTGGTCAAATAACAGAATTAACATGCTGTTGGGAAGATCTGTTAGACTAGAAGGTAATACCTAAAGTTCATCTTGAGTAGCTCTGTTTTTGCACTGAGTAAAATACAGCCAGACATTGGTAATGAGCCTGGTGGGAAGAACAGGGCAGCTGACCTCAAAGGTTTCTGTGACACCTCAGTTTTCTGGCCATTTAATGACAGCAAAAGAGAAAAAAGTGACAGAAGACCTTTTTTATATTCAGAACCACACCTAACAAGGTTGCTTGTCAGAGCTCACTCTGAAGGAATTGATGGGATGGGCTTTGATGTGATCTTAAGTAAGAGCAAAATCATCACTTACATTTCTTTATTCTTAGGTCACATATTCTTCATAAAAAGTTCAGTGCAAGGCTTGAAGTGAGTAGTGGCTGCCAGTAAAGCAGAAAAACAAAATAAATGTCTCTGACAACACTATAAATGACCTTTATATTCCCTGTAAAAGTACTTTTTACAGGCTAGTTTGCTAAAGGGGGATAAAGAGAGAAATCATAATCAATATGTTTCCCAGAGCTCTTCCTGGTTTTTGAAATGTTGCAAATTTTCCTGAAAAGTGGAAATAACTATCAGCCTAGGTAAATTTAAAGGGATCAAAAAGTCTTCACTGTCTTGGAATGAAAACAAACAATGGGAATTTATGGAGCAAGACTTGCTTTGGGTTTTTCTTTAGTCCAAGGAATATTATCTTCTGGAAAATAAGGGATCATTTTGTGTTGTGTACCCAAATGAAACACCCTGCAAGTGTGTTTTACAGGAACACATAAAGATATATGAGAATGAGACCACAGGAGCTCTGCATTGGTAATATCCTTTATGGGCAAGCAGTGAAATAAGGGACAAAATATCACAGTGGATTACAGAGCCAGTCAATGTTTTTACACTTTGCTCTGGAAATGGTTCTCCTTTTTGATTAGCCTTTATAGCATTTATTTTGCTACTGCTATTTGGAGTGAAAATACTTTCTGGGAGCTGAGTTGGCCCAGGGTATTAAAAGTAGAGGACAGAATACTTTAGGGATAGATAGCTTGTTCAAATACATGTTCAGATGGTATTAGTCAAATATTCCTTTCATCTAATGGTAACTGAATGAGTGACAGAGTTCAAATCCAAGATATGATAAAAAAGGTCCAAATCAGAAAATCTCTATACTTTGTGCATACCTCTTACCTCTTGGTCAAAGGCCAATCAGTTTCTCCAGCAGAAACAGCCACCCTTCACTTGCCACAGAGTTTGTCTAGACAGTGACATTCTGTTTAGAGTTTGGGTTTAGTTATTCAGGTTGCATTTCCAAACCTGAAATGAATTGCATGTGAAGCCTTTTCTATTTGGAGTGTAGTCCTGCTCACTCAGAGATGTTTTCCATTTCTGTTCAGGTCACTCCCCTGTTCTGGGTGTTGAATTTCTGGGTGGTGCCACAGCATAAGAGCTTTTTACTACCAATTGTAGTACTTACAATTCTTATGGCATAGTTGTGCTCTTTTGTGAGGTCAGAACACGTGATGCTACAAAAATTATTTACTGAAGTGCTAGAGAAATGTTGTCTATTTTTGAACCTAGAAGTGTTCACCAGGACTTGTGTCATCCCCAGGAGCTGCTCTCTCCGTTTGCCAGCGTTGACTCAAAACTTTGCCAGCAGAATGGGTGTGTTGAGAGTGCTTGGCCAGGTTTTGGTAGCAGGGGGGTGACAATTTGGCTTCTGTGAGAAGCTGCCAGAAACTTTTCCCCATATCTGACAGAGCCAGTGCCAGCCAGCTCCAAGACAGACCTGCCACCAGCAGTGATGTCTGTAAATCCTCTGGTCTAACATATTTAATGAGGGGGAAAGAATTGCTTTTTCTAGGATAACATATTTAATAAAGGGGAATCTATCATGCAGAAGGAATGGCAGGCAGAGTGAGAATATGTAAGAGAAACCTCTCTGCAGCCACCAAGGTCTGTGGGAAGGAGGGGGAGGAGGTGCTGCAGGTGCCAGAGCTGATTCCCCTGGTGCTGCCCATGGTGAGGCAGCTGTGTCCCTGCAGTCCAGGGAGGTCCATGGGGATGCAGAGATCCACCTGTAGCCCACACCAGAGCAGGGAGATGCCCAAAGCAGGCTGTGATCCCATGGGAAGCTCTTGCCTAGTGGGTCTTGGCAGGAGCTGTGTCCCTCTGGAGGGACATCAGTCTGGGCAGAGCTGCAGCCCATGGGTGGGATCAGGGCTGTAGAAGTCCATGGAGGACTTTCCCATGGGAGGGACCCTGTGCTGGAGCTGAGCTGGAGAAGGAAGCAACAGCAGAGACAAAACAACATGTGATGAGCTGAACTCAGCCCCCATTCCCCCCTCAGCCCCCCATTCCCATCCCTCTGAGCTCTGAGAGGGAGGAGGTAGAGCCCAGCAAGGAGGGAGACATGAGGGCAAAGGTGTTTTGTTTTACTTCTCATTACCCTTAGTAATAAATCAAATTAATTTCCCCAAGTGTGGTTTGTTTTACCTGTGACAGTAAGTGGTGAATGATCTCTCCTCGCCTGTATTTCAACTCAGTGACCCTTTTGTTATATTTTCTCTCCCCTGTCCAGCTAGGAAGGGAAGTGACAGAACAGCTTTGGGGTGTACCTGGTGTCCAGCCAGGGTCAAACCAGAGGAAGAGGTCATGTAGGAGCTTCCTAATATACCCCAAGGGAACTGGGGCATTAACTTAATCCCTTACACTTCCCTTGAAGCACACTGGAGAGTTTCACCCAAGCCTTCTGCTCACAGAGATCTTGGGCAAGTTCAAGGAGCCACCTGGTCATGAGCATTTTGGGGACTTCACTGATATCAACCAATATGGAATTTATGACTTTGGAAAAGAGCACAACAGTGACAGGATAAAACTCCTTACACTGGTATGGCTAATGCTGGGACTATGCTATGTTTTAATTTTGTATTACTTGAATATGTTTATTTAAATGCTTTTGCCACTTGCCTGAGTAGATTATTTTTTTCTGGCAAAAGGTCTTTGCTAACATAATGCACCTGCATTAGAAATGTGGCCTGCTGTAGTTCTCTCTCTGCCTCTTAAGGTATGCTTAAACTGAAAACATGAACAAAGCTGTAGATGGTGTACTTCAGCCACTCTCATGCTTTAATTTTCCTGGGTCAGAATTAAAAAGAATAACCAAACCAACAAGCTTACAGAAAATTTAAATTTCTATGTATAAAGGGACTGCCACAATGATTATGTTCCACTTTTTGGGGATTAGTCTAATGATATTTTTATTTTACTTTACCTGAAACTGCACCAGAACTTCCAGCTTTCCATGTGATGCTCTTAACTACAGAGCCTCTCCATAGCCTTGTCTGAAGTGAGGAAAACAAGGGAAGCAAGTAAACCTTAGACTTTTGTGTAAAGTTGCTGTTACTTTTGAGTGAACCTAATACTTCTTTAGTCTTACTCAAAACAGGCACTCAGCATGGAACCCACTCCATGGTATTTTATCCTAAGGAGGATGGAGGATGCACTATGAGTAAAGCTTATTAAAAGTTTAAGGTTTTGTGGGGTTTTTCATTGGTTTGGTTTGTGTTTTTTTGTTGTTTTAGTTTGTTTTGGTCTTGTTTTTTTTGGTTGGTTGGTTGGTTTGGTATGGGTTCTTTGATCATCAATTTAAAAACTGTTACAGAAGAAAGCCAAGTGTAGCAAGTTCTGACAAACATTTATAAAAAATAAACATTTTACTATGTCATATTCCGGCCTTTTTATTTTACTCGTATATAATAGAATTCAAAATTTAGTCAGTGGTTGTAGTAGGTACTGTAAAATCTCAACAAAAATCCTTGCCCTAAAGGTATTAATCTCTTTCACCTCCAAGCAGGTGGGATTGATATGAGTTCTTAAAATACAGGGTTTTTTTCATGTGTGTAAATGGAGAATTAGAGTAGGGGGTAACTGTAAATCTGTGGCACAGCCAAGAGGAGCTGGGTAGCTTTATGTTAGCTTTCCTCTTGAAAAAAAAAAAAGTAAGTTTCAGAAATTCTAGAAAGTGATATTTCCTTGGCAGATGAATGGAAGCCCAAAAGGACAGACACTGCCTGAGTGATGGCAGCATGATTTCATTATGCTCTTTTTCAAGCAGTTATGGTTTTGGTTGGTATTTTCAGCATAGGGTTCTGCATGGGACCAGCTTTGAACTGTAGATACACCGATTTTAGGTGTCTTGTCATATAACCACTATCCAGCCCCCAGTGGGAGACTTTGTAGATGCTTTGGCAGGGACCAGTGTGAGACCAGGGCAAGCGTAAACACAGCTTTCAAAACCATGTGCAAGGGATATTATTGAAAAGTCTGATTTGGTAGTGTTGCAAACTAGAAGTCTGTCTGTCTTGAATGAACAATATTCATGTGTTTATCAGCAAAATTCTGTATTTATAATTTTCTATAGGGAAGCCACAGGGACTTCTTTCCTCCTGGCCACACCTAAAAGCAGAGAAAGTGTTTTGTCTTAGGTTACAAGCTGTGGTTTTGACTTTCTTCTTTCTTTCCCCACCCTTGTTCACCAGCTGTTAGAGTTTGTACTTTATGATTCTGTTGGTTCACAAAGACTTGAGGACACTGAGTGTCGCAGACATCTTTTTCATTAAAATCTTTTCTTTAGGATTTTTTCCTTCTTAGAAGCTGCGGCCTCAGGAACAGAAAGTAAACAATAATTATCTGCTGCTGTGGAATGCAACAGGTGGATCTGTGATTGGTCTGGTGTGGATATTTTGATTCATTGACCAGTCAAGGCAGAGCTGGCTCTCTCACTCAGTCGGAGAGCAGCCTTTGTTATCATTCTTTCTTGTCTATTCTTAGCTTAGCTAGCCTTCTGAGGAAACCTTTCCTTCTTTTTCTTTTTAGTATAGTTATAATGTAATATATATATGATAAAATAATAAATCAAGCCTTCTAAATATGGAGTCAGATCTACGTCTCTCCCTTCATCCTGAAAACCCCAGTGACCACTGTCACACGCTGAGTACTGTGAGGCACCAATAAAGTTTCTATGCTGGATGTCAGGATGTCCCATGTCACAGCTCAACATGAAGCCAGATTGTCATTTGATTGCATATTTCCCAGTTGAGCACAGATCTATCTGAATTGGACATTCATGCATTTTCCCTGGTGCTCTATATTCAGAAGAATGCCTTGCCTCTCTCACTCTGCTTTCAGATCCCTTGGTGCTCCTTTGTTAAGCTGAATGCTTGGTTGCTCCATTTTTCTGCTGCTGTTCAAGGCATTTTGCCTTATCCCCAGTCTCAGAAATGTAACAGGATTCTGTGTATTAGAGGATTTTGCTTGTTCTAGATCCTGTTATAAAACAGAAGGCACTAGGGCTGGGATACTGTGTGATTTACTGCAAACCCAAAAAAATTCACTGAGCCTGACACCACAAGGGTATATGAATTTGGTTTAAATCACCCTCCCAGTGATTTAGAAGGGTTAGTTAAATACCTGATTTAGACACTAATGATTGAGCCTATGTGAGCTGGCAATTATGCACACAGTAATTGAATGTGCTTGGGAGCATGTGTCATGGAAATGGGAACCAGTGGGATTATACCACTTCTCAGGAGGCTTTGAGATTGAGAGGAACAGCAAGTATGGTTAAAAACAAAATTAGCTGCGCATATGTAGAGATTATAAAGCATCAGCAGACAAACAACAGAACTAATTATCCTCCACCAATGGCTGGGAGCTCATTGCCACTAAATGAGCATCCAGCTGGATGTGGATGGAAAAGGGAGCTGGGTGGGGATCACTCATGACAAGAGTTCCTGGGGAACTTTTGCAATATCTGGAACAGGAGATGAAGCTGCTGTGAAAACAGATGCACAAGAGGCTCAGGACTTGCTGAAGAGCTCCACCACCAATCCACAGCATCCAAAGGTCAAGTTTGATTTGCACAAACCAAAGCATTGCAGCAGCTCTTGGGGCAGGTAATGGCCCACAAAGGTCCCAGCCTGCTGTGGTGTGTCTGAGCCAAGAGCCCTTGGGGTTGTGGTGTTGCAGGCAGAAGGGGAGCATTGAAGAAGTCAGTCCAGAGAAAGAGGCATATACAGGAGTAGTAAAACTTTTAAAAGTTTAAAGCTTTCACCAGTAATATCTGGCATTTTCTGAGATCCCTGTCATAGGGAGGAAATGTTGAATCTGACTCCATGTTCTTAGAAGGCTAATTTATTATTTTATGATCTATATTATATTAAAGAATACTATATAAAGAACAGAGAAAGGATACAGACAGAAGGCTAAAAGATACTGAAGAAAACTCGTGACTCCTCCCAGAGTCCTGACACAGCCTGAACGTGATTGGTCTTTAAGTCAAAACAATTCACATGAAACCAATCAAACAACCACCTGTTGGTAAACAATGTCCAAACCACCTTCCAAAGCAGCAAACCACAGGAGAAGCAAATTAGATAATTATTGTTTTCATTTTTCTCTGAGGCTTCTCAGCTTCCCAGGAGAAAATCCTAGGCAAAGAGATTTTTCAGAAAATATAACAATGACAGTAATATGTAGCTGATCCTAGCAGAAACACACAGCTACTAATGGAGCATTTCTCCCTAGCTGCAGCTCTCTCTTACATCTGGCTACACAAAACTTGTGAGGCTGTCGACGACAAAATTGTCTGCTGAGTGCAAATAGAGTCACAATCCTCCTGACTTATTCTCGCCATCCTTTGTCATTCATGGACCTGTTGGACCAAGTCCACGGAGATGATCAATGGGCTGGAGCACCTTTTCTATGAAGACAGGCTCAGAGAATTGAGATTGCTCAGCCTGGAAAAGAGAAGGCTCTGTGGAGACCTTATAGCATGTTCAGGTTCCCAAAGGTGATACAAGAAAGCTGGAGAGGGACTTTTTAAAAATTATGGGGTGATAGAACAAGGGAGAATAACCTTGAGCTGAAAGGTGAGGGGTTTTTATTGGGTGCTAGGAAAAAAATCTTCCCTGTGAGGGTGGTGAGGCCTGGCACAGACTTCCCAGAGAAGCTGTGGCTGCCCCATCCCTGGCTGTGTTCAAGGGCTGGATGGGGGCTCTGAGTAACCTGGGATACTGGAAGGTGTCCCTGGCCATGGTGGGAGCATTGGAACTGGATGATCTTTAGGGTCACTTCGAAACCCAAACCCATCTATGATTCTATGAACCTTACTATGTATGGTTGTAAGTAAACTCAATATTGTTTTCCTAAATATTTTTAAAATTTGTAGTGTGAAACTAGAACTTCAGTTCCCAAATTAAGTTGTTTGGCATTAAAAAAAAAAAGCCTGGAAAATTAATTCATCTGTACATTAATATCATTGTGCATTAGAAGACATCTGGCCACTGTTGTGGTAAAGCCTGAGATGTCACTGAAGTTTTGAAAGAAGGCTGTTTCCTTAGTGCAGAGTCAATGTCTGGGGTTTGGGCTTTTTTTCTAATCTGCATATTAATTACTGTCACACAGCTGATGGAGTGGGCTGCAGCTAGATTCATCCCATTTAAATCAGTTTAATCCTTTGCAAGCTTGCAAAAATAATTATTCTGCATTTCCATCTAACACTGCGTAATACAAACTTCAATCTGTTCAGCTCCTGCTCCAGACCCTCAGTGACCTTTCTACTCATACACCAGCAACACTGACTGGAATTAATTTCTTGTCTCATTGGCAATGTTCTTGTATTGATCCATTCTTCATAAAAGATGGTAAACTGTTACCTGCTGGACTATTCTTTGAATAATCTCTCTCTCTAATTTTTGCTTTTATCAGTGTCTTGGTTTGAGAAGACAGTTTCTGCTAAGGAAGGCAGGAGCCTCTCTTAAAATGGAAAATGTAAACCCCCTCCCTCCAAATTATTATAATTTTGAAATTAAGAGGCTCTCAGGCAAAGATATGGGAGTAGGAATAACAGTTCTTTATTAGGAAAAAGAAAAATGCAGTAATACAAAACAACACTGACAGAATACAGAGTCAGAATAGGAACTGACACCCTGTGGGTCAGGGTGTTGGTGCAGTCCCATTAAACGGTGGCTGCAATCCTCCTGCAGTGCCAGGTGTGGTTCTGTTGGAGCAGGGATCCTGTAGAAGGGTGGAGTTTTCCTCTGAAGGTCCAGTGGTGCTGTAGATGGGCCTCATCTTCCTCTGGGAATCCAGCGGAGAAGAAAGCTGCTTCTCTGGGAATCCAGTGGGAAAAGGCTGCCTGTGGTGTTTCAAATTTCAGGTTATGTCCACGTAGGAATGCTTGGATCCTTCCCCTGGGTGGAGCATCTCCCAATGTGATGCTGTAATTTTATCAGTGACATTCAATGGCCATTAACAGAAGAGATCTCCTGGAGGGAGGATTGGTGGTGGAAGAGATAAAGAAAAACTGCCCAATTAACAGAAGATACCTGCCCCACTTTTGACAGATAGCAGTAGAATACACACCCCCAGCCACATCTTGCATTTGCAACCTAAGACAATCAGCCTCAGAGTTTGGATCATGCATCCCATGGCATGGCTTTCCTTTCAGCATGGAGACCATATTGCCATTAATTCCTGGTGGGGAGTCCAGCAGCCTCTACATCTGTTCCCTGTGTTACATTTCTGCCTTGGCAACGAGACATTCTGTGCAGCTTAATTTGTCCTTTGGCTGGATTTGTCTGCTTCATCAGCTTGATTTAATTGACCATCTTGTGAAGTGAACCTGAGGTGGAGCCGTTCTGCTGATGGGAGGGCAGCAGGTTCAGTGGGCACAGCCCCTTCTGCTGGGGATGCACCAGACATATTCATGTGGCAGAAATCTCTCCTTACAGACTTCAACTCCACTCTGCTTTAGGATTACACAGTGCACACAGCACTGCAGTGAATCACTTCCTTGTGGATTTGGGTTTCAGATTCTCACATTTATTCCTATTTTAAATTTTTTTGCAATATTTGTTTGCACGTCAGAGCTCATTGAGCTGGAGCCTTTCTCCCGTGACCGTCGTTAACACAATGATGATAATCACTCTTTCTGAGTGTTGCTATTATTTGTTCTGGTTTTCACAAGTGTTAAGAGAAAACAGTGAAGGTATCCCTCCCTTGATGTGAAACTCATCCATGTTTGCACGACCTTCAGATGGGCAGGGCTGTGACTGTTCCAGGCAAGTGGCCCAGAACTGGAGCTCTGGTGACAACATTCTTGCAGCCTTTCTGCTGGGCACAGGTGACAGTTTATTTCAATCATTCTACAGAGCTAAACAAGATGTAGAAAACATGCAGCCCTATGAAAGAGGGAATTTTCAGCCTTCTCAGGTGATTCAGAGATTAGTCCACCTACAGTTTCTAGTATGTTATTTTTATGTGTGTGCTTAATCCTTTTATATAACCCTGCTTACTTGTTAGTCTTTCAAAGGCAGATAATTACAGCTTTTTGAACTGATGTGGAATCTCAGACATGTTGTGACTGGTGGGGATTCAACAGTGATACAGACAGGTGAGCAAGATGGAGCTTATTGCAGCTGCTACATTTAGTTACATGCATATTTTAAACTAACAGGCACCATTTTATTACACATTATGAAATTACATAGCAGCAATAGCAATATAATTACCATTATTAAATATTTCTGTAGCTGTACCAATTGAAACCTCAGCTGGAATCTTTCACAGTTATCTGAGAAATTGCAGTCCCTGTCCAACCAGAATGCAAGTTGAATTCTGAGGTACCTGCATGGTCCAACACAGCACCTCACCTGTCATGTTTTCTGCTAGAGCTGCTCCAGGTGTTAATGCACTGCAAATAAAGGGCCTGGTGTCTTGGTGACTCAGGAAGGAAAGTGAGGACAGGCCTCTGCTGCCCAACCTTTCACACTCCCCTGGTAGTTTTTGTCTTCTGAAGCAACAGCAGCTGAACTTCTCCTGATTTGCATTCTGTCAACACCAGGTAATCTCAGATCAAGTTTCTGTCATGGGGTGGGTTCAGGATTTGTTTCAGGAGCAGCTGAGCTGTTTGTGCAGTGGGAGAGGGAACAGTTTAATGGAAGGCAGTGTTAGCAGCTGCTGTGGCCATGCAAACACGCCACCTCTTCACTTGTCAGAGCCTTACAGGTGTGAAAGTGAAAATTTGGCCCCAAGAGGACAAGGTGAAGAAGAAAGAAAATTTCAATCTCCCAACACAGTAATTGCTGGATTAATTTGTTACTCCCTGAGCTCAAGAAGAGTTTTATTGATAATTTTGGAGCCAAAACTCAGTGCTCTTCCCCACTGGGAAGGGGGGAACTGGAAGAGAGCATCCTAAGTGAATATGGAAAAAATGTAACATAAATCAAAATTTCAAGTACTTAAGCAATAGATTTCATTCTGTATAGAGAAAAAACTCATTTGGCAGCTGCTGCTGATACAAAATGTCAAAGATTACATGTTAATTGACTCTCTAGCTAGGACTTGCTTATTACCTTTCAGTAAGATCTCTGTGCAAGACAAATTGAGCTTTGAGCAATGCATGGAAAACCATGAAAGACTTAAATGTGAAAAAACATCATGAGCAAAGGACATTGAAAGTCTGCTGCTGTTTGCTGTTCTGCCTCATTCTTTCTTCCTTTTTAGTTTCTAGTAGTTTCAGCCCTGCTGTGGAGTTTTTTAATTAAAATCTCCTCTAAAAATGGAGGGGAGAGGGGTCAAGCAGCCCCAACCTGCTGTCACTGGCTGTATAGATTGGAAACAGAAATGGTCCCTAGTCAGAAACATGAGATGGAGATGTAAGATAGGAATGGGCAAAAAAAATAACAACCCCCTGCTTTCTAAACCATAAGGTCTCTCTGAATCCGATCCAAAATCCAGTGGAAGAAAGGAAATATTCTTTTTCATCAGCTTCTGTGGGCTTTGGAGAGAGCTCTCTACTCCAACAGTGCCAGCTGTTCTTTAATGACTGTAATTGGTAACAGCACTGCAGCAGGGAAGGATAAAGGGAGTAGCATTCAGGTCCCCATGGAGAAAAGGATCTTTGGGTAATATTTTGTCCCCTGTGTTTGTAACAGCAGTGTGTTGTGAATCTTTGCCCAGGGTGCTGGCTGAATGCTGGGAATGCCCCACTGCAGCCTCCTCTGAGCGCACAGAAGTGGAGACAAAGGATTGGCTTTGGCAGCTCTGCCTACGGCTTAATCCTTGTTTTGCACTTGTCTGCCTCCCTGCATCTGGGAAGACCAAAGAGCTGGAAATTAGGGAACTCTTTAAGGCTCGTGGCCCCTTCCTGGGACCAGCCACTCACACAGGTGCTTGGCTGCTCTGTGAGGGGCACTGCACATTGAGTGCACAGAGAGATTTTGGCTGAACGCACCGGGTGTGTGCTGCCCTGCTGCTGGCAGAGTCAGAGGGAGCCCCAAGAGGTTTTCTGGTGCCTGTCAAAAACACCCCCACCACTTCTGTTATAGAGGAATGAGATGGTTGGCTCTCACAATTAAGGGGTGAGCATTATGTATGTTAAGAGAAGTTTTTGTAGATGTATAGTTATATTACTGTAAATGTCCCTGCATCATTATCACGGGATGGCCTTGGCAGGTGGGGCATTTGGGGAGGGTTGGCTTGTTACTATGGCAAAACCTGAACTCCAGCCAAGGTGTAAGGAAGTGATCTCCACCACTGGATGGCAAGGAAGGAGTCGGCTGACAAGACTTTAGGAGGAGGTAGAAGTAGAAAGGATGGAGCATCCATTTTGAAGATGAGCATGAGGCTGGTAGTCATGGCGGGGGATCTCAGTGTTGTAATTTTTCCTTATTTAGTCATTTTGTTGGTTTTTTTTGTTAAAGTTTAGTAAACCTGCAGAAATTTAAAAAAGTGAGCAGTCGTTTCTCACAATTTCCAAGCATATGGAAAAGAGAGCAGTTGTTTTCTTCAGGAAGAAGCTTGTGTTGTTAAGCACAGTGGGAAAGGACATGCTGTGTCCTGCCTGCAGTGCCCTGTGTTATGGGTAGAAAAGTTATCCATTTTTAAAAAAAAAAAGTTGCAGAGTTAACAGTTTAAACCAATTGCTGCTAAGTTGGAGTTTTAACTATTTGTTATTAATAATTTCATAGTGTAATCACCTGTTGTTAATAGTTTTTCTTTAATTACCTGTTGTTGATGGTTAGAAATCCCCCTTTGTCGAGGATCCCCCTGCTGCTTCCTGGAAGGTGGTACCCGGGACTGTGAGGAGGAGCTGACATCGGGGTTGGCATGCAAATGCGGAAACACCTCGCCAAATCTAGCAGGAAAAACCCCTAAAACAATGAGCCACATGGAATTAAGAGATCTAAGCGATGTCTAGATGTAAGGAACTGAATCCAGCGTCTGCTAAGACCATTTTTACCCCTCACCCTAACCTAAAGATGTCAGCTAGAAGGAGGACCTTGATGTCAAACGGGAAACTGGGAATCTCCTGGTGCTCTCATGAGGACGGAGCCCCCAGCTCTGCCCGCAGACCAGTGGACAAACCTGCACTCTTCCTCCTCCTCCTCCGCGCCATTCCTGGGAGCAGCGGCAGCGTGAGCGCAGGCCTGTCGGTTCTTCTCACCGAGCTGATTTTTAATCACCCTGCGCACATTTTGGGAGGGCTCTGGAAGGATAACGCTGTGCCTTGCCAGCTCAGGCCCAAGAGCTCCTTGGCACGGAGAGGAAATGCATAATTCTTTCCATGTGTGATCCCTTATTGTCTGCCCAAAAATCTGGCGTTGTCACCTGAGACTTTTCTTGTGAAAAACGCCAATCGTTTGTTTTTAAAATTTTTAATAGTTGAATGGTAAAAAAACTGTTATAAAAATAGCAATATAATTAGAGTAATAAAAATTTGGACAATTTGGATTAGGACAATATGAGACAACAGAAACAAAGAGTTACAGATGATCCGGGTACCTTTTCTGGGCAAAATAAGCCTGAAAAAGGACTCACGTTAACAGAGGATTAACCCTTAAAAACAACAGCCTGTTGCATATTCATATATCTCATATATGATGCATGAATTACATTCAAACAAAGGATTCTGTCTGGTCAGTGTCAGCTTCTTCCTTTTAATCCTAACAGCACCTTCAAGCCTGAGCAAGGCGGGAATAATTTCATTTCTTCTGATAATGGAGCAATAAATTCTCTTTCTCTGAAAGATTTAGGTGTCCTGTGGCTGCTATCTCGCTGTGAGTCCTTTCTTTAAAAAAAGTATCTTACATAGCATAGTTTCTATTTTAACGTTATGTTATAACCTAAAACTATGTTTAACACACTACTTAAGAAAATTAATATAGGATTACTTTCTAACATAACACATATAATATTCATTTTAATATTTTTGAAAAGCCAAACATAAAATATGCATTTTTCACATTCTTAAAAATATAGCCATTTTTCCCCTCTCACCACCTTGAGGACACCATTATCCTATGGGCTTTAGCTGGGTGCTGGTCCCAGAGCAGCATTTAAACTCTGTGCTTTTTGAAGCATGGTCAATCCAAATTTGTATCCAGGGGAAAAACAACCAGCAGGAGCAGACCACAGTCAGCAGCAGCATTAACATACATCTCCTTCCTTGGGGCACAGGAGTGCAGAGCCTGCCTTGAAAGGTGGCAGATGCTGTTATCTGAGGGTGAAGGGAATGACAGCCAGGCCAGCACTTGTCACCATCCTGTCAGGGATGGAATGACAAAGGAAGACAGTGATGTGTCTCTCCCGGCAGATAGTCAAAGACAGTGGCCTGGAGTCAGAGCCAGTTGTCACTCAGCCATTGTGAGATGTGACAAAGCAGCAGGGCTGCCCTGCCGTTTAGAGGCAGCATGAATTATTAATGGAGCACTTGTACGAGTAAGTTAGGAGAAAAAGAAAAGAGTCAGCCTGCTGTCCTGCAAATACAGTGATAACAATTCCTTCCACTCTTCTTTTCTTTTTATAATCAGAAGATGGAGCATTCAAGCCTGGAGCATTTCTTCCACCTCTGTTTAATAAGTGAGCAGGGTTGGAGTGGCACAGCCTGGGCTCTGAACAGATTCTGCACAGTTTTTCCCCAAAATATGTTTTGGATCTTTCTCCCTTTATAAAAGCCTCTGTATAAAACCCTAAACACAACAAAGTTTTTCTCTCACCACCCTGTCAGCCCCTTCCAATTATGTAATTTCTCTTCCCCCCCCCCAAAAAAAAATTCCCATGTTGTGCAAACTGGCAAAAGAGGGTCTGCTCTGTTGTTGAATTTTAAGTGGAATATTATTTATTCTCTTCAAAAAGTACATAAGATTGCGTCATGAATTGGATTTTAAAGTTTAATCACACTCTGTTGTCCAGAGAAGTTTCTCCTCAAATGCTCAAACTGAAAGGCAGCTGTGTAGGCAGGCAATAAGTAAAAAGCTTGAGATGATTGGCATTAGTATTTTTCAGGGAATCAAGGATTTATAAGCTATTACTTTATACCAGTCCTGTTCTAAATCCCAGCTGCAGGATTTCTTTGAATTTGTGATGTGCTTGTGCTAGCCTTTAATTTTCTCAAGTACTCTTAGGTGCCTTCTTTGTATTTCACCCTCACAAAGATACACAACTTGAGTCTGGCAGCCTGAAAACTCTTAATGGGTTAAAATTAGCCCCTTTTCCACCTCTTTTGTGTCTGAGGTGCACTTGTAATGCTGGAGATGATTTATAACTGCTTCCAGTGAAACACGGGGGAAATGGGAGGTCTGATTCCTCATTCCCAAAACTGCCGATTATGGGTCATTGTGGGGACCCTTTTGGGGTGTGAATGTTTTGTGCTTGGATTATTGCATTTGCGAGCCAATGAAAGAAGGAACGATGAATCTGACTCCATGTTCTCAGAAGGCTAATTTATTATTTTATGATACTGTATTATATTAAAGAATACTAAACTAAACTATACTAAAGAATACAAAAAGGATACTCACACAATGTTAAAAAGATTATGAAAACTCATGACTCCAGAATCTCGACACAGCTTGGCACTTATTGGCCAATGAGTGAAAATAACTCACACCAAAATCCAATGAAACAATCACCTGTGGGTAAACAATCTCCAAACACATTCCACATGAGCACACACAGGAGAAGCAAATCAGATAATTATTGTTTTCCTTTTCTCTGAGGCTTCTCAGCTTCCCAGGAGAAAAATCCTGCGCGAAGGGATTTTTCAGAGAATGTGAATATGACATTGGATGCCGCAAGGGAGGTGTTCTGGGGGTTATCTCGGGGGGCGATTCAGGCTGTTTAGTGGTAGGGTCAGGAAGTAGTTTAGTTAAAAATGCCAGCTTTGGGAGTTGGAGATGAGGGTTTGAATCCTTTCTTGCTGAGATGAGGTGGTGGGGTAACTCTAACAAGGGGTTTAGTCTTCAAACTTTGGCTTACGAGACCAATGTTTTTATAAACTGTTAGAGTTAATTAGAGTTTGAGTAGTTTATTTTCTAGGGCAGCCGCAAGGGGGAATAAAATTAGGATGATTGTGAAATAAGTGAATGAGGCTAGTTGGCCAATGATGATGAATGGGTGTTCTATTGGCTGTCTGCCTACTCAGGTTAGAATGAGGACATTAGCGACTAGGGTCCAGTTCATGTTGGTTTTCTGTCAAGCATTTGTTTGTTCCTGGTCCTCTCTAACCCTCAGTTTACAAAATAACTTGCATGTTCCATCTCCTCCTCACTCCTGTGCCATCCAGCTGCAGATGGGCATCTGAGATCATCTGTGGTGCAACCAAGTGTGAGAAAGCAGAAAATGGCAGCAGCAGCACCACTGGAGGTTGCAGAGGGCCCTTGGGTGGGATGGTTGTTATTAGGTTTGTGAAAAATGCGTATTTTATGATTGGCTTTTCCCAAATACTAAAATGAATATTATATGTGTTATGTTAGAAAGTTATGCTATATTAATTTTCTTAGGTAGCGTGTTAAATATAGTTTTAGGTGATAACATAATGTTAAAATAGAAACTATGCTAAGTAAGATTTTTTTTAAGGAGAGGACTCACACCCAGATAGCAGCCACAGGACATCTAAATCTTTCAGAGAAAGAGAATTTATTGCCCCATTATCAGAAGAATCGAACTTCTTCCTGCCTTGCTCAGCCATGAAGATGCCGTTAGGATTCAGAGGAAGAAGCTGACAATGACTAGAGAGAATCCTTTGTTTGAATGGAATTTTTGCATCATGTGTGAGGTGTATGAATATGCAACAGGCTATTGTTTTTAAAGATTTATCCTCTGTTAACGTGTGTCCTTTTTTGGGTTTATTTTGCCCAGAAAAGGTACCCAGACCATTTGTAACTATTTGTTTCTATTGTCTCATATTGTCCTAAATCCTGATTGTCCAAATATTTATTACTCTAATTATATTACTATTTTTATAACCATTTTATTACTATTAAACATTTAAAATTTTAAAAACAAGTGATTGGCGTTTTTCACAAGTTCATACTCGACACTCATTCTGAGGACTTGGTTTTACTGGGCTCTGGATAACCTCCATTAGGAGCAGCGTGGATAATCTTCACAGGAGTGTAAGAAAAGGCTGTGATATAAATCAGAGTGAGGTGAAATGTGCTGTAAATACCTGTGCTGACCAAAGAGCAGCTGGCAGTGCTGTATCTCACGGGGGAGGCACACAAAGGGGGATACACACGTCCTGCACCAGCACAGGCTCCCTGTGAGGAGGAGATGCTGCCTGCAAGCCCTTCCACCAGGAGGGCAAGAAAGACAAGGAGGAACAGTCCCCAGGCATGGGAGCTGTTTCATGGAAAGATGAACATAGGATTTATGTTATGGTGTGAGAGACAACTGCTCACTTTGAAAATTTAAAGAGGTTTATTAAACCTTAACAAAAATACAACAAAGGACTACATAAGGAAAAAGCTGCAGTGCTGGGAACTGCCCCTCGTGCATACCACACGGCCAGTTCATCTTCAAGATGGATGCTCAGTCTTTTATACCCCTGGGGGTTGCATCAGCCAGCCCTGGCCCTTCCCAAAGTCTGTCAGTCAGTTCTTCTTTGCCATTTGTCAGTGGAAACTGCTTTCTTGTAACTTGATTGGAGGTCAGAGGTGTTGCCATGCCATCCCCCTAAGCACCAAGCTTTTCCATTCCCAACTGCCCCATGCAAGGGACACGTGCAGCCTTCTTTGTACCTGTCCTAGATGACCCCGGCTGTCTGATGGCAGCAATACGGGGGGGAAGAGGGAACTATGGGGAGAACAGAGGACATCTAAACTACAATAACATAACTATACATCACTAAAGCTTTTCTTAATATTCACACAATAGTTATCTTTTAACTGCGAGAGCCAATCATCTCATTATCCATCTATAACAGTGGCATTGTCTGGTACCTTCTGACAATGTTAAGTGCAGATGTGTTTTAAAAGGAAAAAATAAAATCTTCACCTCCTACCAGAAATTTGCAGAAATGTGCCTTTTGCTGCTGCAGTGCTGCCTATAACATAAATAGAGCTCCACACTTCTCCAAAAGCTCTTTTACAGCCATTTAAACAGACATGATAAACTATTCTTGGTAGTAGATAATAAAGCTTTCTTTGCATTATTCTGAGTGACAAACAAGCAGAAATGAACATACAGTGCTGCCAGCTACAGGAAAAAACTGACATTTTTTCGTTCGTTCAATTTAGTTTCATTGCACTAAATTTTTAGATACACATTGTTTTTTTCCAAATAATTTTAAAATTAAATGAGTCCTTCTCAGCATGCAGAAGGTAAACAGAAGTGCCATCCTTCTTTTCTCAGTCCTACCCTATGGTGGTGTAATTCCTGATCCCTTGGACATGACAATAAGGACCACGGATCCGGAAAAGCAGATAAGCATTTTTGGATTGTAAGAGATGCTTTATGCATGAAATACAATGAGAAACAGAAAGCAATTTTCCTTTCAAAATGTTGGCACTGTAATATCCAGCTGAGACACAGCTGCCCAGGAATGCATGAAAATGAAAACTTAGGAAGAAGGGAATTGAACTAAATAACCAGGCTCCTTCCAGCATGGTTTTGGAAACATGAGTAGTTTCCTAAAAGCTGCCTCACCCACTTCTACCCCCTGGCCCAGTGGCCAGAACGTTGGTGTGACTGGGCAGAGAAATCATCTCTGTAGCTAAATTTAACAAGAGTGCCTTGTAGTGGTGTAATAAGTGAAAATTGTTCTCTCTACGAAGATTAAGAAGTGGTTTGTTTACCTTGTTTTGTACAAGTGCCTTCCAATAATAATAATAATTTCCTTGCAACTTACCCTGTTGGGAAGATACTGTGTACAGGGCAGTCCTCAATTGCTTTACCTCTGCCATCAGTAATACATAAAAAAGTGTGTGGGGAAAACTCTGTGATGAGCAATCTTTTGCTCACACCAGTTTGCATGTGCAGCTGGCAAAGAGGTGTCTCTATAACATGACACCATTCTTCACCACTTTGACATGATCCATTGGTGGTAGGACAGGCACAGGCCAGCCTTGGAACCAGACAGGATCCTGTCCACTCTTGGGGTGGACAAAGGTCACCCACTTGCACTTCAATGAGAAAATATAAATTTGATTTTTACACCAGCCAGATCAAAACTTTACATTATTGGATTTGCTCATGGCTTTGAGTGCTGTAGGTTGAAAGCCCCCTTGTATTAAATCCACAACTCCTTAGCCTTGTTCTTCAGCATATAAATAAATATATAGCTGTCTGAATGCTAGGAGATGCATTGCTTCATTCCCTCCCTCAAGGCACTCAGTCCCTGCATGACAAACATAGAAGAAAAATCAAACATTATCACTCCTGCCTGAGATGGCATCACTGGGATTCACAGCAATGAAAAGAACTTTATTTTCTATTACCTAGTCATGGCTGCTGCTATTTCAAATGAACCAGAAATGCTTTTGAATTTCATCCTTCTAAGTTATCACTTTCCCTGCTGAGCTGAATGTAGTAAAAACGCTGTTTGTCAAGAAACTGGAGGAACTTTGACACGAGGGTTTCAAAGAGAACCCTTTGGGAGATGTCGATCACGAGCACACACCAGAGGCCCCTGGGGCTTTCTCCTCCTCCTGGCTTTATTCCTTAGGTGATTTATCTGCCCTTTCTGAACAGGGTTCCAGTCTTCCTTTCAAGGAGTGACCGGGATATACAAGCTTCTCATTTTATGTCTGAGTGAAGACAGTTGTTTTAGTAGGGGAATGTTTGTCACCTCCTGAAAACCAGAGTACATCCCAGCTGTTTGAATTAGACACTAGATTGGGCTTTCTCATTAACCTGTTCTTTTGGGGAAAAGGAATTTTTAATATATATAATAGGTGAATATCACTTTCTCCCAAGTGTATCTTCTGCATGGAATCCTGTAATTTCTCAGTTTTAAGATTATTATTCTTGAGTCCGAATTACCTTCTCACAAGGTAATCAGTTTATCAGGTCAGATTTCCCACTTGGACTTCACTGAAGCCCTACCTGCTTTTGCTGGCAATGTATTTCACCTCTTGCCCTTAATTTAAAGATATTTTGCTTACAGAGACATTTATCTAACAGGGACCTGTAAAGGAAGAAAAAATTTGGTTTACAGATGACTTGATTCCCTCAAGGTATGTGAATCAATCATGTAAATGGCAGTGTGTCCTGCACTTTAGCTTCAATCAATAGGGGTTTAAAGTTCTTCTTTCATTGGGGGGAAAATAAATGCCCATAGTGATACTATTAATAACACCTGGGATTACTAAAACTGTATTGATGCTTTAAAAATCTTGCTTTATACCGTTTATGTGTCTTGTTTGGTATTTCCACTGTTCATCTCTGCTGGGAAGCTGAGCAGAGATGAGGAACTTTGATTTCTCCTAATTTGCTGCCAGGCATTGCTAAAAAAAGTTTATTTCCTACTAGTTCTTTCCCTATCTGCAGTGATTAACCTTTCTTAGAATAGTTTCTTTGAGGTCCATTAAGATCTGTATGGCCAGGGGACAGAGATAGCTCTGGTGCCTCCACAAAATAGCATCTCTGGGAGCAGGCTCTCTCTCTGGGGGTGGGATAGTTCTGCTGGAGATGAAGGATGTTTTTCATGCTGACTGGAGGCAGCCTGGATGCAAACAAAACAAGTGGAAGTGCTGGTGCAATGTTATCCTCGTTGGTCAGAGCACTTGGTCTCTTTGCAGAGACAGCACCCATATTGCCTCATCTCTGTTGGGTCAATGTTGGACATTGACTGCCTCTTCCACAGCATGTCCAGAGTCTGGGAGAGCTCCATTCCATTCCCTGCCCAGGGTGAGAGGGCTCAAACCTGCATCCCCATCACCTGGATGTGGCATTTTCTGTGAAAGTCACATGGGAGAGCAAACGTGTGAGGGTTTGCTGGGTGGGGTGGGCAGGTCCCTAGCCCTGCTGCAGAGAACTTTCCAGGGTCTGATATCAGACAGGATACTGCAGACAATTTCACAGGCACTCCTTGACAGCATTTAATGGCCTGTCTGACCTTTTACAACCTTTTAGTTTTTGTACAGGGTAGAGTGTCCTTTACACAAATTGGAGCCTGAGCAGCTTGTAAGGAAATCATGAGCTCAGGCTGTATAGACAGCCTGTGTTGCCTACCCCACTGTTGATATTTTGCTACTTTTCTTTCTAAAGCTGCATCTGTATCTTCACATGAGTCTGGTACTAAAAAAAAAAAGAGACAGAAGTAGTGTCTGGTTTTTAAATGTGTAAAATACTCTGCAAGAAATACTCTGCACTCTTTGTTGAGTTTAGCATCTGCTGCTCTAGCATTTACTTCATCTTCTGACAGTCCTCTCAAATCCTAGGCAAAAAGCCAAATTTACTTATATACATTTTTGCTGGCCCAGATCTATTATCACATATTTTGTTCCACTGTATGTAGAATTTGAGATAAATATTTCTTCAGAAATGAAATTGATAGAATATTTTATGCAATATGAAACATTATTTCCATATCAGTGTAGTTTTGAGCCAATAAATCCATTGCAGTTGTGAGTTTTAGAATGATCTCCTGCCTGCTTTAGATGGTTGTCATTGATTTTGAAACGTGCTTGGTGTACATGAAATATGATTTTCTAGATTGTGTGGTTTGAACTTCGGATACTTCTGCTTTAATTTACTGCAGCTCTCAAACGCTTTTGGCAAGGAAGGCCGCCTGCCTCACATAGGTCTGAAACCAGATGCAATTAGGAATGTTTCCCATCAGGACAAGTCTGCCCTGGCTCCTTACACGACTGTTTTTGTATCATCATTCTCTGTGAAAGCTGTTGCAGGGAATTGGTGCCTGTCATCCCTGCAGTCTGTCAGTGCCTGGGAATCTTATCAACTTTTTAGCATGTTTTGACTCACCAAAGACAAGATCAGCTTTAGCTAAGCCATCCTGGCAGCAGATGATCTAACCTGCTTGTTAGATCATCAATATCTCTGATATCTCTGAGCAATGTGGGCTTTACAATTCTCACAGGCAGTGTTCTGGCCAGAACAGCTCGTGCTGAAATTAAAAATCCAGAATTCTTTTTCCTTCCATCATTAGACCTATTTCTTTCCTAAATTACCCAAAGCAGCTGCCAGCTGAGGTCCTAAAAGAGCTGCACAAGAGGAAAGATGTTCTCTTGTGGCTGTTGTCTTCTGCTGTCAGTGTTCTGTGTCCATTGACCCACGGTCTTACTTTTCACAGCATGGCCGCAGGCTTGGTTTGGTGCAAAAAATCCATGGTTTTTGGGTTTGGTTGGTCGAGTCTGGCTGGACTCCAGGTGCCCACCAAAAGTTCTCTGTCGCTGCCCTCCTCAGCTGGATGGGGGAGAAAATATAACAAAGGCTTGAGGGTCAAGATTAGGGCAGGGAGTGAGGAGCACTCTCCAAACACCATCATGCACAAAACATATTTGTCTTGGGGAAATTAATTTATTACAAATCCATTCAGAGTAGGATAATGAGAAATAAAAGCTAAATTTTAAAACACCTTCCTCCCAACTCCTCCTTTCTCCACAGGCTCAAATTCACCCCCAAATCCTCTACGTCCTCCCCTGCACTGCACAGGGGGACAGGGAATGGGGGCTGTGGTCAGTTCATCACAAGTTGTGCAGATGGTGTCTCTGACCAACACATGTACTGGGGCTCTCCCATTGCCCTCGTGTACCTGGGCTCCTCTCTGCATGTGCAGAAAAGCTTTTTATCCTATAACCTAATATTGTACACCAGTCAAAACAGTCCCTTGTTATTTTGTATCATTTAGAAAAGTACACGTTCCATTCCTGGCAAAGGGTACTGCACACCCTGTGTTTAATAAATTTGTTTCCCTTACCCTGGTTTTGCAGGACTGTTCTCCCTGTGACATCCCCCTGATCTCCACGGCATTATCTCAGGCAAACAGTTCACCTGTGATCACATCCTCTGCAAGAGCTGCTCCTACTACCTGTCAGCCAGCACTTATATGATTACAAATACTAATCAATATCTTCAGCAGGGTCTGCAGCCTCACATCCTCTGTAGGCTGCATGCTGCTTTTCACAAAGCCCAGGATCATTTTTGCTTTTTCACACACCAGGACATTGTTGACTCATCTCCAGCTTGTGACTCACCACATCCCCATCTCCTTTTCTGAACAGCTGCTCCCTGGGGCCTTGGTCCATATGGTGTGTTTGTACAGTCAATTCTTCCCGTCCTGCATGTGTTCATATTGGATTACACCCTGCATATTTCAAATGTCAAGATCATCTGTAAATTTGACCTTGTTCAGTAAGGACTTCAAAAAATCACAGTTGCCTGTCTCAAACACTCCTGCGGCCACAGAAGGACTTTGCAGAATGGAGCAGGAGGGTGGTGCTGGCTCTGGATCTGGCACATCCTGAGTGGTGAATCCAGGCAAGGGCTCCCACTGTGTCCCCATATGTGATAAAGGTGATATCCTATCACCCCTAGGGCCAGATGGCACCTGCTACCATGGGAACCCTCCCCCTCCCACCCCTTCCCCTCAAATCTGCCTCCATGGACTCCTGGAACTTGGACAGTAAATTCAGCCACCTGTTGGGAATAAGATAAAGGTGCTGCTGTTGTCCCAGTGCTACCTCAGGCTCAGGGGAGCACTGATAGTGGGCACAGTGAAGCCACAAGGGAAGCAACTCAGGAACTGTGCTGAAATCAGCCCTGAGGAGGTGAAAGGTAATTCCAGCAGGAGGGGATTTCCACAACCCACTGACTCAAAGAAACTCAGTCAGGAAGAGAGAAAGACTGAGCATGGGGCTAAACAGTGCAAGAAATGAGGGAATAATTTAACCAATAGAACTGTGTAGCAAATAAGCATTAGTTCCTTTGTTTGCTAACATGTATAAATTGTGAAAAGTTTTGAACAACCTCAGGATCCCCATCGAGAAGCACAGGGTGAAGAAGAACTAACAGGATGCTGCTGGATCCACAGGCTGTGCTATCTGTCAGCCTAATCTGTCTCTTTCTCACTCTCTTTCTCTCCTTCCACCCATTTTCAATTTCTTTTGATTTATCTATACCACCTCTAAAATTTACTGTTAAATAAAATCTGTACTATTGACTTTGGCATGTGGGCTCCTTTGCACCTTAATTCTGGTAGAGGCATCTCTCAGTAATGGGATTATAACAGCTCTCAAAGAGACTCAGCAGTGCCTTCACAGCACTTGAAAATTCATTAAATCTTGCTGTTAAACACTGAACAGAAGGATGGGACCACACCCAATGTATTTTTTTTCAAATTGGCAAAGAACTACTGATAAAAGTCCTGACCTATGAACACTACTAGGGTGAAGTGCAGGTGTCTCACTATATCTGCACCTGCTATGTATGATTTTGTTTATACTACACTTTTTCTTATTTATAATATAGTTGTGCCAATTAAACTGTATGAAATCCAAAACTTCTTTGCTGATGTGTGAAATTCTGTCTAGTTTTGGAAGGAAACTAGGCAGGTTCTGTCATGATTTAATTCTTGGCACATAGGTATTTTTTCTTATCTGACTCCTTATTTTCCAAATTCTTACACATGGCTGTTCTGATTATTTGATCAAGAAATCTTGTTTGATCAAGAAATCTTTATTGTGCATTTAAGCCAAGCTGAAAGGCCTGTATTTCCTCCAAGTCCTCTGTTTGCCATTATCAGGACTGAGAATGCTTTTGACCCTCGCAGTCTGCTGGTAGGTCATCCACTCTTTACAAATTCTCACAGCCTATAACCAACAGACAGCAAGGTTAACATCACAGGCCAAATTGTACCGAGAATATCAAAGACTCGAATAAATTTTTTGAACATAGAATGGCATTTGGGATGCCAGAGCATATC
The DNA here is from genome assembly GCA_019023105.1 of Diglossa brunneiventris. Taxonomy (NCBI): domain Eukaryota; kingdom Metazoa; phylum Chordata; class Aves; order Passeriformes; family Thraupidae; genus Diglossa; species Diglossa brunneiventris. The sequence goes on along the minus strand of CM032354.1, from coordinate 148,516,428 downwards.
TGAACATCTCCATAGTCTGTGGAGTGTCCTGCATTTTTCTGTGCCAACAGCTGCAGGTGGGGTGAACATCTCAAGTAACATTGGGGTCATTGAATATCCTGAGTTGGAAGTGACCCACAAGGATCATCAAGTCCAACACTATGACTAAGCAGTGCAGCCAGAAGCCATCTTCTTCTTTTTTTTTGTCATTGCCATAAAATGTTCCCTGTTTTTAGTAAAAAAGCAAGTCCTCTTTTGAGTTTCTCACTGTCATTGGTCAGCAGTGTCTCCTTTCCCTGAGAGGCTGATTAGCAATTTCCATGGTCTTCTGATAATGTAAATGTGGTTTCCTCCTCCTATTCTTCTGTGTGGAGACCTTATTCTACTTTCCTTTTCCATGTACATAGCTTACACTTTTGCTTTAAGTGTATTTTCTCTGAGGAACTGCAAACCATCTTTTGTTGTTGTCCCCTTCAGATTCACCTCCTGTGACATACTAGTGGCTCTGTCCCTGAGATTTGTTCAAGATCAAGTGTGAAAGGTTGTCTATGGAGTGAGTGAAAATTATAGATCTGAAATTGCAATGAATTTTGACAGGAGTTACTCTTTGGAAAACAGATATTGGAAGTTGGAGGATTCCCACCACACACACAGTCACAGAATCATTTAGGTTGGAAAGGACCTTTAAGATCATTGAATCCAGCTGCAAGCCAAGTCCACCACTAAACCATGTCCCAAAGTACCACCTCACATGTCCTTTGAATACCTCCAGGGATGGTGGCTCAACCTTGGGCAGCCTGTTCCAATGCTCAACAACACTTTCCATGAAGTGACTTTTCCTTATGTCCGATCTAAACTTTCTTGGATGCAACTTGAGGACTTTTCCTCTTCTGCCATCACTTGTTACTCAAGAAAAGAGACCAGCACCCCCACGACTGCACCCTCCTTCCAGGGTTTGTAGAGAGCAATGAAGTCTCCATGGGCCTCCTTTTCTCCAAGCCAATCACTCCCAGCTCCTTCAGCCACTCCTTATCATGCTTGTGTCGCAGACATATTTTCATTAAAAATCCTTTCTTAGGATTTTTCTTCCTGAGAAGCTGAGACGCTTCAGGAGCAAAATGTAAACAATGGTTATCTGCTGCTGTGGGATGCAGCAGGTGGATTTTTGATTGGCCCATCTTGGATGTTTATAATTAATGGCCAATCAAGGCCAAGCTGTCCGAGACAGCTGCCTTTTGTTATCATTCTTTCTTTTTCTATTCTTAGCTTAGCTAGCCCTCTGAGATGATTTTTTTCCTTCTATTCTTTTCAGTATAGTTTTAATGTAATGTATATCATAAAATAATAAATCAAGCCTTCTGAACATGGACTCAACATTCTCGTCTCTTCCCTCACCTGAAAACCCCTGTGAACACCGTCACATGCTTGTGCTCCACACACTTCCCCAGCTCCATTGTCCTGCTCTCAACTCCCTCCGGCACCTCGATTTTTCTACCCATGAGGGGCCAAAAACTGAACTCAGAATTAGTGGGGAGGCCTCCCCTGTGCCCAGCACAGAGGGACAGTCACCACTCTGGTCCTGCTGGCCACATTGGTGCTGACACAGAATGCCAGCACCCCCAGGGCCTTTCCCACTGGGAGCTTTCCAGCCACTCTGCCCCCAGCCTGGAGCACTGCAGGGCTTGTTGTGACACAAATGTAGGAGCTGGCTAACAATTGTGGGATTTTTCCCAGATGCTTATAGAGAGTTTCATGTGCCTCTTTGTCCTGGCTGGACAGTCTATAACAGACTCCCACCAGGATATCTGCCTTCTTGGACTTGTCAGACTTCTTACCCATAAACACTTGACACTTTCATCACCATCATCGAGTTTTAAGTAGTAAAAACAGTCCCAAACACACAGGGTTACTCCACTGTCTTGCCTTTCTTGCCTGTCCCTTCTGAAGACCTTATAACCATCCACTGCAGCCGTGTGACTCACCCAACCATATTTCTCTATTGTAATTTTCCAGCTGCACAAAGGCTTTCAGCTCCTCCTGCTCTTTGCCCATGCTGCATGCATTGCTGGAGATGCCCTTCAGTTGGGCTACTGTTCCTGCCTCCTTTGCTGGGGGTAATCCATGATTCCTATGGGACTGTTCTCAGGTTTTCCCGTGGTTTCTAACATACCAACAGCTTTTACTTATTTGCTGCCATGTGGATCTCCATCCCCTTCTCCATGGAGATGGCTGAGGGTTCCACACATTTTTACAGAGACATTTTAGGTGTTCTTCAGTGTGCTCAGCACAGCCTGGAGCAGCCTGAGGGGCTTCACTAGAAAACTCCCTGAAATGTTGGTGTGCTACCTCCCAGCTTACCTCTGGAGAGCCTGGTTTATCTATTTCCCCTTTCAAACCTAGTTCAAAGCTCTTTCCATGAGCTCTGGTAACTCAACAGTCAGTGCCATTGCTCCCTTGTCAAGCTGGCTGAGTTACAGCCTCAGCCTGCACACCATTCCATGAAAACTCCCACAAAAACTGCTGCACCTGTTCTCTTGTACTTGTTTGTGAGTTCCTGAGTTTCTTTGATTCATGGCTTGGCTGCTGTTGCCCTGGTCCTGCCCAAGTCCCATCAGTTGCTGTGACGTGTGCTGGGGTTTTCTGCCAGGTCTCTGTGTTTCCCTGAGATTCCCCCAGCTGAAGGATTCTCTGGAGTGCTCCACTGCAGATCGTGCTGGCACTGGAGCTGCCAGCCTTGGCAACTGAGTTTTCATTTGCTTCTTTCATTTTTCTCCTTTCATTTGCCTCATTTGCTGTCAAAACACAAATTTTCTGCCAATTCTTTCCATCACTGCCTGTACTAGGGGTTCTCTGATGAAAAATGTCAGCATTAAGATAATTTGCATATTCAGTCCAGTACACCCAACAGATAGCACAGTTCTGTGGGGCAGTTATAAATAATTTTTTAAAAAGTAAATAATAGAAATGGAGTGTTGAAGATTATTGGCATGCCGCCGTTTACTTAAATGACTTCATCATAAAAGAATATCTTAGTAGTTCCAACAATTAAACTGAACCACGTTCTCTGCTCCCACTTGTTAAGTAATGACAAATGTTTTTTTGGTATATTTCCAAAATTGAAAGCATATCCTCCATAAAAAATTTATTACTTTAACCTGTCTTTTCACTTACTCATAACTGTACTGGCTGTAGGCCTGCAGCTGTGAAAACAGCTCAGTATTGAAAATCTTTATTTCTTGCAAGCTTCTCCTTTGATCATCATCATGCTGTCTCCATTAATAACTGTTTAGGTTACTGGAATCTACTCTGAGAATGGAATCAATGACATTCCTCTTTAATTACATCCGAACTTTTCACTTTTCTTTTTGGTGCTGTTTTGGTCTCTCCTGATAGAACGTAATGATGATTCCCGTTCCACCAAAATCCTTGTCATGTAGATATTCATGGACCTTTAAAGAGAGTCCTTTCTCTTTGTTAATAGCACAGCATTTCAGCAGTTTGGAAATGGCACACAGTTTTAATAGCATGCATTTAAAGCAGAGGATAGTACAAAATCAATGCAACATTTGAGCAGAATAAACACATGGGACATTATATACCCTGGCCATTTTCAATTTTCATGTTTGGATGATATAAAACCTGGTTTTCTGTTGCTTAAGAAAAACTATCACCAACTTTCAGCTATGAAAAAATAAAATGAATACTGTGGTGTCTATACTACAATTTTAATCTGAATTTTGGTTTATTTTATGCTGTATTTTCTGTTTGCTTTATGATGCATTTTTTTTATTAACAACAAAATATTGCATCAAGAAATTTAATTCTTGTTATCAAAATTCATTAGCCTGCAGTGCTCAGTAAAGCTCTAATTCAGTCCAATAATTAAATAGATGCAAAATTCCCATGTGTTTTTTAAGTCACTTACAAATAAGGACAATTTCCTGAGTCAGGAGTAATTGATCAGGCTGGTCTATTTTACTTTACCAGGAATGTTAGACCAGAAGGGTCATCAGATTCTGCTTCCTGCTATTACAGGTATGCAATTTCTTATCCACATGAACTGCTGAGCAGGATCTGTCTCAAAACTTCTTATTGATGTTTACTGGTTGTGAGCCAGAGAGGTGGAAACTCTCTGGATTCTATCTAAACTCTCTGGCTTCTATCTGAATGTATTCATGCCCAGTTTATTTGTCCTACATTAAGCTGGTTTGCCCCCTCTGGAATTGAAAAAATGAAGAAAAATAAGTATGTTTTAATAAAAATATTTTCTTTTTTTGTCATTATGTCTTGAGCAAGCTTGGTGTGCCCAGATTCCTCTTGCACTCCATTCCCAGCCACTTTACTGTTGATTTCTTCATCATGCCCATTTTGGGGTCTTGAATGCAGGACCTCACTGTCTCAAAGTGCTGCAGGTGAGGGCTCTCCAGGAATAAGGGCACTGAAGATGAGATTTAGTGACATTTGTGTTTCATTGTATATTCTGAATGTTCTCATCTGTCCTAGAAACCCCTTTGCTTTTCTCACAGATGCAGCAGTGGTGACTCTCAGTTGCCCACGATGGGCAAATTTGAAGCAGCTTTCCTTCTCACTTGTTCCAAGTTATTATTGCCCTGTATATATTATTCCACCAGCTAACTGACCTGACAGCTAAATGTCACTGATCATTTCCAAACAGCATGCATAAATTTCCACTCTTCCTGACATTATTTTTCACATTCTCTAAATATTGTTTATGGCTCTGTCCCTAAGGTTGGTGTCTTTTACACCATATGCTGTAAATCCCTTTAGGTGCTCCTCCTGTGTCACACCTTTAAATTATTCTGTTGGACTTTCAACCCTTCTCTGGCATAATTTCAGTGTGTCTCAGACTTTTGGATGCCAATGTAGATCCTATTTCTTCATGTCAAAGCACTTGCAAGGGCCAGCAGGAAATGTGCTGCTGTACAGAATCCTATTCTCTAGGCAGAACATCCATTCAGCAAAAGAAATTTGAGAAATTTCTACTATTTTACTTAATATCCAAATAACAACAACAACAAAAAGAGCTACATCACATTATATGAACTTGTTGACATAGCCTGTGGAAGCAACAAGGTTTAACAGAAGGTTTGGAAACTATTGTGTCATTTAAATACATTGTGGCTCATCTGCAGTGCTCCAAGCTAATTACTTGTTTTTCTAGAGCCAAATATTTTGATGTTTAAATATATATCCAAGAGGGAAGCATATACATTAATGAAAATGTATGTCTGAAGTAAAAACAAGGAAATAATCCAGCCACTATTAAGAATTAAATTCTTAAGGAATATAAGAATTTGCTGTGTAGGTAAATAGCAGCTGTACTCACTCCTGTCTCTGTGAAATATTGCACTCATTCAAATCAATTATCCTTTTACAGATGTGATTTCATAAAAGGATAATTATTTCATGTCTGGAATTGCATCAGGTAAAACACTCTATTTTAATTGTTTCTATATCAATGAACTGCGGCACAATTCTTTTTTCTATCCACAAAACAAATTTAATCATGTCTGCCAAATAGGAACTCATTTGTCACTTGAAAGATGAAATTGTTTATTTTCTCTGTCAGCCAAAACCAAAAAACCCAACAAACCGTATATCTGCACGCATATGTTCCTTGCATCTGTAAATGTACCTATTTTAGCCTTTTCTAAAAATTCACCTGCACTGGGGAACAATGTAGGTGATTCTATTTTCTTTCCATTATCTTTCATAGATATTTGTCCTGGGTACACACAAGGACAGTGCCTGGCAGAGGTTCCTGCTGACTCCTATTTAAAGGCCATTTTAAGCAGGTGAAATTAAAAATCTTTGCCCACAAGGTTGTTTTTGAAAGTCACATATGACACATGAACCATGAAAGATTGCCTTTCATTTTTTTCCAGAGAATTTTATTAAACTGACCGAAGTAATACAAAAGTGAGGGAACTTAATGGATGTACAGTACAGCTGGAGGGAATTTCAGTCAGAAACACAGCAGGTATTTTCCCATGCACCCTGAGGTGCACCCTAAAGCTTTGTTGTGGGAGGTGCACCCTAAAGCTTTGCTCCAGCTGAGCACAGGAGTGGATGTGGGTTCACAGACCCCACACAGGATTCCCTTTGCAGACCTCACGTGCCAGGGGCTGTGGATTTGCCTTGTCCCCTGCAGCCACAAGCCCCAGGCCATGCCCTGCAGCCAGCACTGGGTCTGTGGGTGTGCTCATCCAGCCCCGATATGCTGGCGCTGAGGAGGGAGCACAACCTCCCCAGTCTGTGCTTTCCAGTCTCCTCTGTGCCCTGACTCCTCTGTTACACGATGGACCGGGTGCTCTATTTGTGTGTGCAGAGCAGCCATCCCTACTGGTGCCTTCCTTAACCACACCATAAGATCTGAGTGCTAACAAACCTTTCCCAACCACTGAAGTGCCAGCTCTGCATCCCTCTGCATACCAAGGCTACCTCTGTAACTTTCAGCATAGTCCTGGAATGTGGTTCTATGTGGCAGGAAATCCCTAGATTGTTCTCTGTCAAAAATTTGACCTCTTCCAATTTGTGAACTCCCAGCAGTCCCTGGATATACTTTAACAGATTGCACAGTCCAGGGATCATTCCCTGTGGTATTTTCTGAGACCCCCATTGTAGGGAGGAAATGATGAATCTGACTCCATGTTCTTAGGAGGCTAATTTATTATTTTATGATCTATACTATATAAAAGAATACTATACTAAAACTATACTAAAGAATACAGAAAGGATACTTACAGAAGGCTAAAAGATAATAATGAAAACTTGTTATTCTCTCTTCAGAGACCAACACAGCTGGGCTGTAATTGGCCAATAAATAAAAACAATTCACATGAAACCAATGAAACAAGCACCTGTTGGTAAACAATGTCCAAACCACATTCTAGAGCAGCAAAACACAGGAGAAGCAAATCAGATAATTATTGTTTTCATTTTTCTCTGAGGTTTCTCAGCTTCCCAGGAGCAAAATCCTGAGTAAGGGATTTTTCCAGAAAATATGATGATGACAATCCCCCAAATTTTTTTTGTGCAGCCACCATGTTCTGGGGGCAGCCATGATTCACTAGTGTGGATGCAGGCTGATGTGTACCACCTGACTTCAAGGTCCAGGAACATTAATCTCCACACAAGCAGCCAGCATGTCTCGCCATGTCCCTTCCTCTGTGCCTGTCACCTCCCAGTGGCACCTGCCATTTCAAATCTCAGCCACTGCAGTGACCCTTGTTCCCTCTCAGCCCAAGCCATTTGCAAAAGCCTCCTGCAGGATGGGATCACGTCTGTGCTGAGATGTGAGCTAACCCCATCACTCAGAGCAGGCACAGAGCTCTCTGCTCTGAGCTCATTCCTCCAGGCTCAGTCTGACTGTCCAACAACAGCTCTCTCCTCTCCCTGCCTGTCACAGATGGAGCTGCCAGGTAAGACAGGAACTGCAGCAAAAGTCAGCATTTCCCCCACAATGAGAAAAGTAGGGATCTATTTCCTGGTGCATTTATTTCCTAGGCTTTGGATTACAATATTCTGATAACATTCTTATTAATAATAATACATAGCCACTGCTTGATGAGACAAGGGGGATAGCTGAAATGTATGCAGGGTATTTTGAATCATGTCTTTTCTGATAAGGCTTATGTTGTATTTGTGGGGTGTCCCATGGCAGGGAGGAAGGATGAATCTGACTCCATGTTCTCAGAAAGCTAATTTATTATTTTATGATACTATATTATATTAAAGAATACTAAACTGTACTAAAGAATATTATATAAAAGAATACAGAAAGATACTATACTAAAGAATACAGACAGGATGCTTACAGAAGGCTAAAAAGATAATAATGAAAATTTGTGACTCCTTCCAGAGTCCCGACACAGCTTGCCACTGGTTGGCCAATAAATCAAAATAATTCACAGAAACCCAATGAAACAAGCACCTGTCAGTAAACAATCTCTAAACACATTCCAAAGGAGCAAAACACAGGAGAAGCAAATCGGATAATTATTGTTTTCCTTTTTCTCTGAGGCTTCTCAGCTTCCCAGGAGAAAAATCCTGGGCAAGGGATTTTTCCAGAAAATGTGAATGCCACAGGCTTAGGTCTCTGGAGCAGAAGGCAGAGCTCTGCAGCATCTCTCATGATTCTTTGTGCATTGATAGCTGGGTAATTGAGAAAACAAGGGCAATTCAGACTGATTTACACTGGATTTACCTGTGCTGGCTGAAGATGTTGCCTGCCTAGATGATGAACTCTTCAGCTGTTGGGGCTAAATAAGAGAGGATAGTGAATCTGACTTGTCAGCCTGGCCAGTTTGCAACCTGATGTTTCAATGTAAACTCAGACTGATAGTGGTTTGCATTTACTGGCAATGACAAAATCAGCACCTCACCTAATCAGTGATCTGTCAGGGACGTTTTTGGATGGCAGGCTTTTAAATCACCCTGTCCTGAAGGGCCAAATCTTGTGAAAAGGGGGTTTTTAAGGACAGAACTGTTACACCTGACTCTGGCTTCACAAGCTCATGTTCATCAGGCCTTTGGATTTCAGTGGACTAAAGAAAAATAGCTGACCTGTGGTATTGTGAAAAATATTTTTCCTTGGCTCATTTTCTTTGCATATTTCTCTTGATCTCATCAGAGATCTTGTCAAAAGAATTCACTGGGGAAGGCTTATCAAGCAGGTAAAAAAAACCCCATGGATAATTAATACCCAATTAGTTTGATGCCAGTTATACCTAAAACTTTAGAAGAAATTATTATAGAAAGTATAGAAATACAGATAAATGAGTTAATATGTTACAAGTCTTTGTCAAAAAAATCACGGAATAATCTGAAGTCTTCTTTGATAAGATATGAGATTTTCTAAATTAATCAGTGCATTTTTTTTCTTGACATTTAAGAAATTATTACTTAAGATAACTAAACTGGATATCAGTAGAGCTGTGAGATAACTGGAGATAAGAAAATATAAGATCATCATGAGACTTTATCTGGAATAGTATGGGAATTCTGGTTTTCCATACCTGAGAAAAAGAAATACAAAATGAAGCAGGCAGAGCACAGTATAAGCAGTATAAAAGAAATTTATTTTATTGGAGGAAACAAAAATAACCTAATTTATTTCAAACAAAATATATTTTATAACAAAAAAACACCGAAGAACAACAACAACAAAAACCCCCAAAAAACCAAAAAAACCCCAAACCCAAGAATGCATTTGTGATAGGTATGTGTCTCCATCCAGGTGGAGAAGACTGGCAGGTCCCCTTCCCCTTCAGTGGCGCATGCCCGGTAGGGAGATCCAGTTTGATGCCAAGAAAGTTGAAGAGAAAGGGTTGCAAGCCATTATGGGGAAAAAAATCAGTTGTGCAAAGGCCAAAAAGCTTCATTGCCCTTTGAAAGCTCCTGAACAAGCATGTTACATATGGACATTTTTCCATTGGAGGAGATGAGGGAGATCAAATGGAAAGTGGGACCTCAGCTGCTCAATTTTCACTGCATGGGAATGCAGAGGGATGTGTCTGCCATCACTCAGTCTGGCTGGAATCTTCCTTGTACACCTGGGCTGTGCCATGTCCTGCAGCTTGTCCCAGGCACAGGCTGAGGGCCAGCAGCATCCAGGGAACCTTCCAGCAGCATCCAGGGAACGTCCCAGCAGCATCCAGGGAACCTCCCAGCAGCATCCAGGGAACCTTCCAGCAGCAGATTCCTGACAGCCCCATGGCAGCGCAGGCAAGTCAGAGGCAGGGCCCAGTGCTCTGCACTCAGCTCCAGTGTGCTGAACTAAAACTCCTGAGCTATTGAGTCCATGATCAGGCTTGTGAGGGAAGGATGGATTTTCCTATCAGAGTTCAGAGTGAAAGAAGGGATTTAATAAAAATATCTATGCTTGTACGTCATTCAAGCTCTATGAAGAACACCATGCCTTGTTTATCTGTTGGTTAAACAGCTGTAACAGACTGTACCTGCTTCAAAGAGGATTCACAAGAGACAGCAATCAATAAATGCTTGTGAAAACCTTTGATGCTTGAAAATGGAAAACACTATTTTCACCAGGCTTATACAACAATTCAATTACGGTTTTGGAGAGACAGAGGGAGAAGAGCAGACAGATTTGATCAAGACCGAGGTTCTTTGCCATGATTACACTGAGATCTAGCTAAAAATAACTATAGGCTAAGAAAGAACTGATTCAAATTGTTATCTTTCAGACTTATTCTAAGTACATGATCTAGAAATTATAAAAAAAAGTATTGAAAAAGATAAATAAGATAGGCAAGGACCCTTCTGTCAGATCAGCTGTTTCTGTGTTTAGGCTAATGGAAGCAGCATATCAGGTTAGAAAGGCACAGTCACAAAACTAATGAAAATTTAAGGGGATGATAAATGTGTTTTGATACCAGCCTAAGGCTGAGGTGTCCCTGAAGAGCTTACTTCAGAGATAAGTGCAGGACAAAATTCAATTCCATGAAATTGCAGTGAAGGCAAGATTGAAGTCACCTAAATTAAGACTGAATTTAGACTAATGTTCTGCAAAATTTGTGCGCCAACAGCTCAGAACACTGCTCCAACAGCTCCAAACACTGCTGCCATTTTCTTGATATTCTCCTTATTGTCCAGTGTCTGTGTGTGCCTTTGTCAGCCCCAGAGTTCCATACAAACACACACATTGCCCATCTCTGCTGTCACCCATTCAGACCAGGTTGGTGCCCATGTCACCCTCAAGATCTCTTGACATTCAGATTTGGGCACCAATGACTAATTCCAACCAAAAGCCTGGAGAACTTGGCCTGTGGTGCTGTATTTGCAGGAGCCCAATGCCATGCACAGATCCATAGGCTTGGCAGACCACAGATGTTCAAACCCATGACAGAAGAAGTCAGGACCTAAAAATTGAACTTTCAGGAATTGAACTTTCCTAGATGTGGGGAGTTTTGAGCCTCTGTCACTCCTGTCCCCAGCCAAGAACTGGCACTCCATCCCTCCAGATGCACAAGTCAGATCTCAAGATTTGTGAGACCAGGAGAAGAACAGAAAAACAGCAGCCTGACTCTACTCTGAGAAAAGCAGGTGAGGGTTCTGACTGGGTTAAAAAACCTAGCTGAGGGAGAGAGAAAAGGGAATTTTTATTTGGTCCTGAGCACTACTATAGCAACAGTTTAGTATTTAGAAAGCGCACAGTGCCCTTGTGCCTGAAAAGGATCTGCCAGCCTGACCTTTCTTGCCATTAAAGTCTGTTTCCCATGTGCAGAACTGCTTAAAGATGCCTCTCTCCATGTGCTGTTCCATAATTCTCCTAAAAAAGGAAAAAAAAAAAGTCTTTTGAATAAAATGGAACACCTACTCCCATGATTAAATGCAACGAAGAAACCATTGAATACAATGATTTGCTAGCAGGAGATTCATATATCCTTAAATCAATAGAGTTGCATTTGCTTGCTGTGATGAGCCCACAGCCCACCTATGGCTGGCAGAGGCTGAATCAGCTGGCTGGCTGGAAGAATTATGAAGAATATATTACAAAAACATCAAAAAGAGCAAATCTGTTTTGTCAGGCATTTTGAGACTAAATCTTCTGCTGAGCAGTACACGAAGACCACACCACAATCAATCTCCTGCCCAACATCTTAGCTTGTTTTCTGTATCTCCTTTGGGCATGTGCAGTCTCACCAGGATGCTGAATCTGGCCCTGACTCTGCCGTCTTGCCTGCCCCACCCCTTGGCTTTTTCACTGTGGAGACACCATTAACTTGCTGCTTTGTCATAATGTGGCATCTTCCCTTCCTCTTTCCTGCCCTTTGAAAGCCCTGCTGCTCATGTCATCCACCCTCTCTTCCAGCTGCTTTTGCCATTCACTGGCCTAGGGTACAGGCAGCAGAAACTTGTTGAAAATATTTCACAGCCTACATTTTTGTCTCCTTGCCTTTCTCATCCTCCTTATCCTCAGCTGGGCCTTGGCATCAGCTAATGTGTTTTGTGCCTTCAAGTGAGCTCCTCTGTGCATTCTCTTTTTTTCCCTGGCATTAGTCAGAAAAAAACTCCACAGACCAGTCTAAAATATGTCTGACATATGTTATGATTCTCCTTAAACCCCTCCCTCAAACACCTGTTTGCTCTGTGATTGGGGCTCCTGTCCTTCCTCTTCTGGAACCACTGGATTTATCACTTTCACCAATGATGTGTGCTGATTTCCTTGTGCTTTCCTTGCCTGTTCTGTTGTATCCCGTTTTACATTTACCCTGTGAGTTCTGCAAGGGAGAGATCTTCCCTATGCCATGTTCACAGTGTTTAACTCCAGGAGGAGGATGGGACAGAGCTGCTGTCCAACTAAATTAGTACTCTACAGGTATCTGTTTGGTCTCTTAATTAAGGCAGGATCCATCTTCTTCTAGAACTTCTCCGTGTTATTTGACAAGATAGCAATATTCCACCCTGCTATGCTGAATGACATCAAAGCCACTGTTGGGAAACACACTCATATTGGTTTGAAAAACCCAGAAAGTTACCAAGTATTTATCTTGGCTCCAGGAGAAATTTCTGCAGCTGTTATTTTAAAAAAAAAACTTTCCAGGCTGGATATTTTAAGTTTCAGCTTTTGGCCGTCTTATTCCTATTATGTCTTCATTAGGCACGTGAAAGAACTGTTTAGACTCCAGTATATTCTACAGATACCATCAGGTCACTTTTCCATCATATCCTGAACCTTCAAGTGTATAAGCACCACTTGTAAGTACCACACCAATGAAATACCTAATAATGGTGATAGAATCCATTATTCACAAAAGAGACAAAACACACAAAGTGCAAAATCTAGAATCAAAACTAAAGGCTTGAGTAGAGACCAAGACGTTTCATAAACTGAAAAATGAAGGCTTGAGCATAGCCTAAGACACTTCATAGGCTGGGACATAATTGCTCTTGATTCCTTTATATTGGCTTTTTATCTCAAAGAAGGCAGATTACAAATTGTCAAGTGATTTTTCATAAGTCATTAGTACATGGTTTCCCTCCCTGTCTCCTCCTCCTCCTTTGCACATTTGGATCCTTTCCTTTTAATATTTGCAAGTTTACAGTTTGGAAAAGTCAAAAAATGAAAACCACAAAGCTCTTGCTCTCTGCAGCCTGCTGGCCTCCTTCTTACTCTATACATTGCAGTTGAACCTGGGGACATCAGTCATCTTTGATGTCAGACAAACCCATTTCAGAAGGTGCTCCTGCCCTAAAAGATTTGCACTGAATAGATGAAGCTTCTAAGAGAAAGAGGATAAAGCAGGGGACTTACCCCAAGTCAGTGGGCAGTCAAAGGGCAGGCCTGGGAAGGAATTTTTATCTCAGTGATGCTTTAGTCACTGTTTTTCCCATGCACTAGTGTCCTTTTTTTAGGACAAAGATTGTTGTGAGTGAGAAATTGGGTGTTTCTCTAACCTGCCAAAGGCCAGCCAGTACATAAAGGGACTCACTGGGGTGAGCCAATGTAGCTTAATAATGTCTCAGATGTACATGTACCCATGGAGAGCAGTTTTAAGCTGATGGACAGATCTGGGTTTCTTGGCATAAAGTAAGGCTGAAATTTCTGTGCCCCTTCTCCCCACATCCCCACTGCTATTCCCCCATCACAGCACTCAAACCTGAGCACTGTGGGGCCCTGGCACCCCCACCCTTTGCCTGCTGGCTGTGGGCAGGTGCAGGCATCTTGCAATGCTGGCAGCATCAGGGTGCTTCTTTTTCATCCTCCCCGTGGTAGGAGCAGAGGTGAGGAGTTCAGCACTCTGCCTTACCTCCACTGACATCAGTGCTGTGTCAGCCCTGATGGTATTAGAACAATCTTTTAAAAGCAGTTCATCTTATTACTGAGCTGTGCTCTCCCTGAAGGCCATGGACAAATGTTAAAGTCTGGAAGTGCGTGTGATGTCACGGAAGAAATATGAAATGGCAGCTGAACCGCTGCCTGCTGCAAGGGCAAATTCTGGTTAATGTTTCCTATTAAATCCTCACTCCTTCTGTCATCCTGCCCTCGTGGCAGGGAGAATCTAAAGGAAATGGCTCTCTCATCTTCTGCTCAAAATTGCCATTTCCCAAGGATTTGCTAGAGGTCTAATTAAAGCAGAATAAATGTATTTTGCATTTCTCACCCAAGAGGGCAGTTTAGATCAGAATCAGTGGAATGAATACAGCATGTTTCTGATGGAGTTTTGAGTGTAAATGAAAAGGATACTTTGAATGATGATGACAAATATACTTCAAATGAAGAATGAATACTGCTCATAACACTAGGAATATAAAAATCCATATTATTTGAACAAATGCTTTGGTAATATTAGGCACTTCTGTGTCTAAATCTCTGTTAGAATACACAGAAGGAACAGACAAATATTTATGCTGATATTTAGTACTTAGTACTGCTGTGGCTGTAATTTATATTCCCCCATAATCATGTCACAGTGCCACTCTGTGCTTTGTGTTATGCCATTTTCACTTGGGATTTTAATGTCCCTGAGCAACACTTCATGGGGAAACCCCTTCTAGCCAAGAAAACTTTTCTCAAATCTCTGGGGTGCTCTCTGAAGTACAAATAACAACACTAATAAGACCCAGAAGCTTCTGTATTAAACAATGCACAACTAGCTTGTGAGAAATGTTTTCTTCACAGGGGACCTTATGTTCTTAAACAAGACTCAACACGTGATTTCTGCATACAACCAGGGGAAGCTGTAGTGAACTGAGATGTGTTATCAAATCTGTTTATAAATGTGAATTGCAAACATGTCACATTTTTACAGACAGAAGGAAGCCAAAAAATCTTCATGAAATCACAAGCCTTACTAAGCAGAAGCCTCTGTGCTCCTCCTCCAGGATCATTCAGAGATCCATGTCCTGTTGACAGACTCTGCACTGGATTTTCTCCCCAAACAGCTGCAGGGTGACACCTGCAGAGGTTCTTAAAGATGGATGAGATTTTTAACCAAATCACTCACTCCCATGCTCCCACAGCTTTCTCTTGATTACACATTTGGAAGCACATCCTTGACACCCTCAGCTAACTCTCCTTGCTTCTAGCAGCCAAAGGACCAGTGAAACACATACCTCTGGTAACAATTAGAGAATGGCTTGGAAAGGACCCTGAAGATCATTTAGCTCCAGTCCTCCTCCATGGACAGGGATACCTTCCACTAGACCAGGCTGCTGATTGTGTTGGTGGCACTGAACATTGACACAGAGTTGTAGAAAATGCTGAGACACTTGGGGTTGTTCAGCCTGGGTGCAGTAGTTTTTAAATAGCCTTTTGGCTCACAGCTGTATTTCATGATAATTGACCATGATCATCATTTGTCTTAATGTCAGTTTCTTTAGAAACAAAGACAGCACCCTGCTTTGCATTACTATTATGTCACCCTACAGAAGACAGTATTTTAACCATTTCTATTAATACCTTAAATGTGTTGTTATTATTATTATTGAGGGCTTGCCCCATACTTGCCTGCAAACTACAGCTGTCTGCCAGACTATCTCCATTTTCTTCCATTTAATAAAGTGTTGTAATAGTTTCCTCAAGCACCCTTTTTTTGTCAGATTTTCAGTGTGTTATTGCTGTTTACTATGAGCAGGGTCATTGGTGGTATCTTGATTCCTTGTGATAATGAAGAAATTGGCTTACACAGTGAATAGCTGTTCCTTTGCCATCAAGTTTATGTTAACATTCACAATATCAATTAAACCAAAATTGAGGATCAAATATGTGACAATAACTGGAGGGGCTGAAATAATTGCAAGGGTGAGGTCATGGTGATCAAGCTTCCAAATACATTTTGCAGAGTGCTGATGTGAAGTCTGCAGGTTATTTCTCCTTCCTTCAGGTGTCAGAACTCATTTAGGCTTTAGACACTGCCGTAAAAGGCAATCAGCTCTTCCCTTCCAATCTCCAAAATCATTTTAGCACAGGTAATATCAACAGAGTCACATCATTTAGAGCCTTCTCCTGCCGCCGTGCAGCTGCTCAGGAAGTTAATTACAATATGTTCCTGGGATGAGAGGCTGAGCAGGCACTGCATTTCCCTGCTCCATTAGAACCAGCTCAGCCAAATTAGACTGATAGGATAATGGGGATGTTTCATGAAATTCCTTTTACTCCCAGCAACAAGGATTGTGCCAGATATTGCTCTCTTTGTGTAAATTGTATACCTGGTGTTTGTTTCCTAGGAATAAGTAATGGCTATATTCTTTCATCTTATACCAAGTTGTTAAAGGACATTTTTCTAAGGACTTATAAATTAATATATCATCTACTCATGCAAAATAACAGTATATCTACTGTCAAACTTTGATTTAGCAGTGAGGAGAGGTAGAAGCTTGAAATATTTTTCTTAGGAAAGTACAGGAAACAAAGCACTCCACGAGAACGAGTGCCTTACATGATATATGTCATTCATGCACCTTCATAATTTCAAGTAGAAATGTTCTAAGTTTGTGAAATTCTTCTCTATCACCTTCAAGAGTTGTTAAGACTGGAAATTCAAATTATTTTAATAGCACTGATTTGTCCATTGTTGATTCATTTGGAGTGGGTCGGGGACCCAAAGATGGGATTTACGTCATCTTTCTCTCTGAAAAACTGTCATCTGCATTCAGTGTAAAATAATTAGGGGAACAAAATGCCCTTCAGGGAAGTCTAGCTTAGGAAAATAAGTACCTCTGAATATCAAAAGAGCTCCCAAACCACCTTGAGACAGATGAGCTAAATGTGAGGCACTAATGTCAAAAAGGATGAATTCAGGACAAAGACGCCCTTTTTTTGAACCTATCCATTAATAAGCTTTAACTGATTAACAGAAACATGTAAAATTCAGATAAAATAATGTTATTTATTGTAGTTGGATTTTTTGGTGGTTTCATTTTGCTCTTTTTCAGGTTGTACTTCCTAGTTTCTGTTTTTCATAGTAGCAAATGGGGACTTTGGCACTCCCTATCATCATCCTCTTGGCTGAGAACAGAGCAGAGTAAACAGGGGAGTGTGGGTTATGGTTTAGCATGTCCCTTTAGGCATGTCTCTGACAGGATAACAAGTGGTCAGTGTGGGTGGCTCTCATGTGTGGTGTTAAGGAGAGAAAAGTGCTGTGTCCTCCTTCACAAGCTGGTTTTGGGCCTCATCTCTGGAACATCTGCACCAAGCTTGGTAGAACTGAAACTGGAGATTTCCCAATAAGACCCAAACAATGAACAAGGCAATGAAGTCTGACTTCTGCAGTGGCACCCCTGGATAGAGCAGTCCAGGTCCCTCTGCAGAGGGACCATTGGAGGCATATTTTGCTGTAGACTTTAAACATTACACCTGCAATTTCAGAGTTTCATGGTCAAATTCCAAGCCAGAAATAAGCCCTGAGTCTCTGTTCCTTTATCAACCACACTGCAATGAAGATGACAGGTAGTGTGAGATTATTACTTTTAAATGGCCACGGAGGGAAGTAGGAATCCCTTGCTTTGGTGTTAGCAGGAGCTGTGTTCTAAAGATAAGTGAGTGAAGCAATTGCTGAGAAAAGTAAGACATTATTCCATATATCATCCATTGCAGACATACATATTATCTATGATAGATGGATAAACCAGGAGGGATTTACATTTTTAAAAAATGCCTATTGTTCTGTAGCAGTGTGGGGGTGAGTTTTTATGAACAGACATACATGTGATTCCAGTGAGTGCAGCTTTATTGTATTCAGAACTGCTGAAAATAATTACTCACAATATCAATTTCCCTTCTGGAGCTTAAGAAGCAGGTTGAGAGCGATGGTGTTATTAAGAATAATTTCAGAGCAGTAAATATAGCTATCTAATCATCTATAATGGCAGGCTAGACATCTAAATTTGACTGAAATGAAGAAATATATCACTACACATTCTATTTCAGTGAAAATATGCATACATCTATTCTGCCTGCAGCAAATGTGACGTACAAAAACATTTTTCAAAACACATAGTTCCTTTAGTGATCAGTTCCTAACCCTCACTCTTTAGTCCAAAGTATTTAAACCAAAACACTACATAGAATTTTGCATCTACTAAAGAGTTGGAGTACTTTAAATACATTTCATATAAATATAAAAGCTATTCTGAATCAAAGCCTATGATCTGGAATACAATGAGACTCTCACTGATGGTTCAGTTGTTAAATGATAAGGTCCTAGAGATTCTGTTGGCATTCAGTAGTGATTCCATATCAAACACAGGCAGTATTTGTCTGTCTGTACAGCAGTAGTTGTGGAGCCACACTAACAGATGGGGCTGCTGCTCCCAGCTCTGCAGAATGAAAGGTTCATACCCTCCTGGCAGCAAAGCATATGGTCTAATAAATATGAACAGGTCAACACTTAACTCTGTGCTCTTGGGCTATTTTGTACTCATCTAATGCCCTTCTGGGAGGAAACCTTAAGGGACGTGGCCAACATATATATTAATGTAACCATTCATATTCTACTTGGCACGTGCTGTAATGCTTCATATTTTTAGTATGTGAAGGCTGCAGATTTTAGCAGGTTTATGATGCTACATTTAGAGATGAGAGCAGTAATAGTGGGTGAGAGACTGAGCATGACCCAGCAATGTGCACTTGCAGCCCAAGAAGCCAAAGGTGTCCTGGGCTGCATCCAAAGCCCTGTGGGCAGCAGGGGAAGGAGGGGATTCTGCCCCTGTGCTCTGCTCTGGTGAGACCCCACCTGCAGTGCTGCATCCAGCTCTGGGGTCCCAGCACAGGAAGGGCCTCAACCTGTTGGAGCAAGTCAAGAGGAGGCCACAAAGATGATTAGAAAATTGGAGCACCTCTCCTATGAGAAAAGGCTGAGAGAATTTTTCAGTCTGATGAAGAGAAGTCCCTGGGGTCACATAATTGCAGCTTTCCAGTACCTGAAGGAACCTACAGGAAAGATGGAGAGGGACTTTTTTCAAGAGCCTGGAGTGACAGGACAAGGGGGAAAGCTTCAGACTGAAAGAGGATAGGTTTAAATTAAATATTAGATTAAATATTAGGAGGAAATTATTGTGAGAGGTGGTGTGGCACTGGAACATGTTGCCCAGAGAATTTGTGGCTGCCACATCCCTGGAAGTGTTCAAGGCCAGGTTGGATGGGCCTTTGAACAACCTTGTCTAGTGGAAGGTGTCCCTGCCCATGGCAGGCGGTTGGGACATGATGATCTTTAAATCCCTTTCAACCCAAACCATTCTGTGATTCCACAATTCCACAATTCCATGATTCTCTGGATAAAGAGGTGGCTGAGGCTGAACTTGTCACAAGTTTTGCAAATTTTGGTTTTTTGGGGGAATTTCAGGTATCACTGTATGCATCAAAACTGACTGTGAGCACACCCCGGGCTCTGTGGGTTCAGTGCCAGGCACTGGCCTGCATCTCTTGGGGGCTGCAAGACAGAGCTCACCCTAACAGGAGAACTGGCTGCAAACCAGAGCAGGTTTTGCTGAGATATTTTAGATGATTGCTTTTGTGAATATATCTTAATAGATTCATATACTTTTTAGAGGAAAACTAAAGTATCAGTTAGGTTTAATAGTTACTTCTACAGTGAATACCAGTGTCAGATGAAACTCTCAAGTGCTGGTTACCCCTTTGCTCACATTCACTGCTCATCTTCAAATGGCTCACTGGATGATTTTGATTCAGAAGGGTTCATGGTGAATTATCTTTTCCCAGTCCACTCCCAAATTATGGTTTATCTTAGGTGCTTCTGTGTATTTTCCCACCTGGGCTTGATTTATTAATCAAGCAGTCTGTGACTCTCTATGAGTGATCCAGTTTATCAATATCTCATTCTCCACAGACCGGTGTTTGCTTTACAACCTGTGTTAGGGTCTAGTAAAAATGCACTTATTGATGAACCTTATTAGAGAGATAACAGGTGGTTGGCACAGGTGTCTTCTGGGCATCAGGTAGCCCATTAATTATGTTGTTAGATATGTTCATAATTTCTATTAATTTATTTTTCAAGTAGTCATATGACAGTAAGTTATTACCCAAAGGACCTTCACTACACAGGGTATAGAGTAAAAAAGGTGAACAGTGAAGAGCTTGGGCTTGCTCTTGTAAATACACTTGACCTTCCCAGATGACATTTGTCACTCTCTCAATTTAAAAATAAACTACTGTGTTAATTCATATTTCTAAGGCGTTTCTTGCTTTTCTGAGCTTGGAAAGTCTTTGTGCATTACTTTCCATCTGACAAAGAAGAGAGGTGAGAGAACACGTATCAGAAAATCAGCATCAGTCACAGCTTTTCAGGGTGGTTTTAGTTTTTTTCTCCTTAACACTTTCAAGGTTGTATCACCAGACATGCTAACTAGTAGATGTACTATGAGAAGAAATTTAGCACAGAGAACATTAGCATCATCACTGATAGTAATTAAAAAGCAAATTAAAAAAAATGAAACATAAACCCCAAAACAACACAAACCCCTACCCTCCAATGATTAGAGCTGTTTTTCTTATGTAATTAAACCAACCAGCTCATTAGCATTAACCACACTACATATTCTAATGACCCAATTTATTTTAACTACAGATTCAATCAGATCTGATAAGGTTGCTGTTTCCTAATTCTAAAATAATCTCTAATTTAAAACAGCCTTCTAGGCTTTGGCTGCCACATTGAACCATGTCCTGTTACAACTGGACTTACTCAGCAGACCAGTCCAGTCCATCATGGAGAAATTCAGGAAGAGAATTTGCAAGCCTTTGACTCCATATGTTCCTTATGGGAATTTGATAAACTTATTTTAATTTAAATCTATCTGAGGACTGAAATTCAAAACTGTTATGGAAAATTAACTCTTTCCCTTATGCTAGAGATTGTTCAGTCTCTCTAGGGCAGCATCTGGCAGATAGTACAGCATGTTGTGCTGGAAAGCAGCTCAGACATATTTAAGTAGCAAACTGTGATTACAAAGGCACAGCTTAGAGGATGATGTCTTTTGATACAGAATTTAAACTTTTAGCTCTTAGCATCAGTCAGGTTTCTTGGCTCTCCTTGGCTTTAGAACTTCAATGAAGGAGCCATAGATGCCTCCCCAGAAGTTTTCCAATTGCCCAAAAGTGACCATGCTTACATGATGGTGACTCCCCCAGAGCAATGAACTCGTGCTCTGAGCCTCCAGATCCAGCCCAGGTGGCAGCAAAATCTGGGTCAAGGGGTTCTGGCCAGCTCAAAGCAGAGCAGGTTCACATCCTCACGCTGCATCCAGTGCAGCCACACACTGAATGGAGTCACTGGCTGCCACACTGGGATCTCCCTTTCCAGAGAATTTCAGTGCTCATCAGCGATCCCTGTCAGCAGATAATTTTTAATTTAAATCAAATTAAGCTCAGGTTATCTTCAAAATGGAAGGTCATTTGCTGTGATCACATGAGATGGCAGACACTTGCCTTCCAGAAGAACTCCATTAAGTGTAAAACAACTGCTCATTAGTGAGGAATTAAGCTCAAAACACTAAAAATCTACATCCTGGGATTGATTCTGGACACACTTAGTACACAGATTAATTTAAATGTTTGCTACGTCTAATCTTTCCTTATTTGCATCTGGATGTTCCATAAAGCAAATTACCTCAGCTATGAAATGATCAAGCATCAGAGATTCAAACTATATATAACTTCTATGCAAGAGCATCAGAACATGACATTAATCTCCTTTCTAATTTCCTAAGCTCCCATTTTGTCATACAAGGTGACATCCCTCACAGCAACTGGATGATTTATATTGTGGAGGGTATTCTTAACTATCTTTAATATTAGTGCAACAGCTCATCCATCTTGAAACAAATTATGTATGCAAGATTATTTATTCAGGACAGGCAACGAATCATTAAAAAAAGGTCTTATTTCTGAATAAACACAGCATATCTATAGTTGTCCCTCTGGTACCAAGTAAATTACATGTGTCCATTATGAGTATGTGCAACCCTCCCAAAATAGACTGACTTTGAAGTCTCATGGTGAAGTACCTCTCTGAAAAAGGCCTTGAAAAATGAAACTAAAGGGAACTTATTCTCTCATTTTCACAGTATAAAAATTGATAAAATACCATGACACAAGGTCAGAATTAGCAAATTATCCTATGTAGTCTATTCTAGTCTTACAGTGTCAAGGATTTTTATGCTGGTTGCATGAAAGGCACCATTAGGGTTTATCCTCACCCATCTATTAACATCTTCATGTGTAATAATTAAGTTCTTCATAACACTGTGTGTGGTTTTGATAGACTTGAAACTTTATTTGTTATTTCTCCCAAAACTGATAAACAAGTTGACAACTGCAATTGCCTTAAGTTCTCCTTGTTAAGTGTAGGAATGAATGAGGTTGTCTCTACAGTCCGGGGACCAGGAGTTTTGTAGGATCTGACTGGGTTGCCTGTTTTCTCTGACAAAGCATCACTGTCACTTCCTAGGGCTGCACATGGTCTGGGTGGTGAGGGGAAGGATGACAGAAGTCTTCTATTTCTTGGCTTTAAATTGGCAAGGGGAAGGTAGAACCAGATGATTTTTAAGATTCCTTCCAGTGTGAACCATTCTATGATTCTATGAAATGCTCTTCTGTTACACAGGAATGTGAGAGGGAAATGAGGGTTTCCAATGAAAGACATGGGATGGTGGGAGCAAGATGTTTCCTCCCAGTTAAACATTGAGCTGCTGTTTAATGCTTGCTGGGTACCTCTTCTGAGGTTCACACTAGAAGGGCTCATTCAGGATCTCTCTTCTACTTTTGATGATGCTGTGCAAGGTGGCATTCAAAAAAAAAAAAACCCTTGTAAAGGCTGGATAAATGGTACCTGCTGCTTCTTTTCCAGCCCAGGCATCTTGGCCAGTCACAAACAGCAACAGGTTGCTCTGATATGACATGCCAATACACCTGCTGCTTCACTCCTTTCTAGATATTCACATTCAGTTTGGTCACCTTTTATGCTGTTTTTCCTACTACCATGTGCTTACAACAAGGTCCCCCACAGCTGACAGCCTCTGTAGTTTGAATTCCTCCACAATGATAGCAATAAAGAGAGCAGCTGTCATCAGGGCCAAGTTCAGGGCAGCCATGACCATCTTTTTTTTCTCCTTTGATTCACATAGTCTCATGACAATATTGCCTTCCATCTCCATTCCCTCCATAGTAATTTTCTTCTTATGGGTGAGCTGCCTTGTATCTTCCAAGCTTTCATTTTGTTAAGCTAATAAATCAAATTTCCATGTGGTAGGGTTTCCAGGTGGTAGGGTTAAATATTGCCCACATTAGTAAAATCAGAGATAAGACAGAGGTAGAAAGTTCTGAACAGTCTGAGGAACTCTGGGACAGCATTGGGGGACCATCAAACACTAACCAAAACATGCAGTTTTGAAAGGTTTTGGTGTTGGTTGTCGGTTAGAAAGCTCATATTCCATTGCCTGCCTCAAACATACATCCAAGAGAGGCAGGTTTTAGCACTTTTGTCTTCCTCATGCTGAAATCTAGGAAAACCAGGAACCAACAGTCTTAAAAGCCAAGCAAACTTCAGCTTGGTCTAACCCAAAACTTGTGGAGATCAGTGTCATAGTCTTCAGTATGTTTTGAGTCAGTTCTTCATAGAGCAGCCATAATCCATCCCAGCTGTGAGGAGGGCAGAGAAAAATCAAAGCAATTGGAACAAAAATCCAACCCTTCAGGAGAAAAATCCCCATGTCTTTATTAGGCGTCAAGTATAGAACAACACCTTACTACCAATTTATCTTCCACTGAAATGATCCAAAAACCTTTTTGTGTTGAAAAGTTGGGGTTCCTGGGGTTTGTGGCATCAGTTTTGTTCCTTTCACAGGAATTGCCTGAAATATAAAATTCATGCCTGAAGAAAGAAAAATCAATCAAAGCATAATAACTTACTCAATAGTATAGACTAGTGCTGCCACTGAAAATTGATACAGGGATAATCAGAATGTGTTCAACCCCATCCTTTCCTGAATTACATGAATGCAGCTCCTGATATAGCAAAGGCAGTTTTGATACTCCAGAGCCATACAAAAAAGCATGGGACCAAATCTACTCTTATATTAATTTTATGCCAGGGTAATTTCATACATTTTAATGAGATGACTTTGTATTTACGCCCGTGAGAGAGACAGAACAAAAAGCTTAAAAGCTTCCACAAATACCATTTTTTTTTCCTTTTTCATGAGGAAGAAAAGCTTTAATGTGGACATCATAATTTTCAGAAACATGATTCTTTTATTCTTTTCCTTTGTGGAAGGATGATCTACAACACTGTAAATACAAATAATGGCCATTGAGCAAGGTTCATACATTATGCTGTCAACAAAGTACTGACCTGAAGACTGAAAACAGAAATAGAAAAAAAAGTAATAAAAATATTGATTATAGCATGGGATCAGGTAAATTAACGTTTTGTTATGAGAGAAGCCATGTAAAAGGGAAAGTTTCAGACTGAAATGTTTAGCTTTCTTTTGGTTTTGCTGTAATCTTTTGCTTTTAACCTTCATCCAGAGTGCATCTTGGAGAAGGTCTCTCTCTAGTAAGGTTACTCATTCAGCCCTTCTCACCTCCTGTAATTTGCCTAAATTATGGAAGGCAAATTAAGCCAGCTCCAAACAATATTAACAGGCTGGTGCTACCATCATAATTAAGTCACAGCAGATGCAAAGGGACGATGGAGACTTGCTAGTAAATATATCAAGTGTTCCTGATGACAGTAATGCATTTTATTAGGAAAAACTATCATCATTGTTATGATCTAATACACATTTACCCTTTTCTTGTCCTTCAGTCACCGGGTAGGACATGAGCTAAATTGAATTCCTGTATGTTAATGTTTTTTCCTAGTTAACTGGTATTAATATTACTTTTTATATTATTTAGTAGTTACTCTTGCAGCTTTGTGCTGTCAATAAGGCAGAATTACTTTTCTCGAGACGCGTTGGTGCCCTGCACTGCTGTCTCTACAAGAGCCTTGTGCAATGGGCCCCGCAAGAGACACAGATTCAGCTCTGCCTGTTCTTCCTCTGAGCAGCCTCCAGTCCTGAGCTGGGCCCAAGCAGGAGTGGCAGGTGGAATAAGGACAGGGCTGTGAGGAGCATGGGGCAGAATAATCTCAGCTGGAGGGAGCTGTTAACCTGAATTTGCAGTCCCTGGAGGTGTGCACTGACCACTGGCCTGGCAGCAGGGTCACTGCTTCCTCCAGCCATAAATTGTGAGCACAGAATGGACTATTTGACAGAAGTACCATTGTGGTTTAACCCCAGCTGGCAACCAAGTCCCACACAGCCACTCACTTGCTCCCCTGTGGTGGGATGGAAGAGAGAATCAGAAAAGTAAAAGTGGAAAATCTCGTGGTTTGAGATAAAGACAGTTTAATAAGTAGATCAAAAGCTGTGCACACAGCAAAGCCAAACATTAAATTAATTCTCCCCTTCCCACGGGCACACAGGTGCTCACCCATCTCTAGAAAATCTGGGCTCCATCACACATGATGGTGAATTGGGAAGACAGACACCCTCACTCTGAATGTTCCCCCTTCCTTCCTCTTCTCTCAGCTTTATGTGCTGCCATATTGTATGGAACATCCCTTTGGTCAGCTGGGGTCAGCTGTCCTGGCTGTGTCTCCTCCCAACTCTTGTGTACCCCCAATTTCCCTGTTGCTGGAGTGAGGAGCAGAGAAGACCCTGACAGGCAGCAAAACCAAAAGCAGCCACTAAGGAGCACAACACTTTAAATTTGATTAAGCTCATTCCAACCAAATCTGTTGTTACCTCAAAAAAGCACCAGGAGGATTATTGTGGTCTAAGCCCAGCTGACAATTAAGCACACACAGACACTCCTTACTTCCAGTGAGATGCGGAGGGAATTGAAAGAGTAAAAGGGAGTGGTAGCTGAGCATCAGGGAGGAAGGGATGTGTCTCCTCAACATCTCAAATGTCTGTATTTTACATGATGTCCTGTGCAAATGTGTGGCACACATAGACTTGGATCCCTGAAATTCCCAGGCCAAAGAGAAATGTCAGAACTTGGTGACTGCATAGTGCTCTCCTTTTTTGTGCTCTGCTCCAAAGGCACTCCC
Organism: Diglossa brunneiventris; assembly: GCA_019023105.1. Taxonomy (NCBI): domain Eukaryota; kingdom Metazoa; phylum Chordata; class Aves; order Passeriformes; family Thraupidae; genus Diglossa; species Diglossa brunneiventris. The sequence goes on along the minus strand of CM032354.1, from coordinate 148,490,350 downwards.
CTCTCACCCTGCTTGCAGGGCAGCACAGGATTAGGACTGGGCTTGACCACTGCTGTGCTCCAAGTCCTGACCAGGAGAGAGCACACAATATACAGTTTATACTTGCAAAATGCTATTTGTAGAGTTGCCACACATAGCCCATCTCTTTGGACTTTAATCTCAGCACCAGTGTGGGTGGCAGCCTCAGAGATGTTGATGCTTTTCTCATTCACACAAGTCTCTGGAGTGTACTCAGTTCTGATATCCTTAATTTGAATTTAGCTTGTTGTCTTCCTGTGCTATGCAGCCTACACATCTCTACTTGTTTACACGTGAGAAAGAAATAGAAAAGAAATACGGCTCTTTTCCTTAGCTTGGAGCATCAATCAAACCAAGCAAGGGGAAATGAAGTGGAAAAGGAGTGTAACATCTGAGGAAAAGCCTTCCTTTGATTTTTCTTGATATTGTTGGTTACAGCTAAAGGGGAAACACTTCACAATTCCTTCATTACTCCTTGGTGTGTGAAGTAATTGTTTTGGATAAGGGTAGTGGTTGAATGTCTGCATCCTACAGCCTGTGCTGAGAGCAACCTCGTGATATTGACATTGCACAAACCACTGAGGACAACTTATCTGTGGGGAAAACCTAGTTAATAGACTTGTGCTCATCCAGACCTAATATTACCTATAAATAGTCCAAATTTTAATTATGTCAGAGAGGCTGCAAGATAAAGACACTATCAGAATAGTGTAGACACCCTCCACTGTACGCTTTCTCCTATTAGAATGTCATGTTAACTTGCCTGTTTACTATAATCTGTTCATGGATTAAATATGGAATATATAAATTTCACCCCACTAATTAGCTGTTTAGTGTTATCTGGAGAGAAAAATAGTCCTGCTGCCTTCTATGGCTTGATCTGCTGGAATGCAAGTCTGGATTGCTTGTGGTTATAGAAAAGGTGCATGCAGCTGTCCTAGATAGTAATTCACTTCTTACCATAATAACTTCCTGACACCAGCCAATAGTGAAGTTAATCAGAAGATATTTCCCGTAATCAGAATGGAGAGAAGGTGTTTCAATCACAGAGAATATCTGAACTCTCAGCTCAGCAATTATGAACTTCAGTGACTTAGGAAGCATTTTTGTTTTTTTCCTTTTAATGCCTAACAAACCAATTTTCCCTGAGAAGAGATGATGGCTTTTCCAGTCTAAACTAGGGGCTTTCACAGATTAAGTAAATATTTGGCAGATTATAAAGTCCTTTATAAAACATTTGCAGTCAAATCCTTTTTCTCCAATAGTCAGAGAAGGCCATAGATGGTCTTTTCATATACATATATATAATATATATAAATATATATCTATTATATATATATATATATAATATATATAAATATTCAACCTTCTGGAGTATGACAATCTGTACTTTATCTGAGTACTTCATAAGAAAATAGAGAACAGCAGAAGGCAGGCACCTCTGTCTGCAGGAGACATTACACCTTGCAGAGGTGGAACACCCAGGTGGGTGTTCCATCATCCATCCAACATCCATCACTGATTTTGGTTTCCATTGTACCCTGGCTTGCTAGAAGGCCCCATCCCCTGTCACAGAGGACGATCTGAAACAGCTTTATCACACTTAGTTCACTTTCCACTCAGGTGAGCCCTGTCTGCTTGCCAGCCTGAGGAAACTCCTGATGGTGCAGGACACCAGAGTGGCCTGTCCATGCCTTGGCATCCTCAGAGCTGTTGTGGCCTCTCTGACTCCTGTCTTGGACCTCTCATCAAGGATCACAGCACCCTGGCACAAGCACCTCTGAGAGGTGCTCTTACAGTTTTAAATCCTTCCCATTCCAGAAATGTGATCTATAGCTCTGCCCCTCAGATTTAACACCCCGAGGTCTCCTGAGCTGGATGCAGTACTGCAGCTGGGTACAATATAAATTCACAGAAAAAATACATTTTTTCATTATCTATGCAGCAATATTTCCAAGGAGTTTATTTTTTCTGTGGCCTGACTACAAGTGAAAAAAACCTAAACCACAGCAGAATATTGTGAGCTCATTGCAAATGTCTGCCTCCAATCTTGACAGACTGACTGACATCCCAAAAATGGGATATTGTTTAACCAATATTTTGAGCTGTATAGAGTTTGAGCAGTATTGCTCCTGTAAGCAGAGGTTGTCATCTAAGAAAATGAGTAGTGAAAATGGGCATCTAATTTTAAACTCTGTGTTTGGACAAACTGCAACAGTCCATGACAAACCCATGCAGTAGAATACCTTTCATCTCTGGCCTCTGCTCTTTTCTCCTCCCACATGAAGGATTTTTTTTGTTACTGATTAAAAGCAAAATTCACTGGTCACTGGAGTGCCCTGAGAAACTCAGGGAAAAAAAGTGATTATTGCTAGTTTCTCTACAAGAAAAAATTGAATCTGTTTTAAATATCTTCTAGAAAGGACACATTTTTCCCAGATCCCTGAAATAAAGCAAACAATTCCAGAGAGGATAGCAGTGCTCATATTTATTATCTGAAAAACCTTATGTAGCAAAATATTACATCTTTCTATATATTTTGGCTGTGTGGGAGCTGATGCCATCAGAAATGAAATACCCAACTTCTGAGAATGTTTTGGGTTTTTTTGTTTATTGCCTCATTTTGTTTTATGAATGCAGCCTCCAGAGCCTGTTTATGTTCTGGCTTTCCATGTTGTTGTGACTGATACTTTGGGTGGTTGTGCCATCACTTACACTGTAAAACCCAGGGGATTTATCCTCATATGAAATGTGTGAACCTCAAAAAAACAGATTTGAAATTTGAACAATAATAAAATGTTTCATGCATTGGGAAAAAAAAACCAGTTGTCTATTTTGTAATGTAAAAAAAAAAAAAAAATCCTAAAAATGAGAGGATAAAATCCCAGCTTTGTCTCAGTTGCAAGACCTCTTTGTAACCAGCCAGAGGAAAAAATTTCTCCAGCAGATAAAACCCATACAGAGACCAAGTGTACAAACTGCTCCAACCAAGACCAGCCCCTCAATGCAGGGCAGGCATTGCAAGAGAAAAGAGCTGGGGAGCTGACCCCTTGTGCCAATTCCTCTTCAATACATAATCTCACAGAGCAGGGGGAATGAATGCCCATGGCACTGGGAGAAAAGAAGAGAGATGAAGGAGAAAAATATAATTTTCTCTGAATAAAATACAAGTTTCCTCAATATATGTGTCCCTTCCATCCTCCCAAGAGCACAAATTTCTGTCAGTTCTTTCCTGAACCTAACATGATTGCCAGCAGTCCTCCATGCCCATTCCTCTGGAGGCCTTGAATGTATGCACATATTCCAATTTTCATTTGCTGTGTCTGTGCCTTCTGTTTTTCAAAGCTAATAGGTGAGTGTGATGTTTTATGCTATTTTATATTCTGGAGAAGTTTTCCAGCAAAAGCCTTGTGAAAGATTGCAGTGTGCAGCTGTAGCTCACCTCACTGCAAGCTGCCCCATGGAATTGGAGCCCTGTGATTTTCTTCAAATGCTCCATGCACGGCAGAGATGTCAAATGTGCTCAAAGACAATTACAACTTCTGGCCATGGTCTGTAGTCCTCATCTGTAAAGTTTGAGCTTCATATTGCATTCAACAAACAACCTCTCTTTAAAATAAATATAGAGCACTTGCTCATGCAAATTCACCAAGTGGCGCGGAGCGTTACCATAATTGCATTTACAAATGATGGGAGCATGCCAAGGCCTTTTGGGAAAAGGTTTCTTCCTCCACCTGTATTAATGTAAAGGTTCAAAGCTGCATTGAGATGAAGGGCTTGTTCACACCTCAGGCTCCTTTTGACAGCCTTCCATCAACTCAGGTTGGAGAGCTGCCCTGGGAAACAGGAGCAGTGGATGCTTGCCCAGGATTTTTCAGATGGTGCTCCTGGTATGGCCATTCACATCTGAGTGGTAAGGGGATATAAAAGGCCCTCAACTGAAATGGAAACACTTTACACCTTTTTGTTCTGGTAGTACTTGCACAAGAAGAATGACAGCATCAATATGGAACTATAATTGAGAAAATATGAATAAATAAATGTTATTTTTAATAAGGGCTGTGCCTAAGAAGTTGATTAAAGCTACCAAGCAAGAGATTGTGGCTCTTCCTTCCACCTTTCTGCTAATATTTATATTTGAGAACTAAGTCTTATTGCAAATACAAGTAGTTGCATAAAAAATCACCTCATAAATCTCTTTACTGCCTCCAGATCTTTCCAGTGTGAAAACCAGCAAACTAAAACCCCTAAAAACTGGAAAATCTACTAGAGGGGAAGATGTGAATTCAGCTTCAGAGGAGACAAATACAAAATCAGCAAAAAGGTGACTAAGATATAATGTGGCATAAGGAATTTAGACATAGTTTCAGCACAGAGACTTCCTGGCTTATTCCAGTGATGAAGAGGTGGCCCAAAACAGGCAGATCTCAGAAGATCTGTCTCATCTTAAAGATAACATTGTAATGCCAGTGACAACAGAAAAACTCAGGGAAAAGGATAGGGGCAGCTGAATAACCTACAACAGATTTGTAAAATTGAACCTATTTCAGACAGAGTCTGCTGAGGCATTTTCAACAGAAAATGAGCAGCTGGATCTGATAGGAATTTCCTTGTGCTCATGTGGGGAGCAAAGCTTCCGATCAAGGGAACATGAGCACATCCAAGCAGCTCCTCAGCCCCTCTGCTCCTGCTGCTGAGTCCAAGGGAGCACAGGGATCTCCCTCAGTGGCAGAAACCATCAGGAACCACTAAGGCTGAGAGCAAACTTCAAAACATTCCAAACGATTAAACAGAGGTGTGAGGATGGTTGCAAGGAAAGGAAAATGAGATTTTAAGCAGTCTGCTTAAGCTTGATTGCACATTCCCTGAGTGACATGAGGCAATAAGGGATCTTGGGGAAGGTAAGGACAGAGAGAAGAGGAGTCTGCAGGGAGTAAATCTGTTCTGGGGTGCAGATGAACAATCAGAGCCACTGTGAGGCTCTGGGGCAGCAAGAGCTCATGGATGGCAGATGGAATAATGAGCCATCACTAAGCCATCTCCCAGGTGGCTGCAATGAGCCATGGGCTGGGCTGTCAGAGCAGTGCCAGCCTGGCTGTGGCATTACAACTGCAAAGGGTGAGGGAAGGGATCCGTGTTCTGCTGGGCTGGTGGGAGCAGCCAGGACACTGGGGGTGGGAGGTTTCTGGGCTGGATATGGTGCTGGGGCTGCAGCCACAGCAGCATAACAAATCAGCCTCAAGAGCTGTCAGGAGGACACTGTTATTAATGTAAAGCTGCTATTAATCAATTCCAGGAAGCTGCAAAATTAACCTCTGTTAGGAGAGTGACTGAATAAATGTGACACGGAGAACACAAATGGGATTGTTTGGTTGAGCCAGTATGGGAAACTTGGGTAAGAAACTCTGATTTTAATCCCAAGAAGCAAAAGCCATAAATTTAAGTACATTTGTATCCACATTCCCCCCTTACTTCCCATGCTTTCCTTTCCCCCCAGTTTCTCACTGGCCTGTGGAGAAAATATAAGTACAGTCTTTTTATATCTGTATCAAATTGACCTTTTCCATGGGTTTCTAGGGCAGAAGGGTCAAATCAAAGTTCCCTGTGTGCTCCCCACATGGGCAGACCTGAGTCAGGGTCCTTCTGCTTGCCTGGTGCATGATCACTGGCAAAACACAGAAAGTAAAATGCCAACAACAGTGAGGGGAAAAGCACAGCAGAGAAAATCCCTCTGTATGGTCCCTCCACTTGGATGATCTTGGGAAGTGTCTGCAGATAAACATCAGGAAGAGAGGAGGAGGAAGAATGAGTAGAAGAGTAGACAGGGAGGGATGGATTTGCAGATATTGTAATAAATATGACAAGGAATTTCAGCTGGTCTGAGCCTTGGGGAAGGAGTGAGCATAGTGAAAATCTTCCTGCTGGTCTCATTAAATCAGAAAGCTCCAAGCTCTGTGGCATAGGAGTGCTGAGGTATTGCTGCTGCCTGTAGCTCTGGGATGGGTTTTGCTGGAGTTATGTGGAAATACCCAGAGAACAGAGCATGGCCAGCTTTCAGCTCATCCCAGGCCAGCTCAGAGCAGCTGCCCAAGATGCAGGACATGTGTGGCCTCAGGGGACACGAGGACCGAGAACACCCCTCCAGGTGCCCACAGCAGACACTTGCAGGCAGCATTCTGGGCCTGAGAGGATGCAGTGTGCAGGGAACTGGCACTCATGTACAATGAAACAGCTAACTGTCCTCTCAGACATGCTCTGGACATTATTTTCTCTGCAAAGACGCATGTCTCTCTACCTCAGAGTCCTTTCCTGCAGCCAGACCAACAAAAAGAGTTTATAAATGCACCAGTTATAAACTCGGGTCAGACTGTGCCAGTGCCCAAGCAATTCAAAATAAGTCGTACATGTGCAATATATAGATTCAAATACACCATCCACTTAATTTCAAGTAAATCTTTCTCTCCAGGACAAAAACACTAAATAAAAGCTGCTGTAGTGCCTGAGGCATTTGGTTTCTCTAACGGTAGAAAGCAGACCAGCCTCTTAGGGATTTTTCTAATTGGCAGAATGTGATTAAATAGAGAGCAGCGAGACAGGAAGTGCCCTAGGTGTTAAATACTTAAAGCTGTTTTGTGCCATTGTGAGTAAATGGAATCAATGCTGTGTATCATTATTTAAACACTGTAATTAAATTTGGAAATTCAGGTGCTTAATGTTCCCTCTGGTCCAGAGCCAGAAAAAATTACGGTCAAAGGAGAGGAGGCCAATAAACCAGGAAGGCAGCTGAGGGATGCTGGAGATCAGAGGTGAAATAAGTTCCAGGGTTCTAATTGAAATCAGTGGACTTAAAGTGGAGCCCAATGAATCTCAGGGAGCTGAGAGAGGTTTGCTTTCATTTTGTGTTGGTTGGCAGAGATGATGTCTGGGACTCTCTGCTTCCCCCCTGGGCTGCTTCTCCATCATCTCAGTTGAGGTGACAACAGGGAGGATTTTCCAGTGATATTTTCCATGGAAGGCTGTTGTTCTTCACAGCATCAGCCAAAGTACAGCCACTTGAAAACGTTCACAAGCAGAGGGGAGTGACACCACTGTTCCTACTGATAAACTCCTGCTCACAGAAGGACCTGCTGCTGTCCTCGAGCCGATGCTCAGAGCTCTCAGGTGGCCCTAGAGAGCTTTGCTGATTGCTCCCCAGCAAGGGACAGCAATGACAACTCACTTTGGCACCTCTGCACCTCAGTCCTCAGTGGCTCTAAGCTGATTATGTAGATAAGGGACAGAGAGAATGTCTGACATGGTCTCAGCCCAGTAGTTACTGGCTTAGAAAATAGCAGGCTGGGTCTAAATTATGCTATTGAATAAATTTTTGTGCCTTCTTTAGATGGATGCACCTGTAACAACAGACTGAATAGGGACCATTACATCACCTTCCCTGGATATTTCCTTCTGGGTAATCCATTTTTCTGCACTGTAGGATTATTGGTTTCATGGTCCCACTTTTAATGCCTGAGTAAGGCATGATGAAATATTTCTGCTTCCATCATCTGCACAAGATAATTAGGTTGGTTCCCCACAGGTAGCCTAATAGCTGGGTGCTGATGCCAAGGAAATCCATAGTGAAAACAAATTTTGATCATCAAGGCCAGCTGAATGTTCCATCTGTAAATTCTTCAAATCAAGAATGTGAAATTCCCTGGAAGTTACTACTTAGGTAACTTATTGAACTCAGCATAGAGGTGGAAGAATAAAAAGTGCCTGATAGCAAGATAAAGTCAAACTAACTGATCAAATAATCCTCATCTGTGAGAACCTGAGTCATTGGTGCAAAAAGTTTTTGCAGCTTCTGAATTTGTGATGCAATGCTGGATTTACTTTTTTTCTTTTTTTTTTTTTTTTAATTTTATTTCAAGTTTAATAGCAAAAGCTAATTGGTGCCAACCTTTTAAAAGCAAACTTTATATTATATATGAGTTTATGACAGCAAATTTTCTGGTCATATTTATGCTTCTTGTGGCAAAACTGCCTCCCATTTCTTGAAAATTGTTAAACAAGGTTTGTAAGAGGTCTTCTTATTTTCATCCAATCAGTTTTAAGGTCAAGCTCTGTAATTTGCCATTGACAATATTTTTAGCCATTCTGAAGATCTGGGAAAATAGGGAAGTTTGATGTTTTCAATGTGTTCTCCTATCAGCACTTCATTCACAGAGGTGAGTGTCCTTATTCAATTTGCATTTTCCTTAGTATATTATATATTAACAGGCATAGCTGTCTTTAGCAATCCACTCTAGGGAAAAAAATATAGATCAAAGAAAATTACAATGTGAATTGCAGAAAGAAACCTTCAAGCAGTTTCTGTAAAGATGAGATTGCCTACTAGTGATGATCTTTAGAGCAGTTTCTATGGAAAGTGCAAACAACCTTAATACAAAATTATGCCCAAGTCTCTTTCAGATGTTCCTTTATCTAAAACAAGCAGCATAAATAGCTCATTCACACCACTGCCTCACTTCACAAACAGAGCCACTGAAATTATCAACAAGGATGACAAAATCTGTCCCTGATACTTTTTAAGAGGATTACAGTTCTGCAAGATGTTCAGCAGATCCTGAGGAACTGCCATGGACTTGGGTGCAATTAAGACTTTGCAGTATCAAACTGATAATTATCAGGCTTTGATTAGTGTTATGTCCCAGGTATGAAGCTTTTATTTCAAGTTTTGATCTCATTAGGTTCTCTAACTTTTTCTCATTGCAGTTTCTTGCAATAAAGTAATCAAGTAATTTTGGCATGCACATTTATGCATGCCTCACAATTTAGAACATATTAATGAACCCAATGATTCTTTTACATTGTTCAGGCTTGAACTAATAAAAGAAAAATTATTTTAAGATGCATTTCCAAATTTGCTTAGATATAGATACATTATGTATACAAATGCAAACATAATTCTTCTGCTGCTGTAGTACAGTCTAAACAAAACATATTTCTGAGATGTTTATCTCTCACCCTACATCAGAGGTGTCACCCTCAGATCCCAGCTATGACCCTTGGACAGTGAACTCCTTGAGCAAGGAAAGCCAGACTCTTGCTATGCATTAGAAAAAAACAACTTTACCCTCTGTTTTGTGCAGTTTTGCATGTATTTGTATGAAAGATAATTAGAAACAAGGCCTCTGTATTTCATAGCAATATTTACAGATGTTATTGACTGGTGAATGGAGAGATTAAAGGTTCCAAAATCTTGGATAGGCAGGAGATAAGGAGGGGGTGTCCCATTCTAAGGGGATGTGGTGGGTTTAAAGGATTGCTTGTGACTGTGCAGTCTGGAAATTGTCCATCAAGGATCAGGGCTCCCAGTGAGTGGCTCCCAGTAGTGGTGGCTGTGGTTGGTGGGACCTCCACAAGCTGCCCCATGAAACAACATTGACTTTACAGTATCTCCAGGTAAAGACTTGCTGGTTTGCACACTGATCTGCCAGAAATGTCAAGATTTCAGATGTTTTGCTCTGAAACTTTTGGGACCACAAGCCTATGAATTAAATCATTCATCTAGGAGGCAGGAGAGATTGTTTCTTTAAAAAGAGCGGTGTTTTAGAAAACAATTTGGATGGGAATCAGCAGGATTGGGAAACAGCAGACTCTAGAATGTCACTGCCAGTTTACTTCTACATTTCCAATTAAAGATAGCAGTACACATGTGCTACACATTTGTGCTACCTCATGTGCTACATACAGTGACACATTTGTGCTACCTCAACTTGGGGCTGCTCTTCTGAAAAATGTGTTAAGACCACACTGTAGGAGATGTCTGCAAGATTGTTATTTTCTTTTTCTTTGGCAAGGACCATCCTTGAGGAAGGCTAAACAGTCTAGCCTGGCACAGACACACAGCATTTGCTCTGCAAATAGAGAGCTTCCATCTCCAGCCCCTGCTGTCTGACACATTTCATATTTAATAATACTACAGGAAAAAAACCCCAACATTATTATTGTCTTTTTAAAGCAGATGTCCAATTAGCCACTGGCTGCTATTTTTCTCTTAGAAATTTTTCTCTCTCTTTCTGCTTTTGGGAGATTAATGATAATGAAAAACTGTTGAATCCCCTTTATCCCAAAGAACATACATTCCAGCTCTTTAGATCCAATTCCATAACCCGTGACATACTGTTGGATGCTGCACTGCTTTCAAGTATTATCCCCATCTCTGTTTTGGGCAAAGGGAGGTCTTACTTGCTGTTGTACATCCACGCCTGCTTTGATCCATATGTAATTTATGGTGTGCTTTCAACTGTTTAGTTAACTTGCCTTCTGTGCATATTCCACAAAGCAAACACAATTTGTAAATCAGTTTCTACAAACTTTGAAGAGTTCTACTCTTTTGAATTGTTTGATATGCTACACGTATTTGTGCAAGAAGCCACGGTGCACACATTGTTACAGACCATGCTTAATGGATTGGAAGCAGGAAGCTTTTAACACCACTGTGAACATGAGCATCCACTGTGTTTGCAGGCTGCCAGTCACAAAAATCAACCAGAGCAAAACATTTTCTGCCAGGAGGAGCAGTTTTGTGCTGGCAGCAGGTATTGTAGTGCAGCAGGAGGAACTGAGGCACTGCACTGTGCCCTTGCATTGCCTCAGAGTCAGGGAGCCTAAGGATCACTGGCTGCAGAAATTCCCTCAGCTGAACCATCCTCCTGCAGAGCTTCAGTTCACCCTGCTCCAATTATTTTCATTCAGTCCTTTTCTGTCTCTGCCAGAGACCCAAGGACAAAAAATCACTCTCTATTTAAAGGGAAAGCGAGGGGAGATGGCCCCAGGGTGGCTTCACACCTCCACTTTAATCACCTTTGGGTGCAACCTTCACATCAGTTTTTGTCATATTTTTGTTTTAGCCGTACAGCCCTGACTTTCTAGCACTCCAGAATGTGGGTAGAAGCCCTTCATATCACACTCTATAAAATTTCTCTGTAATTGAAATAGAAACTCAGATGTTAATCGCACTGAGATACACGAGTCTGGAAGAACATTCTTTTTCTTAACAAGTTCTGGGTATTTGATCTCTGCAAGATGAGTGATGAAGCCCCCACTATCAGAGTTGTGATGGTAGATCACTCTACCAAAGGGCATCTCTTCAGTAGAATTATTTTTATGAACACTTTCAACTGCTGTCCCATATGTTGAGCACACTTGGGAGAGGCTTGGCTGTGCAATGGGGCTTTTTATGGCAGATGAAATGGCAGATCTCTGAGGAGTGAATTATTCATACTGATACCCTGACCTTTCATTAATAAACTCAGTTTCAAAAATAAACTTTAATCCTATTTAATAAGTCTCCCTTACTTTTTCTGAACATCTTTCTCTTCTCTCAGTAACACACAGATCCTAAAACTTCAATGTGAATTCCTGAGAAGACTATTTTTTTTAATCATTCCCCAACCTTTTTTGTTAATAAATTAAGGAAATTAAGAAAAGTTCCTGTACTCCTTTCACAAAACACTCCAATAATTTCACCTTCCACAGAAGAAACTTACTGCAGCCCCATGTAATTAAACTTCCTACTACATCCCACTAATTATATGCCACTTCCTTTAGGAAAATTATTTTCCCAATTCCTGAGTAATAGCACAAGAAATATCAAGTATAATAATAATAATTTATTTTTACATGTATTTATCCTCTCCTACTGCTAAGACCTGTTTCATTCCCAAATTTCTCTCAGCACTTTAATTTTCAAGGACTCTTACATTCTTATTAGTAAATAATAGATCTTTAAATTCCAGCTTCTTACAAGTGTAGCACACCTTTCAAATATAAGGATTACCTCAGTATCATAATTTTTAAGCCAGATGTAGATGACTTGCCTTGCTTAAACTTCGTAAAGCAGCACAGAGTTTTGCTTACATGCCTTTCTTTTTCTTACATTTGCATTTGCAGACAATGGATTTGCAAATTACCTCTTCATTCCCCAGTGTGAAGACTGTGTTTTAAATGATTGCCAATACATCTTGGATTTTTATCTAATTAAACCACACTCAGCTGAGGAGGTCCTTCAGTTTTACCTTTCCTTGTGCAGTTATATTCTTCCTTTTAGGAGGCTTTCTGGGTCAGCTTCCCTTAATGCTCTTAAAATACTGCATAAATTCTGAAAAGAATAGTAGGAAAATTTATTCTGGGAGTCCTAGTTCACTGTTTCAGAGGAGGTCTGATCCCATGCCCAGTCAGCTCAATAGAATGAAGCCTGATGATTTTTGATTAAACCTTTTGATTAAACCTGATGCATTCAACTTGGTTGTTCTCAACTCTTTCAGATCCAAACCTCTTCTTTCTTCTCCTCTTCAATAGCTTAAGCATGGACAAGGGCCAAAAGAAAGCTGGGTTCTTTACCTGACTGATGTAGACTACAGATCTCTCAGTGAGACAAAAGAGAGGAAGAGAAACTCAAAACTGTACAGGTCATAGATAAAAACCTGAGGACCCTTCTTCCCTCCTATTGAAAATACACCCTCACCAGAGAGCCCACGCCCTCAAATCTCTCCTGAGCTGAGAATTTAAAGCTGGCTTTGCTCACATCTTCTTCCTCAATATCACTAAATCATTCAGGTGAAAGAAAGACCTTCCCATCCTCTTGAGTGGCAAATGTGCCCAGATCCCACCTCCTGAGACACAGTCTGTTATCAAGAGCAATTATTCTACCTCTTTCTAACTACTATGAACAAAAGTGGTTAAATTAATATGGCTTTCTACCCACCATCACAGCCTGAGTTTAATTGAAGATTGCTGTCTGGAAAGAGAACAGAAGCATTTCCTAGGGGCCTGTTTCAGTCACAACTGAAGTCACTTACTGAAGGAACTACTGATAGTTCTTTACTCTGGCTAAGATTATGGAAAAGGTGGATGAGTTCAAAAATGGGAACTAGACGACCACATTGCTGAATTTTTTGGTATTTATATATACTACACTTTCTTTCTTAGTGTGTGTCTTGGCATTCAGAATTCATAGAAGTCTTGGGTATTGTGAGATGTCCAGGTGCAGGAGTCACAGGGGTCCATGTGCTGTGCTTAAACTTAGCCAATGGGATGTACTCAGATCAGGCTTACAGTCTTTGACCCCTTAGAAACCTCAGTGGAGTTTCTTCTGTGATTTACACCGTGCAATGCTCCCTAGTCACTGTGTCAGGATTCAAAAGCAAATCTATTGTAGGAGAGAGAGTAAAGCAAAATAACCTAGTGTGAGAGACTGGAAGCGTTGCTGGCTTGAAGCATTTTGGGTGAGAGAAGGGGCAGCTTGGGCTTTGGCTCTGGGGAGGTGATGCCCTGCCCTGCACACCCCACAACCCCTGGGATTGTCCCAGCCCCACAGTGGCTGCCTATCCCTGGCGCACCAAGGCAGTGCCCCACACTCTGTTCCTGAAGCCCCTAGCCCAGCTCCTGAGTGGCCAAATGACCAGGAATCCACCTGGGAAGGGCCCAGGAAGGCCCAGGGGTTTTTAAGGCCAAACAGGAGGCAAGCATGTCTTGACCCTGCCTCCTCTTAGAATTTCTATCAGCTGCTCACTGCTGGAACCAGGAGTGGTAGTTTGTTTTTTTTTTTTTTTTCTCATCTATGAATTTTCTGTCTTTTTCTTCTTCTCATTCCTTCTTCTTGGAATTTTTTGAGTAACTTAAAATCAAACAGGCTTAGAGTTTGCAAAGTTGAATGGGTCAAGTTAATACTTTGAGAAGTGTTTTCTCTTCTTTTTAGATACTGATAAGTTCCCCTCTCTCTCAGTCATTATATGTCAAGGCTAAACAAGGCCAAAATTCGTCTTGGTTGGAAGCATATGTGATATTCACATGCCCAGAATCTGCCTCTGGGCATTTAATTCCCTCTTGTAAATAGACAAATATGAGGTTCCAGAACCTTTCTTTGGGCAAATTGCTCCCAGATGTACTCAGCATGCACTTTTACTATTGCATATATGTTTAAGTACCTGCGTCAAAACTCATGAATCTTCCTCTAAGTCTTCAGTTTTGAAAATTTTGGTTTAAAGCTTACATGGTTCAATAGCTTCCACTTCAGTGATTTAGAAAAGATAGAAAAAGGCCTGGGAAATTGCTTAAAGCAGAATTGTTCCTGCTGTCATGACTCTGTGAAGCATAAATATCTGCACAAGAATTTACTTTATTTATATATATTGGAAATGGACATGGAGATGCCTTCCTGTATGTACCTGGATACTTCTACCAAGTGCAGCACCTTAATGTATCATTCTCTTTTGTACCTGGCCTATTTGATTTAATATTCACTTGATCTTTTTGCACTGAAAATGCAGCTAGTGCACTAATACTTATTTTGGCAAATTTTGGCTTATCAACAAACCTCAAAAGTTTCATATGAGGATCTACAGCTTATATGCTGAATTTAAAAACTCCTTTTCAATAGTTATAGGGAGCCAACTTAGGCAACCATAAAAGGCACATAAATCAGGTAAAAGAAAAAAAAAAGCACAAGGTTTGATCTTTTCAGAACTTGACTCATTCAGGTCTCAATACCACTATTTGAGCTTCTTTGCTTTGGGGGAAACTAATTAGTAAACCAGTTAAAAAAACTTGATTAAACGAAATGTCCTTGCATCCTGCTCTGAAAATACCAACTTGATTCACCAGCAATTGCTTTAGAAATGAGTGTATGAATATTAATATTCATGTGTTCAGTTGATGAAGCTATTCACACCTTTTCAGAATTCTGCATTTTAAAAACTATGCTCCCTTCTGTATCTTCTTTGGAGTTTATCATCCTAATAAAGAGCACATTTAGAGCCTCCTCCTTCAATGTGCTGAGCGCTCCACTTCAGCCCTGAGTGCCCTTCGTTTGGTGAGCTCAGGGATATTTTGTGGAGAACTGATTGTGCTCAGAACAGTAACAGAACATCCAGTTTCTTTGTTCTGGTTCTTTGGTCCTTCCCTTAAATAGGTGGATTATTTTAGCTTAGATAACATTGCTTCAAATAACTCTCCTTTTATGAATTTTATCTTCCCTGTCAGGGCTTTAAGGAATCAGCATCTGATGTTATTTGTTGTCAAGGTAGGTGTTAGAAAGTTCATCCCCAGCTCAGCACAGGCGGCCCAGCTCCCATCTGCCAGGGTCTGTGAATAGAAAGGCATGGCAGACCCTTCCTGGAAGATGCTTTTGCATTTTAATCAAAGTTGAGAGGCTGCTTTATTAGGAACTATACTGAGCTATATCACCTGCTCAATTTCCCCCCAAAGGCTGCAGGCTTGGCAGCAGACAGAGCCACCACTTCCCCTTGGGATCTTGTCTCAAAGCTTCACATGCTGTGCCCAGAGCTAAAGAACTGCTGAGACTCAGCCTCAAAATTCTGGAAATGCCAAAAACACTCACAGATAAATCCAGAGAGGAGGCAGTGAGAGGTGTTACAAAATTCCTGTTTGTGGATTTATGTATCTAATGCAGCCCTGGAGCTGAAACTGAGCTGGTACATCCACACAAAGATCCCTTGGGACCCCATGGGTCAGTGGCACAGGACTTCAATGTCACAGCCATGAGCTATCCCTTCCTACCTTCTCCCAGTTCTCTGCATCCCCTAGGGGATTGCAGGGAAGGTGCAATGCTCCTCCTAAGGCTGTAACAGGGAAATAAATGGAAGATGACAATTGAAGGCCCTTTCGGGTCCCTTAGTCCCTGTCATTATGAATACAGACTGTAGAAAAATTCCAGTAAAACCATTTTTGCTTGGTTTCTCTCCATCTGCAGGATTTACTCTTGGCTGCTCTATTTCAGTTACTGGGAGAAACAGGGATTCTGAAACAATTGGGCTGGAGTTATCAGGTTTTTCTGGCTCCTCCAGCAATGAGTCAGAGATCCCACGCTCATTCTCTTAACCCTGGATGATGCCTTGTCTTTGTGGATATTAACCTCTTGCCCCAAGCCTGCTGATCTGTAATAGGAAAGGGGATATCAGCATGACTCAGGCTGTAGTTTTCAGGTAAAGAAACAGGATTTTTTGGGCAGGCATAGCTAGCCAGATGCATTCAGTACTGCCTTATGTTGGCATATGTTTATTGTGCTCTTTCAGGCTATCTGGGGACAATTTCTAAAATGTGAGCACCTCTTTGGAGTGCTCTGAGTTCATCAGCTCATTTTGCAGAAGCCCTGCTTGCCAAAAGGCTGTCAGGTGGTAATTCCTGGCTGAGCCTGCAGTGGTGACCTGGTGAGCTGGCTCTGAACCATCGGTTTGTCCTTCCAGGCAGAGATAATTCTGTCAGATCAGCACCAGCCTGTGGGATCCTGGTGCTGCTCACAAAGCAATGCCCAGATTGATGAGGCAAGATCTGCAGCACACACACTGAGGGACAGCTGGTTACTTGCTATCCTTAAAACTTAAATGCAGTTCAAGAATAAAAAAAAAAGCAAACCTAAACTCTCCCAGCTTAAGCCAGTAGGCACATAAACATCCATGAGAAACAAAGTGATTCACAACTGAGCAGCTTCAGTTTTAATTTAATTTTGCAGCTTTATTAGCCAGAATAAACATCTCCCAGGAAAAAAATCCAAAACTCGTGGTCTGGCAAGAAGAAAAACAGAATAAAACATTAGCCAAGTGTGCAATAATGAAGACCAATCCTGGCCTGGCAATGAGAAGGAACAGATGACAAAAGCAGTTTTTTCCATCTCAGGGCACAGTGGTTCAATAACAGCACTCTGTTGACAGCTGCCTTCATCCAAAAAAACAGTTCCAAATTTCTAAGCATATCAAAATACCATGAAAGAACTGAGTTGCAGGCAAAATACTCAATCACCTGATTTTAACCACGAAGATGAAATGTTAATTCCAACATGTTTTTTAGAGATCTTCACCTTCTTAGCCCAGAATAACTTACAAAAAAGAATTTATATAGAGAGAAAATCACAGCATGTATAATTCAATATCAGTGTGCCTTAGCTAGATCATTAGAGAAGTTGGAGGTTTTAATCCACAGCTCTAGGTACTACAACTCAAGTGAAAGGAATTCTGGATATAGGAGAAGATTCCTGTCTTCTAAATGGGACAGTCATCAGCAGCTTGTTGCCTTTTTTCACACACAAATAACAGCAGTGAGGTTTCATCTTAATTTATTCCTTGGAGCAGATAAAGTCACAGGTGAAATGAGTGGGGAATAGGTGTCACTTATGTCTCCTTCCTGGATGTTTGTTTGCCCAGGAAGGTGTTTGCCCATCTAGATTTGGGACTGAAAAGGGGAAGTGAAATATTCCACATACAATCTTTCATTTGTCACCAGGAATTGGAATAAAAACAAAAAAAAACCACCCTAAGTATTAGAAATACAGAAAAATAACAGGAACACATGGCAAACTTACATGGGACAGTATCCCTTGTTTGCCAAACATGAGATTCAGACAGTGAGAACAAATGACCAGTTGCTATCACTTTAGGTCTGTGGTCCAAGTTAGGAATGTGCCTAAATTGGCTCTACCACCACAGCTGTCCCTTCTCTTATCTCAGAGCAGGTTTTCAAATCCTCCCTACTCCTGTTGCTGAATTTGGGGACAGGAAGGGACCCCAAACCACGTACCTTGGATGGGTAATCCAGGGAACCAGGAGAAGAGCAAATGACCATGTGCACTGAGCTTTGCCATGGTGGTGCAGCGACCCCCAGCTTCACAGGCTGCATCTTCTCTCCTTGGCAGCTCACACAGGTGTTGAAAACTTTGAAAAGCCAAATGGTTTTCATACTTC
This sequence comes from Diglossa brunneiventris, assembly GCA_019023105.1. Lineage (NCBI taxonomy): Eukaryota > Metazoa > Chordata > Aves > Passeriformes > Thraupidae > Diglossa > Diglossa brunneiventris. The sequence continues at coordinate 148,472,591 of CM032354.1, read as the reverse complement.
CCAAGGGGTTCCTTGTGTGTTTTCCAAAGTTGATCTAAAAGGCCAGAAAGGTATAAAATGGCTACAGCACAGCCTGTGTGTACTGGGGCTCATTTGTACTCAGCACTAGATTCACTGTTTGCATGGAGTTCAAAATCTGCAGCAGCACAAAAATTTGCATGTACAGAATGGAAAGGAGCACTTGGAGTATGGTTCACAGCTTCAATCACTGTGCTGATTTCATCTTGACATAGTTAAATCTAAACACTGCCTGTCAACATGGTGCTTAGAAAACAAGAGAACCTGTAAGATGTTTTTTATTATGAAAAAATTCCAAAAATAATTTATTCCCTCTTTAGCTGCTCTAGTCCAAAGTTTATATATTGCAGAGTGCTTGCCTTCTCCAAAGTATTTGCAAAACTAAATCTTTGGAATACTGACAACTGTAAAAATCCCAAACTGCAGATGGCAAAATTAGAACACAAAGGATGTGTTGAAAGGCGGATAAATGGACAAACTAAACAAGTTTTCTCTAGAAAGGTTGGGGAAACCAAATCCTAAAGAAACAGGGGACTTTTTCCTTCACTTCCTCATAAATATTTTCTTCTCTACAGCATTAATAAAAAGAAAGTTTGTATGGAGAAAGTTAACAGTGTCTTCAAAGACAGGGGAAGTAAATTTTAAACACTCGACTGAAGAAATACATTGTAATTATTTTTATTGCTGAAGTATTTTCAGTAATTTTTGGTTCTGACTTAAGAGTGATATTGTGATTCAGAGAGTGAGTAGGTAGCAGCAAGGCTTTCTTAATCAGCATATTTTATCACTGGGTACGTGCAGAGTCCCATTTGCATAATGCTACAAAAAGCAGCAACCATGGGAGTGGGCAACCATGGGAGCTGGAAATGGTTTTGTTTTGGCTTATCTGTCATTGACTGGAGTCTTAATCAAAATACAAGACCTGATAATTTGAGATACGAGTCAGCACTGATGAGTTTGTTTCAAAAGGAACTTACAGGTCAGCTGATGAATGAGAAGGGAAAAAGCAGTGATGGAACATTTTTATCCTAAATCTGATGGGGAATCAAAGGAAACAGCAACTACAAAGGTGCACCAGACCAGCTGTCTCACATGCAGTCTGTACACACCCAGAGTATAAAATTCCCTTCTGTGTCAAGTCTGCATGAGAAAAAGTTTTCTGGAATTGCTGATTTCTGAATGGGAGTAGCATGAATTTAGGAGGCATCATGCCTAAATCTCAGTGGCAATGGAACTTTTTGAAGGACCTTTTTGATGACAACAGTTGAGCTTTAAGAATGTAGAGGTTGTTCCCAGGTTGCAGCCTCCTGCAACCCCTGGTAGAGCAGAATCAGATCTATCACAGGCACAATGGTCTCCAACACCAGCAGCCACATCCAGCACAAAAATCAGCTCTTTTACAGAGGATAAAACTTTCAACTAGCCCCTGACATCAAGAGAAGTAGAAAAAAAGAGATTAAAAAAAAAGTTTTACTGAGCTAATTAATTTTCAGCTGTGAAAATGAAAAAAAGGAAGAAAAGCACACAGTGCAAACACTCATGGTTCGTAACTTAATATTACTGCTCAGAAAAAAAAAGCAAACAGAAATCTGAAATATTATCTGTCACAGTGGAGGAAATCACAATCCACATCTTCATGAGGGAAAATAACCTTTTTCAGATTCTTGGTATCTGAGTGGAAGTGGTGAAAAAGCTTTTCTGAAAAATGAGGGATGTAGCTGAAGTGGGAGTTTTAATGAGAGGAAGTTCTGACATTTCAGTCAACTGGTTTCAAAAAGAGTTTTTCAAAGCTTTAAAAAAGCATTTCATAAAGTGTCCATCAGCTGCATTATGCTTTAAACACAGTTCATATTTTCATAGCAACATGTGACTGAAAGGCAAAAGGGACTTGTGAGCAGCAGGTCCCATCTGTGAGAGTGGAAAAGAGACATATGCCAGGTGAATCCTCTCTTTCAAGCTTTGTAATTCTTCACAGGAAGAATATTATTTGTCCTCCAGTCAACTGGGGACAAAGAAAAACCCCGCAGGAAAAAAAAAAGTCAAACAAAAGATATTTATGTATATAAAATTTTCCTATAAATTTCAAAGTTGGGCAAATTTTGACTCTAATTCAAATATTTCATTTTAATTTGAGGTTGTAAAAGCACCTTAAGAACTTACTGAAGTATTTTTTATCTTTTTTTTTTTTAGCAGAAGTTATTTTTAAACAAAGGTGTTTCTTTGAACAAATTGAAAAGAAAAATCTTGTTGCAAAAAAAATAGAAAAGGCTAAAAACCCCTGACATTTTGAAAATGAAGAGGCAGGGAGATACGGTGTTAAGCAAATCTCAGGATGAATAGTTTCAACAAAATAGTGTCTTTATAAATGTAGGAAATGGAAAAGAGCTGCTGTCCCTCCTTTCTCTATTGCTATCTGCAAGTGAGCTGCATTACCCAGCCCAAAAAATTCCTAAATTCAGAGCCAGATGGACTTTTCTGCTGATTCTGGGATTGGAAAGACTCCTGCTGTAGTCACTCAAGTTTTATCTCTTCTTCAATATCAAGATAAAAGGGTTTTTCATGTTCTTTAATGCAAGGGAAGGTGTTCTTCCTATTCTAGAACAAGTCAAAGCCCAGCATCTCTGTCTGTAAAACAAATCCCTGTCTTCTTCTTTGGGACAGGGATTTCCCCAGGGCAGCTGGGATTTGCCTCTCTTCCTTTGGAAAAAAGAGCAATAAAATGTCAGGAATATTAAGTCTGCAGCTGCTCTTACTGAAAACTGAGAATGCCAGGAGAGCCCAGCGCTGAGCAGCCTTTGAAATGCTGGGCTAGGCACCCTGGTTCACTTTTTTGGGGGGATTTTTTCTTATAGCAGAACTGCAAACAAAACCAAATACCGTCCTTGAAATCCAAGAGGTCTGGTAGGAGTTTTAACTGTCCAGTTTTCACATTCCCCGGTTTTACCACAATCACTGCTGTTGTGTTTTCTGTCAGTCAACAGCCCATAAGCAATGAAAGATCAACATTCCTGGGCTTATTTGCATAGGGAATTTGAAAGGAAAATTAATTTTCCAACCTCATCCTCTGAACGGCTGGCATAGTTCAGAACTGTGAGCTGTTCTCCTGAGTTCTGACCAGCACCTGGAATATGATTTTATTCCCACCAATAAAACCAGAAAACAAAACAAAACAAAACAAAAAACGCAAATCGAACCAAAAATAAACCACAAAAAAACCCCCAAACAAACAAAGAAAAAAGGTGTTTTGATAGAACAGTTGTTGAAGAACAGAGCTATTCCCCTGGAACACAGGAATTTTTTTGAATTGTACTTGGTTTTAATCACACATATTCCTCTTAAAATAAAATATATTCTGAAGGGAAACATGAGCCTAACCTGTTGTTAGTTCCTTGCCAAATCTCAGGGCTGACAGATCACAAATCTTCAGCACTGAGACAGGGATTTCCTTTCACCTTATTATTTTAATAAGCCACCAGCAATGGATCTACCTATTCTGGAACTTTAGTCAATAAGAGTCAAGGGCTGGGATTTATTAACTGCCCATTTATGCAAACATGATTTTCTACATTTAAGAGATTTGTAGTGGAAGACAGCACCTTAGAGAGGATCTGACTTCCTTTATCTGCACATTGAAATGTTCCCCAGTGAACCAGACAGGCCAGCAGCAAAGTGAGCTGCTACCTGCACAAAGTGATTTATGTCATGCCCAGTCAAGTGCAGCATAGAACCTGGTTGAGGTTTGATTAAGGAGAAAAAAAAAAATTAAAAATCCCAAACCTGTAATCAATGGAATAGTAATTTTCAGCCTTGCTAATTGTTTGTAACTCTGGCATCAGCTAAATCCTCACCTCAACTAGGTTAGAGAAAATTAAATTGTGTTATTCTTTACTGCAAGCAGAAGCTGATAGAAATAAATGTGTATCACCTTCCAGTGCAGTTTATTAAATGTGCTCCTCCGGCTCTTGCTGTGTCTTTGGGTGTGATGGAGCACCAGGCTCCAGGTTCCAATTAAGCTGCAATGATCAGGGAGGCAGAGCTTGGGAAACCTCAGACCAGTAACCAGCAGCCACACGGAGCACCAGACTGGATGGGAACCTCTTTGTGCTTTATTGAGCAAAGCTGGGACTATTTTCATTTACTGTCCTCCTGATGATATTAAACTCCCTCAACCCTTCAGGACAATGAACACACAGTTATAGGGGCAGTCTGAGAGAATTAAACTCTTTATGGAAGCAAGTAGTTTTTTACTTTTCAGCTCAATGTCTTTTATCAGAGACATAAATATTAAATATCGCCGATTTTGTGCATAATGAAGGAATCCCTTACCCCACCTCTCCAAAAAACACTAAAGTAGGAAAACAATAACAAACTAGTTTGTTGGGTTTATTTTGCTTTGGTTTTGTTTTTGTTTTTGTTTTTAATTTGAAACAGCATAATGCAGTGTTTCTCTAACTTTCCCCAGTGAGATCCCTTGTGCTGCTGACTAACTTAGGAGCCTCTCTAAGCCAGGAGAGAGGCTCAGAAAAAGGCAATGATAGCACATGGGTATATGTCATCACACCATGGGGGTCAGGGGCCATGACCTTTTGCAGTGGAAACACTGCAAGACCACCTCACAATGAGGTTAAAAAGAAGAAAAATGTGCTCTGATGTTCTTGATGACAATTACAGCATGGGGACTGGGTACCTGTGTGTAGCAAAGCACAAGGGATCACTGGGTTATGGGATAATCCAGGTTGAAAGGGAAATCAGGAGTTCTCTTGTCAAACCTCCTCCTCAAACTGGGTCAGTTCCAGCTCAAACCAGGTCACTTTGAGCTTTATGTAGTCCAGTCTTGAAAATGTTTTAGGATTGGATTCCTCTGAATGAGTTCTGTTTCCTCAGATTTTGTTCAGTGGGCAAGGGCTCTGTTCTAGAGGCCTTCCACTGACCTTGCTCCAGTTTGACTCTGTGCTTCTTGTCCTGGGGGAACATTAAAGTTGTGGTTGAAGATGCTTTTAAATGCAGAATTGAAGCCTGCATGTCCTGGGCCTGAATGTCCTTTTCTCACAGCTGTATGGGCTGGAAACCACAGAGCTGCTGACCTTCCTGCTGGCACCTGCCTCAGTGCACAGGGCTGAGATGTGGAGGCTCTGATCCCTCTTGAGGAAGCAAGAAAAAAAAAGAAAATGGAGGGGAATAGAAGAGCCATCTTTGATCAGTGATTTCAAAAGAAACAGAATGTTAAAGGTCAGATCCTCATCCTTGTGGCCTTTTTTATTGACATAGGTGCAACTTCTGACAAAGGGATGAGACTTGAATTCAAACAAAAGTGTGATTCCTGCATTTCTGAGAAAAGACTGTATGAAAGAAATGGCCAAATTCTCACCTGTTGAAATTTTGGGCTTTTGCTGCCACTCTCTTTTCCATCTGATGTCAGGTGAGCTTGAACCACCTATTCTTCATGCATTTAATACTTTCTTGAAGGTTAAGCAGGCTGTACAAAACCAAGTGATATTTTTGATTTTTTTTTGGCCTTTTGAAAAAAAAAATTTTCTGTCTGAGTCTAGTAAGTATCTGATGCATTTGGGAGATGGAAAGGCTCAAAGTAACCATACTTTTTTTTTTTTTTTTAGTTTTCTCTCTCTTCTTTAGCATCTTCTTTTCATGCAAACAAATTCTGTTTAATTTTTACATTACTTAAGCAACTCAAAGCCTGATATTTTATGTACTGTAACTTTAAGAACATGAAATGAAGCCACTATAAGGCTCAGAGTTCCATGATTAGAATCTACCCCTTCTCCCCCCCAAAAAATTAAAAATATGTATAAAATATGAAAACCATGCCTGCAATCTGTTCTCCGGTGTGATTTTCCAGAATAATCACTATAAGGAAATCACAGCACACAAGTGGTTCCTCTCTGGATGCAGTAAGTGAATCACCTTGGGTAAGGGTGGGCTCATCTCCTGGAGCTGCTGCTCTTCCCTGTGACAGTGAGACAAGGGGTTTTGGTTGGAGGTGGACCTGCCTGCCTGGAGGTTCTTTTGTGGGACCCAAAGAAAAGACCCCCAGGGAGGAGTCCTGATCTATCATTAGCTCTGTTCAGATCCTTTTGCAGAATGGCCTGTTTAGGGAAATCTTTCTGCAGCAATAAATTGTAGAGATGTAGGAAAATGAAAGCAAAGTAAAAAGCCTCTGGTGTATCTGAGTTCTGATAAACCAAAGTAATATATCCACTTCAATCCAATTATAAACCAGTTAGTACATAATTCTGTGCCTGGAATACTGGACAGTGATGTACAACCCACATTATGTGGGAAATAGATGTTCAGAGCCCATCAGTAACCAAGTTCAGCATTAATTGATTTACTGAGCAATTTTCTGCTAGTCAAACCTCCCCAGACATGCTATAACAGAGGCAGCTCTTTTCCCTGACGCTTCTTCTGACTGACAGTGCCATCAAACACCACCTCTTGTACCGTAATGGCTCCTTTTCCTGTAAATATAAAATACAACGCTGGGAAAAAGATGTCCTCCACCCCGGTAGGCGTCTTCTTTTTTTGCCTTATGAACCAAGAATAACTCATGATAATAAATTGATTAGACTTCTCAAAAATATTCAGATAGGCCAATTTTCTGCTAATAAAAGAATAATGATATTAACATTAAAAAAAAAATAAAAGGAAAAGATAGATTTGCAACAGCTCAATCATTGTGTATAGATCAAAGTTAAACTGCTCTTTCATGGCCAAAATCTTCTGGTGAATTTTAGTTGCATTAAAAAAAGAAGGAAGACCTTTTAAAGAACCTGTCCTTATGGGTAGTCAGGTTTTATCTGTTCTTCATCAGTTTTGATATTAAGCATCTCTCAGTAGTTTGCAGGTGGAACTCTGCTGCATTATTATGTGAAGACCTCGTCTTATTGAGGTACATCAAGAATTTCCTACACAAACAATACAGGAAAAGGATTTCTACTCTATGGCAGATGGTTAGGTGTCTCCTAACTGACATTGTTTGGGCATGTGACTTTGATTGTAGTTTTGGAGTTTGGCATTTAAACAACAGAGATAATTCAGTTCTTAGAATCTGGCAGACAATTTGTTATCAGCCCTAAGCAGCCTGCCAAAACAAGTGAAAATTCCAGGCCACAATATGTGGCAATATCCTGTAACACTAAGCATCAAGTTAAAAACAAACAATAGATATAACCTTCAAGGGGATGTTTACAAAATTAATCAAATTGTCATTCATCTGGCAGTCCTTAACCTTACTGAGAAATTATCACTACTTTTCTGCCATGATATTTTTTTGCTTAGAAAGTTGCCTTGAACCATTTAAAGGATGGGGATGATGACTGAAAATGACTGTTTAGCACTCCAATGATTTGTTTTCTTTTGAGTGAGCTTTGCAAAAGAAAGCAGTCCTCAGCTAAGCTTCTCCCAGATCTGTTCTCCCTGGGATCAGAAATGTCCCTGTAAGCAGCAAGTGCCCTTAGCTAATGGGTAAAGGCTTTCATATCCAGTCAGTAATTCCCCACAGCCCAGTAAAATGTATAAGAGGAATTTTATCTAAACTTATAATTAGCAGATTCTGAGGCTCTTTCCTGAGCTAGTTTCCTGCTGATGCACAGTTGCCCTGACATGGATCTGTGTTTTCTGCTTTCAAGGTCTGCTTGGTTTTGGTGTCTCAATAATGCTGCACTGCATGATTCAAATATTGTCTCTCTGGAGCAAGGGGACCATGGGTCCTAAAATGTTGTTAGTTAGAGGAATCAGGGTGCAGTCCAAAATCTGATGATGCCTAGATTTTTAGTATTTTTATGTATTTTTAGGCAATTTTTTATAGTTTGACCTGTTAGTGACAAGTGAACTATTAAAATAAGGAAAATTGCTTAGAAAAGAGCACAGAGCAGGATGAAATCTGTGAGCTAGGAGGCAAGATCAGCAGTTTATTACCAAAACATTATTTATAGCCCAACAAGGAAGACCTTCATCGGGAGATTGTTTCCAAAAGGCTGGGAAGTACAGCAAATATTCCTGAGATTAATTGCTTTGGTAAAATAAGAAACGTTCCTTTTCAATTATTATCTGAACCACAAAAAATGTTACAATAGTCATAGAATCACTAAGATTGGAAAAGACCTCTAAAGTCATTGAGTCCAACTGTTAATCTAACACTGCCAGGCTCACCACTAAACCAGGTCCCTAAGCACCACATCCACTTGTTTTTGAACACTTCCAGGGACAGTGATTCCACCCCTGCCCTGGGCAGCCTGTTCCAAAGCCTAATCACTCTTCCTAGCCTGTAATTTTAAAAATCACTATTTCTATTACACATCTAAGAATGTTTAAATGCTCAGAAGCACAAATATTTTTTCAAATTGTATCCTGCTGTCTAATAGAATGTCCTTGCAAGTCTTTCTCTACTTGTGGATTTGAGCTATAATAGTTGCCATTACTATTTTATCTCTCCCTAAAAAGAGGTTAAATCCCATGGAGCTGCATAAATAACTTGCACAGATCAGGTATCTATTTGGACACAGCAACTGGCCATCTGTGATTCCAGATGAAAACCCACAACTTTTTGTTCTTCATATTCTCTGTAATAACTGAATCCCCAGTGAGAGCAGCGTAGCTTCTACCCATGTGCTCTGGGCACCTCGTGACTTCCCCAGAGGAATTTGCAATACACAGGAACGAGAGTGGTAAAAAGGAAGTGGTAACTTCTGCCCTTGGACAGGCAGTCACACCAATATCAGCAGATATGCCTGAGATTTCATCAGATGTCTCTAGCACAGCCAGGAATGGCTCTTTATTTATCTCAGAAGCAGGCCATAAATTTTTTCCATAAACCCAACTTTCTACGGGCTAAGTTAGTGCAAAGGCACCTGAATGAGAAATGAAAGCAGAATGTTGATTCTGCAACTTCACTTAAAGATTTTTTCACTTCTTTCATTTTTTTCCCCCCATTACACGAAGACCATCCTAAAGATGGAGGAAAGTATTACAGAAAGCATTCATTACGTTTAAAGGCATAATAAAAACATTGGTAATACACTCATTGCTGAGATGCAAAATGAATCTCAAAGCAATCAGAGGATAATAACAATTTTAAATTAAAATGTGCACAGTGTACAAATTGATTTTGCTAAAGGCAAACAAACTGTCAAAAAGATCTCTGTTGGCAAAGTAGCTTTGAATATTTAGATCAAGTTTACTTCTTGATAAAGGCTCCTAGAAAAGCTGAATTTATACTATGATTTTATTCCACAATTTATTGCTTACTCTGTATATCCTTAGGTAAAGATGCAAAATCTTAATTTCATCCTTGTATTTGTTACTTTTTTCTTCCTGTTATCATTTGAAATGGGGGGCTGAGAAGAAGAACACTGGGAGGATAATAGCTGATGTTTATACATAAGAAATGTTAACCAACTTTCTGTTCCAGAAACAGCTTTTCAGCCTTGACCACAGGTGCTGTAGGAAGCACGTCAGCAGCTTTTCATGTTCAGAGAGACTCTTGGACCTGGCAACCAGCTTGAGCACCTTCTGCTCCTTCCACAGGAGGCACTGAGCAAACAGAGAGAGCGAGCCCACAGCAGGCACAGCCTCAGCCCCGAGCTGCAGAGCCTCAACAGGGCAGGGAGCATCCGTGTGAGCTCCTGTGCTGGGAGGAGAAGCCATGGAGTGTTGGAACCCAGGACACTCCTCTGACAGCTCTGGAGGACTCGAGACCCTGGCAGGGGGCTCACAGACCTTGGCACAGAGTCAAAGACACCTCTGCCTTTGATTTTAACCCATGGAAACAATTACCGACCTTGTGCGAGGAGCTACGAGCCACAGAGGTTTGAATAGAATGTGAGTGAATTTATCACAGGGTGAAACAGTAGAATTTTGGGGCTTTTAGAATGGAGGTTCAAGAGGAAAGATGGAGGAATCTGGGGTGTGTCCTGTCTTTGTCCTTCTTCTTCTTCTTCTCCTTCTTCTTGTCCTCCATCTTCTGCTATGATCGTGTGGTTGTGTTCGCAGAGGTCCCAGGACCAGGGAAGAGACTAGAATGTTGACTCCATGTTTCAGAAGGCTGGTTTGTTATTTTATGATATATATATTATATTAAAACTATACTAAAATAATAGAAGAAATTATTTCTTCAGAAGGCTAGCAAAGAATAGAAAAGGAATGATAATAAAATTTTGTGACTGACTGAGACAGTCTGGACAGCTGGACTGTGATTGGCCATTAATTAGAAACAACCACATGAGACCAATCACAGATCCACCTGTTGCATTCCACAGCAGCAGATAATCATTGTTTACATTTTGTTCCTGAGGCCTCTCAGCTTCTCAGGAGAAAGAAATCCTAAGGAAAGAATTTTTCATAAAATGTCATGGCTACATGATAGTGGCACTTTTGGATTGGTTTAGAGTAGACACAAACTGTCTAACATAGGTGATAGGTATTGGAAAATTATTGTGAATAAAGTACACGCAGTTTTTAGTATAAAAAGATAACATCACCCTGAGGGCAGTCAGTGTGCCACGAACTGACCTGCCAGACAGACCTCAGCAGGTCAGAAAAAGAATGTAATAGATAAGAGAAAATAAACAACCTTGAAAACCAGAGCTGAGGAATCCTGACTTCTTCTCCAAGTGTGAGGCTGGGGAAAAGAGACTTTTTAATACCCCGGGAGCCTTTCCAACAACAACAAACCTGACAATGGGGAGCTCCCACAGGGAGTGGCTGTGCCAAGGAACAGTGGTTGAGGCCCTGTGCATCACTGATGGATGTCCTGTGAGATACTGAATAGCTGAAGGACTCTACTGTGCTGGATTTAATCTCCCAGATGTTTGGAAGTTCGCTTTCCTTTCCCTCCTGTTGTGCTGTTATTTACTTTTCCTTCATCTCATCCATCTAATTAAAAGAGTGCTGAGAACAAACAAATTTTATCAGGCTGTTCAGTTTTGATGGTGCTTCCTTTGATACCTGATACACACAAGAAATCAATATGGAGAATGGATTGAGATGTGTTATAGGACTCCACTGTAAGAGATTAAAGAATGGATTGAGAATCTCTAAGTACCATTCATGTATCCACTGCTTTTTGAGGGTATGGGTGATCTAGTTAAAAAATCTCTTTCTTAAACATAGTGTTGCCAGGAGATAGGTCATTGGGCAAAGAAAATCTCTGACATCACCCAGGAAATCCTCTTTCTTTAGAGATGCCAAACATATGAGGAGTGGAAAGCAAGTAAAAATATAAGTTTCAAATTATTTTTCCCCTCTCCTCACTATTATATAAAGTATGTCAATGTATTTCCTAATTTTATGACTTTTTAAATACATTTGAGCCTAAATCCCCCACAAAACTGTATCAAAAATACATCTACAGAGAAAGCACTTTACCTGAATTTCTGCATTCTAGTAGAGGGAGCCTTTTACCTTAAAAGCAATAGATAGTGACAGTAAAACCTGTAAGAATGGCCAGGTTTTCAGGGAAGATAGGTTTGATAGCCACAGTTCTCCATGGCTCTTGTAATCCATCAGTCCTTAAGTGAACTGAGCTGTTGAAGAAAAATGAAGAAAATGGGCTTGCTTTATCCCAGTTTAGCAGAGTTATGATTTGCCTGGTTCAGGAGAAAAGCAGGAACTCACTAAATGGATGTATATTAGGCATTTATCACTCATAGTAGGGAAAATGATATGCAGTTGCATGTTAATTTGGAGGCTATGTTAAACAAAGAAAAGATCCTTCAAAGCAAGAAATATTGTGGTATAAGTGACATGTCTCTCTGCCATCTGTAAGTCTGTGGATGTAGGAAGATTTTGATAGAAGATGCATATTTTTATTTTATATTAAAATTCATTGACTGTAGCTAACAGAACCTTTATTTTAAGGAGTAACATATAACTGTTTTTTTTTTATTCATGAAAAATGTCAATTACACAGAAAATAAAAATAATATATATTCATTCATATCAATAGTTAACAACTTAATTAGTATTAATTAATGCCAACTCCAAATTAATAACAACTTTCAAAAGGCTAGACAAAACCCAGCATCTGACTCAACCTGTTACACATTTTGGAAGTCTTACACTGAAATCTTACTCCAACAGGATCCATACTGACAAACAAACCACAATTTCTCTTCAAGATCTTTCCTCCACAGCTGCCTTGTGAGAGTTCTTGCACCATCATCCCTGCAGACTCACTGCTGAAGTTGACCAAGGTCTGGTGGCTGCCAAGTGCCAAAGTGGCAGCCTCAGTTCCTCTCTCTGCACTATTCCTTTTGATCTTGCTGAGGAGAGGAGTGGGTTTTCACCCTAGTTGCTGTGAAATGCTGTTTTTTTCTTTAAAAGGGAATGTTTTCTTCCAGTAAAAAGTATATAGTTTCCCCACACTTGGCCCTTTGTTTCACCCTGCAGACATGAAAACCAACTCTACATACACTGGGGAAAGTCAGAGACATTTTATGAGCCCAGCTGGGCAAGTGTCTTTTTTTTCTGGTTCTGTTTGTTTTCTTTTTCTTTTTTGAGAGCTCTTGTGAACAAAGAACCATCACGGTCAGAAAGAGCAGCTCAGTGGTAAAATAATTCAGAACTGCTTTTTTTGATATTGACATCTGTTTCATTTCAGTTCTTTTACATACAGCATGTGGACTTCTTGGTGTCTGTTGAGTTTTGTGACCTCTGATTAGACCTGCTCTGAGCATGCATACCCTCCCTCTTGTGTTTGCTTGTAACAGTTCACTGGGTCAATTGATCTCAAATTTTTGTATCTGTGATGAATTTGTGTCCAACACATGGCAACTAAAATGGCAGAGAAGCCAAAATATGTAGGTTCTCTCTCAATTTGTTTGAAGTAACAGAAAGATTTTTCTCCAGTTTTCTCCTTCATCCTCCACTCCTTTATTTCTCCCTTCTGCTCACAAAACTGTGGGAATAAACTGACATCCCAGAAACATTTGGGGTTACATCCTCAGCTGATACAAACTGTGACATCTGACTGGGGCTGACATGAACAGGGAACCTCATCTTTGGGTTTCCCATACAACATTTGCTTTCTCTGTAAATGGATTGCACATTTCAGGCAATCAATCTGAACCCCAGTAACAAACAGGGGAAACAACATGACACACATGACCTCACATCTATGCACACTCTGTTCAAGACTATCAGATCCAAACTCTCTGATAAATTACCCTTGTTGTAACACTTTGCATTATGTCCATGTAGGTAAAAAAGACACTCAAAGGAGTAAAAGAAGCTGGTACAGAAAATGAAGTTATTTAGACATCTTCTAGTGGTAAGGTTTATGAGTCAGCACGAAAGGACCCTCACCCCATAAGGACAACGCATCTTATCTTACATGTTGGAAATTAATATGAAAATCATGCCCATGTTTTATAGTAGACACTTGTAAATGCACTTTTCAATTTGTAGGGTTTTTTTTTTTTTTGGTACAAATTGGTGTTAATTGGTGTTTTTTAAGAATTGATGTGATCTGGTAAAACTGCAATTGAAACATGGTTGTACTAGCTGAAAACAAGCTAGTTGTGTTGTAAAAATTCTCTTCCCACTATTGTCAGAGCTGCAAATCTTCCCTTAAAAGCTCTGGGAAGTTATAGCACACCATGAGGAGCAGGGCTTAATCCTAGCAGCTTGCCACAGTGTGAGTGGGATTTAGTATTAATGTTCATTTTACTGTGAGAGGTTCCTCCCTGGGAAGAGTTGTGGGCCCTTTTAGCAGAAATGGATCCCATTACAAAACCACCCATCTCTGAGAATGTTTCTGCAGCACTGATAAAGAAATGACACTGCTGTTCCCCAGATGTGATACTGAATGAAAAGAAATGTAATATAGGCAGTGGCTAGAGAGAGATCCTCTCACAAACAGAGAAAGAATAAATAGAAATGTGTCCCTCGAGGACCCACAAAGCTCTTGGCTGAAATGCACATGTGCCCCATGCTGCTCTCTAGGATCACCACGTCTTTCTGCTCCAACATTAAGAAATTTCACGAGAAAAGGCAGATGAGAGCAAAGCTGAAAGGTGCTTGGCAACAGGGAGGTACAATAATGAGAGTAAGCAGGATAGCAGTTTCACCCTGGGGTCATTGTATGAGCTGCTGTATGCAATGAACCCATCTTCCTCTGCTGGAACATTGAGCTGGTCATTAAACATTGATTTTTATTTTTTTAGTGGGGCAGACAATCCCTAATCACTTTAAGCTTGGTGCACAGTGTAGCAGTAGCTCATCTGCTGTGGAGGCAGGCTCTGCTTTTGGCAAAAGTGATGCACAGAGTCCTGGCAGCTGTTTCAGCTGTGGGTAAATGCCATGGAACAGGAATCAGTGTAGAGCAAATGAGTTAGCATGTTCTACCTTGCTCTGATCTCCCAACACATTTTCTTTGGGATGCTGCCCAGAGACCCTTGACTTTCAGGGTAGCTGCATTTTCCAGGCTGTTTTCACCAAGAATAAGTAGACAAAATTTCCAGTGTGCTGGGAGAATCCCAAAGATTGGTCTAACCCAAGCTGACTTCCCTTGTTATCTCCAGAAATGCACACAAATCCTTGCCTTAGAACCCTTTTACCAGATGCCCATTAAATATGACTGCTGCATTTTCCCCTAGGAAATCACAGGCTGATCTTCCTCCTTCATAAATCCCTGCCCTGTCCTCTGCATGCATTTCCAGCCATGCTCAGCTTTCTGTTACCCATGTGAGAACACAGTTTAAGGAGAAGGAAAAGGACTTGAATGTGGATCTCTCATGATGTTATCAAGTCTCTGAGTAACAAACAGCCAGGCAAAACAGGCAGTGGGTCTGTCCTATTTTCACATGGGACCTGAAATAACAAGCTTAGTGTGAGAGCACTTTCCAGTGTGAGCTCCAGAAGTGGGAGCAGTGTGCCAGCACAATGGGAAGCCTGGAGGGTTTAGATGTGAGGTGTATGCTTAATTTTGTAAGAGGCATTTTCTAACAAATTTGAAAAACATCTTTAGAGTATTAGTGTAATGATCATACCACCTAGTGGGTTCCAGGAGCCCTCAGAATTCAGCAGAAGGCACAGGGAGGGCTGGTGAATTATATTTTTAAGTACAGAAAGGGGGTGTGAACTGAGTCCTGTCCAGTAGCGGTGAACCAATTTTCAAAATCTGCTTAGAAACAGAGATCTTCTTGAATGGGGGGGAATTCAGATCCTGAAAACCTTCTGAGGACCAGCTACCTTCTGTCATGCACTGCATGAAAATACAAATTGTGTTCTGCAATGCATGTGTGTCTGCAGTTGCATGGTGTGTTGAGGAACAACCTGTGAAAAGCCATCTTCCTTCCACTCCAGCTGTGCTTACAAGCAGTGGAGGGTGCTGGAGGCCTCAGGGTCCTGAACTCAGAGATCATTGAGAGGTAAATGTGTGAATATTTTCTGCACCATGAGCTTGATGTGTCTGTGCACTCATTCAGCAGCAGCACTCCCCTGATTTCAGTGATGCAAGATCAAATCCTTTGCACCCATCTGCTTGAGAGGTTGGCAAAGGACAGAGATGTACTTATTCCTCCTGCAGAAAACATGGCTCAGCTGCAAAAGGGAATAAATGAGGAGGATTAAAGTTAAAAGAATAAAAGAGATACTGAAAAAGACATCATATTTCAGACCTGAACATACAGAATAACATTTCAGATTGAATCAAGTAATGCAGCAACACTGTCCTGTATCTCACTAGCCCGACTCGGTGGTGGCTTTGGAGAGCTCTTTACGTATGTCATTCAATGCAATATTGATTTTTCCTATGTGAGTTTCCTATTTGTGAGCTCTCCTAAGATGAGCCAATGTGATGGAAAAAATTGAGATTTTCTGTTGACTGGTATTAACACTTGACTTTCTCTCACGCTTCTGTGTGCAGATCACAGAGCTGCATGGAAAGGGAGCAGCACTAAGCCCGTGCTTGTTCAAAAGTGTGGGTGGTTGTGCCCATGCAGCCTTTCACACCTCCCTGGGCTGTGCTATAGCCCCACTTTCACTCTCCAAGCCACAGGGAGAGAAGAAAAATCTATGCACACTTCACAGGATGAAGAGAGTGGGTTGACATACAAAAAACTTGCAGATTTTTACCCAGAAGAAGAGCTGGGTAAAAACCGCAGGATTTTCTGACTGAGCCTCAGATCCTGCTCTGCTTCTCCAATGGCATTCCTCAGACAGAGCAAGACCCAGAGGCAGGGCTGGAGGGGCAGGATTCAGCAGCCAGTTACAGATTTATTTTGGTCTAGGTATAGTTTTGGTTCTCTTGGTTTTTTATCAAGTTTAGCGTGTACCAGCTCTAGTAGGTAGAGCTAATTTAATTTTTGACCTGCCAATTTCTCCCACCTGCATCATGGGAGAAACAGGGCTGGTAACTCAGCTATTATAATCTTATGGTGTCTGCACAAAGCTCATCTTTATTAAACCAGATTATAGAAAAAAAATGTGTCCAAGAAGGACACTGAAAACAGTGGGACAGTAGAGAAATAAATCTTAACAGTCTTGCCAGGTTACAGGAAGAAAGCCAATCACTGTGCAAAGGTTTTCATGCATTCTTAATTTTACAGATACAACCAGATCCCTTGCAAGCAACACATGAAGAGAACTGTGACCAAGGTGCCAGCAGAAATGGGATTCCGTTCCAACAGCTCACCCTTGATCCTTCCCAGATTCCTCCCAGCTGCCATTTACCTGCATGGCCACCTGAATTCCCTGTGCCCCTAGATCCAACAGAGATCCAAGCATGTGGACAACCCCTCTGGGAACATGCTGCTCCTGTTTTTCTGATCATACTTTTGATTTGGCTGCTCAAGAGTTCTCCATTGTCTGAGATCTTCAATAGAATCTGCTGTGCCAGATGATTAGTTTTGAATTTCGACAAACTAAATGCTTGTATTTTTTCTCTGTGTAACTGGAATCAATCGTGTGGGTGTTTGTGCTTTTTTAAAACTTTTTAATCAAGTAGTGATTAAGAATGAGAAATAAAACAGGCAGGTTTAGGGTCATATGAAAGTAGCTTACATATTCTGAGTGAAGACAGATGTAATGGCATTACTTTTTTGTGAGGAATTGGGGTGGCTAGAAATTGGATGGCTTTTAATTTTGTTTTTCAGTATTTCCTTCAGTGTTAAGTTAATTAACTGGAAGGTGGCCAGATAACTTGGAGTCTTTACAATATTTGGGGTATTTTGCATAAAGAGAGACAAGCCCACTACTTAGTGAAATAATTAGATTAGCCTGACTAATTTAAAGCTCTTTGAGGAGTTGCATAAGCTTTGTATACATAATGCTGAAACTTTTTGATTTTTTACAGAGACTTACTGAGGCCCTGGAAAACCAGGCCTTGTCTATTAGGCACTGCTCTGAGCTCACAAACCAACCAGAAAGCACCAAGAGAAGCAGAGGTAGCTGGCAGTGATTACCTAGAAACCAGGCAGGTCCCAGCACCAAGCAGAGCTGGGATCTCTGCGTGCCCAGAGTTGTAGATGCTGTTTTTGACCTACTCAGATGCCAGGCTGATTGGTTCATCCAGGAAAGGCTCCACCAATGTCTGCCTCGTTGAGCAGAATTCCAGCTCCTATCCCAGGCAACAACCTTGCTTTACCAGAGGCAAAATGATGAGGAGCAGTGACAGAACTGGTACATGTGACATGCCCCTGACCCCTGCAAATCAAAGGAATAATTGGGATAAAGGGATCTTCTGCATCTAAAAAGCCTTGGAAATAACAATGTGGAGGGGAAAAAAAAAAAAAAACCAAATAAACAAACCCTCAAGATGCAATCCCCTCTCTCTGTTGAATGTCAGTGGCACAATGCCAGCAGGGTTCCTGTGGACACTACGCTGTGTTCCACAAGCAACACAAGGATTCAAATCTGCTGCTGCTGATGCATTGATGCCATAAGCCCTAAGCCATGCGTTTGTTCAGACCACACCAAATTCTCCCTTCAGCAGGAGTGAAATAAACACCAGCAGGAGACCTTTCTCCTTTTTAATGTCTTTATTAAAAGTGATCAGCTCGGGTGGGGAGAACCAGCAGGTCCGAGCTCACGCCGCCGCTGCTCCCAGGAGTGACTCGGAGGAAGAGCGCAGCTTTGTCCACTGGTCTGGGGGCAGAGCTGGGGATTCTGTCCTCAGGAGAGCATCAGGAGATTCCCCACTTATTGGGTCAACATTTGAGGTCCTCTGTCTAGCCAACATCTTTTGTTTAGGGTGAGGGGCAAAAAGGGTCTTAGCAGATACTAGATTCCGTTCCTCACGTCTAGACATCACTTTGATTCATCAATTTTGTGTTGGCTCATTGTTTTTAGCGGTTTTTGGCTAGGTTTGGTGAGGGGCTTCTCCCATTGCCTGCTGGTGCTCATACATTTGCATGCCAACTCGATGTCCCCTCCCCTTCACCATCCTGATGCCATCCTCCAGGAAGCAGCAGGGTGTCACTTGACAAAAGGGGGAATTCTTAACCATCAACAACAGGTAGTTAACAAAAACGACAGGTGATTGCAATAACAAACAGTTAGAACTCCACCCTGGCAGCAACTACCCCAACCTGTGAACTCTGCAACCTTTTAAAAAAATGGGCAGCTTTTCTACTCATAACAGGAGTGTCACCTTGCTGCAATTAGCAGATACTGGATGTGGAGAACAATATTTCTGTACCATATTGAGACCACAGGACTCATGCTCGAGCCAAACAGGTTGACCTAAGGAACTGGAATTTCCTTCATCTCCAAAATCTGTTCCAAACCTTGCTGAAAACTACAGAAATGCAAGGTCTGAGCAAAAATGTTGAGATGATCCATTTGCCTTCAGAATTTCATTTAAACTCTATTCCCAGTTGGAGATTGATGTAACCATTTGTAGCTGAACCTGGCAGTCTCTGTCTTTTGTAGTACTACACAGCTAATATCGCTCTGCAGGATGAATTATTCTTATACTCTTCCATATTAGGCTTAAATTCAGTCTCTCAGTCTTTTCTGGGCATATCTTATTTTCTCCTGTCTGCCATTTTAATATAGAATTTTATGCATATACTTATATATCTTACTTACAACCTTCAGGCTTTAGAACATTTTAATAAATGGGACTAAAGTTACTAGATTCACTGAAATTCTCTTGGTAAGGACCAAGCATGTGATGCATGAGACTCAGGCACCATAGGAAGAGTAATACATATTAATTTTGTAGCCCCAAAGCGATCCCAAATGATATGGAAACATAATTTTTGCTGACTGTTTTTGCATCAAATAGCTGTCATGTTCCCTGTCAGTTGAAAAACCACTCTCTGCCACTTCCATCATTTCATTATGAAAAATGCAGTTTGTCTGTATAGGCTTAAAAAAAATTGGTTCTCCCAATGAATATATAAAATGTTAGACTGGAATTTCTGCTGCATGCTTTTGGTAAAGCTACAGGTACCTTATTAAAATACTTTAATCTCCTTTTTTACTTTTTCTGGGATGTTATTGGACACTAGAGCTTAAATGATCTCCAAGAGGCTTTCCTCTGAGCAATTGTTTGAGTTCCTACTCTGATTATTTTTTTTTTTTTTGTTTCTGGGTGTGATTGCTCACAGTCTGGAGGAGCAGCTTGGACAAACTGGCCATTGCCAAAAGAAACCTTGGCCACCAGGTATCCTAAGGAGCCATGAAGGTACCACACTGAAATATAATAACATCACATTTGGAGCACTACAAATGCATTTCTACAGCCTAGGCAGGAGGGCTTAATTTAAAAACATTTAAAGTCCTGTAAAACTTATATTAAGAGAAGAATTTCTCCTTCTTTAGCGTGTACTCTCTCATCATTGTGTGTTTTCTCATTGTTACTCATATTTTCCATCCTGTGATGGTAATATTTCAAATTGATGTCACACACACACTTCACTGCCCTGCATTTAAAGAATGCTAAATTTCACTGTGGATTTTGAGAAGCTGTACCTAAGGGGCTTGCCTGGACTGGCTTGCTGTATATGGCATCATTTGCAATCACAACATGCAGTAAGATGCCTTTTCTGGGAAAAAACCAAACCAAAATAAAATAAAAATCCCAATCATCCCTGACCCTACCTCAAGCAACATCATTATTTTAACATGAATCAAAGGATCTGAAACGTGCATGACATCTAAAGGTGCATGACAAAAAATGAGATTTTTGGCTATAGTCAATGAAGTCATGCAATGATGATTAAAGAAGGACTCAGACAAGTTAAATTCCAAGTTATGAATGTCTTCTGCTATGTTCAGTTGATTTATGTGGCTTGAGTTGTAAATTACAATGCAAACTAATTTGGGAAAGGCATATTAGGCATATGATTTGGACATGGTTTTCCATTTAGGAAATAAGACATTATAAAGCGTGCTCAGTCAATTGGCCCAAGGTGGTTACAAGGTAAACAATCTGAGAGAAGACAGACCTCAGTAAAAGGGGAAAACACATCAATCATAATCTTGCTTCTTTCTGTGCTGAGTAGGCTCAGTCCAGCTCCATCTGGTTTCTCAGTTGGAGTCCAATAATGTCCTAAGGACTACAGAATTCTCAGCTACTTCCAGCATGGGATATTTTATTCTTTTCCTGTTTCCTCTTCTCTCCTCCCTTCATGTGGTTTGTTAAATGTGTTTTTTTTAGGATAGGGTCAGCATTCACAGGCCACTTAAGGGGTGGACTAATACCTCTTCCATCAATGAGAACAAAAGGGCAGGATTTGCTGTGGCATTTAGCCTGACAAATACACTCGTACAGAGAGATGTGTATATTTATTAAAGATGAAGTAAGTGCACTGGCTGCTTTTCTTTCCCACAGTATTTTCAGGTTTGGAAGCACCCCAAGACATTTCAGGTCTTTCTGTGTTTGAGATGGTAATTGGGAGAACAATTGAAGAGGATTGAGCACATAGTGAAGAAAAAGCAGTAGGAGGCAAAGATTTCTTCAGAAGAAAATATAACACATTACAGAAATTGAGTGCTCTGCATTTAATAAGGCAAGCAAACAGACAAGAGAAAAGCAAAGAAAAGGCACAATGGAGACAAAAAAAGGCTTATTATGACAAGAAAGCCAGAGCTATTAACTATCAGTCTGGTGATAAACTATTACAGCATTGCCAATGCTGTCTCCTGAAGAATGTAAGTTGTGTGATAAGAGATTTGGCCCCACACAGAGATAAAGAAAGTGCATGTGGTTATATTTCCAAAAGGACAAGGAGATAAGAAAAAACTGGGGATGGGGAGACAAGAGACTTGAGCTATCATTTTGAAGTCACTAGCACAGGCAAAAATACATAAAAAAGGCAACAAATGAACAAACCCTGGAGTAAAATAGACCAACAAATCAAGCTTAACTTATGCAGATGTAAAGAGAAAGCAGATCTCACACTGGGTGTTGCTGATTTGATTTTAGTTGAAATTTAGTGCTCTGTTAATCAGATCTCACAAATACAAGGGGATTTGGCTGTCAGGAGAACCTGAGAAACATTTCTCAATCAGCAAGGAAGAAAAACATCTTCCTCAAAGACTGTGGGTGTCCACAGAGGGCCTGAAAGTTTCAAGAACAATCAGAGAAAAGGAGAGTGAAACTGTCTGGAGGACAGGAATGGTACCAGTCATCTCAAATATGTTTTCTTATGCAGAATCACAGGTTAGGTACACTTTAATAGAGAAAGACAAAGAAATATTTTCTCAATTTATTATACCTTATACGAGACAAGTATCTCAATGAGACATCAACGCAGATTTAGAGACTTCATGACCAGGAATTATTAAAAATATTCTTGAAGAGAGCAAATGGGATCCACTGCACATGAGAGAGCTGCTGTACTCTGCCTGGGGCAGTGGAAACAATTCTCCTTTTCTGTAAGGGATCAAGGGCACTGCATGATGATCTCACCATGCTATTCTAGAAGAGTTTCAGCATGGACACCTCAATTTCTAGCACACCATGTTCTAATCAAGTAACCTTTAAGTCTGTCATATGTAACAGAGCACCACACTGCATAAGGTGTAATTTCCACCCAACACAAGAAGAAGATTGGAAAACACTCACACTCCAGGTAATATTATGGGTGCTGTGCATATTTGCTCCCAAAAATGTAACATGAAAATTCAGATATTTTTGTTGCAGGAGATCCCAATGGGTGTCAGATGGAAAGCTCCCAGGCTTCCCCCACCAATGTCAGGCAGAATTCAGAGTCCCTCCTGGCTGTAGAAAAGGATTATTCACACATACCCCAAAAATTACAGTTCTGGCTGCAGGGCTGCCTGACAGGGATCCCTTGCACCTCATCCCCATCTCCCAGAAACCAACTTGCCACTTAAAACATTTTCCCCAGTAGTTCCAAGTTTGATACATCTGTGCTCAAATTTTAGGTCTCATACTTCTGCTTGGGTTAATACTTCCAATCAAAGTGATAAGCCTACTCACTACTTAACAGCCCAGCAGGGCCTGGCTTAATTTCTGCCTTGTGGTGTTTTCTACAGCAGAAAAGACATCTGGAGCCTGGTGCCTGTTAAAGCCCAAGCCAGACAGGCACAGGGGCTGTGGGCAGCAGGACCTGGCAGAGGTGAGGGGGTTGCCATCACTCAGAGCTTTGTGCTGAACGAGGCCCCTCAGGTACCCTGGGGAGGAAGACACTTTGCACTTTGGCAGCTGCTGTTCCAGCCCAGAGCTTCGCTTCAGCAAATGAAAAAACACAATGTAGGCACATCCTAACAGACTTTAGACACCCTCATAGACTGTGCCTTGATCTTAACTCTCCTATTGATTATTTTCACAACCAAAACATTCCTTTTTTCCTTACAGTTAAACATACACAGTTATCATGGCACAGTACAGTTTCATGTACTTCAGTTAAAAATTCTCTTTGCCCTTAGACTAAATGTTTGTCAGTTCAAGATCAAAAGTATTCCTCTTTATACCTTCTTATATCAACAAATATAAGTAAATGGTCTTCCACTTTGTTCTGTGGATGCTGTTGGGTTGATAAGAGGACATCTCAACCTGCCATACTGTAGTTCTCATTAGCCTGCACTATTGTCCATGACAGCCTGGAGCCTATGACTCATTTTTTTGTTTGTAAATGTTCATAAACCAACTAACAGAGAAAACCCACACCTCAAACAATGTTTATTTTTGGTTCAAATGAAACAAGACCCACCTGTCTCTTCCTCTTGCCTTCTCCTTTGCATCCGTATGCAAAAATAATATTTTTTTTTTATAACACCATGGGAAAGTTTTACCTTCTTTCACTTAAGGGTATGCAATGACAGAGAAGCACAAGGAAAAATATGTCTTTAAAGATAAAAGCCAACTTAGTCTAGAATGCTTAAATCATACTCCTAAAGGCACGGCTCTACAGGTATGCAATTAACATTGTTCAGATGTTTTATTGTGTGTGTTTGCATTAGTCCTCAATTTAATATTTCTGTTTTAGTGTGTCAGGGGTTTGGCAAAATATGTCATTATTGTTTTGTCTTCCCCCTTGAACACCTGATACACACTCCCATTCCTATATCATTTTTAGATAGATTTTTAGCTGCAGAGGTCCTACAGTTCTTTACATTCTTGTGCTTTCTCCCATTCTTGTTCTTCTTCTATGTAGTGTCTGTCCTTCTCCCTTTCCTCTGCCTCTATGGTGCCTTAATTAATCTAATTTGAAACTGACAGGGAAGGTCCAAGGAGGCCAACCTGGTTATTCTGCTTGAGTAAGAGCCCTTGTAGGTCTGTTAGGGGCACTGGGCTATGGGGATAAAGGGAATAACACAGCCCAAAGGCTCAGTAAAAGCAGAGAGTTGTCAAACCATCAGCCCACCCAACAGACATTGCAGCAGAACCACATTTTAGTCCTTTTCTTCAAGGTTGTGGTATCTTTTCCTACATAAGAGAATTACAAAATCCTTCTCCAGGTGTCACCATGAACACCAGTTGCGGAGCCCAAGATGGAGTGCAGCTCCTGGCTCTGGGCTGGGCTGTGATCTCTCTGAAAGACACTGCAGATGGGCCAACACAGTCTTGTTATTTGAGACACCTGACTTCTTCACAAAGTTTGTACCATGGGTTGAATTCAACTGTGCACAAATAAACATGTTTTTTTCAGGGCTTTATAAATTGACTGCATTTCTAGGCTCCCCACAGTCTTTGCTCAGGTCCCTTTTGCCTACTCTTAAGAAAATGTTTAAAAAAACCACTGAAAGCTGACATTTATTTTGACCCTGAGGCTCGAGACTTTGAGGAAGGAGAAGCTGTTTTCTAAATGCAGCGCTTATTCCTGGAGAATCAAATGAGGCAGAACTCTGACAAATTAAGCCAACTACACAACTTTAGGACGAGGAGGGAAGGAGAGGTCACCTCCTGTGAGTCAAGCAAGTGGAACCATAGGTCAGTGAATTCACATCCAGACCAACAGCTTTGAATTACATTATATCTGCTGGTTGGTGATCATCTGACCTTTCTTGAGAAACTTTATTTTCATATCCCTTATTTTGTCTCAGCCCAACACCTTGCTATTGAATAAATCACCGGAGGCTACAGAAAAGCTTTAGCTGCTAACTCAGAAACACATCAGATGTGACTTCTTGGATGCACTATTTCCATCATACCCACCAGATACATGAATACAGATGTTGCCTGTGCCTAATCCATTTGAGAAGGCTCACCTGCTTTGGGTAATCACTTCCTGCAAGACCAGTCACACTTTTGGGAATTTCTTACAATTTTCTCACCAAGTAGCCATGAAAAAACCACAGATCTCTGATGAATTGCTTTTTGTTCTTAGGCACCCTTTTTAAATTGACTTGGTTAAAGAGCATTAATAGGTGTCACTGTGCTTTTCACCTCAGTTCTGTTGCTTCTAAATTGGAGGTCATATTTCAGGAAAGCAATTAAGCACATGTTTAACTTTGGCTGTGATTTATGTACCCGGACTGTCACTGTAATACTCACAAGATTAAGCACACCTTCAAGTGCATGATTGCACCAGGGCGCTTCGTAGTCAGTGTGGTGTGGAATATTTGGACTCTTGCAAGTGTTTTGGACAAACAGGCAGAGTCATTTACAAAGAGAAACTAATCCTTATTATTTGTCATTTGTATATATATCTATAATATTCAACATGATAAATTTATTGTCATACTTTCTTCAGCGTTCAGATGCAATCTGTACATTTCTGGAGACTGAGAAATGCTCCATGCTCCTTTAGAGTCACACTCTGAAATATAATATATGATAGAAAGGTATCAAATCTGTGATGATGAAAAAAGAGGAGTTAAGGGAAGGGATGATAAACCCCATAAAAATAACTTTGACATACTGCTGCCAAAATGAGTAATTGTAAACACATAAAAAAAGAAGACATTTGAGTATTCCTTTTTTTTTTAATTAATTATATCTGCACATTTATGTACCCATGGACCATTTTATGTATGTGTACTTTGTCCAAAAGGAAATTGTCATGGCAAGCATATAGTTTAAATGTTTTCGTGTAGTTTTCCTTCTATGACAAAATTGCCATCACATTTTTTCACCCTGTAAATATCAGGTCTACCCAAAATTCCAGATGAACTGAAATGCTTCCAATTTTCCATAACAAAGAGACAGAGTAAACAGATGTCTGGGAGTGAAGGTGTAACACATAATTCTCCAAACTGTAGTTGTTTGTTGGGTATTTTTTTTGTTTTTTTTTTTTTTTAATGTAATAAAACTGCTTTATTTCTTTCTTTATTATTTATTATTGTTTAGAGGAAGGCTGTTTCCCAAACAGGAACACCATTTTTTAGCCAAGAGGAATTCAGGAGAAGAAATTTTAGTGTAAGGCTGAAAAGGAGGATGTGGAGGGAGGATTGAGCAGGTGGGAAGAGGCTTGTGAGAGGAGAAAAGAGAGGTTTGAAATGATGGTGTTATTCCAGTGCAAGGGACCAGCAAGAAGAGTGCCAGGAAAATGACATACAGAGAAAAAAGGCAGAGAAATGAGAGGGAGGACAAGGGAGATGATAGAGCTGTGCAGAACAGGAGGGGAGAGAGAGGAGAGAGAGAGGAGCAAGGACCTCATAAAAGTGATGCAGAGAGAGGAGCAAGGTACCAAAAGTGCAGCCAGAGCAGTGGGAAAAGATGACATTGTAGCTGCTCAAACCTGAAAGGATGAAGAGCAGAAAAACAGTGTGCTGTGAGAAGAATGCAGTAGCACAGATGAGAATCTGGTGCCATCACAGGCACCAATATTTTATTGGATTTGTGCTTTAAAAAAGGGCAGACTTTGAGGCTCACTGTCTCAGCTCACTCAGGGCAGGGAAGCTGAGAGAGGATGTGGGCAAAGGGTGTCTTGCAGAAGCAGGGATGGAGAGGAGCAGGTACATGCAGCAAGACACAGACTGTAATGGAAAATCCCCTTGCTCTGGCTGGGGCTGTGCTTAAGCTATGCAAAGGGAAGTTTAGTTTAGACATCAGGAAAACATTCTTTACTGAAAGGGTGTTTGGCACTGCAATCATCTGCCCAAGGAGGTGGTGGAGCCACCTGGACATGTTTAAAAAAAGACTTGACATGGCACTCAATGCCATGAGCAGGCATTGGGTCATAGGTTGGACTTGGTGCTCTCAAAGGTCTTTTCCTTTTCTGTGATTCTGTGGAATATGCTACAGAATGTCCCCTTGCCTCAGGCTGAGGTCAGGCTCCCCACAGGATGTGCTGAACCTGTGATTTGCTTCTGTGCAGAGGTTGCTTGTGGCTTGCACACAGACATGGTTTGAGCAATTAAATTGCTGCTACCTTTGCTCTGCAGTCTCTTGAGTCAGCTGTAGAGATGCTGGGCTGGCATCTTCTGTGAACCCTAACAGGGCTGGAAAACTGCAAAAAAGAATTGCAGCTCATGGAATATTCTGCTTCTCCCAGGAAGCTTCTCTGCGGCCAGTGTACCAAATCTAAAATGTAGCCATCACAAAAAAAATTGTTCTCACTCATTGATTTGGAGATAGGGAACAGTGATTTTAATAAACATCTAATTCCAACCTCTCCAGCCCATTCAGGTAAATTGCTGGTAGAATATCTGGAAAAAGCAGTGAAAATGTTTCAATATCTGAGCTGTACTGGGTCTAGGCTGTGAAGACAAATGCCTTCTCCTCAAAGAAGGCATGCCAATCATCAAATTACATCTGAGAAGACATTTTGTATATCCAGATTTGGATTTCATACCTCAGCTTTCATTCTTAAAGGAAGTGATCTGAACCATCATCATGATAAATAATGGGTGCAAACACTTCTCAGTATTGGTGGGATTTTACTTGAAGTGCTAGATGAAACCTGTAGGCCACATAATCCATGTACCCAGCAGGACCCAAGCTTAAGCTAATTTCCTGAGACAGACAAAGGGTCAAGGAAGAGTCAAGGCTCTCAGCCATCAACCCCTCATGGTCCATGTGGCAATATTCTTCCAGGTTCTTGATACTGCCAGAAGGGAGATGGCAAATAGAAAAAAATGGATTGAATAATTCAATTAAAACAGGTTCCTCAGTGGAAAATAGTAATAAATGTCTGCAGTCTTATCTGACAAATGATAGGGAGTTTAGCGCTGTTGGGGTGATTACTAACACAGCTACACCTCCAGTTCCAATGCATTTCTTCTCTGATAAATAATATACATCATATTTCTACATCTGACTCTGACAGCAAGCATAGACGTTTTGTACTTGCTTAAGAGAATATACAATGCAGAGAGGTGATTCACCTCTCTCAATCTTTCAAATGCCCTCTCATTGCCAAAAGAAGCTACAGATTTAATCTGGCAGGTTGTAGCCAAGGTGCTGCACAGCTGAAACCTGAGGAACCAGCATGTCAGCTCTCATCCCTGACCCCTTACAGAGCTGAGAGAAGGAGCTGCTGCCTCACTGCCTCCCATCCATGAGAAGATTCTCTGCAGCTCTGTCCCCACAAGAGCAGTGATCCTCTCTGCTGGCACTGATGCTCTCTCCCACTTTATAAACTGTGTCTCTGGCTCCCCCCAGGCATCACCACAAATGGGGCTGGATTTAGGTGTTTTCCAGTTTAGAAGATGGAATGAGGCAGTATCTGGTGGCATCAGACCCACAGGTAAAGGCACTTAGCAACAGGCTGTTTATTTCCCTCTGAGGGATCTGGGGGTCATAAGGAAATTCTGTGTGTGGAGAGGCTGATGGGGAAAGTAGGAATGTAAGAAACAAACATACAGTTAAAAACTGCTTTTTTCATTTGATTTGGTCTTCCATACTCTGGCTTACTAAGGCTTCCAACTATCCTGAATGGCCTGTGGAGCCCTGCCTCCGATGGGCCAGAAGTATTGAAAAAAATAAAGTACAAAGATCTGGAAGAGCAATCCCTCATGTTGCTTCTGCTACAAGATCTGGTGCAAGGGGACTGAGGGCCTTATTAGAACCTGCAAACCTGACAGGAGGCAATTTTTCCCCTTTGGTAACAAAGCATGAAAGGAAGGAAGACAGTCTGAATCACAAATATGGATAAAAAGATATAGTCTGAAGTGTCTATCAAAAGTCGTTAAATATTTGTCTTCTACAGAGAACACAATAGTGGAATAATTGTTACACTGGGACACTGGGAGGAACTGAGTGAAGGCTCGTTCCTGTGGGAGGTCCTCAGGCTCTTCCACACAAAGAGTGTGGTACCCTTTAATGACTTTAATCAAATACCTGGTCTTAAAAGTGCAGCAGAAATGAAAGCAAAGCTCTTCATCATGCACTTACTGTCAGGGCAAAACATAGCAGTGAATTGATGACAAACCTTTTTGAGAATGACTCACTAACCTTCATCTCCAATTCCCAATTTCCCTGTCCCCAGACTGCCATTTCTTGGAGGAGAAAGAACCGGAAATTTGTTTCTAGCAGTGGTCTTAGCTCATTTGAGGTTCTCTTTTGAAGGGGGGTTCTGTCCTCACCACCCCTTCTCCTTAGGTTCATGTGTCATAGCAGTCAGACAAACTGAGTACTTCCAGCCCCTCCCAGTCACCTTTTTCATTTCACCTCATTTCACCTCATTCACACAATGCTGATATGAGGAAGACTCAGGCGTTATTCAGCAAATAGGAGTGCATCCCTGTGAAGTGTCACAGAGCAAGTTAAAAATCATCATGGGGATTCAGGCAGGGGTGGCACATTTCTTCTGGCTGGTGACATGGCTTTGCTTCACCTGTCATTCCTGAGTGGAGCCAGAGAGAGGCATTTTGGAAAACAAGCTGTATAAATATAACAGTGTACAAAAACTGATGTCTCTCTGCAGTGTTATACACAACAGGCTGGATCATGAAGGCTCTGCCAGGTGGGTGCAGGGAAAAGAAACAGGATAATTGGAGAAGTTTTGGAGGAATCAGGTGCTGCCATGCTGTTCTGGGTTTTCTGAAGAGGATTCTTCCCTCCAGCTCTCCCTGGGCATGCACTGCTCCTTACTGAAGTTGCCAGCCAGCAAATGTACAGTGAGGAGCATCTTGTCACAGCCTGGTGCTTGAGGTCCTTTCAAGTAGTTGGAATTTTTTTTTTTTAATAAGTCAAGATGAAGGAAAATGCTGGAAGTGCAAACATTTTTGATTGTCCCAGGCCTTGCTTTATCATATCAATTTTGTGTCATTTTCTTAGCTGAAAGATTTCTTTCAAAATAGCACCAGACCTGGATATAATAAGAAAATGCAGCAAAATAGCTGCTTTTCCCCTTCACAGTGTCTGCTGGACTAAGATATTAATTCTCCCCAAGAAGGTCCTAGAAAGGTAATTTTGAAAATGCACATCTGGCTATCTTTAGATAAGGTTAATGCATATAACACTTAATAATTATGTACTTTCCCTGACTTAGGTTTCAGGATGTATAAAGCTAGTAACATCAAAATAAGCCCCAAACCCCAAACATGAAAACCTATCAACACCAACACAGCAAATTCATTATAAATTTGTATTAACACTGTCCTGTGCTCCTGTTCTTGCTTCCAAGAATTCACAACCAACAAATTTAGTAGTTACAGTGAGAAAATGAGGGACTGATTCACTCATTTTTGAGTAAGGTTTGCTGTAATCAGTCAAACCACTCTGGCATAAATGGCAGGTAAATCAGTCCTGCAAGGTTAGAACTATAAAATTTGATTTAGGCAAAGCATTGTTCTAAATAGGGCATATGTCTTTACAGTATATATGTATATATATATATTTATATGTGTGTGTGTGTGTGCTCAGTGCTACATTGGAGCAGTCTTTTAAGGGATTTCATGAACATGAGTTGCCAAATGCCTCAGTACAAGATGCTTTTATTATGCCCCTAGAGCTCCAAGTTCCAAGACACAGATCAAGTCCAGACTGATGTTTGATACCATCAAAGTCCCAAGATCAAATGCAAATTTAGGCTGAGCTCCTGAAAACCTCATGGCAGGAAAACTTGGGCTCAGCACTTGACCTTCGGACTCAGCACTTCCTAAGCAGATCCTGAATGTCTCACACTGAGGAATGAAGAGGCAGTTATCCAACAAGGCAAATGGAAATGTTAAAGTATCTTGGATTCCTTCTGTTTGACACTTCTTAAGGAGAGTCTTTATCTTGTAGTACAGATAACCTCAGAACTTTTCAGCATAGACCAGACTTACAAGGACACACATCCCATTTCTGAGTGCCTGGAAATAGGCAATCACAAGTCTGAGTATTTAGTAAAGAGACACAGTCATTTAGAAGTTACAAAGAATCTTTAAAAAACTACATCAAAGCAACAAAGAACTTGCAAATATTTTATCTTGCCTAAAAAATAATTAAAGGGAAGTGTGGTGTTTTACAGTAAATTGTAGAGAATGAAAAGCATTTTATCCATCTCAGGTTTTTCATTAATTTTCCTCAACATAGCTTTGTAACACCACCTGTGTCCCAAATGCAGCTCAAGGAAAACAATTAAGTATTCCTCCTGAAAAAAGCAGAATCAAATCTAACCCAAGGAGGCTGCTTTCAGTCTCTTCCACCAGATTATGGCCAAAAGTAAAAGAAAGATGCAGAACCTACCAATGTCAAGTCTGATCCCAGGAAGCAGAGGAAGGAGGACAGCCATGGAAAAACATTTCTCTTTGAGAAGCTGCAGCTGGTGAATGTTTGTACAGTGCTGGGGTCTGGCAGGACTGTATCCATCTCTCGGGGGAACTTTGAAGTTCTCTGCATCTGCGGCAGGCAAGAGGGTACTAAACTGGTTTGAGTTCAGTCTGTTAATTTTAGATGGTACAGCTGTATCATCCTCTGACTGTTCCAATGAAGAGAATAATGTCTTGTGTCCCGTTTAGACAGGGATTTTAATATTATACTCATTGATAAACCCTTCCTGGCTAAGTCAGTGGATAACCCCAGAGCTGGCTATGGGGTTGTTCCTTGGAGAGTTAAGTAATTAAGTTGTGAATCTTGAAAAAAAACCCAATAACTTGGAGCACCTGAGAAAATTGACTTGGCTTGACTTGTCAAAAGTCATAAAAGGAGGATTCCATTGAAGTTCTAACTATCATCATGTAACACTAAACACAGAGGTCTGGTGTTATCTGAGGTGCTTTGCTATGTTTGAGACATCACCTAGGGCTGGCAGAATGACACAGGACAGATGTGAGACCTGCACCCTTCCCAGGGGTGTCTGGAGGCAAGAGGGGTGGAGCATCTCAGGTGTCTGATGTGGGCAAATGAACAGAGCCCTCAATCCACCCAGGCCATGGTGCCTGGAGAGATATTCAGGTGGCCAAGCAGTGCAGGGTGAGCTGAGCTGTTCTGCTATATCCACTGCCCTACACACCTAAGCTTTTTTCTGTTCTCTGTACACAGGAATCCAGTCTTTGGGATATCTTCAGGTATCTCACCTGGTCTCCAGGTGCAGCTTGGAAAGGCAGGAATCTGCCATGTGTTCTGTTCCATATTAGCCCTGAATGGATGATTTGGGTATGAGGGCAGTAGGGTCACCATATTTCTGCTTGGATTTACTGCACTGCAGTTCACATGCTGCTTAAGAGTGTGCCAAACATTTTTGTGGGTGCTTTCAATGCCTCAGGTTTTAGCTTTTATATTTTTCATATTCTGTACTGCTTTAGTGTGTAGGTCTGAACTTCATATTAGGGGATGGTGAGCTCTCTTCACGGAGTAGGTAGACAAAACAGCTCCTTCTTTAGCTGGGGACCAAGGACAAATGATCCAAATTTCAGGCCCAAGAGCATAAACAACAAGGACTGAAGAGAGAAAAAAAAAAAAAGAAAGATGGGACTTCATAAGCTACAGCTATAATTGGACAATTAACTTCAATATGTTATTGGACCAAAACTTATAAAAGCATGCGACCCCGTGACGGGTTGTGCATTTTGTGACCATTTTGGTTCATCTTGGGTGTAGCCCTGGCTGGGCTCTTGTGCTGCCCAAGGTGTATCCATTGAGGCCTTCTAATAGATACCTAGTTTATTCTTTAGCTCTATCCAGTCTCTGTTCTAGGTCAGCTTTCACAAGGCACCACTTTGGGAGTTCACACCTCGGAAAATGGAATCCAGCCCTTTTGGAAAGTCTGGATCTTAATGCCAAGCTGCTCAGACACATTCAGCCATTGCTGGAATGACTTTCATGACAGAAGAAAGAAAAAATGCCCAGGGCTAAAGAAGCTGATGGGCATGACCTATGAAGTTGCTCCAAATACTTCTTGTTGTCAGATCTTTGGTGTTACTTGTGGCATTCACATTCTCTGGAAAAATCCCTTCACCCAGGATTTTTGTCCTGGGAAGCTGAGAAGCCTCAGAGAAAAGGGAAACAATTCTTATCTCATTTGCTTCTCCTCTGTTTTGCTCATGTGGAATGTGTTTGGAGATTGTTTATCCACAGGTGATTGTTTCATTGGATTCTGGTGAGTTGTTTTCACTCATTGGCCGATCAGTGCCAAGCTGTGTTGAGACTCGGGAAAGAGTCACAAGTTTTCATTATTATCCTTTTAGCGTTGTGTAAGTATCATTTCTGCATTCTTTAGTTAGTATAGTATAGTATTCCTTAATATAATATAGTATTATAAAATAATAAATTATCCTTCTGAGAACATGGAGTCAAATTCATCTTTCCTTCCTGCCACGGGGCACCCTGCAAATACAATAGTTACTCTTAAAACATATCAGGGGAAGGGACTAAATAATTCTCACTCAAGTAATTAAAAGCACAAACACTGACAGTCAAGAAAGAAATACCAGAATGAAGGCTGTGACCCAAAGAGCTTACAATGGTGTATTAAGTAATTCTCCACGCCAAGATCCCAAGTTACTGCAAGTCAGCACAGACCTGTTAATTTCTGCAAATTGTGCCACTTTATGGGAAGATATGGCATTCAAAACTTCAGCATATTTAGCCTTGAATGGGAAAGTGTGGGGTTTTTCTCCTCCCACAAGGTCTAGGCAGTGAAGACATTACACAGTTCAGCACTGCAGAATTACAGTATGCTGCTCACACATAGTAATTCACAGCCTTTTCTAAAGTGTGAAGCCACTTCAGTTGTCAATAGATCACAGAAAAAAAAAAGACAAACTAGTGATCTCAAGATAAAAAAAGCATTGTGCAGAGCTAATTGGTAAGGAATCTTCACAAGGTTTAATATTCTTGCAGAAAAAAAAACCCAAGAAAATGTAACCAGATAATTTTTTAAATGGCTTTAATGTAGCAGAAAATGAATGCACAAAGTGGGTGTTTTCATCAAGGGATTTATTTCTGCTGGTTTGGGCAATATGTCCCTAATTGAAATACTCAAAAAATGTTTGCATTTGCTGAGGAATCTCAATCTGTCATGACTTAAGTGTCTGACAGTAAAAGTTATGTAATCATATAATTTTGTGCTTGTGGTCAGGTCCTGGTGACACCAATAATCTACTCAGAAGCTTTTTGAAACCTTGTTACAGGAATGATATCCTGATATTTGGATTGCTGTCAGTACTGCTCCTATAGGAAAGCTGGATTTGAGCCTCCTTTTCCAAAGCTGCTGTAAAGCAGACTCCAGTCTAAACCATACATTTTCTTGTGTGCTTTCACTCTGTGGTTTTAAAACACTTTTCTAAATCTTTTTGTAGTTACTTCATTTCTGCATTCACAGGAAACAACCATGGTGGTTGCATCAAAACGTTATAGATTCTTTTTGCTTTGTGGTTTAACTGGATATATTAACTTCAGTACACTGGGATCATGATGAGAGTTGGACTTTTATGTCTAATGAGCATAATTAGTAATCTGGAGATTGGGACTAATACCCAAATATTTTGTAAGTAAATATTTTTAAGTATATATAGCTACCCTTACTTTGGTCTTTGCCAATTGGTTTTATATCTGACACTTATGAGTGCTCAAACTTTCAGGCTCTCTCTCCTTAAAATCAATGAAGAAAGAGCCACAAAGTGTGTCTTAACATTTTTTAAAATGTTTTGAAAAATTCATTGGCATTTTCTCAAGCAAACCACAAATACAATTCTCACTTTTTTTGTTGTTTTTCTTGGTTTTTTTTGGGGGGGGTTTGGTTTTTTGTTTTTGGTGGGTTTTTTTTTTGGTTTTTTTTTTTGGTGTAGCTCATTTAAGCCATAAAGTCTATGACTCCAGGCTTTGCTGCATGAGAAGCTGCATTTTGATTTTGAAACAGTTCAGATGGGAGGGAGCTGGGCCTGTTCACCCTCAAGAAGAGAGGGCTGAGAGGAGATCTCAACAATGTCTGTGAGTGTCTGAAGGGTGAGTGTCAGGAGGGTGGAGCCAGCCTGTTCTTGGCAATGCTGAGCAGCAGCAGAAGAGGCAATAACCACAAACATGCACAGAAAGTTCCCCCTGAACATGAGGAAGAAGTTCTTCATTGTGCAGGTGACCATGCACTGGAACAGATTGCCCAGAGAGGCTGTGGAGTCACCCCCACTGGAAATATTGAAAAATCACCAGGATAAAATCCTGTTCCATGTGCTCTGGAATGACCCTGTTTGAACAGGGAGGTTGGACCAGGTAACCCACTATGGTCCCTTCCAGCCTTACCTATACAACAATTAATTCACACAGAGAACATTTATTTTGCATGTATAAAGCAAGTCATGTTACTTTTTTGTTACTTAAAATTGGCTTTTAAAGGTGAAAAATAATTTAAGATAAGCAATTAACCTCCAATGAAAAGCTGCACTTGTTTCATGAAAATACTTTTTTGACTTCACTTTTCAGTTGCCATAAGACAAATAGAATACACATGGATGTTGGAATTTTCAAGCAAAAATCAGTAAAATTTCAAGTTCATAAGTTCTCAGCTGGCAATTAAGAAACTGAGACAAAATATTCAGCTCCTTCCAAAACATCATGAAGGGTGAGGGCTCAACAGTGCTAAGTTACTAAGGCTAGCAGCCTTCACAGAATTATCTACTCTGTGCTTTGTGTTCTCCTCACCTACAGCAAATTCAGGTTCAGGTGAGATAAACTGTAGTTCAACACAGGTTTTAAGCTGCCACAGTACTAAAAGAAGCAATGCTACCCTTCGTCTTTTCTGAGGCTGATCATGTCCAAATCTCACATGAGCTTAGAGCAAAATAGATCTGAAAACTAACCAGTATGCAGGATAGCAACAACAACAACAATAATAATAATAATGAAAAATTTGTTTTTCAGTTGGATCAATTAATTTATTTTAGTACACAGCCATATAGATGTTTCATAAAGGAAAAGGGGTGAGTGTAAGGACCACATAGCAATGGGAGAGTGAAAGTGGGTTTCTTTCAATGTCAATTGATGTTGTTCTGCAATAACAACCCAGCTATAACGTAGTGAACATAATTTTACTAGAAGCTACATGAAATGAAATTATTAGACTGCTGCTATGGGATAAGAGTACAAATAAGGGCAGCTACTGCAGCTCTACTAATGCTTTGTAGCTCCTTAAATTGAACTAATTTAACAGTGAGTCTAAGCCTTGAGAAAAGAATTTGAAAAGAATTGGTCTTAATTATCACAATAGCGCCAAGTGTAAAGCACTTCACATTTCCATAGTGCTTTACATTCACTAGCCATTTAATCAATTCAGCTCCCAATGGCTATCTGAGATTATTAATAATTTCAATGTCTTTTGCATAAGGCTGGGAGAATATGCTGCTAAATCTTCACCCAATTCAAAGAAACCTTACTGAAAGAAAAAATATGAAAGTACCTGAATGCTCACAGCCTCTTAGTGTACTGCTGGCTGAAAAGCAGGCTGTGCCCATCCCAGGGCAAGATTTCAAGGTATTCTAAAGGCCAAAGACTGTAGAAATAAAGGCATTGCAAGAATGTGGAGAATCTGGTAAGTGCTAAGACGTCCAGGAATTTAAGGGCTATGAAATTAGACATATGAAACACATTTTGGATTGTTTCTGAAGCACTTTTTTGATTGCTAAGTGTGCATGTGTTTAGCACATGAGGAGATAAATGCATTAGGACAGGAGACAAGAACTGAAACATCAGGAAGAATGAGTAAAGCAATGCTATAATTATAAAATCTTCAGAAACACTTCTCTAAGCAATAGGAGAAGGTGTTACAGAAGGTGTTATAGGAGACGCTGTTACACATATTGTGTTTTCTTGGGGTCAGGGAGTCCAGAAACAACTGAAAATGGTCCAGTCCTTGTGGTATTTAACCCCTAGAGACTAATTTAGAATTGGTTATATATACACATTTCAGAAAAAAATGGCATAAACATCTATACTGCCATATTAATTTTGAATCAGAGGAAGGAATTATGCTTTGAATTAATCTGGTGTGGAACAAGAGCCCAGGAGACCCATAGGGACAGGTTTAAACTGGTGAAACTTGGATTTTCTTAGGTGGTATTATGAGTTGGGCCTTCTGGCAAGATTTGAGAAATGTTTTTTCTCTGTTTAACAACTGAATTATGTTAGAAAACAGATTATAATGGAAATGAAAACAAACTCTTTATCTGCAGTCATGTCATTTTGTTACACTGAAAAATAAATTATGTTCTATATGAGCTTTTGTTATTCTCTAATATTTCATCCTATCCCTTCATTAGTGCAGTAATCTCCTCCTCCATTAAATCTCCCTTGTTTTTACTTGCATATAGATATGGGAATTTGCAAAGAGAAAATGGGGCAAGGGTTTATTTGTTTATTTTTCCTGAATACATTTGTTCTTGGTATCAGATATTGCATTAAAGGAACTCAAGGACTTGTTTGTTATATTGCCCACAAGTATTCTGTTTCTAAGCTCTTTTGTGTCGCTGTTTCCCTTCCCAGAACCCTGCTATGGCGAAACTTCCTTCAATCTGGTATTTGCAATGTAGTTAAATTAACTTTCCAGGGTAAGCAGACTTTGATGGTGATGGTTTTTACCAGAGACAGGACCATCAAAAAACGGTGGTGTAAAATACCTCATTGAACTGAGGCAGAGAAAAAGGGGAAAGATTGCTCAATTTAGATGAATTTGTTTACTTACTTTATCCATGGCAAAATTTTAATCTGTGTAAGACATGGAAAAGGGCATCTGTAAAAGCACTGAATTTTCAAGCAGCCTGCACATTATCAGCTAAGCAAAAATTTAGCTGGAAAACTCAAGGAAGAGGCTTTCAGAATTGGGTCCCAATTAGATGTCTCACTCTCTTCCTCACATACACCAATTCTTCACTGGAGCAACTGCAGTGGCTGTCCACCGACTTTAACAAAATTACTTTTCATTTAATACTCCTGGACATAAGGGGCAACTCAAACTCTTGGGCTAAATTATAGATCAAAGCTTTGTTGGAGATGGAATAAATCTACATGTTAAAGCCAAAAGCTTAACAATTACAGACTGGATAACACATAAGGAAATGAAACTGTAACTCTGACTTGTCAGTTCCAGGAACAAAGGCCTTTATCTTCTGCATGAAAGGAGTTACTTTACAAGTATTCTTGGCAGCTAGTCTCTTCTCATATTACAGGTGTTACACTGGAAGGTGGACACTCATACCTCCAGAGCTACTAATTTACAGCAATTAATTCAGCTAGGGATCAGTTTGAAAAATTGCAAAGTTTCCTCATCTGTTCATGAGTCACTTTGATATGGAAGAGAGGAATGGTGTGTGATTATGAACATCAGAGGGAGGACAGAAAGCTCAAGAGAAAAGAATGACCTTGCAATTCCATGTGAAAATTGTGCAAACAGCTAATTCTGTGAGCTTTCAGTAGAATCCAGATAAGACAAGGGCAGAATATATGATTTATGCCACCATATCCATGTGGCTCCGCTCTGATGAGATGGTGAAGTTGCTCTTGCAGCTGACTGTTGCCCTTGGTCTTGCCTGAGACACTCAGAAAAACAGAACTATTGAGGTTGGAAGGGATCTTAAAGATCATCTAATTCCATACCTCTTGCCTAAGGCAGGGATACCTCACACTATCACAGAATCAGAGAATCTCATAATAATCAAAGAATCACAGACCCCTTCTTTGCAGTCCTGCTAGACCAGCTTTCCCAAGGTCCCATCCAACCTGGTTTTTGGGCTGCCTTTTTGTGTTTAAATTTTTCCATGTCCTACTTGTTCATCCACACAGGCCTCCGGGTGTCTTTGCCCAACTTCCTCTTTGTTGGGATGTGTTGCTCCAGGGCTCTATCCCATGGTACTCTACCAAGGAGATCCTTGAAGAGGCCTTGGAAGTCTTCTAGAGCTTGTTGAGTGCCCTCCTTGTGCTGGCACCTCCTGGGATGCCTGCAACCTGCAGGCTTATCCCTCAAACAGGCACCACATGCCTGAAACCCCCTGTGCAGACCAAGTCTTGTGACTGTGGGGCTGCTGCCCCATGGAAACATCCTCAGCCGTTCAGAATTTCCGGCTGGGTAACCTGTAGCAAATCTCCATTTTAATATCACCTGTCCCTGCTCACGCTTCCATCCTGATCCATGAGCTCCTCATCCATCCCCAGGTGAAGCTCTGTGCACTCCAGCTGGTCACTGACATTGAGGGTGTTGTCCCCTCCTCATCTTCCTGCCTGTCCTTCCTAGAGCCCATATTCCTGCCCACCATAACCTTCCACAGCCCAGTCATAGCAGCCATTGCATCACATCTCCATGATATCCATGAAATCACAGCCCTACAGGCATCTGCACAACTCTAACTTTCCTTGTTTGTCCCCATGCTCCATGCATGTGATAAAGGCACTTAATTTGGGCCCCCAATGACAGTGACTCACTGGCTGGAGTGCCTGGAATTCCTCTGGGCTGCCCTCCAGGCGCTCTCATGCTGACCTTTGATCCCTCTCCAGGTTCTGGGCATCTCTTGCTGGCCCGTGTGTCAAGCTGGGAGCAGTGGGAAGGACTGAGATTCCCTTCCTTAACTGTGCTTTAAATAACAAAATAAACCCAGAGGTCTTGGCATGATTCTTAAGAAAGAAGGCATCAATACTGAGCTGTGATAGTTAATATAATGAGAATTATGGCCTTAAAATCTAGAACTAATCCTTTGTTATAATTTAAAGCTGTTTTTTGTTTTCATTAATTATCATCTCATTTTCCAAGACAAAATATTTAATCGGATTGTATTTATTTGCTGTTTTCTAGTGAACATGGCTGCTTTGTGTTATGGAAAATGTTAAACATTCAAAAAATTAATTTATTCTTTTCCAGAAAAAACATTATAATTAAGTTCTTAGTGAAACAGATGGACAATCCTACCCACAAAATAGAGGTGTTTATGCAACTCACTGAACTAATTGATGCTCAGTTACATCAAAAAGAAGCACATTAGATGCTTTCCTGGTGTCAACATTTCTGACCATGATTTGCTACATTAATGATGTCTTATAGTGAGCCATTTTCCTAAGGGAGAACAAAACCTGTAACTTTTGGACACAATTTATTTTCTTGATCAATGCAGTTGCATGAAAAGAAAATACATTATCTTAGCCTAGTAAATGACATATCCATAGGAAGGTGTAAATCAAGTGTGCTTGGACTTTGCTTCATAAAAAAGTCATGTATAAAATCCAGATTCATTCAGGATTGTCTGTATTGTATAATTTTAGAAATATGCATTTAAATTTATTTATTCATAATTAATTGCCATTCAGTTAATTTATAGCCCTGAGGAAAGAGCCAGACATGAACACCTTATTAATTTCAGTTAATCAACAGTAAAACATTCAGAAGGTTCACATGCTTTAATTCCTTCTTTGCTAGAGACCATTACCTGTCAACAACTGTGTACAAACCCCTCTCAAACTGCAGGGCAGTTCACATTTTCCACAACTGTTACAGGTAAAAGTTAAGTCAAGTTAAATTAGGATATAGTTCAATTATATTGTATTAATTATGTTATATTAATTGTATTATGTTAAGGGGGGGGCTTATTAGAATGCGCTAGGAGAAGGGTCCGGGATTTGGTGGAACAATGGTCTGGCGGGGCAAGGCGAGGTCGAAGAGGGATTGGACGGAAGACCTGACCAATCATTCGAAGCCCTGCAGAAATGATTGGTCCAGAATGAACGGCG
Organism: Diglossa brunneiventris; assembly: GCA_019023105.1. NCBI lineage: Eukaryota > Metazoa > Chordata > Aves > Passeriformes > Thraupidae > Diglossa > Diglossa brunneiventris. The sequence continues at coordinate 148,432,129 of CM032354.1, read as the reverse complement.
TTATAGACCAATGAGAGGCCTGGAAATGGACCAATCACCATGCGAATCCAAAATGGACCAATCCTGGACTCAAAGGGGGCTATAAATGGGGGAAGTTTGGTTGGGTTGGGGTTCTTCTTATTGGATACTTGTTTTCTGTTGGGAAGACCCCAGTGCGCTTGGGGTTAGCGCGCTGTTTTGGTTTTGGCTCGCTGTGTGGGTGCCTGGGCTTATCCTGGGTACTCCGTTCCTTGTAGCTATTTTAATAAACGAGAACCTCTTTCTCCGGAGAAAGTTTGGCCTCGTTCATATTCATAACACAACCCCTAAGGCTACAACCCTTGAAAACAGCTGTTAAAGGGAACATGCATGTTTTGCAAATGCTGGTGGGGCCCATTTAAGTCTTCCTTTGATATGTATTGTTCCCCTCTAGATATAAAGATCCTATATGTAAAGGCCTCAGAATATAAAGAAACGTTGGGCTAATCCATAAATCTTTTAACTTGAAATTAACTCTGTTCCCTTAACTGCTCACCTGGAGTCAAGAAATGCATGGCTTGGAGATCTGGCTGATGATTTCACCAAGAGTTTGTAAAATAGAGAGGGAAGACAACATCTATGTCTGAAGGGTTTACTGTATGTAGGAAAATTATGAGCATGGCTTCTTTTACCTCCTGGGAAAGGGAAGCAGTAAATAAATCTAATTTCTGTACATCCAGGAGAATCATTATAATGTCCATCACTACTGAAACAGATGGACAATTGCACCAAATAAATAAAATATTAGTGTAAATATCACTGAGCTAATTGACTTTCATCGAAACCAAAAGAGGGAAAACAAGATACTTACATGTTGCTAACAGCTGTGAGTATAATTTATATCAATAATGACTCCTTCTGTTAAGCCATTATCATGGGCCTAAAGATTCTGGAATCTAATTTAATTTCTTGATCAGTGAGATGAATGCAAAGATAGCACACAGGGATTGTTATAAAATAAATCATATCTATATGGCAGTAAAATGTAGACCCACTCAAATATATTTTTCTTCCTGAGGAGGTTTTCTTTTCAACTGGTTTTAGTTATGTAGGAGACAATATTTTTATTCGAAGTTATTTTGAAAATATTTTTCAGATATTTCCTCTCTATAGAAAAGTACAAGATTCTATCTACTACCCATCCATAAAACCTGACAAGTCTGTGAAATTTCTCAGATTTACCTCACTACCACTGAGAATAGGTTTTATTATTTTTTGTGAAAATATGACATAGTTTCACTGAGTCCACAATTATGAGGACAAGTTTCTTCCTTGAAACTGAACAACAAGAATGCAATATTATACTTCTAGAGATAAAGCACAAAATATGGATGTTCTCCTTATACCCTGATTTTATATCTGGGTGAATCCAACACCTGTTGGGATAAGACCAGTAAAAAAACTAAAGATTTCTGTCACTCTAAATCTGCAAAGCCATTGCAACATCTCCCAGCAAAGGAAAAAGTCCAGGCTCACTAAATCAAAAGGAAACAAGGTGGGATCTAGGAATTGTCATAATAATTAATTAATTCACATTTTCCATGAGATTTGCTCTAGTACTTGATCCTGAAATTCTGTAAGTACAGTACTTTCGTTTTGAAGACAAGGCCATTTTGTTGTTTTTAAGCTCATTAGATTAAGGGCTTGAAAATATGCACACGTCAAATTTTAACAGCCTGAAAAAAAAATCCATCCAGAATATGTGTAGGAATTTTTCCTCTTAAACATCTCTACAAATCCAAATCTCTGGGCCCTGTACAGCAATTCAAGCTACAAACAGTTTACATATTTCAAATGCATACTGACTACCACATTTCCTTTCACAATCCAAGCATCAGAATTCTTTTCCCCTCATTTCTCATAACGTGTTGGGTTTTTAAAAAAATCAATGACGGAAACAAAGAGCAGCCAGTGGTTGCAGTGCTGACTCAGGCAGTCTGTGATAGCTCTAACAGATAACACATCTTGCTCTGCTGCAGAGGCACATTCAGACAGATAATGTGCAATTCTAATTCAAAAAGTGTTTGAACATAATGTTTCTGTCTTGCTGCCTGATCTTTCAACTTCTGTTTCTTAGCAGTGTTAATTCTACTACAGCCCATTGATTCTCACAAAATTAGTTTTTCTTGGGGTGTGTTAGAGAACTTTTTAGCCATGAGGTTTTTGGTTTTATATTTTGTGAGGTTTTTTCCCTCCTCCAACCTTACCCATTCTGTGACTCAAACTCACCTTTGACACATTGCAGAAATGTTACAGAAACTCTTTTAATGGAAACTAACTGTGGAACGTGATCTGAGTGACCATTTACTGAAGATGCCACAGAAAAAGGATAGATGATGCCAGGTGAGATACTTCTACTACAGTTAGGGAATTAATAATTCCACAGTCCAAGGCACTGATGAAACCTTGTCTGCAACATTGTGCAACATTCAGATCCATGGGTCATCAGGGAAGTGGAAAAACTACCTAAGGGCAGGAGACTGATGAACCTGAGCATTTCAGAAACAGGGATTGCGAGGAGATCTGATTGCTGAGTACAAATGAACCAGAACCTAAGCACCAGGGAAGGAGATGAGCTGTTTAAGCTAAGGCCAGTGCCACAAATGCTGTACTGTAACAAATGCTCACACAAATACTTTGTGAATAGGATATTTTCACTCATCAGAATGGAGTTCTGGAAAAAAATCCTAAAGTAACCTTAGAACAAAAAACAATCTGTATTTTTAAGCAGGTGTTTATTCATTTTGTGGCAAGGAGTAACATCTGGAGTCTTCCCTCACTAAAAGTGAGAGAAAGGGAACAAGAAACTACAAGACACTGGAGTCCAATCACAAACGCTTTATTAGTGCCCTGTCCAGAAATTCTTTGGCCAAAAAAAAAAGATTGCAGCAGGAAAATGCTGTGCTGTGCAAGAATCCCACTGACCTCAGCAGCCCATCAGAGCTGTGTAAAGCGTGGCTCTTACCTATACAATGGTCTGAAGAGTTAAGGTTCAGCATCTTCAGTGCCCAGTTTTAGCGGCTTGCATTGCCTCTGACTAAGTAAGGCAAATGCTACATCATTTTAGAAATCAGAGGATCTCTTCTTGTCTTGAAGGTATTTTATTTCTTTCCTCAAAATCACTGAAAATCGTTCATTATCTTAAAAGCTTAGCTAGTTGGTCTTGTTAAGAAGTCTGAGGAAAACTTCTTTACTCTCATTCTGAATAACAGTGAGGAAAAAGAGTTGAGACACTTATTCATGCCTCCATGGCTTGGAAAATGCAGATTTTCTAAGTGTAGTTATTCAGCTATGGATATTAAGGGTGGTCTAGCATATGGCAGAAGAAAAAATGCAACAAAATAATTGCTAAAAGGAATGTAAAATTGCAAGAATGCATCAGAGATTAAATTCTCTATGGTAAATTTCTTTTGTAGAACATAAGGATGTGGCTGCTTGTTTCATTTTAGGATAGGAGAAGAGCAAGACAGCACACTTCATGTTCAAGGAAGAAAATAAATTAGACAAATGTAACACTAATGTTTCCTAGTTGCTGAAGAACAGTAAATAAAACCAGACTAGGTTTTTCCAGGCTGCATCCCCTCCTTTCTGCTAACTACAGAAACATTTCAAGCTTTTCATCCTATTTCATTTGTTTTTCAGCATATACTGTCTTCAAAATTCATTTCCATGAATGTGATTATTTCCATTTTGTGCTTCACATCATGAATCACATCTTTGTTTCAAGAGCTCCTCATCTCCTGATCCCCTTTGGGATCAAAAGCATAAAATTTGATACATTAGATGTTCTATCCCTGTACATTAATTAGGAATGAAGATCATGTTTTGACAAATTTCTGGAACTTTATGAAGCATTTATTGAAATCATTGTGTTTTAAGTATACACAATTGCAGATCTTCTTATACAAAAAAAAAAAAACCCAAAAAAAAAGCAAATGGGAAAAGCAGAGAAAGCTAGAAATCAAACAGACATGATGGGAGGATGCATAATTATTCTAAAATTTTTGTCTCAGATTGTGCCTACCCCATAGGCAAAAATGCCAAAGGTAATACCAAAATGCTTCTCTTTGCAACTTGAAAGAGCAGATATAATTTCCTGTACCTACAAGGTAGGGTTTGTTATTGTTTTTATTAGGAGCAGTGTAAAATCCACAGTAAAAGTCAAGAAATATCACTTCTGGGAGTAAATTTTTGATCAGTTTTTTTCTGGGAGATGTTTTTATCAGAATTTGATGCCTCTGTGAATGGAAAATAGGACACCTCTCCTTCCTCTGCATCTTTAAATGCTCTTTTGTCCTTTCAATTTCTAAATATCACAGCAGCTCAAATAAAAGAAGGAGTTTGCAAAGAGCCAAGGACACTGCTCTGAGACACAAATTAAACCCCTCTCTGTGCCTCTGCTCCTGCCTGTGTCAGAGCAGAGAGCCTTGCTGCTGGCTCAGATGTGACATTGTGGCGCTGAAGGGGAGCTGCATGTCCAGGGCACAAATCCAGGTCCACCCTCATGGCACACACACTGCTGAGCAGGACTTTAAAGGAGCACAAGAGGGAGAGGAGAACAGTGAGGAGAAGGCAGCTCACCTTCTCTCCTCTGCTCTGCTCTTGGACAGCAGATCCATCTGTTGGATCTGGCAGCTGAGGGGCAATGTCAGGATGAAAAGTTGTGTGAAATTCCCAGTGTCTGCCTACTCCAGCAACACAACTGAGACCTTGGAGTCTGGATCTCATGGTAATTCCATGATGAGTGAGGTACACCCAGAAGGTGCTTCAGCCCACAGCTGTGCAACTCTCTACACATGAGTTGAACACAGTTGAAATAAATGAGATTTGGTAGGCTGAAAAAGCTTATGGACAAGCTTTAATTCATAGATAGTAACTGAGGCTTCTCTGGGTCTGAATTTCAGAACATTATTTGGGATTGTGGGATAACATACTCAGCTATGAATGATCAGATATGTACCTTCAGTTTTTTCCCTGCTGTGAAAGGGTTCTGTGCTCTTGGCATTATTTCTGAAGAGAAATCCTTCAGCCAAAGGATTTCTGAAGGCCTGTAAAGATTGTTCATGCTCCCTACAGACTTAGGGGAGAGAAATTTGTCCAAAAGTCCTCTCTGAACTCTTTTGTTCTACAGCTTCTGGAAAGGTATGTTCTCCCTCTAAACACCTCAGAAAAACAAAGCCCAGGAGCCAAAGCAGACACAAAGAAGTTTTAAAAAACCATACTGAGTGCAGCACAGGCCAATCCACTCAGCTGGCTCTGAGAAGTTTTGGCAGAGCAGCTGAACTTTTGAGTGCTCAATAGCACAAAATACCAAAAAAATATATCCCCTACCTCTGGCTTCATATCATTTTCTTTATGTCATTATTTCTCTACCGTTACTGTCCTTTTGTTTCCATTCTTTCCTTTGGTATTTTTGTCTTCCTAAATAGCAGTGATAAGCATATTTATGCAGGTCTCTTAGTAGGCAAATGTATTCTTGTATGTGCTCTAATGTGCTTCCTGTCATGTTGTTCATTATTCCTTCAGACTTTAATAATGTTCTCAGCTTGATATGGTTAAGAATAATGAGGCATTTATTCCTATTCAAGAAGCTAATTAAAAGACTCAGTTTTGTTTCTCTTAGGTAGGTTGATAGCTTAATTATAGATGTAAGATTCACAAAAAAAATCCCCTTTCTATGTTGGATAGCCCTATATAACTACATCATGTCTCTCTTTCCATTTCCTTCATGACATTGTATATTACGGTTCCATGGAAAAAGAACAATACAATGAAGTTTGAAACAAAATGCTTCTGCTAAAGAGCTGCAAAGTTATGATGAGCAATTACTATGTGAAAGCTAAAGTGAGCATTATTTGGAGTGGAACTGAGGTTTCCATTGTATGTCTGAAAAGAAAATAGGGCCTGGCTATTGTCTTCATTTGTCACCTCCAACTCAGATCATAAGTAATGGGGCATGAGTGATGCATGGCTGTGTGCCCATACCAGCCTTAATTCTTCAAAGTGGGGAAGTCTCTGCAAAGCCAGAGACATGCGGAGCTTCCCGGGGTTTTGCCTTTGTTACCCTTGCCAGGATTGATTTAGAGCTACACTGTGGTGCCTTCCCAATACTTTTCCAGATTTATATTTTACTTGTATTGTCTTCTTGTTATAGCTTACTGTTAAATACCATAATTTGTGAAATAAAGAATGAAGACCTAAAGGAGCTCTCTGAGTCAGCCCATCAGAACCACAGTGCAAACAGAAATAATGGTAGATCCTCAACTCCATAAACTCCCCAGTCCACAAGAAAAGCAGAGGGACCCCCAGACTGACTCACACTGGAAGCAGAGGCAGAGCTGTGTGGGTACTCCAGCCAGGAGATGGAGGCTTTTGTAGAACGAGAGAAAATCCTTGAGGAAGAACCAGCCTCTGCCAGGGGCCCAGTATGGGAATGACTGTCCTCAGAAACTCTGGAAGGGATCTTCTGGTCTCCTGCAGTAGGATCTGTCCAGGGATCTGCCTGTAGTGCTGCTGCAAACTGGACCCTGCAAAGTGGTTTGTTTGAGTGGGCAACTGGTGGATACCTTGCTGTGTTCAACATTTTTTTATTGCATAGGTTCAAGTCTTGAGAGGTCAAAAGCCTTCATGTCTGCCCTGAGTGAGATAACTCCCTTGTTAAAGAAATCCAAGACACAGTTAGGTTAGCCCAAAGCGACATTTCTACTGTTTTATTGAAAATTGATGGGATATGCACAGCTGCAGATCTCAGGAGTCACACCATGACCTGGCTTAAGGTTTGGATGCTCCTGACTTCACTAGAAGGAGTTTTGTCTTTAAAAAAAAAACACTTATAGACTTTTTCATCTTGCTTTGAGGCAATGCCATACCTGCCTATCATGGATAACAGACAATCACCTGATGATGGTAACTTTTCCAGTCATGATCTCCCACCAGTACTTCTGGAGTACAGACTGGGGAGGAGTTTTTCCTCCTGCTGAGCATGGCAAATACGTCAGACCATACTGACTATCCACTGATAGTTAGGTCTGCATCAGGGCTGGTCCCTTCTGTCTATTTTAGACAAGAGTCTTAATTTCAGACATCAATCCTCTTCCCTTCCCTTCCCTTCCCTTCCCTTCCCTTCCCTTTCCCTTCCCTTCCCTTCCCTTCCCTTCCCTTCCCTTCCCTTCCCTTCCCTTCCCTCCCCTTCCCTTCCCTTCCCTTCCCTTCCCTTCCTTCCCTTCCCTTCCCTTCCCTTCCCTTCCCTTCCCCTTCCCTTCCCTTCCCCTCCCTTCCCTTCCCTTCCCTTCCCTTCCCTTCTTCCAGATATATTAGACTGCAACTTTGAAAGCTTGCAATAAAAATGCTGAGAAAATATTTAAATTCCCTATCCCTGCAGTAATTCCCTTCGCGCTTTCCTTCCCGCTATAGGAGCCTGTGATAACTTTTAGACAGTCAGAAAATCTTAGAGGAGAGAGAAATGAAAAGCCTTTGAAGTAGGAAGCAAGTAGTTTAGCGTGGAGGTGGAGGGAGGGTTTTCTTACCCTTGACATGATTTAAGATTGAGTATTAAAACCCTGATCAAGAAAAGGAATTCAGTGTATATGAACACAGGCCTCAGGGAAACAGTAGGACTTGAAGGAAAACTATTAAATAAGAACAGCTGGTGGTTTTGAATTGGTGGTACTTCATTGTTCTGGCCTTATTTAACAAATAAAAGTGGTGCAGTTAGACTACAGTGATGGGTTTGAAGATTTTGGGTCTTTTGGACCAAATACAGTGATCCAAGTTACATAATGATGGAGTGTTCAAACACATACACCACTGAATAAACTCAAATTACTAGCTTTAAATGATAATATTGATTCTAGATGAACTGTTTTTCAGTGTGTCTATCAGATTTGGCTGTAATCTGAAGCCAATGTGTGACGAAAGTATGTATTAAATTTACCTAGATATATTGCCCTTACTGGAAAAATCCACAGGTCAATTTCATGGTCATTTCATAATACATATATTGCAACAACAACTTAATTGCAATGTAGAATCCAGGATTACTCCTTAAATATGTGTGACCAGTATGACTCAGATTAAATATTTGTATCCCTTTCTGCTGGAAATCAAATACGAAAATTCTGTGCTAACATTTAAGAAGCGGCATTGTCTAAGTTGGAAAGACCAACATTTAAGTGGCAACCTGATAGCTATTTACAAAAACTTAGAATCATAGAATCATAAGATTGTTTGGATTGGAAGGGACCTTAAAGATCATCTATTTCCAAGCCTCAGGCCTTCCACTAGATCAGGTTGCTCAGTGCCCCATCCAGCCTGGCCTGAATGCTTCCAGGGATGGGGAGATCCACAGCTTCTCTGGGCAGCCTGTACCAGGCTGTCACCATCCTCACAGTAAAGAATTTCTTCCTAATATCCAGTGTAAACCTACCATCTTTCAGTTTAAAGCCATTGCCCCTTATCTTCTCACTGCATGTCCTTCTCCAGCTCTTTGTAGCCTCTTCAGGCATTGAAAGGCTCCCATAAGGTCTCCCTGGAGATTTTTCTTCTCCAGTTTGAACACCCCCAATTCCCTCAGCCTTTGCTCATGGGAAAGCTCCATCCTTTGCTGCAAGATTTATAAGGACTCCAAACTGGAATAATCAAAGCTTCTAAGGTTTAGACTGTGATAATTAATGAAGCAACATTTACTAGTTATATCTAGGGAATGAGTATCATTAAGAATTGTGAATGTTTGTGCAGGAACTGAAGGCACAGGGACTCCTTAAAGAAGGCTTGAAAATTCAATTTAGAACTTTTGTTAGAACAGCTATTTAGAACCCATTTTACATATGTGAAACATAACAAGGCTTCCTGTAAAAGCTGGTCTGAGGAGGAGCAAACTGTAGCTCCATGATCACATTCTTTGATCTTTCATACTTCAAAAAGGGACAGCCACTTCAAGGGAGACTTTTGAGGACCTGAAAGCTTCCTGTCCTTGTATATACCACACCCTTGCTGATAAAGGTGACCCACTCCCTGAAAAGCCTTCTCAAGAGAAGTAGGGCTAATTTCACCACTTTATGTAGTGTTTAAGTGTTGGGCTTTGTACAGTCAACAAAATAAACCTTATCTGTTGTTTCCTCCTTAGAGTGAGATTTCTCCTTTCAGACAAGAACTGAATTTGAGCCTCTTTGTTTTCATGGATACCAGATTTCTCATATAAGGCTGAGACTTATGATGATCCATTGCAATTAAATCTGTTAAACCTGTCAGCCCAAGGACTCTGCTGTCCTATAACAACAACTTGAAACCAACACAGAGCACTGTGCTGCCTGCCCACTTTCTGAGTATGAGAAGAAAGCAGCCTTGGAGAAAACAAGGAAAGTGCCTGGGCACCACGTTAATGCTGAATGGTGTTAATGGCAGTGTGTGCCAGGATCTGCATTCTCTAGGGGCACCTACAGCTCCAGCTGACACTGTGCTTGAAGCCTAAAAATAGCCAAATCAAACATTTTGGGTTTTTATGTGATAGCTGATGCCTGTTGGCACTGGCATGTTCTCCCTTCTGCCCTTCGTGTCCTGAGGAGCAAAAAAGCTGATTGAAAGTCTCCCCTGTACCTGGGGGCTGTTGTTCAGTTTTGCACACAGCAGTCTTGTCACAGAGAGATGCTGGGTCTGACTGTCTTCATTATCCAAAGCTGAATGAAATTTTTCATGATCAAAGAAGACTAAAATGGTGCCAGCCTGCAACTGATACACCAGAGGATTTCAAAGAGCTTCAGTGAGTGGGAGATAAAATTCAAGTTTTTCCTGAAACCCAGCACCCAGCTAATCCACATGGGAAGATTCCCCACAGGAGTCCTCTCAAGGCTATCAATATATTCTATGGTATATTGCTCAACATCCACACAGAAATCTCAATTTCACTTTCAGTTGCATAAGATGCAGTTGCTTGGAATTCACAGAATTCACAGAACAGAATGTTCTGAAAACTAATGTATTTTAAATTAAAAGCTATTGCTTCTTAAGATAGAAAATTCATCATGATGTCTTCCAAAAGGATTAATGGGAGAATCCATCCAGGAGTAATTTCCCCAGGGAAATTTTTTTGTTTTCCCATGACAGAAACTGGTGAGGGATCTCTCCCTGTCTTTATCACTGCATGTGAACCTTTCAGGGTATTTTCTCCCTGCCCTGTCCAGCTGAGGAGGGGAGTGACAGATTGGCTTTGGGGGGCACAGGGCATCCATTCACCACAGAGTTTCCTAAATAAAGAGACAAACCAACGATGGGGGCTTCAGTAAGAACTGAACAACGAAGATCTCCCTGCATACTTGGCAACAGAAAGTGAGTAAAGCATGGTGGAGAAGCATCTGCTGCTTTAGAGACACTCTGGAAAAGGCTAGAGAATGAGGAGAAAGTCTTAGGAGTGTGGGGGGTCACTTTAAACTCCCCACAAAACACAATGAGAGAGAAGGCTCTCCAAGCTGTTAGCTGCTCTTCAAAAGAGCAATTTTTAGGACCTTTAAGCACTTAAGTCTATGGCTTTTATTTACTATAGGAGTTTCTTTTAGTCACTAGTATTCTTTATAAATAGGGAAGGTCTATTCTCTAGATAAATTCAGAACAGCAAATATAATTCAAGTGTATGTTATTTCACTGTGGAAGTATAGGCAGTTTTGTGTGCTTTGTTTGCCTTCAGTTTAGATGCCAGTTTTTCATTTTGAGCAGTTCAGAGCCCAGAGGAGATTAAGAGAAAGCTTCTCTTTAAAGCACAGGAGTTTTTATGTACTCCTAGGCCATAATTCCCTCTTTTATGGACAGATATGGTTCAAAAATGTTGATATCTCCTTCTGCCTGGAACAACCATGCCTGAGTTCTCACCATACAGTCTTTGCCATGGAAACACATACTTTGTCCCAGTGTGTCACCATTTCCATGGGTCAGTCAATAAGGGTAGCAGGACAGACAGATAAACAGCATTCACAACCAGACTCAAAATACAATTTGATTACTGCTTGTCCTTCCTTTTTCCTTCCTTTTTGCATTGGCAAGCTCATTTCTGGGGCAAACATTGGCCTTTGCCATCTGTTTCTGTGTATCCAGGCTAACTCTGATCCTCATTATTTATGATATCAGAGCTAATACAATACAAATTGCCTCCTCCAGATCCCTTTTTTTTTTGTTTCAGATTTCAAATGCTCTTTTCCAAACTTGGAAATAGCTACCACTACTTTGACTCAAATGCAATTGAAACCCTTATTTTTCATTTCCTTTACCTGACTCCATGTCCTCTAAATTCCAGGTAACCACAATCCCACATAATCCTCAAACTCATTGTCTCACATATCTTACAAAGCATGAAACCATCCTCATGCAAGATCCCCCTCTCTGTTTCACATATTAGACAAAAATGCCCTGCTTTTACTTCAATATTTCACCAGCTTTATTTACAGCTCCCAGAAGCTTCTGCATCTCCACAGACATCAAACCCCCCCTTTTCTCTCTCCTTTTTAAACCCTCAATACTTGGTGGTGGGCAGATCATCTCCTCTGTGACAATTTTTAGTAATTTAGTATTGTTTTCTCCCTTTATCCGGTTCCCTAGTAATCAGAGCGAGGGGGGTGAAGGAAAGGCAGAGAGAAGGCAAGAAAGAAGCAATGATTGATATAGAATAATAATGCAGACATCAAAAGCAAATATAAGCTATATTTAAAAGGTTTTCATCAGTTTTGGAAAACAGGTTTTCATCCTCACAAAAAAAAATCCAAAACATAGCGTCAGAGATAAATACAGCACAACAGCATGGCCAGGCTGATCTCCTCATCACTGAACTATAGATTTTAGAAACCTCCCAAAAAGAATGTGTGTTCTTGTATCAGTCATGAGGTAATTTTCTCCATTTATTTCTGCAAACACATCTGTAATTACAAAGGCCCTTTGAAGAAATGTTACAACTGAGTATATTTCTTCTAATTGCTGACTAACCATTGTCAAAATAAATGAGCATCAGAAATGTGGCAGCTTTTCTTTTTTCATTCTGTTTGCTTCTATACTCATTAATTTGAGAAAATTAGTACATTTCAACAATTTGGAAAAACACTGAGGTCTTAATGTGCTTAATTTGTGGATGTTTATCCTGCCCTCAGAGGACCAGCATATTCCATGCATCACTTCAAATGCACATAGGACTTATTTTCAGGTTTAAGTGGTTCACACACTGTTCCTAGGCACCTCACTGGGGTCAGAGGTGATTTGAACCTTGCTGAAGTAATTTGACACTCAGTAAATTTTCAGGTAAATACTCTTGTTTTCATAAATGAATTTTTTTCAGGATACAGTGCTGTTGCATGATTACTTATTTTACTGGTGCTGAAAGTCAATATATTAATTACTGTCAAAGAAGGCAAGAATCTGTTTTATCTGGATTTCATTCAGACTAATGTTAAAAATTGCAATTTCTATTTGATTCTGATTCACTACCTTCTCTACAATTAGTGGCCACTGTCCAAAGCACAACCACACTGAAGGAGCACACTGCAAAACCTAGATCACAAATAGTAGAAACTTCAGACAAATAAGAAGAAATAGTTTATAAATACTTTTAGATTTTTTTCATTTGGTAAGTTATAGGACATTTAATTTAGAACTCCAGGAAAGCTTCAGCTAAACTCTATTAAGCAGATATAATTTATATGTAGACACTCAAGATGGCCATAAAACAGTCATTATTTTCTAATTATAATTGAGAATAACAATTTTATTTGATTGAAATTGGTATATAAGCATTATGAGTTTAAAGTGCATAAACAGAAACCTGATCATTTATTTGTCAGTAAAAGAAGAACTGTTTTGAAGCTGATCACATTAAAGTGAAAGTGTAACTGATAAACCCAATTTCTATTTCACTCTCAATCTACAACATTAACTTTATATTAGTTTAAGATAAATTTGTTAGTGTTACCTGCAGGGAAGAGGCGGAACATCCGTCAATCTAAATTTCTATAAAATTGAATCCTGGCACACCAAGATCCATATTCTCAAATATTTCATTTGCTTTAAAGGTATGTAGGAGCCAACTCTCCTGTTAATTCAAACAGTGGTGGCTGCATAACTCATATTGGCTGTTGGATCTTCATAATAATTTCAGAAAAACATACGTCTTTAGCCATCCAGACAATTTTGATAGCTTTAAGTCTAAATTGCAGTGAGTCTACATAAATAAAGTGGGTCAGTGCTATCAGATTTTGGAGCCATTGATTAACTGAGTGTGCCCAGGCAGAGGGGCACAGGGGCCACATAGAGGAAAGTGAATTTCTGGTTTTGTAAGGTCAGTGTTAAAGCTGACTATTGCACAGAGATGCTGCTGTCCTGGGAAAGCTTTGGGTGTTAAAAGAATGTGTGAAGGATTGGAGCTCTGGCACAAGGCCAGGAAAATCAGCAGATGTCTTGCAAAATCTTTGTAGATCCTGAGGTGTTCTTGGGATTTATGATACACCATTTTAGAGTGAATTTCTGGAGCACTGTAATATGAATGACACAAAACACCCCACAAAACATAAGAGGAAAGTCATCATTTCTGGTCTTTAAAGTGTCAGGGAGTTTTCTGAGAGTGCAAGCACTCACACACACTGTGCCAGTCTGTGCCCAGCCAGTGGCCAACCCACATGGACAACACAGATCTGTGTGGGGTGCAGGTGAGCTTTTTTACCTGACACCTAATCATTTTCTTGTACATACATGTCTGGGCCACAACAGTTTTTTTCATGCCCTTAAGAGAGCTCTTTCTGAAGTTGTGTCAAGACAAGAAAGGTTTGCTAAAATGCCAGCTCTGGACATCCTATTGGATGCTCAGAGAAACCCTCAGCTCACATCTCCAGGTCTGCAAGGAGAGCTCTGCTCAGAAGGTGATGATGGTTTGCGCTGTGCTGTTTGAGAGATGTTTTGGTGCCAGAACATCACTCTGTGGTTCCCTGACTTCTCTATCAGGAGCAATCTCACCACAGGTCCCCCTGAGGGGCAGGACTGTGTCCCCCAGACCCAGAATTACCTGCCTTTGTCCAAATCATCTTCACTGTGCTCCCTGAGCTGGCAGTAGATACTCTCTGTTCACTTCCACAGAAATATCCTTTTCTTCTGTCAGGTACCACCTGAAGAGATTCACGCCAAGCTCATCCCAAAGGGTTCCAGGACAGCTTCAACCATCCTAGCCATGGCTCAGCACAAAAGAAATATTATTCCAGGAATTATCAGAGTTAACAGACAAAAGGCCAACACAAGGCTGAAGACCTTCCCAAAACAGACAAAAATTTAAGGGATGCCAATGGAAGAGGATTAGCAGCTGAGTGTTTTGACTCAGTGATGTACAGTGGGACTCAATGATCTTGGAGGTGCTTTCCAACATCGATTATTTAGTGATCCTACAGTTCCATAAACAAAGTACAGAAGGAAGTGCTTGGATGCAATCTGCTCTTCATGCAGCCTCACAATTCAGTCTGGACAAATTATTTGTTGTTTGTTGATTCCAAAGGAATTGCTCGACAGATTGTGCTGCAGATGTCATTGTCTAAGGGATTTTTTTTTTTCCCAACAGTTTTGCTTTTGGGAAAGAAAAATGAAGTGGCAAACAACATTTATTGTTGGTAGTTACCAGAGTTGTTCCTGGAAGAAAAAGTGTTAAGAAGTTATGAGCTGGATAATAGAACTGCGTACATTTTTAATGCAGTGCTATTTCGTTTCATGGGGTAATAGATCTGCAAATGGGAATAAAGAGGGCATTGTAGTCAGAAGCTTTAAAACACATTTAATTGGGAAATACTGAAATTATATATTGGTTTGTAAGCTTTTCTCAGGGAAAACATTTATTGTTATTACTAACTTTTCCAAGTGCAGAAAAATTTAGAGAACAAATAAAAATCATAGGAATGCCATAAATTTCAAGACATCCACACTGGAATACAATTTTCTCACATTTTAATATACAACTATAGACATACCTGTTGGAAATACATGTTTATGTGGAATTTAAATCAAAACCCAACTGGATAAAGCAGATACAGATTTTCAGCAACTGAGGGCTTTGTTCCACTCTCACTGAGATCAGCTGTAGTGTTACTGGTAATTTTGCTGGAAGTAAAATCAGCCATTTTGCTTGAAGCTGGAAACTTCTCAGAGGTGGTTGAAATAAGAAGTGTAATAAAAACTTTGACCTCCCCTCCCCTCCCCTCCCCTCCCCTCCCCTCCCCTCTCCTCTCCTCTCCTCTCCTCTCCTCTCCTCTCCTCTCCTCTCCTCTCCTCTCCTCTCCTGTGGACAGGGAGACTACACAGATGAGGGGATGCAGAATGAACAGAGAAATTTGTATTTCTGCAGCCCGTGACCACATCATCTAGGGAAAGCCTCTAAGATAAATGCTGCAGCTTTGTATATTAAAAGGGTTTGCTAAACACTGCCTTTTCATGCTTCCACTCATCCCCAAAAAGTCATTATCAAAGTCTAGAATATATCAGAGACCTGCAGTCAGGAAGGGCACCAAGAGCTGAGCACCCAGGTGCTAATTAATGTGTGCATCTCCTGCTAGCAGGTCTCTGGAGGTTGAGGTGGAGTCAGTTTGGCTTTCACACTATCCCTTCCAAGCTCCAGAGACACAATTTAAACTCTCCATCAAGTACCATTAATGAATATCAGATTAAGAGACTGAGACTTTTTTTAATATGTTGTTAGTTTAAAACAAAGTATTTCATGTGCTTCATAAAACTTTCCACAGGGAATGCAGCCCTGTGATTAAATTATTTTAAGAATTAGCTTAATAAATTATATGTCACAGTTTCATATTAAAAACTGTTTGTCTTTGAGTAGTAATCACTCTTTGAGACAAAACAGAGCACAGATGCAAATTACTATCATGGGAAAGTACTTAATAAACCCTGAATTTCAGCATTAATAGATTTCCTCTAAATATATTTCATTAAATTTAAATTTGAGATTTAGTTACAGAAAACTGTGACACATTTTAAAATCCACATTCTTTTGAGGAAGCATATTTTGAATTTCCCAAGAAACTCATTGCTAACCCAGGCAAAACATTTCATCAGTGTTAAATTACAGCTTTCCCTACAACATAACCATAACATAACCCTAATAACAGCTTTCCCTACAACATAACCAAATCTTCACTTGTTTTAGAAATCTCAAGAATATAAATGGCCATATAATTAGGTTAAGGATGGGATATCATGGTTCATAGTACCTTAAAGATCCATATGACACATATTTGAGCCAAACATTATGTTCTTGGCTGTAATGACATGGTTGGACTCAGGCCTTACAGAGTTTTGCAGCCTGAGCAATAAGTCCTGAATTCATGAATATCTTTTCTTCTAGAGGAATTACAGTTAGTTCTAGCATACTAAGCAAGTCTGCAACTGTCTAATATTTAAGTACTTTGTTAATCTAACTCTGACTACATCTGGACTGAATCACAATCTCTTTCTGCTGAAAGTCATCTGTCTGTTGCATGTGTGATATGATTAAATTATCTTGTTATCTGTCTTTTCTACTCAGACTCAGTGAGAAGCTTCAACATTTCTCTCAGCCAAAATTACCATAGAGTTTTTAACTAAAAAATATTTCATTCATCTTGTCCAGAGTTCTTTCTTTTTCTTTTTTTTTTTTTTTTTTTTTTTTTTTTGTAATAAGGTCCCTTCTACATCTTTCACATCACACCATGAGCAAGCCTTTGCTTTGCATTTCCTCAGACATGGTCCTGGGCTCCCTGTTCTGTCTGACCCTGCTTGAACAGGGGTTTGGACCAGATGAGTGCAAGAAGATCACTTCCAGCCTTGATGATTCTGTGATTCTGCACCAAATAGTTTTAATATTTTAAAAAGTTTCTGTTTCTCAGTGGTATCCCACTCCACAAGTCCACTTCCACCCAGCTCAGAGTTTCTCATCACTGTGCTGATATCTTCACTGGGTTTACATTAATAAACTTGTTACCTGCCTAATTACTCTCACCCTGGTCACACAGCCGTGGTGGACAGGGACATGCACTCTAACAGTCACAGTGGTACAATTGATTTTGCAGGTACAATCCCGCAGTTCTGCTTTTCTCAACAGCTGTGATCATCCCCATTTAAAGCTTGGACTCAGCTGTGTTTTCAGATAACTCAAATATATCTGTAAATTTGTACTGGAATGATTGCTATAGAGTCCAGCTTTAGATTTCATGGTTCAGCAATGAAAACAAGGTTGCTACTGAGGCCAGCATAGATCCCAGTAATAAGAATTTCTCTGAAGTTTGATATTGTACTGGAAATAATGATGCAACTGAGCAACTAACTCCGTGGCTGAACCAATTGACTGATTTGAATAATGTAGGCTAAATTTCAGTCTCAATAACACCTGGGAAAGCAACAATATAAATACATACGGAACATAAAATATTTTATTTTGTGTATGGGAAAGACTTAATTGACTTTTTACAACCATAGATGTAATTTTGTGAGCATGGGAAAAGACTTTATAATATTTCATGAGCCTAGGTCTTTTCTGATCATCTAGATGACCTTAACGATGGTGATTGGAGAGAGAGATCTGAGCCTAAAGATTGATCCCATATGCAGAAAATATTGCAGTGTTTTACAGAAATAAAAAGTGAAGAGAGTAGAATCAATACCTGGAAGGACAAGAGATACTTCAGATTTAGTAGCATTGATTAAAACATGATTATTCAATAGCACACACAGGGGAAACATAACTTTTCAGGAAAAATAAAGTATTCTATGTAATATCCGAGAAACAAGACAGAAAACAAAACTGTTAAAACAAATGTTAGGAAATAGAACTTTTTACAACTGAAGCATATAAAAATACAGAAGATAAGAATGAGGATAATTAGAGGTAGTTCCTCATTGCAGCATACAAATTGCAGTAGTGGTCACTGTCTTTAGTCTGGGAGTCTTGTTCTTGATTATGACACAAAGACAGACTATTACACACTCTGGGTTCTGCTCATTAGTCTGATTAATTTAAATACCATGTTAATTTTTCTAGATACACCAAGAGTTAGAACAAGAGTGGTTGTAGCTTACAGATGGCTCCTGTGCCCTTCTGACAGAGATTTACAGGCTCATGATTGGCAACAACTTTAGTACTGGTTAAGAAGTTACTGAGTTACATGTTTTATAGAAAAGTAAGAAAAACCCCACAAACCTGTTCTCTTTAATATTTTGGGTTACTGTGTTCAGCATTTCCTGTCAGTTCAGGAGCTGTTCAGCTTTCTTTTTTGAGGGAATGTACATCTATCTTGCAAAGGATGGAGAGGCTTGGAGGGATCTCTCCTAATACTTTACTGGAGTCCAAAATCTTTTGTTTCCGCCACTAAATGAGCCTGTGGAATAAGGTGAATCCAGGTCTCCCTCACATCTCTCTGCATGCACAGGCATTTGTTACAGAAACATGACTGTGCACCTCCAGATCCCTAAGGCTCTGTGTACACCTGCCCCAGGACAATGCTCAACCCTTGGGCATGTGGGGTTGCACAGCAGAATCCAGAGTGCTGGAAGAGATCTGAAATCTTGGTGAGAAAGATGTGTTCAAAATGTCCATTTCAGGCCTCTATCTGATGTCAGTCTTTTGTAGGTCTTTTTTTTTCTATTTTTTCCCATCAATGACATAGAATTGTCAAGGTTGGAAAAGATATTCATCAAGTCCAACCAGCAACTAAGTGCTACCAGTGTAACTCCTAAACCACTAAACAACATTGCCCAGTGCCAGGTCCAGATGCCTTTTAAACCATCACAGAATGTCCTGATTTGAAAGTCCAGCTCCTGGATCTGCACAAGCCAATCCCACCATGTGCCTGAGAGCGTTGTTCAAATGCTTCTTGAAGTCTGTCAGGTTTGATCCTGTGGCCACTCCCATGGGGACCCTGTTCCAGTGCCACCTGGTGGGTGAAGAACCTCCTCCTGATATCCAGCCTAAACATCTCCTGAGTCATCTTCAGGACATTCACTTGGGTTCTGTCACTGATCACCAGAGAGAGGAGACCCATACCTGCCCCTCTGTTTTCAGTCATGAGGAAGCTGAAGACCACAGTGAAGTCTCCCCTCAGACTCCTCTTCTCCAGGCTGAGCAGACCAAGTGACCTCAGCTGCTCCATGAATGGCTTCCCTTCCAGGTTCTTCCCCATCTTTGATTCCCTCCAGAAGCTGAAAACTCCTTCACTGAGGGTAAACATTACTTAGCAACAATTAAAACATTAGACTGTTATCAACCTTATTCACATATCAAATCTAAAACACAGCATTGTACTAGCTACTCTAGGAAGAAAATTACCTCTATCCGAGCTGAAATCAGGGCACCCTGAAGCTGTACTCTTTCACACAGCCTTTCTGTAGAAAAGGAAATAAAAAACCAAGAAGGAGTTAAACCCTTTAAAAATGAACAACTGAAAATATCAAATCTCATTTGCTGCCAGTAGTTTGCTACCTCACCAAAAATAACAAGCCTTCTCAGGTGATAGCATCATAATATTCTCCTAAGTGCCATGTGCAGTATTACGAAATCAGAGATGGACATTTCTTAGTATTTATGTTTTAGAGATTAGTTGTGAACCTGTCAGGTACTTCTGAACTGTTTTTGTAAGGAAAAATAGCAATACCTAGCATTTATACAACACAGCACTGTTCACTTGTATAGTGCTTTCAAGTTATTACCTAATCAATCCTCTCAGTGTCCCTGTGCAGCAAAGATGTATTCCCATACCCATCAGACAAATTGTCTACACTATAAGGAAATATGTACCCTTGAGATCTCTAACCAGCTGAGCCACACACAAAAAATTTGGATAAACTGCAGATTAAATTCTTTGCTTAAACTAGGGAGAGTTTTGGGATAGGCATCTGTGGTGTCACCATCACACCCATACCCTGCATTGTTTGTGTTACATCCCCAACACCACCTGCACTTCTTACAGGTTCCTGTTATAAGCTACATCTATACAGCCAAATGAAATAGGGAGTGGAGCCTGTGAAGCAGGATTAGAGAAGCCTTTAGGATCCAAAGAGCAAAATCTTGTCAGTGCTTCTGTTTGGGATGGGTCACGGAGACATAACACTGTGGCTGAGAGTCCTTGTTGATGTGCAGCAAAATCACACTGGGGATTGTGCTGGCATGGAGGCAGTAATGGTGTCAAAGCTGTGTGTGGAACTGTTTTATCTAGTGGGATGAAGCAGGCTGGCATACAGACTTTTTCTCATCCTTGATTAAAAACAAAGATGGACCAAATACTAGAATCATACAATCATTGAGTGGTTTAGGTTGGAAGAGACATTAAAGGTCATGAAGCTCCAATCCCCCTGCCGTGGACAGGGATGCCTTTCAGTAGCCCAGATTGCTCAAAACCCCATCCAACCTGGCCTTGAACACCTCCAGGGATGGGGCATCCACTGCTACTTTTCCAGTCCTCACCTCTCCCGCAGTTGAGAATTTTTTCCTTTTATCTAACCTAAACCTACTCTATTGCATTTTAAAGCCATTCACTCTCATCCCATCACTAGATGTCCTTGTAAAACAAGCCCCTCTCCAGCTCTCTTGTAGTCCCTTTAGGCACTGGAAATTTTTTAAAAGGTTTTCCCAGAGCCTCATCTTCTGAAGGATGAATCCAGCCCAAAACTTACATCCCTGAACTTTCCAATAAAACCCATGTGTTTGGAACCCATTAACTGTTCAGATTTTTTTTTTCCCCTCTGACTTTTGCTAGTGCTCCAGACTTTGGATATCTGGAGCTACATGTCTGATTTTATCCACTGAAGAAGACTAGAATATAGGTTTTGAGGAAAATTAAAACGTGTTAGACCATTTCAGTATAAAGGTGAGACTTGGTATCTTTGCCTCTTCACATTCCTCTTATAAGAAATAATGACAACTTTGGATGTAAGAAAATACAGTGACTCTTAATGTAAATGACAGTAAGGAAATATCCAAACCAGAAGCAAATGCATTCTTTAGTTAAGTTGTATGTACCTGAGTTGTCAAAACTGGCTAAGAGCAGGAGAATGGAAAAGGACTCAGATCATGTTATATGAGACCATGAGAAAATGATAACTTTTCTCCAATCTCATTTTCCCTAAGCATTTAGTTCTCCATCCAGAGATTTGTTAAGTAAAGTTTTAGATATTTAGTTGTTACAGAATCACAGCATTGTTGAGGTTGGAAGGAACCTCTGGAGGTCACTGGTCCAACCACCCTGTCCAAACAGGGGCACCTGGAGCCAGTTGCCCAGTACCCTGTCCAGACAGTTTTGGAATATCTCCTAGGATGGGATTCTGTAAGCTCTCTGTGCCAGTTCCAGTGCTCCATTACCCTTCAAGTGGAAAAGAATTTCATGATGTCCTGTTGGAACATCCTGTGTTTGCTCCCACTGCCCCCTGTGCTACCCCATTTACTGGGCTCCACTGTAGAGGGTTTATATCCTGCTTGTGTCATGGCTATTACAGCCATGATGGTCAGAGGACACAGGCAAAACAAGAATTAGAGGCAGCTATAATCTGTTTTATCAGACCTGCTGGTATAGTTGAAAAACAAGAGAATAACTTTTTAGTAAACAAATACTCCCAAAGGATTGAAATATATCTTTGCAGGCAAATAGAAAGTTGGCTGGCTGTTATTTACCCTCAGAGCACTGCAGTTTTACTCCCCGTGGACTGCCTTGGAGCCTGACTGAATAAAAGCAAAGCTACAAAGACTGACTTATACGTACAAATCTTGCCACATTCCCCCTTGAGCAGATGCGTGTTGGACTGTTGCTAATGCAGAGCAGAAAAATCAGGATGGAAAAGAGCCAAGTGTTCAACTCTTATTTTTGAAAAGTGCTCTATTTCTCATAATGGAAAAGTTTTACATATTTTCTTGTCCAGAGACAATGAGGGAAATCAAGAGTCTTCAAATAAAACTCAATTTCTGAGCATCAGGACCATGTATCTCTGCTTAACAAAAGCCTTTCTGTTCTGCAACTGAAAGATATAAAATTTGTGTTATGAAGTGAAATCTGTGAAGTTATTCTTGCTGCTGTCTTTGTAGAATGACAACATTTAGGTTCTAGCATTTTTTAGCCAGATTAGAATCAATTCAGCACAATACCACTGATTTCAATTGAGTTATACTGAATTGTATCTGTGTCACTGAGAAAATAATGTGACCCAAAGACTACAAGACTATATTGTCATGAAAGCTATAAGTTGATTAGAAATAATCTTTTAGGAATAGAAAGTCATGGTAATTGAGAAAAAAAAAAAAAGAGAAATTATGTTTGTGTGTTTGGCTTAATAAAGGATTCAAATTCAAAATTTTCATTTGTTGTTAAAATATTCATTTAGAAAAGAATCTTTGTTGTAAGTAATGTAAGATACATTGAGAAGTTTTTTTTTTATTGCTTTCTTTAACAATTCAAATAATTATTAAATTCTGTTATTGTCCTGAATACCATTGGTTGTTTGTGACGGTTAGTCACAAGGGTCCTTGGGTGAAGGAAGAGACAAGATCCTTGACTCCATTATTTTTGTTTTATTTTGCTTGATTTATTATTTTATGATATATACATCTATTATAACTATACTTAAAGAAAAAGAAAGGAAAGGTTTCCAGAAGCTGCTAGCTACCCTAAGAATGGAAAGTAAAGAATGATCACAAAGGCAGCTGGTCCCACAGAGAGCGAGAGCCAGCTCTGCCGTGAGTGGTCACTGAACCAAAACATCCACAGGAGACCAATCACGGATCACCCTGTTGCATTCCACAGCAGCAGACAACCTATTGTTTATGTCTGGTGCTGAGGCCACAGCTTCTCAGAAGGAAAAATCCTAAAGAAAGATTTTTCACAAAGAGATGTCTGCGACAGTTGTTTGTTTCAGTGATGGTCTTTCTAAGAGAGGAATTTTGTGTCTGAAAATTACTATACTGAAATGTTGAGCTGTGTGAGTAGGTATTGTTAGAAGGGTTTGTTTTTTTTTTTTTCCCAGAAGGACAAGAGTATCTTAAAGAGGCTTTCCTGTTTCAGAAGGTCAGATTTTTCTCTTGGATTAGTTGGTCTGGGAGAGGACTAAAAAGAATTAAAACTAACCCAATGGCTAGTTTATAAATCTACAGGATGTGCAAAAATATTACAAAATTTTTTAAAAATCCACAAGTACTTGAAGTGGATTTTTTTCAATTTTACACTATTAATAATTTTACAAAGGGCTATATTGTTATTTAAACCACGCAATTAACTCAGAAAAAAAATCCATATTTTACTGATACAGGATTCTGCTACAGATAACAAGGTTAAAAATACTATTCTTATTGGATGAAATTAAGAACTACTTATTTTAAGACTCCAGATCTGTTTGTTGTTTGTTTGTCTGGGCTTTTTTTCCAGTGGAAGGTAATGAATTTTACCCTTCTTCCTTTTCTTCAATTCTTTAGCATATTTCTGGAAAGTATTATAAACATTGCATATAATTCTGTTCAATTATTTTTTCTTCATAGTTGCAGGTCATGCATAATTAATCTCTTTTTGGAAAACTTTCTATTTCTTATCCCAAATTAATGCCACCACCAAAAAATACAGATGTCTTAGAGAGACAGGAGTCCCTGCAGCGGTTGAAAGGAATGAGTAAATGATAAGGCAAATTTTCCATGCAAAGAGGGATAGGAATAAAAATATGTAGCACTGAATAATGTAGGAATCTAATACTGAGAGAGGGGACACAGAAGTCTTTTAAAAATATCCACTGGGGAGGTCTTCAGGGGCTCTGCTCTTCCCGTGGTGTGGCTCTGGCTCTAAGAATTTCCTGCAGATTAGATCAAGAAAAGTTTATTCAATCCTTTCAGTCCTTGGTTTGACTTCTGGTACTATCTGAGACTTTTGGGGATCCATTTACTTGAAGCCTGAGGAAGATGGTTATGTAATGCCAGTGTCAATGCTTAAGTAGTTTCATCCCATCCTCAGCTTTGTAAGTAACTTGTAACTCTCTGTCTCTTTGCTAAGGAAATTTGGGATTAATTTCTCCTTATATTAGTCATTAGCATCTAGTCTAAACAGATCATGTAGTGCTCTCTCCAGTCAGAGGAGAGAGAGAGGGGTTTCTACAGAAAATTGGAATAAGCCACCCTTCACATGTGCCTACCAGTCACCAGTGACCCAAATGACTGTCTTTACCAGCATAATTAATAGTAATAGTCTCAGTTTACAGTGATTCTTATCACAAAACCTCCATCATCTTTTTACAATGTGTAAAATATGCAGGACCACAGTCTGTGAAAAAACTTGTTTTGTGGCTTTTCAGTCATTTCTTCAAGCATTCCAGGACAGAGAGCAATAGCATCATGTTCTCTTATAATTTGCTACTTCACAAATCTTTTCTTAGCTGTAAATTTTGCAGGCAACGTTCATTAGTTGATCCCCACCATCACTTCTTCTCTTCCCCCTGCCCTTGTCAAATATCATTGGGCCATTGACTAACTCCTGGGGTACCCAGAGAGAAATACCCTGAATATTTTCCTTTCAAAACCTGAATTTTTTAACTTTCTGCACCCTGTGTTTAATACTTAGTATGTCCCTCTTCTATTCTTACCAAATAAATTAGTTTTGATAAAATACTATGGAGTACTCATCCAAATGGTACAAAATCTAGTCCCACTAGCTACCTTTATGAGTCATACCAATAATTTCCTTTTAAATATGAAAAAAATACAGATGATGTTTGTTTGATCAAGGCTGTTTTACAAGAAGTGACAGTGAGTGAGATGAATATTATCAATAAAGATAGAGAAGGAAACAATGGGTTAGTTTATTACTTCTGGCATAATTTTAGTAGGGATTTACATCTGACTGCCTAATCTCTGGCTCAGTGAAATATTATATTATATTATATTATATTATATATATTATATTATAATATTATATTATATTATATTATATTATATTATATTATATTATATTATATTATATTATATTATATTATATATATTATTATAAAGATGATTAATATTATCAATAATCCCCCAGAATGTGGGAATTTCCCTGTTTCTAAAAATGGGTTCAGATAAACTCAGTTATGAAGGTGATTAACTAATTATTTGAAAATATGAGGGCAAACTACTCAAGTCTACTTTTTGGAAAACATCTAATTTGAAGAGCCTATGCTTTGTTTTATTACTATTACAATCCTATGGGGTTTTTTATTATTCCACACCTATTACTTTAGATCATGGATACTTCTTCACTATGTGTCATTTCATCTGTAATTCATTTACAATTCTAATTCTCATCCATTAATTTTTCTTAAGATGGGCTTTTTTTAATACCTTGCTATTTTCTTTAACCATATTGTCATTGACTCATTTGTCTCTTCTATCAGTCACTGACATATTTTAATTTGAAACTCATATTCACTGCCCTTTATGCTCTCATTTTCAGCCTCATCTATATTTTTAAGTATTTTAACATTCAGGATAACATCATTTGCTCACTTGTGGGAAAACATAATTTACTCAGACAGACCGCAAAGAAAGGAGAAAAAAAACTTTACATTTTTAATTCTTTGTATCAAAATATTGATTAGGCAATACCAATTAGACAAATTAATTTATATCAGAAGAAATTGGCACTAAATTTCTAACTTTAGTTGAAACTAACTTCAAATGATAAGTAGCATTTTCCATTAACACCCCCATAATTTAGAAGATAGGATATTTTTTAAATGAAAAAAATAGTTTTATACAAGTTTCCCATAGAAATGTTTTATCAAGTAACAGTGTTTACCCTCATCTTATGCTGTGATTTTTCAGTGTTACTTTCACATGACAAATGCCCACGCCACACTTTTTGGAGAGTCTCAAAACCTGATATGGGGTCAGGGGCTTCTCTTGCAGATTCACCAGCAGCAGGTTGGCATCATGGACACTTGTCCACTGTGTGGTCAGGATATCAAACAGAGCTTTTTTTTAAATAAATTATAATAATTAGCCTTTTCAGCATCTTGCATCTCTCAGAATATCTTTCCTTCTGTAAGGATTGTGTTCCTGGCTAAATACCAGCTCTTGCTAAATGAACTTCATTATGCATGGAAATAAAGATTGGCTGTGCTTTTTGGAAAAAGTCCTGAATTGTCAGAGACTGCACATGAAGCCTGAGAGCAAGAGCTGCTGGTGTGAGGCTCCATCTGGGAAGGCAATCCATGCATATGGAGGAGAGATCATAACCTGAAGATTAACATGATAAAACACTGCTGCAAATTTTCAGCTGGAAAGACAGAATTGCTCTCAACTAAGACAATAAATTAGATGAGGATTCACATGCAGGGTTAATGGTAATATCTGTGGTGTCACAAGCATGCAGTAATTACAGCTGTGAAGATGAGCTCTGTTGTAGCTGGTACAACAGCTAATTATTTAGTGCTGCTGGAAATTCCTTCCAAAACCCTGGAGCTGGGGTCTCAAATGAGGAACTCTGAAACCATTTTCTGTCTTTCTGTTTAATATTTGTTAACCTCTTTAATCTCTGTGCCAACATGCACCTTACTTTGTACAGCAAGGAAGGAAGGAAGGAAGTGGCGGAAGGAAGGAAGTGGCGGAAGGAAGGAAGGAAGTGGCGGAAGGAAGGAAGTGGCGGAAGGAAGGAAGTGGCGGAGGAAGTGGCGGAAGGAAGAAGTGGCGGAAGGAAGGAAGTGGCGGAAGGAAGGAAGTGGCGGAAGGAAGTGGCGGAAGGAAGTGGCGGAAGGAAGTGGCGGAGGAGGAAGTGGCGGAAGGAAGGAAGTGGCGGAAGGAAGGAAGTGGCGAAGGAGTGGCGGAAGAAGGAAGTGGCGGAAGGAAGGAAGGAGGAAGGAAGGAAGGAAGGAAGGAAGGAAGGAAGAAGGAAGGAAGGAAGGAAGGAAGGAAGGAAGGAAGGAGGAAGGAAGGAAGGAAGGAAGGAAGGAAGGAAGGAAGGAAGGAAGGAAGGAAGGAAGTGGCGGAAGGAAGGAAGGAAGTGGCGGAAGGAAGGAAGGAAGGAAGGAAGTAGCGGAAGGAAGGAAGTGGCGGAAGGAAGGAAGTGGCGGAAGAAGGAAGGAAGAAGGAAGGAAGGAAGGAAGGAAAGGAAGGAAGGAAGGAAGAAGGAAGGAAGGAAGGAAGGAAGGAAGTGGCGGAAGGAAGAAGTGGCGGAAGGAAGGAAGGAAGTGCGGAAGGAAGGAAGGAAGTGGCGGAAGGAAGGAAGGAAGGGCGAAGGAGGAAGGAAGTGGCGGAAGGAAGGAAGGAAGAAGGAAGGAAGGAAGGAAGGAAGGAAGGAAGGAAGGAAGGAAGGAAGGAAGGAAGGAAGGAAGGAAGGAAGGAAGGAAGGAAGGAAGTGGCGGAAGGAAGGAAGGAAGGAAGAAGGAAGGAAGGAAAGGAAGGAGGAAGGAAGGAAGGAAGGAAGGAAGGAAGGAAGGAAGGAAGGAAGGAAGGAAGGAAGGAAGGAAGGAAGAAGGAAGGAAGAAGGAAGGAAGGAAGGAAGGAAGGAAGGAAGGAAGTGGCGGAAGAAGGAAGTGGCGAAGGAAGGAAGGAAGGAAGGAAGGAAGGAAGAAGGAAGGAAGGAAGTGGCGGAAGAAGGAAGGAAGGAAGGAAGTGGCGGAAGGAAGGAAGTGGCGGAAGGAAGGAAGTAAGGAAGTGGCGGAAGGAAGGAAGGAAGTGGCGGAAGGAAGGAAGGAAGTGGCGGAAGGAAGGAAGTGGCGGAAGGAAGGAAGTGGCGGAAGAAGGAAGGAAGGAAGGAAGGAAGGAAGGAAGGAAGGAAGGAAGGAAGGAAGGAAGGAAGGAAGGAGGAAGTAAGGAAGGAAGGAAGGAAGGAAGGAAGGAAGGAAGGAGAAGTGGCGGAAGGAAGGAAGGAAGTGGCGAAGGAAGGAGGAAGGAAGTGGCGGAAGAAGGAAGGAAGGAAGTGGGCGGAAGGAAGGAAGGAAGTGGCGGAAGGAAGGAAGTGGCGGAAGGAAGGAAGTGAAGGAAGGAAGGAAGGAAGGAAGGAAGGAAGGAAGGGCGGAAGGAAGGAAGTGGCGGAAGGAAGGAAGTGGCGGAAGGAAGAAGTGGCGGAAGGAAGAAGTGGCGGAAGGAAGGAAGGAAAGGAAGGAAGGAAGGAAGGAAGGAAGGAAGGAAGGAAGGAAGGAAGGAAGGAAGGAAGGAAGGAAGTGGCGGAGAAGTGGGGAAGGAAGTGGCGGAAGGAAGTGGCGGAGGAAGTGGCGGAAGGAAGTGGCGGAAGGAAGGAAGGAAGGAAGGAAGGAAGGAAGGAAGGAAGGAAGGAAGGAAGGAAGGAAGGAAGGAAGGAAGGAAGGAAGGAAGGAAGGAAGGAAGGAAGGAAGGAAGGAAGGAAGGAAGGAAGGAAGGAAGGACATTTGGGCAGAAAACCACAGAATTCCAGAGGGGCTGAGGGTCACCAGGAAGCACAGTGTAACAGATGATGCATATTTAGGCAGGCTTCAGCCCAGCAAAGCCCAGCCATGGAAGACCAGCTCATTCCAGAGGGAAACTCAAGTGTCAGGATGAGAAATCCTGCTGCCTAATGTGGCCTGGGATAGAGGTTCACGATCTTCCCAGTGATGCTTTTATTTCAGAACTGAAATGTCTGTCTCACCTGTGCTTTCACAAGTAGCCCTTCCTCAGAAGGGTCCCTGCCAGAGCAAAGAGGCAGGGACACTCCTGAGGGAACACAGCCTGTGCATGACTCTACCCAGCATGACACAAAGTACTGCAGTGGAAATACAGTAAGAGGCAGGCACCAGTGGGGCAAAACCAGTAGGAAGCAAAGTTTGGCAGAAAGAAACCAGTAAAAAGCAAAGGGTGGCAAACAGACACTGATAAGGACATAAAGACAGAAGGAATACCTTTTGGACAAGGCCCCAACCTCCTGTGCCCCTTTATCTCACCAAAGGAATTAGGACAGACCAAGTGGAACCTGTAATTAAAATGGGCTTAAAATGAGATTGGAGAAAGAGAAGAAATTATGTTTGCTGAATTTTTTTAATATTGATTTTTTTTTACTCCATACATGAATGAGTGATAAGAAATTGTTATTAATTTGCAAGTAATTAATTTTCTGAGTTATTATTGTTTTGTCTGCAACAAAGTCACTATATGGTAATTTTTATAATCTTCTTAGTGTCTTGTTGTCTAAGAAGCATTGAATTATTGCCTAGAAGGTCCTAGCATTACATGGGGAGCACAAAGACATTTGCTGCCTTAGTTACCCCCTCAGCGCAGTGTGGGATGTGGCTGTTGTCAGCAGTGTCATATCCTGGAACCAGCCTGTTCAGCCAAGAGAGCAGTGTGGTCACAGAGATCCATAAATTGACACTGAAAACAGGAGGTGGGGAAGAACAAAAATTTCCTGTCAAGTCAATTTGCTTTTTGAACTAAAACTACATTTTACAAATACAAAGTCTGTAATTATTACCCACAGAATCATTTGACTCTTTGAGTGCTGAACTCTGTGACAAACAAAGGCAGGAGATACTGAGGTAAATGGGCATTTGCATTTATATTCTTGCACTCCCACATAACTCTAACAAAGAGGAAATTTCAGGGTGGCTGGAATGCTCATGAAAGCTTTTCTGTGACCCACCCTTTAGATACTGCCTGGGATATTATTTACTGGCCACAGCCTACTGGGACACAATCCCTCACTGGCTCCTCTCTTGAGCCTCCCTCAGGACAGGATTGCACTGAAGCCCACCCTCCACAACCAGAACAAGCAGCTGGCTACAGTCAGTCCTGATCCTATTGCTGCTTCATAGGAATCATTCTCCCTGGTCATAAGTCTCCTATACTGAGATGTGTTCCTATCAGCAAACTTCTTGGTGCAATAAGCTCTGGACTTGCCAAACCACTTTGTAATCTGCTAAACTCCTTCCTGTAGTTCCAATATTCACCTACAAATCTGATTTTGACAGTAATCTCAAGGTGACCTCTGAGGACAAACTCAGTTCTAGCCCGTGGGTTTTTTCCTAAACAAAACAAGGACAGGGATTCTTATTGCATTCTTACCATTAACTTATATTTCTGTTCCTGAACCCACTCTCCAAGTCACTATCTTTCTTGTTTATGTTATACAACCTCATCTGGATAATAATAGCATCAGGAGCTGAAATTAGGCAGGTTTTCTTTGAATTAGGTTTGAGTTTCTTTGAATCAAGGAAAAACAGCTTCTGGATTCAAAACTAGATTGGGTACACACAACAGCAAAATCACCCCCAAGAAGTCACAACAGCAAAATTTTCTTTATAGGATTGTCAACACTTTGACTCAAACACCATCTAGAAGTCAAGAGGTTCAGCCACCTCCTCTGGGTGCTCCCTTCCAGCAATGGGAAAAGCATCCAGATCCCTCCTGAGTGCACAAGAGGGTCAGATGCAATCACAGTTGGAACAATACCATCTTTACAGTCTTGCTCCAACTGTGTTGGTCAGGCTCAGCTGCTTCACAGGGAGTTGTGAACACATAATCTGGCTCACAATATTCCCTTTTTACCATGCAAGGTCTTCTCCTTTACTACCCTCACCCCTTCCAAACAAACAGCTCATTTCTGGTTACCACATCCCCAACAGCACTGGTTTTGAATCCTTATTTGGTGTTTATGCTATAGTTTCCCTGATAACTTTTGACTTTGACAGCGATTTTGTCAAGCTCTTTCCTGTCCTGTTATCAGTAACATCCTGCTGTTTCTCATTTTGCTGTCTTGTTAGAGGCACCACAGCTCAGTGTAGGCCATCTGCATGCACACTGCTTCCCTTTGTAACCTGCAGCATCCTGCAGCTCCTCGTGTCTTTATCTTGTCAGAGGCACCACAAGACTGAGTGAGCCATCTGTACATGCATCTTAACACATACCTGCCTGTGCCATCTGCTGCTCTATTAACAGGCAGAAGTAAATAAAATATACAGCTGACAAAAATAGGCATTTCTTTTGTTAGGAAGGTGAAACTGAAAAAATAATGGTCATTGTAGTGAGTAGCCCAGGCATAGACACAGCACTCCAGAAATGGCCTCATTAGGGCTTGAGTGAGGGGGAAAATCAGCTCACTCAGTCTGCTGGCCACATTCTTCCCCATGCACCCCAGGATGACATTGGCTTTCCTGGCCACAAGGACACTGCAAGCTCATGGTCAACTTGTCACACCCCAAGACTCCCAGGTCCTTCTCTCCAGAGCTCCTCCCCAGTGGGTCAGCCCCTAACCTGTGCTGGTACATGGAGTTATTTCTCCTCAGGTGCAGGACCCAAAACTTGCCCTTTTTGAACCCCATTAGGTTTCTCCTCACCCAACTCTCCAGCCTGTCAAGATGAAGGTAAATGAATCCCAGTAGCTACAGCTGTATTCTACTGTATTCTACTGGAGTTTGATTTACCTTTAGGGTCATGTTTGGGCATCTTTTAATGTTTTTTTGCTGACATGAAATTACAGTGTACCTTGTGTTTCCCACTCAGTTCCAGCCCCAGTTCCCACAACACCCTAAAAACCCAGTCCCAGACCTACAGTGGAACAAAAAAAGAGCCAAAAGGGCAGGTTCTGTCCAAGTTGGTATGTTTGTCTCTGTGGAATTATAGAGATACCATAACTGTCTTTTCCCATGCAAGGAGGGAAGAGTGGTTAGTCCTTCATAAAAGCTGATAACCACAACCCCTAAACAGTGGTGATGCACTAACACTGCAGCCAGTGCTCTCCTGAAATAAGGCTTCCACAAATTGGCTTTAACAGGCTCTTTCAAAGCACCTGATTTATGCAGGTTTTATTTAACATGTGCCACTAGCAAAACAATGATCTGTTTGTTTTCACTCAGTACATTTTAGTTATAGTTAACTTCCCAGAGACAAATTTAATTAGCGATCAATTCTCTCTCAATGCTGCAGACTTCAAAAAGCTTTTCCCCTCGCTGGGGCTGCACAGCAAAGTGCATTGTAATTAGAAGCAAATGTGAGATCCCTGTCTTTTCTTATTTAGAAAAAGTAATAGAAAGGATTAAATTGCTTTCCCCAAGAGAAGAATGAACTAAAAACAATACGGTAAATTGTCAAGGCTTGCTCAATATTAATGCTTATGTGTTTATAGTCATAACTTTCAGCCAAAATTGTTTTAGGGACCAGCCAAGGGATCAGTAGTAGCTAAGAGGTCAGTCCAGGAGTCAGGCAGAAATAAGCTGCTGAGGGAGAAGCAGAACACTTTATTCAGCTCCACAGACAAGTCACTATTTATCTCTCACTTTGGTTTTTGTCCTGCACAAGAGCTTTTGGGGTCTCTCCTCTTCAGTGTGTGCATTTATATAACCTAAAACCTCAGGTCTTTGGTCCTGCATATTCCTTCTTGCTAGAAAATGAAGTTTCTCCAGACACTAACTCTGAGGAGATGAACACTCCAGTTCCTCTGTCTCTGTTTGCACCAGGAGATCCCCTCTAGCTATAGGGAAATGATCCAGGATAATGTCAGGGGACAAATCATTATGCAGGTTATTGAGGCCTCTGTCTGAGGTGGTTGTGCCTCTCTGATCCATAACACATTTTCTAGAGAAATGATCCCTCTGTGCCCTTGGGGCAGCACAGTAACTCATTGTCTTTTACACCACACACACACTGAAGCTGTGAAGTGCTGTAAAGACCAAGGTATGTATTTTTTCAGGTCTCTAGCCCTGAGTGCTATTGCTCTGATCTTGCAAAGAAGACTGTGTGCACAAGACTTTTTCTCTTGTCTTGGTCAAACTGTCTGATAAAGGCTGCTGAGCTGTGCTCTGCAAGCAAAACCTCTGTGCACTGCATGCAGCTTTGCCTGCGGAAATGCCATAAACACTTAGCAAGAAATATTTCACTTGTGTGCACGTTGTATGTCAGAGATAATGGGCCTAGTTTGAGGATGGCCTTTTACAGAAAGTTTAATATCATGCACTGGGCTCCTGTGATGGGTCTGTTGCCTTTTATGCTTGCAAACAGTATCCTCCAGGCTATGCCATCAACTGAGAGGCAGAGAATTGTTTGAGGTTGTCTCTGCCTGACAAAGTCATGATTTAATCTTCATCCATTACCTTGATAAGCCTGAAAATAAGCTGCAGCCACTCCAGAATGTTCTGGGATTCTTCTGATGTGTAAAGTGTCAACTGCTTCTCTTTTTAATAAAGGTGATATAAATGTTGCCTTGCTTAGTTTGGATTTTTATTCAATACATCAGGACTAAGCAGTCTATAGAACTTGTATTTCTGCTAGTGGTTTGTTCAAATAAGAGGAAATACCATTACTGGTAGCTTTAAATGGTGCACTTATCAGGGAAAAAAAATCTAAGGATTCTTACCAAACAATTCAAACAGTATTTTAAGCCTTAAACCAGTGCTTGGCTAGATCTGCTCTTCCAAAAACACACTACCAATCAATTCTTAGAGTAATTTAAGACCAAATTTTCCTCTCTTTTATTACCATTTCATATCACTCATCTTGGTGAAAGGCTTCCAGAAGTTCAGCTCATTATGGAGTGGACCAGTTGCCTACAAAACCTTGTGCAAGCATTTTCCACAGGTAGCCACTGTCTGATAATAGTCTCTTTGCCAGCTGCCCAGACATGCTCAGCATCACAGGTTGTACCAAAGTTCAGGATGAATCCTCATGCCAAACCCAGCTGGCTGCAGATGTCTTTTCCATCCATTGTCAGGCATGAAAGATGATCTATTTGCTTCAACTTCAAAACTTCACTGTACTTCAAAAAAAGTGTCTCGCATTACTATTTTATAGACATGCAGATGAGGTCTGGAGTGTTCAGTCCATTCTCCTTGTTCACCAGCAGAGGTTTTTCTTTGACCAGGAAGCTTCAGGGACTGCCTTTACTCAATTCATGATGGGTATCACCAAAGCTCCTTAGTCAAGGTACAAAAGCTTACAATCACAACAGTATCCAGTACTTGTGGAATGCGTTACAGGACATAAGAGAAGTTAATTTTTACAGGTGATGACACTGCAACACAAAGCAGGGCAGTGAATTTTGCGGGGACACAGCAAAGCAGTCACAGGGCTCAAAAAGCACATTTCCCTTCCCATGGAGTCATTGAGACATGCAGAGAACAGAGTTCCTCTAGGACAGGGTTCACATAAAAAATATTATTTGCAAAAGATGGCCCTGACTAAGCAGTTGACCTTTTTGGGTAGGATTGCAAGGATAGGGACCTTGGTTCTGAAATAAGCAGCTGACTGCTGCCAGAACTGGTTTTGATGCTTTTTGACTTCTCCAGACCAACTCTGGAAATGTGAAATTACAAAGGCAGTATGAGTAGTTTTTGACATACAAAAATTCACTTTTTGATTTGAGGGAGAAAAAAATAAGGTTTACAAATGCCCTTCATTTTTACTTCTTTTTTTTTTTTTTTTTTTTTTTAATCAAGTATTCCTTGCAATGAGCATGTAATATAGTAGTTTTCAAACTTTTCTTGCTTGTAGTGAGGTCAGAGGACATTTGTTGCTGTAGAGATATGTGTGGAGTCCTAATGTCATGCTTTTCCCTGACACCAAGCCCTGGTGAGCACCCTTCAGTTGTAAATTTGATATCATAATTCCTTAGTTAGAAAAATCACAACTGAGAGTTCAAGGAGATTAAATGTTTTTTTTGTATTTCAGCTCTTTCCATCATTACTTTTTTTCCTTTAAAAAAACTCCTCAGACACCTTCCTTTTAGCAGCTTTTTTTTCCTCCCCCCAAACTCATTTCATTTACAGCAAAACAAGTTTGTTAATCCCTTGATCTGAAAAACTGACAGCTCTTGTATTGATTAGCCACCCAGCTATGCTGCTGCAGTGTTTTCAGCTTACAGCCCTGTCTCAGCTGCTACAAGTTTGTCTAAAACATGTTCAGAGTCATGTTCAGAGGCCTTTGAAAACGGATGTGAACAGAGGGCAGGGCTGGACAACACTGTGATTTACACAGCACAGGAGAACACACATGAGGTGTTTTTGTAAAGAGAGGAGAAAAGAGAGGCCCGCCCAGTGTGTCAAGCATGTAAATGGGAGGCACAACATCTCTTCCTTAGTTAGAGTTCAAATGCTTCACTGTCAATGCTGCACAATTGAAGCATGAGAATCTTATCACCTGCATAGCTTGGAGACTGAGCTGCAACTAATAACAGACTGACTGGTCTTCACACCTTACACTGGAATTTCTGACAGGCCTTCCTACATCCTTCATGCTAATGCTGTGTCCAGGTTCTCCACACCAATATTAATTCAGTGATGTATGTGAAGGATGTGGCTGGTGCATCCCCAGCAGCAGTCAGTACGTGCAGGAGCCTTGGTTCTGCTGATGGGATGCAGAGCTATAAAAGCCTCTTAGTTTTGCTTGTACCTGTGATGTGAGGAGAGGCTGAGAGATCTTGGACTCTTCCATTCAGGGAAGAGAAAGCTGGGGGAGAATCTTATCAATGTGTACAAAACAATATAAATATCTGATGGAAAACGATGAAGAAGAAAATGGAGAAGAAGCAGCAGCCACACTCCTCTAAATAGTGCCCATTGAGAGGGCAGAAAGAAGTGGGAACAAATTAAACATGTGAAGTTCCATTTGAACACAAGAAAACACTTTTTTCTACCATACTGATAGTCAGAATCTGAAGTCTCAAATCATAAAACAAGTATGAAACAAACCCAACACTAATCACAGTTCATGGCCAAGTTAAAGGAAAATTCTACAAGACAGATTAATGCTAAAGAAAAAAAAACTACAACAACAACAGCAGAAAACCCCCCAAAAAACAAAATAAGAAATTAATTATGTACACAAGTAAAACAGCAAAGAGAAATTATGTGTACAGCTAGGACAATGACTAATTGTTGTGGTTTTGAGCCCAGATGGAGATAAAACACCACACACCACCCATTTGAAATCATTCGTCCTCCAGGTCACTTGATAGAGAATTGACACAGTTAGAAGGAAGGTGACTCTACCCCAGCCAAAACCAGCACACCCACCCTGCTGACTGCAGAAAGCATTTCAAAATGTTGTGACTTTTAATGAGAAACAATTTATTAGGAATCAGAGAAGGGTGTACTTTTTCTCTGCCCCATCTTTTCTAGAACAACCTGAAACCCATTCAGAATCAGAGAAAACAAGGCTGGGAAGGACTGTGAGAGGCTCATTGTGGTGTTAACTATACCAAACCAGATGGCAGCATGTTGGACTCTCCATCCCTCATGTTACTGTGCCAGGGCTCAGCCTTCCTACTCATCAGAAAGGTTTTCCTGATGTCTAGTGGATTCCTGCTTTGATTCAATTTAAGATAAACTTTGTTCATCTCATTGAGCATAGATAATATATCTGCAGTTATTTATCAAAACTTCTCTTTAAATTTATATGTTCCTAGGAAAAAACAGCTACAAATCCTTCGATTGCTTTTTGCACTGATTTTTCCCTGGATAAATTTCTTCACAGTGGCTATTGTGGGTCTGTATTTTGTTCTGGAGATTGTGTTGCTTACACACTGATGTTTCAGCTCCTGTTGAGCAGCACTTGCACGGCATCAAGGCCTTTTCTGCTCCTGACATTGTCCCAGCAGTGCATAAGCTGGAGGTGCACAAGACAATGGGAGGGGACACAGCTGGGACAGCATACCCCAACTGACCAATTTCCATATGAGATGATGACATGCTCAGCAATAAAAACTAAGAAGGAAATTTATTGTGGGGGAAGAGGGCAGTGCTTGGGGACAGTTTGAGCAGTGGGTGGCTGGTGGTGAGCAATTGTTTCCATTTGTATCACTTGTCTTTTTTGGGTTTTATTTTCTTCTCTATTTTTTTAAAATCTTTTTTTCTTTACTTCAAAAAACATTATTATTATTATTATTTAATTATTGAACTGCTTTTAGCTCCAGCCATGTGTTTGTTTTCACTTTTGCCCTTCCAATTAGTTCTTCCATCCTGAGGCAGAGTGGAAGGGGGTCTGAGTGAGTAAGTGTATGGTACTTAGTTGACAGCTGGTGTCAAACCATGACAGTTTTTTTCTAGATCACTTAATTTACAGGTGTTTCCATTCTTGTCAGGCAATACTGGCGTCCTGTCCCACAGAATAGCTGATGAAATGCTTGGAAGGTACAACCTCCCAAAGGGCATTCATTACACATCATTCTCAAGTGTGGATGAAGCATGGTCTTGCTTCAACAATGTGGTCACCAGAAATGGGTCTCAGCTGACTAAAATCAGTAGTTTAGATCTGTTGTTGTGAGGTGTTTTTGAACTGGTAATAATTAGCATTGACTCCATGATTTACAGAAGGCTGATCAATCTCTTTATCATTTTATATCATTATTAAGAAACTCATTGCTTTTATAGACAGTTACAATACACCTGGACCTAACTGGTCCTCTAATCTAAACACCATCACCACTGGCTAATTAAGAAATCACCCTTTGGTAAACAAATATCCATAACACATTCCACATGTTTACAACAACAGGTGTAGCAAGTTAAGAATTGAGAATTGTTCTCATTCTTTTTTCTGGTCTTCCTGCAGTCTTTCCCAGTACGATGCCTGCAAAAGTTGTGTTCCTCTCTGTGGCCAGAGAGCTGCTGCCACATAGATCTGCATTAGAATGGGGAAAATATGATCTTCTGCTGGGGTGCTCTCCCAAATCCCGGCTACCAGCAGCACACCAGCAGTACAGGGGCAGCAAGCTGTAGGCACGAGCAACAGCTCCGGTATGGAGACGGGCTCGCCCAGCAGGCTGCCTAGGGTGCCTACCCACGTCCAAAGGTGGGTTAGCTGCACCCTGAAAGGATGAGGAAGGCTGCCAACGATGCCAGAGGGAGATAAAGGGGCGACAGACGATCCAGGCCAACAGATGGGTTTATTAACCCCTCACAGTCCGGGACCGACTGCGCGGGGCAAAGGGTGTAATAGTGTTATAAAGGAAAGGGGTTGGGCAGTCAGGAACAAATCAAATTGCAGGGATAAAAAGATAGACATAACATCAAAACCAATGGAAATGAAAGCAGGGAGGAGTTCCCACTCCTGACCCAATCACCATCTGTACCCTAAGGAATCCTCTAGAAAGAGGGCATGGGTACGGGGGGATTGGCAGGAGGCTGGGAGGGGAAATACAAATAATTGATCAAACAAACTTGAGGGGGGATTGGATGGAAAGATGGGGGCAGGGGAGGGGATAACTGAGTGGCATAAAATTGGATACATGAGGGATGGGGGGACAGCAGACTGACAGGTCCAAGGCGGGAAAGGGAGAACTGGGAACAGAACCATTTTTCACATAACCAAGGGGGAATGGGATAAACCAACTGGGGATACATAGAACTTATAAAACATACATAGAACTTGAACAGTGAACACACCACAACAATCTTCCTCCTTAGGCTGAAATTAGTTGGGCTTCATGGACTAGACTGATATGGATACTGATGACAAGGGGACTCTGCAGTCAAGGGTCCTGGGCCAGTATCACACAGATTTCCAAATTACTCAGCTCACATGTGTCCTTAAGGCATGTGACACTTGTCCCCATAAATAGAGCTGTTACTGCTGGTTGGACACAGACCCATGTTTGTCCTACCAACATTCTCTACTCTGGGAATAAATACCTTTTCTTTCCAATTCAATTACACCTCGCTCAGAGGGCTCTATTATTAATCAGCTGCACAATTTTCCAAGCACACTATTGAGATATTGATACACATAACCTTGGGGGTTAAAAAAGCTTTGAATGAGTTGACAGTTTTCTTGGAAAACCCTCACTTCTCTGTATTAATTTAGACCTGTTTGGCCTGGTCTTACCCTGGTATAATTCATGGCAGAATTTGATTCTATGTAAAGAGTGTTTATTGAAAGCAGAAAGTAGCACATGGAACTCATGTACTGTATTCACTATCATTTGTTAGTCACCATTTGAATTCCAGCTGTACTAAGATCAACTTCTACAAGTAAAAACACCATGAGAATAACTGGATAGAAATCAACCTGTTATTTGTTTGCCTGCAAATTCTCTACATCCTGTCCCCAAGGAGGCTCTCAAAGCACTTCGCAAACATTTCCTGAGCCTTAGTGACAGGCTGCAAGAGAGATAAGAATTCATACAGGTGAAGATCAAATGTTTTTGCAAAAGAAATCCTGTATCTCACACACAAATTGTGGTCCAGTGCAGGAAATACTGAGTTAAACCTTATGCCTGTTATGGAGGCGAGGAAGACATTGATGATTGTCTTTGTTGGTATAAAATTTAAGACTCATCATCTCCTTGTGGAGTTCCAGGAACACAAACATATTGACATTTTAAAATGGTAGGGCCTTTGGGCATATTTCAGAGTTCTGGTCTGTTGCTTTAGTAAGGCCTGTTTGTGAAAAGAAGTGTTTTGGGGTTTTACTTCTGACTGGAAAGGCAGATGTGTAGATGCATAGCTTTAGATATTTGATGTGGGTTTCTGGTTAAGGACTACACTCCCAGGAGTGTCAGCAGAGAAACTTTGTTTTAGGTGGTTTAAACTGGCTTCTTGGCTCTGCAGAGATGAGTGGTAGACATTGCAACTCCCAGTTTTGTGTGTTTATGCACAGCTTTTAATCTGACCCAAAAAAAATGAAACTGTCCCTTCTGTTGTAGAAAAATTTATGATTCGATTAAACTTAATGTGATGTTTCCTGTTGCTTAACTTGATCGTATATGAACTCATTATAAATATATGGTTGTGATACATGGAAAATGATTTTTGGTACAAAAAGGTTAGTGAGCAGGTCAGTGGGGTGTTGGGGGTTAGGCTTCTTTTCTTTTGTTCCTTTTCCTTATAGAATTTTTTTTCCATAAGTTCCAAGGAAACACTAACAACTGGGTACTTAAGAATAACAAAAGAAGTGGCCAAACTCAGGGAAGGAAGGGATCTGGTTACACTTCTCTCATCTGGGAGTTTCTCTCTGAGGGGCAGAGATTCCTCAAGAATTGGGCAGGTAGAAGACAGGGCTGGGGCAGCTGCTGGTGCTCTCTGTCTCTCAGCTTCAGAGGAGGATGGTTGGAACTGCTGCTTGGGGAAGGGAATTTGCTGCTGCCACCAGAGCCCAGCCCAGAGCTGCTGCTTCTGCCATGGGGTGAGCCTCTGCTCATGAGAGCAGTCACTCTCTCATAATGGGACCTTATCAACCCCATCTCACTAAAAGAGGGACCCATCACCGTCTGCTCAGGAGCCCGGGATCCTGAGCTCGCCTCTTCCTGCCCTGGTGGGAGCCCCTCACTCCCTCCCAAGGCATCTTGCCAGCCCAGCTTGCTGCTTTCAGAGTCCTGCTAGAGGTACCGGAGCTGGCTGCCCCAGGGTTTGTGGAGCAAAGCCTCTAGTCCATCCCTCCCTGTCTGGGCCCAGCTGCCGTGGCTGCCCCAGGGTTTGTGAAGTGAAGCCTCTCCTCCATACCGTTCCAGCCGCCATGGCTGCCCGTGTGAAGGGGCTCCACCTTCCCGTCTAGGCCCGCCATGGCTGCCCCAGGGTTTGTGAAGTGAAGCCTCTCCTCCATCCCTTCCCGTCTAGGCCCAGCCGCCATGGCTGCCCGAGGGTTTGTGAAGGGAAGCCTCTCCTCCATCCCTCCCTGTCTGGGCTGAGCTGTCATTGCTGTGTGTTCCAAGCCCCGCCCCACAGCGCCCCCTGCTGGTGTGGGGGACTCACTGCACCTTCCCAGCCCACCGTGAGCCAGCAGCGCCCCTGCTGGCCGTGCCCAGAACTGCACCAAAGGGAAAGCGCCGCAGCCCAAAGGCCGGACTGGTTCCGGGTTCTGTTTGGTGTTAACGCCACAGCTTTTGGTTGTTTGCTTTATTGTACACACTAGTGAAGAACTGATATTTCTATTCCCCTATCTTTGCCTGAGAACCCCTTAATTTCAAAATTGCAATAATTTGGAGGGAAGGGGTTTACATTTTTGCTTCCAAGGGAGGCTCCTTCTTTCCTTAGCAGACACATGTCTTTCAAGCCAAGACATGGGGAAAACCCAAGCCATTCTGGAGCAACTGGAAGCACTTGATGTTTATCACTGTTTTGGTTTCCTGTTTTAGGAGAGTTCCACCCAATGCGTCATTGATGGCATTTCCCCGACTAAAAACTTTCCCTTGATATGTTGACCTGTTTCCTGTTCTAGCTATTGTATCATTTGACATAGCTCATAATGAAGTGACAGATTAAATAACATTAAGTTCCCTAACTATTGTGACAGAAGCAGGATGTTGCCCAGCACAGAGACAGCCTGTAAGATAAATATTGTTGACAACTTATGCAAAATTTTAAACATCTGAAAGAGACAAAACTGTTTTGACACTCAAGCCTAGGTAGGACACTGTGCCACATGCCACCAGCCCCAGGGTCACATAAAAAAGCTGCAGTGTCCCCTGGCACAGGAGTACAGAATCAGAGCACTTCAAGAGCAAAATAAACTGTGCTTTGTGGGGCAGGGAGAGGTGTCAGGGTTGCTGATATGGAGTGAATGGTTTCCACATCTCAGCTAGGAGTAAAATGAATCCTTGAACCTTTAGGACATAGAACAAGTTGTATGTTGTATTTTGCTCAAATACAGTTCAAGAAACTAAGATCTCTCTATCTTTATCAAGCATTCAACCTATATAAAGAAGTCCATGGAGGAGGAATTGAACTGCAATTGAAGCCTTGAATGTTGTGGTCAAATTTAGGACCATAGGAAACCTGCCCTTCAGTAAAATCAAAATATGGACATTAGACTGGTCACAGAAATGCTGTTGCATGACTACAGCCTGGCTGCAATGTAGTGGAGAAAATCCTTCCAAGAAAGAAATGGCTTTCCATGTTCTGCTGGGATTCCCAGGGAGGAGTAATGACTTCAGGTGGGATAGGAATCCTCTCACAGAGGAAGCAGATACCAGGAAAATGTCAAGGCTTTGGGCTATGGCTCAAATAGTGCATCTTTGCTCAGTTTTCAAGCCTGCTGTTATCTTTTTTTACATCTGCATTGGAGGAAAACTTACAAAAAGCAGGATTAATCATCCACTGCTTCAATGAAAAATTGTTCAATTGCCAAGAACAACTCAATTCTACAGAGTAAATACCTATTTTCCTCTGCTCATTTGATACTCATCAGATTTTTTTTTTCCCTAGGAATACAGGTGCTTTTCTTAAGAGCCAAATGAGAACTGACAATTTGTGAGCTTTCCCCTTCATTTTCCACCTTTCATCTTCCAGCCTGAATCACATAACACACAATCCCTTCCAGCTTCCCAAGTGGAGCCGCAGTGAGAAATGGGATCCAGGCTTAAATGAAGGAGGAGATATCACAGTGTCTAATGAATCCCACACAGTGCAGTGTCCTGAAT
Organism: Diglossa brunneiventris; assembly: GCA_019023105.1. Classification (NCBI taxonomy): domain Eukaryota; kingdom Metazoa; phylum Chordata; class Aves; order Passeriformes; family Thraupidae; genus Diglossa; species Diglossa brunneiventris. Next base: position 148,389,836 of record CM032354.1, on the reverse strand, counting down.
GGAGGCAGAACTGGTGGTACAGAGAGATTTATTCTCCTATGAAATCCTGGATTAGGTGCATCTCAGCCTTGTTTTCCCCCACCCGCCAAGAAAACACCTGGTTTAGATGGGAAAATTATTGTAGAATATTGCCATGATATAGCTGCTCTGGTGAAGTCCTGCTGGTTCCCACATTACAGGAGTGTGAGACAACTCTGATTGATTATTTCCTGTATATCTACAAACAAAAGGGTTGGGAAACCAGAAGGCACATACCAGATCACATACCAGGCAGCCTAGGGTATCAGTTTTACACTGCTCCTGACCAGACATTCAGTCCAAGGCACAAGCTGTCCCTTAAACAAATAAAAAAGCATTGCAACTACAGGTTTATTTAACCCACCAGGGAGCCAAGAATATGACATTGCCTCAACTGGTTTCTTCTTTAGGGTATAAAACTTGGAATAATATTAACTTTTACACATTAAAAATAAAGTGTTACCATATGGGAATTGCTTCCTTCCTCTTGCTTCTGTCTTTATCTCCTATTTCTTCCAACAGGAACTTTCAAAGCTTGATCATAGAATTGGCTGGACTATAGTTTATTGGATGGCAGAAGGTATTTCATACCCTTTAGCCTCACTAATGTAATCATAATTTCCTACAAGTTAATGAACAAAGTTCCTGTTATTATATATTTTCCTTCTGCTAGAGGGAAATAGTGTTATCTGCTTCATGCACATTCCTCAGCACCACATTGTTGGAATGCCCCCAGGCACAATTTAGTCTATAATAATACAATATTAATTAAAAAAAAATGGGGGGGGGGGGGAGAAAAATAAAAAAGCAGCATTTCTCCTCCTCTGCTGCCTGCAGGACACAGATTGAGCTTCTAGGATTTTTCTGCTTGCTTAGAAGGGAGCAATTTACATTAGATTTCAGGCACATCACATTTTATGCAGTGTGTTTTCATCTTGACTTGCTGCAGCAGTAAAGAGAAGAACATCTGTAAGAATATATTCTTCTAGAGCACCTTTTATCCGCTGCTCTCCAGATGCTTGAATCCCAACTTAATTTTCTCCACAGCACTGGAAGGCAGCAGGCAGAGATTTAAGGGGGAGGAGAAGGGACAGCAGTTTGTTACCTCCTCACCCTGGCTTGCATCTCCTGCTGAGCAGGAATTCACCTGGCACAACTGGGCTTGCTCAGAGGAGCTGAAGCTGGTCCAGCACTGCCAGTGGTTGGAGGGACAGGCTGGATCTGCCACCATGGCTGGGGATGAGCCACCAGAGCTGCCCAAATCTCAGCTTCCTCAAGAGCTCTGCAGGCTCTGAGCACGGCCCCACGCAGGAACCAAATCTCCTGTCACAATTCTCTCTTGTGTGAGATGGGACATGGTCTCCAGTGGCAGGAAACTGAGAGCCCCACCACAGAGTAGACAAAAGGATGTATCTAGAAAAAAGGAGAAAATCCCACAAATAAAATGCAGAGCTTTCCTTTTGGAAATTTCTTGAAGTGATGATACTTCAGGAAGTCCAGTTTCCTTCTTCTGCAAAGTGTGAATAAAGAAAAGAGTAAAAATAGCACTTAAAATATTTTGCCCTTTTGTTTTATTTATTTTATTCTTTGACATATAATTTTGCCCTCTATTCCTTCTTGTCTCATTCCCATCACACACACCCACACCCCCCCCAACACATCCACACATAGATATATATATATACACACATATACATGTATCTATGCATATGTATTCATTATGATTCCACATGAGCAAAGACATCACGCTTTACCCTTGACGGGGAAGAATAAAAGACAGCAAGCTAATTCAATAGAAGATACTGTTAATTATTGAAAATGTCATTACTTTTGAAAGCATTTCACCTTCTAAAGGTAACATATGAAAGTGGACTGAGCAATTAATTTGGCAGATGTAATAGTAAAGAAGTCTCTGCTAGAAATAACCACTTTTTTTTTACACAGATCTCTTTCTTTAAGTGATGCCACTGAACTCTGGCACTTTTTGCTGGGTGTCTTACCACCTTTGCTCTTTTCAGAGCAGCACTTAGAGGTGCAATTGAGTGCATGACAACCCTGCTGGATCTCATACAGGCACACAGCATGAAATTTTGCATAAACACGGGAAGGGTTTTGCATCATCAATTTCTTAGCAGGATAGAAAAGGCTGGAAATAAACAGGCAGGAAATTTGATCTTCTTTAAAGTCCTGGAGTAGGTAATTGGCAGAGGTGAGACTGGCTTTAGGGCAGCCTAAAGGAGAGAGGTACAAAATCTCCTACCCCTAGGAGAGGGATACAACATTTTGGCCACTGGATCATCCTTTCAGACAAACCTATTTACACCTACTGCTCTCCCCTGGGATTGCAAAGAACCACTTTTTTAATAGCACAGAGAAATATATTTCTCTGCTTGAGCTTTTGGTCAGCCCTGAACTGGTCAGGCTGTTGGACTAAATGGTCATTGGAGGTCTCCTCCTACTGAAAATTATTCTGTTCTATTCTATTCTATTCTATTCTATTCTTGGACAAACTTAATAGTTATGCTGCCATTAGCTGCAGAAAAAACAATATTTCTGTAAGAGAGACGAATATCACATGCAACAACATTGACTCAAACATTTTCCCCGGTTTCTGCAATGCTTCAGATTTTGTACTTCAATTTAATTTAGAAGCTAGGGAATATTTTACCTCATTGTTTCCTTTCATCAAAGCAGCTTCCTGATATTTGCTAATTTGTCTCAAACATCTGCCATTAGAAGGCCAATGTCCCTTCTGTCAGCTCTTTCTCTCTGGCTTTCATAAAGGGTTTATATTAAAACTTGCCAGGGCTTTATTAATCTAACAGGCTGCCTTGTATTTGTCTAAATGCATCCAGTAAGAGCTGTCAGAGCTATGGAGAGTTAAAATGAACAGCCTGGTGACTTAATGAAGAGCACTGAAGAGTTTCTGCCCATTAGAGAACATGCTGGATTGGGTTTACAGGCCCATCTTTTGGTAGCAAGAGGCTACAAGGGTGGCTTCTGTGAGAAGCTGCCTGAAGCTTTCCTCATGGACTGGCTGCTGGCCAAAGCTGAGCCCATCAGTGCTCCTGGGATAATGTATTTAAGAAGGGGTAAACACACCTGCAGAAGTGCATCTGGAGAGAGCAGGAGTGAGAATATGTGAAAGAAACCTCTCTGCAGACACCAGGGTCAGTGCAGAAGGAGGGGCAGGAGGGGCTCCAGGTGCCAGAGTGATATTCTCTTGCAGCCCACGGGGGATCCATGGGGATGCAGAGATCTACCTGCAGCCCCTGCAGGACTCACTCTGGAGCAGGAGAATGCCCAAAGGAGGCAGTGATTCCATGGGAAGCCTCTGACTGGCAGACTTCGGGCAGAACCTGTGGACCCATGGACAGAGGATCCCACACTGGAGCAAGTTTACTGCCAGGACTTGTAACCCCAAGGGGGACCCCACTGGATCGTCCTGTCCCTGGAGGATTGTATTCCATGAGAAGGACCCATGCTGGAGCAGGGGAAGAGTGTGAGGAGTCCTTCCCATGAGGAGAAAGGAGTGTCACAGGCAATGTGTGATGAACACACCACAGCTCTCCATTTTACTGCATTGCTGAGGGGAGATGGCAGAAAACCCAGGAAGAAGTGGTGGTGAGGGGGAAAGATGTTTTAAGATTTGGATTTATTTCTCATTACCCTGCTCTGATTTGATTGGTAATAAATTAAACTAATTTCCCGAGCCAAGTCTGTTTTGTTCCTGATGGTAACTGGAGAGTGATCTCTCCCTACCCCTATCTTGACTCATGAGCTTTTTCACTGTGTTTCTGTCCCCTGTCCAGCTGAGGAGGGGTGTGACAGAGTGTCTTTGGTGGCTGCCTGCTGTCCAGCCAAGGTCAATTCACCACAGGTGTTACAGTATCCCGGTACCCCTCAGAGTGGTGCAGGATTTGCCAGGACAGGCTTGACAAAGCAGAGGAGATATAGGTTTAGAAACATGGTAAATCAAACCATTATGCAGTAAATTGTGAGGAGGTTGGCACTAGCAGTTAGTCAGCTGCCAGGAATTCATGTGTGGTGTCTGACAGGGAGTCAGATCGGTGACAGAAATGTGTGATTGGGCAGCACAGGGAGCACCCTTTTTTTTTTTTTTTTGTGAATGGAAGCACTGGCAAAGGATGCAATAAAAATTCTCTTTGCATACATATTTAACCCTGCCCAGTCCCTGCTGTCAGTGAGTGTGATCACTCCACTGGTGGGGTTGTTAAAGGGCTATTTTGGTTAATCTCCACTTCATCTTTGCACACAGCCAAGCAGTGCTGCAGTGGATCTGTCAGCTCCCTGAACGCAGACAGCTGACAATTGCCTTGAGAGCAGCACCTGTACATATGCAAACAGAAAAAGCAGAAGTGTGTATGTTCTCCATCTGGCTCTAGTCTGGAGCTTTAGGTCTATTAATCATATTGCTCATATATTTGAAAGCTTTTCCAGCTAGTTCATTGCCTGACTCAGAGGAGTAATGGTTCAGTGCTCGGCACTGAAAAGACAGAGCCTCTGCATTTTATCCCCAGCTCTGCAATCAATTCACAGCACGGTGAGTTAATCTCTTAGGATTAGGTCCAAAGGGATGAAGACTATAAAACTAAATCAGAGACATTCCTCCTTCCAGGATTTGCCTACTAGATTACAATCCAGAACCTGAAGACAGGTACCTGGTCCCTCCACATAGCATCCTGTGGGAAGAAACTGTTGTATCAATCTAGGACATCTCAACGGAGAGAAAAATGCTGGGGAAAAGGGCACACAGTAATTAACTCTTCTCTCTCCTCCAGATGTGAATGCTTATCCAAGCTATATTCACTGTCTGCTAAATGGCTGCAGTCCTTCACCAAATCAATATCTTTAAAAGTTATGATTTCCGAATAGAAAGTCTCTAATGCAATTTTGGTGACATCCCTGAGCACACCATATGGGAGTGCTGGTCTCAGTTTCACAGCTGCATAGAAGGATTCAAAGACAGCTCCAAAAATATAATCTACCTGTTTGGGTGTCAGGAGGAGAGAGGTTTCCATTCCTCCTGTTGAAGCTGTTCTCTTTTGCAGGAAAAAAAAAACAACCAAGAACTCATGATATCATTGTATTTGGAAATAATGCAAACTCAACTGGACAATGCCCTGAGCAACCTGAACTAACCCTGAAGTTGACACTGCTTTGAGCAAAGAATGAACTAGATGGCATCCCAATGTCCCTGCCCGACTTGTGTAAGTCTATGACTCTAGAATTACATGGAAAATACTTTAGAGAAAGGAATATGTCAGAGTTTCTCTGCATCATAAAATCTAGGGCTCTCACTGTGAAGGACTTCCCTGTCACCCAAAACTGTTTGTATATTTTCTCTCATGTCCCTAACATATGGAATTACCTCTTTTCCTTTTACTAATTTCTAGGCAGATCCATATGCCTACTTGAGAAACAGGATGCTGAAGCTAAATCCGTGTGAAATTGTAAGTTAGACTTTCAGGGGAAGTGTCTTCCCAGATGCCTCAGGACAGGTAGACAGGATGCTGTGTAGTCTATGGATCTGGTCCGTCCTGCACAGAAAGAAACACAGAAATACAACAGAGGTATCTGAACAGGGAAAACAAAGAGTAAAGTAGTCTTGAGAGGAAGAGGTACAGATTTATGCACCTAAGTTTTACCTACTCCCCATTGTCTGTGCTTAGATTTTCCTCAGAGACAGCTTTAAAAATAGGCCTCAAATATCATTAGTTATGCTACTAAACAAGTTGCCTGAATCTCATCTGGACTTAGCAGACACATCTGATTTATTTAAACAGTAACAGGATCATGACTGAAATAAAATCATACACAGATGAGTGTTTCCGTTGCTACTGTTATTAATCCTGCTGTTTAGGTTCCTGTTTAACAGGAGGCATATGCAAGGCTCATTTCATATCAAAACAGTGAAGAAGCTTCTCATCTGTCACTGTCACAGACACCTGTGAAGAGTCACCTGCAGCACTTTTCAGGGCAGACAGGAACCGGAGTCAGCATGACAAGCAGAGGGACTATGATACTGATTGTACAATGTGTTTTCCTTGTCAAAATGGAATGAACCTGTCTCAGAGGATCCCACTTCTTTACAAAGTGGGAGTCACAAGATGCCTCAGTGCATTGGAGGCATGAGGCAGTGAATGATCTCTGCTATGGAATAAATGTTCCTCCTGCCCTTGACAGGTCAGTGCTGGGCAGCAGTGATGCTTTCCTTTTTCTGTGGAGCACAGAGAGCTCAGGCTGAGAACTTTCCTGCCAATATTTGCCTCAGATACTTTCCAGGATGAAGAAGCAGAGATCTCACCCAGCTTTTAAAGGTGGATCACCCTTCCAGTGTGCTCACTCTCCCAGAAAATTCCTGGCCAGGCACAAGCTAGGTACCATTCCCAGGAGGAATTCTACATGTGTTTCCAATGAGGCAGTCTGTTCCTGGGGAACATGAGAGTTTCAGATGTTCACCTTTCCTCACAACACTGCCTCAGCTCCGGAGAACTGTCCTGGTCCTGTTCAATTTACAACAGCAAGTGAAGCCACAAAGTTCTATTGCCTATTGGCAGGAATTAATCCCACCTATTTCATTCTGGAGGGGCAGTCAGTAGACAATTTACAAGGGAAACCTGTGGAACAATGTCCCAAGTATATCTCACAGCAATCTGACGTTGGCAAGCTCTTCAGCAAAGTCACAGAAGGCTTTCCTTGGCTTCACTCCATGTCAGCTGAGCAATTTCTTCCTTAGCTGGCTCCCCTTAGAGACATTTCATTAATTTTCCCTGTTTCTGGTGTGGGACAAAGAAACTGCAATCCTGGCCCTGAGCCCTGGCCATTTACCCTGATTACTTGTTATTGACACAAGCCAGAACCATGTCCTTTGGAGTAAGACATAGGAATTGGGAGGATATTTAGGTGGGACAATTTCCATCTCTGGATGCCTCATTATAAACTCAAGGGCTGATGGAAAAAAAAAAATCTGATTTTTATTTCTAGGACTCTGAGAAATTTGAGCAAGGTGACCATGGGAAACCATTGCTCCCTCTGCAGAAATTATCACTATGGAGCTTTTATAACAATCAAGGATACCTCTACTTCAATCTCACACCAATTTTAATCATCCTTTTCTTTCAAAGCCGAACAGATTTCTAAGAGATGGTGTTTCTTGAATATTAAAACAATATTTAAAACACTTTCCATATATTACATGAAAATATGCCAGCCTCATAACAACTCTAAAGCAAAGTTTTAAATAAATATCTAATTTATTTTCTCTCTAATCCCCAAAGTCTATCAGATTTCTCTCAAAACCAAGCAAATATCAGTAGAGCTGAAAAGATCCTGTAACTTACATTATACGTTATATTTCTCTTTCCAAGCATATATAAATTGACATTGATGTTTCAGCCTCAGAACTACCAGCTATAAAACTGTGATATTGCTACTTTTCTCACCAGAGTGCTAAACTTCTTAGGACTCTGTTACCATCACCTACAGCAGTTTCCAGAAGACTGGATTTTCCACTTATCTGCTGGACAAATCCCTTCTCCTCTCCAGTTCTTTCCCTGTCCTGCTTTTTGTGTCAGTGAACATCTATTCTGACATGTTTGTCACAGTTCTACTAGAAAGAGGGGGTGCAATATTGCTGTAATATGATAAATACCTTACTGTCACCATTCTGGTCTTTAGGAAAGAATCACATTAACTGCTGTTGTAGCATTTAATCAGTTGTTTGTAAAGCTGTAATCTTCATTTAGTAGAGTTTTGAGACCATATGACACTGATCATTCTGTATAAACTGTTTTATCTGCATTTTATTTTTACTTAATTTCTTTGGTTAGTGAAATGCTAGAAGTTCACTGATCTATCTCATTTCCTGAGGGATGTTCCTGCAAAGTAAAATACCAGTTTCACACAGCAATTTCACAAGTACAGTACAGCAGAAAACACACAAAAATAATTAATAAATAAGCTTGTTGAAAAGAAATAGCCTTTTCAATTTGAAGAAGATGATTGATTTTATTTTAAATCTGTATTAAAGTGAAAAATATGCCTCCAATATAATTTTGATGCATTATAAGTGATGCTGAATATAATCTTCCCCTTTCTTTCTTGAGTTTTTAAACTCAAGCAAACAGTATATGATTTATCTTCCCCCTCTCAATTTTGCCATGGATTTTGTGTTTCTCCTTCTCTATCTTGAACAAAAGGATGCACCCACATTATAGACAGTGGGTTTCAAATGGCTACAGCATTTGCGACAATTTTTGAAAAAAAAACATTTCAACAAAAAAGCTTTTTTTGTTGAAAAGCTTTTGGCCATGCAGGGGGAAGGCTCTTGCAGCTGATGAAAGGGCAGATTTCAGATTGGACTGGCAGCTGACCTGGGAATGTGACCCCCAACAATCATCAGGGAAAAATCAGTCAAACTCCATGTATTCTGGGAAATTTGCATCAGTCAAAAAAATCAGGGGCCATCAAAAATCCAGTGCAGTGCCTGAGCTAAACCCATGGAAGCAGGACAGTGTCCCTTGATGAATAAAATAATTTACCCACTGTGCACTTGAGAAATTTTTCCCTTCAAGGCAAAGTCTTTTGCTTTGGTTTAGTTTTTTTTTAAATTGTTTAAAAATGTCACACACTAAGGAACAAATGCTGCAGCTGTCACTTGTGGGACTCCAGCTGCAGCTTTCCTCTAGGAAATGTCTTTTCATGACATCCAAGCTCAGGGATCCACTGTGGAAATGCAGACAGTTTTAAGAAAGAAAGCAAAGTAATGTTAACCAGAGAAGTGATCAAACAAAGCAATGTCAAAGCACAGGCTGGGGGAAGGATGAGTCTTTGTGAAGCAAGAATACACCATTCCTGCCACATGGGTTGTTCCTCTCCTGGGGAGCATCATGGGTATAATCCTGGTGTCATTTCTTCAAAGTCAGAAGTGTCTGCACTGAAATCAAAGCCATGATCATGTAAGGTTTGGTAGAAAAGATCAGAAGTGCTATCATATGGTAAAGTTTTGGGCAAATGGATCCAGGACACTTTACCATGTCAAAAAGAGCTAATTTCAGTCCAATTTTTCTTTGAGCTGCAGTGCTCTAAATACAAAAATAAATTAAAAAAAAAAAAACTGGAGCAAAAGTCATTCTCTGGCACTTTGTTACAGTAACTGGCTGAAGAGCTTTAGCAACCTTTCATATCTCCCTTCATTTGAACTTACCCATATATATTAAAATACCTATATTTGTAGGTAAAATCTTAAACACTTAAACACTTAAAATCTTAAGCACTTAAAAAACAGGCCAGCATTTTTACTCAGGGCACAGGATGTACCTGTGAGTTAGCATTCATGCCTGTAAAGGTAGAGAGCCTCCTCACCACTTTTTGTAAACTTTGGAAGTTCAAAATGTGCACCAAATACCTGTATATGGCCTCACCTGCAAAAGCTGTAAGGTTTCTGTGGAAGTATATATAACATTTTTCAAAGCTTTTTGTGGGCTTGTGAATGTGAAATCTTTAAACCTCCTTCAGGCTTGTATCCCATATGAAGATTTGAGAGATTCATTCTCCTCTTACTGAGGTATAGACAATTTCTCCCTTTTTGAACCCAAATATTGATTCTGTCCTTCCTTTTTCAGTCAGTTTTACTCTGGGGTGGGCTGTGCCCTTTTACTAATGTGAAGATCCTCAGCTGCTCTCCCTCTCAACTGACTTTGCAGTGTATCACCTCTCAGAAAGAATGCTGAGGCTCAATTCCCTTCTCCAGAATACCTATTTGAATTCCCACCTCAGCAGCCAAGCAGTCCAATGACAGCTGGAATCAAGTATTTTATTAATCTTTAGCTGAGGATTCATTTTAATCCAGAATCATAGCTAGATCCCTGAGCCAACATGGACTCAAAAATGTGTTTTCTGTCCCCAAAGTTCATAGGTAGGAATTGGGTATCTGGCTTCAGGCAAAAGTCTGCAATTCAAGACCTGAGCTGAGGGATCTGAAAGCCCAAGGAAGAGAAACTTCTCTTGAAGCTGCTTCCACTTTCCCTGGGGTCTGAACACCCTTCTCCTACAGGGTGGACAGGGTGATCCTTGTAGTCTGAATGTGGGTTGGAGATTACTTGGCAGTGTTTGTGGCTTTGTTACCTGCAACAACTCTTGGACTGCTCCCAGAATGGGTAGAGAGGTATTTGCTGTGGAGAGGCAGGGACAGAGCCTCTCTGCAGTGGCTGTGTGGTACTTCTTACTGCACATGGCATGGCAGCCACAAAAAAGTTAAAAAAGCTAAATAAATATCCTGGTCACCCAGCAGCCTTGTGAAACAGCCTAAATCTTTAATTTTTTTGGAGATGAATCATCTGTGAACAATAAGAACACTAAAATATAGACCACTGCAAGTACTGAACTGGAAAAGCAGAGATCAAAGTCTCAAATGTTTGTGCTTGTTTTCAGGGATGTAAAGCTTCAGGCTGAAGGGGAGTTGGCTGCCCTGGACATATAACAAGATGGGGTTTTTAAGAAAACCTTTAACACAAGATGCAAAATGTCACCCACTGCTGTTGTATCATGGTAAGGAATAGGCACTGAGAACATGTAGGCATGTCCTTATTCCAGTCTCAGCTCTTGCTAACCGTGCTTCAGTTATTTTTTCTTCACCTTCTGCATCCACCTACCACTTGCAACAAATTCAACCATGAAGTTTGGCTAACCCCTTATTTTAATTATCAGCTTGATTTGCTGATTCTGACAGAAATATTTCTGATTTGCAGCACTAAAGTGAAATAATGTTTCGGGCAGGCGCCAGTGCTCTAGCAGTCCAGATATTCTCTAAACTGGGTTCATCTGCTGCCTACATTTTCTTCAGAGCTGAGTGCAAGGCAGGAAGTCCATAGGGCTGTTTGTCACTCTATTTTTGTAGTTTTGGCATCCCACTGATTTTACAAATGTAACCAAAGACTGTGGAATTTCTGTCAGTATGGTCTTTCAGGTAATTTCTGGTGGCAGGACCCTGTAAGCCAGGGCTCTTCCCTGTGTACATTCAGATGTCTGAACACTTCCTGCCACCTCCTCTGGCTGTGGTTTATTGCCTCTGAGGAGTGATTGCTTAACCACAGTGAGAGCATTCAGCTCATGACAAAATTGTTAGCTCAGTGCTTTTGCCTATCTGAGCCGAAATTTTATTGAAGTGTTCACATCAGCTGCAATACACAATAGGGATCCGCAGACAAAAGAGTAACAACAACAATATGAGGGCATCTCATCTGAGAGCTCCATTGAGAGCCAGACTTTACAATATCCTTAATGAAAAAACACAAAGCACCACAGCAAACAAGCTCATCAGTAGTGCAGATTTCTCCAGCCCAAATGTGTGTGTAAATATAGCCCAGGAGAAGGCAAAGTCATAGATGAAAACATCTTCTTTCAGGAGATTTCAGAGACAGATGAGTCTTAGGATACCCTGTAAAAAAAGTCAGTTTGACATGCAGAATTTGGAGCCAGTCTCAGTCTATCTCCCTCACACCCAAATAAAGGCACAGCCCTTTTCCTCCATCTCTTCTTAGTGATGGGGTCTTCCTCCCCAGATGAGTAACTCATTGCCTCATCAGCTGCTAAGAGCACAGGCTCGGCTTCTCTCCTCTGCCTTTCAGGGGGGCACAGCACCACTGCTGTCCAATTCTGTCAGCATGTCAGCTATTCCACAGAATCCCACCCAGCAGGGGTTTCCTGCCAGCATAACAGGCTGTTGGCACGTGCCTTGAAGGGTTTGTATTCCTGGAGACTGCAGAATCCTTCAGGTAACCTTCTTAATTATATTGGTCCCTAGTAATGGCTGTCATCTTGACAAGAGGCAGAGATGAGTCTGTGCTGTTTTCCCCTCCCTGCACATCAAATCTGGAGCTGATCCACATCTCAACTGCAGAAACATCAAATCTGGAGCTGATACACATCTCAACTGCAGAAACAGACGTGTCTGATCTGACCAAAGAAGTTGCTGGGCCTCTTTTGTCTTTTCAAGGAATGGTTGGTGACCCTTTCCCATTAAGAAGTAAGCCAAATATGGGCTACAAACATAGACATGATAACTCTGAAATTCTTCTGGAAAGACAAAAGTTCTACCTGAAAATTACAGAATACAATAGTAGGATATGACCTGCAGGATATGACCTTCTCTACAATATAAACTAAACCAAACTAAAAGAAGGTCATCAAGACTAAATGGCATCAATGGTGGAAAAATGCATGAAGCAATGGATAGTTATGAATAAGATCAGGAACAGCATTGCATTCCCAAGAATAGAGTCACCTAGCAAAGCACAGAACAAGAAGTCACTTGTTTGAATTCATGTGGGAGGTCCTCCAAGTGATGAGTTTCAATACCTAATTTTAAAGCAGGGAAGATGATTCCCCCTGAAATTTTCTCCTTGTAAAATGAGGTTTTGTCTCACAAATACCCAAGATACAAACTTCTATTGTATTACTTCATTTTTGGTTTAACCCCGGAAGGCCTGCAGTAGATTGGCACCTGCAAGTGCACAAGCTCACTGTCACTCACAGCTACAGGACCACCTTGACCCTCAGACAGGTCTTGCTGTAATTCTGAGCCCTGCTGTGCAGCACTGAGTGGTTGTTACTCCTGTTCCTCCGCCAGCCTCTGCTCTTTCTTCCTTTCCCCTCAGAGAGCTCTGACAAACTTTACAGCAAACTCTCAACTCTTGCTGGAGCACAGGGGTTAATTTCCTCTTCCTTGGGACAAGTTTGGCAGACATATACTGATTCTGTTTTCAGATGTGCCATTTCTCTCCCAGTGCATGCACAGCCACAGCTGTGAATGAGTTGCAGGCTTAAATTTTTAATGCTGAAGGCTATTCCTAGCTACCTCCTCAATATTACCACCTCCAATGCAACCTATAATGTACCCACAGAGACATCCTGGATCCCACGAAATTGGAACAACATTTACATTTGTCTTTCTGGTTTATTTGTATCATCAAGTTCTTAAAGGGAGCCTTGCTGAGGTATGGTAACAACTTTGCTTTTCCATCTTGGTAAAAAAAAATCAAATTACTTAATCTGCAAGCTGTTGCAAAAGAAAGATGAAGAAAAAGGTTCTTAGCTCAGAATGAAAGACAGCCAGTTAATAAGGAGGAAAGAAAATTCTGTGTATTAATGACTGGATGAAAAATGGTCACTGTGATGTATTCAATGGGATGAGCTGAGCTCAGGGTATTGTTTTCCAGGGTATTGTAAAAAGAGAGAGCAACATCTGCTCTGCAGACCTAAATAGAAAGGAGACTCAATAATAAAGGCAGTAAAATTGTTTTACAGGGTTGAGGCAGAGAGAGGCTAAGATCACAGCAAAAGTCTTGGAAAATCTGGAAACTGAAAATTTCCCGTGCTTTAAACTGATAAGCACCTACTAATTTTTAAAATTTTCAATGTATTCCTATTGTATTCAATTTGGAAACAAGTTCAAATCCATGGAAGCTTTAGGTAAAGAAAATATCTTTAGGAAAAAGAAGCATCACAATCTTGTATGTAAGCATTTCTACAAGTTAAAACATTTATTACTTTTTTTTTTTTTTTTTTAATCTGTCTTTGTTGCTGGAAAAATAATCAGTTTCTGCAGGGAGACAAGGGGTGCATCCTTCATCTTGGCCTAGCACCAATGCACAATGGGCGCCAGAGAAGTGAAGTGTTGAATGGGAGATGTAAAGCAGTTCCTTCTTATGCTACTTTATGCAAAGTCATTAGGAGCTCCTATTGCAGGAGAATCCAACTCTTGCTTTAGCCCTAGAAGTGCCATCTTTTCAGTTTTGTCATAAAATAGAATGAAAAAGTCATAGTTTGATGATGCAATTAAAACAACATTTGTATTATATTGTCCACTTAAAATGAGTTAGAATTTCACTGTGAAATTCCCTGGCTATTCTTCCTCAACCAGGAGCACTCTAATGAGACATTGAAACAACCCACATTCAAATGTTAACACATCCACAGCCTAAAGGAGAGCAGAACACCAAGTTTCCACTGCCTCCCACTTCAGGAATAGTGAAGTTATAAGTTATGAACCTCAGCCCACTGAAGAATCTACCAGGTCAGAATCCAGCCACTCCTGACACCCTTTCCATGGCCACTGCCCCCCTCCAGCAGGCACAGGGGGGCTCAGTGCCCCAAAACTGGTGGATCCCAAATCAGCACAGCAGCTCCCTGGTGCATTTTGATGCAGATGGAGACAAAAATCTGCTCCTGATGCTAAAAAGAGGTGAAGACTCCCCACACCCAAGGTTTGCCATCACGCAAGGACAGATGATGGGCAACTTGTGAGGGAAAGGTCTGGCTCTAAATTGTTGATAGCTGAGCAGAGGTCCATACTAGCATGGATTATGTTCTCTCAGTAAAAAAGGAACCAGGATGAATGTAGCAACAAATACCCTCTCAGCCCCTGGCATAGATGTCTGATGGTTCAAATATTTGGCAAATCTGCTCCAGCACAGGCATCTCTGTCCTGTGGGTGTTCATACAACAGTGAGACACTGCTGATGGTGGAACCACAGCCAGCAGGTAAAGTGGTTTCCCTTGAACAGCAATACCCAAAGGTTACTGTCCCTCACTCCTGGGGGGAATAGAAACCATGCTGCTGGCTCTTGCCCTGTCCTAGGCATGTACTCTCATGCCAGATGGTCTTGCTCCCTGGCACTGGGTAATTCCCGGGGTGTCTTATGTCCAGAATTGCTAAAGCCTGTGTGAAATGAGTAAAGAGAATGTATCTGCACCTTTGCAGAACCTGTGAGAAAGCTGATGCCTGGACATTCAGTCATGAAGCAGTAAAGTCCTGTATTTTCTCTTTTGGAGCATTTTTGAAAATTGTGGATGAGCTCTCTGCCAGCTTTGCTAGACCTGATATTGCACTCAGCCCTCAAGGACTTCAGAAAGGTCTGATGAAACAGTAAGTGATTTTATTGGGTTTTGAGTTTGAGAGGTCATTAGCAGCAGGGAAGTTGTGGAGAATATTATCCTATTTCTTGTTTTGTCTCTGTCTGCCATAACACTGGAATAGTGACACACGGCTCTGATTCAGTTCTCACTGATTTAATTGAGATTTATCTTATAAATCTTATATATACAGCACTCTCTTGTTTCTCAGTCAAATCTTCTCATTGAAAGATTCTTGATAATGATCTTGGTGCTGACTTGCTGTGCTCAGGGGCCATTTTAAAGAAAAACAAACCAAGGAATTCAGGTTAATGGGAGGACCCCTCTGGTAAAATTAATTCCATATTGGGACCTCAGTACAGAAGAGAGTCTGAGAAACATAGGAGGGTCTAGCAGAGAGAAGCCAATTTGTTTAAGGGGATGCAACACATAATGTAGCAGAGATTATCCTGGAGAAAAGGCTGAGGAGGTACCTGGTGTCCTCTGTCTAAAGGATGGCTGTAAGCAGACAGAGACAGCACTTCTGAGTGAGGTGAACAAAAGGTGAACAAAAAAGATAAATGGATAACTGGCACAATTGTAGGACAGGAAATATAAACAGTGGAACAGGGCCCAGGGAGGCTGTAGGATCTCCATCCTTGGAGTTATTTGAAACTCAAGTGGAAAAACCCCTCAGAAACCTTTTATAACATTTGAAGCTGACCTGGATTTGAAGAAGACCAGTGAGATGACCTGGGATATCCCTTCCAAAATTTTCTTCTGTAATTCTATGTTCAACATGAGGGTGGGAACAACATTTCATTACATTCCCACTTCTCGTCTTCCAAGTTTCACTAGAACTGCTTGAATTATGTGTTAACTCTGAAAAGGTGCTCTGCATATGTCTAGAATTCAGTAGGACTGTAGGGAACTGGACTGTCACAGTGTTTTTTGTATATTTTTATGCATTTATGAAGCACATACTGGCATCTAATATTAGCATCATGCTGGACCTTTTTGTCATTTTAGTCTCTTAAAATGGTTGCAGCTGGAGATGAATTCAGAAAAACAAATATGCAAAGGTATTTAAATATAATTTAAAGAAAGTTTTTCAGAAATACTTTGTGACTCCATCCCATTTTTCTCTGCATATACCAGCCTGCAGTCCTGTTATCTCATCCACCACCCACTTCCTTGTCAGACTTCTTTAAGGACTCTGCTAAGCCTTGATATCCCCTTTCCCTTTCAAAAAAGAACACAAAGCCTTTTCTAAGAGATTTGGGAGACAGCACATCTGCAGCAGAATGTCACCTCAGTGACTATTGTCTCACAGATAATATTGCCAGAGCATTATGATGGAACTTGGATGAAGGAAGCTGCAATGTCTCAAAAAAACCAAAAAAGTGTTTTTCAGCTACACTTTGGGAAATGTAAGCTCACATGTGAAATTACCCTATTTTGTCACCATTCATTTTGAATATTTTTCAGTGAACTCTGCTTAATTGCAGTGCCTGGTCATTCCACCCTCCACGGGATGAATTGAACTTTATGATAGTGAATGGTAAATGACTGTTGCTTAATCAGGCTAAAATTAACATAAATTCCAGATAATGAGGGGCAATGACTGTGGTTAATATAAAGATAAAAACATTGTTATTTTTAAAGGAACAAATTGCATGCAACTTTTCTTTAGTTGGGAATCAGGTTCAAGCTCAGAAGTGCTGACCCAGAATAACAGGTTTTGTTGGAGCAAACCTGGTCTGGGTTTCACATAAACAGCTTTACCCATTACTGCACATGGTGAGATGTGTTAGGAGGTAAAGTGTGGAAAGTGACAGGACTTCACAGAAATTTCTGGGTTTGTTTCAACATAGAGCATATTGGGAAGGTGCAAACACAGTCAAAACTAAGAGGAAAAAGAAAGCAGTCACAGAATTACAGAGTGGGTCAGGTTGGAAAGTACCACAGAGTCCATCTGGTCCAACCTCCCTGCTCAGGTAGGGTCATCCCAGAGCATATGGCACAGAATTGTGTCCAGAGAGCTCCTATATCTCAGTGAGGGAGAGATTCTACACTGTCCCTCGGCAATGTGTATGGTCACTGTCACAGTAAAAAAGTTCCTTCTCATATTCCGGTGGAACTTCCTGTGCATCATCTCCTGCCCATTGCCTCTGTCCTATTGATCAGGACTAATGAGCAGAGCCTGGTCTGACTTTTCCCTAGACATACTGAGTTCCCCTCTCTGTCATCTCTTTTCAAAGTTGAAGAGGCTCAGCTCCCTCAGCCTTTCCTCATAAAAGAGATGTTCCTGTTCCTTCATCATCCTTGGACCTGCTCCAGGAGCTCCATGTCTCTCTTGCACTGAGGAGCCCAGAACTGGACACAGTAAGATCCACAATCTGGATCTTTTAGTTGAAGTTGTGCCTCATTGGATTTCTCCTGCAGATTTCACCAGTGAAACTCACATCTGCGCAATCATTCACTTAGTTTATACTATTTTTAGATAGACTGAGCAGCCAGAGCTGTGAAAACAATTTCAACATAATTTAAACATGAGAAGAAAGTGGTTTCTCTGGTCCCTTGAAAGAAAAATGTGGGTAACAAGAGAAGGGAGTTTTGGGGTTTTTGTTTTATTTTGTTTTGTTTTAAGTAACAAGGGATTTGCAACATGGCAGGAACAAGCACATGGTCAGTTAATTGTCTTTGCAGGCAAAAGGTTTGACTACAGATGTATAACACTGTGTTTCTCTCAGGTCATACTCAGAATGCAAGAGTGAGCCATGCCATTTACAGAGCCAGAAAGTTGTGCAGGAAAACTGTCTCAATAATGGCAAGCAACTGTCTGTTTGTTTCTTTTGTTTTTTGTCTCTGAGCTCAAGAACCTTTTGTGGTCATTGAATGTGAGAAGACATGAGTTAGAACCTTACATGTATTGTAATCTCTTTATGGTCTAAATTAGCCAGTTTATAACAACCCATTTTCCTCATCTGCAGCATCTTTCTCTACAGCAAAGTTTGGGGCATAAAGCATAGCCATAGTTCTTAAATGCAAATAGTTACCAACCTTTACCATTGAGAAAAATTATAACAGCCAGATTCCAATCCTTTTTTTTTTCTATTTCCTCACTATTCAGAAAAGTACTTCATGTTGATCATATGTATGCTGAAGAACTCTTTGCAGAATAATGATGTCTTAATCACTTGGTGATTAAGACCCCAAACAGTCATCTCAAAAATTGATATGCACAGCTAATTCATCCTGCAAGTACCTTTGGTAAACTGATATAACTGCTTGAAGTTCGTGAAGTCCCACTGGGGATAAGGTGGACTTCAGCTGAGTAAATGCTCCACAGCCAGGCCTGTGGCCAGGCCCACAGCTACATTCAGACTGTCCCATTTTAAGAATTTGAGCATCCTTTGGTATAATAAAGTCTCACTACAATTAATAATGGGTCTTATGATGAAGCCTGAATACTGAAAGTCAAGGTGTCACACCAATGTTGTACATCTTATCAAGCATGATAAAAATACTTGGAGATTTTGGTTTTTAGATATAGTGGTGCAACCCAGAGTTTAATATTTCTCAGTTATTGTAGTATGTCAGATTTCATAGACTGATACATGGACAAATGAATGTATGCTTATTTAATTTCTCAATATGTAGACTGACTATTTATGAGCCCTGAAGCCAAGGTCACTTCATTAATAGAACCAATTAGAATAGAGTTAACCTGATAAAGATCTTTGGCTAATAAGCAACCAAATAAATGTTTATCACTTGGCATTAATTAACTTTCCATTCAAGCAGGATATGTGTTTTAAGGAGGACTTAATAGTATTGTTTTGAAGCAGCACTTCACACTGACAAACTTAACTTTCTTAAATTTAAAAAAACAAAAAAATTGTTGGGCTCTTCACAAAGCCAATAATAGTTGCAAACCAGTCAGTGACAAAGGCAGCATATTGAACACATGTAACTTTACTGAGTGCCATAATACTTTACAATTTTCACTGAAATGCTCAGCCCAGCTATCCTGCTCACAGCAACCTTTAAAGCTATTTATATATTACCCATATTGCTTTATTACTTTTCCTTTAAGAAGAGCAGTTTAATGCTTGAGTGCTCTTCAATTTTGCCATTCAGACAGCAGATTAAGTTTATAATGACTAGCTTAATTTTTATAGGGTGTAGCAAACAGAATTTGGTCTGAAAGATACCCCTGACAATATGAGGTTTTAGATGACTTTGGTGTTTCAATAAAAGTTAGATGCAGTCTGATACCTTCTTGGAGTCCTATTGTGGCTGATTATACAACTGCATGTTCTTTCTGGCCAGTATGCAGTATGTCATTTGCAGCCTATTTCTTTCTTGGTGTTTGAAAAGGCAGAGATCTCTGAACAACAGGTTAGGAGAAATTCTGCCCTCCATTTCTCCTGTAACAGGCAGACTATAAATAGATGAGGACTCTGCATTGAACACCTTAAAAATCTGTAGTACTATGAGGGAAAATCACCCAAACTGAAAAAAATTAAAAGGCACAGATATACTTGAAAGCCTATTAGCGGAGACAGCTTTTCAGGGTCTGGAATTGACTGGATTTGAAATGACCATGCAGAGACAGGGGACCCATGGAATGAACCCCTTCATCTCCCTTCTAGACACTTTGGACTCTAATTTTGAATAAAATATATTTTGTGTAACTCTGGGTGATTTTATCTCTCACTAAAGTAGGCCCCATTAATGCACTGCTCATGATGCTCCTCTGCAGATCACAGAAGCACAGAATCATAGAACGGTTTGTGTTGGAGGGGACCTTAAATGTCATCTAGTTCAGCTCCTCTGCCATGGGCAGGGACACCTTCCACCAGACCAGGTTGCCTCGTCCAGCCTTGCCTTGAACACTTCCAGGGATGAGGCACCCACAGCTCCTCCCAGAAATTTGCTCCAGTGCCTCACCACCCTCACAGTAAAGATTTTTTCCCAAGATCTAATCTATAGTCATTACTCCTTGTCCAAAAACTCCATGTCCTTGTGTCCCTCTCCAGCTCTCTTGCAAGCCCCCTTTAGGCACTGCAAGGTGCTAAAAGTTTTCCCAGAGCCTTCTCTTCTCCAGGCACAATCCCAACTCTCTTTGCGTACCTCCACAGTAGAGATTCTTCAGCTTTCTGACCCTTTTTGAGCCTTGTATGGACTCATTCCAAGAGATTATCTCCTTTTTGTAGGGGACTCCAGAGCTGGGATCCTGTAGCACTGCAGGTGGGGTCTCACCAGAGCAGAGCAGAGCAGAGGGGCAGAAACCCTCCCTCACCTGCTGCCCACAGGGCTTTGGATGCAGCCTAGGGCACATTTGGTTCCTGGGCTGCAAGAGCACACTGCTGGATTATGTTGAGCTTCTCTTCCATCAACACCCCAAGGCCCTCTCCTCAATCCTTCCTTCTACTCTGTGTTTGGATTTTGGGATTTCCCTGACCCGGGTGCAGGACCTTGCACTTGACCTTGCTGAGCCTGAAGAGGTTTACACAGCTCCACCTCTCCAGTCTGTCCAAGTCCCTCTGGCTGCCATCCCTTCCCTCCGCTGTGTCAACTGCACCACACCCCAAATCCAAACAAAACACCAGAGAAACCAAAGATTGCTTGAAATAACACTGTTGTCAAGGCTTGAGTATTCCCACTCTCTGTGAGTTAAGCCTGGGTTTAAGGTTATTCCCAGATCTGTGCACAGCTGGCAGTAGAAGCAAACTCATTTCCTTTGAAGGCTGAAGGAGGGAGGTCCTGATCTGCAGCACTGGGGGTGCCTGAGATGGGAGGCATAGGGTGTGTTTATCTGTGGTGTGTCCTGGCCTGAAGGATATTCAAACTGAAGGAGCTCATTGCTCACAGAGGTTAGAAATGTACCCCAGCCTAAAAAGAAAGAAAAAACTCTTCAGTGTCAGAAATCCATTTTGGTTTGTGTTCAATCCATTTTAAGACACTTTCTCGACAAACAAGTATTGCTGATTGCCAAGTACTTACACACTGGGATTCTTACTTCCTTTTCTTTCTTGAATACAAAGGAAAAAAAAAATCATGTAGGTAAAACTGTGAAAACGTGAATGTCTTTGTTGGATTGACTTAAGTGCTTAAGATTAAAAAAAAAGAGAAACAATTTGATGTCTGATTTAGGATTGGAAAATATAAAAAAGTTTTCTACAACAAAGATTTCTTAGAAATGACACATTCTTTCCTCTCTCTATATAAAAGTATCAGTTGCCATAGTCTCTGAGCTTTTCAAACACTCATTTTTTAGCAAAATCCACTGAAAATGAGGTAACCCTTCCCTCTGAATGATTCAGATTTCACTGGCTGACATCTGTTAGTAATGGATACAATAAAAGTACCTGTGCCAAGAAAGTCAGACCCTTGTGTTTATCGTAATAAAGCAGAAGGATTTACAATTTCGTGTAAAAAGTTTTCATGGTTCGCTATAATTCTTAAATTCAAAGTGTTTCTTAACTTTGAGAGAGAAGCAATAAAGGTGAAGAGATGACCTATTACTACTACTTTTTCCTCAGTCTATTTCAAAGAACATTGCAAAGGTGTTTTCAGTTATAGAGATGGTCAGCAATTACACTTTGGAAATATTTTCCAATGGAAAAAGGTCTTTTCTGAAATAAGAGTTTTTCTATGCTCTGTCAGGAGAACAAAAGTGATACATCCCAACACACTGAAAAAGCATCTGTAATTTCAGTATTCACATAGAACATGAAATTATGGGACAGCCTTTCAAGCAGTTAACTGGAAGTTTACAGCAATGTCCAGACCTCTGCTCAAATGTTTAGGCAAAAATGATCTCAGAGAGTCCTTGGATCTAAGCAGTAAATTTTATTTCTACCCTAGGTTTGTTTTGTTTATATATATAAACATAAGACAAAATAGTCCAAGTTTCTATTGCTAGCTTAGTTTATTTCCGCAGAAATGTCTTCAAAGACAATTAAATTTTTTCATGTTTAAAAATGGCATACACCATATAAATCTAGAATTTAGAGAAGTTAAGATTACCACCATCATGTGGTTTTATAGAAACCTACCCTGAAAGAAAACACAGATCTGTTTTCTGTTTAAGGAGAGGTTTTGTTAGCTCCTTAAAGATCTATTTTAGACTTTATTTTAGGAAATTGTGAAAGGATATGTGAGCACAAGCACAGTACAAACAAATCCATTGATATTCCTGTTTAAAAGCCATCAGCTCAGAGAAGCCAGCTCTCAAAAGACAGAACGGGAGGTCTGAAGCTGTGTGTTTATTCCGGGGGAGCTGGAAGTGCTACTCATTGATGTGGTGGGGTTTGCTGTCTGGGGAACTGTGGAATTGCTGGTTTTCTTGAGTATTACCAGTCCAGACCTGATGGACTGCCTGATTACAAATGTCACTCTGAGCAGTGGGAGTCCACAGCAAAAAGGAAAATAAAAGCGCAGGGCTCAGTTCATGATCACAGAAAATGTTAAGAGTTGACTTTGGGGAGGGTTTGCCAGCTCTTTTTATTGTTTCTTGCCAACTGCAGAATTGGACAAGGCCTCAGCCTGAGTATGAGCTCTAAACTAAAGCCAGAAAAAGGACTGAGATCAAATTGCACTTATTTACATTAGTAAATAGGATAAGTATATCTCCTCCTGCTGCTCTTTCTCTTTAAGGAAGAGTTTTCTTAAAAACAATCTGGTTGCCTCTGCCCCTCCCATGTGCACATCAGCAATGAGCAGCTCAGTCCTGAGAAATGGATTTTCCTGAGGAGGGAAATGATCCCTTTTAACCTCAGCCTGACTGGGGACGTGCTTTGTGTGATGTGTAAAGAAAGCAGCACTTTGGATTGGGATGTCACTGGGGGTGGTCAGGTTGAGAGATCTCAGGGCATCATCTGACTGTAGATGCAACTTCACAATCTTCTCTAAAGGAAGGCATTTTTGCTGCTGAAAGTAGGTGATGCTCACACGAGTGTTAGTCAGGTTCTTTTGGGAAGTAATGCTGCATTCATCCTGAAAACAGTGTGGCATCAGCAGAAAATCAGGACTCTCTACTGTGATCACAATTAATGTGCTCTCTGCTGTGATCAATTTACACTTAATGATGCATTTAGTGGTAATAAAATGGGGCAGATACAAAATATCCTTACCATTGTTTTAATTGGGTACACTTTAGATGTCAAGGAAAGGTGGAGTCATAGTATCTATCATTTTAGGAAAAAAAGTCTTAGTAGCTGAGGTAGAAAGTCATGAGAAAAGAAACAGATAATAAGGTTACTGGGAATTACAAATCCTTTCTCTCTGTACCAGTCATAAGAGTGCTGAGTTAGGAAAATGACATTTAGAAAGTTGTTCTTATAATTAGAGATGCCCTCCTTGCCTCTGTACAGTAGTATTCCCACTGAAATTTCTCTGCCACCCGGTAAAGCTTTTAGGAAGTCATAATGACATGCAAATAGACCATGCTAAATTAAATTGATTAATACATCATATGGCTATTTTCAGCTGCCTGAGGCAAGTCCTAATGCATATCTAATCAGAAAGGAAAATCCAAACATCCAAGAGGTCTGAATCATCAGGGAAGTTATAATACAAAGCTTATCTTTGTGTGAAGGAAACATCACACATTGATTTCCATGATTTGAAAGTTTTGTTAAATTTACTTCTCACTGTAGCATGGGGCCAAACCAAACCTGGTTCAACCTATGAATCTCCCTGCTGGAAGGTTCAGGCAGGAAAGTTTAGACATGAGAATTCATTTTTATTCCAGTGTAATTGTCCATTCTCTTCAGGACTTTGAGTCAGTGGCCCTTGGCTGGGCATGAAAAGCATTTCTGTCATCCTACATTTTCTTAGGCAGGCAATGTAGATGAGAGCAGCTAGGAAAGAAATGTGATCATCAAATACTCAGGACATGCAGAGTTGACTCACTTTTCTCTTCCTGCCCTGGAACACCAAAAGACATTAGGTCACTTTTTGGCAAAAGGAAAAGTGAGATGAAGTGCTGAGACAGACTGAAAATATGAGCTTGAGCAGGTGCAGGGAGGGTAGGTGCAAATATCTTTCAGCTGTTGAATATTGATTCATAGTGTTTGAAGTGCATTTTTTTTTGCATTTTCCATAAAAGCTTGGTGTTTGGAGGGACAGAATGTTTTCAAGGGCCATCAAATGTCAATTGATGAGGAACAGAACAAGAATAGAACCATAAGCCTGTCCCAGTTCTCTTCCACAGCTTAACACTGTCTCATCTAAAGTGCTGAGGTTGGAAATTTTCTGTTAATTACTTTTCTTTTACTATTTTCCATTTCGGACCTCCTTAAGCCTTCAATATTCTTGCATTGCTCTTAAGGATTTTCTGCTATTTGGGAAAATACAAAGTGCTGAGCTGTTAAAAGAAAGTCAGATAGGAGAGGCTGTCCATGTTAATCCTGTACTTCTGTCTAGAAAATGAGGATGCAGGGAGCAGAACTGTAAGCAGCATGCTTTTATACAATAGGAATGAGAGGGAGATCTGTTATGTACACCCCTGTTGTAAAACAGCCAGAAAAGAGAGAATTTCACCTAAGGAAAGCCACAAAGAAACAGGGCTCATTTTATTTCTGCATCAATTCAATGCAAGAGTGAGAAAGGGGTGTATTGTGAGTGAGATGAAAACATGATGTGCAGAGAATCTCCTGAATTTCAGCAGAACATGTTTGGGTGGAGCTGACATTCCTCTTGCACAGGACAAATTTTCTTTGCATTTATAATGCCCTTTTTATGAGGACATGAAGTGATAGGACAAGGGGGAATGGCTTTAACTGAAAGATGGGAGGTTTGGGTTAGATATTTGGAAGAAACTCTTTCCTCTGAGGGTGATGAGACGCAGGTTGCCCAGGGAAGCTGTGGATGCCCCATCAACACCTGGACATGTTCAAGGCCCGGTTGACTGGGGCTTTGAGCAATTTGATCTAGTGAGAGGTTCTTGCCCACAGCAGGAGGGTTAAAAGTAGATGATGTTTAATATCCCTTTCAACCCAAACCATTCTATGACAATCCAAACAAATCAATTTTCTGTAGAATCTACAGCATCATAGGCTCCAGCACTGCTGTCCTGATTCCTGGTTCTTTGCCACAGGGACAAATAAAGGGGAAGACAGAAGCAAGTCCATCAAGGCCTCTGTAACTAATGCAAATGCAATCCCTAATATATATTTTAAAAAACCCCAACCAACCAAACAAAAACGTATATTCCCTGGTTTTGTGATTTTCCATGAGGACACTGCACAAAAGAGTGGTAGGAAAATATAGAAATAAGCAAAAGATTTCCATTTGGCCCTAGCCCACATCTTCCTATGTTGTTTGTAATGAAGTTGTCTCTCTTCCATGCCTTTGGCAGGCAAACAAAGGTTTTAATTTCAAACCCTCAGGAGGCTGTAGGGGGAGATGAGTTATATTTATTCAGACCCAGTTGTGGGTTACTCATGTTTACGTGTTTACACTTCTGGATTGCTGGAATCACATAAATGGCACATTCATATCTATTTACAAGTGACTATTTAGAGACTTTATCCTTGCTTCTAACATCTATCTACTTCCTTTTTGGGAAAAGTTCCCAAAAAGTGGCACATTGTGCCTTCAAACAAAAAGAAACACATTTACTAGAAATGCTTTCATATATGGGACACTTAAATAAGGTAGGATGCTGAAAAATTTATAAAGTGACTTTTTTTTTCCTTTGAGAAATGGCTGGCATCAAGAAATGCAGATACCAAGTGGCATAAGAGAATTCCAGTAAGAAAACATGCTTCAGATGGTTCCCACAAATCCAAGGCAATTTCCCCAGGTGATGTCTCAGAGGAGGACAGCATGTAGGTGGGATTGACTCTGGAAGGAGAGGAAAGGTTCACCTAAGGAGACACCTTGCTGTCCCTTCACAGCCCCTGTGCTGTTGCATCTTTTTGAGACAGTGCTTTCTTTTTACCACTTTCTTTTGCTTCCTTCTTTCTCATCTCCCAGCACCCTGCTGGTGCTGGCTGTTGTCCAGCATACAGTGACTTTTAGGTGTACTGCAAGATCAGGATCTCCAGGCTTTTCCCTCTCCTGAATTAATTAAAGCTCCTTTGTGAGTGAATAAAGATGTCTTGTCACCTCTTTATCATCTCTCCACATCCAGGTCAGCTTCATTGTCCAGTCTCACTTTGAGGAGTCCAATTCATCACAAAATAGAAGGTATAGGCTGAAAATCAAGACCTTTTACTCATTTTTCCCCCACAGCAGAATCCCTGTCCTATGTAATCTAGTGACACAAGAGCTAATCCTTTGATTCTTAGAAGTGTTGTGAACATAACAAAAGACTCTCTTTCTTTTATTCTCATCCTTGAATGAATTGTGAACAACACTTCAGAAATGTCCATCCTGTCGTGGACGTGATCTGAGAAAATTATCTATCTCTCTTCCCCCAGTCCATCAGTAGATGGTGGCAGAGAGTTCTTGCTCATCTGAGTTTCAGACCCCCAAGGACTGCACAAACATGACAATAACCTCAACTGATGGATAATATTTTATCTGCTGAACTCTATATCTTCCAATGCTCTATTCATGTTTGGATGAACCTCTTGGAATTTTTATTTGCCCTCTCATGAGCAAAGTTTTGTGAGATCACAGAATCATTTGCTGGCATCATTTTCTTGTTCCAGGTAGCCCTTATCTTCTGGAGGCCTCCAGACCTTATTTCTATGACTGAATCCAGGGAGTTCACCTGTTTTCAACTGTCTAGGTTCTCCTCTTATTTGACTGTACAGGAAACCAATAAAAAAAGGCCATACAATATCTCCTACATGGAAGATCTTACCAGACAAATAATTATCTCCTGAAATTACAAGCACTGCACTTGAATTCTCAAGAGCATTGTGCAGCACTGACTGGTATTTCATTATTACAATTTCATGGTATTTTAAAATCAGTAGTCCTAAAACTTTTATTTGGGATTAGGATACAGATTTCATTTTTTTCATTGCCATATTGTATTGCAATTTTGTATCATCAGTGTGCTAATAACTAGACCAAATTAGCATATTAAGCTTTATTTGTGACAGATCACAGCATGTGTCTATCCCTTAGCAACACAGCTTGGGAGATAAATAAAATTGTGGGTGCCTTTACTGTTGTCAAGAATATTGAGAAAATCTGGTAAAAAACTATGGGGAAAACAATAGTGTTGCTCCTAAAACTAAATCTGTTTCCTAGTTCTACCTCCACTCCGAATTGTAAGCTGACATCTGTGACAAGGAGAAATAGCAAATGCCAGTTTTATTTTCAACATGGGGTTATTTTTACTTTTTTTCTCCACCACTTGATAGCCATCAAAATGTCCTTCCAATGCTGTAGAAAAGCACAGCTTCCTCAAGCACTCAAAACCAGTTTGGGGAGTGAAAGTCAAAACAATTTTCTCTCATAGAGAAATACAAACAGTGAGAGTTGATCTGTATTGAAATACCCATCCACGTTAATAGCTCTGAAGTGCTATTCTTAATTATAACATTTAGATTCATTTTAAATACTTAAGAGGAAGAGAGAAATGTCACTGTGTACAGCTGATAGTTGCAGAAAGCTTGACTGCAGAGAGGAAAGCAAAGATGGTATTTAGCTGTATGGGTAAGGAATAACACAGAATATGCAATAAAAGAGAGTGATCCAGGCATACTTTCAGACATCTGCCACAATGGAAAATCTAAAAGTGAAAATTCTGGATGGAGGTCTGAAAGGCTTGGCCCACTTAGTGTGGATGGGCAGCAGACAGTGGGGGACTTTTATAAAACAATTAATTGTAAAAAAGTCAGTGTTTGAGGGTTTGGCTTTGTGACCACAAGGATCTGCTTCAGTTTATAACCGAGGTAGCGCAGAAACTCTTGCATGAAACGTTTCATGTTCAAAGTCCTTGATGTTAGACTCTGGGGGAGCACTGGAGCATTAACAACAGCACTGCAACCACCAGTGTCAATCAGACTGGTTTTGCCCGTCAAGACCTTTCCAATTTCTGCAGAAAGGGACAAGGGGTCTGGCAGGCAGTAAGCTGAACATGAAAGAGTAATGTGTCCTTGAAGCAGCAACAGAAGCAGGAGATCCTGGGCCACATTTGCAATCCTGTAGCCAGCAGATCAAGGGGAGATATCACCCTGCTCTACTCGGCATGTCTTAGCCAGATTTGGTCCTCTCAGTTCAAGAGAAACCTTGAAGTACTGGAGGTGGTCCAGTGGAGGGCCATGGAGATGATTAGATGCTTGGAGAACTTGATACATGGACAAAGGCTGAAAATTAGCTTTGTCAACAAGAAAAAGAAAATTTGGTTTGCTACACCTAGAGAAGGAAAGGCTCAGGGAGAACTAGTCACCATCTTTGAGTCCTGAGGGTGCAGTTGAAGAGGAGGTACTCCCTATACATGGTGGCAGGATGAGAGGCAGTGGGTAGAAGTTGCTTGAGGGAAATTTTATCTGGATATAAAAAAAAAATATGCTTCATTGCAAGAACAGTTAACCATTGGAATACATTGTCCAGAAAAGTGGGGGAAATGTTCAAGACTTGGAATAAGAAGGCTCTGGATAGTGTAACCTAAAGAACTGCTTGGAAGGTTCATCCATATTATCTCCCCTTTTAAATGAGAGTTTTCTGTTATTCATTTTTTGTCACCAGCCTGTCTTAGGAGAAAGCAGCTTCATGCCCACCTTTCCCAGAGCTTCATCCATGAGAGAAGAACCATACTGCCTGAGAATGCTTTTGGAAAGAGCTGGGAAGAAAAGAGACACAGAGACAAATGACAAAAGCGTCATTTACAGGCTCCAACCTGATGCAATGGCCAAGCCTGTCCTAAGGGATTTGTCCTGTCTCTGCTTCCTAAATGCCCTGAAAACTATTCCTTGTTCCCTGCTGTGACCTTCACTGTGGCAGTGGCTGTCAAGTGATAAGCATAACCATCTCTCCAAATAGAAGAATTTGTTGAGCTGTGTAAAATAAACATAATTTCAAACCCGTATCTTCCAGCTGCAGCACTACATTGTCTCTTAACATAATGGATTTGTTAGCATCGCCTCAGTTCAAGAAGAGCAACAGGAACTGCTAAGGTGAATTATGAGAGGTTAACAATGAAAAGTAAGCATTGTGTGCTGAGCTGATGACTCATGCAGAGCTCTTAAAGAGATGCACATATTAAAAACAGCTGGAAAATATCAGACATCATAAAAAATCCACCGGCACTCTCTTAACCTCTGGTACTGTACATAGACCTGGAAATTTAGTGCTGGTTATGTCTCGCTTTAGAGGCTGTGGTGGCAAACAGGGCACCACAACAGTCACAGTGTAGCTTTTGATTTATCTCACTGACAACCACCAGCCCCTTCAATGCGTCTCTGACAAAGAAGCACAGAAGAGGACAGACATGCCGACTGGAGTGTACCTGATTTATGTGAAGTGGTAAAGAACTCCGTCTGCCTGCGCAGCCATATCCCCGTGCTGGCTGACACACACTTCTCTCTAATGATTTCTGTGCCTTATTTACAAGGCATCCAGTAGGTTTCTGATCTGTCAGCAAATGCAGTGCTGTCTTAGCTTTAAAAACACACACATGGCCCTGGAAGTTGACCCATGGAGATCATAGGAGAGTTGGAGGCACATTCCTCTTGCTTTATTGCTTTGAGTCTCTTCTCCAAATATTACACCAGGTATTGGAACAACTCTTCCCCCCCATTCCAAGAGCCCTCAAAACACAGTCCAAGAGCATCCAGATCCCAGCCCATCAAGTGTACATTATTATACTCAAGATTTTCTTTTCCTAGGTATTTGTTATTCCCACCACAAGGTTATTCCCTTGCCATCATCCTGTGCTGCCCTCTGTCCTGCATTTTTTTGGTGACCACTATAAAATAGGGAAAAAACATTTTCTGTAAGACAATAAAGTATTTCCATACTATCATGTTCACTACCTATGACCAAGGAAGCACTTTCAGACATTGAAAAAAAGGGATAAACTTCAATCAGATGAAAAACTCCACTGAAGGCCATCCATGAGACTGCTGACCCACTATTGAAATGAGGACTCTCAAGGACTTGTTATAACCTAAATGGAGTCTCTATTTACTGGCAGATGTGCTGTTTCTGCTCCTTCCCTCTCTGTTATCCTCAAATGTAAAGAAGACATCGGGAGTTTGAGTATCACACTTTATTTCAGATCCTTTTTTCCTTCTCTTCAACATTAGCCTGCAAATGGCATTCAACAAAAATATTACTTTTTATATGTGCAAATACTCATGCCACATAAAGTTAGTCAAATGAGATTACAGAAGTATGAAATCAGCCAAATTGGCAACCAGAAAACATGAGAACTAAGGAATATATTAGTCAACTGCATGGGCAGACTTGCCCATTAGCTCAAACCAGCATGGGACAGGTAAAGAACACGTGGAGGAGCCAAGAGCTCCTTGCTTAATGCTTGCCCTGAAGCTCTTACATGGAGGGTTATTCCTCTCTGCCTCCCATGCTGCTGAATCATTCACCCCACACACACAGCTTGGCAATATTTGGGTTACAGGCTTTGCTGGAGGTCCCAAAGGAGGCTGGAAACCATTACATTAATTATGTATATTAAGGCTTGATCTGGCACAGTTTACTGTGTAAACAGGGTGTGTGAAATATAGTACTGTCACTTTTATTGATAGATAGGGAGAAGGCACAGAGTTTTGATTTACTGACAGATGGATACTGTTCCTTTGCTGCTCCTGGACTCAATCATCCATCTTAATCCACTGCCTTAATCACCATCTGCTCAGAGCGGGTAGGGGACGCTCAGTCTCACTTTGTACAGGTGTAAACCTGTCCATGTGCTAACTGTGTTTGTGTTCAGTCTGAGCAAAGCCATTACTCCATTTTAGTCTCACTTCAGGATCAATGACCTAGATTTTCTAGGGTTGGCTGTTCGTTTTCATTCTCATCTGAAGCCTCATTTCAAAAGAAAAAGGAAAAAAATATTTAGGCAACCTAAAATGTTTTAAGATTTTTTAAACTGAATGTGAAAAAATAGTAACTCAGCACAACTGAGCATTGCTATTCACTTCAAAAAAATGCAAGGCTGTGGCTCAGCAGCTGATGCTCAGCAGAGCCTGTTAATGAGGCTGGTCAGCATCCCTCAAGACTACTTTTAATTTTACATAACCTGTCCCTAATGGAACCTCTGTCATTTTAAACTAAATTGGGAACTTCATAGAGCATAACTGTACAGAGGTGCAAAGCTATAGGCCTGGATGTCCCACCAGGCTCCAGTTCAGGAGCATCCACAGGGGTCAGTGCTAGAGATTGGTCCCATTTCCAGCCTTCAGAGTGAACATAAGTCTGGATTTTCATCAAAGCACCCACTTTAGCACTTTGCCAGATCTGCCAAGTTCCTGATGCAAGTTGGGATGAAACCTGGGCATGCACTGTCTCCTCCACAATGAAGAGTGCCATGGCAGGCAGGGGTAGAAATCATCCTTGCTGCCCAACACGACGAAAGAAGCATGCAGATTTACAAAAAGCTGTGCCTGACAAGCTGTGAAAGCAAATATAAACTGCACTGAACTTTCACTTATTTTCTTTTGTACTTGCAATTCATAGGTGGGGTAAGAATTCCTGGAACCTGGGGCATTCCAGTGCAAACAGAAGCAAAATCTGCCTGTTCATGTCTGCAGCTGACTGGGTGGTTCTGCTTTCTTTGCACCACAAAATGACTGCATAAATCCACTTTTTCATGGAAAGCTGAGACACCAAGTTCAGCTGCTACACACTTGCTTGCCAAAGCACAGGCAGCCTCCTGCTAAGTAATCTTTCCCAGGTAGCAGAATTTTTATGGTTCTTTAATGCTTCATCAGGTGTTAATCATAACGTTTTACTGTCTGAATAACAAGCTTATCTCCCTCAAGAAAGCTTTGGTTCACATCCAAAATTCTGTTCACAGAGTAGACAATATACTTTGATAGCAGTGACCACACTTCACCCTGTGCCCAATGAATTTCCAGGCTCATGGATTGAATAAGAACATTTGTTAGTTGCTGCCTTTGATATTACTGAAGTGCCTACAATTTATTTGCCAGGATACTGATGCTGAAAAAATCAGTAATTCCAGAAAGGAATAGTCTACTTTTCTTCCTTGCTCATGTGTAAAAATGTAGCTTGATTAAGGTTAGAGGATAGCAGTGGGGTGTGTGCAGGTGAAAATCTTTGCCTCACTCATGTGATCAAGAACTGCACCAAAGCAGAAAGCTCTGTATCCACTGTGTGATGGACAAATTAGTTTAATCTCGTTTTGTATCAATGGGGAACAAAGACACACGGACTCCCTTGTGCATGCTGAGGAATTCACTTTGTAGTAGAAAACTCTTCCCTTATATACCTTTAGTTTCCACTGGACATAAACAGAACTTAACAGAGGCATGGCACCCCTTGGCTGCTCAGCTGCAGTGCTGCTGTCCACTCATGCCACCAGCCCATCAGCTTCCCTCCCTCCTGCTGTCCACAGCCTCTCCCCACAAGTGCCTCTCACCCCCCAAGTGACCTTTAACTGCCCAGCCTGCTGCTGTGCCCTCCCACGGGGCCTTCTGGTAAACAGAACCATTAACACTTTTTAACAACCACAATCCTGTATATCACATCTATTCCATAAAAAAGGAGACAAAGTTCCTTCTCTCCCACCCTATGATGGAATCTGAGCTGCTTCGAGTCCAGGCTCTCTGTCAATATTTTCAAGAGATCTCTAAAATGATGTGGAAAGCAGAACTTCATTTTCAGAGTGGTTTCCTGAACACCTATCTTCCAAGTGTTTGCTCCTTCTGAAAATGGGACTGAGGCTCCTAAAGCACAGGGTTGGTTCTAAAAGCTCTGCTCCCTCTCCATTGTGCTTGTGCAATGCTCACCTGGTGAAGCTCCACTCCCTGAAATGTTCCACTCCCAGGTTTTGAGTGGTCACTGGAAGAGCTGTTTTGCACTGCACAAGGTTATAATGAGTTATTCTGAGCAGAAATCTTTAGGGTTACTCATGTCTTTGTTTTTACCTGTAAAATAAACATAATCTTATAATGGTATGCTTTAGTCACTGCTCTTCAGACAAGAAACAACCAATCCTTTCATCATTCCTAAGGCAATTTTTAGCCTTTATTTTTTACTGTTTGACCCAATATTTTATGGAGGAAAATATACAGTGAGTACCTAGCCCTGAAAACTTTTCAACATCACCTTTATGGATTTGAGTTCAAAGTCTCGCTGTTAATATGCTCTTTTCATACGTGGATCATGCTTCAGCAGACAAGTGCAGATGTTCATCTGGTGATTGTGGGGTCCGTGTGGTCATGGTAAGGTTTGGAAGATGTTGCTGCTGAGTACATGGGGTGGCTGCTCCAAGACTGAACCTCCCAGAGTCACAGAGAGAGCTCCTGGCTGAAGGTCTGCAAGTCCCAGAGGGTACTTCAAGGTTTCTGAAAGTAACCCCACACTTGGACTGCTGCCTTATCCACGCCCTGAGCATGGCCTCCCTGGGACACAGTCTTTGTCATTGCTACTAACACTTCCTTGCTGTATTTTTCCATATGCACTGGCAGAAAAAAATCCTTCACCTTGTGAAAGGTGAATGAGAAATGTGGATAAGAACAGAGTGAACTCATTCTGACCCTAAGTCATTCAGCACCTGCTGAGTTGACTTGCCTTTATGGAAAAGTCACATGAAGCACAAGGCTGGAGTCACAGCTGTGCAGATGGGGGTGTGTGGGGTGGTGTGTCACTGCCAAATTCAGAGGGGAGGTTGGAGGGCTCAGAAAAAGTATCCAGCAGCCTTGGCATTGTGGAGGTGCAACATGTTCCTCTCAAGTCCTTTAGCTGGCACACAGGTCACCAGGTTGTGATGTCCAGGAGCTGGTGTTCTGGGCCAGGTGACAGATTGGGATCACTCTGTTGTTCTTCATGGACATTTAGCAGAAAAGCTTAGAGAAGCAAAAGTTGTCTAGTTCAACCTCGGTTTAATATAATTCACATCAGTTCTGCAGCAACATTAGCTGCTGGCCCTGGTGTTAGCAGGGTTTTTACCTGGAGAGCTAAGCTTACTGCAGTCCTTCAGATATTTTTCAAGTGACTTGCCAAATATCTGATCTCATCCAAGTCATTTGCACAAGGTACACCCTGAAACTGAGCTTTTTTCCAGGGCCTCCAGCCAGAGGGTCTTGAGGGCTTTCAGAGATTGAAGAGAATCTGATCCTGTCAT
Organism: Diglossa brunneiventris; assembly: GCA_019023105.1. Lineage (NCBI taxonomy): Eukaryota > Metazoa > Chordata > Aves > Passeriformes > Thraupidae > Diglossa > Diglossa brunneiventris. Next base: position 148,355,656 of record CM032354.1, on the reverse strand, counting down.
GCAGGCAGGATGAGCCAGGCTGCAGGAGACTGAAGAGTCTGTTTATATTTTAACCTCTGCTTTTCTTGCCAGAGTGATTTCTTTTTTTCTTTCCGCCTATATTGTTCTGACAGAAACTGGATAGCTGCAGCCCATCAGCTTTTACAGGTTTTTTTCTTTCAGCCACAGTCACGTACTAAGAAATGTGTTTTTTCATGGATGCCTCCCCTGTTGTTATGCTGACTACCTTCCCATCTGTTTGCAATCTCAAATCATTGCAGTGGCAGCAGAGTCATGGGAACAGCTGCCTTTGGAAATCCACAAAGTCCCATCGTTATTCTGCACTTAGTCTTGGCTAAAGAGCTTACCTGGCTAAGCTACAAGTCACTTCCAAGGGCAAAGCTTTTCAACATCCATGGCAAATAATAAATAAAAAAAAAAGTTGTTTTCTTATTACCCTCACCTTCCCTGGCTGCTTTCTCTTCAATTTCTGTTACTTCTCATTTATGCACCTTTATGAATGGTCTTTTTGGCTGTGCAATTACAGGAATTCAACCATGTGGTTCAGTCTTCTAAGGAAACAGGTCCTCTACACCACCAGCCTTGCAGAGGCTTTGTAAGAGAAGAATATAGAAGATTTTGTATCACCAAAGATGGCTGGCTTGCCTAGCAGCTGCTGGCTAAAGGTACAGGTGACCTGGCAAGGAACTCAGTACAGAAGTTACTAGTCCAAGGTGTAATCATAAGGGCAGTCAACAGAGAAATAATAATGAAAAAATTCTGACTTTTTAAATTTTTTTTTTTTGAGATTTGTTGGTATTTTCTGCTAATTTTTTTCTTTTTTTTTATTTTTTCTTTTCAATATAACATAGGAATTTATGAATGCTCAATAACTTTATCCTTCATTAACCTGTCTAGCGTTTCCTCTCATCTTTGGAAACCTTGTCACCTGCTATATCTTGCAGAAGGAGGGCTGCAGTTTAACTACATGCAATATGATGAAAAAATACTTTTTGTTTCTTCTCAGTCTCCTTCCTTTCTGTATAATTGTATGTCTGTAGTTCTTTTATTGAAGAGGTTGTAAACTATCTATCCCAACAAACCTTTCCATGCCAAAACATCTTTTACAGACTTCAGCTGCATTTCCCCTCTTTTCCCTAAGTTGTCTCTTGTCTGGACTGAAGGCTTCCAGCTTAGTCTCTCCTAGGAACAGAATCAGTTTCTCACTTTGATTGTACCTGAGATGCTTCTCTGAATTTTTGCAAGTTTTACATAAATCCTGCAGGATGGGAAATCCAGAACTGCAAAATCATGTGAAGGATGGGCAAGATATGGATTTACCCAGTAGCATAGTAGGGCTCTTCCCTTCCTCCTCCAGCCCTTTTGGGAGTGCCACTAAGAACTTGTTATAAAAATCTTTGCTCTCCCCCATCATGACATGGACCATAACAGGATAATTAACCTTAATATAGTAGCCCATATGTGACAAACATGACAAATTTCTGAGCACCAGGATTGCTGAATTTTTTACACAGCTTCTTCAAAGTACTCTCCTAGGGCTGAATCAAGGCAGTTGAAATAACTAAAACACACAATTCTGTTTCGAAACTGTGTTTATTTTAGGTTTAATTATGCCTCTACATCCTCTTATTTTCAAAAATTTTTTATTGGATGATATAACAATTCTGCAATTCTCCCAGAATATTTGCAGTTATTAAAGTGCTCTCCCAAAACGTAAATTTAATTTATTGCAATTTTTCAATGTAGAAACCTCCTTTGTTTTTCATAGTTAAACCCTTACACATGAGCAGTGTAAAAAGACACTTTAGAAAACAAAACCTCAAGACAAATTTTCTTGTAGGTGCCACAATAAAGGAAACATTGCCGTACAAATCATCCAAATTCTCAAAGGTATGGAATACTGCCTTTGCATTTTTGTGAGTTTAAGCTTAACCTTGGAGATATTGGATTTGCAGATTTGCTCGGGCTGAGTCACTGTACTCTGGAAAAGCTGATGCAGATCTGTTTTCCTCTTAAAACCAGTTCCTATCAATTTTCTCTGACTCCTGCTCAATGTGAAGCTTGTCAAACCAGCAGGCACAAATACAGATTCCTCTCTATCTTCCCCCTGGAATGTCACCACATTGACATTTCTATCCCCTCCTGTTAGTCTCTGCCTCCTTCCCTCCATAGTACCTTTATCTTCTCAACATCTCTGGAGATTCCCCTTTCTTGGCTTCTTTCCTGAATAGCCTTGTTGAGAATGGGATTTGGTGTGAAATGTGTTTTGATTTTCTGATGGGATTAATGGCCAGGTTTTGACCTTTTTGTCTGGTTTTGAACATTTCTTCCCTAGAAGAAATTTACTTTCTCCTGCAGGATTCCCTCACATAAAATGGTCTTTGTTGAAACTGCCAGTCTCTTCTGCTCTCACAGAGAACCAGACCACCTCTGCCCTTAGAAAAGATGTCATTTGCCAAAAATGCTGCTGGCTTTCCTCTGCAGAGGAAACATTACATGGTTGAATAAACTGTTATTATAGTCGTTATGTCTCTCTTTATTATACACATTTAGAAAGAGAATAAATTTCCCCAGGAAGTTTAGTTTTCATTTTCTAAAAGACTGCATTTTGAAACTAAAATGTCACTGTTGTCTCTTATGCCAATACCTTTTTAAGTCTATTTTCATGTGTATATATTTTTATATATCAGAATCATAGAATAGATTGAGTAGGAAGGGACTTTAAAGAACTTCCACTTCCAAACCTCCTGCCATGAATAGGCACACCTTTCCCTAGACCAGGCTGCTGAAGGCCCTGTCCAACCAAGGAAATTCATTTTTGTACTCTGAGATCTTTGTGTGAATTGTTGTGAAAGCCTTGAGTTTTCTAATTTAAGATTTCTATTACAGCTTATTAAAGGAATGTGCAATCTTTGGGTATTTGCAGAGATTTCCACTTTATCTAGCACAGCTTGTGTGAGTTTATGTCCTTCTGGGCAACTGGAAGGCAACATGCAGGTTTTCACAGAGTTTTTGGCTTACAGGACTGTGGTGAGAAGACAAAGGAAAATTCTGTTTTTCACGACATTTAACAGGCAGTCCAACAAAGAGTAAACATTTCTTCCCTCTCTCATGCTGCTTTGTTCATATTTCAAGTTAAATTCCATTTTACTGGACTATATTACTGAATCCAGGAGGAGGAGTCAAGAATTTTCCTTTGGCTATGTCTAGTCCACAAATCTCTAGAGGCACAGACATTTATAAAAGCAAATAATTTCCCTGGATTTCTGCATTTTGATACTCGAATTCTGACATTTGTGTAACCCCATTGCAAATCATCTGTTTTCCCTAAGCACAGGTAATTAGCTTTCACACTAACTGCTGGGGAATCCACACAAAATTTATTGCAATTTCTCTCAAGATGATCTGGGGACTTCAGCAAAAGTCACCTTTCCCTCTCCTTGTGGTGGCATTACAATGCAAAAAGGAGAAACACAACTGACTGTAGGAGCCAGTATACCACTGGGAGCCCCTGTGCCAATATCTCAACATCTCCATGGCCCAGCATAAAATTTAGGTTCACTGTTTTTCAGTGAACACATAAAGGTTGTTCCTCTTGTTATCTGTCCCCTGGTAAGCTAAGATGGGATTCATGTTGCCTAATTTGATCTGTCCAAAATCAAATTTTGTAATCTAGGTTAATCTATTCTTGTCTAGACTCATTTTGAAGTCAATGGGTAAAAAGTCCAGCTGAAAGCATAAATTCACTGCACCTCAGGGCTGGTGCCAGGTAAGGGGGTAATTGGACCTCTCTTTGTAGTTTCTTCTTTGTCATTAACTATGGAGGACCTGGACAACCAACCCACACTTTTGCAAATTCTAGAGGATCAATGAGGATGTCTTTGCAACTGCAAGAAAAAAAAATGTATTTGACTTGGAAACAGCCCCAAGTTTGCTTAATACATGCAGAAAACCGAAGATTTTTGTGTCCTTCCATGAAGATTTACAATACTAGTGATACCAGAAAGCTTGTGGGACACTCAAAATACCCATTTAAGATAAGAACATGTATTTATATCACACTTTTGAAGTTTCTGCTCTCCTCCTTTCCTGAGGAGAATTTGGTCTAAAACTCTAAATCTGCAAATGCAAAGCAAGCTCACTTAACTTTACAGACTGGATTCCTGAGTCACTCTGGCTAAGTGGCGCAGGGCAAAAATATCCCTTCTCTTCATCTCCTGCAGTTCAGAGGAATCAATAAGGTCAGGCAGATGCATCAACGTTGAGCGCTTGAACAAGTGTTCTGCAAGATTGGGTGTAAGCAAAGAAAGAAAAAGCAAGGTGCAAGTCCCAGAGAGACAGCAAAAGTGCAAGAGCATTGACTCAAGAGAAACAGTGACTGAGTTTTTCTCTCCCCCTGGGTGTTTGGGGTCACAGGAGAGCCCAGGAGAGCTGCTGCTCTGGATGGATACCTCATAGCTCCTGGGTCACATCTGTCAGCAACATGGAGCTGTCTCAGAAATCCAAGACATTTTCTCCAGAGGCACTCATACTAAAGCAGCTGTACTCTGTGTCCTCTCTGCTGTGGTTTCGAGTCCTTTGCAGGATTATGAAGCTGCTGCTCTGACATACCTGGCTGGCCAGAAGAGGTGGATCAGATGGCTGAGTTTGGGGGATGAAAGAAAAGGGTGTTTCTCTGGAGAGATCGGGAAGAATAGGCTAGAATTACTCTGGGAAAAACATGGAAGAACATTTTCCCTTGTTGACAGATTTGATCCCCCTTTTCTGTTCTTTTCCAGCTGAGACTTCTGCTAGATAAAACAAGGGTAAAACTCAGGAAAGAAAATTTGGATCCCTGTGTGACGCTGAGCTATCTCCCAGCTGCAAATCCTTGAGAGATTTTGACTCAGATACCACTTCAGAAGTAGCCAGGGATGCCATAAAGCAGGACATGGCTCATATTTGTGACTCCAGACACACCACTTCCAAATGCTTTGTGTGCATATGTGTGAACAAGCTAGACTCCAACCACCCAAAACCAGGTTTTTATGGTCAAATAGAAGTGTATTCCCTGTCAGAGCAAATGGGCCCTAGAGAGAAAATGAGGTTTTCTGCACAGGCACTGATGCAATATGATGCTCTGCTCAGTCACTGTAAATATCACCAATGAACCAATGAACATTTTTTCTTTTTAATAATCTTCATTGCTCAGTTTGTTAAATCTCAAAGATGTCTGCTCTTGCTAGTTAAATTCAGACCAGGAAAGTCACTGTATCAGATTAAAAAACAAAGATCCATTTTCTCCACTGTCCTGCTTCCAGCAGCTGCTAACAGCAGATATTTATAGAGAATATAAGGAAATGTCGTAGCAGCACTGCAAAAATAGAGTGACTCTTTTCCATAATACTCTCCCAAACTCAGTTCATCCCATTGAGAATTAATAAAGATCAGGATTTTGGTAATAGCTCTAAACAGATGAGACATAGTTAATTGCACTACATTTTAACAAAACTATGCTAAAATTTCTAAAACAGAATGTCCTAGTTTTCAGGTGTTAAATGTAATTAATTTCAAATGTTCCATTAAGTTTGTTGTTTTGGTTTTTTGTGTTGGGGTTTTTTGTTTTGTTTTGGTTTTTTCCTTGTATTTCACTTTTTCATTTCAGTATCTCAGATGCATTGGTTGTAATTGATCCAGAAACTAAACTAACAGTCCATTAGAGTCTGAGTAGTAACGATGGAACAGTACAAACCTCTTATCTTTTTATTAGTTGAAAATATAATATCATTTAATACATTTACAAGAACTTATTTTAAGAATAATATAAAGTTACTTAAAAATTAAAGATGAAATTCAATATAAATATATCATCTGAAGGGGTTTTAAAATTAATTTTAGAGAAATTGTTTCCATAAAGGAAAAAAAACAAAGACTGTTAGTGTTTGTCACAAAGAGGCAAAGCCTTTCTCGTCACATTGAAATGAAACAGTCACATTTAAAAAACAATTCAAACTGGAAAATTGCTTTGATTTTTCCAGAAAACAAATTGAATTTAAATGTTCTAAACTTACTTTGACCTGGACAGGGCTGAAAATAGAGCATTTTCTTCTTTCTTGTGTTAAGCAAATAGACAAAATCCTGAGTACAAGCAACAGTGAGAACACAGTGAGAACACAGTAACAATTGGCCATATATAATATCTGAATACATAAATTCATACTTGAATCATGTCAATTAAAGCACAGAATAATTTTAAATCAGCTCATGAGAGAATCACATACATGAGAATTGCATAATATGTTGGTAAAATACTTTCCCTGGTTGGAAAAAAGCATATTATTTTTTCTAAGCAGCTATTTTAGGACCATTTTGCAGGCAGATTCTAATGCAAACAAGTATTTTGTCTAGTTGAGCTTGTTGTCTTCAGATGCTCTATACAAGAAAACAGACCACAAAAATTAATTTTTTTTCCTGGTACTTCTGGTTGGCATTTATCACATTATTGAACCTGATGGTTCACTCCAAAGTGCTTTGCTGCTCTTATGGAGGCTATTACTTATGAATGCTTAGTATTTTTGGAAAAAAAAAAAAATCCTGTATCTCCCCAGAGTGTGACTCTGTGAGCTCATCTACAGAATTATTGTTATAGCAACCACTACAGGTGGTTGGAACCAGACTGTCTTGGGCCTGTGAGTGATGCACAATTTATGGCTCATCTTCTGTCTTGTTAAAGGCTTAGGGCTTATGAACGTGCTTGGGTTTTATCCAGCAGTAGAATTCCAGTGTTTCAAATCACAATATCCATAGTTTTGGGAGAGGGAGATGAGGATAGAAATACTGCCATAATAGTATTGATGGAGAGAGGGAAATGAGGATAGAAATACTGCCGTAATAGTATTGATGGAAAAAAAACAGGTCAAGAACAAGAGACACAGAGAAAAAATGGGTATGGGGATATTGTGTGTATAGATTATTAGTGTTTAGCTGTGGATGATGAGGTTGAAGATGAATGTAGTAGAGTGTGTTTTTATGGGGAGAGCAAGAAGAGAAATACATAGGCTAATACTTCAATAGTGTTCTTACAACACAGTAAATTAATTTCTGGCAAGTAATATACTCATTTCAGAGGGCAGGTTTGCTTGTTTGCTACATTATGGTTTTGTAATTGTGTCTGCATTTAGATGCTCCTCAGCCATTGGAAACAGATCATTCTACCCTGCAATTACAAATATTGATTTACAATGATATGTGTCCCTTACAAAGTGTTTCAGTAACATCTGCAAAAGCAGATGATGCAGAAGCATTAATCTCTCTGATTTAAAAAAAAAAAAAGTGGTTTTGCCCTGTAATGGCATGAAGGAGCATAACTGTGATGAGTATTTCAAAGAAAGGATTATATTTCTGAATTTCCTATGCTGTGGCTGAGGGCATACAGATAAAGATTATGGAACACTACAAACACAACAGCATCTGATTTTGGTATGTTAAGCAAATAGAAATAATAGCATGTAAACTGCATATCCTGATTTTTGGTTCAAAATGTACCCCAAAGCATAATTAAAGTAAAACTAGTGGAAGCTACAAATGAGACTGGTTTTGAAACACTACATAAACTGAATGAGGTTTATTAGCAAATTTATCAGTGCTCATGGCCTGGATTCAAGTCTGCAAACAAAACTGAATTCAGCTGTATTTTGCATTCCTTATTCTTTCATTGTGAACGTCTCATATATTTCCCTCTATTTTTCCTGTAAAAACCCTTCACCAAATGGCTTCAAAACAGCATCCAAAAATAAAATATCTGACTTCCGTAATACTGAAAGAATTATTAAACAACAATCTAAAACTGGCAAACCAGGAAAAGAAAATAATGTGAAACGTCATCCCCTTCCAGCTCATTTTTCAATGTCTCTTCTTTTTGACATAGGCCAAATGTCCCCCATTACTTTTCAGCATTTCTTACCTCTTTTAAAAGCAACTGACAGGCTCTGTTTAATACATTTTCAAAAGCTGCAACAGCTTTTTGGTGATACAAGAATAAATAATAAAAATTCAAAAAAAGAGTGTAAATAAAATATCTATTATGCAAAATAACTATATAATAAGCTGGGATTCTTCCTACGCCATTGCTTTATTTCACTTTGTGACTTGGACATCAAGAAATAATATAAACTATTTAGACCCCATTGACCTTTTCAAAAAGGGAGGATGTTAATTATACACTGGAAACTCCTTTTCTTCATTTGGGATGACCCAAGAACATGAGGAAACGCCCAAGACCAGATAATACATAGGACTATGTGTGGAATGCAATTTTCTGATGCTAGATCTCAGTAGGAACACTCAGAGTACATCTTAAGGTTTTGGATGCCAACACAAAGGACTTGATTCAGCTCATCACTCATAGGCATCCGAATCTGTCCTTATCTGGATGGACTAAATCTCCATGACCTGTGCTTGCAATGCAGGCTTGGATACACAGGTAAACATTTAAATTTATATTTATTGATTTGAAATTGACTCTTACTTTAGGTTTGGCCGTACAAATGCCATTTCAAGTTATTGGCTTTTATACCTTAGCTCAAGTCTTCTAGGTGGGCTTCATGTTGGCTTAATACCACCCATAAAACATCCTTATGAGGTGTCACAAAAATAAATATTCTTATCTTGTGAGCTTTAATGATAATGGAGCCTTTGCAGTTAAATATTTATTGACTGCAGTTTTAGAAAACACAAGGCAGCACTATCTGCACAGCAAAGTCCTTGGTAACCACAGGACTGGGCAGCTCTGCTATTCAGAGTCAAAATCTTTCCAGCCCCACGTCTGAATAGTTCTTTGCCTTTATATGGTCTTGAGCTAGATTTACATAACAAGTGGCAAAAATCTGTAATTTTCACAAGTTCTTATGCCTCATTCTCTTTTTATGCTCTTCATCATATTATGCACAGCCTGAGCTTGCAGGGTCTGTGTGATGGAAAGCATGGCTTCTCTTCTGTGCTTTTTCTGAACCCAGCATGAAACAAGGCTTGCAAAAACCTGTATTACCATTGCAGCTGAAACACCTGCAAATCAAACTAATATTGTGGTAGACACCTAGAACTTTTGAAATCAAGCACAAAAACGTATTTAGCAGCGGTAACCGCAGGGGGGGTGAAAGATGCTGTGTCTTCAAGTATTATATTTACATATAGGAAATTAAGCAGAAATCCTTTACTGTGAGGATGGGGAGGCACTGGAACCAATTGTGCCTGCCCAGTCCTTGACAGTACTCAAGGTCAGGCTGGATGAGGCTTTGAGCAACCTGGTCTGGTGGAAGATGTCCCTGCCCATGGCAGGGGGGTTGGAACTGGATGATTTTTCAGGTCCCTTCCAACCCAAACCGTTCCATGATTCTGTGGTGTGCACTAAGGTTGGTACATCCCAAACTCTGATAGCACAAAATCAGCCACTGGCAGTGGTTCTACCAGAAGGGGCCATCCAGGGCTGAAAAGTTGTTTGAAATTGCCCTTGTTTGAGACTTTCTGCTCCCTGCTTTTGCTGTGGCTGCTGTGATCAAATCTGCCAAGACTTCCACAGCATTTGTAACCTCGGTAAGTGGGACAGATGGATGCCAAAGTAATCGCTGTCTCTGTGGCAGCTTATCTAATTAAACATTTAGACAGAGAAAGGTATAATTGCAGAATAATCTATCTACTTTTATTGTGTGCTTTCCCTTAAGACACTCCTGTCTTTCTGACTGAGAAAATAAACTTTGACAGATGTTTACTTTCAAAGTAGAAGAGATAGGGGAGTTCTATTAACACAGACTGTATTCAATAGCGAAGCTATTCCTTCTCTGCACTTGATGCCAGCATTCTTTGTAGAACAAAGATTTTGGTACTGAGTAAAATTTGATTTACATGCCTGAGGGAATAATAAAAGAAACCTATTATGGAATGAAATGGGCTGTAATCACATTGAGAGGATAGAGATTGTTTCTTGGGTGAAGAGGGGGCAAGGCTACAGCCTGGTAAATGGCCTATTGAAGAAGAAAAAACATTGTTACCCAAAATACAACGCACGCCAAAGTTTGAGGAATGACATGTGCATCACTTGCAGCCAGAGATGGTGCACACTGAGTGTTCAACACAGCACCACTGGCAGGGAGGCACAGCTGGACATGGAACAGCAGGACAGAACATCAAAGCCTTCCTGCCCTTTTCCCTGCATAAAGCCTCAGCTGATGTTAACTCAGACCGTGTAGAGGGGCAGAATCCAGGTCTAGGATGGGGCCATTCTCCCCACAGCACACAGGGTTTGTGGAGCAGGGCTTGGCCGCTGCTCCCCTGGCCAGGAGCCTCAGCTGCTGCTGGGCTCTGCACAAGCCAGGCAGGGAGTGATCTCAATTACTGGAGGAACAGCTGCTGCTCCAGAAGACCTGGATGGAGCCAATCCCTTCTCCAAGAGCTACTTGAAGTGAGCAGAGAGCTGGCCTGCAGGCCCTCAGCACAGCTGTACAGTGCTATTAAAGCACAGGACTCTCATTAGGTCAGGAGCAGCTTCTCACACGTGCACAGACCTGAGCAGAGGCTGATCTCCATCACATCCTCCCTCTGTCTCCACTGGCATTATTGCCAGGAAGAACACTGTACTGAAAATTCAGGATGCTTCCTTCAATTTTAAGGGTGTGCAGCACCCTATGCCTCATAAGCTCACCATCACACACGCTGTTCCACTTAATGACATTTCTGCTTGGGTTCAGAGACAGAAATGCTGAGCTCCCACAGGTTTCAAAGTCTCCTTCTCACTGCTACTCATGACAAGCCTGATGTCTGCCCTTCTATCAGCTCATTCTGCTGTGATTTTACAAGGAATTTTCTCCTATGATTGTGCACTGTGTAAATTCAATTCTAATTATATAGAAATTATCATTCTGATTATACAATGATATATATCACATTTTGAGGTAAATGATGACTGTTACAGAGGGATATCAAAAAAGCTAGTAATGAAAGTAGTTCAGTGGTTAACACCAGAGAAGAAAAAGCAATACAGAAGCAGATGCTTTGTGATTTGAAGATTTGAATTGTCCCTGTTCCCCAAGTGCTACAGAAGCAATTGCAGTTGACAGCACATTTCTTGTGATAGGCATAATGTCATTCATTGCTTTATACTTGAATGCCTTGGATACTACAGAGTCTGTCAAGTCTAAATCTATTTAAGTCATGACAATTTATGTTATACTACAGTACATTACTTGTTTTGATCATAAGACTAAAACCATTCTTGCATGAAATTAACTGAAACTTTAAAATAAAAACCAAGCTCTTTTCAAGGCAACTGAAATTTTCCTGGGTCTGAGATGGACCAACAAGCTACAAATGCAGAGGAGAAATGCAGGAAACTAAACTTTGCTCCATCCGTATCCTGAAGCCCTCAGAGGGTGTGCTCAAGGCGCAGAGGCTTTAGCCAAATATCTTCAGTAGAAAACACTCTCTGGTGTGAGATCTGCTCTGCAGACTGAGTTACCTGTCAGGCACAGTGTTTGGGCTATTGCCTTTTGTCAGAATACAATCATTGCACTGTTTGGCTTTCTGTTTTTAACAGTTGAAAATAACTGAGAGATGCACAGGGCAAACACCTGGGATAGGTCTTGGATTTCCCAGCTGTGGGAGAAAGAGAGTGGGAAGAAAATGGAGGAAAGGGAAAATCCTTACAAATCTTGGTTCTGTGGACAGATGTGGTAGAAATTTTTTCTACCTTGGGTTGATTTATTCCTGCACTAAAACTCCTAAATATTATCTTTATCTTCTTTAGTAGAAGAAAATGAGATAATATATTAGATAATAGATAAGATTAGATGACAGATTAGATTAAATTAAAATAATATTTGATATGAAACCCTTCATTGGAACCTCTTCTTACCCAGTTATTTCCAGACACATTTTAAGAAGTTTTAATGCAAATATAAAGGAAAAGTTTCAGTTTTCTGTGTGAACTCTTCCTGTTGCATTTTTTAAAAGTTTCCTGACCAGTTTTTTTTTTTTTCCGTATTTCTTTTTTTAATAAAATACTATCTCTTCACCAATTTGTGTTTGCAAATTTATGGGTTTTTTTAATTTTCTTTTTTTTTTTTTTGGTCTAGAGTGAATAAAGTGAAAACAGGAGAAAAAAAATGGCTATGGGGATGAAAAGTCACCAGGGCTAGAACCCACATGTGGGAAACAAGCTTCTCACTTTCCATAGACCTAAATTAAATCACATTATATAACCAAATTACTTTAATCTCCAAACATAAACACTATTTCTCACTTTATATTTTTAAAATAATCATAATCTTCAATCAATTTCTTTTCCAATAGCAAATATATTAATTAATGCAAGATTTTTTTTGCTTTATTTGAGAGGAATCCCTAGATTTGTATCCTTTCATCCTTACTCTCTTTTGTCCCTTTCTCTCTAATACATTATTATGAGAAGAAATAATTCCTTTGCAAATCTGGTTAAATGCTTAGTTTACAATAAAAGTGTAAAGAAAAAGATTGGAAATAGAAGGCTTTAATCAGGGTTTGCAATAAGAGGATGAATTCGGGAAAATACATCCATGAAATTTCATTGTTCAAACATAAACCCAGATACCTTGGCATGCCAGGGAGATCAGCAGCAAATCCTATTAGCAAGATAGTGGAAGGAGAGGGGCTGTGCTGTGTGACTGCCTTTAACAGCTGCAATAAAATGGATGTGTGAGAAAAACAGCTGCAAAGTGATGAAATACGCAGGCAGGGCTGTATTGAGAAGTGTTGTGAATACCCTTAAAAACAGCTAATTTAGATGGACACGGCCAAAACGGACAACGTGGACTCTCAAAAAAAAAGAAGAAGAAAAAAAAGAGGAAAAAATAGAGAATATTGTTCTCAAATGCATATATATATCCAAAAATATTAAATGGGACTGTCTAAGCACAGAACAGAACTTGGTGATGCAACCCTTTGCAAAGGAACTCAGAGCAGTGAGTTCAACATGAACTTGTAACATGACAGTGTTGTTAAGTACAAAAATCCAAAGCCTGCATTCTTTTCTTCCATACAGGGATCTTAGCACTTAAGGATATTGTTATCTGTCTATGTCTTTTCTGTTGAAAGAAGAAAACAACCCATTTCTGTGCAAGCATGCACCTTCTGCCTTTCTATTTACTGGAAATGCACAGAAAATTACAGAGATTGAGAGCAGAGTACTGGCAGTGATTAGGAGGGGGGAGAGTGGCTTATGAGGATGCTCACACACTCCTAAGGGTGCCCTTGCACAACCCTGGTTTTCTTTGATGGCAAAGCTGCTTAAGACATTCACACCACCCTTGCAGCCTCCAACTGCTCATTTTCCTTCCTTGTGCAGCAGATTCCTGCTCCCTCAGGTCTGCCAGTGACTTTGACCAGGCCACAGTGGGACCAGATCACTGAAACTGTGAGTTTAGGGAAAAAAAAAAAAAATTACAGCCTCTTTTCTTTTAATAGCCCAAACATCTTTTTACCAGCTCTGTTTTCTCCTGCAAGAGTCCAGGGTTGGCCCCACAAATTATTACAGCAGTACATCCAAAGGAGGAAATTTATGGGGCCATATTTTGTGCTGGTCAAGAGCAGAAGGAAATTAGAGTCTTCTGAGAAAGATTTTGCTGCTCAGGGAATTCCAGATGGCTTTTTTAGGTGTAGTAACCTCTGAGCTGGTGGACTTGTACATGACAGCAAAACCTGGAAAAGACAAATTGGTTGGCCCAAAATCAAAAAGCAAGGAATGTGCTTGTCTACAGATATGTGTGTAGTATTTTAAACCAAAGTTGTCTCAGCATGATATAGACAGAAAACTTTTCATTAAAATTAGGACAAAAATGGAGAGTTGAATATTATGCAGTACACTCTGTAGGGTTTCTTTTGCTTTTTCTTAGATGAAAAAATCATATGAAACATTTACAAGAAAAATCTCAAGAACAATCCTCTATCGAAAAGGAACTGATTAGTTGAGGATCTTCTTTCTTAAGCTGGCCAGGGAAGTAGTATTTACAAATAAAATTTTTTTTGTATAAAATTATTTCTTTTAGAGTACAACTATTTTGTTTTAGATGTAACAGCTGCTTTAAAAGTACACCAGTGTTTTGAATGCTATTCTACTGAAAGCAAAGAGAAGATGAACTGTAAAATTATACTCTTTTCTGCAGTTATAAAAGATGAAGTAAATGTTCTTTGGAAAAGCATGAATATGTTCTCCTACTCTTCAGAGTTTTCTTTTTTTCATTTGTTTATTTTTCAAAATTTAAGCCAGGCAAAATATTTCCTGAAACTGAAAGATGAAAAACCCAAACAATCTATGGAGGAGTTGATCTAAAAAAAAAAAAAAGAAAGAAAGAAAATAAGAGAATAAGAGAGAGAGATGGAAAACCTTAAAATAACATTTGGATGTTTAAAAAAATACAATATCTTCTACTTGGAAGGTGGTTTAAAAACTTCTGGGAAGGCTTAACAGAGAATTAAGGTGTGATCAATATCCATCACATTAAATAAGATTCCAAGTGTACAGAAAAAGCTTGTTTAGAGTTTACTTTTAAGCTGTCTCCTATTAAATTTGTCTCAGAACATTAGTTGTTCAAAAAATGTGGGATTTGTAGGTTTTAGGGGCCACCAGGAGCAGTCTGGCTGTGACCAGTGCTGCACAGCATGGGCAACACTGAAGCTGGAATGTGATGAGAGACCCCATAAGCTGGAAGAGGATGAGGAGGGAGTGTTTGTAACAGAGGGACAGAGTGAATTCTGCAGTCAGCACAGACAACACTCAGGCGTCACATTGGCCAGACTGCTCTGCACTGCTCTGCAAGCAGCCTGTGCTTTATGATGCTGTTTACAGCAGCACCTTAGAGCTGTGCTATTTATAGGCTCCTTCCTCCACAGAAAACCCCACATGTGAGAGCAGGATGGACAGCTTCATATGCACAGCTGAGTTAACATCATCAGCCTTTCTCCCATGTGGAAATTGAGGGGAGGATGGGGAAGGGAGGAGCTCACTCCGTGTGCCAGGTTGTGTTCACAGTCATTAGCAAACAGTTTCTCTTCTCCTCCTTATCTCCCATACAAAACCCTGGAAAAGTGTGGGAGAACCAGAACCAGGACACTGGGAATGGATATCTGGGCCATGTATTAGTGGTTGTATCGCATACACAGCCAGGTTGTTTCTTCTTAATATGTAATAGGGAATAATTTAACTGCTCACATGGGGTTAACTTCATTCTAAAATCTCGAGTTATGGGCCTTCTAAGCCTAAAGATTAGGATGCAGCTGTTCTGACCTTTCTGCCTCTCACCACACCAATGTGCAAAATTGCCCTTTTGGCAAAAATGCCATGAAGATGGTGAAGGGTCTGGAGGGGGAACCATAACAGGTTGAGGTCATTTTGTCTGTTCAACCTGGAAAAGAGGAAACTCAGGGGAGAGCTCATTGCAGTTAAAACTTCCTCACGAGGGGAAGAAGAGGGACAGACACTGATCTCTTCTCTCTGGTGAACTGTGACAGGAGCCAAGGAAAAGACTTGAAGCTCTCTCAGGGAAGTGTAGGTTGGATATCAGGAAAAGGTTCTTCCCTCAGAGGGTGCTTTGGCACTGGAACAGGCTCCCCAGGGAAGTGGCCACACCACCAAGCCTGACAGAGCTCAAGAAGCATTTGGACAATGCTCTCAGGCACATGGCAAGATCCTTGGGGTGATCCTGTGCAGGGCCAGGAACTGGACCTGGTTTGACCCTTGTGGGTCCTTTCAAATACAGAATATTGTATTATTTTAAGTGGGTGTTTCTACAGCTCTCACACCCTCTGACTGCCCTCTCCCATCTCCAGACTCTCATCTCTCAGGTTGCTGAGCTCTTATGGGCACAGCTTGGCTTGGGTGGCAGCTTAATTTGAAAACTCTGCTGGTTTGGTCCCAGCCTGGAAAATAAGGCTGGACTAAGCAGCAAGATTTGGGTGAGAACTGATTGCTACAATTCTTATGAATCACTAATTCCGTGTTAAAGGCAAAGAATGTTACATTAATGTGAAGACAAACATGTGTGCAAGGACTGTTCACTTGTGGGTAAAGCATTTCCAGCTTCTCCATTAAGAGTAACAGGAAACATTAAGGACATTACACTGTGTGACTTTGCCAAAGATCTGCAAGACAGAGTTGCCTTGAAGAGTAAAAAAAAAAAAAGAAAGCCCCACATATATTGATATTTTCTCACTATAATGCTGCAAGTCATCTTGTTTATGCAGCCATACTGAGTTTATGCATGTTTAGCTTCTGTTATGACTGCAGCAGAAATTTTACTGTTGTTTGGAGGCAGATAAAAGATGGAGGAACAGGAACATTGTTCCACTGTCATCAGCATCCTGCAATAATCTGGTCTGGTTTAGTTTCCCTTGGAAAATAAATATAATTAAGGCATAGAAAGGACTGTAAAACATAATGAATGCAATTCTGTCTTTAAATATATCACACTTAAGACTGGAATATTCTTCACTTTAAGACATCTAAAAATTTGGGGTCTGGTTAATAAGTCACCCAGCTTCCTTCTGTCATGTGTGGAAAAAGAGGAGTTTCCACATTATGTTCCACAATTATCCTTCAGCTGTCTCTAAACAGGACAAATTGTAGAAGAGATAATCTCTCTACTGCCTATCAAGCAAATGCTGCTGACTAGTTAAGTTGACTGAGATTTGGAAGATATGAACTGCTGTGATCTGCTTAAAAATAAAAGCATTTTTCTTTGGAGGATTTTCATCAACACTTCAAGCATTTTCTTTACTCAAATAGAAAAAAAAATTCTTGTCATAAATTATTCGTTTCGTACTGAAAATAGAATGTTTTTGAGAAAAACAGCCACTTTCTGCAGATATTTTTATTCAGCCTCAAATCAAAGCAGCCATGGATGCAACACACAATGTGCACACAGAAATATTTGAAAGGATTAGAATCTAATCCTTTCATTAATTTGAGATACTTCTATAACTTGAAATTTAAAACTGACAAAATATCAAGTTTTTGCATGAATGGGGAGCTTGTTTGACTTCAGTTTCTGCAAATTTAGTTGAGTGTGTATCCTCTGCTGAGTGAAAAGCTGTCTGGTAAATTTAACTGCTTCTGACTGAATGACATACTTGTCTGCTGTCCAGAACCACGTGTAATTACCCTGACAAAGAAATATGGAAGAATTAGGAGATCTGGTGGAAACTTCTTGTGCTGCCCACAGATGGAAACAGACTATTGGTCAAAACAGACCATTGATCTGATTTAAAATTAGACTGACAGAGGAATCTAAACCTGTCCCAGCAGAAGACACAATAGAAGAGGAATATTTGCCCTTTTGAGCAACTGAAGATGCACAGTTCGAGCCTGGGAAAAGAGGAGAACCAAGCGAGGTAACCCTAAAACTGGTCCTGGAGCACATTAAATTGCTATTTTCTGAGCCTCTGTGGAAAGGCTCCCTGAGGAAATGGGGACATAAAAGCCCAGTGATAAAGAACTAACACCAGTGAATAACAAACTCTGTCCACCTTTCCACGACATGGGATGTCTGGAATCATCTCTACTTGGTTTGCTGAGCCCAAGTGCCTGGCTGAAGGGCCTGTTTCCACATCAAGGGGTTCTACAGCTTCCTGAGAAAAGCAGCTCATATCCATGCATGGCTTCTCTTCTCCCTTTTCCTTCTGTGTGCTTTGGAGGAAAACATCTACAGAGCTGGACAGTAATGAGAGGGTCACTCTGTGCCATGGACAGGCTGGCACTGAAACCCCACCATGTGCCACCTGCTGTCTGTCCCCTCACCTGGATCAGTAGAGACACAAACCTACCATTCCCTGTGGAGAGTGTTGGTTCTGACTTGGTATCCCAAAATTTCAGACAAACTTTCGGACAAAATTCCTTTACAGCAGAAAAACGCTTTTTGGGAACTAGACTGATTTAAACAAAACTTTTTAAAATTTTTCTTCCCTAGTCCAGGGCAAGACTTGTTATCATATTAGAAATTTATAAGAAAATAGAAATTACTCTTTACTTACAATGTTATTCTAGGAAATTCCTATCAGGCAAGACAAATTTCTTTTCCTTTGCTAAATCCAACAACCAGATTTCCATGTGGTCTCTCCTGGTGTCAGCCAAATATCTTTCTTCTGACAGATTCTGAAGGCATCCCCTTCCTTCAGAGAGCTTTAAAGGTTGCAAGTCTGGATAAGAAAACATTTTTTTTTCTCACCGTTGATGCAATATCCCATGGACAGGCAAGTGCAGCTGTGTGTAACCTTCAGACCATGCAAGCTGTTGGGTAAATTCTTAATCCCCCATGGACAGCTCTCTTGCTCGTTTATGGCTGGTGTGGGCCAAACCAGCTAATTCACACAAAAAAATTTGTCCTTAACTTTCACTCAAATTTCCTCTCAGGAAATATCTTTCCTTTCTTACTCATGAGCTAATTCCCATTAAAATGCTACAGTGTTCTTTATTAAAATAAAAAAAAAAAAAAGAAAAGAAAAAAATCTGGGGAAAGATGGCATGATGTCTTTGACAGAGCCATGAATCACACTGCTCAGATGAATGGTTATCCAAAGCCATTAAAAGTGCTTCCACACT
This sequence comes from Diglossa brunneiventris, assembly GCA_019023105.1. Lineage (NCBI taxonomy): Eukaryota > Metazoa > Chordata > Aves > Passeriformes > Thraupidae > Diglossa > Diglossa brunneiventris. Next base: position 148,337,058 of record CM032354.1, on the reverse strand, counting down.
TGACACAAAGCACTGTTTAGGAGTCAGGCTGGGCTGGAATCTGCTCTCTATTTCACCAATCTCATAATGAGCTTTAGCAAGAGCTGCTCTTGATTTGTGTTGGGTCAGGGTCAGACTGGGAACTTGTCTCTCTTTCCACAGTGTTCACATCATCTCATAAACAGCTTCAACACCCAAAACTACAGCAGTGAAAGATCTAAGAACAGTTACTGCAATATAATTCTAAAATGCAAGCCTACCCCTGTTACAATGACAGTTATTTTTAAAAGTACACTCTTGAAATTGTCAAAACAAATCATTTTTTCCCTTGTAAAAAGCAGTTTGAGAAAAAAACCTGACTGGTGCTTAAAATAGTTGTTTGGGATTTTTTTTTTTTTAATTCAGAAATCACTCATAAAACCTCAGGATCCAGTGAGATATAACAACATCTGTCATAGACCTGCAGGCAAATTAACTTAAAATTGACAAAGATAGTGTTGGAGTAAAATCTCCTTGGGGCTTTATTATTCACAGCAAAAAAATTATTTGAGACAACAATCGGGTACTTGAAATGCAATACTTTATCAGGTGCTTGATTTCTAAGTGGAAATTTGGTAAGCCTTTTTCTTTGAAGCAGAAAATATTTAAAGAAGAGTTTAAATATGTATATGCAACAGAGGTGGAAATCACAAAATTAGAGTGAACAGCTGGCATGAGCAGGTAATTTACTTGACCAGATTCTTTATTCATCCTGTTGAATAACACTGTGTGACTGAGGATTTGGGCTCTTCCTAAATCCTGAGTCATTGTTTTAGCCATAAACTAAACAACTTTCCAACAAGTACTGGCACATATAATGCTGCTTTTTATTGCTTCTGAAACATCTTAGATGTAGAAAGTCTTGATAGGAAGTGGCCCAATGACAGACTAACAGCACAATGGTTCTCCTTTGTCTTTGTGCTGGGTCTAGGGGACTATTTTCCTTATATTTCACAGTGTTGTGAGTTCATGAGCTAAAATGCTACTGCTACTCATAGAAGTGAGAGTCTTAAATGATGTGGGAAGCAAGGGCATTATCAAGGGTCAAAATGGGACTTTGGAGATGCTGGGAATAAAACAACCACCGCGTAATGTGAGGAATCCTACTTTTATCCTGTGTCACAGTAGTACAGGTAACTGTGCATCCTTAAGGCATACTGGTATATACACATCTGTTTTGAACACTCTGCTCTGTAAAGAAAATATAAATCATGGAAACAGATCTTTTCCTAGTTGATAGAGAATGCTGTATGCATAGAGGTAAGTTCAGCCCCAGAAGTTGACAGTACTTCTTTGAAATATTTATTTTTGTGAAATCTTTGCCACTGACTTGCACAAAAGTAAGAGAAATACGGGAAATAGGTTAAACCATTTCAGTGAAAGCAAAACTGGATGTTCAGTTGTGAACTGTGAACTATATGGAGTATCTGGGTCTAAAGACCAACCCTGGAACATGAAATCAGTGGGGCTGATGCAATAAAGGCTTAGGGTAGTCCAGAAGATTTCGGGAATCCAGCAGGCAGAGACCATTAGCTTTGCTTTTTCTTCCTAAGCAGACAGTTTTATTGCTCTTTTTTAGCTAAATTAACAAGTTACAGTAACTGCTACCTCTTTTTAAATATGCTGAGTGCCCATAGGGAAGGATTATAACCAGATTTGGTTAATTGAGGTTTAGTTTATCTACACTTCTGGATACAAATAGTCTTCTGATGAAGATACCCTGAAGCACAGTATATAGTGTTGATTTCCTATTCATCATTTGAATAAAAATGAGAGTCAGAATTGAGTATAATTTTATACTCTTGCCCTGAAGTTTGGGCAAGGGTGCCATACTGTGAGATGTTCTTTGCACAAGAGCCCTGCCTCTACATTCAGTCTGATAGATAAAGCTGTACTCATAAAAAGAGATGTACTTATTAAAAAAAAAAAAGGTAGTTATAAACTTGGATTATGATGAAAATTCTGGGATAACTTTTTCTTCTTTTCAAGGTAATTTTCAAAAACTAGGGTGAACTGGGCTTCTCTGAAAAGGTGATGATGCCCTAATCAGAAATCAGAAGATGCTTGATATGTAAAAATGTCCATATCTTGACCATTTTCTGTATGGTGAAGAGAATTGAAAATAATAACTGGAGTTGAGAGAGGGTTGGAAAACTTAATGCTGTGGTTTGAAAGTTAATAGGAGTTCAGAGTTATGTGGTGCAATTTAGTCAGATCCTGTTTTCTGAGTTCAGCTGTTGGCTTTTCAGCTTCTGCACTACTCATTGATTTCTTCTGGGCTTCTCGTACAACTGAGATGGTGAATTATTCAAGTTTCTTGGTTAGCCACACATGACTTTCTCAATCACCCTCATGATAGAAAACAGCTCCTCAGCTTTAGGTGCCCAAGGGCTTAGGAAACTTCCGGGGAGATGTGCTAATTTGTAAGTGTAGTCTTCATTATCATCCACGCCATCATCACTATTGTTTTACTGTCTTCTGTCAAAGTTTTCTTCAGTACATTGAGCAATGACTCTGCAGTCGCTGTGTCCTCCATGTGGTTTCTCAGAAATGTGAATTGTGGATGGAGGCAGCTGTATCAGCCAAGGGAATGCTCTCCTACACACCTTAGGGGAGATTCAGCCCCCTCAAGAAGTGTCCAGAGTCAGGACAAGCCTGCAACTCCCTTTGGGAAAGGGATTTGAGGTGTGTGCAACCATGGGGGTCTCCATTCTCTCTTCACCTGAGAATTGTAGGGGCTACAAATCTGTCTGGGTGATATCGGGAAGTCACTCAGCCCCCATGGCTTATCTGGTAAAGTTGAACTATATTTGAACAACATTTCTTCTCTGTCTTTGTTTTTTTTCCCTCTTCTTTACAGTTTTCTTTTGGTTCTGCAGCCCCTGGCTTTTCATGCTTTTATGCTGAACTCTGAAATTAGGAGAATTAGAAAGCTTTGGACATTGGGCTTTGAAAAATAACACAGCATAACATTAATCACAGCAATAAATGAAATGGTGGCTTCTCTACTCAGTGAGGAGAGTGGTGGCTGTGTGTGCTACATCACCAGTGAGATCAATGCCTTAGGAAATATTAGAGGTAATTCACCGTTCTCCCAAGAGAACTCATCATGTCAGAAAGCAGTTTTATTCCAAAGACAGTTTTTCCATGACTCTCATTTGGGCTTTTTATAAAATCTATGTCAGAAAGCTTTGAGTTTTCAGAAGTTTTGAGTCCACAGTTACAGATTTCTTGTGAATGTATTTAAAAACTCTCTCAAGTCACAGCTTCTGAGGGATGAAGCTGAATGCAAGAGCAAGGAGACATGAGAACGCAGTGAACAACCAAAACAGTCATTCCAGCCAAATCCAACATGTCCTGTACTCTTCCCAGCACCAGGCACATTCCTCCTGGCACTCAAAGGATAGCTGCGGAACTAAATATTCCAGAAAAAAATAAAACAGTTTCATTAACAGCGAGTCAAATGTCTGTGTGTTTAAGTCAATGGACTAATATAGGGGTAAGTCTGGCCTGGTACCAAGTGAGATGGCTGCAGCCCTTAAAAATCTTCAGCAGTCATAAATTCAGCTACACTTTCTGAATTATTGTTATACCACAGTCCAGTGTCTCCTCATTGATGCAAACTTCCCCTTTGCAAAATAGGCCTGAGAACATGTTAGAGGTTCTGCAGCAATGCTCAGAGTTTTTTACCAGCTGCAAACTGAGTCTTCACCAAAAGGACCAAACCATTTACTGTCTGCAGTAATAATATAAACTCTACCTGACAAGGTCTCTGGTGTTGAGATGACCCTGAGGTGTTAGAAAGTCTCTTTTTCCCAGCACCAAGACCAAAGAAGAAGCCAAAATGCAACAGTTCTGCTTTTCAAGGTTGTTTATTTTCTGTTATCTATAACATTCTTTCCTGACCTGCTGAGATCTGTCTGGCAGGTTGGGTTGAGGCACGCTGACCGCCCTCAGGGTGGTGTTATCTTTTTATACTAAAAACTACGTATACTTTATTTACAATAATTTTCCAATACCTATCACCTATGTTAGACAATTTGTCTCTACTCTAAACCAATGTAAAAGTGCCACCATCACAGCAGAAGATGGAGGACAAGAAGAAGTAGAAGAAGAAAGACAGCATACACCCAGATTCCTCCATCTTGCCTCTTGAACCCCCATTCTAAAAAACCCCAAAATTCCACTTTTTCACCCTGTGATAAATTCACTATCATTCTATTCAAACCCTTGGACTTGTAACTCCTCACACAAAGTTGGTAATTGTTTCCATGGATTAAAATCAAAGTCACAGGTGTCTTTGACTCCATGCCAAGGCCTCTGAGCCCCTGCCAGAGTCTCGAGTCCTCCAGGGCAGCCATAACAATGTCCTGGGTTCCAACACCTACCTTCATCTAACATCCAGCTATGGGATTGAACCTTCACCTCCTGGAAATCAGAACTGATGGACTTGCCCTCAAATATTAGTTCATCATGTAAAACCATGATGATCTTGAAAAGCTGTTTGGATTCACACCTCCAAGCAACTCTAAAATATTTTTTTCCACTGATCAGACCTGGTTATCCTCCCTCAAAACAGTGTTGAGGTCCCTTATTTGGGTGTGTTGCATTTTTTCCTCCCTAAAACTAAACTGAGTAAAACATCTCTGTGTTATATCTTCTGTTTGCTGGATGCATCAAGTTATTAGGAGATCACAGAATCCTGTTTTCCCCTCTTCCTTTGTGATGTGGGATTACCCCATAAACCATGAGAGAAACAGCTACAATAAATAGCAGAAATCAACCTACCTCTGCTGATTGTTTGCTCTGGTACTGGCAAATGTTCACCCAGCTCTTCCAGTGTAAGTCAGGTCTGGAAGCAGACACTGAGAATGAGTTTGGTGATCTGGTAACCACCCACACCAGCCCTCAGGGCTGTTGTTATTCTCCTGTGATTACACCTCTAGAAGATGTAAGGCTGGAAAGAAAGGCAGAACTGACCAGCTGATTTGTGGTTTAAAATGTGCTAGAAGAGATATGGAAGTTCTTGGTGAAGCCCAAATCCAGTTCTTTGTTATGGCAAAGCAATCACACACTTTGTTAATGGGAAGCACTGGGCTGACAGCCCTGGACAAGATTCCCTTCTTCATTCACAGGCAGGCAACATTTTTGGAAATATGACTTTTTAGAATATCTCAGGAAAAAGGAGAGAACACACTCTCCAAATCCATTCAATCAACTCACTCTTGCCCACAGTGGTCCAGCCCTGGAGCAACCTTGTTCTCTTACCTGGTTTAACTCCCCAGTTAACCCCTGTATCCCATAAACTGCATGATAATTTCACTCTCTTACTGCTCATATCATTGAGAACATAAAAATACAAGCCCCCTGGAGCCTTTTGCTGCTTCACATCTGCAATGAAACAATTTCAATATAAAAGTTTCTTCTGAATGATTCTTCTCCCAGGGAATGAACTCAATTATATCACAAAAAATCCCAAACTACTTATCCTTTTATAATTTGGTCTTCTTTGTCAGGCCATTGCAGTCTTACTGGAACTTTTATGCAGTGTAAAAAAAAAAAAGTGAAAATACAATGTTATGCTGTGTAAAGAAAAAAGTAAAAATATGATGTTTGCAAGCTGAATAACTTATAATGTTTGGTTGTTTGTTTCATTAACTGTTGAGATATTCTAGAAATTTTCAGCTAACTATCTCATAGGAACAATCCAAATGCCGAGAAGGGTAATAATGTAATATTCATTACAGAAGTCTTATTTATTATATTTATTATATGACCCTAGAAGACTCATAAAATAATATTTATTACAGAAGAGTGCATTGAGGAAAGACTCTAAAAAGCAGTTTTTATAGATCCAACTGTGCTCTAACTTTCTTTACTAATTTTTTTTCCTTATATCTTTTGAAAAATGCATGCAAACATTTTAATGTTTTGTGGTTTATGCACAATCTGTAACAGAAACTGTTAATGTGAAGACTGCAAATAGACTGCAAATGTCATCTCATAAATTCTGACATATTTGGTCAGAATGCAAACAAACCAATTTGTTGTTGCTTGGTTTTATCAAAGAATAAGACAAATTTCATTGGACAAACAGGAGAATCATAGATATGATATCATAGATATGATCTTATTTTTTGTTTTGGAAATCTGCTGCCAAACAAAATTTAGAATATTTGTGCCCAATTCAGTCAGAATGCTAGAGAGGGGCTTCTAGGTAATGGCTATTATCAGTAGCCATAAAAACAAGTCACAAAACTGCTCCTTTGCCCCTCCTCTCATTACCTGGAGTACAGTCTACTCTGCATCAGGCGAAATGAGCTTGAGTGCTGGAAGCAGCTGAATGGAAGCTGAGATCCCAATGCAAGGTCATTTCTTGAAGCAGTATAAACACCTAAGAGACTTGTTAAAAGAATTCTTTTTGGAGAGTTTAAATCTTTATATCCAGAGAGTTGTGAGGAAGGGTTCTTTCAGACTGGTTAATTCCATCCCGTTATGTGTCTTCATAGGGGTGGGAATTTTAGTCATCTTTAAGAACTTGGGCCTCTTTTTCTGAGCTGTGTCCTTGAAAGTGCTTTATTTTCTGCTATTAAACTGAATATTCAATAATTTACATAAATGTAGCACAATCATAAAATGCCATAAGGAGTTACTCATGTAACTGCTTTGGGAGTAAACATGGATATTAATTTGGAAACTTTTCTTGGTTACAGACACAACTTCAGAAAAGAAAGCCTCTGACAAAAATTCCTATCATCTTCCAGGGCTACTTACATAAAATTGTGCAGAATCAGGCTTAAAAGTAGTTACAGGGGAAAAAAAAAGTATTTGACCTATTTGAAAGAGTTTCACCTTATATAAGCCCTTGAGAATACTGAAAAAATATCTCAGAGAAGCGGATTAGATAAAAAAACAACATGCTGATAAATTCCTTCCACAAAGGCAAAAACTAGATTCCAGCTCTAAAGTGAATGTGTTATTAATTTACATAAAGCAGTTAATAAAATGATCTGGTAAAGAGTTCTACAAACAGGCCACATCTGTGGCAAAACCCTACAAGTTCAGCTTTTCTCTTCCAAAAATAGTGCAGAAAAAGATATATAAAAGCCCCTAAGTGGAAATAACCCTTTCTTTCCTCTGGAATTTTATCTCATCATCACATCCTCTGATCTCTGCTCCACTCCAAGTATATGATTAGTGAGAAAATAACAACACATCAAAATCTGGGGGAAATAAACTTCACATTTAGGACATGACACTTTTACTGCATTGCTGGAAAGGCAATGTAAGGCTGGATGGGAATTTTATTTATGTTTTTCCTGTAACCCGGTAAAACACAAGTTGATGGAAGATAATGGAATCTCCGGTTGAAAACCACATCCTGTTTACTTATGATTGATGATATGATTTTTCCTGTACAGAGAAATCAAGTAATTCTGGCAATCAGAGATAAGTAATATTCATCACAGGTTTTAAATCTGTGGTAGTCTTAGGATGCCTTCTTTTGGATACACCTGAATTGAATATTACAGTAATTACTTAACTATCATAGTAATTAGTAACTTCTGCCATTTATTAATATTTAAATTATCCATGGTAAGCATAGGAATATGTTTTTTACAAAACATATTGGAATAAATTATGGATTAATTTTTAATAGGGCAGTTTCTTTTTGAAGTTCTCCCCACAAAGACAGGCAAAAAAATTGGAAGCTAAATTTCATGATGTCTATTGTTCGTTCACTGTTTTTTCTATTTTCTCCACTCACATCTTTGAAGACAACAGAGTTAAGATTAATAATTTAGGACATTTTTGGCTGTCTTTAATTACAATTTCTTTATATACCCGGAAGAGAAACCTATGGGACAGAAATAGATTCACTGAACCTGCAACGTCTTTCCAGTATCATTCATAAGAGAGAATTATATGTGACTTTTCCTGTGCATTAGGGATCTCCAGTCCTGTGGGCATTTCCCTGAGTAAATGCTGTGGGATTAGGTTGTCTATCCAGTACGGAGTTTTGCTGGAAAGAGAAGATTTCCTTGTTTAAGCAGTGTATGGAAAATGAACAGGTTTTGTTTGTTGCATTGCTTCCATTGGAACACAGAAGTAAAGCTAATTTTTATTTCCCAAGTATTTATTGTTACCTCTTTGACATAATGGGCTAAGGGGCAAGAGAAGTTAAATCATCCCAGCTAAGTGAAGGTGACATTAACCAGTTTTACTGTGAATGGCTTGTCAGACATTGTTAAGCTTTGCCTGGGTCCATCAGGGCTCCAAGCCTGTTAATAAATATTTCCACCAAAGAAGGGAGCAAAAATTACTGCAAAATTATTTTCCTATTTCATAGAACATAAAGGCAAAGGTTTGTTCCTTGTCTCCATTAAGTTTGTAAGTTGGAAAAAAAACAAACTCTGTCTTTAGCAAGAAAGGTGCCCCTTCAAATTGTTTTTCCTTTTTTTTTTTCAAGAAACTTGAGCAGTAAATAAAACAAAATAGTTGGAAGACTAAATTAATGTTGCCTTCAGGACGCCAAAAACTTGAGATCCCCTATTAAAACTATTAATGACTACTTATTTTGCTTTTTATGCTCCCTGAGCACATCACTTCCTGAAATATCTGTCATTCCCAGGATGGAGTTACCTGGAACATTCCTCATAATGTGTTTGAACAGTTAAAGTAGCCTATAGCACTATAACTTTCATGCATTATAAATGGATCACTATGGACACAGGATATCTTGATGATCCCAAGTATTTGCCTTTGTACTGCAATTCAATATCTGTGATGTTTGCCTACCAAGCAGAAAAAACAAGCCTCATAAAATTTGATTATTTTATTAGAGCAGTCAAATTAAAAAGTTAAGGGGATAATGAAATAGAAGACAAATTGAAACAGTAAAATTTGCCATCTGCCCAGCTCTGACAGGTGAGGCATTCACAAAACTCTTGGCCAGCTGAGAAGGGTCTGACTGGTCAAACCCTGCAGCCTGTACCCTGGCCTGCCTTTTGGAGCAGGATTCAGCCACAGCTGCATTGCAAACACATCTGTGTCCCACAGGAGGGGCCAAGGAAAATGGGAATGTGTCCTGCAGACTTCCAGCTGTCACTCCTGCTGTGTGCTGACTCGAGTGCCAGCAGCCATCCGTCACACAAGAGCTGTGTGGAGTCGATTTCAAGAAGGAAATGTGGTTAAAAGGCAATTGGCTCTTCACCCTGACTTCACATTTTCTTATCCCTCTGATTTGAGGGAGAGGTCTGTCTGAATGTTAACGGGGCAAGGACTGCAGGCCTTGATATCTTGGCCCAAGATATCATAAAAATCAGGCTGGAAAACCTCATCTCTAGTTACAGCAGGCAAGGCAAAGGGGGTGGTAGTCCCCCTGTCTTACCGCCTACAGCTATTGCCATCCTGGATTGATGCCATACACAGACCTCTGGCCATAAAACAAAGTGACACTCATTCACCTGGACAGCCTCTGTCCCATGCAAATCTGCATTGCATCTTTTACTGCTCAGGAAATTACTCCCTCAGGAGCTAAAACCCACCAGAATTCATGGACTCTCTCCAAGGAACTGCAGCAGATTTAGGTAAGAGATTTAAAGGATTATTCAATCAACTGTGTTTCTAGGGCCAGAAAACAAATGGTGCTTGCAGCATGAAGTACCTATAGAACTTACTGAAATTTGTACTGAAATTTTATTGATTCACGCTTCTTTAGGAAGGGAGATGTTGGCTGTAGGAAAGAAACTGCACAGGTTTTAGTTTAGCTCTTTAGCAAATTCCAAACCCACGTGCAGGTCATGGAGTTCAGATTAGTGATTAGATTTTCTTCACATCCAAGATCAATTGAAGGTCATAAAGAGCAGCTTCAAATTCACAAATTCTCCTGCTGTTCTTCAGATGAACCTTGAATCACAGCAGCCAGTTTTACCTTACTGGCAAGGGTTTTGTTCATTTAGAAATATGTGGTATGACAGGACTGTTGTTGCCCCTGTGTGTAACAGATCTAATCTGACAGAGAAGTCAATACTAAGTGTGTAATGACTTCCATCACAACCAGTTTTGTGCTCCTGCTTTTCTTATCCTCAATTCCTTCCAGCCCATCTTCCACTGAAGCACCTAAAAACCCTCAGATTTTATAACTTCATACATACTTGGACTTGACAGCTCCTTGTGCTGATTAACACCACCCAGCACAGTTCCTCAACAGAAGATGTAAAAGGAATAATTGTTCTGGTTTTATGCTTCTGTTCATGACATGAAGGAAGCCTCTGCATTTTACATTTGTCCTCCATTTCCTCTGTAGGTTCTGCTGCAGGAAGTTAAGTGGAACTTAAACTTGAGTCATACTCACTTGTCTCAGTTTGATTGTATTTTCTTGGACTTTCAAATTTTTTCAACATCACAGTAATCATCTGTGAAATCATGAAGTAAGGAGAAATTACGCATGATCTAAAAAGAGGATCTCATGAAATGCAGCCCCTTCTATTGAATTATACCTTTGGCCTGGGTGAGGACCATGGCCTACAAAACTGAGCTCCACTGCTTGTGTTGTTCTCCTCCTGCACCTGTAGTTCCATGGCAGGTACATAATAAATTTTTGACTGCAGAGAAAAAAATCTTCCCTTCCACAGCCAGGGATTTTTGCTCTGCAAACAGAGCAAAAAAGCCCTGTTTTGCTTAGAGTGAACATCTTTCCCATGTAAAATGCCCTTTTTTGGGATCCCTGGGAGAAATGAGGGCTGATAAAATCAGTAAAACACAATAAAGTGGACAATACATGATCCCCAGAGATGAAGTACACAAAAAGATGGGAAAGAGGGAATGCAATGATTGCAATTTTTTTAAATAGTTAATTGAAGCCTATTGAATAAATCAGCTACTCGTCTGTGACAAGTTTTAATGTGGTACATTCCCATGGTGGCATCTTTATTTTCCTGTGGCAGGGGGAGATGCTTTTCAGACTTTTTAGTATTTAATAGAAACTCTACACATCTCCATTCTGGTTACTGGAACATGTTCCACACCCTCCTTGCTTCATCTCTTCCAAATCAACCGAACCTTCATGGAGGTGACACCTCCCTTTTGCTTTTCTCTCTGGACCATCCCTTTTGCCATGCTACTTGTTTCATTATCTGCTTTTTGAGTGTCATCCTCAGCCTGTCATCAGAAGTCCAGAAAAAATATTGGTGTGTAAATGGGCATTATACCAGTCTACTGCTCTGTTTCCTCAAGCCCCTGTTTTTTGTACTTGTGCTTTCATTTTTTAAGCTTTGTGCTTAACTGCAGAAAAATAATTATTTACAAAAGATTCCAAAAGATTCTTCACTTTTTTTTTTAATCTGAATAGTTTTGTCCCTCTATCATACTTTCCAAGCTTGCCACTACAAGACAAAAAGAGCAGAAGTGTGACGCCCTTCATAAAAGTCAATAAGAGATATGCAGAGCCTGTCCATTAAGACATCCCCAGGAGAAATTAAGCTGTCAGGAGCAGTTTGCAGTTGGCTCAGTTTGTGGAGAGCGATGGCTCCCCAGGTGATGTGTGGGTGATCGTGGCTGGGCTCTGCAGAGGGCTCCTGTTCCTGCCTTGGCCAGGCTCAGACCCCCCTGCTCTCACGTCTGCCCTTCACGTGTCCCACAGGAACGGGCAGGGAGGCTCTGCAAGTCCATGTCAGGAGAGAGAGAGAGAGAGAGAGAGAGTCTAAAAGTTAAGTTTACTGCAGCATAAATATCTCCATACAAATACCGACATGAAGCACATGAAGCACTATAGCACTATTACCTGGGGTTCCCGCAGTGCTGTGAGTACTGTAAATACCTCCTTTGGAAGGCTTTGAAGAGGTAAATCTGTCTGGTTTAGATCAGACATTCAGGGAACTTCAGCTGGCTTCATGATGCTGGGATGTCTGCTTTTCCACAGTCCTCAGGCTTCCCAACACCTCAGCAGAATCACATGAAGGTTTGTGAGATTCAACACCAAACCTATTTTATATAGATCAGTATGATAAGAGTTATCAGCAATCAGCACAGGCACTAGAGGACTTGAATAACTTTAAGAGAAACAATTATTTGTTTTAGTTATGTTTTCCCAACAATCCAGTGGCCAGAAGCTGATTTATAGTCCTCTGTAATCTTCTCTGGAGAAAGCACTTTCTTATTTTCTTTAAAGTTATTCCAAGTTCTTAACTTACCTTTAAAACACTCTAGAGGGAATGATACCTTCAGCTGCTAAATGGCCATTGTGTACAAGGGACAAATTTTGCCTAGAACATCCTGCTATGAGTAGGACCTGTAGGCATGGAAACATCCTCAGCCTCACACAGCATTGAGCTATTCTTATTGAATATGAATTTAGGTTTTGGGTGGCCACAGAGGTCACCAGGAAAGTTTAATCAGGATCACAACATCATCCTGCTCTGGCAAAGTGCTGAGACACAGGGTGGACTACTCCTGACTTGAAATGTATGTGCACAGCTCTGTGCCTCAGGTTTTGGTGAATCACTCTTCACCTCTTCCAAAATATCTCTTTTGCTGCAGTTCAGCCTTGTGTTTATCCATAACATGATCTGGGCAAATAATGAAAACAACCACATTTCTAAGACTTTATAAGCATCTCTTCCTTGTGAGTAATGGTTAATTTCTTTCTAGTCCCTGTCAACACTCCTGCATAAAAAAAGATGTACAGCTGAAAGAGTCAGGGATTTTCTCACTGTATTCTGAGAGAAAATTGCCATTGGAAGGCCAAAAAGAATTTGAAACAGGAAGAAGCTGTTGCTAATATTAGAGAAGTCAAATGTCTGGTTATCTGCCTGGCCTGCCATATGCTACAAGTACTAATAAGCAATTGTGTTGCAAAGCCAAGAACTCCTTTGTCTTTTACTACATTTAAAAGAAGTCATTGTCTGAGAGTCATGCTGTTATTCTTGGCAGATGGCTGCAGCTCAGCTCACACTGAACTTCAAGAAGGGGAAACTGAGGGACATGGGGCACCTAACAGGAAATCTGCTTTTCCCTCCTCACACTGCCCCACAGACAGACACATCCAAGGGAGTTACCTCCTTGTATTCATCCTTTGAACAGCCTACAGTCTCAGCATTGTTACATGACCTTCTAACCACATACACACAACAAAGGATTGCTTGATGCCTTACAGATACATTTCCTGGTCAAAAGAATAGTTCGACACAGAAAGAAAAGTGTAGAAAACCAGAGTGCTTTCCCTTGTCTACACTTTTTTAAAAAAGGGTAAGAGGTTTCTCTCACTTTAAATTTAGTGTAGGCTGTTAGCCATTTTTAATTGAAAGCAAAATGTGACAAAAAAATAAGTCTGATCATAACATCAACATGATCACACTGTAAAGGCATTTCTTGAGTCCCTGGCCAGTATCATCTTACTTTAACAACCAGAATTCTGTGCCTGGCATGAGGATGAGCTTTTCAGTCTATTTAATCCCACCTCCTACTAGATACAGGGTATGAAATAATCCTTTCCTTAGCTCTCATTAATTAGCCTGAAAGCTGTTTGTTAACTGCTGCTCATTTAAAACCCAGATTTCATCTGTTACATGAGATGTTGCAACCCATACTGGGTGCACACTAATAATTCATATAAGAAATTCATAAAAGTTGAAATAATTCCTAGCATAGAATATATCTTTTCCTGGAAAATGAAACTACCTGGTGATAGATGTAGTTTCCTGTAAAATAGAAATAACAGGAGTTTTAAATGCTCACTATTTCATTGGAAAGCTGTTTACAGCAGACCTGTAACTTTGAACTCTGACTGCTAAGCCTTCAAGCTGTGATTTGTGTAGAACTCTGTTGCAGTCTAGAAAGGTTTAAATTGCTTGACTAAGTTATTCATAACTTTTAGTTTAGACAACTGGAATCATTGCACTTTTCTATCAATGTTAATTGGTTTCTAGATTACACTATTTTGCTGTGTTTAGCAAAGAGAGAACTGGTATTCTGCTTCTCTGCATGCTGTTCAGTAGGCACTGGATCATTAATGTGAAATACTGCACAACTGGTTTGCAATTCATCTTAAAGATGAACTGCAGTTCCTTAATGGTCTTGAACTTTTAGTTTAAGAAAATAAATAATATAAATCCTTCGATGTAAGGCAGAGGGGAGGAACCAAAAGTGCCCATTCCTGGCAGCAGGGTTATAAAAAACCTTGCTGGAAAATGCCTTTCCTCTTATTAGACATTACTTATTTTCTGACATCATTTCTTGGAGTGGATTTATTGTCACCAGCCAAATATTTTGCACAACACAGAGGGTGCCAAGGAATTATCTGAACATATACTTCTGTATCACTGAGAGTGGCCAATGTAACTTAGAAATGCCACCCAAAATTCTCAAGCTAAAGTGACACCACAATATCACATTATCTTTATTTTTTTTTCCTTGAGTATAAAATCCACACTTCTTTATAGCTGGGTTCTTCTTTGCTGTATATTAATATCATATTTCAGAGCAGTAGGCAATAAATTGCTTGAAAGTTTAATTATTTTCTCTCTATTAGAAAATTTTGGGCCAGTGCACTGGAAAATCCTGACTCATTACCAACACTTCATGGGGAAATGTCAGTTAAATTTCTCCACAGCACTTAAAAAATACCAGGAATTTGCTGTCTGTACAGAACCTTTCTATACAATGGTTCCAATTTTTGGTGTCTGATTGCACTATCATTGATGATGACAAAATTTCTGACATATGTTTCAGTAGAAGAGAAAATTAATTTGAAAATAATGTTTTGATATGTTGCAAGGCTGAAGAAAAGCAATTGCCAGGTTCAGTGTGAAGGCACACCACCATCCTCCTGGCAGAGTCTGACAGCCTGTGACCAGACTGTCAGCAAGAGTTGCAGGTTCTGCTGGGAGACAGGTTTGTAATGTATCCCCTAATATGAGAACAGGGTCAGTCAATTAAATGAAAAGAATGGAAAGCTTAGAAGATGTGAAAATCTCTCTTTTTGTAGAGGTTAACATAGACTGTCAAATCCATTGCACGGAGAGTCAGCAGGTCAAATATTATGGCTGGATATTTAAAGAGTTTGGAACATATCCTGCCAATTTTAAAGCAGTGCAATGATAATTAGGCACTGTCCTCATGGTCTTGAGGCTCCAAGAAAAAGTTCTTCCTTTGAACTTCACAATGTATTTGGTTAGTTACAATGGAGCTTACAATAGACAAGGACCAAGAGAGAAGAAAAAATTCTCAAAGGTCAAATATCTAGAATGAAGTGCAGCAAGATTCCTATTCCTACTGGCTTCCCGTGGCAGCTGGGAACAAAACCCTCAGCAATGACCCTGAAATTCTCCTGCATTGTGTTTTGACTATGACTAAAGTACATGAAATTGGAACTCCTGTGGGAAGTGTTCTGCTTTGTGGGAAATATTACCAAACGAAGGAAGAACAAAATTTAAGGAGCTTGGTGAGAGGAGTGCAGGCTGTGGGGCAGAGGCTGCAGAGCACAGCCCAGGTAGGGTTGTGTGGACCCTTTGGAGGGCAAGGATATGACTGAAGGACAGAGCCCCTTTTAACCTGAAGCACATTTGAGTTCGCTTCTAGAAGTCAGTGGTTGAATAGGATATTTTTGCCCCCCAGCATCATACCTGTCAGTCCCCTAGGATGCAATTCCAGATGGGGTTTGATGTGCACGACCAGACAGGTGTTATGTTACTGGGCACATTCCCATAAAACCTTTATTGTTCCACTTTTTTGGTTTCATCTACAGCAATGTTACTCTGCTGGAAAGGTTTTGTTTTTCCTTAGTGCAAGGAAATAAGTATAAAACAGGGGAAAACACAAAGTAGAGACTGCTTTATGCTACAAGGTGTATAACAGAAATTGGAGTACAAGTGGGAAATAAACATTTGTGAGGAAGAAAATTACATAGAAGGAGGTGGAGAGGCACCATAAAACACATTACCAGTTCAAGAAAGGAAGTGGCTACTTGGTACAAAAACTGAATACCAAAGAGAGAGGAGTGAAACTGACGATACTGAGTGAAATCATAGAGTAACCCAGGTGTGCCTGGGGTTTTATTATAGGTTTTTGTTATGGATGGATATTTATTATAGGTTTTATTATAGCTTTTTGTTATGGATGGATATTTATTGTGGGTGAGAAACTTTCATTATTAAAAACAGAGACAAAGGGGCCAGGTGGGACTCCATGCAAGAGATCATTTAGATAATTGCCCTGATGTGTTACAGAGTGACCCACACCATTATCCCTGCCAGATTTCTGACTGCAACTGTTTGTGAATCCCTACAGTGAAGGACATTCCCTCCTACGTCAGTTTTTCTGAGTGCTTTCCTCCTTTTCTTCACAAGTGTTTCCCAGTGACCTACCACAGTTTCTCTTACTACATGTGGAGCCCACTATATCTTCCTGTTCAAACCATGGGTATGGAGAGAAAATTGTTCCAACCCTCTTTGCGTGGGGATGACAAAGTGTGGTTTGGCTTTTATATGCCAGGCTGAGCTTTCAGCCTTTCAAGTATAAAATCATCCATTCCATTAAAAAATTTACCATTGTTAAGTAACATGGAATTTGTTTTGCCATTTAAAAATAACTCCTTTCAGATTGCAACCGTATGTGAAACATGTGGCTTCTCTGTAACCAAACAATAAAAAAGCCCAAAAAAAAGATCTCAGTGGCTATGCTGAGAAACTCATAACACAGAGGGATTCTGTGGTCTGGAGCTCACTGCAGCAGGAAACATGCTGTAAGACATCATGTGAGTGAGTAATTTTCTCTACTAAATTTTCAAACTGCTGTGACAAGGCATTTAAATTAGTGGATAAAAGGCTCTAGATCCCTGAAGGTGTCAGTGCAAAGTGCTTTATATGCATTCCTTGAGGGTATTTCAATGAAGAAATCAGTCTGCAAAAGCAAAACACGACAAAAAAAAAATCTCTTTTCGTTACTGCTATTTTGTGCTCCACCCACCTATAAAGTTTCTGTACCCCTGTAGCAGGAACAGCTTTTTCTTTCCATTCATTCAGCTGTACTCTATTCAAACATCCAGATGAAGGGATCTTTCAAAGGAGACCTTTTTTTTATGTAATAAGAAACCTCACCAGTCAGTTCCTATGGGAGGTAGACTAACCTCTTTCTCACGGTAAAATCCAAATCATTTGGTCATGTTTTGGGTTTGCACGGCCAGATTCTGGCAGTGGGGGGGGCTGCAGGGGTGGCTTCTCTGAGAAGCTGCCAGAAAGTTCCCCCATGCCCAGCACCAGCCAGCTCCAGGACAGACCCACAGCTGGGTAAGGCCAAGCCCAGCAGTGATGGTGGTAACACCTCTGGGATTTTGTGCTATAGGACACAAAATAAAATGACACACAAGCTGGAACTTCTAAGGTAAAAAGAAGGGAAGTTAATTTTCTGACTCTGACATTTTATAGACTTTCAAAAGTGACAGTGGATTGCAAGATGAAAGTGCCACTTCTCCAGTGACACTGGACGAGCTAACAGTTCATCAAATTTCCCCCCTCTAGAAAAGAATGTAAAACAATAATTATTTACATAAAAATGCATGACAAACTTCATTACAAGAATGTAAACATCAGTAGGCTTAGAAGAACTTAGAAGAACAGGGCGACAATAATGCGTTTAGGAAAGGGGAGAAAATGCACAACTGCTGCTGAAGGGAAGAGTGAGAATGCATAAGAGAAACACCTTGGTAGTGAAGGAGGGATGGCAGGAGGTGCTCCATGCACCAGAGCTGAGGTTCCCCTGCAGCCCCTGGGGCAGCCCATGGTGAGGCAGCTGTGCCCCTGCAGCCCATGGGGGTCCCTGGGGAGCAGAGATCCCGCTGCAGCCCCTGCAGGACCCCATGCTGGAGCAGGGGGATGCCCAAAGGATGTTGTGACCCTGTGGGCAGCCCATGACTGTAATTGCTCAGTGATTTCTCCCTGTCCTCATCTCAACCCACCTTTTGTTCTCTTTTCTCTCCTTTGTCCAGCTGAGGAGGGCAGGGACAGAGCAGCTTCTTGGGCACCTGGTGTCCAGCCAGGATCAAACCCACCACAGGTGACACACTGTAAAATGAGACTTCATATTACACCATGTCACAAACTATTCACAGCAAAGGAGAGAGGCAGGCATCTCTCCTGCCAACTACTAACAACCTTCTTATCCCCCTCAGCTCTCCCTAGAGTTGGCACTTCTAATCATATCTCTCAGAGAAAAAAGCCTGTGATTTAGGGAAAATATAAGGGAGAAAGTGATTTAGCTCCTTTTGCCAAGTTCAAAATTCTGCTGCAAACCATGAGTGAGATGGTGCATCAGGATAAATTGCTGTATTTAGGCTGCATTTGCATACTGCAGTTTGGATGTTCTCAGAGTTTCATTATTAAAGACAAAGGCAGCAGCCACCTCAGACCTGGCATTTCTGGGGCTGGAATAAGTTTGGATTTGAGGACAGTGGCTCTGAGCAGTGCACTGGAGTCTCAGAGCTTAGATTATATCTCTGCACTCTGTGATGATCGTGTGGGGAGTGAGACAGCAGAGCCTGGGGAGAGGGAGAGAAGAGGCTGGACTGTCATGAGAAGAGGGAAAAGACTCAAACAGCCAGTCCTAACAGGGGGAGATGTGACAGTGTTCACAGGGGTTTTCGGATTGGGGAAGAGATGAGGATCTGACTCCATATTTCAGAAGGCTTGATTTATTATTTTATAATATATATTACATTAAAACTATACTAAAAGAATAGAAGAAAAAGTTTCATCAGAAGGCTAGCTAAGAATAGAATAGAATAGAATGATAACAAAAGCTTTTGTCTCGGACAGAGAGTCCGAGCCAGCTCACTCTGATTGGCCATTAATTACAAACGAACCAACATGAGCCAATCACCTGTTGCATTCCACAGCAACAGATAACCATTGTTTACATTTTGTTCCTGAGGCCTCTCAGCTTCTCAGGAGGAAAAATCCTAAGGAAAGGATTTTTTAATAAAAGTTGTCTGTGACAGGGAGACACTGCCACCACAGCCCATGCCATAAACCAGGCCCACTGGTCACTCACCCTATGGGGAGATTCCTCATCCATGAAATGGCTCCTTCCTGCCTGGTGGTTTAGCCAAGAGAAACCACTGTTAGCCACATCTGTGTTGACCTTTATTAGCATTCACTGCTCAAAGGCAGGGCAGAGACCCACAAGGCATTGTCTGTCAGGAGCCCATTCCAGGAGATCCAAATCACTGTGCCCTGGAGGAGCCAGGAGCATACGGAGCATCAGCAAACACCAGGATGGTGGTCCATTTTCTCTGACTGCAGAACAAACACAGGAGCATCCTAGAGATTGACTTGGTGAGTCTGTACTCGTCCAGATCCTGCTAAGAACAAATATATTCTGTGACTTTTTTAGCCGGCATGGCCATTAGGAAGGGTCCCATTTGTGTCTTCACAATTTTTGCCTTCACTCTTTCCTCAGGCCACCACAAGTGCTCAAAAAGGGTGTGAGTTCATAAGCACAGATGAGTTGGAATTAATATCAAGAAATTAAAAATTAAATATGTAATCTGAATGGTGTAAGGAAGGGACAAGACATTTTCAACAGTACCTTGATCCTTCTTCTGTTGCAAATTTCTTAAATTTTAAATAAAAAATATATATAGATAGATTGTTTTTATTTTAAATTTATTTTTTGCTATTTTTTGATCTCATTTTTGGTTTCAGGAATGTTATTGGAAGTTCAAGCTAGTGAGGATAGGTTTTGTTTCCTTAGAGATGCAAAATGCAGGAATCAAAGTTGAAACACAATATTTGAGAATAGTCAGAGTATTTCCAGTTGTTTAGATAACTTGATGATCATCATTCTCATAATTTCTTATTTTCTCTCTAAGTTCTCTTTTTAGGCCTTTTAAAACTCCTTCCTCTCCTTTTCTTTTGCAGTACAGGCAAATTAGTTCTTCTGCCCAACTAATCTGGAAAGTGTGTGATTTCTTTATAGACAGATATTTCCAATAAACTGTCATTTTCAACTTAACCTTATTATATATTGCCTGTAATTTCATAATGTCCCAAGCAGTGATTTTTGCATCATTACATCAGTGGGAAGTCAGGAGAACAGAGGGCTGTACATATTTCATCCTTCTTTTTCCAGTATTTTTACCATTTAATGTGGCATTGCTTTCAACATGCCTTTCCTATCTTTAAGAATAATGGTTCTGAGCAATTAGGAAGGGCATGGGTATTAATTGAAGTCCTGAATTGTGTAATCATCTGGGGAGGGGGAGAGAATCTGAAATTTCATGTATTATTTCATGAAAACTGCCCTGGACATGGTGGCTGCTCCCTGTTCTCTAAGGAGCATGTTCTCCCTTTTCACTGGAGCATTAGCACATGACTCAGTCCAAGGCAGGTATTTCAGAAAAGTGTGAGGCACACAGCAACTGTTACACTAGGTGGAAAACCTGCAAAGGAAAAACCAAAAATTTGTGCTCCGGAAAACTTGTTTGATTTAGTCCCCAATAGTATTGCTTAGTCTCATAAAATACATTACCTCTCCCCACAAATCATACTTTTCTCATTAGAGTGTTACATGGCAAACTTAATTATTGTAATCACACTGGGGATGCTGGATTAAAAAGCCTACAGACATTTAAAGCAGGATTAATGTCTTCATGTAACAGCAAAAACTGATGTAACTTTCATGCCACTGGGAAGCAGATTTGCTATGGAAATAATGCCATTTTAATTCAGAAAAGTTTGAACGTCTGCTTGGTTTGAGGAAAAAATTCTGCTTGCTACATTTTTCTCACCGTCAAGGTTTTTGAGTCCTGTGCAGAAATCATACAATAATTGGATTCTCAGACTTGTTTGCTGAGGAAATGAACTTTTATGTATTCCTGCAGTCTATCTATCAGTCTCTTGGCTTCTCCCTAAATTTTGAAACTACCAGCCAATTTCAACCAAATTTAGAGCACTCCAGACATCTGAAAGACATTATATTTCTAAGATTGTGCAGAAACTGGGAGCTGAGTAGAATATAAAGATTTAAATTAGAGCTCAGTGAGACAGAGGCACAGGCATTGGGCAGTGCAGGCAGTGCCTGGCAGCAGCTGGATCTGCCAGGATCCCACAGAGCCAACCTGAACATCTGCATCAGCCACAGCCCAGCCCACCCCAGTCTGCCCTGGGAATAGAGGGAAGGTGAAGCTCTTGGACCAGCAAGGATTTAGGGCACCAAAGTCATTATGCAAGTCATTGTGCAATTATGGAGTTGGTCGTGCTGGGTCTGGTGCAGCTTTGTCTACTTTATGTGTAAAGGGACAGTGATTGTCACTGATTGTCACTGGTCAGAATTTCTGAGCAGACCACGAACTCCCCATTCTTGGAGGTTTTCAAGGCCAAACAGCAAAAATCCATGAGCAATCCTGTCTGGCCCATAGCTGATCCTGCTTTTAGCAGCAGGCTGGGCTAGAGTAGCCCTTGCAACCCTGAATCATCCTTTGATCCTGTGAGTCCGTGGGGGTAGCTTTGCCTTACTGTGTTACCAAAAGCAGGGTATAGACAGGTTAATTTATTCCAGATTTTATCATCTGCCAAGTACCTTTTGAAAGGCCTATAGATTTTTTTCAATACAAAAAAGGGCATCCCTAATGTTTAATATTTATAATGTGCTAATAGCCGGAGATGTTAGCCAAGGTCAGAGACTAAAAAAAGAATCAAATTAATTTAGTGGCTAAATCATTAACCTACAACAGAAGAAATCAGAGTTCATTGTAGTCTTCCTATATGAATTTATACAAGCAATGAAAAGTGGGAATCATCTCACATAATTTTAGCCCTTCAGAAAGTAGGTAGCTAATTTAATGTGGTTTTTCAGATGCCCTCATGAGTCAACAGAGAGACCAAGAGCCCAAAGCTGTTTCCTGCAACATATTTTGGTGGGGTGGACACTTTCTTTCCATTGAGAGAGTGAGATAATAGCACAACAGGGTTGAGGTAGAAATCTCATCAGAGCATATTGAAACAAATTGTTATATGTTTTCATTTTATTAATTTAGCAGTTGCAGGTCACAGTGTTTATTTATTCGCTGTCAGGGTTTTTGTGCTTGTTTTCAGAGTTGCATTATCTAACACCTCACTTTGTTGTATGTGTTCTCTGTTGTGCTGTTTATCATCTCTGGGGAATGGATTGAAGTTATCCTTTTCCCACACTGTGTAACACTGGCTTGTATGATAAAATCAATGGTCAGGATAATAATTTGGTAATTGTACTTAGCATTGCCATCATATCCATGCTTCAGGAACCACCTCTCAGGAACTGTTAATAATTGCAGTCTTTATCTTCACTCCTTGGAAAGCCAGTCCATGGGGGGAAAAAGAGGAAACACTTTCCTTTGCTCTTTCACCTTTCCCTCCTCCTCTTTTGAGCATTTTGTAGATTCTTGGTATGTTCAAACCAACACATTCATATTGCTGTCTCAGTTCTAGCTGGATAGTTAAGTGTGGGACAGGATGGACAAGTGCCTGGGACAGTGGAGACACCCAGTGCTGTAGAACTTCACCTATGAACAAGTGAAAACTCATGAAGTGGGATGGAAAAGGTTCCTAAACCCTACAAGCACAGGTACACAAGTTGCAGGGAAAAAAATCACAGAAGGGGATCCTTTCAGGAAATTTGCTGCTCCAGTTTCTAGTGGGCAGTCCCCTAGACATAGCACAAGGGCTTTCTTACTTGCAATCTTAATTAAAGGAACTTCTGATTTTTATTTACAAGAAGTGAGTAGTCAAGACTATGAGCAGGACCAGAGGGGCCCTGCCTCCAGATAGGTCAAAGAAGGACTAAACTGAGTTTATTGGACTGTGATTCAAGGCACTGGCACAGCAGAACCACAGGAGTGTTAGGCTCTAGTATTCACAGGTGCACTGTGTACCCTAATGCCAGCAGGCTCTAGAGGTGCAGATCCCATCTGTATTTCCTCTTAGCCTTATACTGGACCAGCTCCAGGAGCTCCATGTCCCTCTTGTGCTGAGGAGCTCAGAACTGGGTTCTCTCTGGCCCAAATGATCCAGGTGAGTGATAAGAAATTCTAACGACCAGCCCCTGGTCTTCATTAACTTTCTCCATTGAGTCCTAGATCAGAAAACCCAGTGTACACCAACCTTTACCATATTCCCAAGAAGTCACTTGTTCTTGAGCTACTTACATTACTATAAAGTCAGCTGCCATGAAATAAGAGTGGCACACTTTCATTTAATCCAATTCCTGTTTTGAGAAACAGCAGTCTTCTTTAACGACTGAGGCTTAGCAATGGTAAACCTTAGTCTAGTTCAACATATACTGATTTTCTAGTAGGCAGCACAGCACCTGATAGGCAAAAAAAGAAAGGATTTCTCCAGGGATTTCTCTCCTCCAGTGGTTTATAAGTGCAAGAGAATTCAGTGTCAAAGTTTATCTCCAGCTGACAACTCAGCTCCACACAGCCACTTACTCACTACCCCCGTGGTGGGATGGAGGACGCAATCAGAAAAGTGAAAGGAAAAAGCTTGTTAGTTGATATAAAAGCAGTTTAACAGGTAAAGCAAAAGGTTTGCACACAAGCAAAACAAACCAAGGAATTCATATCACCAGCCAGGGGTCTATGTACAAATCATGAACAGGATGGGACTGCTGTGGAATGTGCCTTGAGCTGTTTTATTTTTCAGCATCAGTCTCATTACATGGTTATGACAACGGGAAGATGCCATCAGCTCACATACCAGGCAGCAGATCAAGAACTCAATGTTACAACTCACTTTAAAAGTTTTTTGACCAATCACACAAAGCAAAAGCACATTGACAATAGTTCTATCCAATCACTATAAGCACACGTACCTTTAATTAAAACAATGCTTATTTCAAATACAATACTTGTTTGCAAGCCTTAAAACACAATGCACAGAGCTCCATTATTAAGCTTAGAACTTCCTAATATCTTGCTAGATAAACTTTTCTGCAGCTTAGGGAGTTACTCTAGACAAGCGTTAATACACAGACCATTGTTCTGTTTGTCCTTACTTTTCTACATTTTACATAACTTTTCTGCTGACAAATCTTATGGCTACTGCTTAGCTCTAATCACAGTTCTGCTGTCTCTGAGGCCTGCCTTTTGCAGCTTTCCCAAAACCCTCTGATTTTATGGATTCCCCCTCTCAGTTCCCTTTACTCAGCTATCTCCAGGACACCTAATGGTGACTTGGGAAGACAAACATCACCACTCTGAATGTCCCCTTCTTCCTTCTTCCCCAGCTTTATATGTTGAGTTTGATGCCACACAGTGTGGGACATCCCTTGGGTCAGCTGGGGTCACCTGTCCCAGCTGTGTCTCCTCACATTTTCTTGTCCCCCCACTGTATCCTCAGTGGTGGAGCTGCGTGAGAAGCACAAAAGCCCTTGGCTCTATACAAGCTCAGCTCAGCAGAAGCTAAATTCAATTCTAATTTACAGCAAGGCAAGCAAGCCCCAGCCAGGACACTTCAGAGGCACAGGAACACATCCAGTACAGCAGTCAAACAAGCAGCAAAAGGAAAATGTAACTACAAGCATTGAGAAAAGTCATGATTTTACAAGTGACAGAAATCCCAGGAGTGCTTAGGGCCAGATTGACGGAGCTCTGAGCAACTCAGTCTATTGGATGGTGCCCCTGTTCATGGCAGGGGGCTGGAGCTAGATGATTTTTAACATTTCTTCCAGCCCAAACCATTCTGTGTTCTATGATTCCATGATAAATCTTTTAGACCCTACAGAGAGGAAGAGGGGGAATTGTCAAAAAAACCCTTAAATTAGGATATAAACCCATTACCCCATTTTCTTTCTCTTTGATGTTCATGTGGCCTTACCTTAGGAGACTGAGAGTATCTTGGGGTTTCCTACAGATAGTTGTAGTGCTGGGTTTAAGTTGACCTCTTTCACCTGAAATGTTTGCCATTTCCAGGAGTCTTACTTTTTTTTTTTTTTTTTTGAGGAAACAAGTACAGAAATTCATCTTCTTGTCAGTGTAACCTAATTGCTCATAGAAAAATCTTTAAGGTCTTGTTTCTCTGAAAATAATAGAAAGAGATGTACTACAATTTCCCCATTCAGAAATGCAGTGGATAGACAGAGGAGTGAGGCAGGTGAGGAGCCTGCCTGGTACACAATGACAGGGAGAGGTGCTGTCATTCTGTCTGCACTGAGGATAGGCAGAGAGAAGATGAGCAAACATAAAGGGGATGGAAAGAACCACAGAAATTATTCAAAAGTAGAGAAGATGACCTGTGCATATTTTGGTTTTGTGGGTAGCCCCTGAGTGAGAGCCCCAGTTCTGAATGGTGCAGACCAGCTCATGTACAGCTGCATAGCATTCTGTCAATGTCATCTCTGCACCCCGTGTGACTGCTTTTGCCTTGAGGCAAAGATATGATTCATCTCTGTGCTTTTTTTTCCACTCTGAAATTCAAGAAATAATGGATGGATGCCTTACATGATTTCACAGCCTGACACTCAAGTCTCATGTTAAACCCAATAATGCAAAACATATTCCTATTGCTTGGAGATCACCCAGAATCATAGAAACACAAAATTGTTAAGGTTGGGAAAGATCTCTAAGATAGTTGAGTCCAACCACTATCAAAAACATGCCCCTATTTTTTTTTTTTAACATTTCCTGGGATGGTGATTCCACCACTTCCCTGGACAGCCTTTTCCAATGATTGAAAGCACTTTTGGTGAATAGACTTTTCCCAATATTCAATCTAAACCTCCCTGACTGCAACCTGAGACCTTTTTCCCTTGTCTTATCACTTGTTCCTTGGGAGAAGAGATTGAGCCCCATCTGTCTCCTTTCAGGAGTTGTAGAGAGTGACAAGGTCTCTCCTGGGCCTTCTTTTCTCCAGGCTGAGCACCCCCAGCTCCCTCAGCTGCTGCTCCTCAGTGCTCCAGACTCTTCCCCAGCTCCATTGCCCTTCTCTGAACACACTCCAGCCCCTCAATGCCTTTCCTGCAGTGAGGGGCCCAGAACTGGATAAGGATTCAAGGTGTCACCAGTGCCCAGCACAGGGAAGCATCACTGTCCTGGTCCTGCTGCTTCCACTGAGCCTGGCTCAAGCCTGGATGCCCTTGGCCACCTCGGCTCATGGTCAGCTTCTCATCCACCAACACCCCCAATGTCTCTTCCTCAGGGCTGCTCTCAACCCATTCTCTGCCCACCCTGTGCCTGTGCTTGGAATTGCCCAAATCAAGGTGCAGGACTTTGCACTTGGTTTGTGAAATTCATGAGTTGTGGCTGTAAATGTGATGAGT
This sequence comes from Diglossa brunneiventris, assembly GCA_019023105.1. Lineage (NCBI taxonomy): Eukaryota > Metazoa > Chordata > Aves > Passeriformes > Thraupidae > Diglossa > Diglossa brunneiventris. The sequence continues at coordinate 148,310,751 of CM032354.1, read as the reverse complement.
CCTGAGAGTGTTTTGTTCAAGCCATCCCCTTGGGGAAGATGAAACAGGAAAGCCTTATAGATATGATTGCTTGGCCAAAGATTTTGAGAATATAGAAGCTATAAGGGAGATTGAAATGAAAGCAATCTTTGAGATACCTTGGTTACTGAACAACTGGAAAACAATGGTGTGGCCAGACTGAAGATAATCCCCTTTTGATGAAACAATACCCTCTGCTTGCAGGCAGGTCCAAGGGTCAGAGCAGGCCCTATTAGCTTAGCAGAAGGGGTCCAAAGATAGTTTTTAGGGTTTAAAATGTAACACAGGATGGTAATGTAATGATTCTTATAGGCTGTATGGAAATGCTATAGGATTTGTATGCATCTGTAAGAAATGTAAGCTTTAAAAGTTGTGTCTTGGATTCACAAGGCCAACATCATTACGTGTGTGTAAGATGAACCTCACTTTAGGCAGCTTTGTGCAAATTTTATAGGTTTCTTAGATTTTATTAACAGTTCAGAGGCCAAGTTGAACTTGGGAAAATCAAATTAATGAAGACAATTTAGTCATTGCTAAATACATCTAATTTACAACAGAGCCTAAAAGGGTGATGAATAAAATCACCTGGTCAAAGGGAATAGACTTAAAACATCTTTCTTCCATGCTTTTCCTCTCTACATGATAAAAACTCTTCTAGTATATAGAGATCAACCTGATTCTCCTTCAAAACTTTGGCACTCTGTTACCTTGGTGACTATGTAAACCATGACATGCTTAGACTCCTGGGAGTGCTGGTATGGCTACAACAATTGCTTATAATTTTGATGAGCCATTATGAGAAATTTAATGTTTTGCAATCTCCAAGTTGGAAATTATTGACACTCAAAAGCTGCTGCAACAGCAGAGGTTCAGATGCAGAAAAAATGGCCTTTGTGTGTTCACATGCCTTCAGTTACATTTAATAATAGTCAAGAGAATCATTAAAAAGTGGTGCCACTGTTCACAGATAACATTAATTATTTAAGCATTTAAAGAAGGTAGTGCTTTTTGAAATTTATTTTTTATTTATTACTTATTTATGTAGGTGCATTTACTTCTACATATACAAACAAAGACACATATTTTTCTATCTATCTATCTATCTATCTATCTATCTATCTATCTATCTATCTATCTATCTATCTATCTATCTATCTATCTATCCAGAGAATCTCTCTCTTTCTCAGCCTCTCTGATTTTCCAGCCTGAAATCCCCAGAAATACAGGGTTGGATGCAGGGATGATGAGCTATAGCATCAATAGGGAGTTAGATTTGAGCCTGGGAATATCATAAATTATTAATAATAAACCATTTAATTCATTATTAGAGGAAAATGTTTCAAAGAGAAGGAAAGATATATGTTTCGGTTGTCTGGCTGCAATGTTAAATAACTACAACTAGTCTGTTCTCAAAGGTTCCAGAGGTGCAATACATGCCTCTGAGATTAATTATCACTAAGTGATTGAGGAAATATCTCTGCAGCTTCATAGCCATTCTTGTTTAAATGGTGGAGTTGATTTCATTGAGTGATGCTAAAGCAAGGGAAGAACTTGTTTAACCCACTAAAGACAATCCTGAGGTACACCATGAAGGGGCATAAGGATGGATCACCCAGCCAGTTAAGATTCTGTGGTATTAAAAAATATTTTAGCGTTTGAAGTTACACTTTTATTGAAATAAACGAGTGGTTCAAGGAAATTATTGAAGTCTGACAAATTTGTACATAGCACAACCAAGACAAAATGGATGTAACCAACCACACCCAGACTGAAGATGTCTGTCCCTCTGTCAACAAGCATTTTACCCTTTTTCACAGAAGTGTTACTGAAAGATAACACCTGTCTTTATTGCAAGGTGTCTTCTTTAGTGAAGAAACAGGTGAAGCTGTAATTCACTAGAACAAAGCAAAAAAAAAGTGCTCAACTATGCCTGGATTTAGTGCTATTTTGAAATAGATTTTTTCTTTCATAAAAAATACATTAATTCCTATGACAGTTGTGAAGATAATAAATTTTCCTCTAGTAAAAATTCACCAAAGAATTGCTCCACTGATATTTGTGCTTGTTTACTAACCCCTAGATAATCTGTCTTTGCTGGTGGGTAAGAGAACTGTGAAACTTCTTAGACAATATTTTTTAAATTCATAGATTAACTGGGTTCTACAAGCATCAATTGCCAGGATTAGATGTCAGATCAAAATTAGTTCTCTGAATTACCTTCCTAGTCAATGAGTATCAGTTGGCACCTTCATGTTGTGAGTCAACAACCCATGAGAGAAACTAAACTTTTATGCTACTGAAATGAACTGAGTCTGGGCCAAGTCCTGATTTACAGAGTATTCCAGTGTTCTCCAATGCTTTTGCATCAGCTTCAAGAAAAACAATTAAAGAAAAATGCATTCCAGAAATCTCTTTCTTGCACACATGGATAAGAACTAGGCTTGCCCAGGAACCCCAGTACAAGCTGGGTAAAAATGAACAACTCAGTTAATTTTAATTATCAACAGGTCTTGTTACCACTCTGTGGACCTCTGGCACAACCCTTTGGTGTGGCTATCCCTGTGTAGGATAAAACAGGTTTTAGAATTACTGCTTTTATTCACTAATAAGCCTAATTCCATTGTTCAGCTTGGCAAATATTGATACAGAATATTCAAATAGATTTGCCATTTCCTGCAGGAATGTAGGACCTGATGTGCAGCAGAATGACAGCAGCAAGAATAACAAAGAACTTCTATTGTATTTGGCTAAAAGGAAAATTTTGGGACAAGTTTTTGGTGCTTCTTTAAACAGTTGAACCCATCTGTATAGACTTGATAGTCTGCTCCCAGAATCAGGCAATACAAAGTCCCTCCTGACACATTTTTTATGGCAGTTTTTTTGGGTGTTTTTATGGAAGTTGCAAAATTCTGGGTTCCCTTTGGGAATGTCAGTCCCAGAACTGAGATTACAATGCATGCCCTTGCTGGTGGGTCTCTCTAGACCCAAATAACCAGGCATTCCCACAGAAAAGGTTATTTCCTTTCCATCTTACACACTACAGAGTCTCTCCAACTTTTCAGAGACCCATTCTGCTGGTCTCATATAGAAAATACTCCAAAGTTAAGTCCACCTTTCCTGGATGAGTTTGCCAAAGGTCATCTACAAATGCAGCTGATTCAAGCAATATTTTACATTTTAGCCTGCTCTGGTTTTGGGTCAGGACATGTTACTGGGGGATATAATTGTCCTCTGGGCAAGTGCAAGTAAATATTGATTCTTTGAGCATTCTTGACCACTTATTGCTACCCTTTTTTGCAGAGAAGTGTGTCAGTTATTTGCAAATAATGAATTAAAAGAGTTAAAACTTTCAGGAATGGATATGCCTCTGCATTTTCTGTATTCCTGGGATCCTAGAAGAATCATTACATTCCTCAAGCCCCTTCCTATATTTGCTTTCTACTAGTAATGGATAAATGACTCACAGATTAAGCAAAGACTTGCACACCAGCACTACACAGATGACAGATTATCCTCCCCTCATTACCAACACAGAATAACCCAATGTTTGGAAGAGATTAACTCCTGGGTGAAGAATTACTCTTTTAAATTACACCTAAACAAGAATATTAGTGATGAAAAAAAGGTTTTAAATCTTTTTAGGTCATCAAGCAAAGGTGCTGGGCAAGGAAGACACACCAGGACAGCACAAAAATCTCAGAACCACAATTGAATTACCAATTGGCAGGCATTCACTGCCCCATACATGTATTTGAAAATGTAATTAAAATAATTTAGCAAAACCACACTGCAAGGGGTATTTGTGTTCTGTTCTACTGATGTGTATTTATTAGACACAGTGCCTGCACAATGCTTCCAAGGAGTGATTAGGATACTCTTCGAGTAGGGATGACTTTTTAATAGACCTGTGAGACTGGGTTTATCTAACTTTGGTACATGAAAGGTCTCTGTAGTGGTGTAGGCTCCTCTGTTAGGAGTGATCTGACAAATTAATATGCAGGTAAGGATTCCATCTCCTGTCACCTTGTAGCCAGCACAAAGGTAATTATTTCTATTTTGATACCTTTTCTGTAATATTTCCAGAACAGGAATCTATACCAACAGCAGGAATCAATTTACTTCTATTTTAGCTTTTGAAAGCTAGACAGCACACAGAGATGGGACTCAGATCTGATTTGAGATATTTAAACCTAAAAAGCAGATTAATTGGTTTGACTGTACCTATCCAGTGCCATGGCAGGATCATGTAGAACTCACTCAGACCTTATCTGGTTATTTCAGGTACCAAACTAAAATGTCTCTAGACACAGACTCCTGAGGAGAATTGTGCCTTTCTGTAGAAACTGAGGGGTGGGAAAGGCATTCCAGTCACCTAAGATATGACAAGTAATAATTTGCCAGCTGAGTCCTATCACTCATGATCCAGACACAGCTCCTCTTCCACTCAATGCTGTAGTTGTCTTAAAGGTAAAGGCCTGGGGCTGTTTTCTGATCTCTAGGTATTCCATCTAACCTGCACCAAGTCATTTGTAATGCTGTAAGATCTCTGAGGCAGATTTGTGTGATTGGCAGTACCTGGGATTGCTCCAGTTGGTAAGAGGAAGCCAGGTAGGATATCTGTCATGGAATGGGACACCTCTGTCTCACAGTGGAATCTAGGTGAGACCTCCATTAGCTATAAAATGAACTTAAAATCCTGCCCCTCAAGTACCTGCTTGTGTGTGAACAGATATATATATATATAAATTCTATCATCTCAGACAGACATTGACCCCAGCCTAATCAGGAGTTTGTGGAAAAAAAAAAAGGGACAATTTCTTCAGACTCAGAGAAAAAGATCTGATTATCTCAAGAGAAGATTCATCCCAGGTCCTAGTTTAAGAGAAAGAAGTCTCTTTTGTTATAAAACTTTTATTTTTTAAAGTTATCTATTTTTAATTGTTTACTTGGAAATCAAACTGTTTAGTTTGTAGTATCTTCAAATCAAGAGTATGTTTATGCTCTGAATGTGCCATAAGTATGTGAAAAAGAACAGCAAGAAGAAATGTTGATGAATGTGTTTATCATAGTTGATAAAATACATATATATCACATCAATAAAATATATACCATTGTACCTGCTTGTAGACTTTATAGAAGTCTCAGAAAAATCCAAGGTACCATCTTGATCTCCTTGTTAGGGGGTCTCTAGGTCGATGAACTTTCTAGAAGATTTGAATATTTTAATTCAATATTTGCTGAACTTTCTGCTGAATTTAGTGGGTTCTAGATCCTCCCTTAATGGAAGATTAAGCAGCCTTCTATAGGGCATGGGGAAAAAATAACAAAAGGACAAATAAAAAGAAAGAAAAATAAAAATAATAATAAAAAAGTAAAGAAAATTAATTTGGAAGAAGGAAAGCAATTTTCAAAGTTGCAGCAAATATGGTGTTAGCAATTGTTGGATTACAAAACCGAGGATATTAAGTTGTAATCTTACTTTCTACACATATATTTAGGTATTTAGGCGTAGTAACATCTGAAGTAGATCCCTCAGGTAGAGCAGGAGTTAAGTGATGTGATATTCTAATTTTGTAAGAAGACTTGCTGAAGATATAAGGCAAGCAAATTAAATGAGATTCAGTATGACTCTGGGATTCAGTACTTTGCAGCACGGCCTTTCTGGAACAGTTTTGAGGCTGACAGATTTCCTTTTCAGGGGTCAAACACTCAAATTTAAAATCAATAAAGTGAACCAATGCTCTGCATATTTAATTGATGGCTCAGAAAGCCTAACAGTGTTGGGTAACTTGAGGCAGACCTAAAAAATACATCTCATGAATGCAAGACTGAAAAATGCAAAATTGAGCTCCTATGTGCTGGAGCACTGACTGTCGCTGAAGGGATTCTTCAGAGTTCAAAGCATTTCTTTGAAGAGTTGCAAAAGCAAGGTTCTTCTCTTCAGGACAGTGTCTGCATTGATTTCACCTGGCTGTCCTGCCTGCTTACCCACAGAATGTGCACCACAGAGACAGCCTGGTGCACTCCTCCCACAGCACAAAGCATTGTGTGCCTTCCCCACAAAACTGACCTCCTTAGGACTGGGAATCTTAGACAGGACAAAATTCCTCTTTGTGAGGGCACAAACACAATCAGTTTCTGTATCTGCAGTTGGAGGAGTGCACACTGGGTCCCATTTCAGCAGCTGTTCATCACCTCATAACATTATTTATTACGTATAAACTTCTTAAACTTAATTTGGTACAGAATTGAGCAATACTAGTGTTGGTTATTTTATTTATAAAACAGTCCTTAACTTTTAGAGAGATGTCAAAAAATAATTAGAGTTAAGTCCATACTTTTAAATGTGTGCCCTTAATATTCATACCAGTAAAGCTATAAATCTTGTATAATCTATATATCTACAAAAGCCGATTAAAAGTGCAAATTTCAATCACAGCAGTTACAAGCCTGATCACTTACAAACTAATAGATGGTAACATAGAATTAATGTATTTCTGCAGTCCTTGTATCAGACCCCACCACACATCCACAGAGCCACATTCATCCAGCTCAGCTCGTGCTCATGCTCTAATCCCTCCCCTTGGTTTCCTTTCCTCTTCGACACAGAATCAGCAGCCAGAGGCAGGTACCATCCTCAAGAGCATTTCAAGAGCAATAATCAGTTTTCCTGCAAAGGGTCAGCACTGATGTGACACATAAGGGTGCTTGTGCTCATCATTTACACACTTTATCCTTTTGGCTGAGCAGGGTGTTCAATAAACTGTCTGCTCTGTCTGGAGGGAGAGCACACACAAAGCCCCGCTAATGCATCCTGCTGCCATCCGCTCCTGACAATGCTCTTCCATAATGAACTGGATGAGGGGATTTGCAAGTGCTGCTTCCAATTAAAAATAACACTCCTGCAAAGGCAAAGCAGTGAGGTAATGACTGCAGTTCTGATCGAGCTGGAGCAGCTGCCTCATTAGTACACACTCCGTGATTAATGTGCCTTTATGACCTGTGCTTACACACCTTAACCTCTTCCTTCTGGAACAAAGGAAGCCCCATTCCCACAAGAAGCACTGATGGTTCTTCAGGGATGCAAGATTAACTCATAGTGAGATGAATCACATTTTGCCTGTGACACAGTTTTACAGCAGAATGAAGTGCAGTCACTTTAAAGGAAGATTTGATGGAGATAAAAAGTGACCGAGTCCAACATTTTCAGAAAAATCACCTTTTGCTTCAAATTTCCAAATCTGGGATTAGAAATGTTAAGCCATTCCCCCCATCATGTTTCAGAAGGCAAGGAAGCTGTTTCTTAAGAGAAAAACCTGGAAATTAAGGAGATTTCTAATAATTTCCAAACTTCACACTTGGAATGGTATTTTTATGTGGTATTTTCTGGGGTCCCCCATGGCAGGAAGGAATGAATCTGACTCCATGTTCTTAGAAGGCTAATTTAATACTTTATGATATTATATTACATTAAAAAATACTGTACTAAAACTATACTAAAGAATAGAGAAAGGATACTTACAGAAGGCTAAAAAGATAATAATGAAAACTCGTGACTCTCTCCAGAGTCTGACACAGCCTGATCCTGATTGGTCATTAAGTCAAAACAATTCACATGAAACCAATCAAACAACCACCTGTTGGATAAACAATCTCCAAACCACATTCCAAAGCAGCAAAACACAGGAGAAGCAAATGAGATAATATTGTTTTCCTTTTTCTCTGAGGCCTCTTAGCTTCCCAGAAAAATCCTGGGCAAAGGATTTTTCAGAAAATATGATGGTGACATTTTTATAATAAGTAATCCTTAAGGGCTGGACTTCAACAATGCTAACGTCTCTTTCTTAGTGCCAGATAAAATGCAGTGCTGAGCACTCAGATGTGACTTTCATGACAGAAACAGAGAAATTCATTCATGTTTTCGTTCTAATTTCTTCCCAGGCTTGCAGTGGAGAGGGGCTTTCACCTCCAGATGACAACTGACTATCAGCTTCAGTAATGTCATAGAAGGATTTGCCTTTGACTTGGTAGAAGTTAGGTTTTTTAACTCCATATAAGAGTATTTCAAAAGACAGGCCAAATCACAGCAAATCAGGAGTCACAAGAGGCAAAAAGTAACTTAGAAGTGAGGAATGAAGAAGATTTCCTTTAACAAATGTATAAAATGACTGAGGTTTTCCCAACTCACAAAGATCCTGAAATTTTATTTAACAGATAAAACAAAAACTGATGATATCAGAATGCTTAGTAAAGCCCTAAGCTCCTGTTTTGTGCTCAAGCTGGCATGTTTTTCATTACCCCAAGGTAAACCTTCAGGTACCAACATCTTCAGTTATCTGGATGTGCCTTGCAATCAAAATGCTACCTGTCAGAACATTTCTTCCAATAAGTTTTTCAATTTGTCTCATTTTCTTCAGCATTGTGTATAGCTCAGTGGAAGACAATTTATCTTGCATCATCTTTGAAATAAACAATGAATCAGTGAGGTGACTTAGCCAGATTTTAACTCCTCTTGTGTCTGCATCTTTTGTGTCACATGCAAGAGGCTGTCCTGTGTCACCCCCCAGAAACAGCTAAGCAATCTCACATTTCATAAGAAAGATAATGGTCAGTAGTTGAAAAGGGGGACCTTGCACACTCTCAGATTTCAGACTGCCTCGAGGCAGCTTCTCTGATTGCCCACATATTTTGCCAGTGATAAAGTTTTCCTCTGACTCCTTAAGATTTAAGCAGCTGAACACATGAAGAACAGAATGACTGCTCACCCGAGATGGACAGACAACCATCTTTACTTTAACGATCTCCCACTTCTTAGCAGCATATGAATCATATGTAGCACCTTTTAGTATACTGGACAAGAGAATAAACATTTTAACCCTCTTTGAAGATTTGAAGGTTTTTTTTTCATGCTGGTTGCGGTTTTACATTAAAAAATTAATCCCTGCAGAGGTAGAATTAGTTTCATCAAATCAGTGTGTGAAAAGGGATTTTAAACAAATGTGGCTTATATTGAAAGACTGAGTATCAGTTACCTCAGCCTTGAAGATAAACAGGGTCTTGTTAGGTTGTGATAGGATTACCTGCTTGTATCATTTAAACAAGTCTAATTTCTGCCAGAGGCTTTTCAAGCCTTTAAACACTGACATTGATTCATTAAGGTTTTTTCCATTCCACTCACGAATTATATTTCCCAGTAGAAAATGAAGCAATATTAATTACAAAAGGGAGATTTCTACAATGAGATATGTAATTGCCAGTACTGAAGTGCACATTATAAGATCAGGCACAACATACTCTGCTGACATATTATGCAAAACAAATACTTGATCTCCTTTGCGATTATCATTTAATCCCCCAAAAGTTTAAACTACATCTATTCCAAGACGTTAAATATATCTGGATTGCTCTCTAGAATTGAAGCATGGAAAAATCTACATTAGCAGAATCATAGAATGATTTGTGTTGGAAGAGATCTTAAAGATCATCTCATTCCAACACCCTGCCATGGGCAGGGACACTTTCAGCTAGACCAGGTTCCTCAGAGCCCCATCCAGCCTGGCCTGGAATACATTTAGGGATGGGAAATCCACAGTTTCTCTCTCTAGTGTCTCACTACTCTCACAGGAAAGGATTTCTTTCTAATGTCTAATCTAAACCTACTCTCTTTCAGTTTAAATTCAACCCCTCCTGTCCTATCTTTACCTGCCCTTCTCAAAAATTGCTCTCCAGCCTTCTTGCAGGCCCCTTTAGGTACAGGAGGAGTCAATACTTCAATATTAACCAACTTTTTTGAGCTCCCTCTTCCCTCCAGGGCTTTACCCTATGGCATTCTACCAAGCAGATCCCTGTAGAGGCCAAAGTCTACTCCCCTGAGGTCCAGGGCAGTGAGCTTATTGTGCACCTGCCTTGCTGCCCCAAGGATCTGAACTCCCCCATTTCAGGGTCACTGCAGCCAAGGCTGCCCTGGAGCTTCACATCCCCCATCAATCCCTACTTTTAATGAGAACAAGGTCCAATTGCTTCCTTCCTTCTAAAAGGGGAGGGAGAATGCTGATGATGACTAAAGAACACAGAGAGGTATCACAGCTTTTTTGCAGAAGTCTCAGTGATCTTCCCCTGCCCTGGTCTCTGGAAAAAAAGAAAATAAAAAAAACCCCTACAATATTTGGCAAAGCTGTGTATGCACACAAATGTATGCATCCAGTGTTTCCAAGTAACTTGGGAACTCAATGACTTTAGGAATAGCCATAATTTTCTCAGCAGAAGCATACATAAAAATGAGGGTTCATTTATGAGCTGGAGCCAGGAATCATAATTACACTGATGAACCTGAAAATTTGTAGCTGATACAGAAACCATCAATGAAGCCCTACATAAAAGCTTACACCCATGCAAGGGGAGCTTTTTTCTACATCCTAGTGTATACATAAATTTCTTTGTTTCTCTCTCACATATCCATTTTTATGAAGACAAGAAAATAATTAATAGGTAATTGCATTACCTAGGAAAGACATTCTACTGTTGGAAATGTTTATGGAAATGAGGAACAATTAATTTATCATCAGTTTTATGGTAGTAATAAAAAATATTTATCTGCCTGGAAGGATTTACATGAACTTTGATATCTGATTAATCGCAAGAGTTGGTTAATATTAAAATGAGAGCAAAATGTTCTGATTAGCTCTTACCACAGCAAACCTACAACAGATCTGCTGTTATGGATGTGTGTATTCTGGATTTAGAGGAGATACCAGAGTCTGGCCCAAAAAATATTTTAGGAAAGGAAAGGTCACTGTGATATACTTTTATGCCCAGCATGATGAATTATTGGCATGGACAACAACTACTTAACCTTCTAACTTTTATTTCTGGTCACAAACATTAATGGGTTTCTCTTAACCCCTGTGTGAGGAAGGTCAGCATTATCCCAGTTTCAAAGATGAGGAATTGTGCAGAAAAAAGCAAATGCAAGGATTTTTTATGCTTCTGAACCTTACTCAAGCTGCTAAGTTATAATTGACTTGGCTCCCATGCCTCAGACCTGTGTTACATGGGTATGATCTACTACTCATTCCTTTGCAGGAAGTCACAGTGACCTGGGACATGGCTCTGTCAAGATGCTGGATCCAATCTGAAGTAGGTTCTAAATTCATACAGGGCTCAGGACACTAAGAGGCCTTAAACCTTCCCCAGCTTTCTCTTTGCCTCTATCCCTGCTGGATGCATCATGGTTTTTTTGGGAATTTCTGTCCCAGCCCTGCTGTCTGTGCTCACCTGACCCAGCAGAGTGTGTGCCAGAGAGCAGCAAAAGCCACTGGAGCCTGGGGAAGGATGGATGGCCTTGTACACAGTACTGAATCTTATACTCTTAATTAGGAGTTTCTCTGAAAACCAGGCTGCATTAAACACTTTGTTCAACAAAATCTGAACAATAGTAGTAGAGCTTTGGGACTTCTTTTTATCCCAGTTTTCCATTCAGCCCACAACAGATGTAAATCCAGGTTGGCAATCTGAAGAAACTCCTTTGCCTCTGGATGGGATGCTTTAAAATATGTTTTTGTTTTGGGCACCAGCTCACATACAAAAGAGGATTCACCTTCCATTTCATAGGTATAGCAACTGAATAATAAGAAAGCAGGAAATTAGCCTAGAATAAAAGATCTTGTGTGTTCCAGTACAATTTCTTTAATTCAAAAATTTTATAGTCAAGAAATAAATATATTTAAGTCTATAGAAGATTGACCATGTGACATCACTGAAGTTCTCTTATATCCTAGTCATTCCTATTTGAGAATTAATAGTGTGTGATGGAAGACCTTTGCTTCTGTCCTGTAGGCTGTGACAAGATGATTACTACATTAAGAGCAACAAGAAAGAAACCATACAGGTCATGTGGAGGTAAATGCAGCTTTACTGCTTCCTACAAAGCAGAAACTTTTTCAGATGAACAGAATCTCAAAAAAATCTCTGCTATAGATCCAGACAGGTGGCACTGGCGTTGGCAATTTTAAAGTCAGTAGGGATCATCCTTGAGCTTTTGTGGATTGAAAGAGTTCCCTTGCCCTTGGTGAAGGATTTGGGTATTTCTTCTTACTCTCTTGTCCATAAATTATAAATCCAGTTTTGATGACTGGCTCATACTTCTGCAGCTGAGCCAGCCCATCCTCAAAGCAGGACCTTTAGTTCTACCTCTGTACTGACATCTGGACATTGACTTCAATGTTTTATCATAAATTCCCTTTATTTACACAAGTTAACTCAAAAAAATGTGATCCTGGGGTAGTTTCTTCAGGTAATTTTACTTTACAGGAAGATGCCAGCAGCAGGTGTAGATTTCTCCTCAGACAACACCATGAGTAATCAGGATTTTTTGCAGAGATAGGAGCTCACTCATAATCCAATGACTTTCAGGCTTGTTTTCTCTTCTTGCAGATACCTCCTTGCCATTTGCAATTCTGCTTCCCACCTCCCAGAAGAGCAGACAGCACAGATGTGATCATGCCTCAGTGACAGTGAATTTGAATATAGTGACCTAGTTCAGGCAGAAAGTTTCTTGAAATGGCTGAAAACAATTGAGCCAGAGAATTAAAGACCAGTCAAGCTAGCTTGAATTTCTAGAAAAACTATTGGAACTGATAATAAAGCTACTGGAAAGACCTTGGAATTTAAAACAATGCTGTGGCTGTACAGAAATGTTGCAGTCAGAGCACTATTTTAAATAAACTGCAGTCACACACAGGTCAGTGTAAGCACTAAATATCTCTGGAGACTGCTTTGCAATCTGAAAATAAATCCAAGCCAAAACCCCAAATTCTCAGAGCAATTACCTTCATTTTAGCTTTTTTTAAGTGTAAAACTCCTAACAAATTGAATTAATTCTAGAAATACTTATATGAAACATGTAAAGCTCAGAGGAAAACAAATCTTTCAAGTAGTGAAGTAGAAATCAAGCCTAAGTTGCTAACATTTTTTCAGGAGAGCAAAGAGCTACACAATAAATTCCATCAGCTGAGAGTTGTACCTCTTGCTCCCACCCATCACACATATGTTTTCAATGACTCCAAATTTTTTATGTATATAAAATTGTAGAGAATTACTGACAGTGAATGTTTTAAGCCTCGGTATTTGAATGCACATTTCAGTGGAGTTGAGAATCTCCTTGTCATCCACTTCTGCCATTTTACCAGAGCTGAAACAGATTTGTTTGAAGAGTTCACAATATGCGCAGAAGTGGGTAAGGAAAAATTTCATTTTCACTTCACCCAAATGGGGCAACATATGGCACTTCCTCTGGGAAGAAAAATACTGTTTTATTTCAGTTTTAGGTTTAAAGTCATTTGTGTGTCTTGGCAGAAAGACTCATCTGACAGGTAATGCTGTGATGAAGATCTGACATTTTCTAAATCCTCCTGCCTGCTGCCTCAGCAAAATGGGGAGATGTGTATTAAACCACAGCTTTTCAATTTATGTGATGACAACGAAAGCCACAGAAAGCAAATGATTCATTGCACTATGATTGTCTATCAGAATGAACAGTACTGAAAGCCTTGGAAATGAAAAGAATGTGTCCTGACAGGTCAGAAGACAAGGACAGCTCTCTGAATACCCAAAGACATGTGTACAATAGCAAATAAACAGGACCAGGTCTCAGGTTCAAGAACTAGGCCATGATTATTCATCCTGTTTAGTTAGCATGCTCTCTAGGCTGTATTTCCTCAGGGTCAACCAGAAATGCCTGGAACGATGTGAAAAACAGGATGTACATGGGACCATTCCTGGAAGACAGACTGGTTATAGCCACCTCCTTTTTGAGAGAAAGGTTTACTATAGAAGAAGACTGAAACTCTTTCTATTTGCATTTTATTTATTTAAATACCTCAACAACCAAGAGATTGGGTAAAGACTGGGACTGTCTTGGAAATGTATTTCAACATCACAACACATCTATCTATAGTGGAGAAAGGATGTTTTTTGCCTTATTATTTTATCTGTCTTCCATTCTATAATGAAGATGCTTTCAGGGCAGCATGAATTGGTGATTTAGATTGCTTCTTTCATTTACAGCCACTAAGGATTCATAATGACAAAGAATTACATGAGTTCTTTTTCTTTGTTATTTGATTCATCTGAGCCTAGCTCTGCAGATCACAGGAAAATACACTGTGACCCTTTTTACCAGTCCTTTCCTAATTTCACAGTTTACTAATTTTCATAAATATCAAAAGGAACAAAATTATTAAGGAGTGCTCGGTAATTTCTGAAGTATCCATGCTGAAAATGCATAGATGATGATTATCATCAGCAACTCCTCCTGCAGAAGCTGTCACAGAGAGTCTTTATAAAATGTCTTGATGGAAGAAGCCTGTTCAATAGAAACCTGAAACTAACTGATAAGTATTCAGATGCATTTTTCAGTCAAAAATTTCTGGTTATTTTCAATCACTATATTGTTTTATTTCTTTGAAAATATGAGCAATATTAACTAAGAATATGCCTGTTACATAAATGAAATTAAAGCCTGTCTTACAGCGTGACTGCATACAATTGATACGGAAGGACCAAGTGCACAATGATTAGATGTAGGGGAGATGGAGCCAGATTCTTTCTCAGAGGGACTCAGTGAAAGATGGGACAGTGGTCACAGATTGCACCAAGAGAAATTCTGAGTGCAATAAGGAAAAAAAAATCAAAATTAACACGGTCAAACATGGATATAATAATTATCTGGAGAATCACTAGTTGTGGCATATCTCTCCTTGGTGATATTAAAAACTTGATTGGAGAAGGTCCAGGGAAAACTAATGTAATTTTGGAGTTGGCACTAGTCTGCATAGGGTATTAAATTCAATGAGCTCCCAAAATCTGTTCCAAAAAATTTTCTCTATGGTTTTTGATCCAAAAATCCAAAAATACACTAATTTCAAGCTGTGATTAGAACAAATTTATAAAAAGTTAATATGAAAATTCTCCATAAAGCAAAGCAGTAAATATTCTAGAAGTCTGAGAGCTCTACTTATACCTCCAGTGTGCTACTAACTGTGCAGGCACACCAAGGATGGTCTGTGCTCCAAACTCACAAGCTGTCACTCTCTCAAACTAATGTACCCACTTACAGAGTGATCTTTCATTGAATGTGGGGACATACCACATAAATGTCTTCATCTGTAAATGTCTTCAAGTTACCTTAGATTTTGCAGTGTGAGCAGCACCTGATTGCTGAAGCTAAAAGATTTTAATGGGGGACTCTTCTCTTTCTATGGCAGAAACTTTATTTTTTTTTCCAGGTGAACCATTCTAAACTTCACTGACTGCAGTGACCAGAGTGCTGCCTGACTGTTCTGGGAGGTTCCATTAGGACAGGTGTGTTCTAAGTTCATAATGTTGAGATGAATCTTGTCCAAAGCACTTTATAAAAGAGTTTAACATCATTGTATCTAACTTCTATTCTACAAGTAGGAAAAAGGGTCCTTAAGGTGTTGATGTGGCTCTCTCAGATCATGTGCAAATCATGTGAGAATGTGACTCAAAATTTTCAGCACTGAGTTAACCATGTCCTTCCATAGATTGCCCAGTTGAATAATACCAGAACTACAAGGAGAGACAAACCTTTATTAAATGTCATCTATTGCTCATTATGCTAATTAAAGATCTGGAAGGCTGTGCAGGCCTTGGCTATGATTTAGAAGCAGACTGTGTTCATATTTGGTAGGCTTATCACACTGGCAGGCAGGAGAATAATGTATATATTACTTGCTAGAGAAATCTGTGGATTTGAGGGTTTTAAGGAGGTGTATAAAAACATAAAACTTCTGTTTAGTAGTAAAATTATACCTTACTATGAAAACTGTAGAAGGAAAAATTTGTAGGAAAAAAACCCACATAAAAATTTAAAGTTTAAGAAAATCTGTTCCTGAAATCCTTTGTACTCAGTATCTCTATTCACTGTGTTTAAATAAAATTTATGTGTGATGTAGGTGTCAAACCACCCTGGACTGGAATGAGCAGGGAATCCATGGAATAGTCCACTGCCACACTGCCAGTTTTGACAAAAATATCTTTTGAGTCACAGATTCTTCCAGGTTCAACAATATTTACCTGGGTGTTACCCAACCCCTGACCTGGGCAAGTCAGAAGCCTGAAGCTCTAAGATTAACACCCACTTTGTTCCCCAGCTCCTTTATAAATTATTTTTTAAATGTATGGCTTGTTCTGTTCTCCCTTACTGCTCTATGGATGTCAGGGTCTTTGATCAACTGCACTGGCATGAGTAGGATTTACTTGTATTACAAAATTAATGAGTTTTTACTTTACTGAGGCAACACAGCAGCAGTACTAAAAATCTCATGGTTTCAACATACATTAACTAATACTGAGGTTTCAAGGCTTCTTAGAGAGCAGATCCAATCCTCAGGATTCAAACTTGACAACTTGTTTAAATCAAACTCTCAGTCTGGCATGCAAGCAGATAAGCTTTCTTTTTGGCCTGCCCTGGAGATGAGAGTCTGGTTCTTTATCCACAGGAATCACACAAGCTGGGTTTGGGTCTTAAATCAATGCAAATTCCTTGGCAGGTTGGATCTGGGTCTGCATTTCTCATCATAACTTCAATCTAGAAATATAAGGAAGGAAAATGAAAATTACAAGAATGCAGGTGAAACTGGATGAAAACTATCCCCTATAAAATTTATGTTCCACTTTTTTTTGCTGGTCTCTGTGGTGGATTCACCTTGGCTGAGGGACAGGTGCCCACAAAATTTCTTTGTCATTCCCCTCCAATATAACAAAAGGTTCATGAGCTGAGACAAGGAAAGTCGCTCAGCCATTACCATCATGGGCAAAAGAGACCTTAATTGGGGAAATTGGAGATCTGAGAAACCAACTTTCTCTGGGGACAAAGGAAACTTTAAATACATTTTTTACAGATTGGTACATAAGGACACACGTTTGTTTACTTCCATTGAGTTGCCAACAGTGCAAATTGCATCTCTTCATTGTGGGATCCTTTGCAGGTAAGAGATTAACTTGAGATCTGCCTACAGAGAGGAGCAAGAGTTACTATAGTGACAAGCTGAAGAGGGAGGTAAGAGAAAAATGAAAGCCTCGGAGTTTATCCAATCCATGTGTCCTGAGATGTATGGAGCACTGCTGTTGTTAAAAAGAAAAACTCTTACATCCCAGGTGTTATGAGACTCCAAGGTGATAGAATCTGAATATCCAAGTTTGAAGATGTCCTCCAAACCCCAGAAATTTAAGTGTTCCTTCATTTGGTTTGTTAAATCCTTTTGTAAGACAGTGCTGTCATTAATAATCAAGAAAATCACATAAGTAGGCATATAATCACAGAACTCTAAATCCTTCTTGGGTATATCAGAGGTAATGGAAAGATAATTCACAAAGATTAGAAACAGATGAAAGTGAGGCTTAGAACTGATTGGAGGATGCTCTTTCCCCCTCATGTCTGTTAATCCCTGTTTCAAAAAAAATGAAAACTTCACTCATAGAGCCAAAAATCCTTCAGAATTTTTCTGCTTGCCCAAAGGAGAATATTCTGCAAAACCCAGATGTTTTCCTTGCACACAAATCATTATGTTTTGTAAAAACTTTAAATGCAAATAAAAAAATAGCAAAAGTGTGAAATGCTCTCTTT
Source organism: Diglossa brunneiventris (assembly GCA_019023105.1). Lineage (NCBI taxonomy): Eukaryota > Metazoa > Chordata > Aves > Passeriformes > Thraupidae > Diglossa > Diglossa brunneiventris. Next base: position 148,293,086 of record CM032354.1, on the reverse strand, counting down.
AAGTGAAGAATATCACTTGAAGAAGTTAAAGACATGAAAACTTAGGTCAGTAGCTAAGGGTATTTTATCTGAATTGACACACCTTTTAGGGGGAAAAAATCGTTGAAAACCAAAAATGGATGGGAAAATAAATTCAGAAGGAATTAGGAACTAAATTCTTTGTATGATCCTGGTGGGAATGAATAATGAGGAACTGGCAATAAGTATGTGGAGTGAGAAAGAAGAGTTATACACAGTGAGGCAAGAAAGGCATATACAGCATCAATGTGAACCAATTAGAAAAGTTTCAGGAGAATCTTCCTGACAGCCAGACCTATTCATGTTTTACTGAGCTCTCAAATAAAGCTCTGCTTCTGGAGCCCATCTCAACTGATAGATGATTGATGATAGAGAGGTGATAAATGATTCCTGGGAATGTTCCTCTCTTGCATGGAACTGAAGGTCATCCTAAGCAATACTTCTCCCTAGTTCATTGATGCACAAAAACCATTCTGATATTTAACCCTCAGCCATGAGAACAGCAGTTTACACCCCTTTTACCATTGTAGGACTGTGCAACCAAAAGTTATTTCAGCTCAAGACCCCATAACCAACTTGGTCCACCAAGCTGATTAGAGGGATGGAGCCCCTCTCCTACAATGAAAGGCTGAGATAATTGGAATTGTTCAGCCTGGAAAGCAGAAGGCTTAGGGCTGACCTCATAGTGGCCTTCCAGTACCTGAAGGGAGCCTACAAGAAAGATGAGAGGAACTTTTTACATGAGACTGAAGTGGCAGGACAAGGGGCAGTCGCTTCAAACTTAGGGGAGGTTTAGATTCGATATTAGGAAGAAATTCTTTCCTGTAAGAGTGGTGAGGCACAGGAACATATTGCCCAGAGAAGTTGCCCTATCTCTGGAAATGTTCATGGCCAGGCTGCATGGGGCTTTAAGAAACCTTGTTGTGTGGAAGATGTCTCTGCACATGGCAGGAGGTTGGAACTAAATTGTCTTCAAGGTCTCTTCCAATCCAAACCATTCTATGGTTCTATGTTTCTATGATTCTATGATTCTATGACTCTGTATTCTGCAACTTTGGATGTAGAAGAGGCGATTCTTGCATCAAACTGGACAGTTACATTTAACCTGAGTGAAGGCCACACCCTTGTTGAGGAACTCTGTTTTTAAAGTGTCACAATTTAAGAGAGAATGAAAACAATAATCCTTACAGTGCTTTGATTTCAGTGGCTCTCTGCCCCATGACAATAGAGAATTAAGCAGCTAAAACCCTACAGCAAATGTATTTAAATCAACTGAAACAGCAAAGAAAAACCTCATAGCCTTCAGCTCAGTCCTGGAAGACTCCCACAGCCTCAGAAGGGACCACAGCCCACGCTCAGCTTGAAGGTTGCCTTTGTTTTGCCTCCTGGCTCAGAACTGTCTCAGGCAGCTCTGTTCTTTTTTGAGCAAATGCCTACTGTACTTTCTCTCTATAAAAAATGAGGATAATTTATCATTATCTCACTAAGGCTTTGAAAGGCTCAGTGCCCAATATTGTCTCTGACTGAAAGCTCATGAATTCAGAAGATTGATATTGGCACGATTGCGTATCTTCCCTTTTAAGTCAAATATTTTCCCATAAATATTTTGAAGAGTGTCAAGCCTAACTAGATTTTAGAAATTAAAATAAAGGGTGAAGCATTTTGAAAATGTCTATTTTAACATTTTTGATTGCCATATTTTAATTGTGACATTTCAAGGTTCTGAAATGAAACTTGTTAAATTTTGCTAAATATATTTGTGTTAAGATAAGAAAGAAATATTGGATAGCTGCACTGAAGTATTCTATAATTATGGGAAGGGAAAAACACTAAAACTGAAAACTATAGACCAAAAAACCAACAACTGAACTTGTATTTCTGATAGAAAGATGCATTATTTGGTTTTCATCTCAAAGGAATCATTGGAGGTCCCAATTCCTTCACAGGCTCTAAAATTAAGACATCTTAGTTTCCCAGACAGAAAGGCTTCCTTATGTAAATTCCTGGAAAGACACACAAAAGGAGCTGTGTCTGAGGCTCATCCCTTCAATATATTTGCTTTCTATTTTGTGGTTATCACTATCAGAGAATGCCACGCTGCCTTCCAGAGGTGCACACACTTTCCCATTGCTCACTAAACCTGAAAGTGCCATTATGGCTTCTTCTAGCTCCTGGAAAGGCCTCTGCCTTGGTAGAAACTGGAAACGGATACTTAGGTAATCCTTGTCTTTCCTAACTGTATTCCACTGCCATCCAACCTTGGTCACAGATTTTCCTTCTTCTCTGGGACTAAGAAATGGAAAAAGCAAATGAGCTGGGACTACACATCAGTAGTGATCAAATCATTAGTGTGCCTTGAAAAGCACAGCCCATGAGCCTGAAGAGGTCTGGCCAGAAGTCATTTAGAAACCAGAAGAGAGGAAAAATTGCTTCCAAGCCCATAACGTACCCTGCTGGACCACTCAGCTCTTCCTCAATCTCATTCCCTTCCCACCATGCACAATTCTCAAACAGTCTTGAATAAAGGGTGCATAAAAACCAACTGAGTTGTTCTGGGGGTGCCTGTGGGCATAGAGAAACTGCAGATATGTTATTTTTCTGTGCCAACACCATGTGCTGAACATGACCAGTCACAGCACAGGACTTCCTAAACCCTCATACAAATTGCAGCTGTCTACACCCTTCCAACCCTGAGATGGGCCAGGCACAACCCAGTCCTAGTGTAGCCTTGTTTTTTTGGCAAGAATAGAGCAATCCCCAGCACACAGAAAGTGTCAAACAGTCCCATGGGCTGCACAAGCCACTTTCACACCTCCAGCTCTGCAGAGGGCATTGCTGCAGATGGGATGATGAACGAATCTGAGACATGTCTGCCCCAACATGCTGGTAGACTGAGTTCACAGAAATACAGGGTCTCTTGGGCAGAATATTCAGTAAATTTTCTTTCTTGTCAGGCAAATCTCATCATCTTCACCCAAGAAAAACTCCAGTCAATTGATAAGGAGGTAATTTATGAAAGGTTAGTTAAGCATTGGGCAACTAGTTTTGAGTAGCGTTCTTGATAAAGAGAAAATGGACATGACTGTTTGTTTGGGGAACAGAGGAGGTAGACTGGCTCTTCTCAGCTCAGGTGAGAGTTTTCTAGCTTTTTCTTTAAAAAAACAGCTTGAGTTAAAGATGGTGTTATTATACTGGCAATTACATAGTCCCACTTTAAATTTCCAAGTCCCACTTTAAATTTCTAAGGGGTCTGTAAATTGCTTTCATGGTGTTTTCACTGCTACTTTCAACCACAGCTGGTGGCTGTGTTGGCTGACTATCTGAGTTATTAGTGAATGATTTGGCACACTGTTAATCACTGTGCATTCACAATGCCACCTTTGGCAAGAGATTTTGCTTCCTTAAGGAATTTCCTATTCAGCGAATCAGAGTTTAGCAACAACCAAACACCATCTATCAAGACTAAAGTCTGCCTTACACAGCATGAATTATATTATTACATTCATTTCCAGCAATAAGTCTCTGAAATGTCTTGGTTGTTTTTCACATACACTCAGTTTAGGAAAGCAAAGCAATTCTTCAGAATGGGTTTTCAATTTGCACGCTTGAATAGTTTAAATTCCATCCCAGCAATACATAATGCATTGCTACCCTGCTCTGTATCTAATTCAGGCTGCTTGGATATTAAGACAGTAACCACTTGTGTACTGTCATCAGTATTTAGCAGCTTGAGGACAATCTCAGAATGAAAATCACTCCTAGCAGGTTCTGCATTTGATAAAGTTAGGGTTGACATCAAGACAAACCAAGGAACAGTGGAAAATAAATTACTGTGTACTTTCCCTTAGTATGTTCTAGAGAAAATAAAAGCTTTTTAAATGTTTTCAGCCTGACCAGTGCTGACACAGCCCACTGCTTATGAGAAATGTCATGCTAATTGTATTGCAGTTTCTATCACTGCCACCAGTCTTGTTAGAGATTAATTTAGGATTTGAAGGAATAGATGAATTTATGTGCAGCCCCAATACATTTTCATGATGTTAAGTCCTGATGCAAAATTGAATGAAAGGATTCCAGCGCTGCAGCATGGATCACACTCTTTACAAATGCAGTGGCAATGTAATCCCACCCCAAATACACCCAAATCATGCAGAGCTGAATGAAAGGGTCATGCAACATGAACACACTCCTGACCTGGAGTCATGGGGCTCTGAAAGTATCATCATTCAAGGAACCAAAAATGAGTTTGTTTGCCATGTACAGTAATTTAAAATTTGTTAACAGACAAATTATTGATCCTTGCACTGAGAAAAAATTCAATACAAGTCACCCTGCTACTTAAATTCATATTGATGTGTCAATTTTATGCACTGTTTATGCTCATTTTTTTGCCATAGTATTCCTATGCATCTGGCAAAATACATTTTAGGGATAGCTTATTGAGGCAGAGGAAACTCGAATATTCTTTCAAATGCAAAATGAAGCACTTTGAAATGAATTTATTTTAAACTGAAATTAAAAATAAATGTGAGCAAAAAAAAACCCACCCAGATTTCCTACACTGTAAAGAAAAAGTATATGACAAACAACATTTTCTTTAATCTAACATCATCTAATATCACTGTTAACAGTGAACTACATTCTCAATTTAAAAAAATGGACTTTTTCACACATTCTTCAAATTTTTTTTTGCTTGTTTCACAACAAACAAAAATCCCCCTACATTATTGCAGTGATTGCAATAGTGATATCTTCTGGATGTATTTCAGAACACAGAAATGACAATGTCATTCAGTCTTTGTGTTGTACGTGGCAAGAAAACTCTTCCTTCTTTTTTTTTCCTGAGGACCTTTGAATTTTATGCCAAGATCAGGGCTGATGGCAAAATTTTACAATGATGACAGAGCTCTGGACCTGCCTAGGACACACCTGGTTCTTAAAGTCTTCTGTTCAAAGCCTGCTGCTCACAAAGTAGTAGAAGAAGATGCAGTGGAGGGGTGGAGGAGTCCCCTCTCAGGTGGAATTGTAGTGGAGGTAGATTTTTAGTGCCAATTCCTGGCAATCTCTGATCGGTTTCTCTGTGTGCAGGTACAAGGTTTTATAAAATCTGGTTTACAGACAAATTTATGTCCTCTGGACAAGACAGAACTTGAACAGCTTTCAAGGATGTCAGGCAAATATTTCATCTTTTCAATTTTTGCTAAACAGTGATGTATCATAGGCTACAGTGACAGAAGAGCAGCACTGGAGACACAGACCTGGATAGATATCCAGATATTGCTGTTCTGCCTATGCCACAGGCTTTACATAAATTTAACCAAACATTACTGCTTCTGTCAAATTGCACAAGGTCCATGCTACAGAAAATTCTCTGATTTTTCCTTCCCCTTCTCAAGCAAGGTCATACCTGTCAGTAAGCCAGATAACACAGATGGAACACACAAACAAGCAAAAGTCAAATGCCAAAACCGGATCACGTTTGGGGGCATGAATATTGGTTTAATAAAAGTTATTCCCTCTCCTACTGAACTTTTCTTATTCACATTCATAAACCTTCCCTTTGCCACTCCTGTTTCCCAGCTTCTGCAGAGTGGAAACAAAACTAAAGGAGAATGTACAGTGGTTCATGGCATAGAAATCAGGTTCATGAACAGCATCTGTCATCAGCATGGGAATTTTTGGGGGAGAAGCATTTTTCCTCCACTAATGGATTCCTAATGCAAACAAACTACATAGCCTTCTCAAAAAATCTTGCAGACTGAAAATTTCAGCAACACTGAAGCATCATCAAGTAACTGAAAACTCAGCTCCACAACCTGCAAAGGAAATAACATTTTATATGCACCAACCATTACTACTTGCAGCTGAAGTTTCAAGGGGAAATGAAATTTCTTTTGTGATGCAGCCCCAAACTTAATTTTCGAGAAACATCTAAGATAACCACACATGACCTTGCTAGTATACTACCTTACAGTGCTAATTAATTGCTAATTACTTGGAGAGAGTTTTAGTGGAAAATAAATCAAATCAAGTATAGACCAAATTTTTCAAGGGATATATATTCAGGTATCTGTTTGTACCACCACTAAACTTGTCTACTCTCTTTTGGCATCTTCATCATTCTCTTTTAATGAAGGCTATAAAACAGACACATAATTGAGTCAGTGGCAGGAAGAAAACTACCCTTTAACAATTTTAATAGCTTCTGAGCAATCCCACACAGTGAGAATGAGCCACGTGGACACTCCAGGGCTTAAGAGATAGCTATGGTAATGGTGTTCCAATAGCACACATTGCCTGGGACACTTCTGGATCCTGTGATCACTGCTACTTTGGCACGAGCTTTTAAAGCTCTAGCTTGGAGAGTGCTTAAAAGCATCCTTAACTTCAGCAGTAATAAAGCTGCTCGGATGTTTAAATTAGACAAATAACTGCCATGATAAGTCTTGAACTGATGTGCTCTAGTTAAATGAGAGTCTGAGCCCTCAGCCTCCAGAAAACACACTCAGGCCATGGGATGTTGGGGGTTTTCTCCATCTATTCTATCTGTACTCTTTTAGTGAGTACTCAAATGAGAGAGTCCAATGTGTCCTCAGGAAACAGAACTCTGATGGACTGAGCTTCCAGGAGTGTCCTGGAAATGTGATAATTGCCTCCCTGGAGCTCTTCCCTCTTGCTAACACAACCCAGACTGTGTTGGTGCTCTGTGACTCAAGGATACATTATTCACTTATGTTCAACTTGTCATCCACTGGGACCCCGGGGTCCTTTTCTCTTGCTCAGGCAGTTTGTGCAGGGCTTTGCCTTTGTCTTCATTGAGCTTCTTGAGGTTCCTACCAGCCCATTTCTTCAGCCTGCAGACCCACATGAATCTACCTTCCACCATGTCAACCATTCTGCCTAGCTTGGTTTCAACTACACACATGTGAAAGGTATATTCTGTCTGTCACCCAGGAAAATGATCAAAATGCTGATTGCTTTTGGTTCCAGAACTGAATCCTGATCCTATGGAAGCACCAAAGTTCTAAACTCTCTACTCTAGTCCAGATGGATGTAGTGAGGAGTTTATTAACAGAGCTTGGAGTAGTCTCATGTACTACATCCTGGGGGCTGTGCACCTACCAAAGACAAATACATAAACTCATCTCTGCTAAACTCAGATTTATGCTACCTTGTCACTGTCATATTTTCTGGAAAAATCCCTTTGCCAGGATTTCTTCTCCTGGGAAGCTGAGAAGCCTCAGAGAAAAAGGAAAACAATATGATCTCATTTGCTTCTCCTGTGTTTTGCTGCTTTGGAATGTGGTCTGGAGATTGTTTATCCAACAGGTGGTTGTTTCATTGGTTTCATGTGAATTGTTCTGATTTAATGACCAATCTGGGTCCAGCTGTGTCGGGACTCTGGTGAGTCACGAGTTTTTCATTATTATCTTTTAGCCTTCTCTCTGTATCCTTTCTCTATTCATTAGTATAGTTTCAGTATAGTATTCTTTAATATAATATAATATAATATCATAAAATAGTAAATTAGCCTTCTAAGAACATGGAGTCAGATTCATCTTTCCTCCCCACGGCAGGGGACCCCAAAAACACCGCACTACCTAACCTCGCCTGCTTGAAATCAGAGCTGTTACTATCACCATGCCTAAATTCAGAGCAGTTTATACTGCACACACCTGACCTAACAGTCTAGAATCCTACTGCTGTCAGGTGGAACCAGCCAGCAGAGCTGATGGAGCTCAGGCTGCTCCTGGACATGAGACTGGATGTACCCAGGCATAAATCAAATTCCAGCAACTCTGTACACTGGACCTTATCCAGTGCTGCAGAGAAGACCAGGATAACATGTTGGATGCAGGTCATGAGTAGTCAGACCACCTCCAGCCCCAGAAGTCAGACCAGGGCTGCTCCTAATGGTCCCTCCCTGCTCAGTCAAGAGACACAGGCTGCTCTTTGGGACAGGGCTTTAGGAGTCTCTGATACCCATGTCTGTACATCTTCCCCTCCCTCTGCTGGCTACACACTTGGTTTCTTGGATATGCAGTCAAAAACAATGAAACCTGCTCAGTGTGTCAGTGTGACAAATGGGAAAGGCAGTCCTGATTCCATGTCAGGTCTTTATAAAAGTAACAGAGGGGATTGCTTTCTGGAAACACCTGCCTAGCACTAATTTTCACATACATATCTGCATTTCTGAGGTGCTAACAAGTTGCCCTCAATGTAATTTAGCAAAGTCTGGCAAACATTCTCCCTCTCCTGAAGATGCTTTACTTTATTCAGGGTTCTTTACCTGTAATGACATGCTCTGCTGCATATTTAAAAGGTTCAGCTTAATAGACCCATGGTTATGCTTAGTAGATTGTGAGAGGGAAAGGTGCTTCTTCGACAGGAAGTATAATTTGCCCCGTTTTACCCTCCTGATAGAGAAGCCCAAGAATTTCAGCTAGGAAAATCCCAGGAATAAAACTCTATCTCTTGCTAGAGATAACAGCATGGCAAACAACTATAATGTTTCAGGATTCTTCATTCCCTGTTGTTTTTGCACTCCTTTCCAAACATTAAGATTATTGCAAAGGTTGCTACAACTTTTTTTTTTTTAATTAATTTTGTTTTATTAGGCACTATGCAAACATGTTGTGCTAAGTAGAAAGAAAATGAGCACGGGAGCAGCTGGCTATTTCTTGCTATCTGCATGAGCTAGGTGAAAATACAAACAACGAGAGTTCCTTACCATGTGTCAGGCACCAGGTTTAGTTTGACTGTAATTGCTCCCCTGATTGCCATGCAGAGAGCCTCAGCAGCAATCTCAGCTTTGCAAAACCATCATCTTCCCCTGCAGTTTGCTGAGGTGAAATAAGGATGCAGAGCTACCTCAGTTGTTCCAGATTCCAAAACTTTTTCTGTCCCTCTTGCCAACAAAAGGCCAACTTCGCTTTGGTCTTAGCTGAGAGATACTTTATTATTCCTAGTATAAGGAAGAGGACTTAATTGGTTAATTATTATTGTCTATTACTCCTTGTCTTTCAGTTCTACCACCACTCTATCCAGAAAAGGAACACAGCTTTCATATAGTTTTAAAAAGATAAAGATGAAATGTGAATTATTTAAGGTTGATTTCTGATGCAGCAAATATGCATATTTTAAGGATCTTATCATCAGCTATATTTCAGTTGATCAAAATCTTGCTAAGCTCAATTCCATATATTTCTTTTTCCTTCAAAATTAATTAAACTGATCTTTATGCACCTATTCCACACTACTCATATTTTTCTATCCATTAAGATGCCAACAGGAAAGTAATTGCAAACACAAACAAGTGCTTTATATCTCCCATCTCACCCTACTTTTACTCTGAATCAGCAAACAGATTTTCAAAATAAATCAAAGGCTTCCCACTTCCTTGTGGTGAGACACATCACATTGCATTAGAGCCATCTTTCAAACTCTCCTACTAACTGGGGTGAGAATATTAAAATAAGCATAATTTCAAATTCCAGTCTTGGTACGTTAATAAAAGGGAGTATCTTGGTATTTTAAAATTATATTTTGTAATAGCTTTCAAGCACACTTTACTGGGTGTCTTATTTGTAACAAAAGGACAGGTTTTTATGTATAGAAAAATACTTCATATCATATTTAAGCATCTGGACAACAATTATTAGTATGACCTTTGTAAAAGGCCATCCCTGCAGAAATGAAATGACATTTCCTTAACTCCTGTCATTTTTTGTTGCTTCTCTTCTTTTTCCCTACAATTTCTTCATTCTTACAACTGGGCGAACATTTAAGAGAGCACCATGGAGGGGAAAAAATCTGCAGACCTTGTCTCCAAATTTTGTGATGAAGAGACATTCTGTTAATACACAGCCCTCCTCTTTATCTCCCCCCTGAAATGAGGAGTTGCAATCTCATGTCAGACTTACCCTTTTTTTTTTTTGCCTCCAAAGCAGGGGCTATCAGAATCTCATTGACAGAAGTCACCTATGTGAGTCAACATGAAAAAGCAATGAGTATGTCATATATTTTTGCATTGAAATAGGGCCACAAATTTTGCCCAGCTCTGATGCGAAGCCAGCCCTTGAATGAAGGCTGCTTTGCATCCTTAACTATAAAAGCTGCAACCTGCACAAGTCTGATAACAGCTCACAGTTACTGCTGAAACATTTTTTTTTTCACCTTGCAAGCAATTCCTTTAAGGGAGAAAATTGCAGTGCATCCATTAACACCAATAGCTTTGCCTTCCATCCATCCCATGGCTTCATGCAGGCTGGGGCTGCCAGAGAAGAGATCCCACATTTCTGGGTGGAAAATAAGCCTGACACTGTGAAATCAACCACATTCCACTGGGATACAAGTCAAACCCTTCATGACAGCTGTGGGCAGCCATGGTGATTGTTTTTCTGTTAAACCAAAGTTCACCCTGTTTTGTTCATTTGCTTTGCTCTTAAGGAAAAGGATTTCAAGCTCACAGGAGTCCAGGTTCTGGAACATTCTTCCTTGTCCAAATACCAAGCTGACAGAGCATCTACGGGCTTTCCTCCCACTCCATCTCTCCAGAGACCTGCTAAGATTTTGCAGTTGAAATTAAATGAGCTACCCCATAATTTTACATGAAACTTGCCACCAGCAGTCTAAGTAATGAAGACACCTGCTGGTTGCTCACCACCCAGGCATCAGAGAGATCTCTCCTGGCATAGATTTTAATTAGTTCATTGCAATGCTTTTTGTCTTCTCATCCTCTTTTCATCAGGAGTCCTTCACCCATATTCCTTTCAAACTTCTACTCTGCAGATCTTGAATTGTGATGAGCTGTAGCTGGCTCAAAAATTGGACCCCTTGTGTTCAGAAACTTCACTACTGAAGGCAGAGCAGTAGAACAATTGCCCTCTCTTATGCCCTACTTATTTCCATGGAGTATAAATGGTTTGCATACCTTGTGAATCATCTAAATCCTGTAGAATCGACATTAAAAATATCTGACCTCATTGAAAATGAAATCTTCAGCCTGTGATACTGAGAAGTCAGAATTCATTACTGGATGAGCAGAACTGCAGCTACCCATCATAACAATTTTCACCATGTGCCATAACTTTATAACAACCCTTTCCCCAACAGCAGACAAGATGTGGTACATTTGATCACATCTAGGCCAGTTCCTTACAGAAAGAACCATAGTGGGAAAAGAAACTTTAGAATATAAAAAAACCCCTATTATCACCATGATCTGGCAGAGACACAGAGAAAGGAGCACATGCACCACAGCAGGAGAGTACCTGCAAGAGGGTACAGTGAAGCACAGCCCCAGTGCCAGTAATTAAATGCCTGTGAGTCCTTTGTGGGCTGTTAACAACAGAGATGTGAACTTTCTAGGGCTCTTGCTTTGCTGCTTAAGGCTCATTCTCTGCAGCACAGGACCAGGAATGCCTGTACTACCAATTAAAAGAAGGGAACAAAGAGAGATTTCAAGCACTGAGCCCTTACTACCTACAATTAATGTAATGATTTTCAGACTATTACAGCTAGTTCTATGATAAATCTTATTTTTTGAAGGACGCTATTTCTAGCTTAGAACAGCCTGTGCTGTTTAGTAATTGCTCACCTCCAAGACAAGGCTCATTGTGTCTCCAGAGACCGGCCCTGAAGACGTTCCCTGAAATGGTCTCTGACCCTGCCCAGGACAAGTAAGGAGAATGTCCTTAAAGAATGACTCCAGGAAGGCTCTCTGGAAATAGGGGTCTTATTTCTTGAACACAGGCTGTCAAATAAAAAATACATTACAAGAAGAATAAGGCAGTTAAAATCTGTTTCAGAGGCTGAGGATTTGAGGATGCAAAAAACACAAACAAGGAAAATTTGAACCCTTGTGATGATACATGCTGTGTATGTGCAAACAGTGCCAGGGAAAGGAAGACATTTAGAAGCTGCTTTATGTACCTGCTTTAGGCATTTAATAGCTTCCATTTACCTCAGTTAAAGATGGAGAGTTATTACATTTTTGAGGACTGTAACACTGCCTATAAAAGTAAAATTTACATGTACAATGTTTTCTGCAGAGTGAAAAAATGGAGGGAGAAGAGGGAACTGTGTGAGAGATCTGGAGCTGAAGAACCAGTCCTGGTGCTTCCATTAGTGACTGACAGGAGAGAACCTTCCTCTGGATCTGGGGCAAAATATTCCGGCAACAGCTGCAAGTTACAGGGATCTGTTTGCCACAGTGTTAATTGGATTTATTTCCTGTCTGCACAAGTAATTTTATTGGCTCAGTAGATGGGAGAAAAGCTACAATAAAGCTCAGCTGGAGTCAGGGTGGTGGGAAGCTCTTTATCTGGCTTTGTGCCTGCAGCTCCACCTGAGAACCAGAGAGAGATGGAGAGACAGGCTCTGTCAGTCCCTGGGAGACCTGATGAAAAGCATTTCAAATTTGCCACATGAAGGAACTCACTCTCTCCCATCTTCCATCTCAGTAATAGAGATGGGAATTGGAGACTTTTCCCCCAGCCTCATGCCAGTGACCTGCTTAGAGGAGGAATGGGTTTCTCACAGAGAAATCTTCTGCCACACTTTCACTCTTGTAGAACTTGATGCATATTCTTTTTCAACTATTCATTTTTTCCCCAGAAGATCTAAAAGTGAAAGGTGAGAAGAGAGAAGAGAGAAGAGAGAAGAGAGAAGAGAGAAGAGAGAAGAGAGAAGAGAGAAGAGAGAAGAGAGAAAGAGAAAGGAGAAAGGAAGAAAGGAGAAAAGAGGAAAGAGGAAAGAGGGAAGGCAAGGCAAGGCAAGGCAAGGAAAGGCAAGGAAAGGAAAGGAAAGGAAAGGAAAGGAGAAAAGACATGAAAAAGGAGAAAAACCCCAAACACAAGCACAGAATAGCAAACAGAAATCATTTTTACATTTTTCCCCATAAAATTTAAAAAACACCTAACTCTTCTGTTTAGGAAAATCTCTAAAATAATAAAACATTTTGCAAACACATTGATGATGTATTTTTGCTATGAAACTGTTTCAGTGAAAGAAGGATTTCAGCTTTTTTATCTTGAACTGAGAGGTTTGAAACCTCCCAGACCAAACACAATCATCTGAATGGGTAGAAGGGCATGAAACAAAGCTGTTGAGCAGAAAAGCCAGCAATCTGTCTGTAGAAACTTAGACATGTCAAGGCACAAAGATCTGGTCAATCTGGAGTTGAGGTCACCTTTTTCCAGAAAGTCTCACAGAATCACAGAATCATTTAGGTTGGAAAGGACATCTAAGGCCACTGAGTCCAGCCTTAACCTAAATCTGTCAGGTCCATCACTAAACCATGACTCTGACCTCCTCCAGCCTTGCACTGGAGGCAGGTGCTCCCCCATGAAGAATGACAATTCCTTTAGGTCCTTCATTGCCCCTTTCTGTCAAAAACACCAATGTTAACAAAAAACTTAAACAGAACCAAGCCAACAAAAAGACAAAAAATGCTGGTTTTAGGTATGTTTGTTGCACTACTAGCTTTGGGCAGGAGTGGCTGAGGAGGGGTGAAGTGTCCATTCACACCCATGAGGAGATTGAGGCTTCTCTGGTGGGACAAGAAGGAGCAGCAGAAGTTGGTGGCACATTAACCTCAACCCCATCAATATTTATAAATATCTGAAGGGAAGGGTTTAGAGGATGGAGCCAGGCTCTGCTCTGTGGTATTGAGCAATAGGACAAGAGGCAAGGGGCAGAAGAGCATGCACAGATTATTTTGACACAGATATTAATACACCACATAACAGCTTGCTCCTTTGTTCAGCCTGTGCTAGAAACAACTCATCCCACTGGCTACAGTCTGTTCTTTTCAGCAGACTTGCACTCTAACCCACCTTTCTCTCCCAAGGACAATTCAACCTTCTAAGGATCATAATTAATCATCACAATACCAACTCCATCCTTCTTGTCAGCTTTGGGCAACTGGACTTTTCTCTGAGCCCTCCCTCACCACCAATTATCTCCATATCCTCTAAGGCCCTTTAATTTGGGAGAAGGAGTTCTAGAAGAGCATTCACAGCAGTTCTGCTGCTATTCTGGACAGCAAACCCTCTCAATGGCTACACTGCTTTTTGAGGAGTACCTCATCACCCACCTTCATCCAGTACTGAGGAAGTCAAACCAAACATTAGGTGTTGTATGAAAATAGGAGGAAATTCCACCTCCTACATCAACAAAACAAGAGTTATCAGATGGGTGCAGATATCAGCTGGGGATGCAGACATAACAAGACACTTTTGGTCAGCACAAAAGTGAGTAGGAGGCCTCTAATAACCAAAATACTAAATTAATTGGCAGAAAGGAATATAATAGTTTTCTTCAACCTCTCAGCTATACAAGTCATTCATCATATTCCAGACCCTGATCTTAACTTATGAGACATATTAATTCCAAGCTGCAATGTGCTGTTCCATATTAGTCACTGCTACTAGAATTTCTTATGGTACTAATTAAGCCCTGAGATTCTTAAATTCTCTAAGCTGTGCACTGTGTTTATATCACAGAACACAGGATTTCAATTGAGCAGCCGGCTCATTATTGCTCATGCTCAGACTGTGGGATAATGAACTATTACTGCTTGCCTCAGGTGATTCCTGAGCTGGGAGGCAGCAGGAGGAAGAGCTGCTGTGTGTAGCTGATGGCATTGTCTCACCATGGCAGCATTTAGGAGAGGTTCTCATAAGGAGAAGCCCAAAACTCCAGGACAGAAATCAAAAGGAAAATTCAAGGAGATAGTTCCAGAAGCCTGAAGTTCTTATTTTCTCTTAGTGGTAGAAATAATTAAGCTCACGCTTTTGATGGCATATCATTATTTCTCCCAAGCAATGATATTTGACTCATGGAGCAGAAGAAACATCATCACCATGGACAAAAACTAGACAGAAATATCTTTTCAGTTTTGGTAATTGCTGAGATGTTACATCCTCCTGTCTTCTCCCACCACCTGGAAATGACTAATCACATCTGCCAATGACTGATTCTACCTTGTCTGTTGGCTTTTTTGGGTTTTGTAGCTTATTATTTTCATTAACTCACTCTAACATTACAGAGAAGATACCTGTAAAACATCTCCTATTCTTAAAGATCTTTGCAATTCAATCTTTTTCTACAATAATTGCTAGGAAGTGCTACTTTCAATCTTCCATAAACTGTTTTTTAAACTGTGTGAATAGGAGTCATCAGATAAAAACAGATTAAAAAAATCTAGGTATTCACCATTATAGTATCAGAACTCGTGTGGCTATTGTTCACATTTTATCCTCCTTGTCAGAAGGATGGAAGTTTGGGATGTAGTGGTTGGGATGGGACACTAGGTTAGGTATAGAATAAACAATGTGAGGAAATGAATTCTTACTCCCCTGTGTCCCAGACTTACCGCTAAAGTAATATTTTCTCCACCTCAAACTCTTTATTCAGGCTTTAAAAGACAACCATCTCCAGCTCTCCCCACATCACATTCCATATCTTTTAATAACAACATTATATATTGGTGGTAACCGAGATAAGGATGTACCTTTGCTGTGTTCTGGCTGCCAATACTTGGAGCAGGGCTGCAGGAGTGGAGGAACAGTGTGTGTGCTTCCAGAGCAGGAACCAGGCTAAGGGATACAGGAGGTCTCAGTGCTGGATGAAACCCAGGTGCAGGGGGAGGAATTCCTTCAGAGCAGAGTCATCCTTGGAGTGAGTTATCCCCAGAGCTAGTCCATTCCTGCAGAACACAATCCGTCAGCCAGTCAGGAGAGGTAAAAACCAGCAAGCCTACCCTCATGATCAAGGGAGCAAGGCCTGAGAAAAGACCTGTAGGTAACACAATTGGCACTTCTGATGCTCTTTGGTACTTCACTCTGGTAAGGAATACAAAAACACACTCCAGCCTAGAGTTCAGTTTGTATCCTGCATGTTAACAGAGAATAAAGCCATGATTTCCCTCATGCCTGATAGTGATGTAATAACCTTGAATTGTGCACTGTAATCCTGGCTTCTCAATTTATTTCCACATTTAAAATAAAGGTAAGATATAATCAATTTTGAACAATATTTTCAGCTCTGTCACCAGAGGGTGCATTGCTTTTCAGACAGTAAACAAGAGCATTGAGCACAGTTGCAAAGGGTCTAGAAAAAAAAACCTGTGAGGAGGGTTTGTGTTACCTGCAAATAATTGGTGTTCAGCAAGTTTCAGGGCTGACCGCCCTGTCTGACCCATCTTTTGTTTTAATTAAGTAAAACAGCACCTTCCATTGAAGGCAATATAACACATCTACCCCCCCTTTTTATCTAAATCATATCTGTTGTGAGATTGGAGCTCTCCAAGATTGTCACCAGAGGGACAGTTTAGGAAAAGAGCCATTTTGAGACTTCAGCAACTCCAGCACTTGTTTAGTTGAGAGAGACTTCTCAGAGATTCTTAATTTCTCTCAGATCCTAGAACAACAAATATATCCAGCATGCATGAGATAAAGCTGGCCTGAGAAAATGCGTGTAAGAGCTGAACTTCCATTTCTCCCAGCTACTCTAAATAATTTATCACTTCTAGTACAATTAGATTTACTATTTCAAATCAAATCAGGACTGTAGATTATAGTCTAAAATAAATAGCTAATTGTATGAAATAGCCCAGGCTGTAAACTGTGGGCAAAGCAGATGGGCAACGGAAAAAACAGAAAATAAGCAAATAGGAATAAAAATGTGGGTATCCCAGGTGGAGGTACTGCTCAAAGCCAATCAGCAGCAGTAATCGCAGCTGACAGAAACAAAATTACTCTGGAATCACTGAAATAGAAAGGGACGATTGACTGGTGGTATGCACTCTGTCTCTGCTCTGCCTACTACAAGAAAAAAATTATTAACCATTTATACAAGTAATAATCAATCAGCAACATTAAAAACCTTCACAAAGTTTCATATCCTCTGTCCCCTCAAAATTCTGTCAAAACAGATGTTATCTACAGCATTGCCTAAAGGGCCAGCAATGTCTGCCTATTTCACAAAAATCCATGTTATCCAATTTACTGAAATCAATCTCCATGTGCAGATTAATTTGGGGCTGTAGATCAGTGAGTGCATCTTAATTTCCTCAGTAAGAAAAGAAAATGAAATCAAATCAGGAAGATAGACCAGCTGTAAGAAAAGAGCTAGCTGATAGCAAAGGGCCCTTTAGGGCTATCATGTTTACCAAATTTAAAAGGCTGGCACCAACAGAAATGTGAGACAATATCTCCTTTTATGAAAGCAAATCCAGAAATGTCTTTTGAGTTCAAAACCAGAAGATAGCTTTTGTCAAACTTGATTTCTTACTTCATCTGAAAACACCCTAAAGCTTCCTAGGCTGTAGTTTGATACTTGAAATGGCAGTTTTCAAAATACTACATTTTTATACTTTAAGAACAAACAAGGAATTTGGCATCAACTAATGCCTGAGTTTAGCACCTCTCCCTGGCTTTGCATCCATAATTTGATTCACTTTCTAAAAAATCAGCACAGTAAACAGTTTTCCTGTTTTAAGGTAGGTTTCCTTTTCTAAGGTAGGTTTATTTGCCATACCAAAGCTTTCTTGTTCTCAGGCACCACACACAAAGACATAAAAACTGATGACTCTCCTTGCTGCCCTGCTTTGGGAACTCCCTCACTTGGCTGCCTCTCCTTGCTGCCAGAAGAACTGTGTGGTTCTTTCATTCTCCCCATACTGGAGGCTCTGTGAAGGATGATCCATCCTGTTAAACTGTCTTTAAGCAGGATGAATGCAATTACCTGAGCTGGAATATATCCAGAACTCTGGATTTAACAGCCATTAAAGATCTTGTTGAACATTTGTCATACCTTCTCAAGTTGCCACACACAGTGACAGCTTGGCATCTGAGAGATGGAAGTTCAGAGCAGCCCTGCTCTTACACTGCTGCATTTGCTCCTCGAAGAAAGAAGTGAATGTCCCAGTTGTGGGGACAATGTGATGGATGGTGCTTCAATGGACTTTGAATTTCTCATCTACTTTCCACCCAAACACCTAAAGAAGGGCTGAATTAAGCTTTGGTAAGCCTCCAGGTTTGGTAACTGTAACAGCTAACTGGCTGTTAGCTGCCACAGAAGAAGATTGAAATGTGGCTTGTTAAAAGTCACAGAGCAAATGTTACAGCAGAGCAGGGGATGGAAATATCCTGGAGTGCTCACCTCTCCTGCTCAGAGACCTCTCCTCCCCATGCCAGAGGTTCTACAGGAGCTTTAAACACAGAAATCCCAGAAAAAGATGGGATGGATCCCCGTGGTCCAGACTTACACTCAAGTGTGAGTGCAAGATTTGTGCTGCAAGACACAGCTCCTGAATTGGTTAATTACATCAAATAGAGACAGTCACAGCAGGGAAAACTTTTACGAAATTATTGCCAAAAATCTCCTGTTTCTCTCACCAACCTCTCACCTCCTGCCACAGTTGGGGATATTTTTTGGCAAAATCTCTGGCACTTCCAGGCTCTTTGCATGAGTGAGGAGTGTGGAGTGAGGCTGCTTGTGGGATAAATGGCCCAAGTGTGGCAGGGCATGGGCTGGAGGTGGATTGATGCAGCACAAGCTCTGACTGCTTGATATTCTGGCAGTGCAGAGAGTCCAGGCTGACCTTTCAACACAGCATTGCATGAGAATATTTGGAGATGAGGGACTGTTGGGGGAAAAGCTCTTTGCTGAGGAAATGTTGATGTATAACTGGTTCTGTTTGTAAATTAATGTGCAGAGGACCCCACCATCTTTTCCAGCACAGCTGGAGCAACGCATGTTGTGAAAAGAACCAACCTGTTATTCTTAGTGTGTAAGCTGCTCAGTTAAGGTACTTACAAATGGTTTCATGACTGTAGCTCATTACCAGAAGACATCTCCTGCTTTATAGGCTCATTTTTAATATGCATTTATATTAAAATGAGATGTTGTAGCTTGATCCAGTTTTCATTACAAATTCTAATCTTAAAAGGAAGTGGATAATAAATCCCAAGTTAAATCTCATAGTTACTTATGGCAGGCCCCAAGTGCTAATGGGGAAAGTAATAAACTAATGCACAGCAGACAAATAAAAGAAAGTGTCTTTATTCTAATAAAGCAACTCATCTCTAGAGTTTTATCCTCTATGTTCTGAGCCTATGATAAGTATTGCTGATGTATCGCCTACTTCTGGTTCTTCAGATACTTGGTACCAGTGGTATTTGTTTATCCAGCTGTATTTGTTAATCCACTGAAGTCCTGTGTAAGGAAATCCTTGATTACTCTCAGCCACGAGGAGCTTGTGACCTTCACCAAGACTGGCTGCTATCACCAGCTGGCTCAAAGAAATTACCTCAAGTGAGAATCATATTCCCTTCATAATTTTTCTGGTTACATGTTTAACCTTGGAAAAGACAGTGTTTGTTTTAGGAAAGAGAGAAACACCGGCTGAGTTTGCTGCTTAGAGCATGTTGGACTCTGGATTTACTTTTGAGCCTATTAAAGGTCAATGGCCTGTGCTCGTCCTAGAGTAGAGTCTCATAAAGGAGCTTTTGTAGGTAAGGTACAGAAATATTTACCTTCTCTGAAAAAAAAAAAATGTTGGTAGCTTCTGAAACAAAAACAATCAGTCAATCAAACAAGCAAACCCAAATGCCTTAATCTGGAGAATGCTGTATGGTAAAGAGCATTAAAAGAGAAAGATCTTTTTGAGGGAAATACTGGCAACATTTGCCCATCTTAGATAAACAGAGGAAAAAGGTTTGCAAAATGTAGAAGAAGTATGAAAAGAAGGTCACCCAAAATGATCTAGAGCAGCCTCAAATCTGCCCTCTATAAGCTGTAAGAAGTCTCTAAAAGTCAGTATTTGCTATATTTCTATCAGAGACTCGTTTCACTTCACCATCTCAAACTGTGCATCCATTTTAAGCTAATTGTGCTTCCCACATAGCCAGTTTAAAGGCAACATCACTCACCCCAAGCTAAAGGAGGAGAGTAAAACATATCCCCTTCTGTAAATCAGTCTCCATTGGCTGCTGAGGGGTGCTTGGCAGTCTGTCAGGTGCAGATGTCTGTGCTGCAAGGCACTGAGGGGAGCCAGGACCAGCCCCACAATCAGTGGTAGTGGGCTGATAGTTGGAGTGCTCCTCACCAGAGGGCTGCCATTTTCAGTCTTACCTAGTTTCAATATCACAGAAGTCTATATTAAATTATTTTTTTTTAAAAAAACTACCTGGATACAATGAGAAAATAAGTAGATGAACGCTTAGAATTCCTGTTTATCTTATGGGATTGTTCACAAAATTTATAGATAATTTTAAATTAGATTTACATCTATTATTTCTTGCCCCATTTAGTCACAAAAACGGCTGGGTTCAATCCCACCAGTGTTGCACTTCACCTCTGGAAAACTTTTGCCCAAGAGTTTAATACTGTTATAGTGAAGATTTGTATAAATAAAATTGGTGAGGTTGGGGCTGAAAGCAAAGTCTGGAAACTTGGCAACTTTTCCTAGAATGAAATCTCCAAACATCTATAGTTTCAATAATAATTCTATTCCAGCAGTGATTGAATCAAGATATCCCATTTACTTAATCATCTAAAACCAAGTTAAATGACTGTGGGTAGGATTACAATAACAGATACAGTGTTAACAAACAAAAAGAACCCACAGTAATTGAAACATTTTAGTTTAATTCTGTCACTTAATAATGCCTGGATCTCATTCCAAATGGGAATAAGCAATACAATGGAATGAAAACACCTCTTGATGAACTACAGAGCTGGATGCACTCTGGCATCTCCCTTAATACAGAGAGATACTTTAAAGTCTATCTGGGTATGCCCACAGGTGAAGGGGTTTCACTCAGACTCAAAAAGTGAAAAAGGAAGGTGGAAACTAATTTAGTTTAGAGTGGAATATACCCATATATGTGTGCACGGCAGAGGGCAAAGTGAAATGAAGATTATGAGGAGGTGCAGCTGTTAGAGGAGTTGTTGTAGGGTTGCAACAAGTGAAAAGTGAGATAGAAATTTGAGTCAAGGGCTCACTAGCAAATGGTTTGGCAGTGTCAGGACACCTGTGGTGGGGCTGTCCTGAAGTTAGGGTGAGGGATTTGGTGTAGGATCTCTGTAAATCATTAAGAGTTCGTTGGCCCTAAATTCCATTTTCACTTGTTCCTCCAACAGGATTTAATTTCTGTCTACATTTTGACTGATTTCCTGTCTTGAAAACATCACCAGCTCTACAAACCAAATGAGATCAGTTGTGTACCCAGACATGAGAAAACAACATTTGTGATGTTCTGTAAATCAGTAAGACAGATTCTTCTTATATAGCCCATTTTCGTCTCCTAAAACAATGGGGACCTACTTTGATTTCTTTTATGATTGTGCTCATTGCTCAGTTTCCTCCACTGCCTATTTCACCCATTAATCACCTCAAGAGCAGAGACATTATTTTCTTTTAAGCTCGAGAGAGCTCCACTGCCTTCCTTTCCCTGACTAGCACCAGGTTTACCTTCACCTGGCTGGTAAATGGCAGCTGAACTAATTTGTTTCCGACCAAATATCTTGTAAGCTCAGCAAGCCCCTCTCAAACTATTTTCTTTTTGTAGAGAGATTGCATATCTTTGTGCTTTAGTGAGCAAGTCAGAGAAGGAATTACTGGTTTGTCTTGCTCTGTATTCCTCAATATCTCAGGAATAAAGGGTCCCTTTTTGTTGTCATAGCTGAATCTACTTTATTGGTGGAGAGCAGCTTTTTGCTGCCAAAGTGGATGCTCAGGACAAGCTCTCACAGAGTAGGGAAGGTCAGTTTTGATGGCCACTGCTATTGAATGATTACCTGAGGAGATTCCTGACATGTCTTCACATCAGTGAGATCAGAATCCAGCCTGCTGCAGATGTGGGTGAGCCTCTGCTTTCTAGGAATTACTAGGTGGAATCTTATTTGTTCTTTTAAATACTCAGACACAAATTACTCCAAGCTGTCAATTTATAAAAATGTCTACTTTTGGTACCTCATTTTATTTTCCCCCACAGCTACTGCTGGAGCAAAAGTAAATGCTAGCTAAATACATCAATTGATTTTAATGTCAAGGTGTAAGTGTCCTGGCAACAGTAGCCTGGGAGAGAAAAGAAATAACAAGGTTTATGCATTTCTGCCATGTGGAAAGTCACAAACTGTTTCTCTTCACAAAATGACGGCTTAAGTTTGTTAAGGTGTTTTTTTCTGACATAAGCTAAAAGTATGATTAATAAGGTGTGAGTCTTACTCTAATGGCTACCAGACTGGTGGTGAAGACACCACATGCTCAAATATAAAGTTTGCTAAAACTCTGCTCTGTATCAAAGTATCATCTGAAAAGGTACAGAAGAAATGGGTGCTCTGTAGTACAAGCACAACAAAAATCCAGTAAAAACCATTGATCATAGGAGTGTAACAAGGAAAAGGGTTAAAAATAGGCACAAGCTTCATAAACATGACGGATTTTTTGTGTGTGAAGCTGGGATCCACACCTCCCCGTGTCCTTTGGAAGACCCTCCATACCAGAGAACACAGCCATCTGCAACACTGGGCAAATATAAAGGTTTCATTCTAAACTCCTGAGCCTGCCCAAAGTTCCCAAGCTGAAAACATTTCTAATGATATAAAATTCATAACAGAGAGCTCTGTTCTGGACTGATGTGCCATTGCAAAGCCCTTTGTCTGCTGTTCATAAAAAGTCAGAAACCTTAATTTTTGTTCACACCAATTAGCCCTCGCTTCCCAGAGCCAGGGTGCTGCCACAGAGTCCCAAGTGAATAATGACAGCCTGTGTCACACCAGCAGGCACCCCGCAGCTCAGCTGAGCCTCAGACAGCCTCAAGAGGAAACACATCTCAGCAGGGAAGTGTCTTAATTTTGGGTTCATCTTTTTTACATTGGGGCCTCAATGGTTCAACTCGATGATCTTAGAGGTCTTTCCAACCTCAACAATTCTCTGAGTCTGTGACTCTGCATCTTCACAAATGAGTCAAGGCTGAAGGAGTTACTGGGTGTTGACATACATTGCTTTAAACCCTACTTAAAAGAAATTAAGGGCTTTCCACACCCAGAGTGATTGTAACGTTTGGCTCACACTGAAGCATAAAGAGAGCACAACTTTGAGGGATTTATGTCCCAGGTTTTTGCAGTGCTCTGTGTTTCAGCATCCTTGCAGTCCCTTTGACAATTCAAATTTAAATGTCTTGGCCAGATGGAGAGGAATGATGTCTGAGGCAGTTCTGGGAGTTGTATCCAGGGCTCCTTAGAAGGGAACTTGTGCCCTGTCTTTATTGATATCCTCTGTGTTTTAAGGAGTTCCATGAGGAGAACCAGGTGTTGTTTTGTTGTGCCTTACAAGGCAGATTTCCCCCACTATGGGCCTGGTGAGTGAAAACTCCTTCAGCAGAACCCAGGATGGGAATAAAGCCCAACATGTGAAGTTCAGTTTGAGATGAAGAGATTCCCATTGGCTTTAGTTTCTCTTGCACTGCTGTTTCCATGGCAGTGTTTGGATGTTGGTGGCTTCACTTCCAACTACAGTATTTTTTCATGATTCCTATTTAAATGTGCTGCCCATGGCTATATTATGTTTAATTGGAGTGAGTCTGGCATTCCCCAGAAGTTCTTGCTGTGGCTTTACAAAGTAGCAGAGGCAGGAAGAAGGCTCATATGCTGCTGAGCTGAACTCAGCTGAACTGGACTGAAATCAATTTGTTTGCAACACAGTTTGACATTTTAACAAAACAGTGGCAAATAACAGTAATTTCATTTTTATTGTGCTAAGAATAGGAAGACAGAGAACAGAAAATGGCATCTTCACTGCACCTGAGGAGTTGAGGTAGGAAGAAGGATGGGATCCATAAGCTGATTTTGATTTTGCATATAAATGATGTTTTTTTCCTCACTAGCATTACAAAATGCCTTTAATTAGAGAAGAGTGTTTATCATTTACATCTTGGCTTTCTGAGAAATAGCTTGTTAGAGAAATGAGAGGAAAGAATCATGGTCTAGTTGAAGGTCAGAGAAGGCTGTGTGTCATTAGTGATCTCCAAGATAACATTCTTATTTCTGTAAGAAAGACCTCTTCCTTAGTTACACAACTTTCTTAGTAATTATATGTAATCACTGCAGTTTTACATAATGACAACACTTACATATAATGACTGCATGGGCCATGACAACTTAACTTCTACTGTATTGGCCTTTTAGCTTTCAATTGTATAATATTTAATGAAAGAGGAGACAATACACACATCAGCAAAGAGCTGCCATTTTAGGCATGTCTTTACCCTGAAATAGATTAGTTTGAACCTGTTAGAATAACAGGGATGAAATTGTTTCCAACAAAATTTAGAATGCCAGACTTCAAGCAATGGGAGCCATTGCTAAGCACAGTGTCTTTACTGTCTGAGAAATGCCAGAGCCTGGGTACACAACAGAGAGCACCAGCTCTAGGAGTTGTCCAGCTTGCATCCTCCTTTATGGGTCAGATCAGAAAAGCACCTTATTTTTATAGTTGAGGCGTAGATGGATAGCTTAAAAAATAAGTGCTGAGCTAAAGCTGTAAGGATGAAATTCCTGCCTGTCAGGAAAGGTGATGCTCTGGACTGATGCAGGTCAGGCAGCTTTTTCTGCCCAGGAGCTGCTGACAGGTGCTCCAGCTCTGAATGGACATTTCCCAAGGACTTCAATTTCAGAGATCAGTCAATGACCTTCCCCTGTTTGGGCAGGGTTAACAGCTCTGTACATTGCAAGGGGTTATAACAGAGGTAGCTGTGTACCTCACCAATTCCGCAGTATTGTAGGTTCTTTAAATATGTGTTGCCCACTCTTTTAGTTTATTGGAATAATTTTCCAGTTCCCCTGAAATTTCAGAAGACACTGCACATCCAAGGAAGAAGTGGCTGAGAAAATGCATAGCACTCCTAGCACCAAGGAAAGTGGGTCCCAGCCTGGGAGGTTCCTAAAAGCCCTGCAAGAGGTGGGAAGGGTTGCCTACCAAGCCCCTAAAAGTCA
The DNA here is from genome assembly GCA_019023105.1 of Diglossa brunneiventris. Classification (NCBI taxonomy): domain Eukaryota; kingdom Metazoa; phylum Chordata; class Aves; order Passeriformes; family Thraupidae; genus Diglossa; species Diglossa brunneiventris. The sequence continues at coordinate 148,268,060 of CM032354.1, read as the reverse complement.
CAGAAAAAAAGTAATGTGCTGCAAATGTTTATGCCAATTTATCAAATATATTCCTTCTGGATGTATAGACAGCTCCTGGATCATGAGAGAGAGTACAGCAGAACTCTGGCCTCATTAGAGGGGTATGTGTGACTCAGATCCCACTGAAGGCTGTCATGACCTCCAGTGTGGAGTGCAGATATCCCTGAAGATGAGATATCTCTGAGAATGTGGTAACTCAATTCCATGGCTTCAGTCCCACTCTGAAGACAGACTGCATTTGCTAAACAGGAATACTTTTTCCTCCCTCAATTTTGCCTTCCAATTTACCAGCACAGCCATTTCCTCAGCCTGGCACCCACTGATAATCTCTCTTTTGGAGTGCTGTGCACCTACCCAGCCCACTGCAGACAGAGCCAGGCTCCCTGGAAGGTGACAGGACATGGGGAAACTTCCCCCAGGGCTGTCTGACTGCGTTAGGGAGGTTTGTGCTCCCTGGATGGGTACAGCTGCTGTGGATCAGAGCTGGCTGCCATCCAGCTGGCACAAAGAAACAGGAGGAAAAGTCCTCACCGCTTCTCCTGAGCCTTGATGGTGCTATTAGAGGACCTCCAGGAACTCCATTAAGGTGAGGTAAATTGAGTTAATTATGCACATTAATTATGCTTATTAATGTAGTCCTAATGAGGATAGAGGGTCCTCCTTTTTACCTGACATTAGGCAAGGACAAAAAATCCTATTGACTAAATGGTGTATGTGGGAGAGAGGGCATGAAAACCCTGAGATACACTAAAAACCCTCTTTCCCACTAAAAAGATCTACCTGCAAAAATTGATTTTTTTTGGCAGGGATTTCTGCCTCTCTACATTCACATCTGATTCCTGTCACCAAAATCAAAACTTCTTGTTGTAAAAACAAAACTGGCTCTATGGGCAGGGAAGCCCTTTGCCGGGGCTGATCACCTGCACACCCCTGGCAGGGTGCTCCTGTTTCCATGGCTTGGACTAGTCCAGAGAGTTACACAGAGAGCTGTGCTGGACAGGCACAGAACTGGGAGCCAGCCTCTCCTTGCTGGATGTCCACTGCCCTCACTGACAGTGAGTTTTGACATTTGACTTTCTCCTGCTCTGCCCCTTTGTGAGTAGGGAAAGACAGCGGCCTGCAAGAAATACGGTGGAGATTGTTTCTGGAGGAGAAATGTAAAATTATTGTCTGACCAGTTCCCTCTGAAACCAACTTTAAGCAGTTCTGGGACTAATTAAATATCAATTCTTCGCGGAATTCAGATGACGTTTGTGTCCCTCTGTTCTATATCCAACATTACTCCTTCTAGTTTTGCAATTTTTCGAAAGTTCAGTGTGTTCTCATACCATCTCAGGGCTCATGGACCTGCCATGACTTCTCATCACAAAAATATTATTCTGATGGGATTCAGAACAGGTGTTTGAACTCCAGAAGTCTTCAAATAAAGTCTCAGTTGTATCTAAGGAGCACCATAAAGGACTCAGGGGAGAGGCAGGGCCAACTGTTGTGTGGTGCCACCACAGCCAAACCACTCCAGCAGGATGTAGAGGTTTTGGTTCACCAATTTGAGATTTCCCAGACAATTTTTAGCAGCCTATGAAGGAGTCCAAGCTGCCTCCCATGCAGAACCACCACACAGGCCAAGCCTTAACCAGTGTGGACTGTTATGCTCCATTTGAGGCCAAGATTTGGGGTCAAAGATGAGACTAGGAGAATTTAGGAGATATAAAACAAATGTAGAAGTAACATCATTTATAAGCTTTGAGAATAGGCCCATGAAACTGAATGAAGGTTCTTCAGGGTCCAAAAGCATTTCAATATTTAGAAGAACCAGAAGAAGAACAAAACAACAAAGAAAGGGATTTTAGTAAGAAGCACCTTAGGACATTTTCTTTTAAGGGGTTTAATGTCTTTGTATTTGCCCTCATCTCTATTTTCTAAGGAAGCTGTTCTTATGTGGTTAAAGAATGGGGAAAAAAGACCATAAAAATACACAAGAAGTTTCCCATAACCTTTCACAAATAATCTTAATTTGAAAATAGTTCCTTCCCATAAACAATACATCTGAAGGAATTAATCTAGATGTCATCTTCTTTTGGCAGCAGATTTGGTCATTGACTCCCAGAATGCTAATATTGTGAAAAGAGATAGAGTTTAGTGCTAGGACAAAAAGGAATATAAGGAAATGAATAGTTAAATATGAATACAAAGGGTGCAGGAAACACAAAATAGTCTTTGAGAGCAGCCTAGAGGCTGATTGATTTTTCTGAGGACTCTTGGTGAACGGGAGTGTGGTGAGCATGTGGCAGAGTGCAGGTGACAGAGGTTTGGTTCTCAATCCTGCTCTCCCATGGGACTGACAGGACATCCATCAGAACTCAGGGTTTTGTCCTGGCTGAGATTCACCACACAGAAGGGAGGACTCCTTCCCCATTCATAATGTCAGCTAACATAGTGTAAACTCCTCTACCATATGAGTCAATCTTCCTTTCCTTTGCATTTGAGATGGAAATGCATCTGCCACTGAGTGAGAGCAGGAAAGAGCAACCACTGCAGGATGAAGCAGAGGAGGGTAGGAGGGAAAGAGAGGTGTTGCTTTGCTTTGGCCTGTGAAGTCATGGGGACAGTCCTGTTGGGCTGCCAGAATCTCTTGTTGCTCCATCAATTAATGTCCCTTTCTCCTCTGAGAGGTCTGGTTAGCATCGTCTGCACTAAACTTCTGGATGCCTTCCCAGCTATTTCTATGAAGACAAGGCTTTGTTCTGTCTTGTGCTTCCCTTCTGCTCTGATAAACCCTCCCAGACCCTCCAGGATTAACTCTGCTGGCTCACTCCTGTGAACAGCCAGAAAACAGGCTGGAGTGATCCCAAAATTCTCTGGGAGTATGCTTTCTGTTTGTCACTCTCAGCAGTGACGAAGAATCAACACCACCCAGTTCAAGAGTACAAATATTTACACTATTCTGACTGTCAGACCCCAGGTTGCCAAATATTTCATTATTTCATTAAGTATGTAGCATACAGAGCTATTCACCTCCTGATTTCCTTCAGCATCAATGTTTTAGGTAAATGGGGACTCCTCCACATCTTCATTGGGCCCGTCTGACACTAATCCAATGGCTTTTGAGCAGTGCTGTACTCCCCCTGGTTCAGGTTCATAGCCATCATAAAAACCACAGTAGCAGAAATTTTTCCTCTGCCTCAAAGATGAGACTAATTTCACTGGTGAGATTACAAAATAGTTAGGTGAGAGGGCACTAGGACAAACTGGAAAGGACAGAGGGTAGATTGGGTGTGGTGGTACCAGTCATTGGTTTCTCTGGGTCTGGATTGAAGGCACTTGAGACAGTGATTTGTGTTCAGACTCAAGTGTTTATTATTCCTTATCAGTAAAACAGTCTCATTACTGTGAGTTCAGCAGCTTTTTATTAGAAGGCACAAAATGGCCAACAACCTCTTGTTACAAGGTCTTTTAAGACTAAACTATCCAATTAAGAGCTGACACCCAGATTATTTTCCCTTTTAACCCAATAACTGATCCCGAAGAGCCCGCAATGGGGACTTTTCTGCCCAATATACAAAATGCCACCCAAACTCATGAAGAAGAAGGAAGAAGCATGAAGAAGAAACCCAGGATGACACCCTGTGGCCTCCATCTTCTTTCCATCCACTACATACTAAAAATCCCAAAATCTAAATTTCTCACCAAGTGATACACCTACACTGCTCTCTATAATCTATTTCACACTTCTGTGGATTCCAGTCTATCTTGAAGTCTAGGAAACTTTCTCCATGAATGAGGTTCAAAGTCAGTGCTCCCCTGGGGGTCAGGGCACCCCAGAGCAGACAGAGAAATATTCCCGGTGCCCTGGGTTTCCACAATTGGGGAATTAGGTTGTTTTCCTTCCCAGGTCTTTCTCTGTCAATGGCCCATGCTGTTCAGTGGACACAATCTACATTCCAGTGGGCCACACCTTTCCAGGTGTTTCAGAGACTGTGCACATCTTCTGACTCCTCTCTCCCAGCCCTCCAGGGTACAGTCAACCACATAAGTGTTGGGAAGGATGAAAGTTTGACAAGAAAGTCTCACAGATATGTGTGCTTAGCAGAAAGATTTTTAAATGTAGAGTCTGAAGAAGGAATAGAGATGGAAGCAAGTTTTGATATAGAAGAAAAGAATTGCTGAGCTAGTCTTACTGGGTAACCAAGGAGGCAAAAGGTATGTTATTTAGGAGGGGTTTTTATGACTTAGAGCAAAGGATAAACCCACCTCAAACAAGAAGATGTTTTTACCAAGCAGAAAGATAGCACAGGCAAGCAAGTCAGCAAATGTTGCAAGTAGAAAAAAGGTCTCAGAATTTTCCACTGCAAGAAAATTGAATGACAACTTCTAGCTTAAACTGTAATGTACTAACTTTTAGCGATTGGAGAATAGTAACATGAATATGGTAATTATAGTAGTTATGATAGGCTATAGATAATAGTTAACTGTATTAAGATGCTAAGCAAAGAAAAGTCTATAATGCATTGTAACCAAAACCAAAGAGTCTCCAGGCCTGTCTGCAGCTGGAGCTGACAGCTGTAGGCACAGACTCTGTCGCCCACAACCCTGGACTGCTGTAACATCCTGGATGTCATAAACTGCATTTTGGAGAACCACCTGGAGTCCTGCATCCTTCATTTCAGCTCTTACACATAAGGGCTTCAGAAGGGTCCCACCTTCTCCTGCAGTCCAGCTGTCTCTACCTTATCCATCCACACACCACCATTTGGCACAGGATTGACCACTGGATTCATGTCAGTAGTGGCAGAAGCCCCCCATGCATCCAGAACCTCCCAAAGTTTGAGACAAAAGGTCCCACACTCCTCATTGCCTGAATTTAGCCAGATCCTTGCACTGTGTATTGCACAGTCTCCTTGCTGATACCACCTTCTATTGTGCGTCTCTCAAGAGCTCTCCAGCTGATTAATTACTTTGTTGATACACTGAACATGGTCGCAAACTCAGATCATTATGAGAAACATGTATCTGGTTTATTTTTTGTGGCCTGAAATACTCTGTGGAAATACTTCTATTCTCCTTCCTGGATTGCCACAGGAGTTCTGTACAGCTCTGATTTAGCCCTTTGATGGCACAGGGAACTCCTGCCAGCAAGGCTAACATCTGCCTGCATTTCCATCTTTGCAGGATGCCTATCATCTTCTCTTCCATTACAATTTTTTTCAGGTACAGCAAGTTCACTGCTTAGGTTTCACACACAACTCTCCTGCAAAAGCCTCTGCTGGTCAACATCTGCCAGCATTTTGGGGTAACCTTTTCTTTTGTGCCACTGACCACATTTGTTTTCTTGTTTCCATCAAGGAACCTTCTGTGAGTGCACATTGTAGCTCTGATACCACAAACTGCATCAGATTTATCAGCACTTCTTTCAAATCTGTAACTCTTGGTAGCCCCAGAAACCAGCAAGCCATGAGACACCAACACTTGTGGGTCAATCTAACAAATTGTTATGTCAAAATTTCACATGTTGTAATTAGCTCATGTGGTTATGATTGTGGTTATGTAGATTTTATTCTTGCTAGTTAACATTTATGCTTGGCTCATGGCCATGGACTTTGGTCAGAATTGGAAGACAGGCCAGATCTGTACGGGGAAGGATGTGCAATGTCCTCCCAGTCACTCAGAGCACCCTAGCTGAAACTGCCCCAATTTCCCTGTGCTATGGTCAACTATGTGAATAACTGAGAGGGACAGAGATCTGACCTGGCCACAGTATTTTTTTCTGGTTAATCTCAGAAAGAGTCTGGTTTGTGCATAATCCAGTTGAGAATTCACATTAATAACTCACATCAGTGACTTCCAGCTACAGTGTGTGCAATTTTATATAGCATTTCCATTTTTCTTTATCCCATTCCCAGTTCCATGTATGACTTCCTGTGATGGTGCACCGCCCTAGATTGCTCCATAACCTAAGAAATGTATTTTAGGCCTTGATGAACTGCACCTGGGCTCAGCTTATCAGAAACACAGTTCCCAGGAGCCAGTCCTGTCTAATGAGCTCCTGGTTTTTAATGAACAGCCTTGGAAAATTATTTCTCTTGCCTGAATAACAACACAAGTGCAATAATATGTTTGTTATTGAACCTTCAAAGAAAGTTACCGACCCAAATTGTGGGCAGATGGAAAATTACTGTGACTAAAGCCAATTCTCTTGCAACCCCATAAACAGCAGTCCAGAGTGAGACCCTTTGAGTTCTCCTGGACTGCAGAGAGCAGTGACTGACAGATCCCTCTGAGTGGGGCCTCTCAGAGCCAGCAAACTCCAAAGTTAGAATTAGTTAGTTTAGAGGACTGGTGCCTCTAAAATGGGTATTTCATGATTGGCTTTTCACAAATATTAAAATGAGTGTTATATGTGTTATGTTAGAAAGTTATGCTGGTATTAATTTTTTTAGTAGTGTGTTAAATATAGTTTTAGGTTATAACATAATGTTAAAATAGAAACTATGCTATGTAAGATACTTTTTTTAAAGAGAGGACTTGCAGTGAGATAGCAGCCATGGGACACCTAAATCTTTCAGAGAAAGATAATTTATTGTCCCATTATCAGAAGAAATGAACTTCCCGCCTCACTCAGCCATGAAGACACCATTAGGATTAAGAGGAAGAAGCTGACACTGACTAGACAGAATCCTTTGTTTGAATGGAATTTATGCATCATGTATGAGGTGTATGAATATGCAACAGGCTGTTGTTTTTAAGGGTTAATCCTCTGTTAACGTGTGTCTTTTTTGGGCTTATGCTGCCCACAAAAAGGTACCCAGACGTCCTTAACTCTGTTTCTCTTATCTCATATTGTCCTAATCCAAATTGTGCAAATTATTATTACTCTAATTATATTGCTATTTTTATAACCATTTTATTACTATTAAACTTTTAAAATTTTAAAAACAAGTGATTGGCGTTTTTCACACTGGCAAACAACATCAACAGATCCTGCACTGATCCCCACACTCCAGGCTCACCCCTCTGCCCATGTAGAAGATGCAAATTCATCCAGAATGGGAACTTCACTGAATTCCAGGGGAATTTTTCACAGATACCTTGCAGATTCCTTTTTGTCTCTGTGCCTGCAAGCAGTCATGCTGTTGCAAATGGGCTGTGGATGTGGCTCTCCTAGATTTTTAAGCACTTTACATATATAAGATAGACCTGTAAGAGAGTTACTCTTGTGGTGTAGTGAAGTCTAGAAGAATCCTTCAATAAATTGTTTAACTTAAGCTAATGTTGTTTAACATTTAGGGATTAATAGTCAACCAAGACTAGATCTCAGTTTAGCAAGGGGGTCTGTTCTGAACCTTTTGTATCAACAGGAAGGTCTTCCTTATTCCTTTTTATCCTTACCCTTTCCCATCCTTATCCCTGTCTTCCCCCACTAAGCCCACTGGCTCTTGGATAATTTTTTATTTTGGTAGTTGACTGATTGATTTTAGATTTGCTTTTTCTCTGTGTGAGCCTTTTCTATCTGCAAGAAAGCTCCAAAGTCAATAGTTACAGCAGCTGCACCCTAAATTTTATGTCATTCAGAGCAATGGGAGTTTGTTCATCTCCATGTTTCAGAGTGCTAGGACAATAATCTTGTTTTCTGGAAGGATTCTGTCAAACAACTTGCAAAACTTTTGTAGTGCAGAATCTGGTTCACAGGCAATAATCAGCAATGGCATTGAAAAATTTTCCACCTTTTTATTTAAGCTGCAGCTGAGTTTCTACAGTTTACCTCAACTCATACAATGATTTAATCATTCTTTTGATCTCTGTGAACCCTGGTAAAAATTTCTTACATTTAATTTGTGATCCTAACTTTTAAAATTAAATCAATAACACTTTGTTCAATGAGAAACTTTTAAATGTAGGCATAGCTCTAAGCTTGGGAATAGTCTAATTGACTTCAAAGGAATTAAAAGGTGCTTAAGCACCTTGCTGAATTAATAACTAATTGCATTATAACTTCAGGAACAAGCTTAGTTTAACTTGAAAGTTCAGTATAGTTTATTCAAACTTCTAGTTACAGATGGAATGTTCAGGTCTGTATGAATAAACACAGTGGCAGATCAGAAACTGCAAATTAAAACTTGCATGAAGGAAATAAGACCAGCTTTAGAGATACAGGAAGAAGCTAGTTTAACACAATTTCAAAAGCTTATCCAAAAAAAAATTGATGTTCTTTCCTTTATTCTTGCAAGTTGAAAGATTATAAGGACTGACAGTATAAAATTACAAAGATAGGAGAAATGAATGAACTACTGGAAGGGAATGAAGGGTCTATTCAAAAGACAGTTCCTCTTGCTTTTCCTGCTGAAAAGGATTCTGTTACTTCTCAGACACAGAAAATGCTCTAATTTTTCTCTTCTGCAATATTATGTGCAGAAGAAACAACCAAAAAACAGTTTTGATGGTACTTGAACAGATTTCAAGAAGTCTTGCAGTGTGCTATGAATAGAAATACATTTGTTAGCTGAGGGAGAGGAACAAGGCATTTTTTCTTTGCCAAACCCAGATAAAATGTAACCAAATTGCTGGACTGGTGAGATTATATCCTCTCCTCCTTCCTTGTTCCCAGGGACAATGGAAACTTTCTTCTAGTGTAAAAGCTTTCTTTTTTGGCTGAAATAATTATGAAAGATGCTGCTATTTTTTAAATCCATTACAAAAAGAAGATTTTATTGGAAAACTTTAAACTGTGATGTTATGATAGGATTGTGCTTTTAATTTTTGTGAATGCTTAAGGAATTGACCTGGAATTGTCCCTTCAAATAAGGATTTGCAGAACCACATATTTTCGTTCAGAATACACTAATACTCCTTGCATAGTCATTTTGAGAAATAGTAATTTAAAACAAAGGGAAGATAATTAATCTAATTTCAGCTGGTACATGATCACAGGGCAGTAAGGCTTGGGCTAATTTAATAATTTTGATGAGCTTACATCCAAGATGAATATGGTTTATAAGAAAGAGCAAAGCTGGGTTTCCAGCCACTATATTGACTAAATTATTATTCACACATTATTCATCACTGCTGCAAATACACCACATCCTTCCTGTGCTGTTGAAGTCACCTGCTGTCTGAATGCAGCTATCAAAGTCATGTGTTATTATGATATATGGTGCAGTAAGCTGGAAGATTTTCCACATAAATCAAAACAGCTAGAGATTTGCAAGTTAGCCTAGTTTAAATCACGGTCCCACCTTCCAAGAAATAAAATTATAAATATGTCTTGAAATGTTCCTAAAAGTAGCTGGAGGAAAATTGTTTTCCATTACTGAAGACAAAGCTTGTGGACTGCTGAGTGAGGATGGCAGGAGGCATCTGTGAAGGGGCAGAAGTCTCCTAAAGCATCACTTTGTCATGATCAGAGCCTATCTGAGTATCCTGCAAAGGGCAGATCAGAAAGGCCTGTTGGGCTCCTTGTGTCTCTGAGGAATCTCTTTGTGAAATCTCTTCTTGTGTAATTACCTCACCTATAAGGTTGCTGCAGACAACTTTATAGATGTTTATTTTCTGCAGAATTGGATCCCAGCATTTTTGCTCAGGTAAGTCACAGCCAGCTGAATAAAAGGAAGGGCTATTATCCATCTGAGTGGATGGAGCTGACATTTTCTGTGCTGTAGTAGCTTCTCTTTCCTTCTCAGGGCTAAGCAAATTACATTGTGAGACTTAACAAGCAAATTATCTAGTTAGGGTATTTATGGGGCTTCCATTAACCCAGGCTTCCCATGCAAGAACTTGAATCTCTCCCTTGTAAGGAAGGGATATTCTTAATCTGGTGTCAGTGGGGCACTGAGGCTCAGAGACTGCAGCAGCCTGGGTGTCTGCAGCCCTGTCCCCATCTCTCTGGGTGTCTGCAGCTCTGTCCCCATCTCTCTGGCTGTCTGCAGCCCTGTCCCCATCTCTCTGGGTGTCTGCAGCCCTGTCCCCATCTCTCTGGGTGTCTGCAGCCCTGTCCCCATCTCTCTGGGTGTCTGCAGCCCTGTCCCCATCTCTCTGGGTGTCTGCAGCCCTGTTCCCATCTCTCTGGGTGTCTGCAGCTCTGTCCCCAGCTCTCTGGGTGTCTGCAGCTCTGTCCCCATCTCTCTGGCTGTCTGCAGCCTTGTCCCCATCTCTCTGGGTGTCTCCAGCCCTGCTCTCATCTCTCTGGGTGTCTGCAGCGCTGCTCTCATGTCTGTGTCACCCTGGTGTGGTATTTGCTGGATCCCCAGGACGAAGGAAGAATTGAGAATCTGACTCCATGTTCTCAGAAGGCTAATTTATTATTTTATGGTATTATGATAAAGAATGCTAAACTAAAACTATACTAGAGAAAGGATACAGACCGAAGGTTAGAAAGAATGAATAATGAACACTTGTGACTGCTTCTGGAGTCCTGACACAACTGGACAGTGATTGGTCATTAAGTAAAAACAATTCACATGAAACCAATCAAACAACTGCCTGTTGGATAAACAATTCCCACACCACATTCCAAAGCAGCAAAACAGGGAGAAGCAATCAGATAATTATTGTTTTCATTCTTCTCTGAGGCTTTTCAGCTTCCCAGGAGAAGAAATCCTGGCAAAGGGATTTTTCCATAAAACGTGGCAGTGACACCCCAGAGCTCCCCTGTGTGTGGTGGCACAGGGCAGGTCTGCCTGGAGGACAGGTTCATGCCTTACAGTGCCCCTCACATGTGGGGAGCTCCCTTGTTCCTGGACAACAGGGCTCACACAAAATTCCTGTCAGATCCCACAGGACCTGGGCAGATGACAAAAGAGCAGGATTAAGGATGAAATCCCACCTGTAATAGAAGGATTTTGCAAGAAATTGCTCGGGGATAAACCCAGGCAGGATAGCCGGAGTCCTTCTGTCTGGGGATGTATTTGCAAGGCTGCTTAGGAGCTCTGGGTTTGAACACTTCCCTGACTGCCCTGAACTTCTGTAGTCTCTTAAATCTTAGACTGCAATGTTCAGCCTGAGCCCCTAGAAATGGTGTGTCCCAAAGCCACATTTCAGGCCTGTCACACAAACAGAGCTGATGATTTTGTGTCACAAAACAAGCTGAGAAGACCTGATGCTGAGGTCAGAACTTGGGAGTTACAGGCTGCTTCAAGAAAGGTACTGGGGGCTTCAGCCTGTCAAAAGTTGCAGAGGATACCAAACAAGGATTTGAGATCTTCAGGACATTGCAGAATAGGAAGAGAGGCTCAGTACTGAGATCAAATCACAAATAACCTGTGCAACATCACAACTCGTCCATTTGGGAGCTCACTGGTAAACATTTATCTCTCCTTGTGGGAGTTTTTTTAAAAACTTAGTTTGCTTTTTGTTTTTATCCACAACTTTCACTGTATATCTGAAAAAATGGTTTAGGACTGGTTTCATTTTCTGAAAATATCTTTTCATGAACCAACTATATTATTAAGAGGGGATAAAATGTTCTGCAAACACCCTTTGGAAACTAAGATGTGCAAAGTGTTTTATCTATTTCTTTTAAGAAGAATGGAATGAAAGGTGTGGATGGACTTTTAACCCCCTTCAGGACTGAAACACTGATGAAGCCATACGGGAAACCTACTCTATAGAATATCTGTGGATAAATGAAAGAATTCTGATTTTGAAGCTTCTTATTCTTAACAATAAATTCCATTTCACAAGGCACATGTACATGCATCTCTAAAGCATTACCCAAAAAATCCTCTTAACACTGCAACAGCTTTCATCTCTCTGCTTTCTGCAAAGACTAATCCATACCTACAAAAACAAGGGACCTTTTGTTCTGCTCCATTCTTAGGACATTTTTTGTTACATTTTTCCTCTGTAGAAGCATAACAAAGTAAAGGCTAATATGGACCCAATGTAGCAAATACAAAGGCTGGCTTACATTCAATGTGTGAATCTGGACTCAAAGGAGGATTGGATAGGCATGAGGATATTATCCATCTGTAGTTAATACATTTCTTCCTATGATAATGTGTTTGTGGCTCTGATTATCTGCTTGGGCTGGCCCTAGAATCACAATGAAAGAATAAATTGAATCCAGAGTAATAGTGCTGTATAAGTCACATCTATATTAGCAAATTGAGAATTTCCAGGGCCAATTTCTGGTACCAAGGTGAGCAAACATAGACCGGCCCCAAATTCAGCTGAAATTTCTTTCACCTACAAAGCAAAGTGTCTGCACCACCAGTGATGCTGGGACCAGTTTCCAGCCCTGCTAACCACCCACCTGCACTGGGATTTGAGCCAGGAGCACTTAACCATGGGACAAAACAACCCCAGGGACCATCCTGGGCTCCCCAAGAAGAAATGTCAAAATGCAGCATCCAAGGCTGCTCCTGTAATTCATGTCTCTATATCTGGTTATGCTTGGCTGCTCACCTGTGCCTGGGAAAGGTGCTGAGGACAAAGTTTTGGTGGGTGTGTGTGTGTGTGTGTGACACAGACTTATTGTGCCAGCTGAGGCAGATCCCTGGGGATTTTTTCTTTCCTTCCCACTGCTGTTTCTTTCAGTGCAGTGTGTATAATCTCACATGGTTCTGGCTGCTGTTAGGGTTAAAGATAGTCAGGTAACCCTTGAGGAAGGATTATGGGGACCACTGCTATTCAGATTAAAATGCTTCAAGCCAGTATCCTTATCAAGGATTTTTGCTGTATGTTTCCTTTTCATTTTAGTGCCCTTCCAGACAAACGGGGATTTTCCACAGCTCATTTAACAGGATGTATAATTCACTGGTGAGCTACACACCACCCCATCTGTGCCAGCCCACAGAGCAGAAGGGCTGGGATAGCCCCCAGCTACAGAGCCCAGCTCACAGTACAACATCATTCATCTCCTTCCCAAGCTCCTGGCTCACATGCCTGGCCTGCCAGCTGACTCACAGGCTTGCACACATGTGCCCATTGAAACCACAGTAAACAGGTCATCTCCAGCTCATTATAACTTTGTTTCATAAGATGGTTTTTCCTTACGGCTGATTTCTGTTTCAGATCCAGGATCTGCCTGGGGTCAGTGGTCAGTGCTGATAGAGCAGCAACCATCTTCCCCAGAAGACTTACGTGTGGAAAATGGTGATTGGTTTTTTTTAATTGAGCTACAAAAACTACATGAATACTTCAGCTATCTTATTCCCAGGTGTCTTTATTTTTCCTTCATCTCTGAAATTCAGGTTGCATCCTCCCTGCTTGGGGATCACTCTGTTTTTACATGCCACCTCATACAGTGATACCTTGAACCCAATCACGTTCCTTGCAACAACTGCAAGGTAAATAATATTTATATTTTACTCTTTCAGGATTTAGAATTTTGTTATTTTTGATAGATTTTATACTCAGCTGTGGCTTTAATAATATCAATGTTTTGAAAATAATAAAAGTTTGGAGATGGAATGACTTTGTGCATAACCTGTGTGTCACAGTCACATATATCAAATTATTTTCTTTAAAACATAACCTTGGCTTAAGTACATCCTGGATAGAGGTTGTCTCAGAAGCATGTATTCATTCCATGCAGCAGGAGCAGGAGAGAGAAGGTGCTGGCTATTTTCCCAGGTGCAAAACAAATGATGCCATAAGACTCTGCTCCCTTCCAAAGGGACAATGCTCTTTCTTTCCTTTCAAGTCGCTCCCTGCTTGCTTTGACCTTCCTTAAGTGTCTCCTTTTATTGCTCTTTTTTTTTTTTCTCCAGCTGGAGAATCATTGGAGTAAAATCTGACCTCAATGATTCATCCAAGGCCACAAATGAACAGACTTGTTATGAAAAACCAAAGACAAGAACACTGATCCATGTCTCTGTCCCAGTCAGATGGCTGAGGTCCTTCTGCTCAGCCTGTGGCCAACTTCAGTGGCAAAACTTGGGCCAGTGCATGCTCACATGCATGTCTCCAAAATCCCACATACACCTGTGTGTTCACATACAGGTACATGATCATTCCCCTGCTTGCTGGCACACTGCTGCCTTCTTCAGGATAATGTTGATGTAAAATCAAAAATGGAAACTAGAGCAGTAGCAAATTTTCCTGTTGTGTAGATCCTGGTAAACGCCCACAGAGGAACTTCCTTAGTGTGAGGGTAACCAAGCACTGGAACAGATTGCCCAGAGAAGTTGTGGAGTTTCTCCCTCACTGGAGATATTCCAGAACCAGCTGGACACAATCCTATTCCATGTGCTCTGGGGTCGTCCTGCTTGAGCAGGGAGGTGGAGCCAGATGACCCCACTGTGGTTCCTTCCATCCTGGCCCATTCTGTGGTTCCATGAGATAAGCTGAGCTCATGCAGTCCCAAAGGCTGGGCCAAGTCAAGGCTGGTAAAGTTGCTGAATGCCATTTCAACAGCACCTCTTTCCTCCTCTAATGCAAGATAATGACTCAAGAGGGACTAAGGGCAGGCTGTCCCATCCCCTCTCCTGTTTCCTACAGAGTTCCTTTCCAAAATTCTGATTCTTTAAAACAATTTTTAATTTTAGTGTTACATGTGTTATATTTGCCCAATTATGATACAAGAAATGGCCTGACTTATCAGAATACCTTTGGGGCTAACACAAATAATACAGGAATAAAGGACACTGAGTAAAGGCAAACCTCACTGAAGGCTGAGGATGTCCTTTTAAGGCTGCAGCCCACTTCAAGGTTGTGCCCCCAAGGCATTAAGCAATGAGCATATTCTGACTTCAAAAGGACACTTGAAACACTCTAAAAAACCAAGTGGTTCACTTAAAAGATGTGGTTTGAAAGACTAATTCTCCATGCATTAGAGACAATACTTACAAGGCTTTTAGCTTTTGGCCAAGACATCTAAGAAGCTACAGATCTGGAGGAAGTGGGAGGGTAAAGCAGCACCATACTGGGTGGCTGATTATATCCATGAATTTATACCCCTTGCAGTGTGGATGCTTTTCCCTTAAACCTCTGTAGCAAAATGTGATTTATTATTGCAAGGGCAGACTGACAGCTCAGTCTGAGCAGTTCTGAAAAGGGCTATTTGAAAAGCTTCATTAAAGAAATGATAGGGATGGGCTGTGAGGAGGTTCCTAAGAAAACTCTGTAAGAGATTTTGCTTTCTAATAGAAGTCACTATTAAAGTAAATGAGCATTAACTTTGCAAAGAAATGAGGCATTATGTCCCATGAGATTTCATCTACCTGTCACTATGGTCAATGAAAGAACTTTCATTAATCAAAAAAGAGAAATATTTTCATCTAATCACTGAAGGAACCTGAATACCCATCATTTTTTCACATTTGGTTTAATTCATATTTTTCTTTTCATCTGGCTTTTCATTACCTGTATGTCTCATTAATGCAGAGGAAACAGTTTCTGTAAAAGATTTTTTTTTTTCTGACAAAAATTAAAGGTCTCCAGCTTGCTGAAAATATTAGGTTTCAAAATTGAGCTTCGGTGCAATCCTCTCAATAGTGTTTTCCTCATCCTCTGCATACCTGACTCAGGTACTGAGGATCTACTCAGAAGAAATGCTCAGCATGTCCAGTGGTATCAATGGTAAGCTGTACTCCAGGCACAGGAGGTGTTTGGCTGGTATGTTCAGAAAAATGGGAATGTGGTACTTCACAGGGGATGCCCAGAGTGAATGTAGCTGCCAGGTTTTGTTATCAGCCCTCTGCAGAGCAATAGAGATGTTGAGAGCATGGATTATTGCTTTATTTCCTGGTGTGAGTGCGTGTGCAAGTGTAGTGACAAATGTCATAGAAGAGCAAAAAGAATATTGGCCAGATGGTCACTAACCAAAAACGTGGGGGAAATAACTTTTTGTCAACTTGTTCAGTGCTTTATAAAGTCACTGAAGGGATTTGTTTCAAATTAAAAATAGCATGTTAATTCATCATTGAAGACTGAGTTCACATGTGTACAAATGAGGAGGACAAATGAAAGAAAACAAGAAAATTAACATCCCTAAATCCTGAGCACTTGAATTTGCATTCATAATGTTCATTTAGTGCACAATTTTGCATGTAAAAATTCTTGATTATTAAACCAATGACTTAGAAGAAAATGTGAGTCACAAGAAATTACATAAGAAGAGCTATATAGAAAATACTTTGCTAATAAAACATTTCACTTTCTCAAACATTAGCAAGTCACTTGGATCTGCATCTCAGGGTTGACCTGTATTGAACTGTGCATATGTGTCATGAACAATGTGCTGGGACTGCTCAAGAGATCTCCAACAGGCAAAAGCTATTACAAAATGAATTAAAACTTTTCAGACAGTGAAAGAACAGACCACAATCTCAAAATGCTGCTATAACAAGCAGCAAAGTACTATTTGTAAGGTAGCATGAACAATGGAGCCTCAGTCTTGTGGTCATAATGAAAAGGAAGAAAGGTTTGTTTCCAACATGAGAGTTTTTCAAATGCACTCACATTCCAAGAAAAGGTGGGGGACCAGACATGTTCCTATAAGATGCTCATAGACATCAAAATCCATCCTTGAAGGTGCTGAGACTCTCTCAGAATCAGTCCTGGGTTGACAGCTCCCTTGAGAAAAATTGAATCACTCCTTGCTATCTAGAAATTATAATTTAATGACAGTTTAAAAGACATGTCAGCTCTTGTCACTGTCACCCTTCCATCTACAGGCTTTTCACTGGGAATGCAGTAAACTTCAGCTTTTTTGCCTTTTTTTTTCCCCCTTCCCTTCTGAGGCTATTCCAAACCTGCTCCGTGTAGTTATTCTGTGCTATTTTGAATCAGAAATACTCAGCTCAGCAGCTGGGACCATGTTTAGCACTTGTATGGATTTTTGTCATGTATTCCTTTCAAGCAAAACCACAGGAATACAGGCACGAAGATGATAGCAGACAAGGAGCTGACCAGGAGCAGTTATTAGACTGTAACTTGCTGTGCTGCTGCAGGAAAAGCACAACACACTGGCTCTTTGGGGATATCACTTTTCAACCTCCCACCCTCTCCTCAAGCCCTTGTACTCATGGACATGAACTTGTGGAGAGGAGTGAAACACAAACGTCCCCCTGGGCCCTGCCTGAGCTTTCTGACATACTCCAAAGTGCTAGTGGAAAAAAAATGAAATTAAGTTTCCTCCTTGCACTAGGTTTTAAAATGGAAATTGAGTATGAGATTTGAGAAGATGTAAAGGAACCTACTGTTGAAGGCTATGACAGAGACCTGTGACTGATGATCACCTTTCTTTCTTTGGCTCTCACATTCTTTGTGGGATGAGGAATTTGGAGCTGGAGCCTTAGCCAGCATATATGTGGGATGACCAAAGGATCCAGAGCTGGTTCAGAACATTTTTGCACTGGTGAATTGTGGGCAGGAAGGAGTTTTGAAAGGCTGCAAGGATTGAATTCACTCAAGGAAAGCCAAACAATTTTTTTAACTAAGAGAAGTTAGAGCTTCCAAGAAAACCACAAAATTGGTATGGTAATGGATTAGAATGACCTCAAGACAAAAACATGCTTTGAGTCATTGAGTCCTCCTTCCTATTCCAGCATGAATTTCTTCATGGAGTTCTAGAAAGACTGGGGGACCTTGATTTTGTCCGTAAAAATTGAGTTTGTGGAAAGATGAATATTTCCAGTGAGTTTAGTTTGCAGACACAAAGCACCATGAGTAACTTCATTAGAGCATGGACATTCCTCTTAAGGTTCAGCCTCATCCTGTACCTACCAATATCTCTGGCAAGCAATGCAAAAAAAAAAAAAAAAAAAAAAAAAAAAAGATGCCTAGGGGAAAAAGAAAACAGGGCAAGCATATATAAATTCCAGCCAAACACTTTCCCAGTCACTGCCTATTTCAGGGAGTTTAAGCCTAATGTGCTTTGTGTATTCATAATCTCTAAAGGATGTTTTCCTTGTCCTTTCTCCCCTGAAACCCATCTAAGCTCTTTGCAACTGCATAACCCTTTAACTATTACTTGCACAGATCTACCACCCACTGTTAACAAAACTTACCTGTTTTGAACAGCTGCTAATGTCACTTAGTGGCCCTTAATTCTTCAAATGGAAGCCTGTACAAACTACAAACTTGCCTCATCAACCAGAGGCATTTTCATCAGATTCTCAGTTGCCATCAGAACCAGAAACTACTTAATAGTCCCATAATGTAACTGTGTCCTGATGTCTCATTCTGAGCTGTTTTCTCCTTTGTGCTGCTTTTTTACATCTTGCTGTAGAGCAGGAGAGGAAGGAGGGGAACTGTGACCTCCTGTGACTGAGATCATGTGCTTCACTCAGTAATGTATGTGGAGGACAGGGAGAATTTATCTCCCCCTCTTTTTTACTGTTCTGTTTATGATCAGCCTACTTCAGTCAGTAGAAGAATTCTGAAGGAGTTTCTTACCACAAAAAGTGACTCCCAAGCAGTCAGAGTTGTGGTCAAACTGCCTCCCACACACTAAAGAGCAGAAAACCAAGCAAGCAAGCAAAACTTCCCCCTAAAAATGTAGCATCTCAATGAACCAGTTATAATGCTGCCAAACACAGGGCTGTGGAGCTGGATTGAGTTGGGTGTACCCTTAACTAAGCTATGGAGAGTCTCACATTCCTGGGAGGAAACTACCAGCCAGTGTTTATCTGTGTTGATCACCTGCTCACCTTTATCATGTTATAGTTTGTTAGAAAATTGTTGTCCCAGTTTGTTTGAAAATTTCTCCATCCCTGCCATTTGCACTGGGATATCCCAGTGAAAACCATCATTAGACTGAGCTGCTCAGCTCAAGCACAAGAAAACCATTCTGAAGGGAAACATGGAGGAGGAACTCATTGTGCCTGCTCTGGAACGAGAGTGAGAGCTGAAGAGGAGAGAGGTTTTTGTGTCTGCTTCCCTCCTCCTGAGTGACCTTTCAGCCAGAGGAGACAGACAGACAGACAGACAGCTCAGCAATTTGGCACTTGCCAGGCTGGAGAGGTGGGTATCCAAAACTGACACCTTCTGAGAGAGCAACGTTTGCAGGAAATGAAACAGGGTGGGAAACAGTGGAAGGCAGTCCCAGGCTCCCCAGGCTGTGGGACATCACCTGGTCCCTCCCAGCCCTGGGGCTGGCTGCAATTTCCATCACAGCTTGGCTGTGGCAGGGGAATGGCACTTCCAGCTCCCCTCGAAGGCGTGGGCTTGCAGTTATTGTGGGAAGGAGTCCCTGCTTGTGCCTGGGAGTTGGAACTGGATGATCTTTAAGGTCCCTTCCAGCTCAAACCATTCTGTGATCCTACATCCACAAATATCCTCATGCTGTCAAACCACAAAAGATCCAGCCCAGACCCATGAGAAGGTCTGAGCACAATCTTTATGGGCTGCATTTGTCTGTGATGGTAACTGGTGAGTGATCTCCCTGTCTTTATCTGTACCCATGAGGTTTCTCATTTTCTTCCCCTGTCCTATTGAGGCAGAGTCAGTCAGTGAGTGGGAGTTTGGCCCCTCACCAAGGTTAACTGAGCACAAGTCTGTAGGTTTAACTGAGCTTTTCTCAAGCCTTTGGGAGATGATAGCACCACAGAAGGTGCTCTCCATCTGAAGGCCTTGCACACTTTAAAAATATCAACATTATACTACTGATGCCAGCAGAGTTACATTCAATTGACGCCAATGTGAATTGAAAATCATTCTCTAAGAGTTATATTTTCTTGCTTGTGTCAGGCAGCACACAAATATGAAATGAAAATAAAGTGACCAGATTGCTAACAGACTAAAACTGTGGCAGGAACAGCTTAGAATAGATATACTGAGGAGTGTTTTCACTCTGAAGATAATTGGGTGATGGGCCAGATCAGTGATTTCTAAAGAAGCGGCAAATGAAAACTGGGGGAAAAAATATTTGGGGGTATAATTGCTAAGAAATAAACGTGGAGAAGCTAGTTTTATCTAGATCGATATTTCCTCCTAATTTGTTCCTGTTTTCCTTACCAATCCATGTTCTATGATTGAATATGTTCAGCAAAGGCATCCTTCAATGCCAGAACACTTCCCGCCACACTTTTTGACACAGTTAGCCAAAACAGTGTGGTCTTCTGTGTTGTTTTCAGTTAGAAAAAAACTGCTGACAGAGACAGAACCTCTTTTATTTACAGAAACATGCCACAATTGTAGCGTCTGTAGTAATTCCTTTTGCCAAATTCTCCCCATCACTCCAGCCCCACCCCATCCTACCCAAGTTGCCTCTGAGTCACACAGGGGTTTTTTCTCACTTCTGATGCTTTCCTTCTGGCTTTTTTTCTGCACTTCTATCACCTTTTGGCTTCTCAGAGGCCCAAAATCCTTACTGAAAAATATAGAACTGGCCCTCATTTTTCATGCATGGTTTACAAGTGCCTTAGGGCCAATGCTTTATGTCTCTGCTTGAAGTAAAACTGCTGTCATTGCTGCTAACAAGCTCCATAAGAAAGTCTTATGAAATCTTAAAATCCTTGAAAGTAGAGCAGTTTTTATACATAATCTGTAGTATTTTCTTCTTTCCTTTCTTTCCTTTCCTTTCCTTTCCTTTCCTTTCCTTTCCTTTCCTTTCCTTTCCTTTCCTTTCCTTTCCTTTCCTTTCCTTTCCTTTCCTTTCCTTTCCTTTCCTTTCCTTTTCCTTTCCTTTCTTTCCTTTCCTTTCCTTTCCTTTCCTTTCCTTTCCTTTTCTTTCCTTTCCTTTCTTTCCTTCCCTTCCCTTCTTCCCTTTCCCTTCCCTTTCCCTTCCCTTTTCCCTTCCCTTCCCTTCCCTTCCCTCCTCCCTTCCTTCCCTTCCCTTCCCTTCCTTCCCTTCCCTTCCCTTCCCTTCCCTTCCCTTCCCTTCCTTCCCTTCCCTTCCCTTCCTTCCCTTCCCTTCCCTTCCCTTTTCCTTCCCTCCTCCTCCCCTCCCCTCCCCTCCCCTCTCCCTCCCCTCTCCTCTCCCCTCTCCCCTCTCCCCTCTCCCCTCTCCTTTCTTATTTCTTTCATAGTTTTAAGGTGCGCACATTATGCACCAGAATATAATTAACCCTTATTTATTCCTCCTAGCACCTCAAATACAGCCATTGCAAGTGGCTGGCCTGGCTTCACAGCTTCAGTGACATTATTTGTCTACCCAGGAGCACCTTGAAAGTTTGATTGCAATTAGGGTTTCATAGATACGGTTTTTACACTGTTTAAGGGTTGTCATGTTCAGCTTTCAAGCAGGTCCCAGGAGCCTGCTCATGCTCCCCATGACTCAGCCCCTCACTGGTAACTGCTGTACTCAGGACAAATAGGTTTTCTTAGCCAAAGGGAAAAAAAAAAAACAACAAACAGTAATAGGATGAGAAGTATCAAACTCACTCAAAACTAGTAGCTTATTAACTGCTCGAGTTAATGAATAGACTGGGGATACTGTGGATCTGGAAGTCACCTACATTCAAAAGGAAATTAGATAAAGGTTATCACACACCAGGACATGCCTCCAGAAGTCTCTGCCCTGCAGGTCACTGGAGTACTGGAGTTTAACTCTGTATTTGCCTTCCTTTTTACTCTACACTTCCCATCTCCTACCACCATTGTCATGGAAGACTGTTGGGTGAGATGACCTTTATTTGGACATAGTGTGGTGACAATTTAGGTAATGTGAACTAACACGTCTGACCCTGTTGTTACAGCAGTCCCCTAAAGAGGGACACCATAAAACTCATCTATTTCCATGTGATTGTCTGCTTGTTGGACAGTGGAAGCTTAGCTGGGAAGCAATAGTCAAATAAAGAAAGACTTCACACATGGAGTGAGTTGCCATGAAGCATTACAGGCATGGAAAGGTTAAGGATTCTGGCACTAGAACATCTGTAATCCAAATCTCTCCATGGTTTTCAGTCTGCAAATGAAAAAAATGTAATTGGGAAAATATGTCTAAATCTGCAAGGTGATATTTTCCAGCCCCTTTTTGTCAATGGCAGAAAAAAAAATATTGCTTTGGTTGCAGCCAACACTGCCATGTTAGAAATAAATGGAAGTTTTTATATCCTTGTCCATTCCATCTGTACTGACGTTGTTTTTGTTGGCACTTCCAGAGCACATGGCTGAGGTAAGGACACCCTGCCAGTACCTCCTGAGAGGTGTCCCTGGATGAGTTTAGATCTGTGCCTGCTGTCAGGGGATCTCCAAATGGCAGCCTCTGACTGACTCTATCGCATTCTCATGTCTCAGCAGGATTTTCTCTCACAGTCTGTTGTTTGCAGAGTCGTATTTTCATACTAGTAGCTCACTTACTAACTTCTTTATGAAATTTTAACTCTTTAATTTTAATCTTTGAGTCCATCCTTTTCAGAAAAGCAGGTGTGTTAGCCAGGGTTTCATCTTTACAGTTATCTTGCTGTGCTAATTACTGTCCCAGTAAGTCATATTTGACATGAGGAACCATGGATCTGGGGTTCTCCTGATCTCCTCAGAGGCTTTGCTAATACTGCCCGCTATTTTTTCACAGGTCAAATGTTCATTGAGAAAATCTCAGCATCTGTTTTTGTGTCAAGGATATGTCAAATATCTCTCTGAAACACCTTAGGTGCATAGCACAGTCCAGCTAACAGTTTCTCCCAAAAGGCTACAAGTGTTCTCAAAATGCATGCTCTGCTTTTCCTGGGGAACCTGCCAGAACTCTGTTGATGCACCAGGTGTAGAAAAATATTTGACTTCAGCCTTTTCTCCTGGAATTTGTCCCCAGGTATGGAGGACAAAGTGAATCCTTGTTATAAACATATGTATTTCTTTGGTGTTTGTATGATGGGATATTTTGCACTTGTTTGTTTGGAGAGCCCTTGAAATGAGTAGTCTGTCATCAGTGAGTTCACCAGCTTTGCTGATGTTAATTTTTTCAACTGTTGTCAGTCTTACAGCAATAAACCAATTAAGCTCTTCTCTCAGGCTCTGCCTGTGGACAATAACTGCAGTAATGAGTTTAAAAGGTGGGATGGCTGAGGTCCTCCAGCTGAGCTCTGGACCCTTTCAGCAGCTTGTTTATCCCAAGGAAGCTTCTTCAGCACCATTGGTCCCTTGACCTTCCAGAGGATGAAATGAAGACATCTTATGGTTCTCGTCTCTGTGATTTCCATTCAAACTCCCTAAGTGGGAAATGACTTTACTGCTGTATAACCTAAGCTTAACCCATTTATTTGCTAAGAGCTTTTGTTTGTCTTGTTAGTCCTGTAGCATTACTGTTGCTTGATCTCACTTTAGGTTGTGTATCCAGCTTAGAATTAATGACTGTCACTTGCCTTCCCGTGTGAAACACCTCACTCCCCACGCTCCTTATGGACAGTCTTGTGATGGATTATGTCCAAGTTAAATAAAAACTATCAAAATCGTCAATGTGCATCAATCATCTACTCTAAGAACAAGTCTAATCTTGTATACTCTGAGGGAAATCACAAAAGGTTCCTGCATATGAAGACAAAGGACAATCCCAGCATATTCCTGGACTCTTTCTCTGGATCTATCAAAACAAGTATTAACTAAACAGATTATGGTCATGTCAATTATGTGTCAGCTTTTGATGCCACACTGAATGGATAAAAAGACCATGTGAGAAGTACTGAGGGACAGGTGAACCTGACCTCAGCACCAGGAGCACTAACAGTAAGAGAACTGGAGGTGGATATGACAAAGGAAACAAAAGAAGCTGTCATGACTGTGCATCTTCACAGAGACTCTGCTGATATCCTGTGTACCATAAGTCCTCCTTCAAGCACTAATACAAAGAGGCAGCTTTGAAGGGAAAAGCAGGTGACAGAGCTAAGAGGGATCAAAGGTGACATCTAAGTGACAAGAAAAGCTGAAATGCTGTGTGGAGATCACTTTAAGGCATCAAGCAATGGAGTCAGATTTGAAGTGCCAAACAAACCTGAAACACATGTAGATGGTTTTCAAGTGGCATGCATAAGTGAGAAAGTGAACGTGCAAGTTTAGGGTGTCAAGCAGAGCTGAAACAGCTAAAACAGCCTAAGCTGGAGGAAAGCAGTATTTTTGTTGAAAAGTTCCTGCAAAGGTATCTTGCTATCCAACATAAGAACTGTGTCCATACATCTGGGCCAGTCAGAGGATGTCCAGGGAATCCTAGGGACAGCACATTATGCTGGCAGATGGACCTCCTGCAGTAGTTGAACTCATATGACCCTGAATAAAGAAATGTGAATTGCAGAATAACGAGAAAAAGTAACACCTATTTAAATATACTTAGATGTTGCACTTCTATTTAACTGTGTGCTCCCTCCTAAGTCACTGACAACTTGAAGGAAGGAATGGGGTCAGACCCCCGACATCCTGGAAGGGGTTTCATGTGCCTGCCTTTCCAAGCTTACTTTGTTCTGACACCTAAAGCAAAGTTATCATTGTTTCAAGTGTCTGGGCTGCCTATTTCAACCTTCAGGTCTTGGAGAGATTCTTGTGTGACTATTTATTTTTCCCCTTTTTCCTTCAAAGAAACCCAACAGTTTTATGGTCAAGAGACCTGACAGCTGAGGCACATTCTGATCATGTTGGTGCCATTTGACCTGACCATATTGCTCAGCCAGACAAAATAACTACCTACACTTTCAGAGTTTTATGTTCCGGGAGGCTTTTTGTTGCCCCATTCTTTCCACTCTAGATATTTTATTTGACCCACTCAGAGCCAAAAAGGGCTGTTGTTCCTAAAGTCTGCCTCATGCCTTGTCTAACTGATCAGACATCTCAATGCAGAACTGATGTCAGGTAGCTCTTTCCGGAGCACCCATGTTGCCAAGTAAACAGATTAATGTATTTTAGGCTGGAGAACCTTTCTAACAAATATTTCTTGGGTTCTCAAGCTGTGAAACTGCACAGCTTTTCAGGTGGTATGTAATTTATTTTGTGATCAGGCTAAGAGAAAGGTAGTTTTGGAAACATTAGGAGCTTTTAGTCGTACTTGCATCTGTCTTCCTGCTCAACCTTCTGCTAATGCTTCTTTTTCTTCCTATGCCTGTGTGGATTTCTTCAAAGGAAATTAAGTCAGTTATTGAATTAGGGTGTTCATTTGGTTTGTTTTCCATCATGAAATTTATAGATGCACACAATGGAGCTGAAGGTAGAAGTGTGTAAAGAAAATTCACTGCTAAATTTCTGTCATAACTAAGCTGGCCAAGCGGCACACATCCCATTCCATCATCTTTCCCCTCTGTATTATTTTAGGAAACCAGGTAATATCACTGTTATCAAAAGGTTTTGGGATTGGAACTGGAAAATGGGACAGCAGTCATTGAGAATTCATTTATTCTGATATGTGAGACACCCTGAAAGCACTGCCCCATTGTTACCCAGCAGCTTTTTAGCTGTGGTTGATGCCTGTGTGAGGCAGGGATCAAGGTTCCTACAGAACTGTCTCCCCTCGAATTTATGAGAGGTGATGGCTCTCAATGCCTTTTGTTTTAATGGTCTGAACACTTCCATTACAAGGATGAACAAAATTATCACAGCCCAAAACTGAACCCATTGCTCTAAATTTTTGAGTCATATTGAGTCCTCCATGACTAAAAGAACAATGGAGCCAGTGCCACCTCCCAAAGAGGAAGACATGAGAACTCTATAAAAATGTCTTTAGGACATAGCTTTAAAGTCTGACTGTGGGAAGACTTATTTTAAACACAGACAGAGGGTAGTGCAAGTGCCAAAGTGTTCAGAGTCACTGACTTCACTCATTAATGGTGGAATGGAGTGTGAAGGCATCCATTGATTACCTTGTAGCAAGACAATTGAACAAAGGCATCCAAAGAGAGGGATGTTGGTTGTAAAATATTAGCACAGAGGTGGAGGGTGTTAAACTACACAAGTCCTTAGGTAAGCTATTTAAAACTGGTTGGTTTGGCTTCAAAAGGCCAAGGATTAAGCAATTGCTAAATGACAATAATTTGCTAAAGGTGTCTTATATTCCATTTGCAAACAGCAGATAGGTAGCTGAAACTGGTAAATCCAGAATGTGAATACCATGAGCCACAACAAGCAGCAGTGATTTACAGAGAGCTCTGCAATGATTGACACAATGGCATTCAAGGGCCTTAAAAATTTCTTGTTAAATTCTAGGCATATTTACTCCATTTTAAAGCTGAGTGGAAGAACCTGTGTTTCTGGCCAGCTCTGGTTTTGTTCCTCACCAGTCCTGTATTGATTCTTACCTCTTCTTCCTACCCAAACATCCTTTACTTTTTCTTCTGATGAATCTGCCCATCCATACATCAAGTAGCAAAGCGGGAAAAACCTTCCACAAGAACCAACAGGCCTCTGTGCAATGGTCCCAGGTGTTTGAGCTGCCTGAGCCTCTGTCCTGGAGGTGAGGAGGTGGAACAAGCCTCTTGTCCAAATGTCACCGTGCTGGCAGGGAGTGGGAATGCCTCTGGAACGTGTTCCTGTCAGTCTTTGTTCCTAAAGGTGTACTGTTCGTGAGCAGGGGGAAACACAGGCAAAGATTGAACAAAGTTCACAAGATCTGTAACTCTTCAGTGGTTCCATGTTGCAGTCAGGATCTTAGAGGGGTGCCATAGCTGGGCTACTGTGCCAGGTCACAAACCTAACTAGCCACTGTGTACTACAGTCAAGAGATATCCACAGACCTGTCTCAGTCCTTGTGCTTCTGATGGGGGGAAGCGTCTCCAGTGCCATGTGGAGTAGAAATCTTATTTTCCAGTTGGTGAGATTATAAAACACTCAATGCAATTCCAAGTTCCGTGTGCTTGAAGGCAACACATTGGACTGGTTGAGGTATGTGTGCAAACTTCAGTGATATT
Source organism: Diglossa brunneiventris (assembly GCA_019023105.1). Classification (NCBI taxonomy): domain Eukaryota; kingdom Metazoa; phylum Chordata; class Aves; order Passeriformes; family Thraupidae; genus Diglossa; species Diglossa brunneiventris. Next base: position 148,241,340 of record CM032354.1, on the reverse strand, counting down.
TACACTATGAAACTTAGCTGGTTTGGACTGAGTAATTGCTGGGTTGCTCCTTGGCACAGATTCTATCCCTCTTCTAGGCAAGGCCAGGACACGGCTTGTGGGACAGCAGGAGCTGGGACTGCTCTAAAAAGCAGGTTGAATGCAGCCACCCATTTTAGTAAAGAGACTCCAGCTGTTCTGACAGGACGTTTATCATATCTCTTGCTGCAATCTGTTTTGCACTATTTACAAGAGAAAATGAAATCTTGGGGTGAGCTGGGAACCTGCAGAGAAGCCTGAACTTCTTCTTGCAATCTGATTTTCTTCTCAGTGCTGCTGCTCATAAGAGAAAGAAGCCTGTAGAATAGATGTTTCCATCTACTTGAGATCATGGGATCATTAAATCATAGAATAGCCTGGGCTGGAAGAGACCTTAAAAATCATCTAGTTCCAACCCCACACTGTGGACCAGGACACCTCCTACTAGACCACATTGTACAGAGCTTAACCCAAATTCACTGTCAAAAAGCAGTTTCAAAAAGGTCATTATTTTTAATGTTTTTTAGTGAGCTAAAAAAAAACATTTAAAATCTTCAATCTCTTTTTATTTGGGATGGTGTCTTCCTTCAATCTGTTATTATGTTACTGGGTGCCTTGCTTTTAAACCAAAGTGAGAATTAATTTTTTTTCAGTATCTATGCAAATGGCCTGAGCAAGGTGCTTAAATGTGAAAAAACTATGTCAATGAATGAGACATGAAAACAGTGCTTGAGTTAAGTCCAGAAATCCTCTTACACCTGCATAACATTATTTCTTTATTGTGAATAAAGGAAGTAAAGGAGGTACATAGAAGAAGGTAGAAAGGTAGGAAGAAAATGCTAAATAAGGCACTAGAAATTTTCCTTTCACCTGTAAGGAAAGGACGTGAGCTTAAAAACTGAGTCACCTTAGAAAAAAAAGGGTGGGAATATACTACAGAAGGGAAAGAAAAGAGGAGTAGTGATTTCTGAAACACTTTTGAGACCCAAAGGCATTGCCTGACATAATTTCTTTTCCCTGAGACCCACTGTGGTTCAGTTCCTTCCCACCATCAATGAAAAATGTCCCAGACTCCCAGAGCTCCACATTCTTGGCATTGGCAGCACGTCTTACTAAACACTTTTGACAAAACCACGGCTGGATCATATCCTCTCTTTTTCTGCTGTATTGCTGCTGCTACTCTACTTCAAAGGATATTGGCATTGTGCTACTGCAGAACTTTTCAGTGAATGTATGGAATTAGCAGTTAATTTTATCCTCCAAAGACAATGTCACCTTTCCTGTTGCTAGGACAGAAGATATAAATACCTGTGGAACAAGCTGCCTGACATTTTAGTGCTCCAAAGTCTGCTTTGTTCATTGCCACGTTTATCTGAGGTCCTGCAAGAGGTACATCATCATAAAACTGGTCTTATTAGCAATACAGAAGCACTGCTCCAAGTCAGAGGCTGGATTTCAAATTCTTTAATATCTTGAAAAGTAAATTTCTGAGTTGTTCTGAAATCAGCAGGTGAGTTCGACTCCAACATCCCTCTCTGGGGTAATTAGATTCTGATAACTGCAACAGGAGTTCTATTCCATATGCTGCATCTATGATATTATTAAGTGTAATTTTATTGTCCCTTATTTAAAAGAAAAACCCAACACTTTCCTGTGAGAGAGCTCTGTTGTTATACTGCAAGATCACTGATACTGCACTGAGCAAAGTTCATTCAGTCATGGTCTTCAGATACAGATCTAGCAAACACCTGTAACAGCTTTGAACAGAAGGTGTTGACAGACACTCCCAACATAGTTTTGCAGACATATCAGTAGGAAGAACCATTAATTTCCTCTTGCAGATCAGGTAGAGAGGGTTTTGATGTTTCACAAAAAAGCAGTCATGGAAGGAGCAAGATGAAATATTGAGCCTAATTTTACCATGGTAAGGACAAGGTAAATTAAAGAAAACAATCTTCTCAGATTTTCTCAGCATTTCCTCTTCCACTGTGTTGGTGAATATGTTTCCTTTTCCTGAGTATATGGAATAAAGTTGTCAAGTAACAGCTTTGTAGGTCTCTATTTTATTGTTCCAGATCCATACCTGTGTAGCTTGACAGTGACAGGATCAGCAACTTGTTTCCCCTCTTCTTCTTTGCTCATTTAAGCAGTTTATAAAAAATGCCATCTTGAAAGATCAGTTGAAAATTTTATTTACATTTACCAGTTTGATTAATCCTCCTAAATGCAGGAATATCTTATTTAAATAGAATAAAATTCTGCATTCCCTCCATTTACTGAGTTTACCATCTCAGTTATTACTAAATTAAGTTTTTCTGCTTTTCTGAGAAGAGGTTTTTGCCAACTAGCTTCTAAACCTTTAATAAATATTGCCTAATACATTCAAGTGGCTTTTCCACCTGAATCCATTAGCTTGTCTACTGTGACACATTTTTGAATATGGAAATAAGGGCAAGACTAGAGCTTATCAGTCCATGCCTGGAAAATTGACACTGCAGCCTGCTGAAAGCACAAATGCTGGTTTTCATCAATTTACAGATTTCGAGGTGAAGACATATTAAAAAGCAACAGCAGGCAAAAATAGGAACAACTTTTTCACTTGTAGCCTTGTGCCCACTTTCATGAGTGTGACTTCAGACACCACCCTTGGCAAACCATAGGAAGAAGGCAGAGCTGTCCTCTGAGGAGAAGGGAGAATGGTGGGCAGAGAACTGTGTCTGAAAAATGCCTCCAGGTTTTCATTCTCAATAATCCTCCCCTGCCTAATGGCCTGTGGTGAGCCACTGTGTGTGCAGTCCACCTGGAGCATCCACTGGGGATTCCGGAACCTTTCCTGCAGTGCCACAGCATTTCTGCTGGACAATCTGCAGGTGAGATCTTATTTCAAAGCTTCCTGTTGGATACAAAAGAGTGTAGGGAGAATTGTAAGGGGGCACAGTATGTAATCTTATCCCCCAATGAGTTGCAGCTGGGGCCAGTTAAGAACCACACCTGTGACCAATTAAGATCAAGTAGCATAAAAGGGTGGAGTCAGTAAGAGTCAGAAGACTGCTACAAGGAGATGGCTGCTGTGAGGACCAGGAGAGTCCCAGAGATGGCTGTTGTGAGGACCAGGAGAGTCCCAGGAGAGGATGGTTAGTTCCTCTGGAGGGGATGAATAATCCTGGAAGAGGATAGACTCCAGGAGAGGGTTGGAGAATCCTAAGAGGATGGACTCTGAAGCTCCCAGAAGAGGATAGACCCCAGGAGAGGGTTGGAGAATCCTAAGAGGATGGACTCTGAAGCCTGTGGACATGCTAGGGCTCTGTAGCAATTTAGCAGCAATATCCTTCATTGGATTGCTGCTGGATTAGCTGCAGATGCTTCTGGCTGTGTGCTTCAGAAAAAGCCCCTGGAGGGGATGGACACTGTAATATATAAGTGTGGTTGTAATGTTTACTGTAGAGTAGAAGTATTGCTGTAAAGTGTATAGGGCAACTGTGACCCACTGGGACGGAGTGGGGGAGGCGGCGTTGGTGTAGCTGAGAGTGGCAGGTGGAAGCCACAAGGAGGTCTGGACCTGTTTTTCTCCTATCAAGACACCTGGAAGTAGGTGAGCCACCAGCTAGTAATAATGGGACATTTGAAGTCTTTGCTTTGTGTTATGACCGCCTCGACAAGAAGAGATAGATGCTGTAGTAATGTAACTGTTATAATGTGTAAGTTGTAATGTATTACTGTAATATAGAAGTATTGTTGTATTGTGTATACTGTTATAATGTATTACTGTAATGTGTAAGTATTGTTGTAAACGTATTTAATACAACAAAAGAGAACTTCGTGATTTTTTTTTCCTTTGAGTAATTTCTTGCTTTCTTTATGTTTATAAAGTTTGGAAGGTGCAGAAAGCTGTGGGTGGATGGGCATGGAATGTACATGCTGACAAAGATCACTTCATTACTGATACAACAGGGTGTAAACTGTGTTAATAGACCATTATTTTTACTCAGTATTTAATTCTGTAATGTTAATAATGCAATTATTTCCAATCATATGTATTTAGACCTCTGATCAAAAATGGTATCATCCTCTGCTTCCTTCATACAAGCAGCTCGAGCAACAACTTAGATCAAAGGAAACATGAAAAGTTTGCGTTCCATCTTTTTTTGGATCTGTGTTGTGACTGGGCCAGGAGGTGGTGCCACAGAGCAGGAAACAGTTTGGGGGTGGCCTGACACGCACACCTTGCATGATCAAGAGATTAGGACATGGTTTCACCTTCTTCCAAAGTATATTCAAGGATCTTTGCTGAATCCTGCCACAATTCAAATTTCCCAAGGTAGAAATCAAATATTTGTTTGCCATTCTATTTGTATTCTTTCCACATTAATGTTTCTTTTTAATAAGACATTTTATCAGATAATTCACAGCTTTCTTCTATACCATGAAATCTCTTCCATCCTTCCATCATAAGCAGGCATGATCCATCTCCCTTACTTTTTCTCCCTCCTTTTCTTTTACCTTTCTCACAGCTCTTGCATTTTTTTCTGAAATAGAAAATAGATAGAAAAGGATTAAGTCATGTGCAGCAGGCTGAGGACCATCATGGTCACTGCTTTATAAATCCTAGAAAGTTTCTGTTGCCTTTCCTCATTTGCCTGGTTCAAGACTGCTTGCAGGAGAAGCATGGGTCTGAGCAGAACTAAATGGAGCTATTTCATGTTTTCAGTCCTTGATAGCATCATGATATGTTTGCAATATGAAATGGACACTTTTTATTTCTACAGAGAACCTGCAACTGTTTGTAGCCATGTACAGAGACAGTGATCCCTCAGTAAACCTCCAAAGAATTCCTTCTTCAAAGATATGCCATGCCTTGTAAGTCACACAAGAATGAGTAAACCATTCTACTTTGAACAATTTTAGCTTGAATGTACTTTACAGGACCTATTGCCACTAAGGAAAGTATTAGTATGTTCCTGAACCTACAGATGTGGCTTTAGTCACCACCCCTTTTTAGTGTTTCAATGTCAAATACTTTCAGATGAGTTGGTTTTCAAACCAGTCCCCCCACTTCCTGTTCTCAGTATCTTGATTATGAACTTGATATAACCTGGTTGCCATCTTCCATCTGTTGCATTAAAATTTTTTGGCTGTATTTCCTTTCCAAATCTGGGTTTTCCCCTGCCCCACTTTCCTGTGTCAGGCTCACACGTGGTCTTTGCAGCGTCCGGACTTTGCACTGGATTTCACAACCTGCTTTGTGTTTGCTGCCACTCTTCTTAAGTTTTGCTTCATCTCCTGCCTCAGTCCATGGTTCACACGCTCAGCTGCACGAGCTGCTGTGTTTTCTTTCCCATTGGGTTGTGAGGTCTTTGCTGCTGGACTCAGACTCGCTCAGCTCTGCAGCATTATTCTTTCAAACATTTGTTTTCTATAAAGTATCTTAAATCTGAGCCTCACACATACAAAAAGTCTCTGGTTTCTCAGATTAGTGCCTTGACTCCTCAGGATGAGATATGCCTCCTCTCAGGCAGTTTCTCAAGTATCCCTACTCCCTTGACAGTGTCAATGGGTCCTGTAAAGCACTTGCCACTTCTTGTTTCTGGAGAGGAGGAGAGCTATGCAGTAATTTTACTGTCTGTAGCATTCTGTCTTTGTTGGAGTGCCTGGAGATTCCCAAAGTTGTATCTGTGGCAGTGTAATTAGTCTGGAGAAGGTTCCTGGAGTGGAGATTAGCAGACACAGAACAGCCCATGCCACTGAACCCCATCCTTGGACCACATCCAAACTGCCTACAGGGGATAGTCCCAGCCTGTGCAGGCTTCCAGCTCTGCAAGGAAGTTGTTCAGTAGAGTACCAGGCTGCTTGGCCAAAACCGTGCCAGATGTTAGTCTAACAATTTAAGAACACAGACAAATATGTCCCAGTGTTCAAAAACATTTCCTGATACTGTGGAACTTAGTAATAGACCCTGAAATGTCCAGGAGGGCCTTGCTGTTTCAAACCCTCTTATCTTTATTCCCCCTTGATGAGTTTATGCAGTTTTTTAAGGACTTGTTTCTAGGATGTGTTTCCTAGACTTTGCTTCTCTCAATAATACCAAGACTGTTAGCTATAACCTTTGTGTTTGGGAGAGCCAGGAGACACAACAGCCTGATCACATGGCAACACAGGGCCCTACCCTCCTTGTCGTACAGAACAGCAGTGCCTGGGCATAGCCAGAGGAACAAAGACACCCAGCAGATCACGCTGAACACACTGGTGTGTACTTAGAGCCTGGCAAAGTTTACTGCCTGCATTAACACTCCTGCATACAGCCTGCTGCTTTCTCACACTGCAGTGCTACCTTGCCTTTATCGTCCTGAGTGCTGCTCTTCTGTTGAGACCAGCAAATCAAATGGATCCAGCCAATTTGCCAGGCTCAGACTGTACTATTTCTAGCTCAAATTGGTCCTGTAGATGCTCATTGCTTTGAAAAATGTATTTGTAGACAGAAGTCATTTTAGCACAGAGAATATTTCTGGTCATGCTCCCTGGTGTCCCACAGCTTGACATGTCAACTAGGATAAATGACAAGCTACAACATGTCCTGCTTCCTGGGGTATTTTTTTTTTTTTGGCTCCCTGCTGTGATCCTTAGTCTTGTCTGTGTGTCTCCAATAGAATTTTCTCTTCAGTGTGATTGATTCATAGGCAACACTGGGATCTGGTTTGTTTGGATGATTGTGTGACAAGAGAAGGTTTGGCGTCCTTCAGCAGCATCTGTGCACTCCGACCATCAGAAGGTCCCACAACCATATAATTGATCTCTTCCTATTCTTTGGAATAACCTCCTTATCTTCTCAACCAGCCTATAGGATCCTCTGGTTTTCCTGCCCAGAGTACTTGGGTGATGGGATATGAGAGATGTCATGAGGCGTCATTCATCTCTGAACAGATCAGATTGGGTGTCAAAAATGTTTAAATTATGTTAGTGAAGCACTCTATGAGCTGCTGCACCCAATGCCTCTGCAGCCTCCATGGCCCTCAGGTCCCTAGAATCTCTTTCTGCCTTTCATGGTGCCATTGTCAATGCATTCACTGGCTCATCCTCAGTCCCATTGCTTTAATTCTTAGTCTGCACAGTGTCTCTTCTTGTATTGATGTCTTCCATGCAGTTGCCTGTTGCAGTTAATATTTTCTGGTGTTTTTCTAGGATTTGGTACTGTTCAGACACCTATTTACTTCAGTATTTTTGGTCTTTAACATAAACATCTATTCTTTTTGCTAGTTGGTTTTGGTTTGGGTATTTTTTCAAATTAAGTAGTATTTCCCAATAGCATTGCTCCTGATGCATATACAATATTTATCATGATGGTAGTTTGGACAATATTTCCATCTGACTTATTTCTTGACATTTATTTTTCTTTAGAAGAGATAATTAACTCCATTTTCTTTCCTTTATTCTCCATGATCATTCTGTACAGTTTCCATCCTTATTACCACACTTGTTAGCTTTTCTCTAGAAACAGATGAATGCTGGTGATCAAGACACTTTTACAATATTTCTGCTGTGCTTTTGAGTGGCGCTTTGCTACCGTGGTGAGTTAGCTGCCTTATGATAGGCAATGACTTTTCACATCACAGATCTTGTAGCAGAAGAAAGTTACTCCCTTCATCTGCCACTGACTTGCATGATGTGGTGCCAGGCATTTGTGGTGTCAGGTGTTTTTGGTATCTGGCATCTCATTCCTTAAGGAAAGGACAAGGAGCTCAATACCTGGCTGCTTCAATCACTGCATAAAGGAATTAATAAGAGGAAAGTGTAAACCCCTCACACATGGTAGGAGATGTTTGTTGTTGTTTGGTAGAGTTCCATGCTCTACAACAGGAACTCTCAATACACACACATTTCCCTTTTAGTGCATCAGGCCTCTGGGTGGTTGCAAATGGTTGGAAAGCTTGACTCCACCAAATTCTTCTCTCCAATGCCTTGCATATCCAGTACTTCCCCTTGCCCCCTTGAAAGCTACTTGGGAATTAACTTTTTCTGGAAATCAGAGTATGCTTTGCTACCTGTCAGTGAATTTTATGATCTTGGTCCTTAGAATCATTTCTTCTGCTCAGTGATGTACACACAAGTCCTGTGGGGCAGCTGGGCTGTCAGGTTCCATTTCTGCTGTGGCAGTTCATAATTGAGTGCATTTTCATGCAGATCATTTTTCTTTGGGCACAATCTCTTTGGGCATAATCACTCCTCAGAAAGCAAATGCTGCCGAACCTGTGCAGTGATTAGAGTGACTGGTCATATGGCACTTCATGGAGTTCATAAAGACACAGGACAACTGCATCTGCGCTCCCCACTTATTCAAATTGGACATGAAGGGTTTTCATCCATGAAATTTGCTAAACTCTGAAGTGCTAAATGCTGGAAATGCAGTCACTGGTTGTCAGCAGTTTTGAAAAACTCATTGTGTGGTTCAATGTGTAAAACACAAATGGACGAAAAAGAGGGCGCCTTTAACTTGGGCTTTGTGATGCCTTGCTCAGGCTGTGGCTGTGGCCCTGTCAGAAGCTGTAAGTGGTAGAAGTGTGTGAATAAGGATTGTGAAGGATTAACAACAGGACAAGAAAGCAACAAGTGCTCATGGAATTGGAGCATGAGGGAAGATTCAGGAGTGGGAACACAAAAAACAAGTAAATATGGTAATAAACCACCACTTTGTCCTGAGCAGAGTGAGGACTGGATGCAGGATGGATGTTGAATCTAATTGCATCAGAGACTAAATTTTGCAACGTGTAAAGGCAAGAGTGCAGAAGTAAAACTTGTCTGGCAAATAAGGGAGCAGCAGTAAGGCCCTCTGAGATGAATAGAGGTGTTCAATATTTGTGTCCTCCTCACCCCTCCTCACTCCTTCTCCCTCTACCAGAACTCAAAGGGAGAAGCTGCTAAAATGAAACTGCTTTTTTCAAGTTCTCTAGAATCTCACTGGGGAAATAAAGAACTTGAAAAAAAGCAGTTTCATTTTAGCAGCTTCTCCCTTTGAGTTCTGGTAGAGAGAATATCTTGGGAGGTCTAAGAGGCAGAATATAAATATTAAATGCTTGAATGATGCCATGCATAGGATGGAAATTGCCCAGACTCAAAACAGGCTCAAGTTGCCAGAGGTTACTTTAAATAGTTCTTCTGTCCCTTAAACTTTTGTATCTGAGCACATCTCCTTATGCTCAGGAGATGGAGTTATCTTGAAGAACCAAAGGGAGTGAGGGGTACATGTTTCTTCCTGTTTTCCAGAAAGGATTCTCAGTGACATCTTGACTCAGCATCTCACTGTGACATGGAGGGAGCTCCCTTTGCAAACTGATAAATTTTCAGTGAGAAAGGGTGTAGGGGAAGTCCAGTGTGTGAGATGAGAGTTAAGTAGGACACAAGTGCAGAGGCACTTCATCCTCTGCCTGCTTCCTGCACACTCAGAGTGGCAGTGCCCTAATTACAGCCCCTTTCCAGCTGCTGCAGCTGCAGTGAGGCAGATGCTGGTTATGCAAAGGCTCCGCAGGGGTCACAAAAGTAGATTTGGGGTAGCTGAAACACAGCAAAGCAGGTACTGGACAGCACTGAGCATCTGAGTTAGGCAGGCTGTCTCTATTTGTGGTATCTGTTCCCTCCATCCCCAGCAGAGAAAAGGAAGCAGAGGTGTCAGCTTTGCTGAACTGTTCCTCTTGTTAATTACAGATGAAAATGAAGTGATTGGCTTACAGAAGGTGCCTGCTTTACATGTGGGTAAAGAGAGGTGAAATAATCCCCGGGTCTTATCAAGATCCTGAATATTTTCCTTCAGAGAACAAAATTTCTTCGGAGCATTTGGACAAGAATGAGGCATTGACCTTTAAAGATAGAAATAAAATGAGTTTGACTCTTTTGCTACTTTGTGCTCATCAGAATAAAAATTCCCAATACTTTTCCTGCTTGTCTGCATAAACAACAGTCCCAGTAGTGCCTGGTCATTTATTTATTACATCTGTGGAATGGATGCTTTTGCTTTAAGACTGTGTGATTGATGAGGCACACATGAACAACACCCTGCTAATTTTTAACGCAGGGCAGAGTTTGCTCCTGGGCTTTCTGCAAATGCATCTGGCTAGAGTGAGTTACAGAACTGGGCAGATTTACAGCCACCAGCTGACCACTGGTCTCTCCCTTCAGTCTGGTGATGCATGGCTTTTACAAATGCATGGGGAGGCTCATAATATATATCATACTATATATTTTGTCCTGATTACACTTTGGGCTCATCAAGCACTCTTTTCTTCCTTAAATAACAGTACAAACATTTTGAGGTAAAAGCAACTCATTCCTCTAAATTAAACTAACAGAAATTCTCCAGTAACCTTTCAGCGCTCAAGAAAAATAATAATAAAAAAGAAATTCCTTCCTGTTTATGGGAGTAGATGTTTGGAAAAAGTACCTAATGTATTAAACCATTAATATTATTACAGTTTTGTTAAAGTAAGAAGGGTTGTGCATCTGTCACCCTCTAGATTACTAAGTAGATTTGTCCTTAGAGTCATGATTTATTTAGTGAAATTCAGAGTAGACCTGCTGGGATTTATTTTTTGGTGTAAGCCTGGTCCTTATCCTCATTTGTACTACAAACATTTCTTTCAAAACTGCTGCAATTTAAGTGGATTTATCCAGCTGTTGCACATTTAAAATCAGTAAAACAAGTCCCCCTTGTCCAAAGATCATCTCCACCCCCAGGAGATGTGAGTGCAGGGGGGATGCCCCGTCAGAGCATCTCACACCTGGCCAGGCCTGGTTACAGGAGCCACCCTGACATTCCAGGTGCCCACCCACACCAAGATTTGTCATATTTGTCACACTCCCCCCTTGTTTGGGCGCAGGTTTGGTGGAGGATGGGAATGCCAACAGCTGGTCTGGCAGGAACTTCTGCAAAGTTATGGTTACACTGACCTGGTTTTAGACCACAGAGGTGTCTGCTCCTGTCTGCTGTGCTCACATCACTGCAGACAGATTTTCCATTTTAATGTGGAAAAAGCCCTGTGTGGTGCTCAGAGACACAGGGGCAGCAGTTCAACCCAAGCAAACTGCCATGGGGGCACTGCTCTTTCCTTTTAAACTAAATTGAAATAAGTTAATAGTTAATCTAAAGCTACAATAACAGGATTGCCCCAAGATAAAGGACAAAACTCTTAAAGGAAATTATTCATAGGCAACTCCCTCAGCCAAAACTCTCTTGGATGGAACAAGGAAAGTTTTTATGCAGTTTAATATTTTCTAGATTATGAAAAGTTTAATTCAGTTCAAAGTCATATTATATGTGCAAGAAGTAGGGGTTTTCCAGTGAAATATCCTCCATCAGTCAGTGTTCTAGATGACTAATAATGTTTACAAGAGGGTTTCTATTAGTTTAAATTCACACTGCCAGCTAAGCTATTACAGTTTCAGAGTGTCTGAGCCTTCATTTTATTTTTCAGAGCATTAGGGATTTATTTCACTATTTTTCAGTGCAGTGAAGCTAAATTAATAAAAAAGTGCTATAGTAATTTAAGGGTTTCTACACATGGACTTTTTGCTCTACCTGAAAAACCCTGAAATTCTCCAGCTGATATTGACTAAATTGATTCAAGGCACTGCTATGAATTCTGGAACAGATGTGACCAGACAGGGATTTGGAGAAAGTGCAACTGTGTCTATTTTAATTCAAGATTTTTATTATTTCTGATGCATTTCAGTACCAGGAAAGAGCAAGGCAGATGAGATACTGGGGAAATGGTGTGGGGAGAAAGCTCCTGAGTTTTGCTAAGTCCCTTCAGCAGTTACTTCCCTCTTTCCCTCCCTCCCCATCATCTAAACCCCTCGGAATTCAGCTGTTCCCACACAGCTCCTACCTGGGATTTTCGGAGAGAAGGAAAAAGGAAAGGGAGAAGGGGGGAAACTTTTCTGATCCAGTACAAGAAGAGAAATTCCACTTTCTGTATCTTGCAGCATATCTACTTAGGAGTGAGTCTGGTTATGATGTAGCAGCTTCCCTCCTTTAAATATTTATTTCAACCAGAGTAAATATGTCTGTGTATAGGTACAATTTTCTGGAATGAGAGCCTTGATCTTGTTCAGCTTAAGCCTCTCTGGTATTGACAAATTAACTCATAACTGGTATAAACTCTATCTCCATGTGCTTCACTGCCCAGAACAAAAACAACAACAACAACAACAACAAAAAAAAAAAAAAAAAAAAAAACCCAAACAAAGCAAACAAACAAAAACAAAAAATATCAAAAACCAAACCAGAACAAAAAAAAAAAAATCACCAGTAGTGGTTTTCTGATGCAGGCAGAAGCTTTTAGAATTTTTTCTGCAACAGCAAAGAATTTCAGGTTTTTCCCAGAGTACATTTTATCTGACCTGTTTTAAATTTTTCAGCCAAACCTTGATCTGATTTTTAGATGAGCCTTGTGAACTGTTTGAAACCAGACAGCTGCCTTTCCCAAGAACTACCTGAGCAATCAGTTACCCTGCTGTACCTCTACCACAGAATATCCATGGTACTTGTGCTATTCTGGATTTCTTCCACCATTGCCCAGAGGGCTTTGAATTCAGATGTTACCCTCCAGCATTTGCTCCCAAATCTCATTTCCAAGAGAAAATCTGCTTCCCAAGTGCAAGCAAAGCCATGGAGATCCATCCCTTAGCCCTAGAGTGAAGCTCTCAGCCTTTTCAGAAGCAGCATGAAGTTCTTCTGGCCCACAGTGTGGATGCCTGCTTGACATTCCCTACATCCTAAAGCGGGGCTGATAGCTGCGTGTGTAGGGTGAGAGAGGAACCTCAAATAAAAAGGCTTTTTCTACCTCAAAACACAAGGGAGACCAAGGAAAAGCACTTGAGAGGGCTTCATGGAATGAGCTGACCTGGCAGCAGGAGAGAAAATGGGAATGGAGCCAAGCAAACCATCCCAATGCCCGCACACAGCCCTGCGGCTCTGCCTCTGACAGGGACCTGCAGCCCCTGTCCTGTGCTGACAAGGATTGTGCAGTTTGTCGTGACAGCTGAGTGTTCTCAAGCAGGGAGCACAAATTACACACACACACAAATTCTGCACCCCCACTGACCTCCCTGCAGCAGCAACACTGAGAAAAGCAGACCGGAGGCTCCATTTAATTGCCACAGGACATGAATAAATGCCATTGGTTTCAGTGGGAGTTATTTGTATCCTGCAGTGGGAGAGCAGCACCCTGGTATCACTGCTGCTCTCCGGCTCTTGGTGGCCGGGACTCTGCAGCCACAGCAGGGCCCAATGCTGATGCCAATTTCCTCTCTCTTTTCCTTGTTTGTGCTCTGCTTTTATTGAACCTATCACAGGCTATTAGGAAGAAACTTTCCCTCTGGCCTGTTATCCCATTATTGTTCATTATGAGGGTTTTTTTCACTTCATCTGACAGATTTGATGCCAGGCTCTGTCAGAAATGAGTCTCTGGATGAGGAGGAATCCAGGGGTTCAGGATGCACTGAGAGCTCAGAGTTGAGGGATGGGGAATGCTGCAGATGCAAATGAGATCTGCACATTCAGCAGCATGAAATACTATTCCTGCATTTTGCTCACTCTCATTGCTGCAGCTGACAGAGGGGATCTACATGTCCCCTGTGATCCCACAGCCTCAGAGGTTTCCAGCCCTTTCCACTTCAGAGGGCTGGGTTCCCAGCTCTCTTTCCATCAATGTCCCAGCATGCAGGCATGTGCTAATCAGTTTTAGCAGACCCATCATTTGATCGACTTCAAAGCTGGGAACCCAGTTGCTGCCTCTTTAAAGATAAGAAAGGCCAGCAGGACAAGGGTTGTTTTTCCTGCCTTTAGTTTATACTTGTCCTTTTTGGATAGGTCAGAGATAAAAGGTGATCTGTTTTGTACAACACTTGTTTGATTTCCTTCAGCCATTGTTGGATCAGCTTCTCATATCTTTGTCCAGAAAATGCGTTTTCATCATGTTGTAACAAAACTTCCTTCTCTGGTATCACACATTTGGACTCAAGAAGTTTTGCCTTTGCTTTTTTGAGTGCTTTAAGTTAAACAGCTGCAGTGATTTGCCATGGAATTCACTCTCTCCAAAGGGCACCAAAACCACAAGGTCCTGTACAGAAAGTACAATCTCCAGAACAATATCCACAGCCAAAAACTCCTGTGCAATAGGCTCTTTCCATGGCAACATCTTGCAGATGGCTGAATTTCAGCAGTTATCTGGGCTGACACATTCATTACTCTGCACTGGAAGGAAGAACAGGCTTCTTATGCATGAAATGGTCATAAAGATGAACAGAAGTAATGCTCTGAACTCAGAAATGGGAAATTTAAACAACTGTCTTTTTACCCATCATGAACTCAAAGGTGTGGGTTTTCCAAGGAGAAGTGATTTCTTTTTATGGCAAATAATTTATTCCAGGAGTATTTTCTTCCCTTATTCTTTGTGACATGATTACAAATATCTTTTATCTATTCATTATTTGTGCATTAGGTAAATACCTTTTCTCATTTCATTTTGGGGTGCAAACCATTTTGCACATAACTTTTTGCGAGTGTTTTGCAGAAATCTGAGATTTCTGATCAGTGTTGCAGGGCTTACTTTGAAGGGGGCAATGCTTTTTTATGCCTCCTGACTGAACAACTGCTGTTACCAACTCAGCCAGCTGGAACTGTGGTCAGGAAAGTGGTGCCTATCCTTTTCTAACCAATGCACTCCATCCACAGAGCATGCCTTCCAAAAACTGAGCTTCAACTACTCTCAGGATGGGTTCAGGAACCATAGATTTGCCTCACAGCTTTGTTTATTATTCATTGAAGGCCCCTAAGTGATGGATATTATCCCTGTTCTTGTATCTCTTTTGCTTTTGGGATTTTCAAAGGGAAGAAACCAACTTAAACTCAAAAGGTTTTTTTCAAAATAGGATGCAGAAAAAGATAGAAAATTTAAAAAATGTTCTTTGCAAAACATAAAATTTGCTTGGCATGGAGTAATGCTCTCTAACAGACTGCCCATGACTGTGCTGGAGGGGAAAGGTGAGACCAGTAGGTGACTGAAGCTTAAGTACCAGAATGGAAAACAAATTCAAATGAGGCTCAGGGTTGCATAGGTATGAAGAAATATGTAGGAATTTTTGGTGCTAGTGGCTCACATGTGTGGAGATCAATTTTTTTGGGTGGAGGAAAAAGGTGGTGTAATTCCTTTGAACCCTCACTGTTGTGTTGAGGGTTCAAAGGAATTAAACCACCTTTTTCCTCCTGAAATGGTGCTAGTGTTTCTAACTCTGAGTGATCCTGAAAAAGAAAGAGCTGTGAAAGAAAGATACCCCAAATGTTCCCAATAATGTAAAAATAAAAATAAATTCTTTTATATATTTTCTTCTCTTCCCCCATCCACTCCTTTCATGCTCTCAGCATTCATGCCTATATCACTTTTGGGGAATTTGCTTTCTGCCAGGCTGCTCTGTTTAAAGGTTTCTGTAGCTTAACAATTTTTAAGATTTGAGTCATATGCCTTGCTCAGTGATATCTTCCCTTCCCCATACCTCATCTAAAGGTTTCTGGATGTCAATCCCCTGGATGTTTCCAATCTAGAGCACAGCACAGACATTGTGTGAATTACATACATCAAACACTGAAGTTCAAGAGAGCCACGGTGTTTGCTCAATGGCTGGAGTTCAGGGGTTATTTGACAAGAAACATCTTGATGAAGGACCTCTCCTTTCTGCAGCCTGCTGGTTTGTGTCTGCTCTTGGAGATGAACAACAATCCCAGCCCAGACAGGGCCCCTCTGTCCGACCACTGAACCAAGATATATGCTTGTTTCCAGTTGCTTTGGCTAGACAAGAAACAGCAGAGTTAATGGGCAGAAGGGAATATTAATTTGCATTTGAATACAGCCCAACACAGTTACTCAATGTTACTGCTGGGTAACGGGAAAATTAAGCTGAAAGGGAGTTAACATATGGAAAAGAAATGTAGATGATGCTGAGAAGACAGACTGCAGTTGCAGTGAATTAGTGGCCACAGCTGTTAAGCAGGATGCCATGCTGCTCTCAGGGCAGTAGCAAAAGTAGATATTCCATTTTATACACAGTGTGACACAGTGTGGAGTGGCTGGAGAAATAAAATCAACCAACAGGGGGAAAAAAGTGCATATGTGTGTGGGAGGTGATGTAGTTGCAATATTAAAAGTCCAGTGATGAAAAACCACAGAGGCAAGGGAATGCAAGGGGAGGTATCCTACTCTCTTTAAAAAAGCAATAAAACCCATAAAAAAGTTTCCTTCCATTTTACACTGGGCCATTATTATTTTCCAGGAGTCTGGCTAATCACAGCAATTCTCCCTGAGTCAGACAGAGCCCAGAGCCAGATCTTTATACACATTTCTGTGTGTTAATATAGTTGAGAGCAATATGTGGTTACTCTCCAGAGCTATTGGTTTTTTTATTCCTTCTTTTCTCAGGATCTGGGTTTCCTTTCCTGGCTGAGAACCTGACTGAAGTGACCTTGTGAGCCATCTGTTGTCCCAGGGAAATCAGGGGATGGATTGGGATGGAAAGGTTCATACAACCAGCTCTCTTTCAGCTCTGAGTCTTTCATTTCATTAAGCCCTGGTTCGGTCTGCAGCATTCATTGCCATGATCCCATGGACACAGAGAAGAGTAATGTGGAAAGCCACAATGGCCCCCCTCTATTTTTTTTATTTGCTTTTTTTTTAATAAGTGAAGACTCTTGAGTAAGCTGTAAACACATACAAAGCCATGACCAGACATCCTCACCCCTTCTCTTACAAGACAAACTCTAGTCAGAGTACTGCTTTTCCAAACTGACTAAAATTGGTATCATTAATAAACCAAACTTTTTTAATGGCACTGTGACCCTATAGTGTTCAATACAGTACTTATCTAAAACTTTCAATACCCTTTCAATTTTGACATGTGTTCCAGAAAAATATAAATATATGGAGACATTTGAATAACTTTTTTTTTCCCAAAGAAATCCCTAGGATTTAGTTCCACATCTGCCAGCAGTGCTGGTGTGTGGCTAAACACATTGCATGGCTTTGAACTCGTCAAGCGTGACTGTAAAGGGATATTGCCTGTGCTGCTTATTGGTTATATCAGATGAGTTCCACTTCAGTCCTTTGCTTGCCTTGCTGATCTCATTAGAAATAATTAAAGTTTTTATCAGGTTCACATCTAGTTGCTTTGTTTATCTAAGGCTTTTCCAATGTGTGGGGTTTTTTTAATTTTATTTTATTTTTTAACAGATAATTTCCTTCTGAAGCCTTGCCACAGTGCTGTTTACCCAGCGTTATTATTACTGAATTCTTTCTGAGGGTTCACTACCTCCCTCATAAATCATTACATTTCCATTTAACAAATTTAATAGCAGGATCTGGTTTCAATCCTCCCTACACAGAGAGGCCACTTCAGCTTTACACTCGGACGAGGAACTTGATGGAATGTGCCTGGTGCTCTGAGAAGCTCCCAGCCCTCAAAGCATCTCCTTGCTGGGGCAGCTGGGATGCCTGGGGCTGCACATTGCAGGGATCTGGGCCTTCCTCACCTCTGCTGCTGAAGAAATAAATGGAAGAAAGAAGAAAGGCAAAAAAATAAGCTGGTTTGTTTTTTTGGTTTTTGTTTTTTTTTTAATCAGCCTAAATAAAGGGGGAAAAAATTCAGGTTCTGAGCTGAAAAATCATGAAAATTCTGAAAACTTTGAAAATTTCAAAGGGGATGGATTTTGAATAATTGCAGTGCATGAATTAGGACATGTTTATACACAAAGCCAGCACTGCCATGGTACATTGGACATTTCACCCTACCCATACACCCTCAGAGAGGAAGATATGCCAACCATCACCCTATAGACACAGAGCAGCAATTCTCAGGAGCATTTCACATCCTTATTGCTGGACTCCAGGTGTAAGAACATGCTACACTGAGGTGATGAGGAAGGATTCAGCACTGAAGCTGGTCCTTAGTGAGCATGTCTCCCATCTCAGACACCCAGCCTTCGTTCATGGCAGGGGATCACCAACCACACCTTAGCCAAGACTGAAAGTGCAGACTCACAGGAATTTAATGAGGACTGGCTGACATATATTGAATAATTTGCTTACCCTACAATCCTATTTTCAGGTGGATGTTCCTTTAAAGGCAGCTGATACCTGCATGAAGGCATGCAAGTAGGTTTTGGGGTTGTTCTTGATTTGACCCAGTCACTGCTTGGCCTTGACTTGAGCTGATCCCAGCACAGAAGCCCTTTGGGAACTCCTGGGGTCCCCAGCTGAGCACCTCACCTGCTTTTCCCCCTGGGACTCAGGGAAGTGTGTTCTCCCTATTTGTCCCTATTTCTCCCAGGATTTCATCTTTCTCCTCTCATATCCTGCCTTTTGCAGCCCAGGTAAGCCTTGGTGAGAGTATCCCAGGCCCACACCAAGGATTTGTGACCACCCTCACAGCCCTCTGCAGCACGCCTCCGTCTCCCTGTGGCAGTCTCAGCTTGGGCAGAGGCCTGATTCAAATCCATTAAAGCCACTCTAAGATCCTCTTTGATTTCAAAGTGCTTTGGATTTAGGCTTCTTTCCCATCCAACAGGAGTCCCTTCCAAATCAGCTCCAAGGCACATCAGCTGGATGCTGTGCAAAGGGTTTTCCAGCGTCAATTTGAGCTCTGTGGGTATTAAAGAGCACAAAATCCTACTTGATTTTCAATCAGTCACATTCTGCCAGCAGTTGTATTTTGAAAGAGAGGAGCAGGGAAAGGGGAGGCAATCCCTCATGTAAGTGTATGCAGTGTGCATCAGTAGAACATCAGGACACCATCATGACATCTTATTAAAACAATCATTGTAATGAAAATTGATTATTTACTTTGTAACCCATTATGCTTTCCAAGAAAGTAGTTTTCAGATTTGATTTTCAATTTTCTTTGAGCCAGATGAACCTAACCACAATTATATTTATAGCTCACAGATGTTGCCATATTCAAGCCACCAAAGCAGAAGGGAACACCAGGAAGAAAAGAGGGATGGAAACTGGTCAGGATTACAGGTCTGCTGTCCATGGGCAGGACCAGAGCTCTCTTGCATGTGCAGATGTTTTTCTAAGGATATACTGGTATCTCCACCCTGTGCCACTGCAGGTGACATGGAGGAGCAGAAAGAGGGAAGCCCCTGACCTGGTAAGTTTTCTCATTGTACATCAGCATCACCAGCTGTTCTTGAAGCTCCAGTCTTATCCAAGATTTAAGAGAATTGCTGGAGCTAGCAAAGAATAATAACTTCATATACCACACTTAAAACTATTGCTCACATCTTTGGTCTTATCTCAGAGCCTGGATACAAACAACTGGGAAGCTCACCTGGCTTACTTGCAGTAGAAAAAGATTAATAACTTTCTGAAAGCTCAGCTCTTCTGTAAACAACACAAAGGCTTGATCCCAAGCAAAGTTGTCTCATCCTCTGACATGCAGGCAGCTCAGTCATCACAGCCTGGCTGACACCACTGTGCCAGGCAAATCAGATTTCACATACTCTTTCCTAAATGCCTTAGAAAAGAACAAGATAATAGAGGATTTCAGGAAGGAAATGCACCTTTCAGGACCCTCCTAAGTCCAGAGAATCTCTGTGTCTTTCCATGGCTGCAGGCTGAAGCAATAGAGAAGAAAGAGAACTGTAAAATTTGCCCATTCTGTTCCAATGCACACATCCCACATGCAGCCCCCAGGGTGGCTGGCATTGTGACATGGAAACAGTTAACCACAAGAGCTGTCCCTCATCATCATCAGAGTCCTGCCAGCAGATAACAGATGTCACTTGCCACCAGGAAGGGCAGGGTGAGCACTGCCATTATTCCCAGCTCTGGGCCAGCTATCAGCTGCCTGTCTCATTCTTCCCAGGGCAGCTCACATAGGCACTGTCAGAAGGTGTGATTCAAGCCTGCACAGATCCCCACAGCCAGATGAAGCCCTGCATGAACCCATCAGGTGGCAGAGCTCAGAGCTGCTCCCTCCTGCTGCCTCAAAGCCTGGCTCACTCTGGAAGCAAGCACCCGCTGTCAGGTTTTGTGTGCAGAGCCTGATTTGCCTGCTCTTTCAGGATGGAACAGCTGTGTTCAGTCAGATCTGACTGCCAGGTGAACTCCTGAGCACACAAATGCTGGCCATGATCTGTGCAATTTGATCATCCAGTAATTGGCAGCTGTGCTGCCTAAGGGGCTCTGAGCTCCTGACCTGCACTGGCACTTTCCTGAGCTCCACTCCCCAAAGTGACACGTGCATGCACAAGAGCAGAGCACCAAAAAACTCCCCAAAGGGTCGTGGGTTAAGCCCAGCCAGCAGCTCTCTCACTCCCTCCAGGTGGGATGTCAGAGAGAATCGGAAGAATGAGAAATCTTGTGGGCTGAGATAAAGACAGGTAACAAGGTAAAACATGAGCTGCACATGCAGGCAGAGCAAAACAAGGAATTTATTCACCACTTCCCTTGGGCAGGCAGGTGCTTAGCCATCCCAGGATAGCAGGGCTCCATCACACAGAATCCCACAGAATCACAGAATAATGAGGTTGTAAGAGACCTCTAAGATCACTGAGTGCCCTAACACCTCAACTAGAGCATAGCACCAGTGCCAAGTCCTTTTTTTTAAAACACGTCCAGAGATTGTGATTCTACCACCTAGTTGGGAAGAGCATTCCAGTACTTTATTATTCTTTTGGTGGACATTTTTTTCCTAACATCCAACCTATACCTTCCCTGACATAGCTTGAGACTGTGTCCTCTGGTTCTGTTGTTTGCTTCCCGGTGGAATAGACCGACCCCACCTGTCTCCAGCCTCCCTTCAGGAAGTTGTAGAGAGCAATAAGGTCACCTCTAAACCTCCTCTTCTCCAGGCTAAAACCTTGCTGGAGAAGACAAACACCATCACTTTGAACATCCCCCCGTTTCTCCTTCCCCAATGCAATGTGCTGAGCATGATGCCATGGTGTGGGACATCCCCTGGGTCAGCTCAGGTCAGCTGTCCCTGCTGTGTCCCCTCCCAATTCCTTGTGCACCCCCAGCCTCCTCGCTGGTGGGGTAGGGTGAGGAACAGAAAAGGCCTTGGCTCTGTCTAAGCTCTGCTCTGCAGTCAAAAAAAAATCATTATTTTTTGTTGTGCACCTAAGGCACAGCTCTACACCAGCTACTATGAAGAAAATCACCTTTACCCCAACCAAATCCCATGCACTCATGTACAAGAATTGGGCATCAAAACCTGGTCAAGGCTGGCACAAATGAGAGAGATTCTGTTTTACCAGGTTATTTCAATTCTAAAGAGCTTTGCAGAGGTGAAAATATATCTTGAAATATATCCTGCCCAAGGCCAGGTCAACCCTCTGCTGGCCATCTTTCACCAGCCACGCTGAGGCCCTAAGTCCCCAGTGTCCTGGTTAGCACAGCCCCAGCCATTCTGAGAGTATGACAATGAAAGAGGAGGCAAACTAACATCCAGATTCTGAATTTTTGTGTAAATTCAGGGCAAATCCTAAGTCACAAGAAAACTTCCAGCTTAGGTTGACAATATTCTAAAAAGTTTAATGAAATTATTTAAAGTTGTGAGCAATTTATGACATAAAACAAGAATTGGAGAATTATTTTTTTTCCATGAAGGTGGCCCCAGCTGCTGTTTGTTCACAGCCACATCACAGGCTTTTTTCCCTTACACCTTCTCTTCTCACTGCAGCTGTAGCCAGGTTTGCGTGAGCTCAGCAAAGCCTTTGGCACAGCTGCTGCCCTTGCTGCTCTGACAGGTGACCCAGCATTTATTTTTTCTATAATCAACATGACCCTGAAAGTGACCTGTAGTAGATTCACAGCCTTGTGAAGCCTTTCCAAGGTGCTTGCAGCCACATGAATTTCAACTCCCTGGCATGCCTACAACCTTGCTTGAGACTGCAAGCCCCCCTTAATTCTGACTGCACAGGACTGTACCTGAGCCCTGGAAAGACCTGAAGACAGGGTGGTGATAAAACGTGGTGTTTTACTGACATGGTTTTTCTCTTCTTCCTGGTGATAAAAGTAATTGCATTTGGACCTCTCTTTTCTATGTCTCTGTGCAATCTGTTGCTGAGACACAAGGAGGTGGGGGGATTTCAGAGGGCTGCTCTTCCTCTCTTGCTTTCACTTGCAGTGTGAAGAGTTCTGCAGATCCTGCCACAAGCACTGCTCTTGCACCACAGCTCTTCCTGTGCTTCCTACTGCAGGGCAGAAGAAACAAGTGTTTAAATCAGGGTTTGAGCCAGCTCTGGCTCAAGGTCTGTTTGGCCTGTTGCTGTGAGACTCATTTCACTTAAAAATTCAAGCCCATGTTAAAAATAGAGGTCCTTTTATACTGTGGTGCCCATGCACTTGATGTGTGGAACATGTCCTCATGCGACCCCAGTGGCTATTCAAACCTGCAAAGTTTTGCTCATTGTGTTCATGCTAGAGAGCTACAAGAGCTGTCCCTGGATCCTGCCTGCATGCCTTGCTGCCCTTCCCAGAGCTCATTAGGCAGTGGAATTGTACACAGGACCTGAGCAAAAGCCCAGTGGAGCCAGTGAATGATTTTCTATTGATCCAAGCCCTTGAACTGAAGCAGCACAGGCAAAGAAAATTGGGCAAAGCTTCTGCTTTCAACCCACCAGAGCAATATTTGAATTTCCCTATGTTGCCTCTTTTATTTTCTTTTTTTTTTTTTTTTGGTTTTTTTTTGGGGTTTTTTTGACTCTGAACTATTTGGTTCAGACAGGTTTCCCCTCTGTATATATCCTTATATTTCTAAATACAATTACTAGTGGGGGGGAGATGAGCAAGAGACAGAAATCAAGGCAAAATAACAGTAAATGGAGCTTTGTTTGACACACCAACAGGAAAAAGAAGCAAACTACAAGCTATTGTAAGAATAATTACAGTATTAAAACAGTAATGACACGAAATTGTAATATATCATGGCTTTGCTATTAAATAGCATTCTTTATCTGATGAGTTCCTTGTACTTTGAGTTAATTAAATCTTCCTCACTCACATGGCATGCAGAAGGTAGAAATCTTCAGCAAGACTGTCAAATGGCTACATTAGCTGGGAGTGCAAACCACACTTCCTCAGGAAATGAGCACTTTTCTTTGGAAAAATCATTTTTGCTACATCTGCTCTGGCAAAGTTCCTCCCCATTGAAACAGAAGAACAGCTGAGGAAATGAAAGCTTAATTTACCTGAGTTAAGACGGGAAATTTAGAGCAAAAGAACCTGAATTTCTAAAAAAAGCAGATGTAAAAATCTGGGGGGAAAAACACAGCTGGAAAAGAAGGACAAGCAAATGTTACGTGGATGCTGCATCCACTGCAAGATCATCTTGCTTTTTTGCCCTGTTTGCCTGCTGTTCCCCTTGCTTGATTTGTTGAACCAGTGACAAGAGACTCTCCACCCTGGAAACAAACTTGTTTTAAAAGAGGAATAAAAAGTGCTTGTGTTTGCTATGGACATCTTACACAGGGAACACCAGCAATGCCTGGGAAATGAAGCTTCTCTAGGTGTATGCCAGCTGTTGAGCTTACACTAAGCAATGTTCTCAATTAGTGGAAATGGGTTGGAAAACTCCTGGAAGTGCATAACCAATTTTTTTTTTTTTTTTATAATTATGATCACTTCAAGACAATAGCACATTACAAATGATGACTAACAAGGACAAAGCAAATGTCAATTAGAAAATATGGCTCTAATCAACTCAACTCGACTTAAAACACAAATCACTGTAAATGCATTTTTTGTTCAAATGGTAAAAACAGAGCTAGGAAAAGGCAGGCAACTGTGCTGTGAAAAGAAAAAGCAGAGCTTTTCTGCTTCCCATGCTGAAAGGGCGACACAGAAATTAATGAGGAATTGTTGTGACACATCACACAAGGGCACTGTCCTCATGGTGCTGCCCCTGGTGAGCAGAACCCACCTGCACTGAGCAGCCCTGCTTTGGGGAAGGGGATGTGGTCTGTGCCTCTCTGTCACCACCTGCAAGGCACTTATAGTGACACCCAGTTGCTTTGATGAGGGTGGCTAGTGCCACTTTTATACAATTCAGGATTAACCACTTAATTTTCAGGTGTCTGGTTTAGGTTTTATCTGCTATCCTAGATATTAACACAACACTGTCAGACATGATGGAGCCCATGGAAAATTTGTGTCCTCCTGGAGAGGCAGTTGGAAGGCAGATGGGTTATGTGAAGGGGGCCAAACTGCATTAGAGGCCTGTGTTTAGACATCTGAACCAAGTAAAGAGAGATTTCCGGTCCTGTAAATCTTGTCCTTGCAACAGCACACCTTGCCTGGACCTTCCCACCTGACATCCTCTGAAATTTGCTAAACTCGAAGGTATGAGGCAAGAACACAGCTCTGAGCTCAGAATTATGTTCTATATTCAGAAATGTACTGGCATTTGAAATAGAATTACTTTATCTGTGGAGGGTGTACACTTCAGATGAGGAAGCAGGTGGGGAAATTTAAGGGAGGATGTGACATAGAGGAGGGCTTCCAAGAATTTACACCTCTGAACTTTCAATCTTGAGCTTCTGTGTGATTGGTTACACTGAAGGAAACAGAGGAGCTCAGATTTCAGGAGGAAATTCCATTATAAAAGTCCTTCTGTGGTGTCTCTTCAGTTTCTCTTACATTGTTGGCACTCATGAAGATTGAAGATTTTCAGATTATTTTTGCTGGGTACTTTTGAGGATACCTATATATATATATCTGTATATCTCTATCTATATCTTTATCTATATCTATATCTATATCTATATATAAATCTCTACATATATCTATATATATATATACACACACACACATATATATATATATAATTTTTGCTCCTAGATTTCAGGGCACAGTAGAAAACCATTCCCCTGGAGCACAAAGTAACCATTATCCAAACACTGTTAAATGGAACAGATCAATCTGCAGAGTGAGGAAGGAGATGTCTCCCATCCATCACGATGACACTGCTGAAGGCCAGCACACGACGGTTTGAATTTGTCTGCTCTGACAGCACTCACTCAGCCAGCAAATCTCTGCCGTGTTACACACGGCTCTGAAAGGTAACTGGCAGCATATACATGACTTAGAGATACACAGACTCAAGCAAACATGATGAAAAAATATCAGCATAATCTGGAAAGCAGGGGACAGGGAGGGATATGAATTATTCACCCTTCAGAATACGGGTGCTCAAAACTGTTATTTGTGCTGCTCTAACCAACTCAGAAAGCAGAGTCTGTGCTGAGCATACAAATCTTGTCATTACTATCTTATCTTGGCGGTTTCAGGGTGGATTTTACTAGGAACCAGAGATGACTGGTTTCCTCCCTTCCTGAGTAGCACTTTCAGTATTTTTAACTATGAAGAATTAAAACCAGTATTAGGTACCCCCCCCAAAAATTAATTTATTTGAAAAAAAATCACAAGATAAAAGGAAAACAATGTCTATTGGTAGCACTACCTTTTTAACTTCTTAATCCTTTTTACCATGGCATGACTGAGTATCTCCATCATTGACCATGGCATAATGTACTTTTAAATGCATTAACTTAGGTAATGTATTTAAATAATAACCTGGCTGCAATAGCTTGGATTTGGCCCTGGCAGATAATCCAATTTGAAAGGCCTGGCAAATTCAGTCAGGGCCTGAGCTCTGTGCTGGCTGACCCAGGTCACTGTCACAGCAACCTGGAGATCTGAGGGACAGCTCTGGCTTCAATTGCCTTGACGTCATGACCAGGCTGACAGGGTGGGTGCGCAGCTCCAGCATGAAAAGTCATTCTTTAACCTACATAAATGTAGATTTAATTGGTTGGTAACACTCTTCAGGTGCTCCATGGAAATCTGCAGATAAATTACTGAGTCCAGTGACAAGATGACCTCTGGGAATGGCAGACAATTTATATTAGACAGAGGTTTGGAGGTCCAGCACTGCCCACTGTGCTGTCAGCTTTGGCTGTAGATCAGTGCTCTAAGTCTGTTCACTGGCAGCTCATGGACTTTGCAATGAGAGAGGAAGATAAACCAGTCATGAGCATCTTGGCTGGGGCATCTTTGCATTGTCTCCTCTTGTGTCTGGATGTGTTATCCATGTTTACAGGGCATGTTTTACATTGGAGAGCTCCTTGCAGAGATTCCCAAGATCACCGCACCCAAGCTGTTGCTGAAGCAGGACGCTTCATAATCGCCTTGGCAGATCTCTGGCCCCAACAAACTGGACCTGTTGAGAGGCAGGTGATTATGAGCCTGAGAGCGCTTGAAGGTTGCAGCAATTTCCACATTGTCACTTTCATATTTTCTGAAAAATCTTTTCACCCAGGATTTTTCTCCTGGGAAGCTGAGAAGCCTCGGAGAAAAAGGAAAACAATAATTATCTGATTTACTTCTCCTATGTTTTGCTCCTTTGGAATGTGTTTGGAGGTTGTTTCATTGGTTTCGTGTGAATTGTTTTGACTTATTGACCAATCAGGGACAAGCTGTGTCAGGACTCTGGAAGGAGTCATGAGTTTCATCATTACCTTTTTGGCTTTCTGTAAGTATCTTTTCTGTATTCTTTAGTGTAGTTTAGTATAGTATTCCTTAATATAATATAGTATC
This sequence comes from Diglossa brunneiventris, assembly GCA_019023105.1. NCBI lineage: Eukaryota > Metazoa > Chordata > Aves > Passeriformes > Thraupidae > Diglossa > Diglossa brunneiventris. Next base: position 148,214,689 of record CM032354.1, on the reverse strand, counting down.
ATAAAATAATAAATTAGTATCATAAAATAATAAATTAGCCTTCTGAGAACATGGAATCAGATTCATCATTCCTTCCTTCATCTGGGCACCCCACAAATACAATACCACATCACAGCTGGAGTCTGCACTGTGTGATGCCCCAGCCCCTTGGTGCTGCCTCTCTTCCCATTGAAGTCTTTTGTGCAGCTCCAGGCAAAAATAGGGTATGATCACCAGGGAGTCCAATAGAACCATAGAACCATTTAGGCTGGAAAAGGTCTTTAAGATCATTGAGTCCAACCCTAAAATCACTTGTAGGAAACTATGAAACAAGGGAGGGAATAAGTTGGTCCGGAAAGAACTTTGTTTAGTGGTTGCTCACACATAGACCAGGCCAGAGGAGGTCAAGGATCAGGAACTTTTCTGATGCTGACACTCAGTTTTCTCTTATGTGTGAATGTATGTTGATATCTGGCATATACACATTCCAATTAACATTTCAACTAGACTTGGAAATCTCTCACATTCAAGTGGTGTCTTACACCCATGTTTCCCAAAACCTTCAAGACAAAGTGTAAAATATCCTTAAAGCAAAGAGACATTGTCAAGCTGTCCCATTTTCACACTGGCCAGTGGCTAACCATTGTAGCTGTGTACCTTTTATATGGAAAAATAAAGATAAATAGTTTGAATCATGACTTTTAAAGCATTTTTCTAACTGAAACACCCCCCCAGCCTGCACAGTACCCAAAGCAGAGCAGGGACTGAAGAGCAAATTTTGGTTCTATGTGTTGCTACAGGGTGAAAATGAAAAAAATTAACAGTTACAGATATTCTGGCTGCAAAGATTAATCTGAGGTCAGTTCCTGCCCCTATACTGTCCTGCAGCTCTACTGTGTTGTGTTGTAATTGCCTAAATGTAACTGAGAGTGAGAGTAGAACCTTCAAACTTTTTTTTTCAGTTTTTCACTGTTTTGCTTGTGCTTCTGCTGCCACATCTTTTTCAAAGATGAAAAAATTAGCAACTCTGAAACACAATTTAAACTGGTTGGGAACCAAAAAGATAAGGAAAATGCAAGTGAAAAAATTTGACTATAAATGGAAGAAATGGCCATTGTTTTCAGCATTGCACTTTATAGTTATTATAGTTATATATATTAATAATAAATTATTGTATTATTATAGTTATAACAGAAAGCAATGTTGTAACATAGGAATTGCTGTGACTTATATATGGTTTCATAAAAGTGACAGAAAGTTGCGGATTGTGCTGCCTCTTAAACAAATAAGAATTTTAACTGCCTCAGTAACATTTGGAAATTCAAGATAAAACCAAAATCCCATATCTTATATTAACAAATCACTGGCTCCTTACACAGGCCTGCACAGGCCTTTTGTACAATTAGTGACAAATTTGGGTCCTGTGACATATTTAGTGCATGGAAAATAGAAGTAGTCTGTATGATGGATGATGACTGGGTAATGATTGTAAGTAATGGTCTATTTGTACATCTGAACAAAGCAGAGGAAGCAATTAGCCCTTCCCATAAGCCTTCCATCACTGACAGGCTGTCATGCTTCCCCAGCTTCCCTGGGACAGGGGAGTGCAGAGGAAAAAAGGAGGTGCTGGGAAAAATGATAGAAGATAGAAAGGAAGGAGAGCAGAGTAGGTTGTTTCTGAAACCCAGCCTGGGTGACTTGGGTGCCCTTCTTTTTGTGTCTCAGTGGAACCTTTTTCCCATCCAGGTTCATCACTGGGCATGCTGTGCATCCACTGATCCCGTCCCTGGTGTCAGCATGTCTGATCCACCTGTCTCACCCTGGACAATCTCATTCCAGCACTTCTTTCTCCCTCCTGGCCCTTGTGCTCATGCCCTATGTCCATAGATTACTGTGTGGAAAAAGCAGCTCAGTGCTGAGGAGCCAGCCTTTTCTTCCCTCCACCCCTCCCAAAAAAGAGAAAAAATAAATACAGGAGAAAAAAAAAAAGTTGAATTGTTAGAAAAGAAATAGGGAAAAGAACAAAGAACTTTGTTATGGTAAAACACAGATCAAGCCTGAACATTTGAGTAGACTGTGCAAAACTTTTCTAGAAAGTGGAAAATGTTCAAAGGGAAGGAAAATTTGATTTGAGGGAATGAACAGCAGCTAAGGAGATTAGTGTTCATCAAACTGCAAGGATAGAAGAAACAGTGAAGGGGGAACTATGGAAGTCATATAAAATGATGAGTCCCAGTGAGCTGGTGATGAGATAAAAATTATTCACAGTCCCTGCCAATTGACAGCTTGGGGCTATCAAATAAATCGGCTGCAAGTCCACAGCAAAGCAATCAGAGCAGGATATTTCTTCAGACAATGCACTCATCTGGGGAACTCCCCACTCCTGCCATCTCCCTGTCTAACTTCCCTTTTTCATTCTCCCCTACAGTTCAGGCAATATTATTTTCTATTTCAAGTGCACACCTCAGAAATCCTGTCCACAATATTATCTTCATGGAAACCCATTGGAGCTCCCAATATCATCATTGCAGATAGCTGGATTTTACTCTCCTACTGGAAGGGAGATCTTTCATAGATAAAGCAGTATCCATGAAAGACCTCCCTTCCATCCTGAAAGCCAAATCATGAGCTGTGTCATTCCCTATATTGTAATTGCAGAAGATACTGACCTGCAGACAGCAGCTGACACGAGATCCATATCAGTTTTCCCCTTCTGCTCAGCTTGGGAGGGGAAGTTGCAGACTGGTTGATGTGAGTTTCCCTCTGAACTGAGCCTTGCTGCAGATCAGGAAATGCCAGAGCAGGATTCAGGTATTTCAAGTATCTTGTCTGTCATCCTGCTCTGTTGTCTCTAAGTGTATCAGTAACTTTCTCAGGGTCATCGGGATGTCATCACAGCCCATTAATTCTGCAAATGTGCTCATCTCCCTCAGTATACAAAGGGACAGACACTCCAGGGGCAGTTTCTGGCAGTTTTTCCTCCTGGAAGTGTAGAAGGCACAGAGAGTGAGACTGGCACAGGAATGTACTGCAGGCATTTGCAGATATTCATGCTCCTGTCCCTCCAAACTGCATGAAAAACAATCTTCTTTAATCTTTAGTAAAGAACAAACTGGGTGAGGACTTCACAGAGAAATGCAAAATACTGAAGAATAGAATGGAAACAATGATACATTTGACCCCAAGTCAAACAGAAGAGAGAAAGAATGAGCTACAGATAAGAGAGCTGCAGGTAGGGGGAAAGCAGAGGGCCAGGGGCAAACAAACAAGAAAAACGCTTTCTTTGTTCTTGAGCTTTAATTTCTGCATGCCTGGTTAAACTTTTCTATGAAAGTTGTTGTGAGTAGTTTAGATTTGGGTGGGTTTTGGTGTGTTTTTGTTTGTTTCAAGGAATAAAGCCAATTCTATAAAGTGGTTGGTGAACAGGGGAGTTTTGTAGAGTTTATCTAATATTTGTTTGAATAGGGGAATTCCTTGAACTTATGTACAATAAACAATATGTTACATAAAGCTGCCATGGATCACAACAATTTAGCATAATTTCACTAGAGAAATGGCCACTCAACTCCTTCAGATGCTTTAACATCTGTGCATATGATGTTTTAAAATGTTACATCTTGTCAGCCAAAACCTTTTCAACTCTGAGATTATCCCACATGCCATACAATGTATTTCCCCACCCTTTCAGCAGTGTTATATCTATTAAGTTTTATTTAAAGGAATGGAAAGACTCCAAAAACAGTTTCATTATAATAATTTAGGAACCATCACGTTGATTTTCCTCCCTAGTACAGTGAAAGGATTGGTTATCACAAAATCCACCTGCAAGAACCTTTGTCAAATCTTGATGTTGTTTTGGTGGCTGCAGGATCAGCAGCTGGAGGTGGCACTGACACAGGCCCTGGGGGACTCAGCTGGGTTGGGCCAGGGATGGACTCAGCAGCAGCCACAGGTAGGATTGAGCTTGGTAAAAGGTGATGACTCTGGTCCCACTGAGGGCTGGGCAGGAACTTGGAGTTCCCCTCTCAGGGAGAAACAAGGTGCTGCTGGCAGGATTTTCATCTGCATAGTGATTCTGAGAGAGATTCTGCTGCCTTCCTTAGAGCTTATGGTACCACTTTAACTTCTCATCTGAGAAAAAATCCACAATCCACCCATTGCCCCTGCCAGCCCACTTGCCTCCCACAACTGTGTCCTTGATCATCCTCACCATACTCAACTGGCTCAGAGCAGAAAGCACTGGGCAAAAACACGTCATAATCAGGTTTGCAGCAGTTCAGTGTGGTAACTCTAATGGTCCCTCCTGGCCTTTGTGTTTGTGATTCTTTGAACATTCACCCTGCCGTCATGAGCAAACAAGTCTGGAAGAGATAGGGTTGGAAAGCAGGAGATGCTCCATTCCATTCAACTCACAGACCACAAGATCAGCTTTTTCTCACTGTCTATTTACTTAATGGTATAATCATATTTAATCTATTTTTCAGACTAGGAAGGCAAAGTCCTGCTGGAGTCTTTCATCAGTTTATTTTTCCTTTTAGCTTTGTCCAGCTCTTTATGCTCAAGGCTATTAGGTGATTCTAGTGAACTAAAGCCCAGTGAAGCTGAAATCTTTGTCCCAGAAAACTAAGTCTTTCTGGTGCCCCTATTCCATTTTCAACAGCAATTAAAGGAAAAAATGTCCCCTTATTATATCCCATCACCTGCTGAATGATGAGTCAATATCCTGACTTACAGTGGGAGGCTTTTAAAAAATACTAAACTCATTATTCCCTGACCTAGTGATTTATATTGTGATCCTTCATGGGAAGAAAGTGCACCAAGGTTGCAAAGTACAAGAATGAAACCAAGAGCACATTGTAATAAATTGAGCAAATGGTACCCTAAATGATAGGAACTGCAGTGAGGAGGAAGGAAAATATCAGGGCTGTGTGAAATATGCCATTTTAAGCTTTCAGGATTTTAATCAAAATCAGTGAGCTTTTATTTGAGGTGGGTTTGCTTTCTCGGAGATCTCACTGAAGCCACAGCATCTGACAGAGCCCATGTACAGCTGAAAAGAGAGAGGAATGTCTGGTGATCTTCCCAGATGAATCTATTTACTGCTGAGACTTATCAAACATTCTCAGCAAGTCCTGAGATGCTCTTGATTGAACTTTCTGGAGCTGAATAACATCCAATGGTTCTTTCTTCTAAAGGCTTCAGGTGACAAGCAGAGGCTCACTCATCCATCTGAAGGCACCTGCTTCAGACTGATCATTCATCCAAGCATGGCCTTTCTACCTACCACACATCCAGCTACACAGATTTTGGCAATCTTTCTCCAAGTTCTGCCCATGGTGGGCACCACTGAAGATCAGGGACAGGCAGGTTTTGAGGAAAATAAGTAGTCCAGCATTAATGTCCTCCTTTAACCTGTTCAGAGGGTGTGGACCTGATGCTGTGCTTTCCAAAAGGGAAACTCTTCAACATTCCTGTGGTATAATGGTGAGTAACCAAAATGCCTGGATGCTCTTTACACACACTGTGTCTGCTAAAGGGCCCTCAAAGAGGCAATTTCCCCTTCCATAGCAGCAGGCTGCCTTCAGTCACAGCCAGCACTGGAAAAGGAAAGCTGTTCTGAGCAATGAAACACAGAACAGCTAACAGTGCCCAACAGTGCCCACCTTTACTGCATTTCACACAAACCAGGCTGATGTGAACTTCAAAGACCTAAAAAAATGCCCTGAGGTGCAGTGCATTTATCAGGTGTTTCACAGGATGAGTCTCTTCTCTCAACTCTTTGGAGTTTTCCTGGCATGAGATAATAATAGAACAAACCCCATTTTGCCTATGCATGTTCAGTTAAGATCAACTAAATTAATTTCTCTTAGTTAAGACAGTTATTACTTTGCCATTTGCCTATGGATTATTACATCTTGTAAAACCCAACTGCAGCACGTAGTGCAGTTCTGTGCATCCAAAAAATATCAGCTGAAGTTTGCTGCTTAAAATAGGTAGGAAACCTCTGTGGAAATAGGTCTCACATTTTTTCCACAAGAATTTATCCAAACTTACTGCTGGTAAATCTTCAGGGAAATATTTGTCTTCATTTTCAGCTTCTTTAAAAGGAAAGTTTTGGCTGTTTCCACTTTCATTCATTCTTAGTTTATCTTTTTGTAAGAGAAATAGCAAAGTTCATGCTCAGGCTGAGACCAATCCAGAGAAGTACTTAACAGTGTGAAATGTCCTACTGACTTCCAGAGGAACTGAATGTTTCAACCTGTGCATGCACTTAAATGCATTGCTGATCTCTAAATCCAAAAATGTGACCACAGAATACATCCCAGGTAGGTGTCAGCTTGGCTCCTGAGGAAGCAGGAGAAAGTGAAGTGGTGCATCATCTCAGGGGAGCTGTGGGCACTCAGCTGCAGAGATCCAGACACCCACAGAGGGGCTCTGAGAGGTGACTGCCACGGATGCATCTGTGACATCAGGAAGTGTGAGTGCCCCTCTCTGTGCCCTGCCTCCCCCTGGCACACTGCAGCAGAGAGAGCAGAGGCTCAGGACTGCAAAGTCCAGAATATCTGTACAAAGCCAGAGTCACCAGAGGACTAAGATAATACACAGATCATGGGATGCAGACACTCTTCCCATGACCTTCCTCCATAGGAGGGTGAGGCAGCACCAACCCTGGTGTGGCAGGACACTCTGTAGCTCTTTGCAAAGGGGTGAGGCTGCCAGAGCCCCTGGGCAGGTGCCAGGGTGAGCACAGGGAGCTGTGAGGGTTGGAGGCTGCCACGCAGACCTGCCTGGCTCCCCTGGGCTCAGGGGTTCAGTGCACTTCTGTTATGTAACCAAAGCTTTTTTATGCAACTGCTCCTCCAGCGCTGCCCAGTGAGATCCGATTATTATGGAGGATGAAAAACATTGTTATTTTTAACAGCTGGATCCAGGCTCAGTGGGCTTAAAAGGATATTCAGAAGCAGCTGCTTCTGTAAGGCTTTCAAGTCAGTGGTGACCACTGCAAAAACTGTTTGTCTCTGTTTTGGACACTGTTTTTCCATGGCATTTGTGTTGCCTTGCAGCTGTAAATGAAAGGTTGAGTCCTTTTTCCATAAACATTGTAAACTACTTGTTGCTCTTCATCCAGGCAGTGGAACAACAGCTTTCCAAAAGGTTCCTTTCCATGAGATTAGGAAGCATTAAAAAAACCAGTGCTTCTGGAAGGTAATATCTCAAACCATAGCCTACTGTTCACATGGGACATCTATCCCTTAGCACCTATTTGTAATAGCTCATACATTGTGCAATATTAGAATCCTTTATCCAGCACTCAAATAATTCTTGATTTCCAAGGGTTTTAAGTACTGCTATGTTAAAAGAAGTCAGAGAGTGAAACTATTCCAACTGTGGCATACCTGATGCTCACCTCTGTGCTTTGACAGTGGTAAACATACTGCAAGCCATTATAGTTTGAGCAGAAGGTGTCTGAGCTTTTGAGGAAAGATAAAAGGAAGAAAGTGATTTGTTCCTCTCATCCCCAAACAAAAGCAGATTTTTTTATCATCGTTTAGTTATTCAACTTCCAAAAAAACCAAAACCAAAAAACAAACCCCAAAATGGTCAGGTAACTTTCATTTTTGTTCCAATGCAGATGCACAAAACTCAGAGCTCAATCTTCCTGAAGTTTTCAGAGCTGGGGTAGCAGTTTGTTTCACTCCAAAGGCAAGTACAGGTTCTGGCTGAGATCTCCCATGCCTTCGATATCCACAGTGTTAAAAGAGAGGGGACTGTCTTTCTTCTCTGGTGCTAGATCACATTGAACAGGAAAGGAGGATCTTGGTTTTTAGATCAGTCATTTTAAGCATTCTAAATCTCAAACTATTCAAGTTTATTATGCAGATTATTTATATCCTTACAGGCTGAAGTTCCATTGATTTTCTATACCTCCTCAGGCCAGCAGAAGGTGTCTGACAAGTGTTGGACAGTCAGAACATGTTGTGGGTCTTTATGGTTCACAAAGCACTTAGAAATGGTCCCAGCTGTGTTATTGTAAAAGGTTCTTCTGCAACCTAAACTAACAAAGATTCGACTGGCTGGAGTAGGCATATCTAAGTTCTCTTACTGCCACTGGCAAAAAACTATATTTTTCATCCGAGGATGATTTCTTTCACCTCAAACATCTATTTCACAAGGGAGCAGCTAATAAGAAATGTGATTTATTGTGGTGACCATATCCAGTAGGCAAAGACTAGGTACAAATTTAATTCTCAATAGTTGAAGAAAATTAAAATCAACCTTACCTGGCAAATGAAAAGAAGCTCTCAAGGGTTTTAAACAAGTGGAAAAATGCATAAAAATCAAATTTTGTCCTGTGTTGCATGTTGTATTAGATTGAAATGCAGTGCACTAGGTGAGCTGAAAGATGATCAAGAAACAAAGCATGACTCCTTGGCAGGATTCACTTGATGTTGATCACACAGCTCTGTTAGTCAGGGTGTGCAGCATTGTGCTAGCAAGACTAAGAGTGGTGGAAATGGAAGATGGCTGGGTGTGGAGGCACCAGCAGAGGCACAAAGCAGGAACAGGGCTCTCAGAATGTCTGGGACACACAGCAGTCAGCAAGACCCCAGCACATTGCCTCCAGCTTCACAACACGCCCAGACCCAGGGATAAAGAATGACCTGATGATCACAGAGGTGGGACAGAATGGAGACACTGATCACTGCCAGACCCAAAGGAATACAAAAATACATACCAGAAACCTAGACACCCTGAAAGAACTGTGAGAGACACAAAAAAGTCAACAGATGATTTTAGGAACCCTGGATCTCATAGTTCAACAGAAGTGTTGGTCACTGCAAACATGCTGCTCCTCAACATGAGACTGGGAGCATGGCTCAGTGAAAACTTTTTTTCTTTCAGTTTGAATTTTAAGAAATTTGAATTGCAAGAATTTTTCTTACTGTAAGGTCATGAAGGCCAGGACTATATGTGGCACGAATGCTTTCAGCACATGTTGATAAAACGTTGTGACAATATTCATGTATATGTAGACTGCATGCCAGTTGTTGGTGTTGAGCAGGAGCTATTTTTTTTCTTCAAGGAATCATGATGCACAGTCTATGCTCCATTTCTGTGATCTCAGAGGTATCAGTTTGTGGTGGTTTAACCACAGCTGGCAGCTCAGCCCCACACAGAGCCTTGCTCAGCCTGCCCTGCTGGGATGGGCAGAGACTCACAAGGTAAATGTGACAAAACTCGTGGGTTGAAGTAAAGACAGTTTAACAGGTAAAGCAGAAGCCATGCACAGAAGCAAAGCAGACCCAGGAACTCACTCAGTACTTCCCATGGGCAAGCAGGTGTTCAGCCACCCCCACGACAGCAGGGCTCCATCACATGTAATTGAGATTTGGGGGGACAAATGCCATCACTCTGAACATCCCCCCTTCTGCTTCTTCCCCATGTTTATACACTGAGCATGACATAAAATGGTGTGGCCTCTCCCTTGGGCCGGCTGGGGTGAGCTGTCCCTGCTCTGTCCCCTCCCAACCCCTTGTGCACCCCCAGCCTCCTCACTGGTGGGGTGGAGCAAGGAGCAGGAAAGGCCTCAGCTCTGTGTAAGCTCTGCTCAGCAGCAAGAAGACTTTCTATCTTATCTCAGGAATAAAGATACAATGCCTGGAAATGACTGCTGCAAGCTGTTATTAAGGGAGATATATTCATGCATTTCAGCAGAGTTAGATGATGATGATGAAATTGAAGCTAATTCAATCTTGTAATTGCAGATAGCTGTTGTTTCAGGAACAGTATCATCCAAAAGATCTGAACTGTATCATCTTGATGTTTACAAATAAACAGTGACATGGAAATTAAACTCTGGCTAAAATGAAATTAGAAGAAGTCACCTCCTGTGGTGCAGTGAACACACAGCACTGATCATCAGCAAATGATTTCTACTTTGGTAGCTTTGCTCAAATAAGTAGTTCCAAAATAGCACCGAGCCTTATTTGTGCATTGCAGATCATTTCATTGTACAATATTGTGTTTTTCAAGCTGCAAACAAAACTGAGTCACATGCTTTAAATAGCAAAATTATCCTTAAAGCAATGACATTTCATTCAGGAGTTATCAAAGCAGGTTTTTAATCCAAATGGTACACCCCATTTTACTGTTGTTTGCCATTGTGGAATGTAGAGATGATACTATAAAAAATGCTGGTGTTTGAAATAATTTTTTTATTCAGCAGCATTGTCTGCCATTTCCTCTAGCCTGCAAGTTTATTTACTTGCAAAAAGAGGCACTATAGGAGACTATGATGCATAATATTTTATGGTTTCAAAAGAGTTATATCAGTTAACACTAGCTGAAGAGCCGTTCTTGGATAGGCTCTGATGAAATCTTCCACATCTCTAATATCTTTCACATTTAAACCAAAAATAAGTCTCAAGGAAAAAAAAAAATCTGTATGTTTGGTCAGGTCCCAGACAAGTGGAGCCAGAGTGACAGACTGTGAGTTACCTCACTTCCATCCTTCATGACTTTTGTGGTTGTTCAAGAATCACAATTTCTGAAGGATTTATTGTGGTGGAAATGCCCTCACCATGTACTGAGGGTTATCAATATCAACTTTAACATGAGACCTTCTGTTGTAACTGCTTCCCCTTCTATTTTTAGTTTAAATGCAGAGAAAGATAAAATCAGATGCTGGCATCCTCAAATTCATCTTCTTTTGACCACAGTGTCCTTCAAATTTGCAAAGTCCAGTTGAATCGATTTCTGTGAGATTTCCTGTAGGGCTCAGAGTAATTGTGAAACATTTTGGCTGAACTTCCTCTGTGCTGCTCCCAGGGTGAAAAGCAAGCAAAAAACTGACTTACCCTCATGAAGGAGAGCCCCTAAACAGAAGATGATCACCAAGATGTGACACTATTTCCCTTAACTAAAACTACTCACCTCTGCTTAACCTGGCTATTCTGTAGTGCTCAGTGAAGATCCAGCAATCACTGTACAGCTAGTTGAAGGCACAATTCCTTTTTTCTTAAAGCTGAGAGCCAAAACAACACAGAGCAATCAATATCCCATTGCTTCTCCTATTACTTCTCCATACTGATTATAAAGACAGCCCAAGCTGACCATCTCAAATGAACAAACCTACAGTGGAGGTGTCTGAAGGAAGGTAAGCTAGGTGCCAGCTGTGGCAGTATGGATTAATGAACCCCCATTCCTGATTTTTGTTGACATTGGAGGTGGAAGTTGAAAGGAAGAGTGCAGGACTGAATTCCCCCTGGGCACTGCTCAGACGATGAGCTGAGGAACTGCTTGCTTCAAAGCCTAGATGTGATTTATCTAAGGCAGAGAAAAATCAGAAAGAATAAACAAAGAAGTGAAGAAATAAAGCAATTATCCCAACAGTTTGTGGGTTCCTTCAATGCACTAATGGTGGAATATGACCTATGGAATTATAAACTTGTTTAATTTCTGCTTGCTTAGCAGTGATGTGATTGATGCTGTTGTCTTAAACTTTATGAAATGCCAAGTGTTTCAGGCTGGCACATTAAAAGTTAAATTCAGAATAAACAGATTTTGTCCATTGTGGCTGCCCATCTTGATGCTGTATCCTGGAAAAAGCTGTGAAGAAGCACAACAAGAATATTAACCCCCAGTATGCATTTAAATAAGAAAGCTGTCATACACCTATTTTTCATTTAATATTATACCCAACTCCAAAATACAATTAATGAAGGAGTCACAGAACTACCTACAAAAATCAGGATTGTAGTTTGGTGACATAAACATAATTTATTTTTGTTCTCCTAGATAGTGAAGCCTAAGGACATGACTAGTCATAAAATATGACTTTCCAAGAGAAGAAAATGTTTAACTGCTTGGATTTGGTGTGTGAAGTATGCAGAATGCAATGCTTCAAGAATATTACAATGCAAAGGAGGTCAAGGTCAATGTCAGCAGATGTTAATGTCTTCTCGTAGAAAAGGAAGAGTTAGGCATCCCAGATGGCAAAGATCTTAAAAGGAAGAACTGCAAGAACAAGCAGTTGTCAGTGAGAATTATTTCACTAAAGGCAGAAATACTAACGAGAAGGGAAAGTGGTTTTTCCTTTCTTGTGAAGCTGTATCCTATATTCCAAGTGGTCTGTTAATATTTTCAAAATTTATTTTTTCTTTTTGTGAGGGCTGGAAACTCACTGGAAACTTAGACTTGGCATGGTGAGCTGAAAGGTAATGCTTGGGAAAACTGGGAAACGCAGCAGCAGAAGGTTCCTCTTAGGCCTTGTTGGGCCTTACAAGTTGTGTGGTCTGCATTCATTCCAACATCCCACAATAACACAGATTACGTCTGTCCCAAAGGATTTAGCTTCATGGGTGCTGTTGTTTTCAAGGTAATAAATATTAAAATGCCTTTGAGGATCTGGACTGTTCTGAACACTTAGCAATTTCTAAATGACACCGTGCATTCATGACATTTAAATTTCATTAGCATTCACACAACTCACATCTTGTCTGTAGGGGTTATGCAGGAAGACTTTAAAGACTGCTATCAAATATTTTCAGCTGCAGGTCTGGTTAAAGTCAAGTGGTCTAAATGACATCTTTTTTGTGCTCAGTTAGATGAGTGAATGTGGTCATTGTTCACTAGGGTTGAGCGAGAGCACCAAGGTTCCAACCCACAGCACTGGTGAGCCCCTCTGAACAGCAAAATCCAAGCTCAGGGTGCCAGAGGTACCCCAGGGGCTGCTTCAGTGCCTGCTGGCATTGCTGAGCACAGGGGAAAGGGAGAGAAGAATCATCACAGAACTGGCAGATAGTTACCCCAGAGCAGGGAAGCTCTCCTGGAGTGGTGGAGGGAGAGCAGAGAGGCTGGGCAGTTCTGGGGCATTAAATTCAGTGGGAAGTTTGGCTTCAATGGCTGTAACAGAAAAGTCTTTGTTGATTCCCGCTCTGCTCAGGGTACCAGCATGATGCTGATGTATTTAGGTTGTCTCTTCAGGCTCTGTGCTTAACCAGTAAACAGTGGAAGCTTCCTCCAGGACAAATTTCAGAGCAGGGACTTAACAGAGCTGCGCTGGTGACTTCCCTCAGTCTTTAATCTGGGAAAAACCTCGGGCTACTATTTTCAGGCTCCCACTATTCCCAACTTAGCATAACTCCATTTCCTGCACCATGAAAGCAGCAGCAGTGATATTTCTCTCTCTTGGAGCAGTGTCTACTTTATTAATGTTTTGGAGGCACAGGTACTATGGTAACGAGCACCACAGTCAGTGCCTAAAGAGGAATTTACATCACCAGAGATGCCCTTTGAACAGCTTGACACATCTGTTCATGAGCAGCAAACTGATTCTGTGTCAGCCCACAGGAAACTCAGCTGAGCTGCAGCTGGATCAGACAATGCAGTTGTGTAGGGATTTCAGGGGTAATCTAAGGCAGAGCTATGTAAAATGCAAGTGAGAATGAGAAAATACCCAGAGGTTTTAGGAGGCAGCAATATTTATTAGGAGCCTGAAGTTATCTATTCTAAGCAAAGCACTAGGAAAAGCAAAACTTGTGTATAGCACATAAGCAGCAATAAAGGCTCACTCCAAACTGAGAGGATTAATGCTCTCCTAATCCTGTCACTCTTCAAGGAATTTTGAAATATTGGCAACTTTGGTAATCGAATTTTCCCAAGAAACAAACAAACAAAAAAAACCAAACAGAACCACTAAACCCTGCCTAGCTTCAGACAACATTAAGTATGCCAGGAAGAAATCATAAAATCAAATTAAAATTTGGAATAAGCTGTCTGAAGCTTGCAAGTCTGCCTTGAGTCTACTGTAATTGCTGAAATCTCTTTGCCACATATAGCCATAAAACTTCACATAGTTTTCTTTTTTTAGTAAGTTCCACTGACTTTAACTTATGTGTTTTCTGGGAGAAAATGAAAGTTTCAAAGCTATGACAAAATATTCTTTGATACAATTCCAGTAAAGAGAGAAAAAACAGAGACAATGAAAAAAAAAAAAAGAAAATAAACCAACAGTAATTGAAAAAAAAAAAAGAAGCAAAGATATTGAAGGAATAAATTAAAGGAATAAAATAGGCAGATAAACAAAAAAATGAAAAAATGGAAACAGAGGGAACAGAAAAAACATATTTTCAAAATTAAAAGACCCAAGAAAAGCAATTAACAAAATGCAGTTAAGCAAGAAGCAGAAAACCTGTTCTATCACTTGGCAAAAAGAATAGGTACTCTAAGCTAGTGTTCTGCTGCAATTAGGAAAAAAATACTAGGAATGTATGACTATAAAGGGATCTGTCATTTGATTTTTCTGTCAAAACCTGATGTAGAAATATGGAGGGAAACATTCTTATTTCAAATTTTTACACTAAAGAGATTTATTTCACAGAAAAGGAACTGTTCACATATGGAGAATTAGAAACATAAAGACTTGTGCTAGCTAAAACAAGGAGAACCAAAAAATGAAACTGAGATGCAAAAAGAAGCAGAACCACATGGTTAACTTTACCATCCAGATATTCTCAGTGGTGATGTAGAGACAGTATGGTAATGTGGCTTTTATTGCAGTCCCAGTGGAGAAGAGCTCTGTGCAGGGAGGAGGATGCTGTGGAATGCTCAGCTGGTGTGCCACCTGTGCAGCCCCTCAGGTTTAACAGATGGAGTTGGGGGAATTCTGATGATTAAACTGGGAAAGGGTCTGTACACATTTCTTAAGGTATTGTCAAATCCCAGTTTGGATAATTTCAATGAGTGAAATGTAAATAAAAAGTAAAAATTGTAACAGTGACAAATTCTAATTTTGAATGGTAAAGAAGAAAACCTCTATTAAACTCTTAATATGTGATCAAGAGTCACTGTCAGTAAAGAAATTTCACAAAGACTCTTAAAATTTATCAGATCCCAGTATTATTATATCATGTAATTATATTACTGACTTCCTCCTCACAATGAAAATTTAGCAATCCAGTGTGTGGTAGAATTTAAATATTTAAAATGTAAAGTGATCTAATGTGCTTTCCTCTACCACCAGCTGTATTTAGAGATAGAAAAAATAGGAATTGATATGAAACATTATTTAGATGGATGGAATGGCCTGGTATCACTTTTGGATACACAGGATACATTATCTGAAGTTTCTGGCTGCTTTTAATCAGTCATGGACTTACCCTGTTCCTGCTCTAGGCAACAGAAAGAAAGCAGGATTTTCCCAAGGCAATACAGCAGCCTGAAGATCTCAGCTGCCCTCTGAAGATACCTGTCCCTTTCATTCACTGGAGGGACAGTTTGGAACAACAATGGGAACAAAAACACACATGGATAAATCTGAGCTTTGAGCAAAAGGAGGCAAACTTCTTCTCTGTGACTGCTGCAAAGTCTGTGTGGTCCCTGAATGCTGGATGATGACAAATGGGAAGCCTGACATATTTAGAATGAGTTGGAAATCAACCTTTGTGTGTATAACTTTTCACCAGGCATGTAGCTGTAGGGAGGGCTCCAGATAAATAATGACATATTTGTGGGTGCAGGGCCCTGGGGGGCTCTAAATTGACCTGAGGGCAACTTCTAATTGGGATGAACTTATTCCTCCTTTGTCTTGAAACAAGGATTCTGTTTTCTTCTCTGAGGCCCTCACACTCTTGCATTCTGTAGTTTAACAATAGCCCTTACTGTTGAGGGGTTTACTATGTCATAATTTGGCCATGGTAAAAACTGGAATGCATAATCCACTACAGTCAGTTGTTTCACTCTACAGTGCCAAAACAAAGCTTGGATTGTGGTCAGGGGAAAGACTCAGACCTGGATACCTTCTCAGACCAGAGAAAGTGCCCATGTAAGCAAACAGGAGATCTGCACTTAGCACTTTGGAAATCTGGGGCAGAGGGCGGAGAGAAAATTGACTTAGTAGTGTTCCCCTTGATCATCCCTTTCTCTGCTTCTTCTTGTTTTGTTTGTCTTTCCATATGTTTTTGGCATAAGAGTGAATGAATTTCCCTTCCTAGACCCTGAAAAGGGAACATGTTCTCCCTGACAAAGAGAACCATCTCAGCCTGGACATATTCCAACAAATTCCAATTAATATTGAAGTCCCAATTAATGTTGGAATTCCAATTAACATTTTGAGATGGAGATAAGGGATCTGAATAAACATGTGAACATGTTGCTTTTCATTGCAATTCACAATTAAGCTTCTTAATAATGTTTATGAAGAAATTTCGGTAAGAGTGGGAGAGAGTGAAGTAGTACCTGTTGGAAATAGGAAACTGGCTGCAGAAAGGAGTGCAATGCCCCATTCAAAGTAGATCTCATTTTGCCAAAGCCATTTTTCATTTTTTCCTATCCATTCCTGCCTTTCATAATTTCTTCCCCCTATTTCTAATGAAAAATTATGTCAATAGAGTCAAACCAATACATATGATTTTTCTTTGATGGTTTCAAAGGCAAAACCAGAAAACACACATTTTCAGGTGACACTGTTCTGTGACTAAAGGATTTGTCTCTGCTGGGGGTGCTAATTAGAGGTAATTTCATAAAGATTTACCTGCCAATGTATTCTGTCTTCCAAGATATTACATTTGTTTACTTCAGGAATCTCACAGCTTTGTAGATATAAGACACTGGGAATGCCACTAAGATGTGGCAGCTCTCTGCTCAGGATGGCACTATCAGTAACACCTGCCTTTGTCACTTATCTTTGAACACAACTGTGAAAATTCTAAAAGCCTTTCAGCAGTTCTGAAAAATAAAAATGGGACGAAAGCAGGGCTGAGAAAAACAAATTATCTGAATATCTGAGCAGAGAGAGTAGACTGTGGAGAGTCCAGAGCGTGGCCAAATTACATCACTATTAACTATGGCAGGATCCCAGAAGCAACAAAACCAACCAGATGAAGTTCAGTAGATTCAATCAAAGGGAAGAAATTAGGTGGTCAGGAAACATGGTTTAAATTCATTGATATTTGAGCACAGGTATCTCCATATGTTAAAACTACAGCATTACTTCCAGCTCCTGCACTTTTGGTATTCCTCTAGATGAATTCAATCCCTTGCCACATTGGAAAAGAGGCTTAACAAACACACTGAGACAAAATTTTCACAGCGAGGAAATAGCAAGGTTTTGTCACTGCATTGAGAGATAAATAAGCAAAGCTAAAACCACAAAAGCTGTGATTTGCATGTGCTGTGGTTCGTGTATTTTGCATAGTTTGCCATCATGGCACTGCACTTTTTGATGTCCTCCACTTCATGGAATTCACACGACTCCATTAAACTCCTAGGCTGTCGCTGTAGATCAGGAAAAATCAAACATCTTAGAGTGAAATCCACAATATCTATCTTGTAAGGCTGCCTCAGTTTTCCAGGAAGGTGTGATCATTCCTCCTAACTTGTCTCAAACCAAGACAGCATCACAGCTCTCCAAATCATGGTGTTTATCTTGGGGCTTCAGGGAGGGGCTCTCAGAGACCAAAACTGCCAAGAATCGCACAGTCACTCTGCACCTTTTTCCTAAAGGACAGGAGAATGTGGAGTTCATCTTCCTTTTCCCAATATGAAACTTTATGCACAACACTGAAAAAAACCAGCAGCCTAGTTGTACACTCCCTGTTCTACAAAAAAAATGGAGGGATGAGAAAGTGAATTCCTTTCTAGAAGACAATCTGGACCCAGTTTCTCCTTTGCACCCCTGCTGTGTTGATTCATCTCCTCACTAGAGAGTGGATGTCATCACTGGACTGTAGTGACACCCGGCATACATTAGATATGAGATTCTTCTGCCTTGGTGTAGAAATGTTTAGAAAACACAAGGGACCTCGACAGCCCAAGGTCCCATTCGTGTTAAAAGAAAAGAGAGTAGTGGATCTCAGGTGCCTCCTCATCTTAAGGTGGATGCATACAACAGATTAACTAAAATCACATCCTGAAAATACCTGTATCTTCCAATTGACTGTGGATGACCCTAATGAGCTCTGGTGGATGCATTGATATGGTACATACAATACCTCTAAGGCAACACAGTTTTTACTGTTGACCCATAATTTCACAATAAAAATGTTCTCAAGAACTGACCTCAGACTCACAGAGAGTGCAACTTTCTCAAGTCTGTTTTTTGTTCTCCCACACAAGAAGGTATTTTTGTAAGGAACTGATTATGTGAATCTGATAGTTTCTGAATACATAGTTCACAGTTTGATATTTTGGAGACAGCTAATCTCACCAAGAGAACCCTTTATTGCTCATTCACAATAGCAGGCTGGGAGACTTTCCTATCCAAAGACAGTTCACTCTACACCATTTAAAATATGTATGTATCCTATGGAAGAAGAAAACAGTACTCATATTTTAGTGGTAGTGTGTGAAACAGAAAACAGTTATACAATTTAACAGTGTCACAGTGTCAGCAATGAGTGGGCAGAGATAAGCAGGCACTAGAACCCTCTGGCATTTATGAACTCAAAACTTCTTCCTCCTGTTGATCAAGGAGGTCAGGGGCTTTTATCATTGTAACAGAGTTCTTTTAAATGCTTTGCAAGTCAGGAGTAGAGAGGCAATTCCTTAGAAACATTACTCTATTTCTTTCCTGTTATGAAAAATCTACCCACATTCTTCAGAAGCAGGACAACTTGTCCAACAGTGTTTGCATCACCATGGAGTGCTTGGCAGCCATCAGCACTTTGGAAGCACCTCAACAATGCACATTTGGGAATACTTTCCACCACAGGTTTTCTCTTTCATGTACATTCTTGTCATTTGATATATACTGGAACATCAAAAGATGTGAAATAACTCATCCAAAGATGATACTGCTACCTTTAATTTATCCTTTACACTGAATCCCAGAAGAGCAACTTGAAGAAAAAATGTGGAGGTGTCAGGTTATTAAACAATATTGTCTTTTAAACTGTTTTTCCTCTCCTTTGCAATTTGCAAATCCTGTTCATAAAGGAGGTATTAAAAGCAATCAGTCTGGTTTCCTGAAGACTACGGTATTAATTATTCAGATCAAAGTCCTTGAAGAACAGATGAGGTCAGACAGCAACAAGTGCAAGGGGAAGGGGAACTAAACGTGTCCAGGCAATGTGCAGAAAATGAGGATGTCTGCATTTCTGAAGGCAAACAGAACAGTGATGTCTCCAGTAGAGATGTGGGACATTGACCCCACAAATGCCTACCCTGCCCTACACCCAGGTTATCTGATGGGCTTTCTTGCCTGGAATCTTGGGAAGTGACACATGTAATACACATTGAATTCCTTTATGCTCCTGCTTTATGCACCAAGCCTATTTGAAGTAATTTGATACATGCCATCAACTCTAATAGCCTGAGAAATCTGGGTTTCATTGTCCTGTAAGTGCTCTGCCTTTTCTACCTCTTTTTATGATGCTTCTTTTTAAAGCACCTCAAATAGTCTATGAATTAAGCAAACTCATCTTATTAGAAGAGTCCCCAGGGTGCCTTCAGTACTTCAACTTCTAACTTCAGACCCTGGACACAATCAATGAATGAATCAATAATAATCAATGCACAGAGCATTTCAGCAGGATTAATGACTGGCTGGGAGGTGCTGATGGGCAGAAATTAAGTCAAGGGCCATTAATCCCAGCTGGTCATTTGCCTCCAGGCAGTGCTTTGTGCCAAGGTCATTACTGCTATTCTAAGACAAAAATAAAAGGAAGCTGACATCGGCACATGGGTATTTTTAACCTGGCTTTTGCAGAGTCAGTGGCTCTGTATGACTCTTTCTTTAAATGTGAACCCCATTCCAGCAGGCACTCCCAGTGCATAAGGTGTCCCAGCAGCATTTTCTCCATTTAGTGAATCAGCAGGTGTTTTCAACCACCTGCAGGTTGCACAGAGATGTCCTGGAGTTTATGGAGCCTGGCAGACCACTGTCTCCTGCAGTGAGGATTTACTCACTCCCTCTCTACACTCAGCTGTGGGTAGGATAACACTTCTGCGTGGGCCAAATTCTAAGAATTTTGTCAATCACATATTGTGTCTACTTGGCCCTCAAAAATCCTGTCAGCTCAAGACAGAGAGGGATCACAGAAGGAAGGACTTCCGAAGTTCTTGGATAAGTTCTTGGATGTTCATCTATCCATACAAATACACACACACAAACAGATGGGGTGACATTAGAACCATAAACTTAGAATCATAGAATGGTTTGGGTTGGAAGAGATTAAAGATCATTGAGTCCCGACACTCCTGCTGTGGGCAGGGACACCTTCTGCTAGACCAGGTTTCTCAAAAGCCCCATCCAAACTGGCCTTGAATACTTCCAGAGATGGGGCTCTGATAAACCTGTTTCAGTTCCTTACCACCCTCAAAGTAAAAACATTTCTTCCTAACTTCTAATCCAAACTTACCCTCAAAGCAATTACCCCTTGTTCTATCATGAAATACCATTGTTAAAGTCCTTCTCCAGTTCTCCAAAGCACCCCAAAACATTCCAGTGTGTATCCTGAGTGTGCCTTCCTGAGGTGCTGCAAAGCTCCCACAAACAGCATATAATCTTCCCAAAGTATCCTAAATATGACCAACTCATGATGTATGGCCAACATACTGTGTCTGCAAAAAAATTGTTAGAGCAAACATTAAGGTCAGTAACGTGTTTGTTGATCAGCTATGCCAACTGCTAGAAGGTTGTCAGAGACAGTTTGGCAAACCCACCTGCTGTAGCCCAGAACACCTTGGTCTCCAAAGCATCCCAAAACATTCCAGTGTGTATCCTGAGTGTGCATTCCTAAGGCTCAAGCCTGTCCCTTACTCCCTGTGTTTTCAGACTGTGTAAATGGAGCTATGACAAGACCAACAGAGAGGGGACAATCCAAGTCAGGCTCCTTCACATCAGAATGCAGCTGTTTCTTTTTGCAAGGCACACATGTTATGGATGGCTCTACATTGCTCTTGTTTGGTTGCCATGAGAAAGGAGCTAGGCAGTCCTAATCATGCTAAATCATAATGTTACAGGGGCCAGGAGACTGCCTTGTTTTACTTGCTGTAAAATGCACTGAGGTGCATTCAAAACACTGCTCAGAATTTCTCCTCATTTCAGGCTGTTCATGTCATTCAAACAGGAAACCGATTAAATTAAAGTGCCCTTCTGTTCCATGCAAAAACAACATGCAGCTAAAAATGATAAAGTCTGAGCCTCCCCATGTGCTACACAACCCCCCAGGTGGACTAATTTTCCTCTCAAAATGAAAACATAAAAGCTCTAAAAAATGTTTTGAATTGACATGGATCTTTTGACGGTAAAGATACTAGATGAAAATACCTGAGCCAGCAGCTTCTACTTTCTGATAATTGGACAAGTTTATCAGAGGTGTTACTTGTTTTCCAGGAATTTTGGAAAACTTGTATCCCAAGTCCAGAAAAAAAAGAAAGAGCAGAGAGCATTTGGCTCAAGAGACAATGTGAAAAATCCCATGAGAGAAGGAATTTTTGTTTGTTTCATTTGGGCAGAAGAAGAAAAAAACAGATGAAGTTTGTATTCAGTACAAACATGATGTCAGCAGCAGTAGTCTACAGACTGGAATCCCTCCATGTGCTGTGTGAATAGTAGTTACCTTCTGTGTGTTATTTGATGTAATCCAGCTTTTGCTAAACAAAAACCACCTGGACAAACTGGTTCCTGTTCACATTCTGTAGGCATTTAATGATTTATAGATATTGCCTACACCCCTCTTATGGTCTGTCATAGAATGGATGTCAGAAAGAACTATATAGATGTGTATTTTTCTCTATAGCAAAGCAAATTTTCTGTTGAAACTTTCACAAGGCAGGCTGTGTGTTGCAAGAGAAGCTGATCAGGTGCTATTTTAATGCTTGAAAAAAATTAATGGTTGGCAAATAAAGCAGTTTTCTGCACACAGTTTGTGTCATATTGTTTAATGAAAGTAAGAGAAAAAAAATGGCTCACTTAATGACTTGAAATCCTGAGGAAATTATGCAGAACTAGGTAGAAATCTGGATACTGTGGGCTGGAAAACGTAACCTCTGCAGCTTCAAGAGAAGCAATGACAGTCTAGTGTTGGCCTAATTATCTTCCCTAATAACTGAATCATTCTCAGCCCATGGCTACAGACATACTATAAGATGTTTCTGGTGTGATTTGGAAGTTGGTGTTAATACCATTCAATTAGGAAATTGCTACCTCAGCCTGTACAGACCCATATTTAGGTACAAAGTGTAACTGCAGCAGTACCCTGGGTTTTCTCCCAGATCCATCTCCAGTGTTTAAGCCCAAGGTGTGTATAGAGACAGGCACATTCAATGAGATGTGGTGTTCTGGGGCTTTCTGGAGTGCCAGCTGACTGCAGGTCCTGCCAGCTCACACCAACCCAGCCAGCACTGCAAGCAGCATCCTGTTCCAGAGGAAATCCAGTGTGCTTCCAGGGGATATGTGTCTGAAGTCAGAGAGAGACTGTGGAGAAGCTAAATGAGAAAGGAACCCCAAGAAAGGGGTGTCATGCTGGGTGGTTGTCCAGAGTGCCATGACCTTCCCAAAAAAAGCATCTTGAGAATGACACCTCAGAGGCACAGGCACGTTTGGGCTCACACTGGGTGATTTCAGCTCTTCTGTGATATGGGGAGACACAGAAGAAGAAATGGGGTCTTTGTGTGGGGTTCAAGGAGAGCTTTATTGAGGTTTATCCTCAAAGAGATCCAGGTTCAAACAGCCACACAAGTAGGCAAAGCAGGGCTTTTTATATGGATTTTGAGGGGTGGAGCAAAACACCAGGGCCAATGGGGTGGAGAGAGGAGAAAGGGCCAATGGGATACATTAAATCTGCATGTCACAACAAGGCATGCTGGGAGAAGCATTTTTCCTCACCCTAACAAGGCAGTTATGGCTTAAGGGGTTTTCCCTCCAGGTGAGACCTGTGGGATCTCTCCCTGTTGGCCCAGTGGCCTCCATGAAGTGCTGCAGGGGTGGCTCTGCAGCTGCCATTCGAGGAGTTCTGTGCGGAATTCTGTGCCAGTGTTGTCATTTACCTCAGCTCTACATTTGTGGTAGTGCTGCCTGGCTTCTTTCATTGCTACTGCAATTGCTGCTGAGCTGCTCCTGCCTGTCAAATCACTTCTACCCAGAGCTCAGAAAGCTTTGAGTCCATGACGGGAGCAGTGCCCAGGCCCGAGCTCCCTCGCCATCACTGCTCCTGGGAGCAGGGGTGTCCTTTTACCAGGCTGCAGAGGGAGGAAGGAGAAGTGGCCAAGCTAGACTAGATGTCATGGAAGCAGGGCTTGGCAGCAAGGAAGGAAAAGTTGAAACAGTCAGGCAGGAAGCAAAGTCTAGCAGCTCAAAGTGCAGTTAAAACATCCGCCTGGAATGATCTCTTACCTCACAAATATTTGAAATTGCTTCCCAGGAGGGAAGATATGAGATATCTTGCGTTGTTTCTGACGAGAGAGGAACTCTGTTTCTGGTTGAATAAACTGTGTTTGCTTTGAGACAGATAGAAAAGAGACTTTTAAAGCCAAAGCTGTAATTAAATGTGCAGCAATTCTGAGAGTATTCATACTGGTAAATGTTATTGACATTTCCTTTCTGCTTTTTCCAGTGGAAAAAAAATTATTAATACCCTATTGTTGCAATAATGAGTTCTTGATAGACATAGAATTTATTTTGTCTTGTACTGCTTTAGCCCTGAATCTGTCCTCACAAGTAAAAAATAGAGATAATTTTGTTTTAGTGTCACTGACAGTGACAGAAAGAGGAGCACAATGTGGGAACACCATGAAATGTATGGCAAGGCTGTTCTGGAATCAGGGAATACAAGGCACCTGTGCAACTTGTCACCTTCTGGTCCCTGGAATGGGATGGGATGATCTGGGTAAGCTGTGGAAGCAGTAACTGAAAACCTGACCCAAATCACTAATGATATAGAAACCAGCTATTAAAATATTTCCCTTCCTACTCCAGGTAGTTGGTTAGACTTGAAGTTCCAGTTGCTAACTTGGAGCTCCAGGATCTGCTGCCTCTGTGGTGCTTTGGTATCTGAGCTGTTCTACTACAGCAGCTACTACACCTGTCCCCTGAGCAATTACAGGCTTGCTTTCTCATTTAAGGTCAGTTGGTTTTCTTTTTTTCATTTTTCTAGGTACAGATGCTTTAGAACATTTAGCAAAGAACTCTAGAAATCTGGATAACTACTAAATTATACTGCTCAGCCTCTCTCCAGTTTACCACTAATTAAATGTTCTTATGATGCACTGGGACAATTATAGTAATTGATGGGTTTTTAAAAAGAGCTGAGTCGAAAATACTTTTCTTCTGGAACATGCCTCATTGTGGAGCTGGAAAGTGAAAGGAAATAATGTGATAATATTTTATAATACAAGAAAATATAGAAAATAAGAATGTCTCCAACAGAAAATACAAAATTCAGCAGTTTGATCTGAGCAGCACAAATCATATCAGTAATGAAATGTTTTTTGTTGTTGTTGTTCTTTTTTTTGAAAAATATTTTATGGACAAACATGACTTGTATGGAGAATTAATACCTTTAATTACATGGGATGATGCAGGTGGAAAAAAATATTTTCATAGGCATGCAGTCCTTCCTTTTCTTATAAAAATTCTAACACAGCAAAAGAAATGTTATGTCAAAATCCAAACAGATTATTTCCACTTTTTTGGAAACAAGACATTCAAAATCAGCTGAATTCTCCTTTAGCCTGATTGCCTTCATTGCTGGTTTGGAATGGAAATAAGTGTTACCTGGGGAAAAAAAGGGTTTTGAATTCAGCCATACCAGTACATTAGGGATGAAAAAATTCCAGACGCCAGCTTTAGATCAAGCTGGAACCCTCTGCCTGGCCACTGAGCTGTCTGCCAGCAGAGCAGCCTCCCCGTGCTTCGATCCATTGATTAGGATGTTGGCAGCCATGGCCAAAGGACCTGACTGAAGAAGAGCCCAGGAGTGCCATTGACAGGGTGGCTGTGCCCTCCTGGGGCTGATGGACAGGGTGCTAAACGTGCCTTGGCACAACACCCACCCTGACAGCTTCCCAGGCTGCTCACATCACTGCCTCCTTCATTCTGCCCTGCAGCAGGGCTCTCCTGGGCTGCTTGGGAGTGTTTACACTTCCCTGTGAACACAGGCCCCCAGTGTTTATCCACACAGTCAGAAATAAAGGCAAGCAAATAAAAAAGAGGCTGGGACTGTTTCCATCTGCTGTGCCCCAGAGCACTGAGCATCCTGCACGCAGCACAGCTGAGACCTGCTGCTCCTGCTCCTCTCTGCTGGGAACAGCCTGCCTTGCAAGGGCTTCAAGCTGTTTCAGGAGCTGGTACCCACAACCACACAGAAATACAGAGTCCTTTGTGCCTAATTTACCACTGTGCCTGCTTTGAAGAAAAGTGGGATGTGGAGATTTTTGCACAAGGCACTGTTTCCTTTTATCATTTTCTTTATTGTGTGCAGGTTGATTTGTGGCATTTCTGGAAGTTAAAAATCCCAAGAAGGAACTTTTTGCTCATTTGCACTATCTCTAATTAATTACTTCCTTAGAGGAAAAAAAAAAAAAGGAAAGAAGCTTGGAAACTCTATTTCTCTGTGCATTGGAGATTTGTTTGACACAGGTAGACATCACTACCTGGCTACTATAAATCTGCATTTATTGACTCTTATTTCCTCTCTAATCCAGGCTCCTTTAGGGCACCTTGGGAATAGCTGGGGCTCTAGAAGATCACTCAGAGCTACTCGCAAAATGACTTGCTGGCCATGCTGCCCTGATGACCACTCCCCAGACTGATCTTCCTGCTTTTCCAGGTCCTTGTCCATAGCTCTCCTGATGCTGTGGGAAGCAAGAAATAACAGCACAAACTTACCCTGAAACCTTTTGGGTTGAAGGCAAATTGAAACCATCTTTGTTCCATGATGTCTTGGCTCCTTTGGATGGGCCATCTCTTCCTGTGTTTCTTTCCATGTGCTTTGAAAGCTTTCCCCAGAGATGCCAGAATACATCAGAAATAGTTACTAATTTTAAAGTGATGTATATTTTGGATGTGAGGAATGAAATTCAAACTGGATCCCACAGCTTTCCCCCAGAAGCAGATGACAAAATATTGTGTGCAAAATGGAGCATGAAACCACTGCCAGGATCCTGCTCCAATGGGTCTGGTGGGCCTCCTAATTAGCAAGAAAAATTGCTGAGAATGAGATTTTGGTACGTAAGCCTGTCTTAGTGCTGGTGAGTATCTGTAAACACAACTGTGTAGAGTGCCCTGTTGTGCAGAGGTGCTGTTACATTTGCACACAGTCTGCAATGTTATTTACATCTAAAAACTCAACTGCAAGTTATTTCTGGCTCTCCTCTCTGCTTCAGGGGAACACATGGGTGCCCTTCCTTACCCACAATATTAAACCACAGTCAGGGAGTGGGAAGTGGGCAGTGTTTGGCTCTCATTTTGAGGTGCCCATGGTTCATGGCATCTGAAGTGACATGATGAGCCCCTCAGCCATAAGGGAATGAAGCAGATATTGTTTGACCAACCTAGAGGCTTGGAAAGGGAACAAAGTAGCTGTGATGGGAAGAAGGGACGAGGAGAGACACGAGGAAATACAGATTATTTCTGTGTAGAAGAGATGGGCACTGTGCTTGAAGAAAAAGCTGGTACATACAGGACAGGAAATTATGGCACATTTTTGAAGAATTGAAGACATAATGGTCTATTCAGGGAGGTGCCCTTATTCTGCTGTAGGGTGGCAATATGAAGGAAGACAGATGTTACAAATGTGGGTGCTAATATTTCTACTGCTGTGTGGAAATATGCAGCCTCTTGTTCTCTGAGACAACTGGTGAGGACAGCACTCAGCAGGTTTTCCTGGAGCAGAGCCACCACACTCATGGGCAGAGCCAGAAAATTCCTCTATTCCCAGTCCAAGCTTCAAATCAGGAGACACTAGAGAGAACACAGGTGTCTGATATCCTCTCATCCATAACACATCAGAAATTTTAATGTGTAACCTAAGGTGCCTGCTATGTGATAGAGAGAAAAACAGTGTTGGCTATGCTTTACTGAAAAAAAACCCCACATTTTTAATATGTTTGTTCTGTTTATCTTTATTTAAAAATAATAAAACCTCGGGGATAATGGGGACTGCCTGCCTCTAGAGAGTATTTTGTGCCTAATTAATTTTATGCATGGACATGAGCTGCTTTATCTGCTAGATTAGGTATCTGTTCTAATGTAACATTTCTTGCTTGTAGTTTGGGGCACAGGGCACCATTTTATTAGCTATTTTAGATTGCTTGTTTCATTTTTTTATACTTCAATAAAACTTCTGGCATAGTTGCCGTTTTCCCTTTTCTCATAGTTGAACAGACAACAATGTAAAGTTTTCAGACAAAAACCCTGGAGGTTTTACTGAGCTCCCAAAGATGAACAAAAGCAATGAGCACAGTCAGACCTGTCAGCAGAAGTTGTTTTGTTTCAATGATCACTCCACCATGTAGAATTCTTGCCTCATAACAAACTCAAAAGCAGCATCTCCCAGAGACTCTCTCTGACTCCTCCAAGAAGTACCCTAGGAGAGGTGGAACAAGATTAATGGTTTGTACCTTACCTCTAAAGAGAGACTGATGATTGCCTGGAAAGGACCACAGAAGGCACTGCCAGTCAAAAATCTTCCTTCCTGCAGCCATCCCACAATCTCTGTGCCAATACCCTTGTGAGGATAAGCCAAACCCTGTCACTCACTGAAAGGACTGAATAGCTCAATAACAGCTTTTACCTAAACTCCAATACATGGAAAAATGTACATAAGGAAAATCCCATGTCCAGCATCACACAGAGCAGGAGCACCAGAGTCCAAAAAAGCTGAGACCATGGCAGGCCAGAGGAGGCACTCCTTGCATCCAAGCTCAGCAGCAATCTTCTCAGAGACGCTCAAAGTACTCTACAAACTGATCAAGGAAAGAGCTTTGACATGAGTAGAGCTTAAGGGCTTGGGCTGAAACTGAGCTTCAAATGCTCATCTCTGAACTGAGGATGATGGGGTAGTTTAGGAAGCAATATGAGCTTGAATATGATACACAATATGATATAGACTTAACCTAAGAAAGCCAGAAGAGCAGCAGAACTCCCACTGTATACAAATTACTGACTCTCTATATATGCCAAAGTATGACCTCCAGCTAGGATATAATAACCAGCTCTCATGAACAGCCCTCATTATATTGTGTCCATTATAAAAGTGCAGCTACATGACAGTGCCATAGGCCATAATGTTCTCACTTAGAAGAATTTCAATTTTCTTCCAAGAGACAACATCTTCCTTTTGCAGGCTTATTTTGTGCATCCTGTGCTCATTTTTATTTTATAGGATAGGGTGCAGGGTACATTTTTTAGGTTTTTCTTCTCCTAAAGAAATAAAAGAACTGCACACAAAAAAAATCTGTCTTGATTTGGGAGGCACAGCAAGGCAAGGATTGAACCAGCATAAATCAGCATGATGAACACCAGCTGAGGACTTTTGCCAGACAACTATAAATCTGCTGGATCAAAGTGTTTGTCAGTGACCAAAAACATCTCACAGAAATGGCCTGGCTGGCCCTCTGTTGACACAACAGAAAGATATTGCTAAATCAGCAAGAAACCTTGGATTTGTTGTGTGATGACTTAAAAGAGGTTTTCTCAGTTATTCTCTCAGCTCTTCTTCCTAAGTGTGAAATAACTCAAGGAACACAAGTATCTGGCTAAGGAGTGAGAGAAACACCTGTGGGATTTTGGATAAAATACTGAATGGCATAGGCAGATCCAGGCAGTCTGGCAGAATTTATCAGCTGTGAGTTACTGCACTTCATCTGCTCCAACACACCCAGGAAGCCACAAAGATGCCTCCATGCACTGCTAGACCTGTCTTAAGAGAACCTACAGATCTCTACCATACAGAAAGCTACATCTGACAGTCTTCCTCAGCACCCTTCATTCAATGGTGTGGAGATGGAGATAAGGGAGAGCAGGATGCCACTCACCAAATCCTGCAATACCTAAAAACAACTGGGAAGAACAGCATCTCCCCACTGCCTAGTTCCTTCTTATTAGCCATAAAGGAAGTGGAAAGGAACAAACTCCAATAGTTTTGGTGTTTCCATAAAGGCCTGAGACCTGGCAGTCACTTTCCCTAAAGAGATGCCAGTCTGGGTGAGTTTATGGCCCAGGTTTTCACAGAGTGTGGGGAAAAGCATGGGAAAGTCTGTCCCCAGAGAGACAGGACAGGCAGGTTTCCACTCCAGCTGCAGAGTTATCTCTCTGCTGTTATCTCTCTGCCCAGGCAGATACAAATATTCTGTGATACATCTTGCACTGAAGGCAAAGAGCCCTCCTGAGGACTCTCTCTAGGATACTAAAGCTTTCCACACAGCCAGGAGATATTGTCCAAGGCTGCCTTGAGGGCACATTCCTGTGAAACCCAAGGCAGATTTCACACCAGTCCCTGTCTTCAGTATCACAGCAGGGAACAAATACTCCTCAAAGCCTTGGCAGGGATGGTAACTGGGTTAAATCTGAGGAACAGATTTCCCTGACCAACTCACTGTAGAGGCACCTGCAGCCCCTGCTCAGCCTGGCTTCCCTATGGGGCTGTGCTGGGTCTGTCTGGGCTGAAATTAGCTTTCCCACAGCAGCCCTGCTAGTGCTGTGCTCTGTTTGTGGCTGCCACAGAGCTGGTAACACACCAGTGTTTTGGCTGTTGCTGAGCAGCATCAAGTCTTTCTTTCAATTCCTCCTCAAGGACCCATAGGCTGGCTGTGGACACGACCCAGGGCAGTGATACAGCCAGGACAGCTGACCAAGATGACCAAAAGGCTGTCCCATACCATTCCATGTTCAACAAAAAGATCTTATAGAAAGGGTAAGGGCAGGGCACATGTTATTAAGGTATTTCTGTTCCAAAGCAACCACTACACATATTAAGATCTACTTCCCAGAAAGCAGTTTAACATCATATGGGATGTAGTGAATTTATATTTTTTATGGCCTTTGCTTCCATACATGGCCTTTGCTTTCTTTCCTAAAACTGTCCTGAGCAACAAGTTTTTCAGCTTATTTTCTCGCTTTGTCCTATTGAAGAGAGGGACTGAGAGAGGAATTGGGTGGGCACCTGACAGACAGACAAGAGTAACCCACCCCACAGAAGATGTTGTTAATCAATGGTGACAAATCTACACATAAAAAAAAAAGGTTGTAAAAGTGAAATGGCCAGTGGTAAATGAACCTGGCAAAGAATCAAAAAATCACTACACAGGAAGAAGGAAAGACTAGGGAAGGCAGATTCACCTCTAAATCATCAGTAGTAAAGCCATTAATGGAGAGTTTTGGTTTCCTGGTTTTTTTGGGGGTCATTGCTGATTGAAGAGCTTCAAACAGGCACGTTAACAGAGACATCACATTGTTGTCTTCTCCTCTCCAGGATGAGAACTCTTCTCTTGGTGGTCCCACTGTCCTCTCTCTGCCTGGCTTGTGGGACACATCCCCAGATCAGATTTCTCTGTTCTGTCCAATGCGAGTAACCCTTGCCAAAGTATCCCAGCAACAACCATACAAACTTTGGGGAGTGATGGGAAGACCATGGAAATTGTCTCACACTCCCTGAGTAATACCAGTCCTTTCTTGCAGTTCCAGTTTCCAGCTAAACATTTTTTGCCAGTCTCTACTTTCCTTTAAAGCCCACCGTTACCAATGCAATTCTGTTTTTCTGATTAGGCTCTGTGTGTCTGTGTGATTTGTACTGACAACCTCTGAACCTGCTGGCCAAAAATATTGACAGATGTCAGAGCTGTGACGTTCTAACCCTTTATGAAAGCCCTGTCAATCCTTCCAGTGAGAAAATCTTGGCATGAGGCTAATCTTAAT
Organism: Diglossa brunneiventris; assembly: GCA_019023105.1. Lineage (NCBI taxonomy): Eukaryota > Metazoa > Chordata > Aves > Passeriformes > Thraupidae > Diglossa > Diglossa brunneiventris. Next base: position 148,183,851 of record CM032354.1, on the reverse strand, counting down.
GAATAAATGCTTCAAAAAGCTTTGCTGGGCCACTGGTGGGTTTTTATTTCACTCAAGTCATCTCCTTCTTTGCAGCACATTTGGGTAAGATTTTTTTTTCTCCACTGAGCTAAGAACTTGCTTGTGCAAGTAACCCTGTGAAAACATTAGGAAATTATCATGGTGGCAAGCTTGTGGAGAAAGGATACCCCAAAGATACCCCATACTCTCTACAGGTGATGTTGAGACATAGAGGTTTATATAATGATTTTTGGCTGGTCTACCCATCTCCTTCAGGCAGGAGCATTTTATTTACAGAGATTTACAGAGAATTCATTTACAGGTGAGATGGCAGAGCTTTAGCACGTGGTTGACCATTAGGATTCATGGTTGACCATTAGGATTCATGGTTGATTCATGACACAGGATGAAATTAAAAATTGTTTCCAGAGTTCCTGAGCTCTACCTCTCCTACATTTCCCGTGATGGTTGTTACAGCTGTACCTGCTCTAGTAAAAAAGCATCACTTGGGGATTCACTAATAAGTTCAAGTGCCCAGGAGAGGTGTGGGAGGATGTGCTTGTTGCAGGTATCTCCTGTCTCCAGGAGGAAACACACCAAATGTATTTTAGAAAAGGTCTTTCCATGCATTAATTAGAGCAACACTGAGTCATCCATCTCATTAAACTGCTGATAGAGATCAGCAAAAATTTCCTTCACAAGATTTTGACATCTTCCAGGGGCTGCAGGTAACAGTACAAAGAGACAAATATACACCCCCTCTTTTACTGAGAACCTCTGTGAACTGTTTTCTGATGAATTTAATGTTTGCTATCAGTTTCTGCAGGATTAAAGATGGAGGCTGGATCCTCTTCCCTGTATCCAGGACAGATTCTTGGGAGCTGTAAGCTTGATGCCCTCCCCATCTGGCCTGGTGGCACAAGGATGTGAATGCAATGGGATGTTTAGTTGGTAATGTCCAGTTCCTGTGGATTGTTTCAAGCCAGTGGCAGGAGGGGAAAAAAACGGAGGAGAAAAAAAGGCCATCAAGAACAAATCCTCAGCACTCCTTAAGTGATAGTCTTTCTCCATATTTAAATTCTAGGAGAGGTGAAATGGCAGTTTTGTGAGTCTCAGGCCTTACTGATGAAATTAACCCCACTAAATCTTCCAGGCTGGCCAGAGGGTGAGACTGCTCCTTCCTCACTCCTCCTCCTGCTACTGGAAGGGGAGCAAAGGAAGGAGATTCACTGTCCCTTCTGTAATCCTGGGCTGTCTGCAGTTTCCTTGGCTGAAATTCTCATGACAGGTTTGATGTCCTCTTTGACTGCTGGGAGATTGTAAAACAGCTTTTCCTGGTGAAACATGAAACTGTCTTGAAAAAACTTACATTTTTCATGGAAAAAAAATTCATTTGACCATGTCCATTAGAAGTTTTTTTAAACAAGTCTAACAAAAAAGAAGCTGGAGTTGGTGATTTCATTTCTTACACATTTTAAAATTAAATTTCTGCTTAATTTATAGAATGTGTGATATGCTGTAATGCAGAAACTGAGGACCATGTCACAGCTCATTTAAGATTTGGTTCAGTATTTTAGGAATCATGAAGTTGTCTGTGTTAAAAAAAAGAGTATTTTCATAATGGGCAGTAATGTGCACTTCAGTCTCATAGGGCAGCACTCGTGTGTGTGTCCCCCACCCTTTTTTTCTTCTTATAAGTCAAAGCAGAAGCTAGACAGCCTAAGTTACATTTCAGAACATCACAAAACTCCCTTTGGCAGACAACTTATTCACACTGGAGAAAAAGCAATTTGCCAGGTTCAAAAATTAATTAAAAATGCCTAATGTGACTCAAGAAATGACACACTGAACCCCTGTGATACATTTTTAATGAAAAAATACTCCTGAAATTCATTCAATGTTATAGATTTATACCCTCCAAATAATTCAAAGCAACATCTCCAGAACTACCAATGATCTAATCTCCCAAACTGAAAATTATGTGAAATAAGGCATTTGACATTCAATAAATACTCCAATATATTGTTAAAAAAAAAAAAAAACAAAACCAAAATAAACCCAGGGAATAAAAAATACTGGTAATTAGGAAGACTGAAGGGGAATATTTTATTTGATATAAATCAGAAATGACAGTTCACAAATAATTCAGTGCTTCCATTATTGCACTTTAAGGGTTTTGAAGGGCGTACAGTGCTGCTTGCTACCAAATAACTCCACCCCAAATGCAGTTATTTGGGATAGCAGGTGTGGAGTTTCTGTATTGATTTGGTACAGGATGACAGCAGCTATTTAGAAACAGTAAAAGATCTGTGAAGTGACATGTGCTCCAAATTGACTGTATTTTTTGATGGGTGTCTTGAGACACCTTGGAGGGACTTGGGTTTTAAGGATTCACCAGGCTCAGTGCTCTCTCAAGTGTGTCTGATAAAGAAGTTGTGTACCCAGAATTACTAATGAGGCTTTGAAGATTTGGAATAGAAATGTGCATATTAATCCTTAAAAGGGCTCCATTTTCAAGTCTACCATTGCTGCCTCCTTCTAGAAAAGCACCCGTTTCTCATCCTGAAAAATCATGTCATGTTTTTCTCATCATTCATGTTCTTCAAAAAATTAAATTTAGCACTTAGATGACAGTGTCATTGAGGGGTTAGATGTGTCTTTTAAGGAATCCTTTAAAAATTTGGATCCTGGTTTTGTTTGGGCAACCACAGAAGCAATGAACCTCTACAGGAATGAACTGAACTCCCCTCATTGAACTCCATGAAGCCCTGCTCCCCAGCACACGGAAAGGATGCATAAATGAGACTTTATCACAGGGGAAGACAAATATTTGTAAAATGTGGCCAGGATGACAATATTTGGGACTTACATGCTGGCTGTGGATGAGTTACTGGCATCACACTGGGTATAAATGGTCTCTGGTTAAACAGGGTTGTGCACAATCTGTCAGGGTTGCACCTACACATTCCTGGGCAAAGCAAGGCAATGAGAAGGGGCTTGAACATATTGTTTCCTTAGACAGAGGTAGTGCTACCCACTGCCCTGGTTTTGCTGCCCATGCACTTTTATCCATCAGTCTTACACTCCAGTTAAAAACAATCCAGTAGAAAATCCAGAATTCTTGGTAATATTTGTCTGGTTGTGTGGTGTTCCTTTTCCTTTCATGCATTTTCTTCTTCTCTTTAAAAGGTTGATAATACACAATTGAAGCCATATTTTAAAGGTAACTTCATGTTTGTCATTGCTGCTGCTAAGGAAGCCCAGGGTTTGAAGTGATTTTATGTTCTCCTGTATAAGACATGACCCATCTGGCATTTAATCGAAAATCAAAATTTTTATGAGCCATTATGAGTCAGGGAAGTGAGAAAGAGAGAAACAGATACATATACACAGTGGCTTGTAGCATGTGACATAGGTTGCAGTCAGGCTGGTGGAACATCCTGACCTCAGTGATGTAAGTGAGGCCACAGAATTTAACCCATGAAATGCCTAAGATCAAAATGATAAAGAGAAAAAAGAAAAAAGAAAAAAAGAAAAAAGAGAAAAGAAAAAAAAGAAGGAGAAGAAGAAAGAAGGAGAAGAAGAAGAAGGAGAAGAAAGGAGAAGGAGACGGAGAAGGAGAAGGAGAAGGAGAAGGAGAAGGAGAAGAGGGAGGAGAGGAAGGAGAAGAAGGAGAAGAATGAGAATAATAATAATAACAATAATAATAATAATAATAATAATATATAATAGTAAAGGAAGGGGAAAAAAAAGAAAAAGGAAGAAGAAAACCCCCAAACACTTCCCTTCTCAGAAGTGGGGGGGCAGGAAACTAGTGGGTAAAATTGCACCTTTCACTGTAGCAGATGCAGCTTTGCTGAAGGGAGAGGTAAGAGAAGGGGGAGAAAAGAAAACAGAAATGCAATTCCCATATCTCTGGAAGTAATAATTTTTAACATTTCTTTTGAATAACAACATTAAACAATCACCCTAAATCTTCCATATTGAGACAAAGAGCAAGAGTCAGCTTTTTCTGCAAGGAGCATAAAGAACCATCTCCAAGAAGGCAGAGCTGTTGTTTTTGGCCTCCCGCAGAGTCTGAAGCAACTTCTCAGCCCCGGCAGGGCCGGAGCAAAGCCCAGCCCGCCTGGTCTGAGACTCTGTCCCTGCTCCCACCTGGGATCTGGACAACCTTCCCTCCCACCTCACACTAAATCCCGGGCAGAGCTGAGCCTGCCCCCATGGCAAGCTGTGGCCATTAAAACTCCAAAGATCTCAGCTGGCTCTGCTGTGTGTTTATTCCAGCTGGAGATCATTTCTCCGTAGCTTCCTGATCCAGAAATATTCAAGTTTGTGACTTCTGGAAATCCCCCTCCTCCTGTTGAAATATGGCATTTTAAAAACCATTTCCTTTATCTGGAGACCTCTGTGGGTTTTGAAAACATGCCATGGGTTTAAAATATTTCTTTTAATGGTTATTCTTTTTTTACTGAAACAAAAGTCAATTTTCACAAACCACAAATATCTGTGGTCACTCAGGCTTACTAATACTTTCCACAAATATCTCAGACAGTAGTTAAAATAAAGGAATTTGTTTTAAATCCTGGCACCTGAATACAGCTGCTGTGATTTTTTGATATTTTTCATTAATTGCTTGGGAAAAAGAAATTGGGTGCACTCTTTTGCTGTATTTCTTGAAGGTTCAATCAGCGTACCAAGTGATAGCAGATTAATAATTGTGGAAAATTCAGTGCAAATTGACAGACAAAATTTAATTATCTCAGAAGGTCACCTCCTAGAGTCAGGTATTAGACAAATCCATTGTTTATGCTACCTGAGCAGGACAATGAATGAATGCTTGTTGCTTTGCTGGTAAACAAATGTCATTTCTGGGATGAAAAAGCAAAAATCTCTGTGTGGAATGGAGTGGGCTGTGCAACAGAGGATGCTGGCACAGCCTGGCCCTGCTGAGCAGGTGGGAGGACAGTGGCATCAGTCCAGGCACTGAGAAGTGTGGTGGTGGCAGAGGACACTCCCAAAGAAGCTGTCACCTGAGAGCCCATGGTGAAACCTTCCTGGCTTCTCTTTCCCCCCAGCTGCTGTAGGGAGCAGGGAAATGCACTTCCCGAGAAAACAGGACTTGACACAGGGAATTGATTGACTCTGGGCTGTAGATCCTGGGAATCCTGCACTGCTCTGTTGCTTCAGCTTGAGCACTAACCTTGAAATTCGAGTGATTTATGGCAGTTTCCTGCACAAGGCAGGGACGGGGGCTGAGGAGCCCCTCTCAAAGGAAGCTGAGCTGAATGCAAAGCTGCTGAGGGTGCTGACTTGTTCAGAGCAGATGTTTATAATGCCCTCTCACAGCACTACTGATCCTCAAGCTTTTGTTCACACATCATGTGGTCTTCATGACATTTTTACTTTGTGTTACCGCTTCCTGGAAAACTGAGCTCTAAAAGCTTCTCTTGTTGTAAGCAGCTGCCCTGGGTGACTGTGGGGAGAACCCCTTGAGAAAGAGCAGCACATGATCTCTGCTCTGGGCAGATGTGAGGGTCCCAAATCTGTGCCTGTTGCCACCACAGCTGTGCTGCAGCTGCTGCCACCATCATCCAGCACTGCTGTCTGCAGCACACCAAAAGGGACTTGTCAGGTAGGATAGAGTGAGGCTTGATTTCAGCTGACAGCAATATTTGGACAGGCTGAGAGGGTGCTTTGCTTCAAAACTTCCTGTTGAAGAAACTTGCCACTCCCCCCACTACATGTGCAGTCAGTTCTCATGCTTCTATTTCCAGCAGGCAGCTCCCAGTGCCAGCCCAGTGCTGCTGAGCAGAGCCTGCCACCCCACAGAACCAGAGCTGCACAGTCTGCTAGTCAGAGAGGAGCCAGCGCCTGGCTGACCATGAAAATTGAATTGTCTCATTGTGCCTGAAGCATGGAGAGCTCTCTCAAAGGCATGGTGTGGGGAAGAAGGTCTCTGCCTCTGGGAATCTCTGGCTGCTGCCTGTTCATAGGGAATCTTTTTTAATTTTTCTTTTTTTAATTTTAAAAAGGAAAAAGTACAGAGCAGCATATGCATTTCTACAGTACAAATCCCAGAACCACAAAAAGGCTGAGGCTGCAGGGGACTTTGGGAGGTCATCCAGCCCAAACCCCTTGCTCAGGCAGGGCCACCTACAGCAGCTCCTGAGGACCATGTCCAGATGACTCTTGAATATCTCCAGTGAAGAAAACTGCCAGATCAGCCTGGGTGATCTGTGTCAGCATTCAGTCAGCCTTGCAGTAAGGAACTGTTTCCTGGTCTTCACAGGGAGCCTCCTCTGTTTCAGTCTTTGCCCATTGCCTCTGGTCCTAGCACTGGCACTATGGAAAAGAACGGGGCTCCATCTAATTCACACCCTACCTCAGGTATTTATCTGTATTTATAAGATCCTTTTGAGCCTTCTCCAGGCTGAATAGTCCCAGTTCTCTCAGCCTTTCTGTATTGTATTTGCAGGGAGTGTCCCAACAAAGGCAGGAATGATGCATCTGACTCCATGTTCTCAGAAGGCTAAATTATTACTTTATGATACTATATTATATATTAAAGAATACTAAACTATGCTATACTAAAGAATACAGAAAGGGTACTTACTGAATGCTAAAAGGATAATAACGAAAACTCATGACTCTTTCTAGAGTCTCAACACAGCTTGGCACTAATTGGCCAATGAGTAAAAACAACTCACACCAGAATCCAATGAAACAACCACCTGTGGGTAAACAATCTCCAAACACATTCCACATGAGCAAAACAGAGGAGAAGCAAATGAGATAAGAATTGTTTTCCTTTTCTCTGAGGCCTCTCAGCTTCCCAGGAGAAAAATCCTGGGCGAAGGGATTTTTTCAGAGAATGTGAATGCCACATTTCTGCCTATCAAAAATGCTGCATTGCTTTAATCATCTTCATGGCCCTTTGTTGGACTCTCTTGAATATGTCCATGTTTGGCAGCTCAGCTCTGGATACAACATTGAGATGTGTCTGAACCAGTGCTCGGTAGAAAAGCAGGGTCACATCCCTCATCCTGCTGGCAGTGCTCTGCCAGATCAGGCCCAGGACACCACTGTCCTCTCTGTAGCAAGCACACATTGATGGCTCATGTTTAACTTGGTGCCCACCAGGACTCCCCAGTAGTGCAAAGGTGATTTCCATCTGTGGTTTCCATGGTGTTTTCCACCAGATTTGATGCATGAGGTTGTTCCTACCTTTTGTAGAATAGCTGATCCCATCTTTCAGAAATAAGTCCTTTAAGTAACCTTAAAACAGAGAAGAAACTCAACAAGAGGCAGAAATGCATGCCAAAGTATGGGAATGAATGGAGCATCACTGAGGGCACCCCTGCTGAGGAACTGAGAGTGAGGAGCACAGAGGAAGAGGAGCTGTGTCCCTTTCCCTGCCCTGCCTGGGTCCTTTCCTTGCTCTGTTAAGGCTGCAGCCAGACCACACCCTCACAAGAAATGACATGAGGTTTGCTCCAGGACAAAAAACTTGAATGTAGTGAAAGTTGTTGAGCACCCTTCCACTACTTGCAGAGAGAGCCATTAATACTGTCATGGCTATTTCTGCCTAGGAAAGTCCCCCTTGGAGCTGACTCTGGAGGAGTTGGGACAGTACAACTTCCCTGGAAGAAAAGGTCTTGCTTTTCCAGTAAAATATTTCACAAGTGGTCATCAGTTTCCCACATTACCAATTTTGAAGGCATTTTTAATGTGAGAAAAATAGAAACAGCTTTCAACTTTCCAGTACTTAGTCATCCAGTGTTGACAGATTAGATGAGTTTATATCATATTTTATTGTGCTGTGTATGTGTTATTGCAGTAATCTGGGCTATAAACCCTTTGCTTTATCTTGTTTAATGTCCTACATCTTTGGGAGTAAAACTGTCATTTTAGACCAGTCCAGAACATTTCCCATTAGTCTCAGTCCATCCTCTGGGAATGTTAAATGAAGTCAAGGGAAAGAGAGAAAAGAGTACAGACCCAGTTATAAATATAGGACATTCTTTTTTCTTTAACTGTGAACTTTTACACAATAAATGATGTCTTCTGAGTCTGGTGTGGCTTATATTGGGCACATATATTGTCAGTAAGAGGAACTCAGGAGTTTTCTGCAGGGAGTTCCTCTGCTTTTATTAAGATTAAAAGAAATTCACTTATAACTATGCTTAATTGCCTGCTGCCTTGACATAACCTTTGAGAAGAGTGAGGGTTCCTCTTGCTTTCCAATAGCAGAGCATCCCCAGAGACTCTACTACCACGTTTTCCTTCATCTGCAGAGGTGCACTGAAAATTGAGGATAAGAGCTTTCAGAGTCAAGCTGTGCTATAAAGAAGTTGAAAGCTGAAGACTAATGAGGCGTAGGGAGAAGACCCTGTGCCTTGGTCCATAGATCTGAAGGGCTAAAAATATCTAAATTTCTTTACTAAGGGGGAAAATTATGTCTGACCTGTCTAGTGACATTATATGATGGAGTGACTGCAGGAGGCAGGAAGGGAAGACTGATTGATGCCACCTGCCAAGAGCTCTGTATGGCCTTTGACACAGCATGACATGGCTATCTCCAAATGGAGAGACATGGATTTGATGTGGACAAGGAATTGTCTGGATGGAGGCAGCCAGAGAGTTGTGGTCAATGGCTCCTGTGTCCTGGTAGAGTCTGGTGAGGAGTGGTGTCCCTCAGACTGTGCCTTGGGACTCTTCCATACCTTCCACACCTTCATCAGTGACACAGAAAGGGAAATAGGGTGTACCTTCAGCAGATTTGCAGGTGACACCAAGCTGAGCAGAGCAGCTGACACAACAGAAGGATGGGGTGAACATCCAGAGGCATCTGGACAAACCTGGGATGTGGGCCCTCATGAAGAACCTCATGAAGTTCGAGTCCAAGTGCAAAGTGCTGCAGCTTCGCTGGGGCAATCCCAGACTCAAGTTCAGACTGGGAGGAGAACTCATTGAGAGCAGTCCTACAGAGAGGTTTTGGGGTTCCTTTCAGGTGAAAAGCTGGACATGACCTGGGAATGTGTGCTGGCAGTCCAGAAAGCCAAGCACATCCTGGGCTGCATCCAAAGCACCAAGGGAGGGGATTCTGTCCCTCTCCTCTGCTCTTGTGAGACCTTCCCCTGGACCTGCTCTTACAGCTCCTCAGCACAAGACATGGGCTTGTTAGAGCAGGTCCAGAGGAGGGCTGCAGCACCTCCCCTGTGAAGACAGGCTGAGAGAGTTTGGGTTATTCAGCCTGGAGAAGGATCGAGGGAGACCTTATGGTAGCTTTCCAGTACCTAAAGGAAACTACTAAAAAAGATTGAGAGAAACTCTACATGAGCAGATAGAGACAGGACAAGGGGAAATAATTTTAGACTTAAAAAGGGGAGATTTAGATTAGATGTTAGGGAAAAATTGTTTACTGTGAGGCTGATGAGACACTGGATCAGGTTGCCCAGAGAACTGGGCATCCCTGGAAGTGTTTAAGACCAGGTTGGATGGGGCTCTGAGCAGCCTGATGTGGTGTCCTTGCCGTTGGCCAAGAGGTTGGAAGTAGCTGATCTTTAAGTTTCCTTCCAACCCAAACCATTCTAGGATTGTAGCTGAGCAGGCAGATGAGGCTCACCTGGAGAGGCAGAGGGCCCAGGGATGCCTGAGAGACACAAAGCAGCTGTAATTTCATCAGTTTTCCTCCAATCCAATAAATGCACTGCCTCGGTGGCTTTCTGTAAATGTTGTACCCCTTGGTCTCCTGCAAAGACTTTTCCCCAGAGCTCTCTGCCTGTGCATGCCCTTCATGTAAGGCCACACTGTGAAAATGTTGATTTTCCAGGACACCTGCTGCTTAGGAAAGCTCTTTGCCCTGCCCAGGTATTCTTCTGCAGCATGCCCCTCTCAGGTGAGTGTCTTCATGGAGAGCCATACAGACTAAAACTCCCTTCAGATGTCTCCTTTTCCTCCTGATGATCCAGGTGTTGAAGGAAGTAGGCTGCTCCCACCCACAACTCACAGGGAAAAAGAGAAGAGGCTGAAAAATCTGAATCTATAGATCAGACAAGGAGAACTGCAGTAGTTAACTGGATACCTCTGGTGACATCTTCAGTGACCCAGAGAGACAGATCTCCAGAGGCACTTGAAGTGTCTGCTGTCACAAGTGAAACATCTAAGTCTTGAGATGTCACTTGCATCAAACTTGGATCTCTGGTTCCTCTGTGGAGAGGTCAGCTGTGTTTCAAGCCACCAGAGAAGCTGCAGCAGCAGACAGTGATCTGCACCAGGGGAGGCTGGGAACAGTGAACAAGGAAAGAAGCAGAGAAGGGGATTGTGCAGAAAAAGTTGATTAAGAGAGATGGAAGATCAAACTGAAAGGACAGAGGGAGGAGGACAGCAAACCAGGGCAAGAGACAAAGAGGCAGATTGGGAGAAAATGGGAGGAGACTGAAAGAAGATAGAAACTGGGGCAAAAGAGAGGGGTAGGAAAATTAATTGGAAAAGAGTATGAAAAAGTGCTGCCTGAAAAAGGAGATGGAGAAAGGAGGAGAACACAGTGGACCAGAGAAGAAAACAAACAATACTTCCAGAACAGCAAATGTTTCCATGGAAATAAGATGTAATTGGAGAGGAGTATGGACCCTTACTTCTCCCCAAGTTGAATGAATAGAAGGATATGCCCTTCCCAGCAACAGTCCATCAGCAGCAAAAAGATATCTCAGTCCAAATCATCATAAATACTTCTCTTGTTCTCTTGTGCTACAGGAGAGGCACTGCCTCTCCTGGGAACAAAACAGTCAAAGCAGCCTCTTTGAGACTGGAGAACACATTTCAGCCTCATATTTCTAAGCATTCAAGAGGGAAGGACAGAATGAAATTAAAGCCCCTTCTACCCTCAGCAGGAACTAACAGACAATTTCTCCTGTAGGGGCTTGGTTTCCTTCTAGCTCCTACACCCAGCTGGCATCATAGTGGCAGCAGGACGATTACAGTTGATTGAACCCATTGCTATTCTGTGTCAGAGATGGTTTAAGGTCTTGCAATCATTTTACTCAGCAGTTAGGAGGTGAATTACTCCAGAGTGGGATTCCTTGATAGTTTCAGTAGTTTTAGTAAGAATCTCTCTTCCCTATGACAGATGCTGTTCCTGTTCTTTGTTCTTGTGAGCAAACCCTTGCCATCTTCTTACCCCTCCCCTTTCTCTGTAGTCTTGGTCAGAAAGCTGAGGTAAAAACCTCCTTCTCTGGCTCTGGTTGCATTTCTCCAATCCATCCTTGCTCCTGTCAAAAGATACAGCGTCCCAAAGCCTGTTTCTCTCTATCTAACAAATCTCACACATCAGTCAGGTGTGCCAACCTCCCATCTCCATTTCGTGTTGGCTTTATGCCCTTTTGCTCCTCTTCCCTTTGAACTTTGCTGCCAGGTACAGGAACCAAGTCATGACTGGTACCTGGAGCTTGGAGCCCCAAGCTTGGCAGATCTGTCCTCTTCCCTGTGGTGCCCAGCTCTGTGGCTTGAGGCAGAGCACATCACTGCAGCACAAGTCAAGAAACATCCTCCACTGTTGATTATCTGGTTAGAACTACACAGCACCAAGAAGAAAAGCAGTGATGGCTATTCACTTCTTAGTTCAGAGTCTCCCATACCAATTTTTTTTCAGGCTATCTAATTATGTGGTGTTTACCATTTTCTGAGTTCATTCCCTTCACCCCAAGACTGCAGTAGCAGCTTGAGATGCACATGAGCTAAGCACATCATTTCCCAGTAAAAGCAATTCCTCAGCTCTATTATCCTCTTTCATACTGCATCACTGTAGTCCAGAAATCCACCTTGCTGATGGTCTCTCCAGTTATTCACCCACCAGAGTAGATCCTACAGAAAAAATGTCAGCCTGTCATTTCAGTCTAGTTGAGGAATCAATTAAAATTTGGATGACAGCTGCAAGTAGCAAAGAGCACTGCTCAAAACTCCACCTGCAAACAAGGCTGAGCTAGAGCATGCCCTATGAGTTGTGTGGTTCATCTCAGCAAATTTAGGATGCATGAACAAATTGCAGAGCAATAAAACCTTTAGTCCCAAATGCTACTACCAAGAAAGATGGCAACATAGTGAGGCGACAAAGAAGGAGGGAATTTCAGGATGAAGAATGGGACTACAATGAGCTACTGCTTTCTTGCTCACTCCCCCAAGTCAGTTAAAACCAAGCAGAAATGCCTACCTGCACAAACACCCTGGCCATTAGGTTTAGCTTTTCAACCCACCTCTCTTATTTGCTGCATCTAGTTCCAGACACTGACAAAATTTCTCAGCCATGTCTTCCCTCTCCATCTGTATAATTATTCAGGCTACTAGGTGCATGTGGTGTAGATATACCTTGTCTTGTTATTATTAAACACTTAAACATATTCTCTTCACTATTCCTATTTTTTTTTTGCAAAGGGACTGACATATAGAACTTTTTGAAATTTAAATTTACAATCAGTTTAGATTCAGGCGCTTTAAGATGAAAAATCTTAAAAACATTGAAACTTCTGTCCTTCCATGTCTCTACAACTACAGTTATGAGGACTGTTTACTGATGGAAAGGAATCCACATGCATCCTGGAATGTGCAACAATAGAAATTAAATTAAATGTGTCTCAAAATAGGTCATTCAGGAAGTGGCCATTATTTTATTTTAAGCAATCAAACAGACAAACACAACTGCCCCACCAAAGGCAAGTCAACAACAACCACATCAAAAATCTAAGTACAACAACAACAAAAAAAACCCAAACAAACTACTTAAAAAGTGTGCAGATCCTAAATAGAATTCTTTGTTTTGCTGCCAGTTCAGAGTATCTGGGTGGCAATAACCAGCTCATCCAGCTTGCTGCAGCCTACAACACTAGACCCATTTTCTATGTGAGGACACTGAAGAATATATCAGATTTATAGAGCTTTGAAAGTACACACAGGAGACTTTTAATTACCAAGATATAATTGGTTTCAGAATTTATGTGCAATAAATCCTTCTGCTTGGTTATTTGTTAAGAAGTTCTGTTGATAATACTTTGCAGTGCCTTTAGTGCCTCCCCTGTGTGTTGTGGTGATGGAAGTCCAAGTGTTGTGTGTTGGACAGTTGGGGCATCATAACCCTGCAAACTTAGGTATGAAAAGGGTGATGTCTCATGCTGAGGCCAGAAAATAGTGGTTGGGGGAGTCAGGAAAACTCCTGCATCTCTGCACCTCTCTGCTGTGCCATGGCCTGTACAAATGGTGAGGCAAAGGAGCAGAGGTTTCTTATTCTGGGCAGGCACATGAGTAGGCAGTGTTGGAAACATCCAGGAGGAATGGCTTGTATTTCTGATTGGCTAGTATTTCTACTGCCTAGCAAAGTAGATCTGTAAAACAAGTCCCATTTTTGCACCCCTGTATCTGTTCTACCATTTGGTCTGCATGAACTTCTCCAAGCAAGTCCATCTCACGAGCAACAGCTCTCCATGAACTGTGGCAAGGTGAGTCCATCCCATAAGTCTCTTAACACCTTGGTGTCTCCCAGACACTGATAGTGTGTCCAAGCACACCTGTCCCCTCCCAAAGACATTCTGAACCCCGGGAGAACAAACAGTGCTGTTCACATGTCACTGAGCCCCCAGGTGGGGTGGAGAGCACACAGGTCATTCCCTGGCTGCTCTCTCTGTGAGGGTTAGACAGAGCCACTATCACAGAACAAAACCATAGCAATCACAGGTAATTTCCAGGTGAAGAATGCTGTGGTTCATCACCATCATTACATCAGCAGGGGAATCCCCTTGGGGATCAGACGTGAGCAGAACACAATTAGATGACAAGGAAATCCTTTACCCAAAAAAGGGTTTAGTTTAGGGTTGGTTTAAAAAAGAGGGTGTGATGAATTGTAAGGTAACATTCAAGAATATTTTCCTGAAAGCTGATTCCACATAGGTTTTGATTATTGTCTGTTACCAAATCACTTCTTATTTGTAACCTTTTCTGTCTATAGCACGCCCTTGCCAAATTTAGACTGGAAGATCACTTATATTTTATAAGAAGATATGACAGGGCAGGCAAAAACTGGATTTTTATGGTGAGTTACAGCCCTTAAACACTGGAAAATAAATGAATGATAAAACCCTACCACTGCACAGCTATCACTGCCACCCAGCCTAGGAAAAGGATCTCACTGCCTTGACATTGTTCCCTGCAGCTCTCTTTCTCCAAACAGCCCCTTGTGCAACAGGAACCATACTCACTGATAAAACAGTAAGAGTTTGACTTTTCAGAATCTAATTTATGGCTGCCAGTGGTGCTCTTTCACTAGTGAGTCTTTCGTTTCACTTGTGTTGGAAAGGGAAAAAAAATCATCAGCTTCCTGTGCAGCTGGGTACATCTGGGAAAGAGGAAGGGAAGGGAAGGGAAGGGAAGGGAAGGGAAGGGAAGGGAAGGGAAGGGAAGGGAAGGGAAGGGAAGGGAAGGGAAGGGAAGGGAAGGGAAGGGAAGGGAAGGGAAGGGAAGGGAAGGGAAGGGAAGGGAAGGGAAGGGAAGGGAAGGGAAGGGAAGGGAAGGGAAGGGAAGGGAAGGGAAGGGAAGGGAAGGGAATCAGCAGAAATTTCACCTTTGCAGAAGGTATATTAGGGAAATAGTCCCTCCAAATAAAACCTGTGAGACCTTATTGAGGTATTATGAAGGACATGCCTCTCTCATTGCCCAGCTGTGTGGGGTCCCTTAGTCTCCTTTGCCCATTCATTTTTAGAGATGACATATGGCAGCAGTCACAGACTCTCCTTCAGTATCAAATGCTGCTTTTCCTTTGGTCCTAGAGACACATATTTTGAATTTGTTTCCCCTATATAACTGAAATGACTGAAACATCATCTGTCACTTCAGTGTGAATTGGGCTGGAAAGACAGCCTTCAATGACACCAGTGACAATGAAGAGGAAAGGGGGAAGTGCAGAAGGCTCCCATTAAAAGGCTCTCATACCGTTCCTCGTAGTGCAGCTTTGCAATACATTTGGAGGTGAGCTGGAGATGAGACAGAAAGGTCCTGACAGGATTTATCTTCAGCCCAGAGAGGAGAAGGTCTCAGAGACCTGTTTCTGAGCTGGTAACAAGAAAGCCTTGTTGTCATAGGCATGAACATTAGCAATGGCAAAGGCTCACAAGGCCCTCAGCCAGATCCAGTGGTCACATTTTTCAGCTGCACCCACTGACTTCTTCAAACAAAACCTAAGCCACCTCCAATACTTGGTCAAAAGAGGGCACAGGAAGAAGATAAAATGAATCTTGCTTAAGTAAAGTAGAATGTAAAGAAAACAAACCCTGAAAGTTTAGTTAAACAGAAAGGAGAGGGGCTTTTTCTGGGCAGTTGTCAAATCCTGATCCTCTTTCACATCTACAGCAGCAAAGGAATTGCCAGGTGCTCTGACCTGTGCCCTGAACCACATCAGTGGGCATCACCTGCAGCTTGTGCCTCCAGCACCTGGACCAAGCTGATCTGCAGGAAGGTGAAGCTTAATCCTCTGTCTAATGAGCTGAAACAGCAGAGTGCTCCATTTCCTTCAGCCATAATCCAATTTCCACATATGGAATAATCCACTTTACCTTCAGACAAAAATTTTATCCATCAAGGGTGAAAGAATGAAGTAGATCATCACTTTACTGAATGAAACAACCTATTGATCCCTAAAAAAGCCTATGTCCACATGTGGCTCTAGCTGTTGGCTGCTAACAGAGAATGACTCTCTGTCACTGTTCCTGTCTTTAATGCATGTCTGTATTCCTGTTCCACTGTGATGTCACTGTCACGTATTTCCCAGACTCCCTTTTAATCTTATTGTCAAGAAAGAAGTTTGATCACAACCCCCTAAAGTCGATTCTGGCTCCTCACTCAACAGAGATCAGGATGTTGTTTTATCTAGTTTCGCTCAAGACAACTGGCAGAACTTTGTTTACATATTGGCTAAGCTCAGAACCCCCCCGGATGTCTGAGGTTAAGGATGGAGTGAGTCAGTGCTCACAACTAACAAGATTATTTTATCCACCTGCCGTTCTCAAGGTGCAGACAATGAGAAGACCAGATTACTGTGTGTCCTAGAGTTTATCTACTGCTGTGGTATAGAATTTGTACTGTGCATCAGAGACTACTTAGAATAAAACAGAGGCACTCCTGCCCTCCTTTTGCAGAACAGGATAAACCACTAGGGTGTGGGGAGTGATCCAGGACCTTCACAGGACCTGCCAGGACTTTCCCCTTCAGAGAGTGACAATTGTTTTGCAACTTCAAAGAACTGTCTCCAAGAGGCTTTGCTGCAATTGCTACAGCAATTAAGACAAGGGGCTGCACCACAGTTTTCTTTTTGGAAAAAAACATAGACACATTTGTGGAGTGTGCTTTAAGGTGTCCAGGGAGAACTACATCTAGGCTAGTTCAGGCATTGCTTCCAGTTGTCTAGATGTATACTATGGTTTTGAAATCCATGCAATACTTCTCCTTTGTGTATAACAACCTGAGTGCAAGAAACAGGTCACTGAACATTGATTAAAAGGGAGCATAAAACACATTAAACTTGGTTTGGGGAGCTTTGGCGTGAAAGTCTGTCACACAGTTGTTCAGATTCTTGCACCATGTCTCAGCTGTTGATCAGAAAGTCACTGTGTTATTTTAAAACAGTTAATCGATGTCCTTTGAAGGAAGGGAATGACTCATAAGCTTGGTCTGGGCTCTGATGCTACCTACTATGAAATTTTTTAATATTGAAACAACCCATAAGTTCTAGACAGGATGGCTGGAGATATAGACTGAATCATGAACAGATATACAGAGATATGAGCTGCATATATGTACACATACTGGTATTTTTTCTTCCATAATGCTCATTACTCCAGTATCAAAGCATGCATTTGCTTAGCAGCAATTCAAGGACCTGGAAGATCTTTGAAGGAAGCAGGGAAGAGAAGATTTAAGAAACTCCATTGCTGGAGGACATGGAGAGAGCTGGTAACAGTCATGTACTTCTCACAGGAAGGAGCATGAGGAGCATCATCTTAATAATGAACCTATATAGTTTGCATTTTGTATTAGTGAAATTACACTGCAGTTGGAGTAACTTAACCTGTCCTGACCCAGTGTTGGTGTGTATGAGCAGTGTGGCACACCAACTTAACAAGGGAGAAACTTCCTCCTCACTCCATGTGCCTTTTCCTTTTCACACAGGAACCTCGTCCACACAGAATCAGCTGGTCCCAAAGCAGCAGTGGAGGAAACCCTGGCAGGAGTTGCAAGCTGAAGATTAGATTTAATTGAATGACATTTTGATTTGTAAAGATCACACAGATGGAGAAGCCTGATTTAAAGGAAAGCTAAAGGTCATGCACTACTTAGGCAGCAGTGGAATTTGTCCATCTTGCTAACTCTAAAAATAAACTTTTAAGAATGTAATAAAATTGGACTTAGGACTAGAGGCATTTTGTATATTTTGAAATGCTTATGTATGAGCCATGTGGGACAGATGTGCCTAATGAAGGGAACAGGGAATTTGCATAGTGATTAAAAACATGGGCATGAACAATGTAAGTCTGCAAGATGGAAACCACATTGCTGTCCCAAGCTCACCTATAAACTAAGAAAATTATTTCACTGCCCCTGATTTGAGACCTCTCAGCACCAGATCAGCAGCAATGTTTGTAACCTTTGTGTTGCAGTGCGTGTTTTTTATTATAATGCAGTTCTAGTAGTCAGTTTTATAATCCTTCCTATTTTGTATTGTTATAGCATATTTTGTTACCAATAGTTGTTCCTTTCCCCGCTGTGTTGTTGGTTTTGCCCTGGCTGTCCATCTCCCCAAAGACCTGCCCTTTTGTTCCTGTTCGTCCTCCCCCTGAATGTCAATCCCTCCCCAAGCCTGCCCCTTTCTCTAGAAACTTCCCTATCAATTTTGTATCCTTCGAAACCCCATTGGTTTTTTTAAGTTATTCTTCTCCCCTTGTTGGTTTAAACATTGTATTCCCAGCCTTGTGTTCCACCCCCAGTTTCTCCCAATTGGCTAAAGATTGAATCCTCCCCTGGGACCTTATAAATTGGCGTATGTCTTTGATTCAGTGTCTTTCTGTCCCTCACCCTCTGGGGAATAAGCAGCTTTGGAAAATGTACAGAAGACCTCACCCTGTTCCTTGTCCCTACTCTCAGCACAGTCTGTCCCCAATGAAGTCCACTCATGCCATAGAGAAGCTGTGCCCCACAGCTGCACCCGGATTTGACAGCTTTCGGGGGCAGCCCACTCTCGCTGACGGTGTCGGGAGTTAGTTGGGCTGAAGAAATCTGTCACTGCAGCACTTTGAGCAGTGGGTGCATATGATCCAACGACTGAGACTGGGAAGAGTTATAGGACCTCATCCATTGACTTCAAAGGGCTTAGGAAAAACCCTTTTCAGCTTTTGTATGATTTTTTCCCCCTAATTAAATTCCATGATAGATAAGATTTGGGATAATGAAAAATCTCAGTCTTCCACCCCCAAAGGATGATATATGACCCCACATCAGTTTCAATTAGTGTTACCAGGAAAGGCAAACCCTTCTGAAAACCTGGCTCAGGAATACTGATTTCCTTTTAATGGGTAATGACCATGAAAGGGTGGGAATACAGCTGGAGAGCAGACTCAGGGCACTGCTCAGCTCATGACTGAGGTGGATGTGCTAAATCTAGGGAGCCACAAGCCCTGGCAAGTTAAGCCAGACCCTAAATGAGGAAGCAAAATGTGTGCTTGGTATGCTTTGAAGAAATGTGATTGTTGCTAATTTTAGCTATAGCTGAAAAGGTATATATTGAGCTTTTGGAATCAATAAAATTGGCTTCATGCATCCAAACCGTGGAGTCCATGTCTCTATCAATCACCACCAGGAAAGACCTCAGAGCTCACCAAATTAAACCAGCTCTTTTTCTAAGAGAAATATTTACAAAGTTTCTGCAGCTTTTAAGCCATGCATGCATTGCATGATAGTATGGATATCTCTATTTCTCATGCCTACTTATCTTGCTTGCCTCCTTCTGAGCCCCAAGATTATTACCAAAGGCACCAATGACACAAGGTTTGGTGGGAGAGTTGCCTGAGCCACCAGTGCAGGTAGCACATAAGTGCCACCTACCTCCTTGTAGGTCCTGTAGGTGATGAAAAAGGAGGAGAGCTTAGAGCAATTCTCACTGTTATGATAAAATACAAAGCAGTCATCACACACAGTACAAGCCTTCCTTGAAGGTTATCAATCCAATGTGATATTTTGAGAAGACCAGCTGCTACAGAGAAACCTTAGATTATATCATCAGAACAGACTTCCACCCTAAGGGAGGCATATTGTTACCAGTTGTTTGAGGAAAGAATAGCTTAATGCAAAAATAAATACTCTAAGGCCTTTTAATATACAAGCATGAAATGAGGCTTCATCCTACAATACTCCAAGCAAACACCAAAGCATTTTCATTCCCTGTGCCCTCCAGTGAGAGCTGAGGGCCTCAATTTCCTTGAGGAGCTTAGTGTGCATACAGGGGAAGGTTGCCAGTGTGAGGATGGACATGTGTTCAAAACTGAATTTTGTTTCTGAGAAGCAGAAGGACTTTTGCTGCTCAAGTAGGATTTACCCTGATCATGATTTGAAACCCAGAAAGCAAATGCCAGTGAGATAAACTGGCAAGTGCTGTCTTTCAGTGGGACTTGCACACATCACTGTGGGAAGAAGGGTGATATTTTGAGTGGCATAAAACTGCCTACAGGCCTCAAATATACTTCTTTTTCATGGCATTATAATTTGTCTAGAACTATTCAATTCAAGGAGTCACTTCACCATGCATGAGAACAGAGTGGTATAAATCAGGCTGCTTCAGGAGCAGGTCTGATGTGAAACTATGCTTGAGATCTGGGCAACAGGAAAGATGGCTTCTTAAAGCAATTGCAAATACTTAGAAACTATCCAAAGGAAAAAAAATTGCACTGGTCAGTGTGGGTTTGCTGCATAACCATCTTATTGCAGGTCTTTCTGTACAGAGCCCAGGCATTCAGTGAAATGTAGATGTACATGAAAACATCTGGCAACTGAGAAGAAACCTGCAGTAATCCAAGGCAGGAGATCAGCCCAGTGGGTCTTCTCTATGCCCTGTGACTCTGAACACACAAAGCTCCCTTTCACTGCATCTGATCTTTGCTGTGAACCTCACAAGGACATCAGTCCAGTGGCAAGCAAGAGATTGGAAGGCTTCCAGATTCAGAAATCATGGTTTTCATCCTGCCAGGAGCCAAACACAGTAAAAGCAGGCCCAAAGAAATTATAGCCAACAGGAAATTCCAATCATCCTTTGGCTATATCTATCAGTTCCCCAGGGTCATAACCCAAACCCTTGTGTGTATGTAACAACTCTAGCTGTCATCTTCCAAATAATTAGCACAGACAGGATTTATGTGT
The DNA here is from genome assembly GCA_019023105.1 of Diglossa brunneiventris. Lineage (NCBI taxonomy): Eukaryota > Metazoa > Chordata > Aves > Passeriformes > Thraupidae > Diglossa > Diglossa brunneiventris. The sequence goes on along the minus strand of CM032354.1, from coordinate 148,163,409 downwards.
TTTGCTGATTATGGGGACTTGCATTTCATGATAAGCGTTTTATAGGCTCTTAAACTTCTAACTAGCAAATTCAGAACTGAATTTAAGTTAATTCAAGACTGAAGGTTCCTTATATGGTCAAATTATTTTAGGGTCTGTATTTGTCTGATTTTAATACAAATGACTCCCTTTGGATTTTGCTCTCAGTGAGACTTTTAGAGCCAGAATCACAACGTAGTCTAAGGAATTCAGAGGGTGAACTCCTCATTCTGTTCTGTTAACAGTGTCCCCACAAACACACAAAAGGAATGTAGAATGGAAAATTAAGATGCATTCCTGTCTTCACCACTCATTAGTGCTGCTTTTGGGGTGAGAATAGCACCTCACTTGTACTATACCAGAGCAAGGTATGAAGCAATTACCAAAAGAAAGATCTTGTAAAATAGGGCCATCCCATCTCCTTGCTAACAGCTCCCCAAAAATCTCTTTCCCTGTTCTCATTGCTTGGGAGCATGTCCTGCATACAAGCACATCAACTTGCAACTTACATACTTGAGACTGGCCACTCAATCCCCTCTGTTTTCCCACCTTTGTTCCTTTCTACACAAGTCATATCCTTCCCTTTCCCTGTCTTTGGTTTCTCCCCCAGCCTATCCCATACCAGGTCTTGTGGAATCCCCAGCTGCTCTTCCTCCAGATCCTGTGATGTGTTCCATTCCCAGGCAGGATGCCTCTCCCAGCTGTGAGGTGAGCTGGGCAGCTGTTTCCCATGGGAAGGGTGCTGCCTCCTGCCCATGAAGCTGAGGCTCTCCTGGAACAGCCTCTGCCCAGTTTAGAGTCTTGTGTCTCTGACTGGGATACTGTGGTTCCACGGCTTGTCCTTCTGCCTGTGTGTGTGGAGATGAGCCTTCAATCACACAACACAATAGAGTTCTTCCAAAATACATCACATCAGATGAAAGAAGATCCTGAGGACAACCCTCTGGCTCTGCATCTGTAGATGCAGCTTTTCTGCATGGCTTTGAATAAAACACTTTCTCAGTCTGTACCATGGGACATAACACACTGCGTGAAGTGGACGAGGGTGATGATGTTGGGCACTGTTTTAATGGTTGTGAGATACTGCCAAAGACTTGGTTGAGAAAAGGTTTAAAGAAGGGAACACAGAGGGCTGTGCTTCATCTGGACTATGTTAGAAACAAAAAGGGAAGAGAGACACATGACTGTTCTGAGAGAAGGATACGTTGTGGGCACTTGGGACATCTGTATTAATTTAAAGAGCACTGGAAAATCTTGGCTGTATGGAAGTGATCTGCACTCTCTGCATCATGGAATAAGCCTCCATGGGGACATGGAACAGGAGAAAAACAGAACTCTGGACCTGTGCTACCTTGTGCTACCACACATCCTTCATCCCATACTGCACAACTTCCAGTACCAGCCTTGCTGCCCTAGAGGGCTGTAGTCTGTCCATCTCCCTGGTTTGGGGCATTAAATGCAGGTATTGATGCTTGTTTCTTCTTCTCCCTTGAGGCCAAGGTAAAGCACTACTACACTTGCTGAATTCATCACTTTGTGCAAACCACATTTATATGACAGCAAATCTATAAACTTTCCTGTGTCCGTTTTACTCTGTTGTTCAGCTGTCAAGAAAAGGCAGCCCATCAGGTCCTTGCCAAAGGGCACAGCAGCTGCATCTTTCTCCTGGCTCAGTAGGATCCTCTGCCCTACATGAAGCCAGACACTAGAGCAGAAACCTCCTTGGGGAAAAAAAAAAAAAAAAAAAAAAAAAAAAAAAAAAAAAAACCACCAAACTCCACACACAACCCCAAAGCCCCAGATCTCTATTCTAACAAATTATTTGGCTTATTTCCTCTCAGTAGTTCATCTTTAACTTTTGATAATCAGTTTGGTTCCCCTTTATATTTCCTGTTTTCCATAAGCCATAAACATACAGAAACCAGGAAAATAAAAGGAATGGAAGAGGAAGATAAGTCCCAAGAACAGGTACCAATGTGAGGGAGGGAAAATCTTGGTCTATCTGTGCCTTGTTATCAGTTATGAAATGATAAAAAACAGCACTGTGAAAACAGGCTTTGAGTCTAATGTAGTCTTTATAGGGCAATGGAAATAAAAGTTGCCCCAGCATAGAAATCTGAGATCGCCTGATAGGTTTAGATTGAAAAGAAGTCTGGTGGATCTCATATTATACTGAAGACACTTCTGTTCCTAGGGGATTCACAATACCCTAGAAGATTTTCTGATTTCTGTAGCTGTTGCTCACTTTGGTCTTTCCATATCAAAACAGAAGAAGAATATGGTTTAGTGTTTTAAATTGAGTACAAGCAAAAGAAAATAAAGATGATGCTGTTTACAGAACTGAGTTTTGTTAGAAAATGCTGATTTGAAATATTCATGGGAGTGTATTCATTGCAGCAGTCTTCCATTAAACTCTAAACTTGCACGGTACCTTTGAATTTGGAAGCCATAGGGGGGTCCCAAGGCTCTCCCCTATACAATTAGGTATTAGGGTCTGTAACCAAGTATCAGTTCCCAAGTAAGTCCCAAATCCTAAAAACTTCATCCTGGATTTTGGTACCACTCCCGGTTCTATCATAAAAGTTTGGAAATCATGGGCACCCCAGTCTGACAAGGGATTTTCAGACCTTCTGTGTTATCTGAGGTGGATGGAGGAATCAGGAAACTAAGAAACAATATTCCAATGGGAAAGATCAGCAGCAAAATCCAATCAGGCTGAAGTTGATTAACTTGAGCATTACCCTAATATTTACATTTTTTATGAGGCATAACACATCGCTGGACCCTGCATTGCTAAATCCATCCTATGCACAGACTGGAGTTATTTGAAACAGTTAATTTTAATTAGAATTCAGTAAGCATATCTTCACAATTTTTCTAGTACCACTTTAAGGAAGATGCTGGCAGAACAGTAGATGTTTGGTTGTGGATTGAAAACCAACAGATGTGACCCAGCAGGCTGCTGATCCCTTTTTCCACTCCTTGTTATCTTGCTCATGTCTCACAACTCAGCAAAGAAATCCCACATGGATGGAATGAGGCAGAATTTTACTGGTGGCCAAATCTCTTCTTATGCAGTGAAGAAGACTCAGAGACAGCTTTTTTAAGTCATTTTTTTCAGTGAAAGTTTAATATCTAAACATTCTGAAAATTAGTCCTAAGCTAGTGTGAAAAGTGAGCCTTAGTCAACCCAACTGTTAACTGTGGCTTGCTGCAGCATGCAAGGGAACAGTTGTAGGCTCCAGTTTTAAATAATACAGGAGTCCCCAAACTTTGACTCTGCTCACAGTGTCCTCTTTAGTCCTGGGATTCCCATTCTGTCTGTTTTCATGATTAATTTTCTCCACCCACCTCACAGCAGCAGCACTGTCAGGTGTTGGGACGAAGCTCATTTGCACAAAGGCTACACAGCACTGAAGGATGACAGCCCTTGTCACCTGAGACCAAGCAGGAGTGTGGAGGCTCAGTGGGTTGGGACAGTCAGACCCTTCCCTAAAGCCCTTATGATTAATGAAAAAATTTAGAAGTGTGCAAGCATGTTTTTTGTTGTTGTTGTTGTTGCTGGTTTTGATTGTTTTTTAGAGGTTTTGGTTCTTTGTGCTTCATCTTGGATATGCCATTATGGTGACCCATGAGCAGTGCAGAACCCCCATTCTAGAACATTCCATTCTTGCCTTCTTCCATCCCCTCCTTGCAGCTGCTCATCACAAAAAGTTCATCTCCACACCCACAGGAGGCACAAGGGATGTGGGGCAGTCCCAGTGCCCCAGCCAGAGGCACGGACACCCTCCAGGGCTCTCCAAAAGGAGCTTTGGCTCCATAGATTGGCACCCCTGCTGTGGGCAGCACCTCTCAGGGTCTCCTCATTGATTGAGGAGGGTCTCTGCATGGGAGCAACATCTTTGGATTGTGCAAGGCTTGTTAAGGGGTGCTGAGAGAGGTAACCAAGGCAGGGAAAAGAAAGCATTGCAAGGATTAGGGAGGAACCAGCACTGGAAAATAGATGGATACAGGGATAAAGTGGCTGGTCAAGCGTAAACAGGCTGCTTACCTGGCCATGCTGTGTGCCTCATGAATGCTATCTGTCCTGTCTTCTCCAGTTCAAACTTCATTGAAACCCCCTTTTTCTGTGTGAGAGACTCTCTGCTTGCATATGGGGACAGCTCCGAGTGGAACAGGACCAGGAGCCATGGGATCCCTGTGTTGGTGGTGCAGGGGTCGGAGTCTGTGGTCACCAGGGAAACTGGAGCTGGACCAGCCAGGGAGCAGGTGGCATGGCCTGGGAGCAAGGGGGTCAGCAAGCCTCTGAGGTCAAGACCAAAGGAGGCTGGAGACACCAAGGGAGTCCCAGAGAGCTTTCCGTGTGAGCAAACTGGTCTGTGATAACAACTGAACTAGGGCTGTGATCCCAGGGACTGGTGTCTCCAGGTGGCAGCCCTGGTGCTTACTGTGTTCATGTGTGCTCTCTGTGTGTCTGGGTGTCCAGGATTTATGTACATGTATAAATATGTGGTGTGTGTGCCTGCAGGGAGTGCGTGCTCAGGGATGCTGCTGGGACCTGGGGCATGGAGCTGTGCCAGTGAGACATAAACTTTAAGGAATTCAGAGATTTTAGAGGAGCTAAGAATATAGATAGAGATAAGCTTTATTGGAGTTAATTAAAATAAATGGGTAGGCCTTGATGAAGTTAAGAGTTAGTAGTTAATTAATAATTGATTGCTTGTCAACACAATGTTTGGTTAGCTGGGTTTATAGTGAAGAATATAGAAATTGATAAATAGCTTTTAGGAGCTATTTATAAGACAATTGTAGGCCTCCTCTGTTCTGAAACCAATTGAAGACAGGGGATGGGAGTTCTACCAAGGGTTCATTTGTCATATTTGCATTGAAAAGGTAGAAAGGTCAGAATGAGGAAGACTTCTTTTACTTCCTCATTTTGGGACCCCTCTCCATGAAAAGGATCACCGACCCATTTCAAGGAACAAACTGCACATGCTTAATGGCTTTTGAACTAATTATCATACAAAGCAGGGAATGGGATGTACCAAAGTCATGAATATGTAATTGTATTTTGGGTATTCAATACTTGTATAGATAAAAGGCCTCTGTAATCACCTGTAGATTGTGGTGTGTATTTGGGAGCTATCCCACAATAAACTTACACTTTCTAAGTCTAAACTGTTAGGGAGTCTTTGTCCGTCACAGTTGGATATCAGTACTAGATCAATATCCATAATTTTTTAATAAATTACCAGACTCTCCTCCCCTAACTGCTGGAGCCAGCCTCCCCCAGCAGCAGCCACTACCACTGCCATGACACGTCCAGGCACAGATGGGAAGTGATTTCCAACTCTGTCAGCCCAACATCAGTGCCTTGGCAGAAAAGGCCAAGGAAAGAAGGAAAAGGAGAGCACAGCTACAAGCCCCAGGGTGCTGTAGCAGCTGTATCCATCAGTCCTGTGTCTGTCTGATCTGTGGATTCCATAGTTGCTCTTCCCTTTCTCTCTCCTCCATTTGCATCCCACCAATCTTTTCTGAAGGGAGAATGTGTAATTACTCCTCAAATCTAGCCAATGTTTTGCTGCCTTCCTCCTTTCTGCCTTCTCAAACCTAACCTGTGATCAAATCCACCCACCAAAGTCAAATGTCTTTCCAGGGATGAACTTTCACACAATCTTGGGAGCAGTTTTCTAGTTTTGTGGTTGGTGAGAATAAAAAATTAATGTGGTTTTTTTTTTTTTTCCGTGTAGAAGCATCAGTCACACATTGTGTGTACACTAAATGCACAGGGTCATGGAAATTAGAGACTGGAGAGCCCAGGGGAGAGAACTGCTCCAGCTAAGGAGCTGTGCAAAATTGTACTCTGCATTGCATTAAGGTGGGGAAGGTCTTTGAGCATTCCTGAACTGTCATGTCTTCCTTGTTTTCTTGTCACCTTCTTCCTGAAACACAGGTGTGAGCATTGTCTTTCCCAGAGAAAGTAGCTTATTAATTTTAATGAGCAAGGAAGATGTGTGCTGTTGAGGAACAAGCTCAAATTAAAATATTATTAATATGCAATCAAACATGGGCCTTTCACAGTGACATTTAAAGAGCCATGTCCTTATTTTTAGTGAAAACCTGCACTAAACTGGCTTATGATCCATCAACATCCCTGTCTGAGGATCTGACCCAGATTGGATTTATTTGATTCTATTCTCAGGCTATTATATACTCTCCCATTATGGATCGAGCCTTAATGCCAATCAAATGGCATTGGAAAACCTCCAAATGGTTTCAGCTGAGTGGAATGGCCCTGTTCAGACCATGTGCTTAAGGTCAGTGTCTGCTTTCAGGTATAAATCCAGCAGAATGTCACTGAAATCAATTGAGATATAGCTGATTTATAGAGATGACATTGGCAGTAGCAATTGACTGCCTCCAAGAACCTGTCTGTGGCCTCAGCTCAGCCCTGAGCTCTCAGGATGCTCACACAGGTGCTGAAGTCAATGCACTAGAGGACGTGCTGTCTAGTTATCTTCTGACTTTCCTTTGAGCTCTTTTGGTTTAATTTTCTGAAAAAACAGACATTGGGTGCACTGATTCTGGGGCGGAACATCATGATGAGATTGAAAAATGCCAGGTTTGCTGTAAATTCATTGTCATATGTTCACCTATCCCTGTGCAAATGGGAGCAACAGGAAGAAAGTTTCCTCCTTTCCTCTGCCACATAGCTGAGGGGCAGCCAAAACATCCCCGAATTTCTGTGTGGAAACCAGGACTTGCCCTGTGCTGTGCTGCTCCCACCATCCCACATCCTCATCCAGTCCCTGCAGAGATCCTGGAGATGCCCTCAGAAATTCCCCCTCTTGCATGATGCCTCCTCCAGACTTCCCAGCATGGAGTGTGACTTTGCTGCTCACCTTGTTCTCATCCTGAATTCACCCCCACTTTGTGGATTTAAAAGTTCAGCAAAAGGGCAGCCCCATGCAAAGATTTAGAGGGTTCCTAAGATACAGCTGCAACAAATCTTTTACTCCCACTCCAAGCAGCAGAGGTCTGGACATAAGAAGAAATGCACAAGGAGGAAGAAAAAACCATTTTCATTAGCAGTGACTTGCTGACGATGTGGTTTCTCTGTCAAAACCTGTGACCTGAATTATCACTGCCTGTGCTGCTGGAGGGTTTATTGGAAAATGGATAGCTTTGCAGGGAAAAGAAATCAGGCTGGTGCACATGATATTTTTCTAAATAAAAGGAAAAAAATCCACTTCCTTATATTGCATATAAGCAAAGAGGACATGATCAGAATACTCTTGATGATGAATAGGGCTGCAGAATTTATCTGGTCCATGTGAATCAGAGGTCAGGGATGTTCCAAACTACTTTCATGCCCTCTGCAGCTAAAGCCCCCCAAAATGCATTCTCCAACCTGTAGTTATTTAGATGCTGCTCGAGTTTCCGGTAACCTGAAAAAAAACAACATTCAAAGGAATGTCATGGCTGAGGGCTGTCCTCACACCATCTCCCATTTTGTATGAACATCATCCCAGTGGAGCTCTGCAGAGGCTTAAGGATTCTGGCAGTCTGGAGCCCTCACTCAGATGATGTTCCCAAGTCACTGTCAAAATATCAGGGGTGGAGGAACTTCTTGGGCAGCTGTGAGCATGACAGGTGTATCCTGCCCCACCTCTGGATGAATGCACGGCCAGGAGGACAGTGGCTCAGATATACAATCCTTTTGGTGGTCTGAAGGACAGACTTGTGTAAACTCCTGGACAAACTCAAACACAAAAACAAGACAACACAGGGTGGCCAGCGAGGCCAAGTGCAAGGTCCTGCACATGAGTCAAGGCAATCCCAAGCACAAACACAGGCTGGGAGAAACATGGATTGAGAGCAGCCCTGAGGAGAAGGGCTTGGGTGTGTTGATTGTTGGAAAGCTTGGTGACCTGGCAATGTGCTCTGGCAGCCCAGGAAACCAACTGTGCCCTGGTCTGCATCCCCAGCAGTGTGGGCAACAGGTCAAGGGAGATGATTTTCTCCTTCTGCTCTGCTCTGGTGAGACCCCGCCTTCAGTGCTGCACCCAGCTCTGCGTCCCCAGCAGAAGAAGGGTCTGGAATTCTTGGAGCGAGTCCTGAGGGTGAAGAGCAGGGGCTGAAGCACCTCTGCTATGGATAAAGGCTGATATAGTTGGGGCTGCTCAGCCTGGATATGAGAATGCTCTCAAGGGACATTAAAACACTTACCAGTAACTAAAGGAGGCCTACAAGAGAGCTGGAGAGGGACTTTGTCCATGGGTAGATGGAGATAGGACAAGTAGCAATGTCTTTAAACTAAAGGAGAGTAGGTTAAATTAGATATTATGAAAAAATTCTTCCCTGTGAGGGTGGTAAGGCACTGGAACAAGTTGGCCAGAGAAGTTGGGGATACCCCATCTCTGGAATGTCTGCCATCTTCATAATATTTCTTATTTATGCCAATACTTCTGCTCATCTTCATTCTTTTCAATGTTGAGGTAGGTTGACTTTGGCTGAACACCAGGGGCCCACTCTATCACTCCCCCTTCTCAGCAGAGAGAAAATAAGATGGAAAATAGCTTATAGGTTGAGATAAGGCAATTTACTAAAGTAAAGGCAAAAGTTTACATGCACTGAAGCAAAGAGAAAAAAAAAAAAATTGTATTCTCTACTTCCCACCAGCAAGTGATGTTCAGCCGCTTCCCAGGAAGCCCGACTTCTGCATGGGTGGCAGCTTTTCCAGACAGAAAATATTGTAAATAACAAAAGCACCCTGTTTGTCCTCCTTTTCTTAGCTTTTATATCAGAGCTGATTTTGTACACTATGGAATATTCCTGCGGTTGATTTGGGTCAACTGGCCTGCTTGTGTCCCTTCCTGGGATCTTGCCCACTCCTAGCCCCTTGATGGGGGATTCTGGGGAGACAGTGCTGATGCTGTGCCAGCTCTGCTCTGCACGAATCAAACTCTGCTGTGTTACCAACACCTTTCCAGCTATCAATGCCCAGCAGAGCTCTGTGAGGGCTGACAGGGGAAAATGAACTCAATCTCAGACAGACCCAATAAAAATGCTTTTCTTCCTTCTGACTCCAGAGTTCCTGGATTAGTCAGATTCTCCTTTTTTAAAACACTTCTGCAAACATTTGACTAAAGGGGAAGTCAACACCCTGCAGACACAGATGAGATTAGGCAGTCAGAGTGGCCAACAAGCCAAGTGCTTGGCTGTCCTTAAGTCAGTTTGGCTGAACCAGAACTTTGTGCCTGTGTTTGCCCCTGGTGAGTATTTTTTGTTTCATTTTTTAAAGAATAATGGGTGGGTTTTTGGCAACAAAATGAGGATCCTAGCCCTAAGTTCTTGCTTTCCTCATAAAGAACAATTCATTCCATCTTTATCAATATGTAAAACCTCCTAACCAAACATCACCAGTCAGTAGGGGAATACTCAAACCTGCTAAATTTTTCTATAGCAACTTCAGGTTTTGGAAATGTGAACATTACTGTAGAAGCTTTTTCATACTTCTGGTTGGTGCTACATGGTTCAGTGTTGTGCTGTGTAGATATACCCAAGTCATGTCTGAAAGCACCACATCAAATACAGAAAGCAGGCTGATCATATTGATGGAATCTTCCAACCAGGCAATCAGCCCACCTGAAAAGCAGGATAAAGAAGCCAGGGAAGCCTGGCTGCCTCATTCAGGACTATTGCAGTTTCTTTGTGTGCTCCTGCACTGCTCTGCATAAATACCCCTTGACTTACAAGCTTCATTTATTTGCTGAAATTAATGCAACAGCATGCAGTTACTATGGTGATGTGGGCTCCCTGACTATCTTAGGCTAAATCCATACCCATGTGTGAGCTGGTTCTTGCAGTGCCTTAAGTTTGCTGGCTGTGGAGTACAACCAGACTGGAAGCCAACGTGTAGGAAAGGCTGGATGATCAGGGAATGTGGGTATCACTGACACAGGGACATTGGCTCTGCAGTAGCTATGGTCTGTTTGGGTGTCTCCATGTCCCTGCATGCTCCATGCATGGAGGGGACAAGCACAGCTGACCTTTAATCTTTATGAAGAAAGCAATGACACAGTTTGTGTCTCCCAGCCTTGTTGCTCATGTACTCTGCATGATGTTTTCCTTTTGCCAGACTCCTGCCTTTAGAGACAGGAGATAAGGACAGTTCTGCCTTATTCTCTTGACTGCAAAAGGCAAGACTTCAAAAGTGGGGGAATACATGCACTGACAAGGTCCTCAAAGTCCCTGAAATACCTTGAATGCTGTGACATCCTCTGTTTCCAGGGCTTCAGGGCATTTCACAGATGCACAGATCTTTCACTGGTCTTCTGCATAAAGGGCTCAATTTGTGATTACTAGAAGCAAGCAGGGAACTTCCAAGAGCTTTAACAATTTCTCTGTGGCTGGGAAAAGGGTGCACTTAATCAAAGCTGTGGTTTGCTGTGAATTACCCACTCAGCTGTTGATGGTGACTGGCTTTACCCTGCAGCTTGTTTGTGTTCCCTGGAGCCTCGAATGCTCCTATGCTGCCATGAGGATTTTATCTTGTTCAACCTTTTCTTCAGGAATAAATCTGTGTCCAGTGGTGTCTCAGTCAGCAGGTTTGTCTGCCTGGTGCAGCTCCCCATGGCACACAAAGTTGTGCTGTAGCATATTCTGGAAAAGAACAAAGTTACTCAGACGTGCTCTAACAAAGATGGTTTCCCTGCTAGGGTGGCACAGAAATGTTTGCTCTGTTGAGAGATTAAAGATCATCTGCAGAGTTTTCTGCTGACAGGAATGTGTCACTTCACAGCTGGCTGTTTGCAGAAGCACCCTGCCATTACCCAAGCACCCTGCCTGCAGCTGTGTGCTGCCCAGGGAAGGAAAGAGAAGTGGGCTCATTGCACACTTTTCCTGGCAGATGACTTACCCGCTGCTTGCAGCACTAATCAGTGTCAGAACAACAAGGACTACCAGGCTGGAAACATATTTATGGGTAGATTTTGCACTGTCTGTAGATGCAGAAATTTTGGTAAAATTAGGGAAAAAAAAGAAAAGGGGGGATAAAAGGAAAACTCAGGGATAAAGGGAATTTATTTGCCTAAGAAATTGGGAATCTTAAAGCTCCCATTTTCTTAAGTAACTTTAGAAATCACAACTGAGATCCATGGATGTATTTGAGCTCTTTATCTATGGAGAGTTATATCTTTGGATGTTCTTTCTGTTGCCACTGAGTCTGAAGCTCTTCAGGTGGTCTCCAACACCCGATGCAGAGAGAGGAGGGGGCTGTGAGCTGCAGAGATAGTTCTTCATGGAGACTTATGAGGCTGACAAAATGCTCATCCATGGATATTGTGAAGAAGGAGAATGAGTGTCTCAAGCTGTTTTGATGCCTTGAGAGGCTACCTGGAACAGAGGCTAGACAGTGTAAAAGGAATAAAGTAGGTATTTATTAAAAAGGCCTTCAAAGGATACACCTTGGGCAGTACAAGACCCCAGCCAAGGCTACACCCAAGATGGACCCTAGGTCATGAGTTTCACACTTTTATAAGTTTTGGTCCATTTACATATGAGGTTAATTGTCCAAGTACAGCTTCAGGTTATGAGGTACATCCTCCCAGATTTCTCTCTTCAATTTGCTGTTGTTTATACTTTTTGGGCCTGAAGCTGCAATGGTGTCCTTGGTTCTCAGGCTGGAAAAGGATTGTTTTGTCTGACAAAACTGTGAAGAGAACTTGCTAAGACTTTATATGAAGTTCAGAGTTCTATACTAATACAGTACAGAATCTGCAAAATATGAAAGCTAAAACTTAAGGCATCAGTTTCAAAGGTGTTTCCTGGAGATGGCAGAACCATGAGAAAGTGGAAAGACTGCAAAAAGAGAGGTTTCAACATATCAAGTTCTGTAGCAACATCAATGCAACAACTTTAGAATAAATTTGCAGATGGTTTTAACCAGTCTACAGCAGCACAGCTATCATGCAACAACAAGCCCACTGGGACAGGCACTGATGCATCTGAGCTTTCAGCTCTGTCACACCTCTGCATTTTGAAGAGAACTGTCTCCTATGAAACTTCCCTTTGCAGAGGACAGAACTGACCCAGCTGGTTAACATGCCATGCTCCTTCACACAGGCTTTCCTCTTAACCTTCCTTGTTTTTTTTGTCTTGATAGGAAAGAATTATTTTAATGCCATTTAAGCTGAAGGAATCTGGTTGCTGTTATTGTGCACTGTAATTCTGCTGCCCTTCTGGCACAGCACAGCCCTTCTCTCTCCATGGCAGCCAAAGGAAAAGGAGAGGGGAATGAGATCTGGGCTACACTGTGGTGATTATTTTAAAAAGCTTATTGAACAGACCATTTGGCAGTACAGATGTCAGCTGCCATTAAAATTGAAAACGAATTTGCTCTTTTCTCTAGCCCACAGCAGTGGGGTTTGCCTCATTGAAATGTAATCCAGGTAACTGCCCCACTCAGGATGTACTTCCAGCCCTGCAGTTTGGGAGTTACAGCTCTGTTTGACTCCTTAGGTAAACAAAGACAGTAAACTGTTCCCCAAAATAAATAGGAAGCAGAAGACTTGACCTCAAAGATAAAAACTTCCTGTGTAACCACTCAATGCCTTTCCCCTTATCTCTGTATGTCCACATTGTCTCTGTGTGATGTCCACACCACCAACACACTGAGTGGGGTAGGTGTGGTTTTTGTGCTCACTGGCCAGTTCAGCTCACCCCACTTCATAGCCATGACAGTCAGCAATTAAATGGAAATGCTCTTTTTTTAAGGTGTAGGAACTAGACTACAGCTAGCAAGAGAAGCAATTAAAACCCAAATGGAGGCAGTTGTAAGGCTTTTCAAGGGTGTGATGCTGGAGAAACTAAGGTCAGAGTCAGTGAAGGCTTAGAAGCTAGCAGGTATTATGAAGCCATAGGAGAGGTGCTTAATCCCTCTAACCATTTTGGTGGCCTCCTCTGGACTTGCTCCAGCAGATCAATGCTCTCTCTTCCTCTGCTGGTGGCCCCAGAGCTGGATGCAGTGCTTATGAGTGTGAATATAGGATCCTTAGGTTATTCTTACAGTAATATAACTTCATTTGTACAGAATTTAAAAAATTTCTCTTATATCAGAGAATCACAGAACAAGGTTGGAAAAGATATCTAAGATCAAGGTCAAGAGGGTAAATAGTGGCTGTAAGGCCAGCAGGAGCCTTTGTGGTCATTTTGCTGAGCTCCTGCATCGGGTACAGCAGCGTTTCCCACATCAAGCCCACGGCTCCTGCCTGAGCATGAGTCCTTTAGAAGGGCACAGAGCCAGCTTGAACTCTCAGTCTGGGGTAAAGGTATCAGGGGATGGATAACACCCCACTGTCCTCAAGGAGGAGATGTTAGAGGAGGAGCTTGGATTTGGCCTGGAAAACCTCTCATCCCACTGCTGTCATGTCCCAGTTGGGACTAACACCCTCTAGGCCCAAAAATTGTTCTGGTTGCTGCCTCAGGGGCCTTGAGCTTGTTCAGAAGTTAAGCTGTTAGTTAATGTCTCTTAGGCTTCACACACATCACAAACCCCAGCCCCAAGGAGCCAATCCTCCTGGAGGGGCCCGTTCCAGAGGTGGTCTCCATCCCTCAGCACTGCAGAGGAGCAGCAGCTCATGGCCCCCTCTCACAGCTGCAAGGAGCTGAGTGTTTGTGAGGGTCACTGTCAGCATCAAAGGTGGGACAAAACCTCCTGGGTGTTCACTTTGACCTTCTGGTGAAGCTTTGTTCTCCTTTTTCTGAAAAGTCTCCAAGTCTCACTGGGGTGAGACAGTGTTAAACCCAGCATTCAAAGATGCTTAAGCACTGAGTCAAATAGGAATTAGGACCCACCCTCTGTCCCAAAGGCAGGTTTAGCTGGCAGCACACCTCCCCTCTTTGTGCTGCTCATTCATTGGCCTTGTTGTGATGAGCTTTCACCTTACAAATGTATTTAGATTCACTTTTCAGACACTGTCTCTCATTGGATACAGGGAACCTGGAGCTGTACGTGGAGGTATAAGGCAAGTTGTAACTCCAAAATACCCCACACCTGCATAAGGAATCATGCAAAAACGTTGGTTAAAGGTGAATTCAAGACCTCCCAAGGCAAAATCTGTTTGGACTGCAGATGTGTGAGGCACATAGAACCTTTGTGCTTTGTCTGGTTTCTGCTTCTTGACTTCTAACTGAGCATCTGAAGCCTCTCCTTAGATCTTCAGTGTGCTGTGATCTGCAGGCACAGAGCCCTGCCTGCTCCATGGGAACTCCCTGCAGGGCTACCAGTCAGCCCACATGGCTCCCAAATGCACTCAAGAGATCCTCATTGGTTCTGACATTAATGCAAAATTCAAACCAGGTGAATCATTCCCAAATCTCTAAATCAATGTTAAAACAGCACTCAATATTGTAATAAATTTTGGAATGTTTTGGGTTGCATTCTGGTTTCTGAACCTTCAGTACATGTTCCTAGCAAAATTAGAAATAGTGTATATATAAATTAAAATACAATTAAAAATACATTTACATTATATTTAAGTATTACTATATAAACATTTAAGTACATAAATGTTAATATAATTCATCAAACCTAGAAATATTATTTTTCTAAATCGGAAGATATTCCCTTGCCAATTTTTTTTCCTGTGATAGTGTTGATTTTCTTTATAACAGCTCATATGGCGCTGCTGTGTTTTGGATTTGTTCTGAAAGCCAATGTTCTCATTGCTGCTGAGCAGAGCTGACACAGAGTCCGGGGCTTTTCTGCTCCCCACCCCACCACTGAGGAGGCTGGGGGGGAACAAGGAGTTGGGAGGGGACACAACAGGGACAGCTGACCCCAACTGGCCCAAGGGATATTGCAAACCATTTGGGGTCACACTCAGTGTATAAAGCTGGGGAAGAGGAAGGAAGAAGGTACATTCAGGAAGGTGTTTCTCTTCCCAGGTAGGCAGATGGATCCCAGATTTCCCAGGGATGGCTGAACACCTGCCTGCCTCAAGTGGAGAATGAATTCCTTTGCTTGGGCATGCAGTTTTTGCTTTACCTGTTAAACTGTTTTTAACTCAACCCACGAATCTTCTCACTTTTACCCTTCCCCTTCTTTCCCCTATCCCACATGAGGGGATGAGCTGACTATCAGGGTTAAACCACAACACCCTCAAAAAAGCTATTTCCAGAAATGGGGGATTTCAGTGAAACAGCAACACTTCTGTGCACTGTGTTTGCTCAAATAGTGACAGTGACTTTTCTCCCCTTCAGATTTTGTTAGGGATGAAGCCTTAGCACAGATCAGTTTTAGAATTGCCACACAAATATTGCTTGTTACATCCATAATTTGAATGCTGGGTATTCAGAAATGACAATTCAGCTTTCTAAAACTGAGCACTAAAAAGTAAAAGCTATTTCCAAAAGTCCATGAATAACTTGCTTATGCAATAACATCCCCAAATCCAGTGTCAGAGTTAAACTTTGAATTCCACAGACTTTAACTTGCAGAAACAGACACAGCCTCTGCATATGCTACCTTGGGAGATGAAGATCCATCTGAAAAAGTCAATAAATTTGAAAAATAACTCTCATAAAAACTAATGTGATTTATGTAAGCACATTAAGGGGAAAATACCCTGAACAGTTGGTTTAAGTGCTTAGACTTCTTTAACTTAATATTTCCATATGGTTACATTGTAATTTTAGATTTTTTTTTTGTCGCTTCATACTCTTCTTTGTTAAATTTGAGAAACAAATCAAGGTACTGGCACAAAGAAATTAAACAGCAAAGATGCCTCCAAAGAGTGCTTGATTGTTCCCATATGAAGTAATGATTCTTTCTACAAATTGCCCTAATCCTCAAGATTGTGAAGAGACAATCATCAAAATTTGCTGATATAAAAAGCGGAAAAATAAGTGAAGAAATGAACAAACTACATTTATTTTTTTAAAAAAAGCAGGATTACATTAGCTAAGTAAAGATTAGTTTCAAAATGCCAGACATGGTTTGAATTCTTAGTGAATTGTTTCATGTTTTTAACACTTTCACATTTATCCCACAAGATTTTCACTTTTGCCTAGACTTTACTACCCCTGCAATGATCCACCACTAAAAATAATCAGTTTATCTGGAGCTCTCAAACTGGCTTCTGTGCTGTTTTTTAACTACAGCTTCCAAAGATCTTGAAAATGATTATTTAAACCAGCACAACACATTGTGTCATCCTTCTCAAAGCAATGCAAGCCCACATTATATTGATTTAACTGAAGTTAATTCCTACCAACTAAAACTAAATGGACGCAAATCACTTTTAGAGCAATGTGGAGCTGCAGGGGAGTGGTGTGATCTCACCTGCAGAGCTCAGCTCACTGACTGCAATAGTGTACAGCAAAATTCAACAAGAAAAATCTTTTTTGGTGGGAATTTCTTCTCTGCTGCAATTCATTCTTCCTGTCCCAAAAGAATGTGGTAAGAGCAAGTGATAAGACAAAGTAATAAATGACATCATGAATTTGCTGTCATTATCTGTATCAGACCTGTATTCTGTATTCATTATCAGTTTATGGGTAAAGAGGAGCTTGATGTTCAGATGACAGAGCTAGTGTCAGCTGAAACTTGGCTCTAGGATGGCCTGAACATCTGTGGGCACATAGAGCTAAGTAAAAATGGCAACACTTGTCCAAAAGTTCATTTTAGACAAAGTTCATTTGTTCATTTTCCTGAAAGTATCTGCAATCAGAGCTAGTAAGTGAATGGGGGGAA